>CAMRHE010000116.1:2728489-4092734 GCA_947044405.1 Leptodactylus fallax
GCCTTTGCACAGAATGGCAAGGATCTTCGCGTAGTATTTAAAGTGATGAGAAACCGGAAAACTCGACTGACTGGAACTTGGAGGTTGAGACCGCCAGATGGGGACATCTGGAGAGACACTGGACAAGTGTACATGAGTGAAGAGGGACGTCAACATAGTATGAGCTGAGGGGGAAGGTATGTGAGAGTGTGAGCCTAGAGGGCTTGAAAAGGTCCTCAGCCACACCCATAGGTGGGGCAACTCCAGAGGGAGTGTACGCAGCAGGAGAGCTGCTGTGGAAGCCTGCAGGGAGCAGGTGCGCGCTGGAAACAGTCAGAGACAGACAGGAGGTCTGTCCCAGGAGGACTGAGTTCCACAGAGGACATTGTTTGAGCTGAGTGTGAGTCAGGCTGCTTCTTGCCCCCAGAGGCTAGTAAGGGAGCAAGCAGTGAGGTAGTGCCCTAAGTGTGGCACAGGCTGTTTGTTATTTTGTTTATGTTCCACTTTTAAGCTGAATAAAAGCCATTTTACTTTGGATTAGCACCGTCTGAATGCTGCTTCTCCGGCACACAGTACCACCTACACTGCTGTAGATTTCAGGAGGCTGTCGCCTTTGAGGCTAAATCCCCCTAAATTGTCACTATATATATATATATATATATATATATATACAGTGGGGAAAAAAAGTATTTAGTCAGCCACCAATTGTGCAAGTTCTCCCACTTAAAAAGATGAGAGAGGCCTGTAATTGTCATCATAGGTAGACCTCAACTATGAGAGACAAAATGAGAAAACATATCTAGAAAATCACATTGTCTGATTTTTAAAGAATTTATTTGCAAAATATGGTGGAAAATAAGTATTTGATCAATAACAAAAGTTCATCTCAATACTTTGTTATATATCCTTTGTTGGCAATGACAGAGGTCAAAGATTTTCTGTAAGTCTTCACAAGGTTGGCACACACTGTTGCTGGTATGTTGGCCCATTCCTCCATGCAGATCTCCTCTAGAGCAGTGATGTTTTGGGGCTGTCGCTGGGCAACACGGACTTTCAACTCCCTCCAAAGGTTTTCTATGGGGTTGAGATCTGGAGACTGGCTAGGCCACTCCAGGACCTTGAAATGCTTCTTACAAAGCCACTCCTTCGTTGCCCTGGCGGTGTGCTTGGGATCATTATCATGCTGAAAGACCCAGCTACGTTTCATCTTCAATGCCCTTGCTGATGGAAGGAGGTTTACACTCAAAATCTCACGATACATGGCCCCATTCATTCTTTCATGTACACGGATCAGTCGTCCTGGTCCCATTGCATAGAAACAGCCCCAAAGCATGATGTTGCCACCTCCATGCTTCACAGTAGGTATGGTGTTCTTTGGATGCAACTCAGCATTCACTCTCCTCCAAACACGACGAGTTGTGTTTCTACCAAACAGTTCTACTTTGGTTTCATCTGACCATATGACATTCTCCCAATACTCTTCTGGAACATCCAAATGCTCTCTAGCAAACTTCAGACGGGCCCGGATATGTACTGGCTTAAGCAGGGGGACACGTCTGGCACTGCAGGATCTGAGTCCTTGGCGGCGTAGTGTGTTACTGACGGTAGCCTTTGTTACGTTAGTCCCAGCTTTCTGCAGGTCATTCACTAGGTCCCCCCCGTGTGGTTCTGGGATTTTTGCTCACCGTTCTTGTGATCATTTTGACCCCATGGGGTGAGATCTTGCGTGGAGCCCCTGATCGAGGGAGATTATCAGTGGTCTTGTATGTCTTCCATTTTCTAATTATTGCTCCCACAGTTGATTTCTTCACACTAAGCTTCTTGCCTATTGCAGATTCAGTCTTCCCAGCCTGGTGCAGGTCTACAATTTTGTTTCTGGTGTCCTTCCACAGCTCTTTGGTCTTCACCATAGTGGAGTTTGGAGTGTGACTGTTTGAGGTTGTGGACAGGTGTCTTTTATACTGATAACAATGTCAAACAGGCGCCATTACTACAGGTAATGAGTGGAGGACAGAGGAGAAGTTACAGGTCTATGAGATCCAGAAATCTTGCTTGTTTGTAGGTGACCAAATACTTATTTTCCACCATAATTTGCAAATAAATTCTTAAAAAATCAGACGATGTGATTTTCTAGATATGTTTTCTCATTTTGTCTCTCATAGTTGAGGTCTACCTATGATGTCAATTACAGGCCGCTCTCATCTTTTTTAGTTGGAGAACTTGCACAATTGGTGGCTGACTAAATACTTTTTTCCCCACTGTATATACCCTATATGTTTAGTTTTGTTATTTTCTACAATTAAGTGTACTGATTCCAATGAAAGTTAAAACATATATTAAATTAATAGGGTATGAATAGGACTCATGCCTATGAATGTATTCTGTATTTCATGTATTTTATATATTTTATAATAAATATTATGTAATATAGCATCTAGAGACCTCTAAGGGTCCCATCCTTATGGCTATGCTCATATGTAGATGTATACATTTGACATATGACATTTTCCATCACACATGAATTTACTAAAGCACTGCATTCTCCCCTGGAAGCAGAGGTGTAGCTATAGGGGTTGCAGTTGTGCATGAGAACACTACTTGTACAATTTTGATGTCCTTTGATATCTGGCAGTCTACAGTACAAATGACACCTGAATTTTGCACCAGCAAAGAGTTGATGTGTAGTTCTGTTTAGGCATAGGCACCCTGGAGGATGTGCCTAATATATAGCGTGGTGTACAGTTCATCATAAATTAGGCACATACTCTGGCAGATGGAAAACATTGTTCTTTATAAATCACCCTTACATTTTCTATATTGCTCAGAGGTGTTGCAATCTGTATTGACTGCGGCAACTGAGGGGTTAAATGGCTGAAATTGTTGTCCCTGCCATTAGTGCAGACACTATCACTGCAGCATAATGGTACAGTGGCTGGCAATAATAAAACTACAATGCTCAGCAGGTCCTGAGGATCTGAGACTGCTGGGGGTTGTATCTTTCAGAGGGTCAGGGAAGAGTAATGGCCTGTTCAGATAGTGGAAAATGAAGAGGAATTGAGGCAGACTTTTGCCTCAGATTCCTATTCATCGTCCAGTCCTCCAGCTCCCTGTGGTGGAATGCCGAAGCAAAGCTTTACCTACTGATCAGTCCTTTATTGGCTCCCACACGGTATAAAGCCCCCATTACTGGCCCACACATGGTATAATATACAATTTCCTAGCCCTCATATGGTGTAACACCTCCTTACCTGGGCTCCACACAGTATAAATCTCCCTTTCATGGCACCCACATGGTGTAAAACCCCTTTTCCTAGCACCTATATGGTATAATACCCCTTTTAATAGATCCCACATGGTATAACGCCCCCTTTACTGGACCCACATGGTATAAAGTCCACTTTATTGGCACCAACATGGTATAAAGCCCCCGTGTACTGTCCCACACATGTTATAACACCCCCTTCCCTGGCTCCTACACAGTATAAAGCTCCCTTACCTGGTCCACACATGTTATAAAGCCTCCTTTACTGGCCCCCACACAGTATAATGACCCCTTTACTGTCTCCCACATGGTATAAAGCCAAACTTTACAGGCTGCCACGTGGTGCTAATCACAGAGCTAAGCCACTCGATAGAGAGATATAGATATTATGTCTCCAATACATATATTATATCTTTCTAGGGGAGAAGATACAGCAAAACATATGACTTGGGACTTGTTATTCTAATAGTTTAAGACCTTAGCAGTGAACCTGGCTGCAGGTTTTGCATCAATTGATCACTTTTGAGACTTGGCAATAGTGATAAATGGTATGGATGGGCTGCAGATGAGGGGCTTGAGGAGAAGGTGCACAGGAGGCCCAAAGTGATTTTTTGCCGTGGGACCTAAGAATCTTTAGCTACACCCCTGCCAAACATTGCTTCTGTAGGAAAATAGTAACATTGTAATATTAAGGCACATTCATTAAGACCAATCATAGACCTGCCAAGTTCCTAAAATTACACCTTTATCACTTTTTGCTTAGTGAATGTTCTCCATTGTGTTTTAGAAGGCTTTACTTTGCCCTTGTACATGAGGCCTAATGCAAACCTCTGATTTACATTTTTGAAAAGGAAATACCATTTCTTAAAGTTTTTAAGAGAACTTGTCGTCAAAATCCTGTATCTCTATGCATATGTAGCCTTTATGAGCCTTCATTATAGCCTTTGATTTTCTTCATGTTATGTGCAGTTCAGTGGTCCTAAATGTTGTTTTTCATCAAAAGCCTGCTAAATATTCATTAGGTTTTCTGTTCTTGTTTACGTCTCTTAGAATTTGGGATTGAGTAACTGATTGGTCAATGATTAGACTTGATATAGTTTTTAGGCTAAGGCCATTGTGGAAATGCAGTGTATTTAGCAAAGTGAATGAGATTGTGGTTAATCCTATCCACATATTGTGGCAAAAAAAGAACTGCAGAAAAGCTGCGTTATCAAAAATGTGTGCGTTTTTTAATAAACGAGTGAATTCTTGATAGTGATGGTTACGGGTGCTAATTAGTTTAATCAACCTTAGTGTGGTTAGGGTAATCTGTGGGTCTCCTTGGCTTATGGGCCAGATGGAAGCTGCAATTTTAATTCTGATGTCAGTGCTTATGGCCCCCCTAAGGCTCCTGGGCCCTGGTGCGACTGCACCCTCTGCACCCCTTCAAGTTACACTCCTGGATATAGGCATAACTAATGAGATTGAATTACAGGGGTTATCCAGCTTCCAATGCCATAAAAATGGAGCCCATGAGAAAGTCGCACACATTCACTTTTTCTCCAATTCTACCCCATTCTGATTTTTTTTCTAGTGTAGAGAACTGCCATTTCTACTAGTATATAATGTATCTAGATTCTTTGCCCCTGCAGTTTGGCTTCAGAGACCCCAGGCATTCAGTGCAAGTTTTGTTTTGTAAATACAGTGAGTCAGAGACATGTGAGGCAGAGCTGCTGGGGGGGAGAGATGTGAGCAAAGCTGCTGTGAGACAGACATGTTATGTCTGGGGGAGTCTAAGGCAGGTGGTAGGTGTAATTCTAAGGAGTAGATAAGTAGATATTTAAGAATCTATATCCTTGAGATCAGCTAGTGAAGCTGTTCTACCTTATTTCAGAACCACCTGTTCCACTTTACTTCAGAGTATATAGTTAGGTATGTGTTACCCCCTATATACTCACAGGACCTAGCTAGTAACTGTAGTTAGGGATCCATACATACAGTGCCTTGCAAAAGTATTCGGCCCCCTAGAACTTTTCATCCTTTTGCCACATTTCAGGCTTCAAACATAAAGATATAAAATTTTAATTTTTTGGTGAAGAATCAACAACAAGTGGGACACAATTGTGAAGTGGAACGAAATTTATTGGTTATTTTAAACTTTTGCAAAAAATAAAAAACTGAAAAGTGGGGCGTGCAATATTATTCGGCCCCTTTACTTTCAGTGCAGCAAACTCACTCCAGAAGTTCAGTGAGGATCTCTGAATGATCCAATGTTGTCCTAAATGACTGATGATGATAACTATAATCCACCTGTGTGTAATCAAGTCTCCGTATAAATGCACCTGCTCTATGATAGTCTCAGGGTTCTGTTTAAAGTGCAGAGAGCATCATGAAGACCAAGGAACACACCAGGCAGGTTTGTGATACTGTTGTGGAGAAGTTTAAAGCCGGATTTGGATACAAAAAGATTTCCCAAACTTTAAACATCCCAAGGAGTACTGTGCAAGCGATCATATTGAAATGGAAGGAGTATCAGACCACTGCAAATCTACCAAGACCCGGCCGTCCCTCTAAACTTTCATCTCAAACAAGGAGAAGATTGATCAGAGATACAGCCAAGAGGCCCATGATCACTCTGGATGAACTGCAGAGATCTACAGCTGCGGTGGGAGAGTCTTTCCATAGGACAACAATCAGTCGTACACTGCACAAATCTGGCCTTTATAGAAGAGTGGCAAGAAGAAAGCCATTTCTCAAAGATATCCATAAAAAGCCTTGTTTAAAGTTTGCCACAAGCTACCTGGGAGACACAACAAACATGTGGAAGAAGGTGCTCTGGTCAGATGAAACCAAAATCGAACTTTTTGGCCACAATGCAAAACGATATGTTTGGCGTAAAAGCAACACAGCTCATCACCCTGAACACACCATCCTCACTGTCACACATGGTGGTGGCAGTATCATGGTTTGGGCCTGCTTTTCTTCAGCAGGGACAGGGAAGATGGTTAAAATTGATGGGAAGATGGATGGAGCCAAATACAGGACCATTCTGGAAGAAAACCTGTTGGAGTCTGCAAAAGACCTGAGACTGGGATGGAGATTTATCTTCCAACAAGACAATGATCCCAAACATAAAGCAGAATCTACAATGGAATGGTTCACAAATAAACGTATCCAGGTGTTAGAATGGCCAAATCAAAGTCCAGACCTGAATCCAATCGAGAATCTGTGGAAAGAGCTGAAAACTGCTGTTCACAAACGCTCTCCATCCAACCTCACTGAGCTCGAACTGTTTTCCAAGGATGAATGGGCAAGAATTTCAGTCTCTCGATGTGCAAAACTGATAGAGACATACCCCAAGCGACTTACAGCTGTAATCGCAGCAAAGGTGGCGATACAAAGTATTAACTTAAGGGGGCCGCATAATTTTGCACGCCCCACTTTTCAGTTTTTTATTTTTTACAAAAGTTTAAAATATCCAATAAATTTTGTTCCACTTCACGATTGTGTCCCACTTGTTGTTGATTCTTCACCAAAAAATTAAAATTTTATATCCTTATGTTTGAAGCCTGAAATGTGGCAAAAGGTTGAAAAGTTCAAGGGGGCCGAATACTTTTGCAAGGCACTGTACATTGCTCTACACCACCATTTTAAAAATTTAGTAGAAGTCAATTGGTGTAAACTTATACGGGAATGACTGGAATTGATACATAGCCATTCTCCACATGGTTATATATTAAAGTTAAGCATGTGTTGTAGTTCACTGAAAACCAGATAAAATTGGGGCCGAATACTTTCGCAAGGCACTGTATATATATATATAGTTCAGGGCAGTGATAGGTTAGACTTCCGACGGCCAACTAGCTAGTTAGAGGCCCGATGGCACTAGTAGTTTAGCTGGCAGGTTAAGGACTCAGTGTTAGGGTAGTCAGGCCTGCATCTACTGCCGTCACCGTCGCCCTGTTTGCTGCCTGTGAAGAATCTCATCATCATCATCATCTCCTGATCGGCTGTCTATCATCTCCTGGAAGAATCCGAGGATCCACAGTCATCCACAGGGGCCCCTGCATCTCTTCTGTTGCCTGGAGGTATTGTGCACCGGACTCTTGCTATATATCTATATATATATATATATACCCAGGTATATAACCTAAGACTGTTGTGGACTTGCTGGTTGTTGTAGTACTGCTGTGTTCTGAGTATATTGTATGTATGTACTATTACCCTTTTGATTCTCATAAAGCTACTGTTATAACCTTATGTGGTATCTGTATGTATTCTTCAGACTGTGAGATTAGTACAGTGATCCTTGTTAAGGCTACTAACTGTACTTCATGGGTAAGTCCCAGGAAGAGATCCTCCCTGTAATACAGAAGCTCTATCCTGGGTGGAGGCACTGATATATTTCATATATGTTCCCACTCTTCCCTTCAGCGAAGGCTTCAGGTCCCATTAATAATAATAATAATAATAATAATAATAATAATAGTCCTTTAATAGTCCCACAATGGGGAAATTCAGTGTGTTACAGCAGCCAAGATAAGCAGATACAAATACAAATACAACATGTACAGGAATGTTCCAAGGTAAGAGGCATTACTTTGATAGCAGACAGACAGATAGGAAGTAACAGGGAGAGGGGGATTTAACAGGCAGAGAGATATTTCAGTTCTCTGTGTGTAATGATCTCCGCTTAGGTCGGTGTTGGTTGTACAGCCTAACCGCGGTGGGGAGGAAAGACTTCCGATAGCGCTCCTTCTCACACCTAGGGTGGAGCAGTCGGTCACTGACAGTACTGCTCAGCGCGATCACAGTCTCATGCATGGGATGGGACTTCTTCTTCTGCATGGAGCTCACCACGGACAGTATCCTTTTGTCACCCACCACCTGCACTGGGTCCAGTGGGCTCCCCAGGACAGAGCTGGCCCTTCTAATCAGCTTGTCGAGTCTATTCCTATCCCTGGTTGATATGCTGCTCCCCCAGCAGGCCACTCCAAAGAAGATGGCTGATGCCACTACCGAGTTGAAGAAAGTTCTAAGAAGTGCCCCCCGGATTCCAAAGGCTCTCAGCTTCCTAAGCAGGTAGAGCCTGCTGTGGCCCTTCCTGTACAGGGACTCCATATGATCTGCCCAGTCCAGCTTATTATTAAGGAGCAAACCCAGGTACTTATAGGTGTTCACAATCTCGATGCCCGTCCCCAGGATGTCCACTGGTTTAGGAGGGCTTCTGCGTTTACGGAAGTCCACCACCATCTCCTTGGTCTTCCCCGCGTTAATCTTCAGGTGGTTCCGGTGGCACCAGTCCACAAAATCCTGGTTCAGTTCTCTGTACTCCCTGTCATCATCATCTGTGATGAGACCCACTATTGCAGAGTCGTCAGAATACTTCTGTAGGTAGCAGCTGGATGAGTTGCACCTAAAATCTGCAATGTACAGTGTGAAGAGGAAAGGGGCGAGAACCGTACCCTGAGGTGCCCCCGTATTACAGATCACGGTACCTGACACACAGTCTTGGGCTCTCACGTATTGAGGTCGATTTGTGAGGTAGTCTAGGATCCAGTTGGAGAGGTGGTGGTCCACTCCAGCAAGGCCCAGCTTGTCCCTCAATAACCTGGACTGTATGGTGTTAAAAGCACTGGAGAAGTCAAAGAACATTATTCTCACTGTGTTCCCTGGTTTCTCCAGGTGAGACAGAGCCCTGTGCAGAAGATGGATGATGGCATCATCTACCCCAATGCCCGGCCGATAAGCAAACTGGAGGGGGTCCATAGCGGGGCTCACTAGAGGGCGGAGATGTGTGAGAACCAATCTCTCCAAGATCTTCATCAGGTGGGATGTCAGTGCTACAGGTCTGTAGTCATTGAGGTCCATAGGGTGGGGTTTCTTTGGAACTGGTACCACACAAGAAGATTTCCATAATTCAGGGACTATTTCCTGCCTCAGGCTCATATTATACATATATGTAATTATACCACACAGCTGGTTCCCACAAGTCTTAATTAGCACACAGGTCAGCGCCAGAGTCTGTTGCGGGAGGGATAATACTCATACCCCCCCCACCAAATAGGGCTACACTAGCTTCCCAGCACATTGTACAGAATATTAAATGTTACCATTATGAAGAACTAAAAATAACCCCTTATATGGCTCTGTGAAAAATAAAAAAGTTATGGGATTTGGAAGACGGGGAGACAAAAACAAAAATCAAAAATTGAAAAATGCCTGCAGCAGGAAGAGGTTAAAAACTGAATAACCCCTTTAAACCTTTAAGCTATACTGACTTGTTAAAGCTCTCACTGCAGTGTTTGGACTCATTCTCAAGCCTTTCCTGTGAACTTAATAACTACAAAGTGGAAGCTGAAAAATGCTACAAAGAAATAGTTAAAAAAGTAAAATATATATTGAAACTGAAGGCTCATAAAGTATATATATTCTTTACATGTTCTTAGTCACCACTGATGTAAATGTTCTGAGAATGTTAGAAATGTTATAGCATATTGATCACGTTAACATGCAGTGTATATGATACAGATTTTCTGTCAAGGCTGAACATAGGAAAATTTGCAGTACAATAACAGCAAATTGGATGAGATTTTGCAAAAAGTAACCTGCTAGGCAGATTTATCATCAATACATCAATTTATGTTGCAGGTTTGCTTAAGATGAAATATTTATCAAACTCATAGCAATTACAATATAAATTCTGCATAAAAAATGCAGCACCTTATGATGTGAAGTTTGCTGCAAAGTGTCTCATATCTTATTTTGCTTGAAAAGGCCTTGAAACAGGTTTCAAATGCAACACTTTTAGTGATCATACACTGGGGCACATAAGGTGCATAAATTGTGCCTCATTGACCATTTTGCCACCACTAGTGCCACTTTCCACAATTCATCTGAAATTGGAATTGAAAAAAAAAGTGATGTAGTCATTGCGGTCACACCCAGACCCTAAAGCAGCTCAAAAGGTCCCACTGCCTCAAATGAGAAGATTGGTAATATAAATAAAGTGTGATAGTCAGGGCCTGGTGACAGATTTTTCATTAGAGCCAAAGAACTTCAAATTACCCCTCTAAAGTAGGAGAATGAACCAATTCATAATGGCACAGACTTGCCAGTCATGACTGCTTAAAGACGTTAGGAAGGATTTCCCTAGGATAGGCCATAAATATCTTATCAGTGGCGGGCCAACAACTGTTTCGAGGTGCGTTCGGTCTGTATACTATATAGTGCATGGAAGCAGAAGCAGTTGGCTCTATACCTTGTATAGTGGCTTGGTACCAATGCTGCTGCTCAGCTCCCCTTGACTTCAATAATAGCTGACAGGCAGCACCGATGCACAGCCACTATATAGGGCATCAAACCAAATGCTCCTGGCTCTGTGCACTATATAGTATACAGACTGGATGCACCTCTGAACAGCTGATACATGAAGGGGACAAATGTCAGCTCCCACTGGGCAGATATGTATGACTTATCCTAGGCCGTAAAAAAAAAAAAAAAAAAAAAAAATAGACAGGACAACCCCTTTAAGTTCACTTTCCCAAGAAACAGATACATAGAAACTTAGTCCTCCTTCAAATGTTTAAAAATGTGCAAAAATGTCACAATTGGTGTGTTTTTGAGCATTTCTATAAAGACGTACCAAACCAAATTTAGATCACTTAGGGTTTTATGTGCAGCTTATTATATGTGTCTAAGGTTCAATGTCATTGAGTAACATCTTGCATCAGTTCAGACGTTTGACTGTGAATTTGTTTCTTTCATTTCTATCAAATGGAAGCACTGACTATATACAAAAGCAGAAATAAGTGCAAGAACACAAAGCTTAAGAATTCAAGCATAAATGGTACACAGAGAAAAGAATAAAATGCCCTTTAAGTATATTTCCTCTGAGACCTTCCTGTATTAATATTAAATGTCATTGAAGCTGGCAGTCAAGGAAACAATTCAGTGTCAGGGCAATAGCTTGAAATATGTACATAAGCAAACATAAATATACATACAGTACCCCCTCGTAAACAAGGCAGAATTACAGCCATCAAACCCACCCTTTTTTTTTTGTGCAGAGCAATTCTGCTAAGTAGGCCTTGTGATTTTACAAACCAAAGATCTAAAGGTCAAGTGATTTATTTATGTCAGGAGAAACTCCTTACAGAATTACATACTTGAAACCTGGAGCCATAACATAGCATCAGTGTAATAGGCAAGTGACAGGTGCTCTCTGTTGGTCATATGCACTCTCCAAGATATGAACAAGATGCAAAATAGAAGACGCCTTTTAATAAAGCACAACGACTTGGTTGTAAATACATCCTTCTCACTGGATGTGACAGCAGTGCAGTTCATATTCTCTTGTACATGTGCATGAACATCATTATCCATCACATCCTGCGTGTGCAGTCACCGACAATAAATTATTCACTTCCAATTGTTCAGGACATTTATAAATATCACTTGCAGGAATACATTGTTGGAGAATAGATGTCTATACAGTAAATCAGTATACATAATTAGGCCGCCATTCTCCGCCAGCAGGCCTCACCAGTTGTTTAATGGTCCATTTGATCTTTCCTACCAGTGTACAATACGAAGCAGTTTCATTACACGTTAATTGTAAGTTATGGTATAGAATCTCATGGCATTTAATAGGTCTGGCTTGATTTATTATTATGGTATTAGGCAGTGATATTGTGTAGATAAATGCTAATACTGTAATGATCAATATTTTATTTTAGCACTACAATAAAAAGTCTTATTTACTATTTTGCAGTTTCATAAATCTTGATAACTAAGAGCTGTGTCTATGAAAATTCCAAAGTAGGTTCATTTTTATTATTGAATGTGAAAAATTTTAGAAAAAAAATATTTTGTAACCTCTCAGCACTATTGTAGGCATGTACCAGTCCCAAATTTGACAATCTTACTTATAACATGTACATATACACCATGAGTAGTGATGGACGAACCTCGCGAGATTCGTTTTGCAAATATACACAAGGTTGAAGCTGCAAGTCTTTGTTACAGATGTGCTATTATTATACTCTGGGTTCTCTTCAGACTCCAGAATATAATTAGCAGAAGCCCAGGGAAGGTGCATGCAAGATAAAAAAAAAAAGTCACATGGGGCGCTCTGATGCCATGAGGCTTTGACTGAGCGAAAGCCCAGGAGAGATGAGGAAAGGTGACTATCTGTGTTTTTGATTTTGTCCACACCTGCTAATTCTACTCTAGCGTCTTGGTTCATGGGTGATGAACCCCAAAAATTCATAATCAACGAAGATCATTAGAAACTGAATTGCTTATCTCTAATCATGACCGTGAACTCATTTATCTTCTATTCTTATAGAAACTTTTGTACAGGTAAGTATAGTTTTGATGCAGGTTGCAAACTTGCCTATTTTGCCTATATTAACTAGTACCTTATATTTATTATCTAATTTTTAGCAGGATGCAGCCAGGCCCTATTATGCTGGTTGAGGGAAAATGGATGCTTATACTAGTGAGGTGACTTGATGATATAGGTGATGCCTCCTCATGGATTGTAGACATGTTAGTGGTTGCACTATAAGCATTCTGTACTTGTGCCATTAGTGCCTATCTGTAACCTGCATGGAACCATGGCTACATCGGACATCATCTAAATGTGGCCTTTTTTCAGTGATAAGTCTAGTTTTGGAATCAGTTTTGCTCTGTTTGCAAATATCAGAGATTCCAAATCAATGGTCACTGCAAAACACACCAACAATATCATAAGTGCTTGCACCTTGTACTTGTACCTTCAAAGTTTTTTTAACCCCTTATGAAACCAAGCCAATTTTAGCCTTTTGAACCATGCAAATTTGTTTCAGTTTTTCCTCTTAGTATTTCCCCAGCTATAACTTTTTTTATTACTACATACAGAATCTCTCTGCAGTCTTGTTTTTTTACAGAACAAATTAAATATTTTTTATACATCACTTTTGGGTTAATTTATGGTGGCATGTAATGTAAATTAATTGTTTTTGTATGAGGAAATGCATAAAAAAATAATAGCCTAATGCATAAAGTAAAGTTATTTTATTTCTTTGTAAAATGGGGTTCACTGTTAAAATTAAAGCATACCTAAAGTTATAAACAACTTTTATAAATCAATACCACAGGTGAACATAAGAACTTTTTAATATATCTTATTAAAGAAATATATTTTCTTCTCCACTTTTCAGGCAGTTGCTTTCTCCATATTAGTCTATGAGGAGAGAGGAAAAAAGACACTCTAATAACTGCTGCTGTTACACTCTGCTGTTCCTTGATTTTTTAACACCACTAGGTTGTAGATAAGAGCACAAAATGAGGGAATAAATCAATTAACCAGCAGGCAGGAGCCTACTCCACCCTCTCCCTGCTCCATAGAGTTGTATGTGTGAGGCTGAATACAGAGACAGATATAATGTAAATAAGCAGTCAGATTGCAGATAAGGAACAGGAGAAAAGTTTAATAAGTGGTGAAATAAACAGATCTCCTTCATAAGATATGTTACAAAGGCTATTATATTTAAATGTACTATTCATTTATGATTTTTTTTATAACTGGAGGTACACTTTAAGCCTTAACTTTATATTATGGATCAACATAAGTGTTGGGATATAATATGTTCCTGATATGTATTTGTGACTAATAAAATTGATTTATTTAAAAACTTATTTATTATTATTTATTTTAAAACTATTTTTTTAAACTTCTATTTTGTCACATTAGGGGACTTTTATATTTATATTTTTTAAACATTATCAGAGAGTGGTCACCAAATATGCAACCCACTCTAAATTTTAACTTTTAATAACATCCATTAAAAAGAAATTGAAGTCCCTTAACCCCATCTATAAAACATTGAATATGAGATAGTAGCCCATCTACTTGTTGCACACATAATAGCATGGTCATATCAAAGAAAATGTGAGATAACTTCTGTGATATTGCCATGTATTGTATGAGCGACAATAAGGTGGGGTACTATCTCCTAATCATTGTGGCGTGGGGTACTATAATCATTGTTTTTTTTCAGTGGGCTAAGGGGTACTTCAAATTTTTTAATGGATATTATTAAAATTTAAATTTAATAGTGGACTTTTCTGTGAGTTAAATCATTATGTATTGTCATTTATCTATGTATCATGTATCTATACCTAAGGTATGGCTAAACAAACACTATTACTAAATAGCCCTGGAGGACTTCATTAGGCCTAGGACTGTCCCTATTTTCTAGTCAGCCCTGGCCTTCCCATAGCCGGGGCTGACATGAACAAGACCTATGTTCACACTATAATCAACAGTCATCGCAATATTTCAGAAGAATTTTCTCCATTCCCGAGGATCATAGTAAACTGTAGTCAAATTCCTAGATGTGACTGTGTAGTCAGATCTATTATGATCATCTTTACCATACAGTAAGGGAACAATATCCTGCCAATAATGTACATATGTAACAAAGTTTTTTTTGCACTTATCAACCATAGGGGTTTATACCATATAACCAGGATAGGAACACTTACTGATCAGTGGAGGCAACAGGAAATTCTTAAGGGTTAGACCAGGACATTTCACAAGGGTGTGGGAGTTAACAGCATGGCGGTATCCTGTTTCCGATTTCCCAGCAACAGCACCACATTAGCATTCATTATCTGGATATCATATCATTAAGGGGAAGCAGAGGAGGATCAATGTGTGCTGATTCTTCTCAGAGTTGCCATAACCCCTTCCTGACTCACTGGGCCCTTCCTGATCTCCACCACTACAGACCATTGGTACTTTGATAATGATGATGATGATGATAAATCATCACATTTCCAGCTCAGAAGGAGAGTGATGGTGGTAGCTATCCTATAATGGAGGGGCAAGGAGCTGCAAGGGGATGGTTTTAACATGATTGTGTTGTATAGATAAAAATTACTATTGTTAACAATTACATGCCTGTCCCCCTCGGCAGTGCATTTACCATTCAGATCCCATTCGTGCATGTTTTGAAGCCTCTCTTCTCCCAAAAAATTAATGCTTGCTTCCGTAACAATATTGTCTATGCACATAATAGACATACAGATGTCATGTACTCATTTGTCATGACCAACGCTCCACCTGTGGACAAGTTATAGACAGTGAGATATCTATATAATGGTGCTCTTCAGGTAAATGAAACTAGATCTAAAGGTGACAGTCACATGGTTGTCGCAAACAATGTCTATAAGTGTGGCCATTGCTCTTAACTCCAATTGATGAATTAGAAGTAAAATCTCTGGACAAATAGATGGCCCACCAGTATAGAAACTGTTTCATTTCTGCAGCTTCTGTAAACAAAGCACTAAAGATGAACATATGCACATGTAAAAAACTGAATTAGAGGCACCACGGTTTAGATTCTAGCACATCAATAATAGCAGACTACAGTGATGGTCCCTTCAGGCTAATAATTGGTATTGACTGTAGAATAGACTGCAGTCCATCTAAGAGGAAAAAAAAATGTGGCCTCCAACTTCAAAGCATGAAGGTCCTGAATTTAGCACCATGCAAATGACATTTAGCGGAGCATTTTCCCATTGACTATATCCATGTATACACACATTTCGGGAAAAGATGACTCTAATCAGTAGTGCTGCACCTGATACACAGGATTTGGTTTCAATGAATCAATAGCGCGGTAGATTTTGTCAGAGAAATTACACTATATGATCGATTACTTGAAAGCCGCACTGCTTTATGAGACGATAACAAGTTACATGAATAGTTGTGAAATATTAATACGATTCCACAGTGTAAAGCTTCTCCCATCATAACATCTTCTGTTATTACAGTATGGCAGAGTGGTTATGATTTATATTCATGCCATGTTAATGCTATTAGCTGAAAAGTAAACCAATTTTATCTGGTTTTCAGTGAACTACAACACATGCTTAACTTTAATATATAACCATGTGGAGAATGGCTATGTATCAATTCCAGTCATTCCCGTATAAGTTTACACCAATTGACTTCTACTAAATTTTTAAAATGGTGGTGTAGAGCAATGTACAGTGCCTTGCAAAAGTATTCGGCCCCCTTGAACTTTTCAACCTTTTGCCACATTTCAGGCTTCAAACATAAGGATATAAAATTTTAATTTTTTGGTGAAGAATCAACAACAAGTGGGACACAATCGTGAAGTGGAACAAAATTTATTGGATATTTTAAACTTTTGTACAAAATAAAAAACTGAAAAGTGGGGCGTGCCAAATTATTTGGCCACCTTAAGTTAATACTTTGTAGCGCCACCTTTTGCTGCGATTACAGCTGCAAGTCGCTTGGGGTATGTCTCTATCAGTTTTGCACATCGAGAGACTGAAATTCTTGCCCATTCTTCCTTGGAAAACAGCTGGAGCTCAGTGAGGTTGGATGGAGAGCGTTTGTGAAGAGCAGTTTTCAGCTCTTTCCACAGATTCTCGATTGGATTCAGGTCTGGACTTTGACTTGGCCATTCTAACACCTGGATACGTTTATTTGTGAACCATTCCATTGTAGATTTTGCTTTATGTTTGGGATCATTGTCTTGTTGGAAGATAAATCTCCGTCCCAGTCTCAGGTCTTTTGCAGACTCCAACAGGTTTTCTTCCAGAATGGTCATCTATTTGGCTCCATCCATCTTCCCATCAATTTTAACCATCTTCCCTGTCCCTGCTGAAGAAAAGCAGGCCCAAACCATGATGCTGCCACCACCATGTTTGACAGTGGGGATGGTGTGTTCAGGGTGATGAGCTGTGTTGCTTTTACGCCAAACATATCGTTTTGCATTGTGGTCAAAAAGTTTGATTTTGGTTTCATCTGACCAGAGCACCTTCTTCCACATGTTTGGTGTGTCTCCCAGGTGGCTTGTGGCAAACTTTAAACCAGACTTTTTATGGCTATCTTTGAGAAATGGCTTTATTCTTGCCACTCTTCCATAAAGGCCAGATTTGTGCACTGTACGACTGATTGTTGTCCTATGGACAGACTCTCCCACCTCAGCTGTGGATCTCTGCAGTTCATCCAGAGTGATCATGGGCCTCTTGGCTGCATCTCTGATCAGTCTTCTCCTTGTTTGAGATGAAAGTTTAGAGGGACGGTCGGGTCTTGGTAGATTTGCAGTGGTCTGATACTCCTTCCATTTCAATATGATCGCTTGCACAGTACTCCTTGGGATGTTTAAAGTTTGGGAAATCTTTTTGTATCCAAATTTGGCTTTAAACTTCTCCACAACAGTATCACGGACCTGCCTGGTGTGTTCCTTGGTCTTCATGATGCTCTCTGCGCTTTAAACAGAACCCTGAGACTATCACAGAGCAGGTGCATTTATACGGAGACTTGATTACACACAGGTGGATTATATTTATCATCATCAGTCATTTAGGACAACATTGGATCATTCAGAGATCCTTACTGAACTTCTGGAGTGAGTTTGCTGCACTGAAAGTAAAGGGGCTGAATAATATTGCACGCCCCACTTATAAATTTTTTATTTTTTACAAAAGTTTAAAATAACCAATAAATTTCGTTCCACTTCACAATTGTGTCCCACTTGTTGTTGATTCTTCACCAAAAAATCTAAATTTTATATCCTTATGTTTGAAGCCTGAAATGTGGCAAAAGGTTGAAAAGTTCAAGGGGGCCGAATACTTTCGCAAGGCACTGTACTTCTTAGACAACCTGTAACTATAAAATCATCGGATTAGATTAGTATTAACTTTTTATATATGTGTGGTCCCTTAAGAATAATTCACTTAATAAGTATGACATCACTACTCCACCTCCAAACATTACATATATTCATATTACTCAAATTATAAATTTTTTAATATATATATATACAGTGGGGAAAAAAAGTATTTAGTCAGCCACCAATTGTGCAAGTTCTCCCTCTTAAAAAGATGAGAGAGGCCTGTAATTGACATCATAGGTAGACCTCAACTATGAGAGACAAAATGAGAAAACAAATCCAGAAAATCACATTGTCTGATTTTTTAAGAATTTATTTGCAAATTATGGTGGAAAATAAGCATTTTGTCACCTACAAACAAGCAAGATTTCTGGCTCTCACAGACCTGTAACTTCTTCTTTAAGACGATCCTCTGTCCTCCACTCATTACCTGTAGTAATGGCACCTGTTTGAAATTGTTATCAGTATAAAAGACACCTGTCCACAACCTCAAACAGACACACGCCAAACTCCACTATGGTGAAGACCAAAGAGCTGTGGAAGGACACCAGAAACAAAATTGTAGACCTGCACCAGGCTGGGAAGACTGAATTTGTAATAGGCAAACAGCTTGGTGTGAATAAATCAACCGTGGGAGCAATAATTGGAAAATAGAAGACATACAAGACCAGTGATAATCTCCCTCGATCAGTGGCTCCACGAAAGATCTCACCCCATGGGGTCAAAATGATCACAAGAACGGTGAGCAAAAATCCCAGGACCACATGGGGGGACCTATTGAATGACCTGCAGAAAGCTGGGACTAACAAAGGCTACCATCAGTAACACACTATGCCGCCAGGGACTCAGATCCTGCAGTGCCAGAAGTGTCCCCCTGCTTAAGCCAGTACATATCCGGGCCCGTCTGAAATTTGCTAGAGAGCATCTGGATGTTCCAGAAGAGTATTGGGAGAATGTCATATGGTCAGATGAAACCAAAGTAGAACTCTTTGGTAGAAACACAACTCGTCATGTTTGGAGGAGAGTGAATGCTGAGTTGCATCCAAAGAACACCATACCTACTGTGAAGCATGGGGGGTGGCAACATCATGCTTTGGGGCTGTTTCTCTGCAAAGGGACCAGGACGACTGATCCGTGTTCATTAAAGAATGAATGGGGCCATGTATTGTGAGATTTTGAGTGCAAACCTCCTTCCATCAGCAAGAGCATTGAAGATGAAACATGGCTGGGTCTTTCAGCATGACAATGATGCCAAGCACACCGCCAGGGCAACGAAGCATTTCAAGGTCCTGGAGTGGTCTAGCCAGTCTACAGATCTCAACCCCATAGAAAACCTTTGGAGGGAGTTGAAAGTTCGTGTTGCCCAGCGACAGCCCCAAAACATCACTGCTCTAGAGGAGATCTGCATGGAGGAATGGGCCAACATACCAGCAATAGTGTGTGCCAACCTTGTGAAGACTTACAGAAAACATTTGACCTCTGTCATTGCCAACAAAGGATATATAACAAAGTATTGAGATGAACTTTTGTTATTGACCAAATACTTATTTTCCACCATAATTTGAAAATAAATTCTTTAAAAATAAGACAATGTGATTTTCTGGATTGGTTTTCTCATTTTGTCTCTCATAGTTGAGGTCTACCTATGATGTCAATTACAGGCCTCTCTCATCTTTTTAAGTGGGAGAACTTGCAAAATTGGTGGCTGACTAAATACTTTTTTTCCCCACTTATATATATATATATATATATATATATATGTATAAATATATACTGATAGGGAATTTAGATTGTGAGCCCTACTTGGGACAGTGACTGACAATGTCTGTAAAGCACTATATCTATTTAATTTTATTTTTGCTTACTTATATAGCGCCAACATATTCCACAGCGCTTTACAGACATTGTCAGTCACTGTCCCATATAGGGCTTACATTCTACATTCCATATCAGTATATATTTATCAGTCTTTGGAGTGTGGGAGTAAACCAGAGTGCTCAGGGGTAACCCATATATAAGAAAGTAAGCAAGATAAATAAATTCATGAACAACAATACACCCTCTTAAAGAGACTTTTTAAAATTGTAATCTTTAAAGTTGTACAATACCACCTCAAAATCGATGCCAAATTCCAACCTGATTCTGCATCCCTCTGTTTTCAATAGGAGATTAAAGCAGAATGTTGAAAAAATAAGTGTCCTGCTTGATAATGCACCGGATTCCATGGCTGTGGGCCAGTCTTCTGGTTAGGCTCCATCTTCAGGTTTCTGCCACAGGAGGACAAAACGGTGGATTTGGAAAACAAATTTGAGGCGGAAAAATAATACAATAAAAAATACTCTTGAATCAGAGTTACAGGGCAAGGAAGAAAATCTAATAACCGGTCTGACTGTTATTATACTGTCTGAATACCGGTCCAATGATATGATGACATTCACGATCATAGAATAGTTTGGCCACCACCAAAGAAGCCCAAAGAGTAAAAACAAAAGCAAAATCACTATAATATTGTTATTATTATTCAAAATATACTGTCTTTTTTTTTTTAATCTGGGATCTAATAATCCATAAATTTATTATTCTTCCGGCACAAAACTTGTATAGAAAATGGAAAGCAACAAGTCCAGGAGCCAAAAATTGAGCAATAATAACCAGCTAGAAAATTTTGATCCTTAAAAGTCTCTTATATATATTTAATAAACCAATATTATTACCAGAACCAAGTATATTAACCCAGCCCTGCAGATAGATAGGTTAGGGTCACCTGAATCAAACAGTGTTCTCTTCTTGTAAATCTGTGCCTCTGTTGCCAAATTATTACTGTTTTTGTCGCTATACAAATTAGCCCACAAAATGGCACAGCGAGGATGTGGCAATTGCTACAAAGAGGTAAGCAGTAATGCCTTCATTGCACCAGAGAATTCATTTGCATGATAACAAAAACGACGATATCTTAGAAATAAAGGTACCGATTCACAAGAGGAAAATAGAGTATAATTCAGATGACACTGACCTATCTATTTGCTGGGACTATGTTGGCATGCTGGGTTCTTCTTCCTTTAATTTTACAGAAGTGTCATTCATTGTGAAACTATAGTATTCGGATTCAATTATTCCACGTCATATGTAATACATGTTATGAGGACAGGTGCCAGGCACAGTAGTGCGGGTTCATTACATAAGATACAGTACATATATATTTAGACTGTGGCAGTCACTTCATGTCTTAAATTGAAATTGTAACACAGCTTGTTGTAGACTTGTAGACACTGTTAGGATTTATTGGCCTTGAACATACTTCTATTATCCATGTAGGCAAAGACAAATCATTGCACTTACTATCAAAATGTTTTACGAGGCCAGTGAGCTGTATTTACTACTTAAGAGATGAAGATAAAACACAAGTGAGAGATCTGACGCAGTCCAGCTGTACATGAAATATTGTATGTGTTTTAAATTGTGCAAGTGATTTTCATACAAGCTGTTAGTTCCAGTATGTTACTATTTCATCTGGCTGTGAGAATACTGACTCATAATTGGCAAAAAGAATCTCATCCTATCAGAGGATGTCTCACTGGGATCGGTATTGGTTATTATCCATTAGACAGGAAAATCATCATGACATTAATTTCATTTTTCAGATTTTGCACTTCAGTCAGATGTTAAAATCCAATTAATGAGTAGACAATGCTATATAAGATCACAATAAAACCCCAATGAAAGCATTTACAAGATGACTGACAATGTTATTGGAATGAATCTTTTTCTGTAAAAATATAGCTCTCTACTATATATTTATTCTCCCCACATACATCTAGGGATAGGGATTATTTCCTGAGACATGTATGACCTATCCAAAGAATATGCCATAAATATTTGATGTGGATCTCACGTTCATAATGGGGGTCCATCAACCCCCATATGGCAGCATAACCACTGTAAATGCAGTGGTGGCCATGAATGCACATCTTTCTCTATCCACCTCTATGGGAATTACTATACGACTTTTACAATAGGCATCACTGAATAGCACCCAGTGACCCAGGTCATGGAAGAGCGGCTTCAGGGCAACACAGATAGTTCTTACCCAGCAGCAAAGGTCGTAATTGTTGCACCATTTTTATTTCTTTAAATTCTCTTTTTATTGAAATTGTAAGAAAAATTATAGGGAACATAATGATGAACAGATAAACTTAGTTGACAAGTTACACATTTTATAATGCACATTTGTTGTTACATCAATAGTATGAAAACTTGTTCTCTATAAAGGTGCCTTTATTACTTATTACGACTAGTAGGACATTTTATGTTAAGTGACAGGCACTGCTGATGTCAGATTACTGGAGAATAAAAGAAGTTGAAAATATGCAGGAACTTCCAAAGTTTTAAGACCATAAAGTGAAAATGACAAGAAAGTCTATGCTACAGAGATGTTTGCAGGTCTTAGTTGCCACCACTGGGATCTACCATTCTTCTGTGGGTCCACTACTCTGGTGATCTATAGAAGTCCCACATTTGGACCACCATCTTTAATAAATAATAATATAATATTGCTGTTTGTTCTCTGCACAACTACATTTATCATCAGGTAACTCTTCCCTATCATTGATATAGCGATGCTAGCTTGTACAGGGAATTCACTCAAATTTCGTTTCATTGGAACCTACATTTGGAAGGCATTGTACAGTCAGAAAAAAGTTACTCTAGACTTGCACCCATGATCAATAAACGTACAGAATACTGGAACATTTTACATTTTACTGTGGGCCTGGACGATTTGCATGAAGCCAGAAAATGATGGCTATTTTTCTTCATTAACATTCACAAGTTTATCTTCTTTTTATGTTCTATATAATGTACTTGTTACAGCACATCTTATTAAGTTCCCATATCCAACCACTGCCAAATGCAAGGCCATGATGTATATTTTATCTGACTATTCCATAGTATTTTGTCACCATCACCCATCCACTTATCCTAATAACTTATCATTTTCCATTGCTCGAATATCATTGTATTTTTTTCACTCTAGGTACAGACTGACATTTTTCATAAGAAGACTTCTGGTACAGATTAACCTTATTCTCTTCCAGTTTGCTTTCCTGTGAAAAACTCTTATACTTTCATCTCTAATGTATTATTAAGTACATGTCTTCAGCCACTTTCTCTCTCTGTATCTTACATCTCCTTGTTAGATGATTTTTTTTCCTTTCAGCTTATAATATATTTCACAGTCTTTAAAGTAATGTCTTCATGTGGTTACTTTACAACTGTCTTTTTACTATAAATGCATGATGTACGGGATGTGGTTTACTCACTGCAAGGGCTGAATTTGTAAGAGATGAGCAAAGTCTGGAAACACATTCCCGAAGCCAGACAATAATTCAAGTTTATTTTATTAATGATATTAAATTCTATCGAAATGTTTTTAGAAATATGTTGAAAAAACACATCAGTCTGTTTATACAGTTGTATGTATTCTACATATATTATGTATTATAATTGAAAAATATTAATGATCTCATCCAAGAAGCCTGTGCATATTTCTGTGCATCAGTAGGTAAGTGAATTGTAATATGCTCTTTGTGTCGAATCTAAAAGAATGTGCCATAATAGTAAGAAGTATATACATGTGTTCTGCCAAGGAAATACTGCAGTTACAACCTACCGTAAATCCTTTTTCTGTAAAACAATGTTCATTAATGAGTGTCATGTTTTATTGATGTTGTCGCTGCTGTATACGGTACATGTAGAGCACAGGTGTCAAACACAGGGCCCGCGGGCCGAATCCGGCCCGCTGCCTTCTGTTATCCGGCCCGGCACTTATCTGGCCCCGGGCGGCATTTTTTATTGTCTATGTAATGTAAACCAGCCCAGGACAGGCCGCTTAAAAAAAAAAAACAAAAAAAAGCAAAGCTGCGCGATACCTGTCCTGGGCTGGTTTACGAGACCTCTGCATGTCAGCGCAGGTGGCGATACAATGACGTCATCGCGCCTCCTACGCTGACACGCAGACGTCGCGGACAAGAAGAAGAGGAGGCGGCGGCTGCATCAAGGCATCGGAGGTAGGTGAAATAAGTTTTTTTTATATATATATATATATATATATATATATATATATAAATAGGCCGTTGCCTGCTGGAGTATCCCCGGCACGTAACGGCCTATTTACTTATCGATCCCCGCTGCTGGTTGTGGCCGCCTCCGCTTCCCCTTCTGCTATGGGACGCAGAAGCGGCTGTGTGCAGGAGCGGGGATGGTAAGTGAGGCCACGGCCCGCAAACCCCATCAAATGCTACTATTATTATACTCCGAGGTCTTTTCAGACCCCAGAGTATAATAATTGGAGACCCAGGGGAGGTGATAAACATAAAAAACAGAGTTACTCACCTCTCCGGCGATCCGATGTTACTCCCAGCAGGCTTCGGCCTTCTTTGGTGACGTAGTAGGCGTCACGTGAGCCGGGCCGACGTCATTATGTCGCGACGCCGGTCTGTGCGACATTGAAGAAGGCCGAACGCAGGGAGAGCACCGGAGCCCAGGTAAGTAACACTGGTTTTATGTTTCTATCCTCCCCTGGGTCTCCGATCATTATACTCTGGAGTCTGAAAAGACCCCAGAGTATAATAATAGTTCATGGGTGGGGGGTCACTATGGGACATAATACCATGTGCAGGGGCCACTATGGAGCATAATACCGTGTGCAGGGGCCACTATGGAGCATAATACCGTGTGCAGAGGCAACTATAGAGCATAATACCATTTGCAGGGGTAAACGGTATTTGTATATTGCTTAATTTTTGATATATTCAGAAAAGGATGAGGATAGTATGTAACATGCCAATGTCTTAGGTTTTAACAATACATTATGTTCTTCCTGGTTGCCCTCAAACGGCTGATTGTAACAGTAGTAATGTACAAATGTAACTACTCCTTAATAGCTCGCTTAACTGTTAAGGAGAAGTTACTTTTATACATGTGTAAAATAATCTTGGCCCTTCAAGGTACCCCGTGATGCTGAAGTGGCCCCCGGTGAAAATGAGTTTGACACCCCTGATGTAGAGGGTTGGCATTTTGTCTAGTGGATCGAATAAACCCTAGTCTACATGGAACTCCTCTGTGGCTCTCAATATTCTTATACACAGTACTCATCTACGGAATTTAAGCATGCCTGGGATAAACACATGCCTATCCTAAGGAAATAAGACAAGGGCAGACAAGATGGCAATAGGTGATAAGTGCCTGATAGATGGGTCTAATAAATTGAAAGGAGTATCAGTCAAACATGTGAATTGCCTTTACCATTAAAGTCTATGAGACTGCTATCGTTTCATAGAGATTGAATGTAGTATCAGTGTGCATACTCCATCATTCAAATGGGGCTATTTTTGTGATCAGTGAGTATCCCAATGGTCAGACCCCCATTAACCAGGATAGGCAATAACTTACTCTCTTGGAAAATCTACTTTAATACACACATTATTTTAGTGCAACTTCCTTAGGATCCAGTTTTCTTATATTTGGTATTCTCTATTGGTAGGTACTATATATTTGATCTTTCTAATGTGGGACATTGCTTCTGGGCAGTACAATAAGATATTTTTGTGCATTAGTAGGAGAGCGATTTGTAAGTTTTTATATTCTTTGTGTGGTACTAAAAAGGTATCATAATAATTAATAAAAATTAGGATATAACTGTATTAAGTCAACAAAACACCCCTGTTACAATCTAAAGCATCTATTTGTGAAAGAACAGTCTTAAGTAATGGGCACAATGTCTCATTCATGTAGCCACTGAAAAAAGATACTTAACCAAAGATTGTAAGGTCATTTGTTTTGCATTTTTGCTTTACATCTAATATGTTATAAGCAGTAAAATGCAGATCATATTGCTATGGAAGATGTGTCACATTGGGAAAGTGCCCATCCACTTATCTCATGTCCATACATGGGGGTCTTGGTTTAAATTCAGCCTAGCCATTAGACATATTTCAGCCTTGTCTGTGGATGATTGATAATTCCCTTCTTTTATTCTTATGACCATAACAGCTATAACTTCCCCCGTGTATGAGGGATAGTCTGGAGTAGTTTTTATTTTATATGTTATGCTCTTCAGTGATAATTCACAGTCCTGGACCCCTGCCCCCTCCAACCACCTTTTTAATCCCCACTGATAGAGTTATCCTTATTGATTGAATAATTGGTTAAGCTAAGTTAAGTTGAAAACTCCTAACACCACTATTTTCCTGTCCCCTGATATTAATGTCTATTTGAAAAGCATAATGACCTTTGAAGATCACAATTCTCTATGAACCATTTTATCACTAAAGATGGGTGAACCTCTAAGGATTCGTTTCGGTCCAAACTTGTTGGGATAGAACCAGAAGTGAAATTATTATACTCTGGGGTCTTTTCAGACCCCAGAGTATAATAGGTGGAGGTCCAGGGAAGATGACAGAAATAAAAAAAAACATTTATACTCACCTTCCGCTACTTCGTTTGGACTTCCTTGCGGCATCTTGCGCTCTGTCTCTCCTGTGATGTCATGCGTCTGTGGTGACATGGGCACACTGAGCATCATGACGGACTTGCGAGGAGGTCCAAGAGGTATTGGAAGGTGAGTATAAATGTTTTTTATTTTTGTCACCTTCCCTGGGCCTCCAGCTATTATATTCTAGGGTCTGAAGAGATTTATTGAGATGCATGTGTGATGAATCCCAAATTGTTCGGTTTAGTTAGGAACAATGAACTAGCAATGACCTTTGTATGTTTACAATTTTCATGATGTGCCGTTTGTGTTTGGTGGACATTTATCTTCAAAGATTGTAGCTTAGTTATATAGATACAATCTATCTGAAACAGCAAACTAAAGACACCAACAGAGGCAAATAATCACTTATCTAACTTTTTAACATTAATGTCTGTATTTTTTTTGTAATTGATAAAACACCAACATCTACCACATTTTTACATTTGTGTGTATTGGTTTTGTGTTTCCAGCATGCAACTTTTTATCTTGATGATGAATCACAAATTTCTACATAGCTAAGTGACATTGAGCAATAGCATGTATGCACAAAATGTAAACTCTACAACAGGAATAATATATTTTCAGTGAAATGTTATTAATGTATGTTTCAACTAATAATGGAAAAGTGTACAATAATAGAATCTGTGTGCAACCAACATATTTGTCATATTTTTGGGAAACCTGTGAATATCCTTATTTTGTAAATCCTGAACTTATTATTAATTGATTGACTGATTCTTCTATTATAACAAATTAAGGCTAAGGCCATGAGTAGTGGAAAAGCTGCATTTTTGTGGCAGATTGCTAATGGCTACTGAAGCTGTGAAGTGAAATCCTGGTAGTCATGACTTAAATATTTTACCATTACTGATTCTGATATAGATTATCTGGTTCTTGTGAATATGTAGATGAAAAACTAGCTGTAGCGGTAAGACCGATGCTAATCTGAAAGTTGAGAAGTCCTCTTAAGATAAGACAACACCCATGGCAAAAACCTGCCAAAATTGGCTAGTTTGTGCAGTGGGTTTCCTGTGGGGCTAGCCTGGCCTTAAGGAAAAAACATTTTTTCATTATCATATTCTAAGAGCCAAAACTTTTTTTTTTAATTATTTTTATGTTCATGTATATATGGGTTTATTTCTTGTGGGATTAGTTGTATTATTCAACAGTGCAATTTTTAGAGCACAAACAATTTAATGATTTTTTGAAATACAAGAACATGTAGAGACATGTGAACACTTTTGGTCCTCATGACCAAAAACGTTCACATCTCTACATGTTTATTGATACTCTGATGTGATTGGATGTACAATAACGCTGTTTGGATATATTTCCTACTATTACCATAAACAGTGGCTTGCAAAAGTACAGGGGACTGAATTCTTTTGCACTTCACACTTTTCAGATTTTTATTTGACTAAATTTTGAAAACCTTGGATCATTTTCCTTCTACTTCATAATTATCTGCTACTTTGTGTTGGTCTATCACTTAAAGGGCATCTGTCAGGGCAATTTGGGACACTAAACCACCCACACGACCATATAGTCGTGTCCCAAATCACCCTGTTATAACGCAATCCATGGCCGCATTAAAAATAAAAAAGCTGGGGGGGGGCGTGGCTAGCCGGAGCAGAGACTAGACGTATACTTTATAGCTCCTACTGGTCCTTACCGTGATCTATCCAGCATCCGGAGAATCTCAAACCCACCGGACCTTCAAACACCCAGGGGCTCTCCCCCAAGCTCCAGTCAGTTAGTTTTGGGTGTCTGGGCCGTGTTTGCAGCCACCTAAATGGTGCATCGGTGTCGGGGCCTACCTCGGCTTTACTATACGACCGCCATCTTGGTCGCGCTCTGTCGGCTGGTCCGCGGACTGCACTACTACGGGCCTCCGCTGATCTACCTGTCTCCACTGCTCAGATCTGCGCTCCTGGTACGTGGGATTGGTCGTTCGATGCGACGGAGGCTCCGGCTGGTGCCGGCTGCAGCGCGAAGCGGAGGAACGGGGATCACCTGAAGTGGAGAGCGCCATCTTGGGGCCTCCGCCCGAGGATTCTGGGACAGAGGAACATCGGCGGCAAGTAGAGGTGACTGGGTAACTTCGTGTATCCCGGGCCCTTGAAGTTGCTCCTGGTTAGGGGATAAAGAGCCGAGGACACGGGGAGGGGAGGTGCCGAGACCCTACGCGGATACCAGGGGGGCTCCTCACCCCTCCCTGCAGCTACCAACAAAGAGCCAGTACTGTGCACTGCCCGGGGTGCAGCCCGCATACCTTTACCTCTGCAGTGCAGAGGCTCGGCACAACCCGCTACTTCTGCTGCAGGTCAGTGGAGTTCGGGCCCTGTGCTGGCCTACATCCTCACTTCACCCCGAGAACATCTAGGCTGTGAGCGGGCCTTCACTCAAACTCCATCCCTGCGGTATAAACCTGGTGCGGGCCTCCGAACCTATTTTAGCACAGCGACATCTAGGCCTACATCGGCCTCCATCTCCACTCCGATTTAGAGGCATAGCCCACAACTGACGACCGAAAGATTCATTACTTGTACCCCTCCCCTCAGATAATGGCGACTTAACTTTGGGGGCCTAGTGCACCTTCTAGCAACTCTAAGCGACTAACAGCCTGTATTGGAATATCTCCCCTCCGCAACGATACCTTTTGGATACACATAATTGGCACTATGGTGAAGGGTAGGAAATCAGTTAAAAGACCAGACAATAATCTAACAAACTATTTTGAATGGGACCGTGGCGGAGAAGGGGAACCGGGTCTCACATGTCCAGACCATATGGAGCTCACACCCCCGTCGCCCACAGCTGTCGCTATAAATATGGCGACGCCTATACTTGAAGAGGCTCCTAACCACTCTACAAATACGGCGGTTTTGCACATGCCTCCAACCCCTGAAGATATACGCTCAGCGGCACCGCAAATCTATAGTGCCCCATCCCAGCACGTCAGGGATCTGAACCCACCCCCACGATACCCACTGTCTCCAAGCACAAGTCCGATTAAACAAAAACCGCGTATAGAGTTATCAGGAGACTTAGACCACTCCAAGGATCAAACTCCCTCTAACGCTCCTTCACCAGCCCCTGTGTATGATCTTGACAACTTCCAAACTACTAATGGCCCGGCTTCTGAACACACACTAAGAGGAATGCTTCTGGCCCTCCGCAGCTCCCTTCAAACGGACATATCGCAATTACTTCAACCACTTCAGTCATCTGTCAATGCTTTGGATGGGCGAGTAACACATATTGAAAACAAGATGGGGGACTTTGCTACGTCTCATAACAAGGTCATCGACACACAAAACGATATCGCGGAAGAGGTCGAGACCCTCAAGGCGAAAGTGGCTGATATGGAGGACCGTTCCCGCAGGAACAATATAAAATTCAGAGGCATCTCAGAACAAGTCCAATCAACCGATCTACTTCCCTACGTACAGGAATATGTCAAATTCTTACTACCTTTATCCCAAACAATTGATATTATAATCGACAGAGTACATAGGCTCCCCCACCCTAGACACCTGGGAGAGGATGTTCCGAGGGATGTGTTGGCAAGATTTCACTTCTTCCATATAAAAGAACAGTTACTAGACGCCGCTCGCAAACAGCAAACTTGGCCTCCCAAATTCCAAAATATACATCTCTTCACAGATCTCTCAGCAACGACTCTCCGTCTCCGCAGAGAATTACTCCCGGTTACAACTGCGCTTCGTCAAAACAAAATCCAATACAGATGGGGGTTTCCTGTGAAACTGCTTATCATCAAGGACGGGACCACTTCTACCATACACAACTTAAACCAGGGTAAGGCGATGCTATCGACTTGGAGGATCCCAATATCTCTCCCTCAAGACGCGGACAACCCTACTCCTCGCCCAACTGTCGGACGTAAATCTCCCACAAGCCGCAAATGATGTTCCAAGATGGCTACCACTCTTCTCAGAGGGTGCTTAACTCCCTTTACATCGGAAGTTTACGCGGCTAGTCTCTGACTAAACCCCTCGAAACATACAGTGAACCTGTATTTGTCTTTGAACTGTTCGTTCATACTTTTTGTTTATTACCCTTAATACTTGTGATACTACTTCCCCCTGCCCTGCCGATTCAATTAGATTCTCGATATCCTTACTCTAAGGTAGCAGCATGGTGCTCAAGTTGGCATCTCTCAATGTTCGCGGCTTAAACAGCCCCCAGAAACGTTCCTACTTCTGGAAAGAGGCTCTCTCGCTATCCGTGGATATATTATGTGCTCAAGAAACCCACCTTATACAAAAGGATGCCTTCAGGCTACAACACCCCTCCTTCACTGCAATATATCACATGCACCACAGATCAAAAAAGCGCAGAGTTCTTATCGCCTTCAAGGATTCAGTGGCTTTCTCATTGCTGACGCAAAGAGCAGATTCCCAAGGCAGATTCCTCATAGTCGTCTGTCTTATCAATAACGTCCCTTACACTATAGTTAACATATATGCCCCACATCATAGGACCCTGACGTTCCTCCATGGGATCCAAGGGCAACTGCGAGACATTCAGAAAGGCGCACTAATCATTTGTGGAGACTTCAACAATATAATGGACCCATCTCTGGACTCGACCAACACTAACAGGGATAACACCCCCTGCTTACAACAATTCCCATTTAAAGAAAATCTTTATGACATATGGCGCGCACAACATGCGGGAGAGAGGGACTATACATATTTTTCAGCAGTACATGGCTCCTACTCTCGCATTGACATGTTTCTGGTAGACCTCCATATGCTTATGCGTTCGAAACAATCCACATTTGAATCAATCACCTGGTCTGACCACGCAGCCGTCACTCTCACTATAGAAGAAAGGATTTCATCTTCCGTCACTAGACTTTGGAGAAACAACACGTACTTTATGAGCCATCCTAAATATCGCCCAATAATAGAAAAAGACCTACAAGACTACTTCCAGACTAACTCCACCTCCATAGACAACCCATACATTATCTGGAATGCCCATAAAGCATACATTCGTGGTACCCTCATCAAAATTGCACATGGCAACAAAAAAGAACGTCAGAAAAACATTGAAGACGCGATGTCAAAGCTTCGCACCTTGGAAGCCGCAAATAAAGCCAACCCTAACCCAGTTACCTCTGAACAACTCTACCAAACTAGGCACCAACTACGTCTCCTTCTTCTACAAGACTATGAAAAAGCTCTGAAAAGATCCAAAGCACGATTTTACTCTCAAAGTAACAAAGCTGGTAGAGTATTAGCTAGACAACTACGAACTAAAACAATTAAACCAAGGATTTCACACATTAAACACCCTTCCACCGGAGTGCATTTAACGGACCCTAGAGATATTGCCAATTCTTTCAAGGATTATTATGAGAAATTATACAATTTACAGGAACACACCCCTCTTCCGTCAGACCATTCCTCCTTGGTGTCCGGATTCTTAAACAACATCACACTACCAGGCCTTACAGATGATCAGCTATTGGCCCTTAATGCTCCCATCACTCTCCCAGAGGTGTTTAAAACCATAAAATCCTTACCTAAGGGTAAATCCCCAGGACCGGACGGCTTCTCCAACGAGTACCTACTCCACTTCCAACAAATTCTTGCTCCGTTTCTCCTGGACTTCTTCAACCATGCCATGTCGGGTGTACCGCTCCCACACGAGTCTCTAGCTGCACTGATTGTCACTCTTCCTAAACCCGGCAAAACAGCTGATGTCCCACAAAATTTCAGACCAATTTCGTTGTTGAACGCGGACCTTAAACTATACGCAAAAATTTTGGCATCTCGTTTGGCCCCTATCCTTCCGGAATTGCTTGGTGTAGATCAAGTGGGCTTTGTGAGGGGACGTCAGGCTCCAGACAACACTAGACGTGTTCTCCATTTGGTGGACCTACTGGAGCGCAAAAGGATTCCATCCCTCATGGTTGCCCTGGACACTGAGAAGGCGTTTGACCGGATCAATTGGGCATTCGCCTTCTCAGTACTGCAGAAATTAAGATTCTCTGGTCCCATTCTCAACGCTATATCAAATCTCTACTCTTCCCCATCGGCCAGGGTGTTTATCAATAGCACATTATCGGACAGCTTTAATATCAGGAATGGAACAAGACAGGGATGCCCTTTATCCCCATTGATATTCATACTCACCATTGAGCCGCTAGCACAGGCCCTGAGGCAAAACGAGAGAGTTCGGGGAGTTGGAGTGGCAGACACCTCTCATCTCATCTCCTTATACGCTGATGACATCATACTATCTTTAACTCACCAAGAAACATCCTAGCCAGCTGCTGTCGAAATTCTTAAACAAGCCCTCTCCTTCTATAAAATCAATGAATCCAAAACACAAATTCTCCCTCTGAACCTCCGAACAACACTTCTGGAACTTCTCAAGAAGAACTTTCCTTATGACTGGAGAACAACAGAATTAGATTATCTAGGGATTAAGATTACTCCCTCAGTCTTACAAGTGTCCAAAGCCAACTACCTACCTCGACTGAAAGACCTGGAAAAGGAGTTTCAGACCTACGCGAAACACACCCTGTCATGGCTAGGTAGGATATCTGCCTTTCAAATGATGCTGCTTCCAAAACTATTATATCTATTCAGAACCATCCCTGTGGCACCTCCCTCCATATTCCTTCAGAAGATTAACACTATGCTAAACAAATTTATCTGGAACTCCAAAAAACCAAGACTTCCGTCCTCCATTATGTACAGGAGGCGGGGTGTGGGGGGCTTAGGGGTGCCTAACATTTTCGACTATTACTTGGCCTCTCACCTCTCTACCTTAAAGGATTGATGGCACAACAACGTATACAAATCCTGGATACTTATTGAGTCTCATATGACACCACATTGCAATCTCAAATCCTGGCTCCTCTATTCCCTCTGGACGGAGTTGGCACCTTCTATCTCATCCCCAATTCTGCAACATCTCACGGATACATGGCGCCACGTACACCGTGCTACAGGCAGGACACAGGTGTTACAAATCAAACAGGCTCCGACTGAATTCTTGGAACAAGCAATCCTCGATCTTGACTTATCCATTTGGAGAACATGTGGAATTACTTCTATCTCACAGATATGGAGTGAAGATTCAATAATTCCATTCCACTCCCTTCAATCTACCTTCTCACTACTCTCTAAAAGCCTCTTCACATACCTAAGAATTAAACATTTTCTTTCTTCCAACCACAACAAACAAGTGACGTACAATAAATCTTTATTGGATCTCCTCAAAACACCCAATCCTTCCACTAAAATTCTCAGCTGAATCTACAACGTCATGGGCACCAAAGACCGTTTGATTAAATCTACCCCAATCCTTACTTGGGAAACTCGTCTTCAACGTTCATACTCGGTCACACAATGGCAAACAGCTTTGACCTTCACTAAAAAGACCTTCAAGTGTGTGACCCATTATGAAACCACTACCAAAATCCTTCTTAGCTGGTACTACACCCCAGAGCGACTTCACCGAATGTACCCGGAGACCTCGAGTTCCTGTTGGAGGGGTTGCGGTGGGAGAGGATCTCTATTCCACATACTATGGACATGTCCCCAAGTGGGGCCTTACTGCAAAACGTCTTCCGTTGGATTTCATCCTTAGTTGGATTCTCTGTACCTCCCTCGCCTGCCTTAGCACTGCTGTACCTACAGATCGATTCCTTCCCAACAGTATACAGAGTATTGATTGGCCACGCCTTACTATCAGCCTCACTGGCTCTTCTACGCAACTGGAAATCACCTACCATTCCGTCAAGAAAGGACTTGGTGAATATGATGGAGCAGACCTACCAATACGAGAAAATCCTCTCGCATGGAGTCTTCGGAGACAGCAAGTTTCAAAAGAACTGGTTTCCATGGACATTATATATTCAAAACCATCCATTGTAGAACTGACCTTCTCTTCTCCGCCCTTCCATATACCCCTGTCGTATCACCTTTATATTATTTTGATTATTGTCAATGTTACTATATGTTGCTATACATTAGCGTTAACTCCTTTGATTGGTCAAGGACTCTTTATCTTTTAGGTAGCAGAGGAAAGTTCCTCTACATGTTAGTCCATTGATCATTCTGTGTTTATTGTAAGCCACACCCACTCTAATTGATTATAAGCTAATACCTTTCTATGTGTTGTTATATTGTCTATAAAACTCAATAAAACTGATTGATGAAAAAAAAAAAAAAAAAAAGCTTTATACTCACCCTGCCGATGTACTCCTCGTGCCTGCACAGTTTTTCAATGAAGCCAGAGGAGTACTCCTCAGCTTCAGTGCGCATGCCCCGTACCTCCGGCAATTGCGCAGTGAAGCCGGGGTGTCCATCTTCGGCTTCACTGAAGAACAGCACAGGCGTCGGGAGCATGGAGGAGGCGTGCCAACAAAGAAGCTCATGAATAAACCGGGCTTTTCTCGGCCGAACAGCATTGAACGAATACCTTCTCTAGGTAAGTATAAAGGTTTTTTATTTTTAATGCGCCTGCGGATTGCATTACAACAGGGTGATTTGGGACACTTAACCCCAGGTCTATAAGGACCTGTGGGTGGTTTAGTGTTCGAAATTGACCTGACAGATTCCCATTAAAATCTCAATAAAATACATTTAGGTTTGTGGTTGTAAGGTGACAAAATGTGAAAAAGTTCAAGGGGTATGAATACTTTTATAAGCCACTGTACACCGATCTGGTGAAATAAAAGAAACTTGGATATTGCACTCTCAAGTGTGAAGTCTCTTGTATATTGCTGGGTCTACTTCAAACTTTGGGTCAAAAAATGCTGTGTTTGAAACCACTTGTAATTTATTCTGTGACCAAACTCAGTACTTTCCCCCCAAGTTTGGTGACCTATGTCATTGTTGATAAATAAGCAGTGTTCACTACGGTCAGGATGCCGATTTGTGTTGAGAGAGATTTTCCTGCGGCTCCTCCTAAAACTGGAGCAGGGTTCATAAAGCTGACATTCCTTTTCATTTAAGTTTATTTTATTTGGTTGTGAGAACGTCAGCTTAGATGAGATAAGGGCTACAGAACAAACTATCAGAGGAAGCTTCTGACAGATTTCACACTAAAACCAATTGCAAATATATTTTCATCCCATAATACAGTCAATAAAATAATTTATTTCAGAAGTGTAAAATAACTATTCCCATAGAGAACAATAACGTGCATGTTATCTTGAAAGGGCATTAATTCATAGATTAGACTATACTAGTTAATTCTAACATATGAGTAGAATGTTCACAGGTAACTTATTACTAATGTAATTGTTGTGCATTTGACACTCAACATTTGCAGTGACACCACTTTTCAAGATGTGGTCCTCAAAGTGAACAATTATGAAATAAATTTTCCATAGATGTTCCCTTATAAACAAATCTATTATTATTATTATTTGAAAAAGACTTTATTTAGTTTATGAGAAGCCTTAGCGGAATATAAGCCAAGACTGAAATCTGGTTTTAACAAACCTATGTAACTAAACAGGTAGATACAAAAGAATAAAAAAAATCTATATGAAAAGTAAAGGTCGCTTAAGGTCTAAACAATGGTATTAAAGTATTCATTACAGTGCTGTTGCAATGTGCAGCATGTCACGCAATCTTAATTAGCATAGCGAGCTTTAATTCTTAAACAAGGAACCTGGCTCAAGATTCTGTCCAGATATCCCCAGATCACCTCTTGCCTTCATAGTGCTTGCTCATGCAGAAAAGTTAACTTTCATTTATTGTGTCATTCTGCTAAAATATGTGCATCCTGGGGAAGCTATTTATTACAGTCAATATCACAGCACAATATTATGTCAGTGTGATGCTATCTATACACTGTATATGAAATGCTAAGATGATTCTGCACTAAATATGGCATAAAGTGGTAAAATGATAAAGTGCAATTCATGTAATTTTTGGAACTTTAGCTAATCTGAAGCAAACTTTTTTATGAATTTCAATTGACAGCAAGTTGATTCCATGTCTTGATTTCTTCTTATTAAGCCAACAGAGTGGCAGTGGCAAGTGATTCTGCCAAACTGTCATCGTGCCTGCCACTTGAAAAGTGAAGTGGTAAAGAATTGACTACCGAAGCTACCGAAAATTGTCCCTTCATGGCAGCAGATGCAGCACCAATGAGTGACAATTACAAGATCTGAACAAAATTTTGACACATTAATATCAGCGTGCCTGGCCTACCAGCTGAAAAACCTAGAATATACTGAAATGGAATGGCTCAACACTTGGTAGGCAGAAAAGAACCTAGATTATTCTGCCGGTTATCCCTGTATGGGAGCACATGCCACATCAACATCATGTTTGTGGAGTGACAATTTACAGAATTTCAAGAAAAAAGAATTGGGGCACACTATCAGTGTGCCTGGCCTGGCTGCTGAAAAAGCTGGACTATCTTCCAAAACCGATCATCATGACTGTGGTAGAAACTGTTCTACTTCTTCTCACAGACCAGTTATCCACTCCATGGTGTATGTGGTTTCCTGCATGCGTAATCATTCACCATATACTGCTGCTCAAACTAACGCTCCAGCATGTGCAACAGTGTCACTCAATGTGCACTTCACTTTTCAACCATGATATGAGTGAGGGGGGTGTAAGCAATATTGGGGACAGGAGATGGTCCAGTGTGGAGGAACTGGAGGAGGCCACATCAATATCCTGTTTGCAGAGTGAGAATTTACAGAATTTCAATAAAAATTTCGGACTCACTATCAGAGTGCCCAGCCTGGCTGTCAGCTGAAAAAGCTAGAAAATCTTTTGACATGGAAAGGATTCTAAGACCCTGAAAAGAAAACTTGGGAGGCAGAAAAGAACCTGGATTATCCTTGCATGGGAATACCTGCCACATCAACATTGTATTGGTGGAGTGGCAATTTCAAGGAAAATTTGTGGCACACTATTAGGGTGCCTGCCATTTTATAAAATAATAAATAAATGAGTGTAGAAAAAAGTCACCCAAAAGAACCCATTTATGGGTGCACGTGTAGCACCAAGAAGTGTAGTGAAGGGCAATTTACATAATTTCAGGAAAAATCTGGGGCACACTATCAGTGTTCCTACTTCCTACTAGCGTGCCAGCTGAAAAAACTGGACTTTCTTACAAAACTGATAATGTCATGAAGTAGAAGTAGGTGTTTTACTTCCTCTCACAGTTATCTACTCCATTGTGGCCCCAATTTACTTACCTATCCATGCTCTTGCCCATGGCTGCTTCCACTTCCCCTTTAGACCTCCAGGGGCCCCGTGCGTCCCACATCACCTCGGAACATCATCATGATGTCACTATTCAGCACAGTACACCTGGAGGCTGGAGAAAAAGTGTGAGGTGGCTGTGGGTAGGGATCAATAAGTAGGGCCACGGCACTTACAGTATTTGCTAGGTGAATCTTGTGAGATCTTCGGGCCTTTTCAATGACGACACAGACGGCGCATTATTACGCCAATGTAAGTCACATGACTACTGAGACCCAATTACAGACCTCAGCAGTCTGTGACTTCATTGAAGAGACCTGAAGACTTGCACCGGAGCCCAGTAGAGGTGAGCAACAAAGTTTTTTATTATGTTTGTTCTCTAGGCCTCTCTCTGAAGAGACCCCAGCGTTTAAGAAAAGTTTGTCAATGATGACTACAAATTTTTGCAATATATGTAACGAGCACCATAGGGGCCACTATGGGACATTATACTTTTTGGAGGGCTACTGTGGAACATTTTACTATGTGAAGGAGCCACTGTAGGACACTGTACTATGTGGAGGCCACTATGGGACATTATACTGTGGGGAGGGGCCACTACTGGATGTTATATTGGATGGAGGCCACAATGGGACATTATGACTGGGGAAGGGGCCACTGTGGGAAATTATATTGTTTGGGGGGCACTATAGAACATTATTCTTTGGGGGGGGGCCACTGTGGGATATTATACTGTATGGAGGCCACTATGGGACATTATACCTAGTGAAGGGGCCATATTGGACATTATATTGTATGGAGGTCTTTATGGGACATTATACTGTGTGAAGGGACCACTGTGGTACATTATATTGTATGGAGGCCACTATGAAACATTATACTGTGTGGAGAAGCCACTGTGGGACATTATACTGTATAGAGGCCACTATAAGACATAATACTGTGTGGGGGTGACATTATACTGTGTGTAAATAGTGTGTTATATGGTGCAGGGGCTAGTAGTGGTATGGTTTTACCATGTGGGGTCAGTAAAGGGGGAGTAAAGAAAGCTATGCCATTGGAAGACCCAAATCAGAAGTTTGCTATGGGGCCAAGTATTTGCTAGTTACCCCCCTGCATTAGGTGATGTCAGTAGTAGTAATAGAAAGAACAAGGTCTTACTGCATTTCTAGACTGTCTAGCCTGTAGCTAGAATTATCATCAGATTCAGTAATGTCATAATCTTGCCCATTTTTTGTGACTTATTTTGACAATAGGATTCCTCTAAGCCTTCACATCTCCTAACATATTTCCCCTAGTGCCCCTACCAGCTCTACTACTAGTAGCACACCCCCTGACGCTACTACCGCCACCAACACCCATGTCTTCCACATCTACTTCTTCTACCTTCAAAATACACTGGCAGTGCTCATCCAAATCAAGTAGAGGAAGAAGAGGAAGTCTTGGGCTTTGAGGAATATCTCTCTCAACAGATGCCACATGACTGCTTGAGAAAGAGATCTGTGTCAGTGAAGAAGACATGATTGACAGTACAGAATGACAGAATGGTAAATTATGTATTACAACAGAAGAGGAGGAGGAGGAGGAACAGAACTCAACACTGCGGCTACTGGTGAGGCTGTCAAGACCAGAAGCAATATTGCTGTTGCCATCCGCATTCTTGTTCTTACTGCTTTAACAGGTGTTTCCTCATCTCCCTCCTTTTGCTGTACACTGCTGTTTTTTTTTTATTTTTTTTTTTTATTTTACAAAAACTATTTCAAGAAAATTAGCTCTAAAAGCACTAAAAGGGTCACCTGGTCAGTGAATATTATTAGACTAGAACTGTGTTAGTCAGCTTATATATTGGCTAAACAAAAAAAACAACCCTTAGCAGAAGGAGATTTTTTTCAGATTAGAAGAGTCACACTGTTTATTGGCTGAGAAAAAAGTCCCTTAAAAAAGTTTTTTTTTTAATTACTGCAGGCTGGAATAGTGAATATATTAGCAGAAACATAAAAAACACTTAAAAAAACATTTTTTTTTTCAGATGAACACTTAAACACTGTGTATTGGTTAAGCAGAGCAGAAAAAAAAAATAACGAGTTTTTTTTTTCAGATAAGCGCAGGCTTTTAGAGATATTGTTTCTACATTTGTGCAGGCAAAATCAATACTTTGCTGTTAGAACAGAAGTTTGTATGTATTTAATAAAAAAAATGTAAACTCTTGTCCAAAAAAAAACATTAACAAAAGATTTATGACTAGCAGATGTAGGACTGACTGTCAGTAAAACATATTTTTAAACGCTCTGTATACAGCAGCACAGATTTGCTCTCTCATACCTATCTATATTTTCTATCACTAATCAATATAATAATTTATTATATGTGACTAAATTCTCCTCCTATTCCTAACTACTGCTTGCAATTGTAAGGATTTCAGAACTGAGTGCTCTGCATGATGCAGTAAGATGAAACACAGACCTTGCACTATTTCCTCCTTTACTGTAATGAATTGTGTTTTAGCTTATAGCACCTTATATAGTGTATATGACATCAGCACTGTAAGGCGTCCACCTACCACTGTCTATTGGCTAAGAGGCTGTCAGCTGATGCTAGAACATCACAGTCTAAGTCCCATACATATGTAATCTATGTATTTCCTGCTTAAACATGTGGCAACGACAATGTCAAATATTCGGGTCCAACCTGATTTGTGATGATTTGGTTCGCCCATCTCTTTCAGGGCATGCATAAGTTCCTGTACCATCTCTCCCTAATGAGACACATTACACCTTCTAACCAACATTTACAACTCTCATACAGCTAGCCAGTACCCTACTGTGCACTGATAAGAGGCTACAACCTTAAAATGGCTGTCTGCGGAAGGGACCCTCTTCCTTTCAGAGTTATTCTGGCTTGGCTATTATTCCCAGATTATGCCTTAGGTTTTTTTTGGTTTTTTTTTTGTTGAAAACAATTCATTAATTCATAGGGAGCTAACTTCCAAAAAGTGGCACTAGAGCTCATCTTTTTTTCCACCAATGAGGTCTTATTTGCATAGTTGTTACTTTTTCTGTGGAACTATGAGGGGTATTCAATAAGTTATGTGCCTTAGTATGTTCTGTCAAAGCTGAGCTTATTTGTATGAAAGGATGATTTCCATATATGGTGATGGTGCGCCTTCCTACTACCAAGTAAAGTTTTGGGCCAAGCAGTTTAAATGGGGTAAGAAATCAATTGTAGATGACCACCCATTTAGGGCAACCTGTCAAAGCATCTTCAGTGGAAATGTGCCATAAAGTGGAGACCATGATTTTGGAAGTCAGTATTATAGCTTATGAATTATGCGTTTCTTTTGGCATGGTTTACAGTATCATTCATGATGTTTTGATGATGTCAAAGGTCAGGTCTTTGGTAGGGGACACGAATGTTGACACCTGAGCAAAAAACATGTCACCTGCAATTTAGCTAAGAATTTAGACATGCTTAGAGAAAATTCAGGAGACTTCTATTCTTGGGTTGTTACAATTAGATGAGTTGGCTACCATGATCCTGAAACGGGTCACCAACTCCAAAGAAATGTTCTGTGCAGCAGTAAGCTTGAAAGGTCATGGCAATAGTTTTTTGGGATACAGAAGCTTTATTATTACTAGAATTCATGCCACACTAGACAATAATAACTGGATACACCTATGCTTCAACAATGGAGGAATTACCTGAGACAATCAAAGAGAAATGCCATGGGAGTTGTCGGCAGGTGTGTTGCTGCCTCACGACAATGCGACAGCGCACATGTCTAGCAAATCACAAGCTACTATCAGGGAATACAGCTTCATAGAGCTTATCCATCCATCCTACAGTTCAGACCTGGCTCCCAGTCATTATTTTCTCATTCTCGACCTGAAGAAAGTTCTGCATTGGCGATGATTTCCTGATAATAAGGCAGTCAAACATGTGGTAACAGGGTTTCTGCAGCAGAAAGAAGTCTCTTTCTATTTTGAAGTCATCCAATCACTGGATGCGAAGTGGAATAAGTGTATTGAAGTCAAGGGGAATTACACTGAAAAGAAGAACGTTCAATTTTCTCGGAAAATTTGTTTTCATATCCAGTTAGATAACTTATTGAACACCTCTTGTATATCATACGTATACAGTGGGTACGGAAAGTATTCAGACCCCTTTAAATTTTTCACTCTTTGTTTCATTGCAGCCATTTGCTAAAAGCAAAAAAGTTCATTTTATTTCTCATTAATGTACACTCAACTCCCCATCTTGACAGAAAAAAACCCCAGAAATGTAGATATTTTTGCAAATTTATTAAAAAAGAAAAACTGAAATATCACATGGTCATAAGTATTCAGACCCTTTGCTCAGTATTTGAGCTAGTACAGCCATGAGTCTTCTTGGGAATGATGCAACAAGTTTTTCACATCTGGATTTGGGGATCCTCTGCCATTCTTCCTTGCAGATCCTCTCCAGTTCCGTCAGGTTGGATGGTGAACTTTGGTGGACAGCCAGAGATGCTCAATTGGGTTGAGGTCAGGGCTCTGGCTGTATAGTCAAGAATGGTCACAGAGTTGTTCCGAAGCCACTCCTTTGTTATTTTAGCTGTGTGCTTAGGGTCATTGTCTTGTTGGAAGGTGAACCTTCGGCCCAGTCTGAGGTCCAGAGCACTCTGGAAGAGGTTTTCTTCCAGGATATCTCTGTACTTGGCCGCATTCATCTTTCCCTCAATTGCAACCAGTCGTCCTGTCCCTGCAGCTGAAAAACATCCCCATAGCATGATGCTGCCACCACCATGTTTCACTGTTGGGATTGTATTGGGCAGGTGATGAGCAGTGCCTGGTTTTCTCCACACATACCGCTTAGAATTAATGCCAAAAAGTTCAATCTTCGTCTCATCAGACCAGAGAATCTTATTTCTCATAGTCTGGGAGTCCTTCATGTGTTTTTTGGCAAACTCTATGCAGGCTTTCAAATGTCTTGCACTGAGGAGAGGCTTCCTTTGGGCCACTTTACCATAAAGCCCCAACTCGTGGAGGGCTGCAGTGATAGTTGACTTTGTGAAACTTTCTCCCATCTCCCTACTGCATCTCTGGAGCTCAGCCACAGTTATCTTTGGGTTCTACTTTACCTCTCTCACCAAGGCTCTTCTCCCACGATTGCTCAGTTTGGCTGGACAGCCAGGTCTAGGAAGAGTTCTGGTCATCCCAAACTTCCTCCATTTAAGGATTATGGAGGCCACTGTGCTCTTAGGAACCTTGAGTGCTGCAGAAATTTTTTTGTAACCTTGGCCAGATCTGTGTCTTGCCACAATTCTGCCTCTGAGCTCCTTGGGCAGTTCCTTTGACCTCATGATTCTCATTTGCTCTGACATGCGCTGTGAGATGTGAGGTCTTATATAGACAGGTGTGTGCCTTTCCTAATCAAGTCCAATCAGTTTAATTAAACACAGCTGGACTCCAATGAAGGAGTAGAACCATCTCAAGGAGGATAAGGAGGAAATGGACAGCGTGTGAGTTAAATATGAGTGTCACAGCAAAGGGTCTGAATACTTATGACCATGTGATATTTCGGTTTTTCTTTTTTAATAAATTTGTAAAAATATCTACATTTCTGTTTTTTTTCTGTCAAGATGGTGTGCTGAGTACATTAATGAGAAATAAAATGAACTTTTTCGCTTTTATCAAATGGCTGCAATGAAACAAATAGTGAAAATTTTAAAGGGGTCTGAATACTTTCCATACCCACTGTATCTCTATCCAAAATCAATTAGAAAATATCATCTTGTTACCAAAAGCAGAACAAGAAGGGCATTTCATGGTTGGGTGCCAATACAGTAAGGGGGCAGTTATTAAGATTGGCGTTTCCTATACCAGTCTTCATCAATTCCCCTGCTGGCATAAGATGTGCCAAAATGTTTAGGAGGTTCCTGCCTCTTAATAATTATGGTGCCTCTTGGATGATCCTGTCAGCTAAAATTCGCACTAGTTTTCTGGCGAGAGTTAGAGTATATCTGATGAGCTGAGTAGTCTCTCTATCCACCTTGATGTTGCACGAGGCAAAAAATTGACAAAGTGGTACATCTTTAGCGCAAATACGGACCGCACACCAAAGATGCATCATGGCTACGCCAGCTTTCTGGTGTAGGCAATAAAGTAAATTCCTACCTTTATGTTTAATTTAACATAATAGCTAACAGTGGAACAAGAAGTGTATGGAATACAGGTACATAGAAAGTCCTTCCATTAGATATGTAGAATAGACCTTCTACGGTTATGTTCATTTATATTCTCCAAGTAGAGCCATGCAGAGTCAAGCAGAATCAATGGAGCACAGTGCTCATCTAAGCACTTCTGCCCCTTTATTATAGTGATAGGTGGGGGTCTCAGAACCCAGACTCACATTATTCAAAATTTCTGAAACCTCCCTATGACATACCAAATGAGGTTTGTAATTGATAGGTACCTGTCAATGAAATAACAAATTTTATTAAATAAACTATAGTCAATACCAGTCATATCAAGTTGGAATCTGATACATCATAATTTAGGCTGTATATACAAAATAAAAAAAAAAAAAGTTTATAAAAAAACTAAATTAGTTTAATAGCTTATATGTGTCACTTATATGTGTCATTTCTGTGTGCCACTGTATCAGCATACATTTCTAGTGGAATTTATGTTCATGTATTTAATTTATTAAGCAATTGCATTATAAAATATTTCTGTTTATGCCACATATGCCACGCAATGATTCCCTTCAGACCGCTAGGGACCATTATATTCTGTTGGGGGAACTCAGGACCGTTATACTGTGTGAGACAACTAAGGACCATTACATTTTTTTTTTTTGGGGGGGGGGGGCACTGGAGTCCTAGGTTCAAGTCCTGCTAAAGACAACATCTGCAAGGAATTTGTATGTTCTCCACATGTTTGCATTGGTTTCTTCTGGTTTCTTCCCACACTCCAAAGACATTCTGATAGGGAATGTAGATTGTGAGCCCTATATCGGACAGTGACTACTGTCAATGTCTGTAAAGTGCTGTGGAATATGATGGTGCTATACAAGTAAGCATAAAAAAATATATATCTGTGGAGGGCTACTGGGAATTAGTACACCATGTAAGGCCACTGAGGACCATTATATAATGTGGCGTACACTGGGGATCATTATATTCTGTATGGGCACTACAGTTACTGAAGATGCAGATAAACTGCTATTGTTTGGTAGGGGTGCTTTGAGGAGATTTTCTACAGGGTGCCTTAAGTCTGAAATGGTTGGGAAACACCTGTCTTAAGTCTTTGATGATTCAGTTCAATAAGACCTGCCAAATCATCCAGTCATTTATCTTGCCTGCTTCAGAACTAAAGATGGGCAAACCTCAGAAGTTTTGTTTTGTCCTGTGATAAGACTAAGCAAACCCCCAATTTGGTCTAAACTTGTTCAGATAGAACCAGAAGGATAATTATTATACCCGGGGATGTGACAAAAAATAGAAAGAACATACTCACCTTCCATTATCGCTTTTGGGCCTAAGGAGACCCCAGAGAATAAAAATTTAACAAAGTTGGTCATTTTAGTTTGTCCAAGACATATCCCAAATTGTTTGGTTTAGTTAAAAAACAAATAATTTGGAATATCCAACCGCATTCGCCCATCTCTATTCAGAACCCCTGTCTAATAGCCCATCCACCTCAGCCCCTCAGACAGGATGAAACACTGTAATATACCAATTGAAACTGATTGAAACAGTCAACAGTTAGCAGTGTATCCTTCCACTATTCATATCTCTATGAAGAAACTGTAAATGGCAATGATAAAGTGATTTATAGTTATTTTTACACACTATCCTGGGACTTACATTACATGACAGGTGTTCTTCTTCCTCCTTAACACAGTGCAGCAGTGGAGATCGCTGGCTCCTTTCTAGGTTCCTGGGAACATACTCAGCAGAACCCAAATTGCACAGAGTCAGAATATTTTCTTTCAATTAAATCTAAAAACATTAAGTGGAGCAGCTGGGGTGGGTTTCATTGCCAATAGAAATGAAAAAACAACAACTTAATGACTAGCGACTCATCTAATCTTGTAACCTTGTTACTTAGTCAAGATATTTAATAAGTGTTCTTCCACTGCTGTCAGAAACCAATTATACAGATTTATTGAGCCTTTCCAAAGAAATGATGAATAAATATGCAAACTGTTTCCGAAATGATTAATTAGAGAATGAAGTGTGGGATTCCCTTGTAGAGCACTATAGATGGAAGGAATAAGGCATAAAGTAGAAACTTTCTTAGTACATATACAAATTTGAACAATCGCATATAGAAATATTTGCTGCATTTGTTATTTGCACATTCAGATGTTTGCCTGGAGTGTTAGCTCAGCCCTTTACACCCGATCAAGATACTTCTGCTCCTAGGTACCCCATTTGTAAGGTGTACAAGGATGAAATGTTTGTTGACTACTTTAGACTGGAGACCCAGGAGAATAAGAGTTTTGGAGATCATGAAAATAACTAACATATAAATCCATCCTGTGTGTATGAACCATACTGAAGTCATTCATCCAGTTTGAGAAATGTTTACAGTATCGACCTAACAACTGATAACTCCATATAATGGCGCATAATCAGGTGATTTTCTAATGTGGTGAAAAACAGGAAAATATGTTAGTGAATTAGTTCATGCAAATGCTCCCAGCTTTATAGTATAGAGCATTGATAAATTATAAGCTACTAAAATACAGGCACGTTAAAGATTTCTAGCTAGGCATACCTATGGAATAGTGTCTATTGCATTCCAAGCACATGGAAATATGATAGACAGGCGAAGTAAAATATCCAATTAAATATTAGATGATAATTAGTACTTTGCTTCAAAACTGTGTGTAATATCATACCTGAAATGTGAGAACGGAATAACTAATGAATTAATGTTTAGAAACATTTTCTCCATTTCTTAAATTAATTATTCCTAATTTCACATTGGAAATGTCTCAGTTTATGTGTTTTCCGGTGTTAGAAGCATATTTATTTTTATCAACTATAAAGCTAGCGGAGAAGCATCTAGTACAAATGACATTTTATAGTAATGTCCTGCTAAGTCGAGACATCAGAAATACCATGCAACTAACATAATTTCCAGACTTATTGATTGAGTGTTTTTGATTACTGAAGGATCTAAGATAATTCAAGATTTCTCACTTTAGATTCAATAGAGAATTTGCTATCCAAGTTTTGTTATCTTTAATGCTGTCATTACATATCAGAATAAATGCTAAGACAGAGATGAGCGAATCGATTCTGCAGAAGTTGAATTCAATCCGAATTTCAGGAAATCTTCGATTTGCCACGATTCCAGATTTCCTGATGCTTTGCGGTAACGAATATTTAGTAAGGACCTTTGTGACATCAGACGGTCACAAGATATTCTCTAGTGATGTGATTGGGTAGGCGTGTCTTTGCTTGTTAGCAGATCCTTCCATATGAATAAAACTTGTCCGTGCTGGAGAGAGAGAGAGACATGACCATGGCAACCAAGGGCTTCCGCCATTTTGCTTCCCACCTCGACTCTCTGAAGACCGGAAATAGCTGTTTATTCACCCCAAAGTAATTCGGATCGAAGCAAATTTTTTGGAAACTTCGAATAGAACTGCCAAATCGAACTTTGGAGAAATTCGCTCATCTCTAATCAATGTCTTGTAATATTACACTTTTCAAGAAATCAGCCATCATAACATCTTATGGCAAAAAAATTTCCTTTTGAGAGGAACTTGAATCCTTTTTTCTCTAGACATTGAGGATGCCCCTTGTCATGGTTATAGACCTAGGTGTGAAAAAGATTATTAGAAATGTCTATGTACTCTGGGAGTATTCTAATCTATGGTTTAGCAACAAATTTAAGTAGTTTTGTTCTAATGCTAAATTTGTGTTCTTTACCTTGGCTTGAATTTTAGTTAGCAACTTCAGTTTCTCATCAACCCAACTCAATACAATAGAATACTGGCCATATATTAGCAAAGTCCTTAAAAGGCAGCAATCACACACGACCACTGGTTGACTATGCATAGACACATAAAGGATATACATCCTGTGTATTTCAAATCATGTTTTTTTTTTTTTTTGTTTTTTTTTTAAAGCTAGTCATCTGAAACCACACATCTTTGGATATGTTGAGCCAAGGAGAAAAGAACACATCTGTATACTGGGTTCAGAAGGCAAGTCAGTGGTAAACTAAGATTTATTTTGAAATTTGACATGGACTTTGAGCACTTGTGATGGGGCTCAGGCATTACCATTTTCTAGCTGCTAAGACCCCATTCTGTTTTAGAAGCCCTGTTCTTAAGTGTGCTAAGGGGTCTCCTCCACTACCTGTGCCTTGTTTATGATTGCTACATATAATAAAAGCTGCATTTACCTCTAAACTCCTGGTTTTAAAGTGTTATTCCCATTTCCAGGATCATATTTAAACTTGTAGTTTAAGCTCTGTTTTCCAGATATTGTTCATTATCCCTATTCAGTATTTATAACTCTTTGCTTATATAGCTGCAGTGGTCGGGCTGGTGATGTCAGTCCCTGTTTCCCTGTTTCCAGCTGACTATTCTCTTCACTATGATTGATGGCTAATGGAGCCTTATATCAGCTCTTCAAATTGCATTTAGCTGCTGAGCCCTGAAAGTGGCTAGAACAGTGCTTAATCAATGCCTCTGTTATCTCTGAATGTAATGCCAGAGATAACAGGGTGCCAGTTACTCTCGGGAGCACATTGCTGGCCTGATCGTATATGACACAGACTAATCCCAGGGCTGCTTTAACCATAGGGCTAACGGTGCACTTGCACCGGGCCCTATGGCAGTGGGGCCCCGTTGGGACAGCCTGCATATGCTGTCCCGCAGGGCTACCTCAGTTGCATACAATGTTGAAGGAGGGATGCCTCGGCTCCCTGCTTCATCATTCACTCTCTTTTCCCTGGAGTTGCAAATTCGATGTGATGTGGTCACTTACATCAGGCCTGCAGCTCCCCAAAGACACCAGACCCAGATAGCAGGGGAGCAAGGAGAGATGAGTGTTAGTGTTTTGTTTTGTAATTTCTGAGGATCCATTAGGGCTATGAAGATGAGTCTGGATTCAGTTTAAGGATGAGAATCTCATCTTTAAAAAGATACCAAGATCATCATGATAGTCTTTACCAATTTGGAGCAATTCCCTTGTGAAAACGCTTTTCAGCATTGAGATCCCATTGCAAATCTCAATTCCCGACAGCGATTTCACCAGCGAATTGCTCCGAATCTGTAAAGACTATCATGATGATCTTGATATCTTGGTAAAGATGAGATTCTCATCTTTAAAATGAATCCAGGCTTCATAGCCCTAATGGATTCTGAGATATGGGGCTTCAAAGTGCCCCCCCTCCTGCCTCAGGCAGCATCCTAGAGCTGCTGAAGGGGGGCGGAGGAGCAGACTGCAGAGACAATGATAAATCATCATTGTCTGTGCATAACCTGTATGTGAACCCAGTGGGGGGTAGCATGGACTTCTGTCCATGTTATCCCCTCTCCTATCAATCAGAGAACATACTATACTTTTGCTTTCTGACTGTCACATAGAGGGATAATGTAATACCCCTCTGAGCCTAATCACAGGAGTATCTTATGTAATAACCCTCTGTACATAACCAGGAAGTTTATTGGCACTGTGACCCAGACGTTTACCATCGTCCAGATCACAGTGCCAAAAGAGTCGCACCAAACACACAACACATACACAAAGTCATCAATAAAGTTTACATTTTTTCACTGTCCCTGTCCTGTACATACCTGATCTTTATAGCGTAAAATACGCCGACCGCCTCTCTAGCGATATCCATTACACGCTAAAATAATAGCAATAACTATTACTAGAGATGAACATATAAAACATTTCTGACAGGCGGAAAAGTTCTGTCAGTCAGATAACACATTTTCACCCATTTCACAATATAAAATACCAGTTTGTGGCAGCTTTCAGATGATTACAATAGTGGTAGTGATGGGGGGGGGGCCCACTTATGAAACCTCTGCACTGGGCCCACCAATGTGTTAAAACGGCCCTGGCTAATCCCACCTGTCAACTTTTCACTAAAAACAAAAAATGGAGAGGAGAGAGGAGAGCAAGAGAAACCCTGAGATGGGGAAAATCCCTTAAAGTATACTGCAAAGGAATAGTTGTAGAATAATTAAATGCCTAGAAGTAGGAAACATAAATTAAAGAAAAAATGTAAAACCATGCCCTACCAAATCTATGCCCCGTACAATTAATCTTCAACATGAATTATTTATTGCGGAGAAACACATTGTAAGAATTTTTCCTGATAATATTGTTAATTGACTTTTAATTTGAAATCCAATTAGCAGCGCGATGTCGTGCATATGAAGCAGCCCCGTAACATTGTGCTGTTTGTGAACCATCCTGTAATCTTTTTATGCTACACTGTTTGGTTTTTTATTGAAAAGCTCTAATCATTTGTTAGAAAGAAAAAAGTCAATAGGGATTAAGTGAAACATTTAGAGAGTGTACAACAAATAAATCCTTCTGAACAAGGTTTGGTTAATTGGCTGTTTTATTTCTGTGCCTTTGCAAGATTACAATCTGCTCAATGAGCTGTATAACATTATCTAGTGACATTACACAGGGAACAGTCAACTGATGTTGCAGTCTTGCTTTCTAAGTGTTGTATCACTCTCTTGCAGCGCACTAAATGACTAAAAACAAGACCAAGTCAAAAAGGCCAAATTAATTACTTATATGTACTCATTTCAATTGAAGAAAATTGGCCCAAAAGAGCAAGTTTACTAAATCCTAGAGGTCAGAGTGGGTTAATGCCAACATGTAATTAATCTAAGGTAAGGACATGGAGGGGGATTTAAAAAAGGTGTTGGAAAAAAATGAAAAGGAGATGTATCCCTCTGGGAATAGTTGATTCTACTGTAATTGGTGATTTGGAGGCATTTATTACAGTTTTTGGCTGTACACCTTTCAAAGCCACAAATGGTCTGGGGAATTTTAATGGCTCATGGTAAATCCCTTGAGACTCTATTTATCAACATGAACAAAAATAAATAGAATCCACTATATTAGGCCTCTCTACCCCTATTTTACAGGTTAGTGCAAGATGCTCACAGGACAGTAGTTCAACTCCTGATCATAAATCCCAAACACTTAAATCACTTAATCAGACAGAACAGTCAACCAAGCAGAACAGAGTACATTAGGTGCTGAAAGACTGATGTGGTCAGCATTTCCATGATAAGCCTCAGTGGTTGATGTAGCATTTTTCACGTTCATAGAAGGAAGAAGTGCAGGCCTCTAAAATGATACAAAAACTAAATTGCATACAAAAGTTATTTCTCTTTATAGGTTTATTAGGATATTTGTGAGATATTTTGTGATGCCAAGAAAATATTATTCATTACGCATATTAGTATATACTAAATATAACTAAGGCATTTCCAGTTTTATTTATAGGTAATGTAAGGTAAGGCTGTTTACATTGATATCCTGTCTCTTAATGTAGTCAAGAATATTTTTTTACTTAAGTCAGATGAATTCTGATGCATCCTATTGACTGTCAGGTTTCTATTTTTATGATAGTGCGGTAGGCTATGCCATTCTTACTGTCTAAAATCAATGGAGCCTTAATTGAACGGAAAATACCCCAATGCAAAGAGAGACTGAGATCGAATTTTGCACATAGAAAAAGTAAAGTACAGTACTCTGTATCAAGTATACAAAATCAATGAGAAATGTATCAGTCTAATGGTCCTAAACAGGTAGGAGAATCCCGATGCACTCTTTATGGATTAATTCTACAACTAGCTTCTGGACAGAAAGGGAGAATGGGTGATGGGTCATTGGTCATGGAATTTATTCTGATTGCAAAATTTGGAGTTGTGAAGGAAATTTTACCCTAAACTGACTAAAACTGTCTTCTACCTGGTGTTTTTTTTTTTATTTCTACTAGCTCAATTGGAGGATAACAATTTGAACTGGATGTATGTATGTCCTTTTTAAGTCTTGTAAACTATGATACTATGACAAGTGGTGTCTGTGAATTAGCAACCCAAACGGTTCAAGTTTTTGAAATCCAAGGTGATCATTTGCATGACCCTTAATATGTAGACAACAGAATTCTATTGTTAGGGTCTTACCGGACATAGCAATACCCTCACACTACTGCAGGGGTCTGGGAGGAAGGACAGAAACAAGTGAACCCTAATCTCACCCCAGCCACTGTCCCTTCCTATTGCCTCAGTTTGCCCTAAACGGTAAAAGGACAACTCGAAGACGAGACCTATACTGAGTAAAGTGACACACAGAACAAGACAAACAACATAGAAGAATGGTAAACAAGCCAGGGGTCACAACCAGAGAAGCAATAGTGGTACCAAATAGAAATCCAAGAGAGTAGTCACAAGGCAAGCCAAAGGTCAGAGATAATGGCAAGGTAAATATCAAAGGTACAAAGAAAGCAGGCAAAGTCAGTGCAATAACCGGCAACTTGCTGTGAAAGTGACATCCTGTATATAGGAAGTCTGGGCCCAGCCCCAGACCTGATAGGTACACAGGCTGTCAATCACACAGGCAAGGTAAAGATTAACTCTATGCGGTCCAGAGAGAAACAATGCTCAGAACACGGCTGGAAATCCATTACACAGCAAGGGAACTAGGACCGCATTCAGACTAAGCATCCAGAATCTTAAGCAAAGAATCAAACTGAGGACGCCTCCTACGCCGCAGCGTGCGAGCAGAGGGTGGCACAGAGACCCGAACAGGCAGAGACATAACATCTATAACAAAAAAAAAAACTTATTGAAAGCAAATAAGTCTGAAACAATTCAATTACCATAGGCCAAGCAGATATGTAGGTGTTTTTTTAACATTAAAACTTCATATATAGTTGTCACACACTGTGTAAGATGCCATTTGATCCTGGTGACCTAGGTAAGTCTGCATGTCATCTTTTTTTTTTACTTCTGTGTGCTTCTGTCTCTATTGCTCAACCATAACCTGCTTTTACTAAAAACTATGGCAGATTTCTGCCGTGATTCTCTAGTTATCCAGTTATATCTAATGTATTGATCAAAATCTGCTTAAAATATGTATCCTGCTCTTTCTTACAGTTGCTATTTAGGTTACAGTGTGTTCTTAAAAGGCCCCATTTGGTCCTTTGTTCCTGTGGACCTTCCTTCAAGCCCCTTTTTTTCCTAGGCTATCTGTTCCAAGTCAAATCTGTTCATGTCATTTCTGGTATTTGCAGTACTGTTGGTTATTCCTGACTGCAATCCTTCTTGATTACTTTATTTGGTTGTTGAACTGGCGGAATGCATGTCAGGTGTCCTGGAACCACTGCAATGGTATTATAATGTAGGCTTATTGGTTGTATCTTTCCTTATTTTGAGGGGTAATTGGATTAATTACTTTCGTACATTGTGCATTAAAATACTAGTTGCAATTTATATATGAATTTCTGGGTTATTGCTAATCGTTGATTATATTGTTAATCTGTTTTCCCTTAGTCCTAACAGCAGCACAATATGGGGTATTTCTCCCCCTGTGTGTTGTTTGTTTAGGACAGGTGGAACTTTTAATTAGCACAAAAATGTGCTTACTAACCTGCCCTATAAGAGGGCACGAGAGACCTCCCTCACCTGTGTAAATTATAAAGTAAAAGAAACAAGATTTTAGGGAGGGAAGCCTTGTGCTGCTGTTAGGACTGAGGGAAAACAGATTAACAATATAATCAACGATTCCCTTACGTCCTACAGCAGAACAACCTCAAGAACTGTCTGGCCAAAGGCAGTCGCCTCGGAACTGCGGACATCCAAACAATAGTGTTTGACGAAAGTCAGCTGGGATGACCAAGAAGCAGCCGCGCAAATTTGATCCAGTGGAAGCGAGCGATTCTCAGCCCAAGAAGTCGAGACAGCCCTGGTCGAATGGGCTGTACAAAAAACTGGAGGAAGCAACCCTTGAGCAATGAAAGAAATTTTGATTGCCTCCTTAATCCATCTGGACAAGGAGGGTCTTGAAGCTTTAAGACCTCTGTCTTTACCATATATATTGATTAGGAGATTTTCAGCTCTCCTGAAAGATTGTGTCCGCGTTAAGTAAATTCGCAGACACCTCACCACATCCAAAGTATGAAGTTTTAACTCCTCTTCTGAGGATGGATCCGGAAGGAAAACAGGCAAAGAAATCAATTGATTATAGTTATTACGTGAAGGAACCTTAGGGATAAAGCTAGGAAAAAACCTAAGGTGGACCCTATCCGAAAAAAATACAATATAAGGTTCTTTGGAGGAGAGCGCCTGTAGCTCTCTTACCCTTTTGGCAGATGTGATGGCTAACAAAAAAGTAGTTTTAAAGGCTAAAAATTTTAGCTCCGTAGCTTCCAGAGGTTCAAAAGGAGGACCACAAAGGCCTGAAAGGACCGTCGCAAGGTCCCATTGCGGAATAGGAGAAGATACCGCAGGTTTCAGCCTCGCCGCTCCTTTAAGGAATCTTGCAACCAGGGAATCCTGGGACAACCGTCTGTTTAAGTGGGCGGATAAAGCCGATACCTGTACCTTTAAAGTAGCAGGGGCAAGGCCCCTGACCAAGCCATCCTGAAGAAAATCCAAAACATCAGAAGTCAAAGGATTAGAAATATCAACGCCTCTTTTGGAGCACCACTCACAAAAAATCTTAGCCGTCCTCTGGTAATTCCTTTTGGTGGATTCAGCTCTAGCACAGGAAAGCGTCTTCAGGACGGCTTCTGACACTCCTCTATACATTCGTAGGGACTGGTCAGCCTCCAGGCTGTCAGGTTGAATCTCCTCAGATCCTGGCACTTCAGTGATCCTTGGGAAACCAGGTTCTGGGTGGGGGGAAGCCTCCAATATATCCCTTGACTCATCACCATGAGCTGGGAAAACCAAGCTCTTTTTGGCCAGAATGAAATGATGGCTATTACAGAGGCTTGGTCCTGTCTTATTTTCATCAATACTCTTAGTATCATAGGAATTGGAGGGAAAATGTATGACAGCCTGGACCTCCAAGGGATGGACAGGGCATCCACTGCCAAGGGATTGTCCTCCTGATACAGGGAACAGAACGTCTCCACCTTGGCATTGAGTCGGGTTGCCATGAGGTCTATCTCAGGGTAATCTGATGAAACACTTTTGGATTGAGTGACCATTCTCCTGATATGGCACGACCCCGACTCAACCGATCCGCTACTGAGTTCAGGGAGCCCTTGATGTGAACGCGGATAGATGGGTCAGATTTTTCTCTGCCCAGGAAAAAATCAGATCTGCCTCCCTGAGGAGGGATGATGATCTGGTGCCTCCCTGTCTGTTCACATATAATACCGTCGTCATGTTGTCCGAGCAAATCTTGACTGCTCTTCCCTTGAGAAGAGGAGAGAAATGGAGTAAGGCACGGTACACAGCTCTGAGCTCCTTCCAGTTGGACGACGTCCTTCCCTCTGGAGCGCTCCAGACTCCCTTTATGGAGTTTCCGTCCAGATGGGCTCCCCATCCCGTAAGGGATGCATCTGTAGTCAACAGGGTCCAACGAGGTTGGACCGTGGACCTTCCGTCCTTGAGGTGCAACCACCATCTGAGAGAAAGACGGGTCCTGGAGGAGAGTCGAATCCTCCTGTTGAGACCGGGCAGAGAGCGATCCCAAATTCCTAGGATTTCCATCTGAAGAGGACGTAGATGCCATAAGGCCCAAGGAACCGCCATGATGGAAGATGACATCAGACCTAGGATTTTCATCAAAGTTCTGATGGACGCTCTCGGCCTCCTGAAAAGTTGCCGAACCGCTGTAATTAATTTCTCTTTCCTTGCAGTCGCCAAGGAGATTTCCAGCCGGTCTGAATCTAGGAAGTAACCAAGAAACTTCCTTTTGGTTGAGGGGACGATTTCTGACTTCTCCCAATTTATGAGCCATCCCAGGCTTTGAAGCAGGGATATGGCAATCTGTAAAATGCTGGAGCAGAACAGACACTGACTGGGCTTTTATCAGCCAGTCGTCTAGATAAGGGACCACAAAGAGTCCATGAAGCCTGAGGGCGGCTACTATGCGAGCTACCACCTTGGTAAAGGTGTGGGGAGCCGAGGAGATCCCGAAAAGGAGGGCCGAGAACTGATAATGCTTCCTGTGGCCGGAAACTATAACCGCAATCCTTAGGAACTTCCTGTGCAGAGGGTAAATTGGCACGTGCAAATAAGCGTCCTTCAGATCTAGGGTGACAAAAACGTCGCCCTGGAGAAGAAAAGAAGAAACTGAGCTTATGGTTTCCATGCGGAACCGTTTTTTTCTGATGAAACGGTTTAGATACCTCAGATCTATAATCATCCTCCATCTGCCTGCTGGCTTTGGTACTAGAAAAACGGGGCAATAAACCCCCAAACCTTCTTCTAGAGAAGGAACTTCTTCTAGAGCTCCTTTGCGGATATACTCTTGAATGGAGCGTTCCTGCCCCAAAATACCTTGCTGAGACGAGGGAAGACGGCGAGTTAAGACGAACCGATCTCGGGGAGGACAGAGAAATTCGATTGCATAACCTCGCTGAATTAACTGTAAGACCCAAGGGTCCTGAATTTTTTCCCCGCCAAGCGCTGAGAAAAAGGGAGAGACGACTCCCGACAGGAATTTCGGCCACAGGAAGACAGCTTCTCATGTCAGAAACTGGGCTTCCTTCTATCTTCGGTTTTGGGAAATCTCCGTCCAGAGCCTCTAGAATAATACCTAGAGCCCCTCCGGGACTGCTGACCACGTCGAGGTGAAAAACCTCTGCCGCGGCCAGGGCAAAATCTGCCATTAAAAGACTGAGGCAAAGTCTTGCCTTTTTTATCAGCCAAGCCTTCTAAAATTTCATCCAGGCTACTGCCAAAGACTCTTCCTGGCTCAAATGGTAAGGCACAAAGGTTATACTTGGAGATAAAATCAGATCTCCAAGGTTTTAACCATAAGGGTCTCCTCGCCGCCGTGGAAAGCGCCAAGGACTTTGACGCCAGCCTTAATTGATAATGGGAGGCCTCAGCTAGGAATTCTGCCGCCAAAGAAGTCGAAGTTAGGAAGGAAAGTAACTCGTCTCTGGAGACACCAAAATCGATGTCCCTCTCAAGCTGGAGCAAATCAGCCCGTAGTTTGGCTGAAACTTCACATGACGCAACAGCGACAGAGGTCTGAGCAGAGGCCGCTGAATAGGCCTTCTTGAGAGTACTCTCCATGCGTCTGTCCATAGGATCCTGCAGATTTGCTCCATCCTCAGATGGTACTAGAGTGCGGCGAGATAGCTTGGCTACCGCTATATCCACCTTAGGGTGAGGACCCCACTGATCCAGTTGAGACTCTGCGATGGGGAACAAGGCCTTAAACCTACCAGTAGTTATAAAGGGTTTCTCTGGAAATTTCCACTCTGAAGACATTAACTTTCTTAATGTCTCGTCCACTTGGAAGACCCTAGGCCCTCTATAGGTGGACGTAGAGGCTTCCCCATCAACATCACAAAAATATTCTAATTTATTGAGATGCACCTGTACAGATATTTTCATTATGCTTTCTCTCTGTAGATTCCATTCCTGCTTTTAGCATAAAAATACTGATGTAAAATATTGAGCAGAATATTGCCGCATGAAACCTTAAGGCTAAGGCCCTATGTTGTGGAAAAGCTGTTTTCTTTTGTTGCAGATTTTGCTGCAGTTTTTTGAACCAAAGTCAGGAGTGAATTAAAGAGGGGAGAAGTATATGTACTTCCTTTTGTAGCCACTCCTAGGTTTGGATCAAAAAAACGCAACAAAATCTATCATACGAAAAAGCAGCCTTTCCGCAATGTGGGGCTTAGCCTAAGGCTGGACTCACATGGCCATCATACATTCATATTATATCCACTGCGTTACAACCACAGCTCCAAATGTACAGCATCATAGATACTTGTATAATGTGCACATATTATGGCCTAATGAACCCAGACTAAGAGGCTCTGAAACAGTGATAAACACACTGAATATATACATTTTATATATACAGTACAGACCAAAAGTTTGGACACACCTTCTCATTCCAAGAGTTTTCTGTATTTTCATGACTATAAAAATTGTAGATTCACACTGAAGGCATCAAAACTATGAATTAACACATGTGGAATTATATACTTAACAAAAAAGTGTGAAACAACTGAAAATATGTCTTATATTCTAGGTTCTTCAAAGTAGCCACCTTTTGCTTTGACTACTGCTTTGAACACTCTTGGCATTCTCTTGATGAGCTTCAAGAGGTAGTCACCTGAAATGGTTTTCACTTCACAGGTGTGCCCTGTCAGGTTTAATAAGTGGGATTTCTTGCCTTATAAATGGGGTTGGGACCATCAGTTGTGTTGTTCAGAAGTCAGGTGGATACACAGCTGATAGTCCTACTGAATGGAGTGTTAGAATTTGTATTATGGCAAGAAAAAAGCAGCTAAGTAAAGAAAAACGAGTGGCCATCATTACTTTAAGAAATGAAGGTCAGTCAGTCCGAAAAATTGGGAAAGCTTTGAAAGTGTCCCCAAGTGCAGTGGCCAAAACCATCAAGCGCTACAAAGAAACTGGCTCACATGAGGACCGCCCCAGGAAAGGAAGACCAAGAGTCACCTCTGCTGCGGAGGATAAATTCATCCGAGTCACCAGCCTCAGAAATCGCAGGTTAACAGCAGCTCAGATTAGAGACCAGGTCAATGCCACACAGAGTTCTAGCAGCAGACACATCTCTACAACAACTGTTAAGAGGAGACTGTGTGCAGCAGGCCTTCATGGTAAAATAGCTGCTAGGAAACCACTGCTAAGGACAGGCAACAAGCAGAAGAGACTTGTTTGGGCTAAAGAACACAAGGAATGGACATTAGACCTGTGGAAATCTGTGCTTTGGTATGATGAGTCCAAATTTGAGATCTTTGGTTCCAACCACCGTGTCTTTGTGCGACGCAGAAAAGGTGAACGAATGGACTCTACATGCCTGGTTCCCACCGTGAAGCATGGAGGAGGAGGTGTGATGGTGTGGGGGTGCTTTGCTGGTGACACTGTTGGGGATTTATTCAAAATTGAAGGAATACTGAACCAGCATGGTTACCACAGCATCTTGCAGCGGCATGCTATTCCATCCGGTTTGCGTTTAGTTGGACCATCATTTATTTTTCAACAGGACAATGACCCCAAACACACCTCCAGACTGTGTAAGGGCTATTTGACCTAGAAGGAGAGTGATGGGGTGCTACGCCAGATGACCTGGCCTCCACAGTCACCAGACCTGAACCCAATCCAGATGGTTTGGGGTGAGCTGGACCGCAGAGTGAAGGCAAAAGGGCCAACAAGTGCTAAGCATCTCTGGGAACTCCTTCAAGACTGTTTGAAGACCATTTCAGGTGACTACCTTTTGAAGCTCATCAAGAGAATGCCAAGAGTGTGCAAAGCAGTAATCAAAGCAAAAGGTGGTTACTTTGAAGAACCTAGAATATAAGACATATTTTCAGTTGTTTCACACTTTTTTGTTAAGTATATAATTCCACATGTGTTAATTCATAGTTTTGATGCCTTCAGTGTGAATCTACAATTTTTATAGTCATGAAAATACAGAAAACTCTTGGAATGAGAAGGTGTGTCCAAACTTTTGGTCTGTACTGTTTATATATATATATATATATATATATATATATATAAATAAAACTTGTTTTACCTTTATATACATGTTGGTGCTATATACCAATGTGCTGACTTTGCTACCTTTTTGGAATAATAATTGGAGTAATATATATAACTATATATATATTGTACATATATTGTATTTCTATAGCTTATCTAGATATTTCTTTCTCAATGAACAAAAAGTATGTTCACCAACAGGGTCAGAAACACATTAGACACAGTAAAGGGCCTCTATGCTACTCCAGTAAAGACAGCCTTGTTCTTTGTCAAACATTGGAATATACAGTTATAGCAAACTTTAAAGGGAGTCTATCACCTTCTTTAACCCCTTCAAGATACAAACATTTTTATGTATCTTTGTTAAGACATATATCACCGGTGTGATTGGATGGTCAACATACAGATAATTACATAATTCTTCATCAGTCAAACCACTATTTTTAGCTTCCATAAGTATACCCTTATTTTTCTTAAAAAAAAACAAATTTCGGATGTGAAGAAAGTTTTTTATAGACCCATCTGCAAGATGTCTTCTAATCTCATCAAGATATTTGGGCGTGTCCATGACAACGACAGCACACCCTTATCCACACACTCTATGATCACCATCATGTGGTTTATACACAAGTGGACTGTTCAAAGAGTATTATATAGTAAGTGGGATGGATCCATTGTTATTATTATTATCATCTGCACTTTAATTAATCAATTTATACTGTATAAGCAGTTTAATGTTGTTGTTGCACTGTATTATACATGCTATTACTGATTAATGTATCCTAAAGATTTGCACTATGTGTATATGCATTGTGGCACCTTTTGTACTTTGAAATATTTGTAATATGCCATAATTGTCCTTTGATTGTTATTATTGCACTGGGTATTGCATACCCTTTATAATGTTGTTCATGTCACTTCATTGCTGCTTGAGAAAGGTTCCAGTCCTGGGACCAAAACATCGCTTTAGAATAAAGACACTGATTGACATTTTGAAATGATGCCGGCTTTGTCTTTACCTACACAATTTGGGAAGGTGGCCTTTTCCCTTGGATTTGCACCCATCTTTGGTATTAGTGCTGTGCTGCTTTAAATTTTCTATTACAGATAGAAGAAGATAGATAGATAGATAGATAGATAGATAGATAGGTATGAGAGAGATATATGACTTAGATATGAAATAGATAAAGAAAGAACAGTGGTATGTTCTGCATTCCTCCTCAAAATCAGTGAACAACTCCACCCTCAATCTGCCTTCCATTGTTTTCAATGGGCGGCAGAGATCAAAGCAAGATGCTGAAAAAATAAGCGTCCTGCTCAATCTTGCTGCGGATTCCATGGCTGATTCAGCTGTAGAACCTGTGGCGCAAGGCACTCCACAGATTAGCCCCATCTGGAGATGAGCAATGGGAAAGCCAGAAGGGTGGAATCAAAGCTGGAAGTGTACCTAAAATTCCTCTTCCATTTCCTCTGTGTGAACATATCCAGAGAAAGAGAGGATGAGAAAGAACTGCTTGCTGTTGAATGTGGCTCCCATCCTGATTGCAGAATGCTGTTGTATGCTTCCTGCCCATTATGTTCTTCCTGTGCTGTGATAGGAAACATTTTGATGCTTGCCCTAATGTGCTGATAAGCCATAGCATGCTGGGAAGTGTCAGATTCCTACTATCCCAGTAGTACAGGAGCCACTTACATAAACAGCAGCCCTGCAAATCAGATGTGTGAGGAAACCTGGCTGGCAGGGCTCTCTCACTCCTTTAGGATCCCTTTGCAGTTGTCCATGCTGCACAGCCAGTATGTCAACCCCTTTTCCCCATCCATTAAACTGTGTTCAGCTTTTTATTTTCATTGTATGGGACATGTATAGTCCATTATTTTCATTCCAGCAACAGTACATGCATTACATGTAGACAAGACCAGAGCCTTACATAGACAGCCAAACTTACTTTTTGGTGTAACCCACAAATTAACCTTGTTTCAACTCTAAAACTTGCAAGATGAAGGAAACAGTGTTCTAACTAAAGCCTAGGTGGAGTAAATAATAAATAGTCATTCAGAGTCTACATAAATTAGGTTAAATCTAACCTCAAAGTACCATGAAAAAAAACACTTTTTACATGGTGAAAGTTGACACGTTTCACCACCTCTTCAGTTTGACTACACTTACTTTAAATAGAGGATATGAGAACCCATTTTTTTCTTTTTTTTTATAAGGTAACAGTTAAAGGAGTCAATAACATAAAATATCATTCCCTGTTTCCTGTGTACTAGATAGTCTCCAAATGTAATTTGAATTGATTAAAAAAGAGATATTATATGTTGCTTCTTCTTTAGAACAAATGTATGTTTTACCATAAGACACATCTATTGTTTGGTGAGATTTTGACCTTTTTATTAACTTCTACAGTATAAAATATACAGTATCTATAAAATATATTTAAATGTTATTACAGTCCACTATTGTTCTTCATATGTTAGCATTACCAAGTAAGTTTAGCACTATCCTTTGACACCCCAGACCACTAGGAATGCCAACATTGCCTTCTTTAACTGCTTCCAGACTGCCTGTTATTTATTCATTTATTTACTTTATTTTTTTGTATTTTTCCTTACCTATAAAGTACCATCATATTCCACAACACTTTACAGACATTGTTAATGACTGTCCCATATAGGGCTCACAATTTACATTCCCTATCAGTATGTCTTTGGCGTGTGGGAGGAAACCGGAGTACCCAGAGGAAACCCACGCAAACACGGGGAGAACATACAAACTCCTTGCAGATGTTGTCTTTGGTCAGATTCGAACCTAGGACTCCAACGCTGCAAGGCTAGAGGACCAAAATGTAAGTTAAGGTATCAGCCCCAGTTACAAGGGAAATCTGCAGAAAAAAAAGTTAAAATCCTCCCCATAAGGTCATGATGTGTTAAAAAAAATAAAAAAAATAAAAAAGTGAACCCCTCCAAAACACCAGTACCATGCCCACATCACACGTTATAGCCTCAACCCTGGCAACACTACAATAAGTGTAATTTTTGTAAAATTTACCATGATGGAGCGGGAAATCTATTTAACTATTATATTATTAATAGAAGTGAAAAACAGGAACGTTTCCCGTCCTTTTTCTTGGATATTAAAATAGAAACATAGAAAAGTAAAAACAACATTAAAAAAAAGCCCTATTTATCACCAAATCATGCAAAAATTAATTGAATAATTCAAAGGAAAAATATGTTGTAGCTGTATGTATGAAAAAAAACAATAATGTGTCTGGTACTTAACCTGGGAAAATGGCTTAGTCATGAAATGGTTAATACTTTAGACCAAAAGGCATGTTTACATTACTCACTTACACTCATAGTCGTAAGTGTTGGCACCCCTGAAATTTTTCCCAGAAGTATTTCTCCCAGAAAATTATTGCAATTACACGTTTTGTTATACACATGTTTATTTCCTTTGTGTGTATTGGAACGACACAAAAAAAACAGAAAAAAATTGAAAAATTATATTTCATATTTTATATTTATTATTTCAGGCAAAATTCCCAAAATGGGCCGGAAAAAATTACTGGCACCCTCAACTTAATATTTGGGTGCACACCCTTAGGAAAAAATAACTGAAATCAATCACTTTCTATAACCATCAACAAGCTTCTTACACCTCTCAACTGGAATTTTGGACCACTCTTATTTTGCAAACTGCTCGAGGTCTCCCATATTTGAAGGGTGCCTTCTCCCAACTGCAATTTTAAGATCTCTCCCCAGGTGTTCAATGGGATTTAGATCCAGACTCATTGCTGGCCGCTTCAGAGCTCTCCAGCGCTTTGTTTCCATCCATTTCTGGGTGCTTTTTAAAGTATGTTTGGGGTTATTATCCTGCTGGAAGACCCATGACCTAGGACGCAAACCCAGCTTTCTGACACTGGGTCCTACATTGCGACCCAAAATACTTTGGTAATCTTCAGATTTCATGATGCCTTGCACACAGTGAAGGTACTTAATGCCAGAGGCAGCAAAATAACCCCAAAACATCTTTGAACCTCCGCCATATTTGACTGTTGGTACTGTGTTCTTTTCTTTGTAGGCCTTATTCCGTTATCGGGAAACAGCAGAATGATGTGCTTTACCAAAAAGCTCTGTCTTGGTCTCATCTATCCACAAGACGTTTTCCCAGAAGGATTTTGGCTTACTAGCAAACTGCAGTCAGCTTTTTGATGTCTCTGTGTCAGCAGTGAGGTCCTCCTGGGTCTCCTGCCATAGTGTTTTATTTCATTCAAATGTCGACAGATAGTTCGCTCTGACACTGATGCACCCTGGGCCTGCAGAACAGCTTGAATTTCTTTGGAACTTCATTGGGGCTGCTTATTCACCATCCGGACTATCCTGCATTGCAACCTTTCATCTATTTTTCTCTTCCATCCAAGTCCAGGGAGATTAGCTACAGTGCTATGGGTTGTAAACTTCTTGTTTATGTTGCACACTATGGACAAAGGAACATCATAATCTCTGGAGATGGTCTTGTAACCTTGAGATTGTTGTATCGTAAAGAGGAACTTTCACCACCTCCAACAAGTCCAGTTCTTTACCTCATTAAATAGGTGCCACTCCACTGATTCCAGCACAGTTGGATTTTTTTGCTGCTGTGCTGTTTTTTTCTATTAGTTTTGGTGTCTGACTATTTAGACTCTGTACTGTCAGGAGGGCAGTGTCAGGCAAAGGGTGTGATTCTGAGCTGTGAGACTGGCTGCCCCTGATTGGAGCTCTGAGTCACACCCCCTGCCTACTCCAGCCTGTTACTGCCCTTTTGACATTACAGAGCTTACGTAGCATATGAGGCACCAAAACTAATAATTAATAAGTCAAAAACAGATATCGAAAATTGTAAAATGCCTGCGGCGGGAAGGGGTTAACAGATGCTAAGAACTTGAATTGGCGGAGGTGGTGAAAGGTTCTCTGTAAGCGCTCGGTGGAGGGGTGGGTTGTGATTTTATGAACTTTATATGGAATTAATTGTATGGAATTGTTCTGTAGTTTATTTTTGTTTTATTGTTATTTATATGATATACTTAATACAATCTCATTGAAATAAAAAGTTGTAGTTTAGGCTAACTTAAGTGTTTTACACAATACAATGCATTATTTTTCTTATTCCATTTGCCAGATACAGATGAATGTGTCCTCAGTGTTTACTGTACATAGTAATATAGTGACATAGTAGATGAAGTTGGATGAAGACACAGCTACATTAAGTCTAACCTATAACCCTACTGTGCTGATCCAGGTAGGCTAAAAACCCCATGAGGCTGATGCCAATTGCCCCATGTCAGGGGGAAAAAAATCCTTACCGAGAAAATAACTTTGTTTACAGCTCATTGCCTAGTTTTCAGGCCAGTTTTGTTATGTAACAGCACCTGCCAGTCTGGTGATTCTCAGTTTCTCTTCACTGTGATGGCCAGTTGGTGTAGCAGTGTGTCTACTCTGCAATGTGCTTTATTTTCAGCCCTGATAAGGGCTAGTGCTTGAACGCTCTGTTATCTCTGTATGTATATCCAGTGTTCAGTTTACTCTTGGGATCACACTGCAGGCCAGAGCTGTACATCAAACAGACTAAGTCCATCCACCAACTTGTCACTAAAATCAGGATGTAGAAAAGAGAGGAGACAGGGTAGCTAGTGGTACCTTGGGATAGGAAAATCGATTTAATGGAATACACCTAGGATTGCATTTTAAGTACTGTAAGTGGATGTACATTTTTAAAAGCCTCATAAAGGTGCTAATTCAAGAAATTTTTATCATATATAGTATTTTGATCCCTAATATTACCAAATAACTGAAAATATCAATGATAAAGAGTATAAAATTTAATATATAGGAAAGTAATAAATGTTAGAAGAGACACACAATCAGTTGTAGTCCAGCAGGTATAAAGATACCTCTGACCAACACATTTGAGAAAATGTTTCCTTCAAAGTTCAGCTATATAATATGTACTGTATACCTCTCTTATCTAACTTACGCTAGGTTCACACTAGCTTTTGGCATTCCAATTGGGGACCCGAGGAATGGCAACCTGATCTGCTTAAAAAGTGGTTACCCACGGAAACCCGAGGACCCCATAGACTATAATGGGGTCGGCCAGGTTTCTGCCCAGTTTTCGCCCGAAAAATGCAGAGAGAAAAGTCCTGCTTTACTTGCTTTATCCTGGAAAGCTCTGATGTGACGCCAGGTTGTGCACAACTACTAATGTCCTACCAGCTATGTTGTCTCTTGCTCTGTGGTACCACTGCGGTACTATAGAGCAGGAGATAGCATAGCAGGGAGGACATTAGAAGAGGCGCACAGGCCGGCACCGCATCTGCGCTTTGCAGGAAGAAGTGGTAAGTATGCATAGTTGTGTGACTTGGGCTGTATGTGATGTGGGGTGGAGTGAGGAGACCTGTGGGGGTCTAATATCTTTGTCGAGGACTATTACCTGAGGAGGGGATAATTAGGACATTATTTCCTATGTTGGGGGATTACTTATGGGAGGTACTATTACCTAAGGGGGACTAGTACCTGGGGAGGGGGATAATTAGGACACTATTACTTATGTGGGGGGAGGGAAAGTAGCACACTATTATCTATGTGAGGGCACTATCATTATTATTATTATTATTTTTATTAAAATTATTATTATTACTACACACAAATGTAATATTTAAATGTAGGATGACATCTTTCAGTAATAGCGACTCAATATAGATTTGACGTATGATGTTGGGTAGACAGTAATCATGACTAATGCATACTGTATTTTACGTATAAAGATCTTAGGCTTTAAATTTAAACTTCACAAAATTTCTCATTTTGTATTCTTATCTCTAGCTCTGTATCTCATAAAACAGTAGAACCTGGTCCTGTAAGCATTTCAATTTGCTTAAAGGGGACCTGACATACCTCGTTTGACTACCCTCATTTGACTGTCCCTAATCGACTTGGCTTTTTTTTTTTGATCCAGCCACCTGTTCAAAGTATAGGGCCCCAGTTAGGTTATATGGGATATATTACTTGTTCACAAATGTGTTGGTATGTAACCTTTAATTTTCGTACAGTACACAGGCATACCTCCCAACTTTTAAAGGACAGAAAGAGGAACAAAATGTGCGGCGCTATGCGTGCCGTGGGAAATTTAGCTCCACCCACTTCTAAATTGACCCTGCCTATTCCCATCCATTTCTCTTTTTGCTCCCCACACAGTACAATGCTCTTACAGTCACCCTAACATTATATGCCCCCACATTATAATGTTGTCTTCAAATGGACCCCACAGTATAAAGTCTTTCTCATCCACAGTTTAATGTCCCCCTCTTATGCCCCCACAGTTACATGAAGTCCCGTGTAGACAGCATCATCCTCTCTCCCTGCTTCAGCTCCATCCAACATACAGTCCCTTTATTCAGCCCCCTCCAATTTATGCAGTCCCATGCAAAAAAAAAAAAAAAAAAGCACCACCCTCTTCCCCTTCATCCCACTACAACATGGAGTCCCATGCAACCATCATTACCCTTTCTTCCAAAGTTCAGCCCCCTCCAACATGCAGTTCCAAATAAACAGCATACCCTCTCTGCCGTCTTCCCCTCTAGTGCACAGTGTGCAGGGTTGTGGAGCATTAACACTGCACACCTGGTGATTCACCCCACACAGACATGAGTTGGGACTAGTACTTACAGGAGACTAGCTGCCAGGTACTTGTGCTGTGCTCTGCGCTGCACTGGGCTGGGCTTGACTATAGAGGAGGCGGGCTCACATGAGTTCAGTCTCCTCTCCTGGCTCAGCGGAAGCGTCACACGACACGTGAGCTGTGGGGGAGGAGACCCAGCAGAGAGGACCTGAGATAAGAGCCAGTGGACTGGGGCAAAGTTTGTTAACGATCAAAACACTTCAGGGGCATAGCGGGACAAGCCGTAAGCCATATGGGATGGCGGGACAGCAGTTGGGAGCGGGACGGTTGATAGCTGGACTAACCTATGGGAGTTTTCCATGACTAAAATATTGCTGAAATATTCTTAGGATAACTCATCAATAATAGATCTGTGGGAGTCTGACCCCAGGAACCCCACAGATTAGTTTATTGAAGCAGCACTGAGCTCCACACTCTACAGACTATGTGATATCACGTTCATCAGTCACATGGCCTGTTTATAACTCAGCCCTACTCAATTGAAAAGGATTGAGCTGCAGTGCCAAGTAAAATCCACTGTACAATGTACTACACTGTGCTGTATGCAATGCTTCAGTCTCTTCAAAAACCTGATAGTGAGAGTACTTGATCTCAGACCCCCACCTATCTGATATTGATGAATTATTCTAAGGATAGGGCACCAATATATATACTACATATGGAAATAGTATTGGGACTCCGACACATTACACATACACAAGCTCCTATGATATCTCATAAGCCTTAATATAAAGTTGGTTCCCCTTTGCAACTAGAACAGCTCACATTCTTCTGGGAAGTCTTTCTACAAGATTTTGAAATGTGTCTTTGAGAATTTTGCTCTTTCATCCATATGTGAGGTCAAAATGTTCTCCATTTTAGTTCATCCCAAAAGTGTTTGATAGAGTTGAGGTTAGGGCTCTGAGAGGGCGAATCAAGATTTCACCAGATTCACCCAACCATTATGGACCTTGCTTTGTGCATAAGTCATGCTGAAACAAACTCAAACTCTTCCCAGAAAGTTGGAAGCATACAAAATGTCTTGGTGTACTGAAGCATTAAGCTTTCTCTTCACTGGAACTAAGGAGCCTAGGCCAACCCTGGAAAAACAATTCCATAGCGTTATCCCTCCTCCACCAGACAGATGGCACAATGTAGTCAGGCAGGTAATTTTCTTCTGACATTTAGAAACCCAGACTCATCCATCAGACAGCCAGATAAATGATTAAGATTCATCTCTCCATAGAACACGCTTATACTGCCCCGGAGTCCAGTGGCAGCATTGTGGATTACACCACTCCATGTGACTCTTGGCAGTGTGCTTGGTGAAGTGAGGCTTGCATGCAGCTGCTCGGCCATGGATACCCGTGCCATGAAGCTACGCAGTTATTGTGCTGATGTTAATGCCAGAGGAGTTTTGTAAGTCTATAGTTATTGAGTCAGCGGAGCGATTTTTATGTACTATGTGCTCGATGCTCACTGGTCGGCTCTGTAACTTCACGAGTTGATCGTGGAATACCTAGGAGGAAAGAAATTTCACAAACTGACTTGTTTTTCTATAATGGCATCCTTTAACAGTACCGCACTCAAATTCAGTAAGCTCTTTAGAACAACCCATTCTTTCACAAATGTTCAGGCTAGGAGTTTTTTTGTAAAAATATACACATTTCTGCAACTAGGCATTTCAGCTGTAAATGAATGGGCGTCAAGTTGAAAACCTGTGACATACTACACAGCTGAAATACATAGTTAAATGTACTATTGAATACTCTAATTAAAAAATCAGGCCATTATTGATTAAAAAAATGCACTGTGTGAATCCAGCCTAAGACTAAGGCCCCACATAGCAAAACACTGCTAAAAAACGCTGCAGAAAAAGACATAGCAAAAACGCATTGTATTTTTTTTTTGTAGCGGTTGTCATTGAGTTATTTCTTCCCTTATTAAATCAATAGGAAAAACGCTCGCAATTCCACAGCTAAAATTAACATGCTACATTTTTCAAAAACTCATGCATTTTTGAAAATGTAACTTTTCTGCAGCTCTTCTTTTCTACAATGTTTGTTTGTTTGTTTGTTTGTTTGAGTTGGAAGGGACCTCAAGGACCATCGAGTCCAACCCCCTGCAAAGCAGGAATTCCTAAAACATCCCAGCTATATACCTATCCAGTTTCCGCTTGAAGATTTCAATTGATGGAGAACTCACCACCTCCCGTGGCAGCCTATTCCACTCTCTCACTACCCTTACTGTTAGAAAGTTTTTCCTAATGTCTAATCTGAATCTCCTTCCCCTTAGTTTCATTCCATTACTTCTCGTGCTTCCTTCTGCTAATGAGAATAGGGTAGATCCCTCTGCACTGTGACAACCTTTCAGATATTTAAATACCGCTATTAAGTCTCCCCTTAGCCTTCTCTTCTGCAAACTAAGCAGTCCCAATTCTTTTAGCCTCTCCTCGTAGGACATGGTTTGTAGACCTTCCACCATTTTGGTTGCTCTTCTCTGGACCTGCTCCAATAAATCGGTGTCTTTCTTAAACTGGGGAGCCCAGAACTGTACACAGTATTCCAGGTGGGGTCTGACCAGGGCAGAGTACAGCGGAATAATTACCTCTCTTGATCTAGCTTCAATGCTCGTCTTGATACATCCTAGAATTTTATTAGCCTTTTTAGCCACCGCACCGCACTGTTGACTCATGTTGAATTTGCGATCTATTATTATGCCAGATCCTTTTCCCCTGTACTCTCACTTAGTACTATTCCTCCCATACTATATATGCTTCTTGCATTTCTGTTACCCAGATGTAGAACTTTGCATTTGTCCCTGTTGAATACCATTTTGTTCACCTCATCCCATTGTTCCAGTGTGTCCAATTCCTTTTGGATGCATTCTCTCTCCTCTCTAGTGTTGGCCATTCCTTCTAGCTTTGTATCATCTGCAAATTTTATTAGTTCCCCATTAACCCCATCATCCAGATCATTTATAAAAATATTAAAAAGTACTGGGCCCAGGACAGAGCCCTGCGGCACCCCGCTTTTTACTTTCTTCCAGTTTGATGTATAGCCATTTAGAATTACTCGTTGTGCCCGATCATTAAGCCAATTGTGAACCCACCTCACTGATATTTTATCAAAGCCATACTTGATCATTTTTTCAATAAGAAAGTTATGTGATACTTTATCAAAGGCCTTACTAAAGTCAAGATATACTATGTCCACTGCATTTCCCTGGTCCAACCATTCAGTGACTTTATTATAGAAGGAAATAAGATTAGTCTGACAAGATTTATTAGGCATAAAGTCGTGCTGGCTCTGATTAATTAAAGCCTTCCCATCCAGGTACCTAATTAAATGTTCTTTAACGATTTGTTCAAAGATTTTTCCTACTATCGAGGTCAGACTTACCGGCCTATAATTTCCTGGGTCGTCCCTATTCCCCTTTTTGTAGATGGGGACCACATTTGCCCTTTTCCAATCTAGAGGGACCACTCCTGTTTCCCATGACTTATTAAAGATTATTGCAAGGGGTTCTGTTATTTCCTCTGCTAATTCTTTTAACACTCTAGGGTGTAAATCATCCGGTCCTGGGGACTTGGTTTCCTTAATCTTAGCTAAATGTTCTCTTACCAAACCTTCGCTTATAATCAGCTTGGAGTCCTCTTTCCCCTCATCACTATCACCATTAATGTTGATATTTCCATCCATTTCTTGGGAGAAGACGGATACAAAATATGAATTCAGTAACTTCACCTGCTGATCCACCATGTTAACTTTTTCACCCTTTTCGTTCTTCAGGACTCCAATGGTTTCCTTCACTTTTCTTTTGCTCTTAACATATCCCCAAAAACCTTTTACATTACTCTTAACTTCTTTTGCAAGCTTCAATTCGTATTCAGCCTTGGCTTTTTTAATGCTTATCTTGCAGAGTCTGCAAACTGCTGTATACTCTCCCTTAGATATAGCTCCCATCTTCCACTTGTTGTAAGTTTTCTTTTTCTTTTTTAGTAGGTTATGTAATTTTTTGGTCATCCATCCTGGAGTTTTTAGGTGATTCCCATTTTTCTTGCTTCTAGGTATTGTTAGTTCCTGTGCATTAATGATTTCCCTATGGAAAATTTCCCACCCCTCATGTGCATTTTTGTGCTTAAGTAATTTTCGCCATGGAATTCTACTAACCCTTACCTTTAGGCCCCTAAAATCTGCCCTACTAAAATTGAGCCTTCTAATCTTTGTCTTCTCAGGTCTTCTTCTTCTTACAACCCCAAACTCGAGTATAGCATGGTCGCTGAATCCCAATGTCCCTGCTACCCTTAATTCCTTAACCATGTCCTCCTTATTAGTTAAAACTAGGTCCAGAATGGATGTTCCTCTCGTGTTTTTTTCTACTAACTGGGCAATGAAGTTGTCTGCTAGAGAGGATAAAAATTTGATAGAGCCTTTGCTCGTAGCTGTGTGAGTTTCCCAATGAATATCTGGGTAATTAAAGTCTCCCATGATAACAATTTCAAATTTCTTCGAAAGCGTGGTCATTTGCTGTGAAAAAAATCTCATCCCTGTCTTCTGTCTGTCCTGGTGGTCTATAATAAACCCCTATTATGATGTCCTTATCATTGTTTTTCCCCTGAATTGTTACCCAAATATTTTCCAATAAGTTATCATTTTGTAAAACTGTGATTTCCGTGGAAATGTGATCTTTTTTAACATACAATGCAACTCCTCCCCCTCTTTTATTAGTTCTATTTTTTTTGAATAAGTTGTATCCTTCCATCTGTATATTCCAATCATGCTTATCGTTCCACCAAGTTTCTGTAATACCAATGACATCATATTTTTCCTTCTGTATTATCAGTTCTAATTCTCCCTATTTCCCAAGCTTTGCGCGTTTGTGTAAAAACATTTCAGATTGCGCTCTGGTACTTCCTTTTTCTTAATTTCCTTCTGAGTATCCTGTCTTAGGTCCTCATTACCACATCTAGTAACCTTGTTTAGTATATCCTTTAGCTGCATGTTCTTGTCTTTCTTTTTACTTCCCATCCCCTCCTCTTCTAGTTTAAAGCCCTCCTGATAAGTGTGGCAAGTCTTCTGGCAAATATGTGTTTTCCAGGCTTTGTGAGATGTATCCCATCTCTAGCAAGGAGTCCATCATAGAGGTAATTCACTCCATGGTCCAGAAATCCAAAACCTTGCTCTCTACACCACTGCTGAAGCCAATTGTTCACCTCTAGTATTTTATTCCATCTCCTGATACCATAACCATCAACTGGGAGAATTGATGAAAATACTACCTGCGCATCCAGTTCCTTCACTTTCTTTCCTAGATTTTCAAAGTCTTTACAAATAGTTGGTAAATCATTTTTTGCCGTGTCGTTTGTACCCACATGTATCAGCAAAAATGGGTAGTTATCCTTGGAGCTGAAGAGGCATGGAATCCTACCCGCCACATCCCTAACTTTTGCTCCTGGGAGGCAGCATACTTCTCGTGCAGTTATATCTGGCCTGCAGACAGCTGCCTCTGTGCCCCTTAGCAGTGAGTCGCCCATAACCACTACTCTTCTTTTTTTCCTCGCTACGCTATTTCTTGTTGCTCCCTCTTGTCTCTGGGTGACTTTTGTTTCCTCTTTTGCTGATAGATTATTCTTATCGTTTTCATCAGTCTGCATAAGAGTTTCATATCGGTTACCTAGCTGTGTAAGTGGTGATGGCCTTGTGATCCTTTTGCATCTCTTGGTCACCTGTATCCATTTATCTGCCTCTGTAGGTTCACTCAAGTATTCTTCTCTTACTATATTTAGGAGGTTTGCTTCAGCCTCCACCACTGTAGGCTCTCTCATACTTTCTTCCCTTACTATATTCAAGAGGCTTGCTTCTGCTTCATCAATAAAAACCTCACTTTCTTTGATGCCTCTCAACGTCTCTATTCTTTCTTCCAACCTCTGCACTTTATCTTCTAAAAGGGCCACTAGTTTGCATTTCATACAGGTGAAGTTGTCTTTATGGTCAGGCAAATCTGTAAACATATAGCATATGCTGCAGCTTACCATGTGAGTTTTCTCCTCTTCCATATTCCTCTCTTCTGGCTGTGCTGGGCCGCTACTCACCGCCGTGAAGCTCTCTCCTGGCCCCACTGTTCTGGTCTGGGTGTCCATGGCTCCTTCCCATGTAGGGCGCCTCCGCTCTTCTTCTTGCTGCTTCTGCCGCCCGGCAGTAGGCCGGCAGCCTTCTCCTGGCCGCACTGGGCCGCTGCCGCTGCTCGCCGCTGTGCAAAGCCCCTCCGCACGCTCCTCACAGCTGACTCTTCCCGCTACTTCCGCACGCTGCTCACAGCTGACTCTTCACGCTCATGTGGATGAAATTAAACAGAGTCTCATTCACTTTGCTGGTACTATAAAATGCAGCACTTTTTTTTCTGCTGAGTTTCTACAATGAGGGGCCTTAGCCTGAAGGCAGACTATAATGCCAGGTGCTGGATTTTATACACCTGAATGAAAATTTCAATAAAAACTATTGACATAAAAAAAACAAAGTCCTATTCACACTATTAATTTTAATCATTTGTGTGACAGCCATATTTTTTTAATGGCCATCACACGGGTTCATTAAATTTAATACATGTGAATGGGGCTCTTCACATGACCATATTTTTGGCGGTCTGTTTTAAGGAATTGTCAAAAAAACAGGTCATGTCCTAATTCTGGCTGTTTTCACCGATCACTCAATAGAGTCTGTCCGAACCCAAAATGGTCTTCATACCCTAGCATCCTTGGTGTATTCTCGTTCTCTCCCTGACTGTTGAGGTCTGTGATTGGGCCTCAGCAGTCACATGGGTCAGTGTTGCATCAGTGTCATGTTGCTTTGACAATTTCGCTACCAAAAGGTGGGGGCATTCGGTTTGCAGTAATAAGAGACAACATCTCACATGCCATGATAGTTTCTGGCCACAGCATCTAAGAGGTAAAGTGTTAGTGATCTGAGCTGTCTCCAATTACAAACCCTGCTGTTTAAAACTGACTGTTAGGCTAAGGCCCCAGGTTGTGGAAACGCAGCGCAAGAAAATGCTGCATTTTACAGTACCAGCAAAGTGAATGAGATTTTATTTGATCTACACATTCCATGTTAATTTTAACTGGAATTTCTCATGTTTTCCATATAAATTTAATACGGGAAAAGAAAAAAGTGGAGAAAAATGCAGCAAAAACTTAATGAAAAAAGCTGCAGCAAAAAAAAAGCAATGCTTTTTCATGCTTTTTTCCACAGCGTTTTTTTAATTGCATTTTACTACGTGTCTTAGCTTTATGCTGTCCACTCAACTCCTGAGAAGGTGCCAGTGTTACATGGACAGCAGATGTTGGAAGAGGTTGAAGGGAATGTGTTGTTAGAAAATTACAGTGGGGAAAAAAAGTATTTAGTCAGCCACCAATTGTGCAAGTTCTCCCATTTAAAAAGATGAGAGAGGCCTGTAATTGGCATCATAGGTAGACCTCAACTATGAGAGACAAAATGAGAAAACGTATCTAGAAAATCACATTGTCTGATTTTTTAAGAATTTATCTGCAAATTATGGTGGAAAATAAGTATTTGGTCACCTACAAACAAGCAAGATTTCTGGCTCTCACAGACCTGTAGCTTCTTCTTTAAGAGGCTCCTCTGTCCTCCACTCATTACCTGTAGTAATGGCACCTGTTTGAAATTGTTATCAGTATAAATGACACCTGTCCACAACCTCAAACAGACACACTCCAAACTCCACTATGGTGAAGACCAAAGAGCTGTGGAAGGATACCAGAAACAAAACTGTAGACCTGAACCAGGCTGGGAAGACTGAATCTGCAATAGGCAAGCAGCTTGGTGTGAAGAAATCAACTGTGGGAGCAATAATTAGAAAATGGAAGACATACAAGACCACTGATAATTTCCCTCGACCAGGGGCTCCACGCAAGATCTCACCCCGTGGGGTCAAAATGATCACAAGAACGGTGAGCAAAAATCCCAGAACCACACGGGGGGACCTAGTGAATGACCTGCAGAAAGCTGGGACTAACGTAACAAAGGCTACCATCAGTAACACACTACACCGCCAGGGACTCAGATCCTGCAGTGCCAGACGTGTCCCCCTGCTTAAGCCAGTACATATCCAGGCCCGTCTGAAGTTTTCTAGAGAGCATTTGGATGTTCCAGAGGAGTATTGGGAGAATGTCATATGGTCAGATGAAACCAAAGTAGAACTGTTTGGTAGAAACACAACTCATTGTGTTTGGAGGAGAGTGAATGCTGAGTTGCATCCAAAGAACACCATACCTACTGTGAAGCATGGGGGTGGCAACATTATGCTTTGGGGTTATTTCTCTGCAAAGGGACCAGGACGACTGATCCTTGTACATGAAAGAATGAATGGTGTCATGTGTCGTGAGATTTTGAGTGCAAACCTCCTTCCATCAGCAATGGCATTGAAGATGAAACGTGGCTGGGTCTTTCAGCATGACAATGATCCCAAGCACAATGCCAGGGCAACGAAGGAGTGGCTTCGTAAGAAGCATTTCAAGGTCCTGGAGTGGCCTAGCCAGTCTCCAGATCTCAACTCCATAGAAAACCTTTGGAGGGAGTTGAAAGTCCGTGTTGCCCAGTGACAGCCCCAAAACATCACTGCTCTAGAGGAGATCTGCATGGAGGAATGGGCCAACATACCAGCAACAGTGTGTGCCAACCTTGTGAAGACTTACAGAAAACGTTTGACCTCTGTCATTGCCAACAAAGGATATATAACAAAGTATTGAGATGAACTTTTCTTATTGACCAAATACTTATTTTCCACCATAATTTGCAAATAAATCAGACAATGTGATTTTCTGGATTTGTTTTCTTATTTTGTCTCTCATAGTTGAGGTCTAACTATGATGACAATTACAGGCCTCTCTCATCTTTTTAAGCGGGAGAACTTGCACAATTGGTGGCTGACTAAATACTTTTTTTCCCCACTGTATATATTGTTTAAATCAGGTTTTTATGTAAAACGTTTTTTTAAAGAATTTGTGGTGTTTTTTCTTTTAATTTTCCATGTCACTATCGATACTTAAAAACAATCCTGAAATTATGCAGTTTACACTCTGATCACTGAGCCTCATAATAAGTTTTTTGGAAATCGCAGCATGTCCTGTATCACTTTTTGGTAGTAATCTTGCCTTTGATGATAGTTAACACATGACCAAACCATTCAAATAGGTGATGGTTACAGCTCACCTCCTACACATCCCTGACCTCTGCACAGGTCACAAAGTATGAACATCTCCAATCATCTCCAGGCTTCTGTGCCCACGTTAACGCTGTAAAGCATATCATTTAACTACTGTTCACACACAGCTAAGGAAAGATGGTTACCCCATATACAGAAAACAGAATTAAAAATAAATAAAAATATGTGCTAGTATCTGGATTGAAGTAGTAAAAATCTAGGAGGCACATTCCTTTTAAGGCTGAAGCCCCATGTGGCGTAAATGCCATGGTTTGGCTGCGGCAGAAACACTGCAGCAAAACCTGTGGCGTTTTGCAGTGTCTGCAAAGTGGATGGGATTCACTAGAATATCATCCACACATTACAGAAAAATACCCGCAGTGGAAATGCTGTGATTTCCAAAACCGTTGCATTTTTGGAAATTGCAGCTTGTCAATTATACCTACTGAAATGCTGGCGGTTTCCGTATAGGTATAATTGAAGCAGAAAGTCCACAGAGGAAAACTCCACTGCAATTTTTCCCATAGCACTTTTTGGCTGTGGCCTTCTATGTGTGACCTTAGCCTTAGGCTGTGAAAAGTACTGCAGGAAAAAACTGCAATGTGTTTCCGCAGCAATATTTCCCACAGCGCTTTTTGGCTGTGGCTCACTACGTGGGACCTTAGCCTAAGGCCTAGGCCGCAGCAGTGGGCCACAGCAAAAAAAGCGCTTTTCATGCCTGGAGGGATGGGTGGAGGCCAGCCTAACACGTATCCGACATTTGTTTCTAGATGGCCGCATTAAGACATTCCTGCTAGTCTCTGAGGAATTCCAGCAAATTAGACACTTTTTTCAATCCTATAATGTCTTGGCCCCTGTCTTCCCTAGGGTTTTCTTTAGATTTATACAATCGCAATCTCCTTCTAAGGGAGGTTCTTCAGCTTTCTATAACATTCTGGTCCTACCTAATGGACAGAATAAACCCCTTTGCCTTACCCGTTGGGAGAACGATTTGACTAGATCCATTTCTTTCCAGGAGTGGTATAAGGCTACAGGATATGTTAAGTATGTCTCGAGAGACACTGGGAGACAGCCTGTAAGATTTATTTAAGATGATACCGTACCCCTACCCAATTAGCACATGCGTGCCCCACGTACTCGAGTCTTTGTTGGAGAGGATGCGGTCAGAGGGGTACCTTGCTACACATGTGGTGGGATTGTCCCCTAGTCCTAGCATTTTGGACTACCACGTTTCAGTTTATGTCCTCTATAGCTGGGGTCTACAACTGTCCCGATGTTCCCTGGTCTAGCCCACTATATATTCCCTGACGGTATGGGGGTTGTGTTGGGTCAGATTGTTTTGGCTGCCAGAGCCATGATTGCACATCAGTGGAAATCTGTTCCATGCTTAACTGTAGTGAAACTTATACAACATTTAAATCTGGCCTATACCATGGAGAGAATGCTCGCGTGTAGGGAAGATCGTCTCCCCAACTTCCATTCCAAATATGGCCTGATGTTACGGGGTTGTTGCAGACCTCCACCCCTAGTCGCTCTTGACTACCCTCTCCTACCTCTTCCTTTTTTGGAAGCACCCTACACATTATTGCTTGATGTGACCCTGGGCTACTTATGGTCAGTTCCCCGTTTTGGAATCTTTGTTCCCACTTCCCATTCCACCTCTCTAACACTGTCCATTTCTTGGCTATTGTACCACCTCTGATAATAAGTATGTTCCTTTCCATGTAGACATCAGTATTTACATACCGTCTGCCTTTAGTGTATAATTTTGTCTATTTTCCTCACGCTGTTATGTGTATATGCAGGTTCCATGGACAGTATTGGCTGCCTCCACATGTTTTGTTCCGGTTATTCTGTTTTCACTATTGCTTATTGTGAGCCTGTATTTGTGTGTTCATTTATGTTATTTTTTATAAAACTTTCAATAAAAAAAAAAAGCACTTTTCACAGAAAGTCCGCATAAGGGAGGTCATTTATATAAGGGTTATTATGAATACAAGGGGGGACGTTATTTATATAGGGTCATTAGGTGGCATCATTTATATTAGGAGGCATTATGAGCATTAGGTGGTGGTCATTTATATAAGGTGTCATTAGAGGTGCAGTATTTATGTCAGGGGGAATCAGGGGCATAATATGAGGATGCAATTAATTTAATTAATTTTATTATGACTAAAGCCCCACGTAGCTGGCTGCAGCAAAAAAACGCTGCAGGAAAAATCGCAGCAGTAACGCAGGTTTCTTCTGCGGACTTTCTGCTTCCATTATACCTATAGGGAAACCGCCACCATTTCCATAGGTATAACTGACATACTGCGATTTCCAAAACTGTGAAGGTTTTGGAAATTGCAGCGTTTCCGCTGCGCGTATTTTTCTGCAGTGTGTGAATGGGATTTGCTAAAATCCCATCCATTTTGCAGTGACTGTAAATGCTGCGATTCTTGGTACGACATTTCTGCTGCGGCCAAACCGTGGCATGTGCGCCAGGTGTCTAAATCTAAGCAAACACATACTAGAAATAATCTAACAGATGTCAACAAAACAGTGCATATTCCATGAGGAAATACAAAGAATACAGGAAGTACAAACTGACTCTTAGACGCACAGACAAATATTGCACATTTTATTTGTGGCTTTTGAGCATTTTTTTTTTTTTTTTTTAATGATGTAGATGAGCAGCATGCAGACGTTTTAATTATCCCCCAGAGATAGCTACATCCTACAGTCACAGACAAGGATGAGTAAAGCAGAGAATTCACAGATCACAAGAACAAATTCATAATGTCTTTCTAATACTGTACTTTAAAAATCTACTCAAAGCGGAAGAAAGAATAATGTAACATAATTTACAATCCATCTGCAGTTTCCTTTTATGGAGCTGTCTCTGTATTGAAGCTATCATTGAAAGTCTAGCGAAAAATACTACTCATCTTGCAGACATTACCTTAGATAACCTCTCCCTACACAGTGCTATATTACTGCCTTTCCAAACCATACAAATTACTCTCAAAACCACACATGGAATTATTCCAAAACTCAATTCTTGGCCCACTTCATCATCCTGCATCTTGGGTTCTTGCCAGGTCCCTTTCCCTGTGCTTTTTCGGGTAGCTTTTAAAAATGTTTACACATGTCATATCAAACCCTGGCACTGTGCTTGTTTCCTCTGCAGTCACACTGGCTGGCAGCTAGTCCGAGTTATTGAGAATAAGCGAGAGAGCGGTGCTCCAATAATCTTCAAACATCATGTTCATTTGTCATCTTTAATAATAGTTGGCGATTGTATTGTTTGAATGTTCAGTTGCGGCAGACAACATCTGCACTCAGCCCTTGACAGAGGACATTAAACATAATAGATATTAAATAAGAGAAGGGTGCAACCTTACATATTCCGAACTGGGAAATTTATTGCATGTTAGAAAGATATAAACATTATGCTGGTCTGAAAGGTTTAGTAATGTAAATACCACATGTAGAACCTCACAGAGTCTTATTGTCCTGGAATGATAGATTTGTAGCCTGCTATCGATGTATGAGAACGGATTTTCCTGGGACGGGATGGATGGTTTTAATCTGTTCCATCATCTTTAATACTCTGGTTCTGTACGTACTTTCCCAGTCAGTTCCCGTTCTAGTTCCTAAACGTTTTGTTACATACACATGAGCACGGAGCTGGCAGTACGACTGCTCAGAAATAGATGAACTATCATTCTCAGAATGTGCTGTAGCAGGCAGATGTCTGCGTTCTGTTTGCAAACACTTTATGTACTCCAGTTTTTATATATCAAAAAGCACAAATAGTGTTCATGTTGAGAGGGAAAATGTCTACATGGAAAAAATAGAAGTGCTTGGAAAGATCCAGAACACACAAATACAGTTTACTATCTGGGATAAGTATATGACCTATTGCTGAGCAAGGAAGTTAAACCCAGAAAATTGAATCAGGATAAAAATAATAATATAAATGTAATTGTGATCTGTGTGGCAAAGAAAAATGATCATACATCCCATGCCTGTTGACTATAAATGTCTGGCAATCCATTCTTAACTTTGCAAGGATGTACCTGTATGATCTTGCAGAGTTAAACAGCTACACGTCATCATGCAGTTTCAAAAGCCAGACCTCCCATAGATAGTGCAGGGACGATTTATTACTGTCCCTGCCTACCCAATAGCTGTATACAAAGTGCTCAATAAGCGTTGTATATACAGCTATGGGAGCCACATAATGCGGCTCCCCTTCCGGCCTGGTGGTCAAGTGAGCTGCAGGGCCGGGAACTGTATGAGCTGCTGGGGGCTCAGGGGGACTGTGTTCCTCCTGTAAACTGGGGCTAATGTATGAGCCCCAGTTAGAGGGGAAATCAGCGGAAAAAAAAAATAAAAAGACTGTTAAAAATTTCCCCTACTTTTTTATTTACATTTTTATGGATATTAAAATAAAAAAGCATAAAAGTAACATAATAATAAAGCCCTATTTATCCCTATTTAATAACCCAAATGAAAAAAAAATGTTATAGCCATCAAAACTGCATTTATGAAAAAACCCAGAAATGTGTATGATCCTGAACCAAGGAAAATGGCCTTGTCCTGAATTGGTTAAAGGAAAAATATAAAAATATCTAAACATGCATCAGATGTATCATCTAACGTTATATGATAAAGTTCTTATATCTTTTCACTTTCTAGTTTGCTTATGGTTATGCCACCTAGTTGGCTTAAAGAGGATTTTCAGGAATTTTTATTTTTTTTTAATAAGCTGGGGGAGCTGGAAAAAAAAAAAAAAATCACTCACCTGTCCACGATGCTCTGGTCCTTCTTGCTGCGGCATCTTCTCACGGGTCTCTTCCTGAGTTCCGTTGAAGCCACTGATTGGCCTCAGCGGTCATGTGTCAGCAGACCTCAGGAAGAGACCCATGATGTCACAGGTAGAGACATCGCATGCCCCAATCAGCGGCCTCAGCGGTCACGTGTGGCTGGGGCTTCCACCACACGTCAGCACTGGACCAAGAAGACCGAACCATGCTGGGAGGCACCGGAGCACCGTGGAAAGGTGAGTATGATTTTTTATTTAATTTTTTTCACTGCCCCTCGCAGATTTAAAACTTAAATGGGTTGTCCATTTTTGCCTGTACTACACCTTTAGTTTGCATCAGAAATTTGTGCCAGAATTCTGGCTCACATTGGCTCAGATTTACTATTGTGGGTACAACTAGACTCTGGCATAACTAGGCCCATCTTGGCCCATCTAATTACGGATAAAATTGGAATAGTTGTAGCAGAAGGGAGAAGTATATGTACTTGCTGTTTATTCCCCAGTTCTTTTGAAGCTACTTTTGGCTTTGACTCAAAAATCCAGCTCAATCTGCAACAAAAATGCAGCTTTTCCGCAATTTGCGTCTTTAGTCTAAAATGCATAATAAATGGGGATAACAGCATGTAGGCACTTGATAAATATTTAGATACAGTTACATGATCAGTAAATGTTACATGATCATTAAGATGTTTAGTACTACAAGCAGTCAAATAGTATAAAATTGCACCGACTGCAAAGAGTAAGAAATGTATAATCAGATAAATATGTATTGAATTTCTCACCATGTTACCAAAATTAAGAATTTCAAATTACTTAAAAAAAGATCCCACTACTGCACTGAACTTGCACTCACCCTCTGCAATTTCTGTTATAGTAATCTTTTTTTAAATATATATTTTTAGAAATTACATTTGGTATCACCTTAACTGTAATAAACTACAAAATAAAATTAATGCGATATTTAACCCCTTCCCGCTGGAGGCATTTTTCAATTTTAATTTTTGACTCCTTGCCTTCCAAACCCCTTAACTTTTTTATTTTTTCGTTCACAGTACCATATGAGGGCTTAATGTTTTCGGGACAAATTGTTCTTCATAATGCTACCATTTATTATTCCGTACAATGTACTGGGAAGCTGAAAAAAATTCAGAATGGGGTAGATTTGTAGAAAAAGTGCATTTTTACGACTTTTTCATGGGCTCTGTTTTTACAGCGTTCACTGTGTAGCTAAAATGACATGTCACCTGTATTCTATGTTTTGGTACAATTCCGCATATACCAGATTTATATAGTTGTATTTACATTTTAATCCATTAACAAAAATCCAAAACTTTGCAAAAAAATTTTTTTGCTTAAAGTTGCCATATTCTGACACCCGTAACTTTTTTAATATTTCCGTGTACGAGTATGCATAGGGCATCTTTTCTTGTGGAGCCAGGTGTACTTTTTAGTCATACCATTTGAGGGAATGTACTGTATATTACTTTGATCACTTTTTATTCAAATTTTTATCAGAGCCGAAACAGCGAACAAACTGTGGTTCACCGTACGAGAAAAATATTTTTATAAGTTTGTACACCGGGAGTTTTCTGACACAGGTATACCTTTTGTGTATGTGTTTCACAGTAATTTTCTACTTTTATATGTAAGTAAGTAAGGGGGGGGGGGGGGGTGATTTGAATTTTTAATTGTATGACAGGCTGCATAAAATAGCCTGTAATGCAAATCAATGCCAATCAAGCCTGGGAGCCCTCTTGTTCCGAGCAATGGCGATCCTCCTCAAAATGGCATCCATGTGCCCATGCAGCTCCTGAGCGGCTGCAATATTTAAAGTGGTTAATGTCATCACTAAATGGCGTAAGTAAAAATAGCGCAATTGTTTATTTTATTTAACCTGTAACAATCTTATTATATGGGTCTGAGTATATTTAGCTGTGCCCCTTTATAAAAGCTATGCCCCTTGAAAAGGCCACTCCTGCTTGTTACAGATCACCCTGTGAAGGGTCCTCCCAGGTTGATGTCTTTGTTATGTTGTCATCAAAAGTGATGGGATTGGCATTGACTTGTATAACAATAGATAGAAATTGATAGGTAGTAAATGCTCTAGCTACACAGTGTCGCTTTTTATGGTGTACAGAGTGTCGGACATACCACCAACATACATCACCAGGCTGAAAACATTTTTTGGGTCCCATGACATATTCACCTGATTATAAGCCTTTTCACATACCTTTATATAAATTGTGAATTTAGTGACAAACTTTGCTACCCACTAATAAGTATAATTTCTGTGTGTCCTACCACCATTGCACATGGTATACATTGCTCAGTAGTAAGTATAAAGATGCTTTATTTCTGCTTAGTACCTACAAATACACATATAGCACATCAACAGACTGCACCCACTGCATCAATATGCCATTTCTCTAATGCTAGTGCTACATGTTTTCTTTATGCAGCAAGATTTTCCCATTTTAACTATCTTGCTACAACTGCAGTCCAGAAAAATACATTGGGTTTCATGCAAGTTGGTGCACTCTTTTGTTTCACAGCTGTCAGGAGAGTAAAAATTAGAACAAAACGCTTCAGTGTAGCCCCAGGCTTATCTCTAGCAAATACTGTACAATCTGGTGGGATGTGGAGGGGATTGAATATCTCTACCTATAACTGAATGTTTAGATGTTTAGTCTTCATTTCTCTTTCTGCTAGCGTATGTTTGAGGGTCTCTCCTTTCTGCTTACTATTCTTACCACCTCTATTTGTGCCTTTTTCATGCATATTTATCTATTCTTTACCACTACTGCCTGCTTGTCTTGTTTGAAGTCCTGCTTTCCTCACTACCCAGCACACCATGGATAAGTACTTGGTGAAGATACACTTGAAGGCATTTTAATTCAGCATTACTGCTCAGAAAATAGCATGGCGTCTTTCTGTAGTTTTGGACACAATCAAGAGGAGAAAGGAAGCTAAGACTTGATTCACTCTAAAACTAGAGTACACTTCAGGAAAATAGTAGTACATACAGTTCAGGAAAATCTTCAAATTTATATGGATGTGGACATGCATTATAGGCACATATATACATATCACTGAAAGGCTTTGGCTTGTACATCACAGTCCAGAAGCTCAGACTGTATTGAGAAGCACTTAGGTAACTATATAAGGACATATGCAACTATATAGACATACTTTTATTATTTATTTATTTATTTATTTATTATGCTTACTTATATAGCGGCATCATATTCCACAGCGCTTTACAGACATTGACAGTCACTGTCCTATATAGGGCTCACAATCTATGTTCCCCATCAGTATGTCTTTGGAGTGTGGGAGGAAATTGAATTGAAGAGTCTATCACCTCCCCAAACATAGTCAACTATCACCACCATGTTACAGAGCACATTACAGTGATAGACTACATACCTTTGTTATGTATGCCATATTTGCAGATCTGGAGAAAAATAACTTTGAAGTTTTATGCAAGTGGGGCAGTTGGTGCACTGATGGGCAGGCATTCAGCTACCTGGAGCACTGTTCTTAGTCCTCAGACCCCTACCATCTCCTTCCTGCACCACCTTTTGCAGTGGGAGTTGATCCTTCCCATCACCCACCCTACTTGAGGAGTAAGAGCAAGACCCACCCCCAGAGCAGCAATTGCCTCATTTGTATAAGACTTCTAAGTTGTTATTCTCCAAATCTATAATAGTGACTTAAATAACAAAGTTATGCTGTTTATCCCTGTAATATGGTCTTTAACGAAGTGATAGCAATTGGATATGCTTGTAGAAGGTAGTAGACTCCCTTTAAACACTATAGCTTGGCGGTTCCTTGCACTTTCAGCTAATACGATATAGTACAGAAACTTTTGAATCATATTTTGACATAGATTAGTTTTCTGTATATTAAAATGATGGTGGTACCCAGTCTACTTACACATATTAATCATACAAGCATAGAGCAATATATAGAGAGTGTTTGTTTTAATTGAATAATTTCCAGTCTGGATTTTTCCATCTGTATGCTTCACTATTACAGCATGATTAATAGATTTAATTAGGCTGTGACTTGAAATAATGGATCCTCAAATTCCTAGTGATATATTTTATGTTCGCAGAATAAAATCAGCTCAGAGAATCCATCCCTGCTTAGCTAATACATTTATCTAGAAGTCCTACAAGAGCTGTATGGAGCCACAGGTGACTCTAGGTTCTCCCTGCACACAGCTCTACATGCGGCTATTACAGGGAATGCACAAACAGTAATTTCTAAACTATTGGAATGACTCTCTACAGTCTGGACCTCAAAGCAAACTTCTGAAGGCTATATATACTTATATATAGAATATAGATTTGACTGGTATGCATATTTATGCTGCGATTTCCAAACATGTGACGGTTTTGGAAATCGCTGCATTTCCTCTGTGGATATTTTTCTGTAATGTGTGAATGGGATTCGCTATTCACTTTGTAGGGACTGTAAAACGCAGCACTTTTTGCCGCAGTGTTTTCGTCGTGGCCAAACCACAGTGTTTATGATATGTGGGGCTTTAGCCTTAAAGTCTTTTCGTATGCAGTGGTGTTCCCAGCTGTCGTTTTTTGAAGGGTACTGCAGCATAGACTCACTCATATGGCGACATTGTGCAGATAAATACTTTTAAGGAGCTGCAATGCTAAATCAGTACCATGACTCCTTCATTCTCAGGACTGAGGTAAGCCCCGCTGAGGCCAATAATTGGCTGCAGAAGTCACATGTTGATATGACGTCATTAATACAGCACAGCATATAAAGACTGGCAGAAGTACTGGAGTTGTAATTCTTCTATTATTTTACGCTCCTGCCTTTATCAATCACATAACAGATAATCTAAATCAGGGACCAAGTGGTACTACTGTACAGGAGTGTAGCTATAGGGGGGTGCAGAGGTAGCAATCACAACCAGGACCCGGAGCCTGAGAGGGTCCAAATGACTCTGTACAATATAAGAAGAACCCAGTATTATAGACAGTTCATGGTAAATGTGTGCACTGTTACAGATTTTGCACTATGGCCCAAGAGCTTCAAGTTATGCCTGCATATCTCAGCCTCTAAACATACAGACAATGCTGGGTATTAAAATATATAGGAATGGGATAGGTGGCCAAACAAGTGTTAAAAGAAATACAGTTTTCTGCAAGGAGGCCAGGTCTACTTCCAGTGAAAGTCTCTCCTCACATAACTGCTGCAGCCAATCAGCGGCCTAAGGAAAGGAATAGGGACATCACTCACATACATCATCTGTGACGTTCCATGTCCTTTCCTTAGGCCACTGAGGCTGCTCATCGGCCTCAGCAGTCACATGCAGTGAGGACTTCTGCCAGAACAAGACCCCAGGAGCAGCAGGACTGGACCGCGGTGGGGGTCACCGGAGCACTGGGGACAGGTGAGGAGGTTTTTTTTTTTTTTTTCTTACCTTCCCTGGCTTCCTTGTAGATAGTGTATAGTGGGGCATGTAGTTATACTTTACGTAGGTTATGTAATATCACAAGTAAAATAAACCATGTATATGAAAGAGGACTGCCCATTGGATTGGCTGCTATAAGTCTTTGGATCACAGAACCTTTCATATTTGTTTATATACTGTACTTTTTTTTTCCTATTACCGCATATAAAATGAGAAAATGTTATTTTATTGGAACTATAATGACATAATTTCCATCTTCCATTGACTTTAATATAACTATGACTTTTTTCCACGTTTAGTGATTGTTTAAACTGATCTCCATCTTTGCTCACAATTCTTTTCTGATGACATCATTACATGTCAAATATGAAAAATGTGGGAGCTGGAGAAACTGGTTCATACCAATATTTATTTTGGATCTTATCTGATAAAAATCTGAACCATACGTTATGAAATAAAACTGTATGGTGTTTGCAGGTCTATTCATTTGCAGACAGCCACACAATATGATTCAGTGTATATATTCAGACCCGTGAAACATGCATTACCCATGTGGATATGAAAGACATTATTAAAATTAATGAAAGAGAAACCCCTGGTAGAGAGTATTTATATGCAACATAGTAACAAATAACAATGGCTAATTTTTCTCTTATGGCTCTCTAGGACATGTGAACAAAGCTTGTTTTGTGGGTGATGATGTCATGTATCTTAGAAGTTTCTTATAATTTCACTACAGTAAGAAAACTCCATCAACTAATTATGTATACAGTATAGGGGAAGCTAAATACTGTTGCAGGTGACTTAAGGTATATTTAGGTCACGTGTATATAGACAGTACTACCCAGGAGTGGGTTAAAGTTGTTTTAATGGAAGAAGGTAAAGTTTTCAAGCACATTTTACACTTACACAGGAATGGACTTCGGTTGGATAGTGCCATGTGCAGTAGATATCTTCTATTGATTCCTCCTTCTATGGTATACCAGATAGTGCCCAAATAATAAAATAATATAGCATGCTAGTAATGATACCACAAAGTTGACAAATAACATTGCCTTAACTTGTCCAAACCACATTCCCAGACAGATGCTTTAGTAACATTTTTGATCAATAAACTAGGAATTGTTGATCCAGTATAAGTAGCTGATTTTACATGTGTTAGCTTTAAGCATGAATTGTAGGATCGATGCTGCAAGCTCTGCATACCCAGATCATCAGTGATGCCACATTTAGCAGTGACAAGTGATACTCTCCATTCAACCAAAGATGTGGAGGACTAACATAATCTATATTTATTTAAGGTCATCAATTTCCATAAGGAACATTGGTGTGAGTTTATTAACAGGAAGGGGTATAAGCTATTTTTTGTGTAGTAAATGCATCTGATCATATTCATAAGGCAACTGGCATTTCTTAGGGGTGGGATTAGTATGGACTATTGGTTACTAGTGTGTCACACAATATTTATCAGTACAGTACTAAGCAGTTGGATAGTTCAAAGACTGCAGATACTTGAATAATATGCAATAATATATGCAATCTTAGTTATGGCATCTTGCATTGACATACACTTTAGTACTGATTAAAACTAAAAAGTATCTCACTCACTGTTGTCTGCAGCTACAAACATAGATTTAGACAGACATGTCTCTGAACAGTAGGAAGGAAAGAAAGGGGAGAGTTGCCTAGTACAGTCAATGCTTGCCATGTGAGTTGACAGGAGAAGTAATACAGGAAATCTTATACCACATATGAAAACTGACTTGGAGATTAAGATATTAGCACCATAGAGCTAATGTGATTGACAGGAATTAGCATGGCCTTAGTCAGAAATTATAAGCAGGAGGTTGACTAAACCTATTGGACATCTTTAGTATACAGATGTATCAAATTTTAACTTAACACCTGGATTGTATTTTGGTCGAACCTCAGGTTTCTTGGCTGGTTCTGACTCTAGGTCATGTGGTCGAGTCCAACACCTGAGTTGATCTACTTATCTCCTCTCCCATGTTGCCAGGCAGAATAGCTTTTCAAAGAGCTGTGGCTTCGGGTTCCTAATAATAGCTGTAGGAATCGGAAAATACTCAGATTTCTGCAGCTTAACCCCTCAAATGTTGTGATCAATAGTGATCATGATATCTGGGTGGTTAGGGGGCGGATAATACCCCCTTTCATCCCCTCAGGTCACCCACAATGAGATTGCAGGATCCTAGGGTTTGCCATAGCAGACAGAAGGCCATTCAATGACCTCCTGGCTGCCTTTCCCTATAACACATAGGGAGTGTATGTGTAATGTACTGCAATACAGAACTATTGCAGTACATTGTACAGGGGATCAAGTGCTTCCATGTTCAAATCCCCTTGTGAGACAGTAAAACAGTTATATAAGTTTAAAATGTTCTCTTTTTTTTAAGTATAAAATATAAATAATAAAAATTTTAAATAAAAACATTACAATTTAAATTATATATAAATGTAAAGGAAAAACAAACAAACATATAAGGCCCGGTTCATATCTGCATTTGGGTTTCCGTCCGGAGTTCCCCAAGCGGACCTATACGCATAAAAAAGCGGTTATCTGGGAAACCCGAGACCCCATAGACTATATGGGGTCCGTGTGGTTTCCACTCGGTTTCCGCATGAAACATGTGGAGAGAAAAGTGCTGCTTGCTGTATATCACATGACCATGGACTGATTTTTATCCAATACAAGTAAGCAGAATAAATTACAGCAAGCAGAGATCTAGAAAACTGTGAGGAATTGATATAGAAAATATATTGGAATGCTGTATAACTTTTCATTATACAAGCAATAACAATTGTCTCTCAATATTTGACTATATAAAATTAAGTGTCACATTAAACTTTGATACATGTTCATCTATTGTAGAATAAACTAGAATTTTAGACCCATAGACCTCTGGAACCACATCTGCGTAGAGATAATAAGTATTAATTCTAGGAAAACCCCTTTAAATGCTAAGGAAAATACAGAGTCAGCAGAATATGTTGACCATAAACTGTAATGAGGAATGACCATACATATTCGGTTACTTCTTTAATGGGACCAAGACCAACACCTTCTTTCTTGGAATTAATAGCAATCCAATTTGCTCATTGAATATACCATAATAACATTAGCTAGAGACCCCCTTTAATTAATCTTCCACTTACATCATGATACCCTAGGGGATTATTAACTTGAAAATTAACTATAAATTATTCATTAGAAAATTAACATGGTAAAACTGATTACTATGTAATAGTCATTTCGAGGGGTCACATGCTTTTAAATATCAAATAATAAAATTGAACATAGTTAATATATATAATACAATTCAATTACATTTTCTATTACTTTTACATTTGTCTATCAGTATTTTATTAGGTAAAGTGCAATTATAATTTTGTATAGCTGTTTATAAGGCCCATCTGATTTTAATTATTGTATCAGTCATGGTATACACCCTAATTATCCTCTCTGGCATAATAGTCAGTGTTAAGAACACACCACAATGTTATTCTGTTACTAGCAAAGAGCACTTGTAATGAGCCATTAACGTGGAGAAACATTTTTCGTTTCAGTACTTAAGCATTATTATATGTTTTATAACAGTACAAATACTTCATCTTGAATAATTACTAATTACCACTAAAACGGTCCTTTTATATAAGTAAGATGTAGTAGTTTCATTATCTTACTCCACCTGATCATTCAGCAGTTTATGATCCATTAATGCTATTAGTTCTGAGAAAGTGCATTTTACAGTCAACAGGACCTTCTTAATCTATACTCATAATATCGCTTTTCATTGTTTCATGTGTTTATTTCTATCTCATTATTCTGCATGATTATAGTTAATTATTAAGTTAATTTCTTATTCCTTGTTCTTAAGTCACCATAGTCTTGTTTACTGGAATTATGCAGCTACAAGGCAAGCTTTCAATTAGATCAATTACTAGTAATTAACATGTTACAAATGACCCAGACCCTCAATGTCCTTTAGTATCCACATGGAAGATAATTGTATTTCCTACTTCAAGATGAAAGAAACATTATGACACAGAAGTGGTGGATGCCAGACACTTGCAATGTGGCCATAGCAGCTATTAAAAGGGATCATAAAAATAGATTTAGGTAAACCTGCAAAACCATGTGGCCATTAAAGGAGAATAAGCAATAAACAATCAATGTTTAATGGAACAATTAATGCGTGCATTACTATGCAGTTTTCATCTGGCCTTATCCCTCTGGGATGTTATTACACATTTTTTTCTGGACTGTGATATAGGTAGGGCAGACCACAGTTCTTTTTTCAGGGTCAGGTTCCAATCGGGTGGCAGCTGTTTAGGGCTGTGGCTCCTAGTTAGGTCCTAGAGACATGGTAGTTGTTCTTTAGGATGAACTAGGGACAGATCAAGGTTTCACTCAAACCCCTCCTTTTTTGTGATTCAGCCTACCCTTAGGCCCTACATGTCTTATTTGACTTCCCTGTTACTCTGGAACTTAGCCTACAGGCACATCTATTAATATCAAGCTATGGCCACAGCCTCAGCACCAATGATCCCACCTTATCTGACTGGTAAGACTGATTGAACTATATAAAGGTTTTCATTATACTGGCTTATCATCCATTGGTTGATATATCCTATAGTCGGACTTGCAGCACTTTTTCAACTGTCGATTTTCAACACACACTTCAATGGACTCTCCAAACTGTGACTCCAACGCATATGTGAGGCAGGGGTGGACATAGTGCATGTACAGCTGGTTCAGTTGCACAGGGGCCCATGGGGAGGGGGCCCTGCCAGGGAGCTGACCTGAACTAATCAGTACTAGGCTGTTTTTCTATGCACACAATGTATATTGTATGCTGCAGATTCAGGGCTGCTGCATACCATGCACTGCAGCAAATCTGTCCTTACAACAGAGCTTTCTTATTCTGTAGTAAGAAAGCTTCATATGCTCCATTGAACAAGAATAGAGGAGGAGGATGTGATCAGATTGCTAGTAGAGCACAGAGCAACAGAAGGGAGGCTGAATTCAGTGTGTGCCGCTTCTTCTCTAGGATGGGGCAGAATAGTGATCTAGCTCACTGGACGCCAAATAAGTGTACATGTGTCCTGTGTGTACACAATATGGTAAATGTGTACATGCATTTTTTTAAATGGATGAATGAGCAGTATAGTGAAGACGTGATATAAACCTAGCTCCATCATAGGTGTGGAACAAAGAAATTGATGTCCGTACTGGTTTCCATTATAGTGTCTGTCATTTAAAAAAAATTGTGTAGCATGCTTATGATAGAATCTACAATGTAGATGTGAACAGAACCTAATGTCTATATCCGTGTAAGTTATGTACGCAGTAGAGGCATGAAGGAAGTATGGGCCCAGATACACATCCAGCACAGGGGCTCTTTGCTGTTAGTGTCTGCCCTGTAAACATAACCTCCCCATACATATGCACGATCAGTTTTGATGAGAAGTGCATGAATGCATCTCCCAAGAACAAAAAGATTGTGCAGTTGAAATCTATCTGGGGAGAGTCAGCAGACCCAATACACATTGGATGGTCAGTAAGGCAACAGAAATCAAGCTGACAATTATCTAATGTATATGGATTGCCTAAGAGTAATTATGAAGTGTACCTTGGCTAATATATTATGGAACACCATTTTGTGGAATTCCTTCATAAACTTTTATTACCAAAATTGTGCCCTTTACCAATAAGTTGAATACCTTAAACTACAGTAGACTGCTATTCATTTCATTACTATTATCCTTAAAGAACCTATTTTTTTATGTTCAGTCCTACAGTGCGCAGATGAATGGGTTCTTTAAGCGATTCATCAATTTCTATTTTTCTGCACTTAATCAGAGCCATAAAAATGCATAAAAATTAAAGTTAGCTGGAATTATTATCAGAGCCTATATGTGCAAATTTTGTAAATAACAATAACTAACAGACCCGCCACCCCTGGAAAAATTAACAAGATATAAACCACGATAATTCTAATCATGTAGTGGTCTTAAAAACATATGTTAACATGACACATATAGGTTTCATCTAGACTTAAATACATTAAAGGGATTGTCCAGGGAGTTAAATTTACCTTAATTCATCTGGTGGATTCTTCATGATGGACCTGGGGGTTTCGGCCTGATTTTGACCCCCCAGGTCACATGATCAGAACCAGCCCCCAATACCTGCTTTGCTCCACCCCTTCCCTCCTCCTGATCTCACCATTAATTACTATAGTCAGCCAGACCCCATAGCAGAGGTAATACCTGTGATACCAGGAGAGAAGGGAGAGAGTGGAGTGACCCCGGGGTCAGGGGCTGGATATGATCACATTTCCCTGGGGGTGGGAATCCCTGGGTCCATCATGAGAATCTGCCAGATGAATTAAAAGTAAACTAAGTTTGTATAGTAGAGAATTGCATATAAAGCAATTGCTTGCCATAGGTATTTCATTAGATTTCTGTTTGAAAACCCATGTCTGTTCTACCATTGACAAAACACCCTATATTCTGCTGGCACATTTATAGTCTTGTAGTAAAATGTTTGACTTCCAGGGCTATTCCCTGATGACTTGTAGGATAATAACTAAAGGTGAATTTTAAAAACACAAAATTAGTACAAGAGAAGGTTTTACTTTTCCTCACATGCAAACCTGCATTTAAAGGTTTTTTTTATTGTGATATTTTGGACACCTTACAGTCTATACCTGACAAACCAGAATATTAGTGTTCCCAACCAATGGGTTGAGAGCCATATGAAGCGTTCCAGCTGCAACAGATATTATTGGACCCTGATGATCATGTTAATATTGGAGGAGCATTCTCATGATAAAAGATGTTTCACTCATATACAGTAAGATCCAGGTATCCTCAGTGTTATAAGTTCCAAACCTAACCACTGTTACCGGAAACTGCAGACACTGTACCATTGCTAACTGTAACATTGCTAACATTAATATAAAGTCTCATATAACCTAATGTCCTGGCAAGCACCAAACAAGATGTGATCATGTCTGTACTTTATGTACCATCGCTAGCTGAACTGGTACAGTAAGTGCAACCACGGTTAATTCAAACCGTGGTTACTGAAACCAAGGACAGTGGGATCTTACTGTAGGAATAATAAGAAACATTTAAAATCTTTATAAAATAAATCTAATACAAGAACTGTAGATATAAAGTGCAAGACATGATCAGATAACAGACTGAGACCACAGTTCAGTTATAGATTTCAATATTTTCAAAGCAAAGGCTTAAAAACATTGAAGACATTATAATGATTTATTATTATACACACACACATGTAAAATATGGAGCGTATAAATACATCCAAAAACATATGGCCAGAAATACCAATACCAGAAAATGAACTACAGAATTTCCACCTGAGTAACAAAGAACCTTATGGTTGATGCAAATTCTTCCTGACTCACCAGGGAATGATACGGATAAACCCTTTGTCAGTGCAGAGCACCTGCTACTTCTCAGCTATTTCATTGCGATGAACAATTGTCCACTGCACTGGAATGCTACCATGTCCTGTATTACATACCCCAGCAGAATTGTTTGGTGTATCCAGTCAGTGCAGGTAAAATTATGAGGAACTACGGTGTATATTAACAAAGTAGACAAGTGGAGAACAATGATTTGTGACTTTACAGTTTTGTGGTTAGTTCAGCTTTCCTATTTATACAGAATACAAGGATTGCCATATACATACTGAATGTATATGCAGGAATATCTATCATTTCTCTTTCATAACCAATCTGACTCCAACTGGAAGGTTCCTGCAAGAAATAAGAGCTAAAAGCAGAACACCTGGTGGCAACATTGTTGTGATTGAGAATGCTTTTCATCTGACATCCTTTGTAAACCGCAAAGTTGTGCATTGCACAGTTATTCCATGTATTTATGGCTGTGGAACATTTTATTCAGGGATTCTTTCCTTTGTTTTTGGCTGCATCCCAAACCTCACATCTTTTGGCTGTTGTATTCCATTCTGCAAACAATATTGAGCAAAAAAGGCTTAGTGTTATTTGAGGCCACCTTAATTTCTTGGCACAAAAATACTTCACTGATGGAGGAGTCTACAAACCTGTAGTTTAGGTGTGAAGATCATTGTACTTAGGATATGGTTGCCTTACATGAAATGAAATATCGGCATGATGTCTATAGAGGATAGTATAAATAAAGGGGCATTAGATAATTTGTAGGTCTTAATTAGCCTTAGCTTGAATTTGGTCAAAGCCTTAAAGGGGTTGTCCATTATTTTGAGTAAACTATGTGGTGGCCAGGGAAGGTGTAAAAAACAAAAACAACAAACAAAAAAAAACACACTCACCTGTCCCTGTTGCTTCCTTTTCTGCCACCAGTGCCCTTTCCATCTTATGCAGGGACTGTGAATCTCACACCCTAATTCTCACGTGACCCCTGAGACCAATCAGTGGCGTCAGCGGTTTCTGGTAAGGAAACGGTGACATATGTGAGCAACGTCAGGCCACTGATTAGTCTCAATGATCACATGAGCATTTGGTCCTCCTGCGGAAAGGCCATCAATGGTGCTCAATGGAACACCAAGGACAGGTATGCTTTTATTTTATTTTATACTCTGCTCCATCCCCCCCCCCCCATTGATTGTTCCAAATCATGTAAAATAATGTTAACTTTTAAAAAAAAAAACAATTGAATACAATTATTCAACATGCTAGCAACGCCCTTGACATGCAGCCCACAACACAACCACTGGGTGGTCACACATAGACACATATAGCATAGGTATCTTGTGACTTAATATTTCAAAATCATGTTCTTTAAAAAAAAAAAAAATGGTTATTTTGTGACATGCATATCTGGACCTGTCAAACCAACAAGAAAGGTAAGAAAGAGCACAATTTTTTTTGCTCACAGAAATCAATAACCTAGATTTGCTGTTGTAGTTATGACTACACACTGTGTAAATGTGGTGCATCTTTGGTGCAATATAGCAGCTTTTTGGTGCATCTTAAATTTTTCAACTTGCTAGACATGTGAGAGTGGATTATCAGAAAAGGTGGTATATATTTAGACTAGAAAGTGTAAAGATTAAACAGATTTATCATCCAGTATTAGCCACTGTGATAAATCTGGTAAATTTATATATACTGCCTAAGTTTATACTGTCAAACTACTAGTAAATCTGCGCCATTGTTTTCTTCAAGACAGTAAATCAGTGGTGCTGAAAGCAATTATTGGCATTTCTGCTCCTTGTCAAATCACTGTATCACCATTAAGACACTGATCTGTGAACACAAACCAGAATGAACTCATGGACTTATCTGGTTTATGCCAAATTCTGACCCAACTTCTATATATGTATGGTGCCATTACCATTTAAGATGCCAGACCAGGCCTGTGTCCACTGTAGCCTCATTTTCTGGTTCTTCCTTATATAGTTGTTGTAACCCTTGAATGTTTTTGTTAGTTTACCTTTCTTTCAGCTTGGACAAATCCAAGCTCGGTATATTCAGTGTCCAATTGGCATTCTTTAAACTCACCAGAGGAAATCCACCCATTATCCATACAGAACATGTATCTTTGTACATGCAAGACATATCTTTAAGAAGGTCTACTATGGTATACAGTGGGGAAAAAAAAGTATTTAGTCAGCCACCAATTGTGCAAGTTCTCCCACTTAAAAAGATGAGAGAGACCTGTAATTGACATCATAGGTAGATCTCAACTATGAGAGACAAAATAAGAAAACATATCTAGAAAATCATATTGTCTGATTTTTTAAGAATTTATTTGTAAATTATGGTGGAAAATAAGTATTTGGTCACCTACAAACAAGCAAGATTTCTGGCTCTCACAGACCTGTAACTTCTTCTTTAAGAGGCTCCTCTGTCCTCCACTCATTACCTGTAGTAATGGCACCTGTTTGAAATTGTTATCAGTATAAAAGACACCTGTCCACAACCTCAAACAGTCACACTCCAAACTCCACTATGGTGAAGACCAAAGAGCTGTGGAAGGACACCAGAAACAAAATTGTAGACCTGCACCAGGCTGGGAAGACAGAATCTGCAATAGGCAAGCAGCTTGGTGTGAAGAAATTAACTGTGAGAGCAATAATTAGAAAATGGAAGACATACAAGACCACTGATAATCTCCCTCGATCAGGGGCTCCATGCAAGATCTCACCCCGTGGGATCAAAATGATCATAAGAACAGTGAGCAAAAATCCCAGAACCACACGGGGGGACCTAGTGAATAACCTGCAGAAAGCTGGGACTAAAGTAACAAAGGCTACCATCAGTAGCACACTACGCCGCCAGGGACTCAGATCCTGCAGTGCCAGACGTGTCCCCCTGCTTAAGCCAGTACATATCCGGGCGCGTCTGAAGTTTGCTAGAGAGCATTTGGATGTTCCAGAAGAGTATTGGGAGAATGTCATATGGTCAGATGAAACCAAAGTAGAACTTTTTGGTAGAAATACAACTCGTCGTGTTTGGAGGAGAGTGAATGCTGAGTTGCATCCAAAGAACACCATACCTGCTGTGAAGCATGGGGGTGGCAACATCATGCTTTGGGGCTGTTTCTCTGCAAAGGGACCAGGACGACTGATCCATGTACATGAAAGAATGAATGGGGCCATGTATCGTAAGATTTTGAGTGCAAACCTCCTTCTATCAGCAAGGATATTGAAGATGAAACGTAGCTGGGTCTTTCAGCATGACATGATAGGAAACCATGGCACACACTTCTTAATGCACAAAAGGTTTACTAAGTATATTCGATGCACACAAGTAAGCAGAGATCACATATTGATAATCCATCCAGAAGAGCAATAGAAACAGTCCACATGGTACTGGAACTCCCTGTCTGCCATGTCTTCAGATCTTACTAGCTATTACTGTTCTAGATGGATTATTAATACGTGATCTTTGCTTACTTGTGTGCAATGAATATACTTCAATAAACCTTGTGTGTCTCAAGCATCTATAAAGAAGTGTATGCCTTGGTTTCCACGGCACACACTTCTTAATACAAACAAGGTTTATTGAAGTACATTCCATGCAGACAAGTAAGCAAAGATCACGTATTAATAATCCATCTAGAACAGTAATAGTATGATCTGAAGACATGGCAGATAGTGAGTTCAAGGACCATGTGGACTGTTTCTATTACTCTTCTGGATGGATTATCAATATGTGATCTCTGCTTACTTGTGTGCATCGAATATACTTTAGTAAACCTTGTGTGTATTAAGAAGTGTGTGCCGTGGTTTCCTATCACACGTTTGTATGGGTTGGAGAAACCTCCTATAGAGTACCACTTGAGCGGCAAGTGCAGTACCGTTGTCTGTACACAACCTTATTTCTATACAGTATGTATAAAATAAAAATATATTTTAACATACCAGTTATTACTACATATTAATAATTATTAATTTACGTCATTCATTATATTTTAGTTAAAGATAAACTAAATGATGAATTATACAGAACATGTAGGTATGTGACTCTTATACATGCATAGCAGATATAAAATACAGTTTTACTGCTAAACCAAACAATGTACTGTAATGGTTTAGCTTGACTGACTTTGCTTCAGAAGCACAACCATCCTATAGAATAAATAAGATGATAAAAAAATAAGTACATCATACAGTACATTAATACATAATGAAAATGCGATTTTGCATGGGATTTTGGCTTTTGATATTAGGCATGTGCTTGAAAGGTAAAGGAAACAGTAAGCCAGTTCCTACCATATTTTACCTCAATCATACAGACTAGCATAGACCGCTTATAATGCTCCTGTCAACATGATTTCACATTTCCTGGCTGAGCAGTATACAAACTAGAGCATATACTGTATGCTCATTCTTGATTCCAGGCTCTTTCAATCTTTATATATGTAATCCATCTACATTTGCTACAATTCAAAGCTTAATACCAATATCCCTAGCATGGAAATTACAACTGCAGTGAAGATTGTACATATTACATAATATTTAATGCAAACCTACGCTACCAGAAATATTCGGTTTTAACCCATTCATTTAGCTTTAGCTTAACTCTAGCTGAAATTTCTTGGTGCACTTAATATTGTAGTGTAGGAGAACAACATATTATCTTAGCAGGGAGGCAGAAAATATACTTTATAGGTGTCTTTTTATGTAGATGAAGGGTAGGTAAAACCAGGGTGTCTGAGGGTTTGTAGCACACTTTTTTATCATTAAGAATTTTATTAGGTTTTCATAAGAAAAGTAACAAAGATGGAACAAAAAATAGCATAAGTCAAGAACAGGGTTGGGGAAAAGGAAAAGTATTTAGGGAAGAAACGTGGAGGAAGACAACATTTGGAAAGCAAAAATGGGATGGGGGAGTACGGAGGTGAGCAAAAGACTTTGTTGCAGCAGAATCGTACAACATGAGAATAACACAAACCTAAATATATCACTGTCCACCAATAAGGAGGAGGTTCCCTCCCACCAATGGTTTATAAATAGTCATAATATCAAGGATAGTAAGGGATGGTTTATAGAAGAAATCAGAGGATAGAGAACTGGAAAAGAGTGGAAGAAGAGGTTTGCTAGATAGGAAGAGGATCTAGGATAGAGGGGTAGGGAAGGCGGAGTAGAATGCATCAGAGTAATAAAAGGTATTCCAAAGGAGCCATACTTGTTGATGTGCGCTGTCATCCTGTTTAAGTTCAGTGAGTATGTCTTCCATGTATAGAATCTCCTGCAACTAAGACATCAAAGAGGGAGGGGAGGTGGCCTTCCATAACCTAGGAATGACGGATCGAGCCACCCCTAGTAGGAAACCAAGTTTACTGATCTGTTTGTTATATTTACGGGGGGAAAATAGAATGGAAGAAAGGGGCTGGGTTGTCCTCCAGTTTCACTCTGGTAATCGCCACAATATTGCCTCGGACATCGTTCCAGAAGGGGCGCAGTAGAGGGTATTTTCACCAAATGTGCAAGATCGTACCCGAATTACATCTCCAGCATTGGTCTGAGGTGGAGGGGTAAATCTCATGAAGGACAAAAGGAACTCTGTACCAACACAGAGGATTTTAAAATTGGTTTCTTGAGCTGTACAAGATATGGAGAATTTATGGCATATTTAAAAGGCAGAAAGTCACCCATTCGGTGCAAAGGAAACCCCCAGTTCCAGCTACCAACCCGCCATGTATGCTGGCAGTTGGTCAGTAGACACATCTGTGAACATACTGTATATGAGAAAAATTGAGTGAGTTGGAGCAGATGGGAATAGGCAGAGGCATTCGAACGGTAATAGAGATTTCTTAAGGGTGATGTAGTTGCGTATACCACCAGTGTGATGTAAGATCTCTGCTACCTAAAGGTAACAAGTCAGCACAGGGGAGAAGGAAGTGGAAAGTGCCCTATGGAATCTAAGGGGTGGTTAACACAGGGATTGGGAGAATAAAGGTGAGTGTAGAGTTGCAGGAAAATCTGGGTTTGCTTGAGATAGGAGTCATAGTACTGTCGTTTGTGTTACACAGGGAAGATCATAAGTAGCTCTCTCCAACCAGTGGCGTTTATGAAGCCATGGAAGGACGGTGAGAGGAAGGGAACATAGAGACCTCTCTAGGGCAACCCAGAGCTTAGAATGAACGGAATGGTGTCAATCGAGGCTACGTGCAGTGACTGCAGCCAAGTAGTAATGAGTACAGTCTGGGATGGCCAGACCCCCCTCTCTGTTTGGATCTAGTCAACATATGCTTTGCTATTCTGGGTGGTTTCGAGGCCCATATGAATCTGGAGAAGGTTCTTTGGACTGTGGAGAGGATTTCTTTGGGCAAGACAATGGGGATCGTTTGAAAAAGGTAGAGGAGTTTGGGGAGTATGTTAATTTTCAATAGATTTATGCAGTCAAGTAATGAGAATATGGGTAGGAAGTTCAAAGAGTATCAGAGCATTTGGGAGGTGTATACCTAAGTATTTAACCGCTTTTGGAGACCAAGAGAAGGGGAAGGAGAAACAAAGCCTGTGGACCAAGGGTGTCGGTAGGGATATGTTATGCGGTAATCTTAGGATGATTTTGTAGTTACTATAGAATGTGTAGGTGGCAATTTTGCGAAGGAGAGAGGGGATTGTCGTAATCAGTTGGGTTATGAAGAGCAAGATGTTGAGAAACGCTGAGATTTTTAGATGTAAGTTTGTAGCACACTTTTGACCAGATTTTGTAATAAAAAAGAAGTATCCAGTAGATACTTCTGTGATTTTTTTAAATCTGGGGTACATTGCAGGTAATTGCAACTGACATTATCCTGCATTTCCAGTTCACAGTATATTCTGCTAATGTCTTATTATAAGCATAGTGATCTACACTCCTATTATGTATAGTGACTACAGATGGACAAACCACTCAAGATCCTTTTCGGGTTTGGGTGGCTCGGGTCCCTGATTCATTTTGAGTCAAACAAGTTTAGTATGACCCACACCTTAAATATGCTTCAAACAGTGTAGAACACTCTTACAGCTACTAGAAACCTATCTATCTAATTTCTAGCTCTCTCAGGCAAACACAGCCGAAGTTATGTCAAAGTGAAAAATGCCATTATTATACTCTGTGGTTGTGAAGCATGCCCATATGACCGCTTGTGGCCCAATCACAGTCCTCAGCTGTGAGTCTGCACCGCTGATGTCACAAAAGTGTGTCCCAGACGTTACCAGGAGAGCACCAGATGCTGTGAGGAGGCTCAAAAGCAGCAAAATAAGGTGAGTATGAGTTTTTTAATTTTTTTTTTCACCTCCCCTGGGCCTCCACCTATTATACTCTGGGGTCTGAAGAGATCACAGATTATAATGCAGCCCCCATTTGTTTGGTTCCATTTAAAAAAAATGAACAATTTGGACTATTTGGATCAAACCCGGCTTGTTATGAACCGGTTTGCCCATCTCTAAGTGTGACCCATATTTACTATTTTGGCATACATGTGACACATCTTTGGTGCATCTCAGCTCATATTGGTGCAATTTGTTGCATCTAGTTCAAGCTAAAAGTAGGCCAACTAAAACGTGGCATAAATTTAGATTAGACATCCTAAAGATACACCAGATACATCATCCAGCATCGGCCGCTGTGATATTTTTAGACATTTCAGAAATATTTTAGGCATTTTAGACTGCCTAAGTTTACACCATCTAACTATTAATAAATCTGGACCAATGCTTAGAATTCATTTTCGTTTTCCAATATGTTCAGAAAAATGGTTAACTTGTTCAGAAAAAATGGTTGGAAGTCCTGCTGACAGGCAGTCTCCACAGAAGAAGATATAATTACCATGTCAGGGAACACAGATATAGTAGAAGTAGTCACTGTTTCCCCATCCCTACATTTGACTATTAGTTTATATTAGTATATTGTTCCTCTTTCCTCCCCCCTTTTTAAGCCTTCATATTGCCCCACTCGGGTTTTACTCTTGTATTTGTTTATTTGTTAATTTTATGCTAAATTTTAAATAAAGAAAAAATCATGTGAAAGATTCTTGTTTATGGTTTAAGTTTCCCTGTGTTCACTGGAGGGAACCAAAGGATTGGAGTAATACTAGTAGTGTTGTCAATGGTAAGTCAAGGACAGTTAACTGATTTCTCTAGCTCTCATCCCAAGTTGGGGCAACGTAGAGGGGGTATACCTGATAGTGGTAGAAGTCCCCTGGGGCATTTCAGGTGAGGAATCCTTTCCTGAGCCTGGTGGGGGTGGTAGTAAGGGCCCTAAAGGTACGCACAGGAGGCAGCAGTGCAGTTGAACCAAATAATGAAACTTTATTGAGATAACAGCACCAGATGCAGCTTCCTGGATGGGGGTTTTAGTACAACTGGAGTTCCACTGTGGGTGATGGTAATGTGCCTGCTTAACAGTTTTTCCATAGCAGGGGGATACCCAATAATGGATGTTAAGTCCAGTGCCTGATAACTCCACTGAAACAATACTACACCTTGCCTCTCCCACTAGATATGTGGGGGCTGATATTGTTCTGACTCAATAGCTTGGCTGCAAGTGTGAGGTTGTGAGAGTGTCCTGTAGTCTCTATGCTAACCAGCAATTTACACCAAGATATCTATCAGATAGTGTTCAACTCAACTGAGGAGGTGTAGATAAGATTTCAGATGCTTTAATCCAAGTAAATCTTGTAGAACCTCATACAGCAGTAGGTGAAAAATGATGAAATACCAGGAGCTGAGCAGACATGTTGCTTACAAAGAAGTGAAACTAAACTGAGGGGGAGAGAGGAGGAGCTACAGCATCACAGCTAAGGATACAGAGAGAGAGAGGGGACAAACTACAAAGACAAACAGTATCACAGATACATGTCAGTGAATTAAACCAAGTCCTGGGACATGACACTCCCCGCCTGAAATCTTTAGATTTCACTGAAAACAAACATTAAATGTCCTGAGATGTCCATAAAGTCCTCTTCAAACCTGAAAAACAAAAAAGAAACATGCACAACAAACAATAATCAACAGTTAGTCCAAATAAACCAATCTTCAGGTCGGGAAGCCGCAATTTGCCAACACCTCCACCGACCCACACTGTAATCCACAAGAACACGTTTTTAGTTCATGGAAGGAAGCTCCCCGCCATGAGCTGTGAATGGTGTCCTTATCTTCTTTTATGTGACGTCTCCTCTTGGAAGAAGAAGCACCAGTTCATTAATTGGGCGGAAGAAAACTCGCACTGAGCCTCCCTTGGTTACCTTGACCTCCACTTTCCGAGTCTTCCCATCATCACTAGGGACAACTTTAGTGATGAGACCCATAGGCCATTCATTCCAATGGACTTCTTTATCCCTTAGAAGGACGAGGTCACCCACCTGGAGATTAGGTTTTGAGGTCTGCCATTTGTGACGGCTCTGTAGCATGTGGAGGTACTCTGTTTTCCAGCGGTGCCAGAACACATTGGACAGGTGTTGAACTTGTTTCCATTGGCGTCTGTAAATGTCACTGTGATCTAAGGTACGTGGAGAGGTAGCAGCAGTACCAATTTTCTGAGTAAGAAGCGTTGCTGGGGTTAAGATAATTGGAGATTCAGGGTCTGAAGATACTGGGACAAGTGGCCTTGCATTGATTATCGCAGACACTTCAGCAAGAAAGGTTATTAACGTCTCATGGGTAAGCAGTGTCGACTTGTGGTCCATCAACATAGAGTCAAGGATTCTGCGTGTGATCCCAATCATACGTTCCCAGGAACCTCCCATATGGGATGAATGTGGAGGGTTAAACGTCCAAGTGCACCCATTGTTGGATAAGAAGTTGTCTAACTGCAGTTCTTTGCAGGCTCCAACGAAGTTAGTGCCACAGTCAGACCTCAGTTGTTTCTCAGCAGGCAGTGGAGTGTTCCAGTCCATGTTCTCAGTGGTAAGCTGTCTTAGTAGTATCTTGCCTTGAATGGTGATGGGAGCAATGAAACCAAGAGGATTATAAATGCTGTTCACAACAGATAAAACTCCTCGTTTGGTGAAAGGTTTGTCACAAGAAGACACTTGGAATGTGAATGTGTCTTGTTCAGTGTTCCATAGCAATCCTAGGCTGCGTTGCATAGGAGGAGTATCAGAACTGAGATCAAGATCCTTCAAGTTGATTGCATGATCATCCGAGGGAAATGCCTTCATTACCTCCATATTGTTGGAGATGATCTTGTGAAGTCTGAGGTTAGCTACAGACAGCATTTCCTGTGTTCTAGAGAGGAGATCGATCACTTCTTCACTTGCAGGTAAGGATTTAAGACCATCATCAACATAGAAGTTCCTCTCAACAAACTGACGAGCATCAGAGCCATACTCTTTCTCACCTTCTTGGGCGGTCCTTCTCAGTCCATAGATCGCTACTGCAGGAGATGGGCTATTGCCAAAGACATGTACCTTCATCCGGTAATCTATGACTGTTGACATCATTGTCCTTATGCCATAGGAACCTGAGATAGTTTCTGTCATCATCCTTAACAATGAAGCAATGAAACATCTGTTGGATGTCGGCCATCACTGCAACTGGTTCCTGTCTGAAACGGATTAAGACTCCTATGAGGCTGTTGTTTAGGTTAGGACCAGTGAGGAGCAGGTTGTTGAGAGAGACGCCTTCATACTGAGCACTAGAATCGAACACGACCCTGATTTGGTCAGGTTTGCGAGGGTGATACACGCCAAATGATGGAAGGTACCAGCATTCTTCTCCTTCCTTTAGTGGAGGTGCAGGTTCTGCATGATTTCTCTCAAATACCTTCTGCATGAAACCTACAAAGTGTTCCTCCATCTCTGGTTTCCTCTTGAGGGTACGTTTTAAAGAGGAAAATCTAGAAACTGCTTGCTTCAGATTGTTTGGTAGTTTTGATCTCGGGGAGCGGAAAGGTAAAGGTGCTACCCAGCTGTTGGAATCATCTTGAATGAATTCCTTGTCCATAAGTTTGAGAAATTCTTTATCAGCTATAGCCGGTGCCAGCTTGTTGTCATCACTTGTTGTATTGAACACTGTTAATCCAAGGGTGTCGTCCCCAGGCAGGAAAGTATTCACGTTGTCTCGGTGATTATGCAGCCACTTACTGTTGCTTATCTTCTCTTTCACTTGGAAGTGATGTGGACATGGCTGAAAACAAGTGCTGCGACCATTTGGTAACATATGTGTCTTAAATGAAGAAATATTGGTGGACCTTTTCATCCTACCTATGCAGACGTTGCCAATGATTACCCATCCTAGATCGAGGCGCTGGGCAAATGGTGCATCATGTGGTCCATTAATTTGCTGGCGTATTTTGTGCAGTCTGAGAATGTCTCTACCTAGCAGAAGTAGAATGTCTGCATTTTTGTCAAGGGATGGTATTTCACTGGCTATAGCCCTTAGATGAGGGTGCTGGAAAGCCGCCTCTGGTGTGGGTATCTCTTCTCTGTTTGATGGTATCTGGTTGCACTCAACAAGTGTGGGCAAAGGTATCTCCAAATTGCCCTTGAGAGAAGCTATTACAAGACCACTGGCCCTTCTTCCTGAAACCTCTGATATGCCACTACAAGTACCCAAGGTATACGGATAGGTATCACCCTTTAAGTTAAACAGATCAAAGAGTTCTGACCTTGCAAGTGAGTGGTTGCTCTGGTCATCCAAGATGGCGTACACCCTCAGAGCCCTTTCTGGTTGGCCCTTGGGGTATATATTGACTAGGCATATCCTTGCACAGGACTTGTCACAAAGGTCTTCTCCGCAGACTTCTGTACATGAGGAAGATACTGTGGTAGTATTTGCTGCTTGATCTGTGTTCTCCCCGCCATGCTTAGTTGGGGAAGGGGAACCTCTAGGTGGTGTGGCACTAGGCTGGGATGGATGAAGAGCTTGTACATGGTTCTCACTGCCACACTCTATACACTTAATAGCAATTTTACAGTCTCTAGCAACATGTTCAGTAGAGGCACAACATTTGAAACATATCCCTAGTTTCTTTAGAAGCTCTTTACGTTCCTGGATTGGTTTCCTCCTGAAGCCAATACACTTCTTGAGGGGATGAGGCTTCTTGTGAATAGGACACAGACGGTTAGGATTTTCTACCTTTTCGTCTTGGTTGCTGTTGCAACTGCTTTCTTCTGGTGCTGATGTAGGTATAGGAAGAATATCAGTCTTTTTCACCGAAACTGGGCCTCTGCAGTTTCTGTAGTTAGAATGTGAGCTGTCATACTTAATAGGAGGTGAACCAGGAACACTGGGATCCCCATAGGAAAAGCTTGGGTCATTCTTGGATTCTGCAATGTTCTTGATAAACTCACAGAAGTAGGAAAATGGAGGAAAGGAGACTTGATTCTCATTTTTGTATCTTGACCCAACTGTGGTCCACCTTTCTTGAATATTATATGGCAACTTGGTGACTATCGGGTTTACCCCACGAGCAGTGTCCAGGTAACTGAGGCCCGGTAGGAGAGTGTCCGCCTTAGCCAGTAGGCGCTCCATGAGTAGGTCACTAAGTTCTTGAAATTTCTGATGATCCTTACCAGATATCTTTGGAAACCCTTGCAACCGTTTGAACAGAGCATTCTCTATTGCTTCAGGACTGCCATAGGTTTTCTCCAGTCTTTCCCAAGCAGCGGTAAGGCCTGCTATGGGGTTGTAAATGTGGACGGATCTGAGTCTTTTAGCACGTTCTGTGGACTGTGGGCCAAGCCACCGGATAAGCAAATCTAATTCTTCAGCTGCAGTAATGCCAAGGTCACTAATTGCAGTTTTGAAGGCACATTTCCAGCCTCTGTAGTTCTCAGGTTGGTCATCGAACCTTGTGAGTCCAGTCTTAGTAAGCTCACGGCGAACCATGTACCTTGCAAACTCCGACATGTCTGTTCTCTCTGACTTTAAATATTGAGTTGCTGGCTGAGTAGCGGTGATTACGTTGTTAGTGGGGTTCTGGTTAACAGAGGTAGGTAGTAATGGGGCTGCGTAGGCATTCAGCCTAGGAGCTAGCTTAAAGTCCATAGGTTTAGGCACATATGGATGTGAGACTGGACGGTTGTTTGCAGTCTGGTGGTATGGTGTCACATTGGTGTTTACCTGAGTATCAGTATATTGCATTTGCTGAGGTGCAAGGCTTTGGGAATCCATGAAGGAAGAAGAAACTGGATGCTGGACAGGCAGGGCATTGTACTGACCTTGAATGCGGTGTGCTGCAGAAGATACTGTGCCCTGTTGCTCAGGAGAAATGTCGTCCCTGACAGGAACATTTGTGGCAAATAGGGATTCACTGCTTTGGCTTAGTACATAGTCTCTTGTGCGCTTGAGGGGATCCTCTGCTTCCACATCACACAAACTGGTGCTGTCGCTTTCACTTCCACTGATGGCCTGTTCTAAAATGCTTAACCTTGCCATGGCTGCAGCGTGCTCATACTGTTTCTCTAGAGCCTCTAGTTCTGCCCTTTTTTGAGCTGCATTAGCTTCCATTGCTGCTTTCTGTTGAGCTGCCTTAGCTTCCATTGCTGCTGCATTAGCTTCCATCTCTGCTTTCTGTTGTGCAAAGGCTGCCTGTATCTTAGTAGCTTCCGCCTCTGCACGTGCTTTTATAAGTTGCTCACTGAGTGTGGAAGATTTTGAGGAACGTGACTTAGATGTACGCTTTGAACGCTTGGTAGACTCAGAAACGTGGGATGCCATTTCCTGCAGTTGCGCAATTCTTGCCTCTGTCCTTAACTTAGTTTCATGTACTAAGCTGTCTCGTTCTGAATTGAGATGCTGGAAGCTTTGCAATTCAACTAAAGAATCGTCTGTATGAAGTTTCCTCAATATGCTTTCATAGTCCTCAGCTTTCATTTTATAATGTCCATGCATAGCACAAAGCTGTCGCAGAGCTCCCTCTAGTGGTGATACATGGTATACAGGCAAGCACATGGCAGATATCTTAGTCTGTATTTCCTGCCACCATTTTGAGAGTTCACAGGAAAGTTCATGCTTTAAACCTTCTAGATTGTCTCTAACCTGTTTAATTGAGCGTCTAGCCTTCTCACTGGGCTGCAGACTGAGGTCCATGCTACCTTGTGCTTCAGGGTGCCCTTCAGCCATGATGCAACTCAAACAGGATAAATATAACTTTGCTGGAGTGAGATGGCTGCTTGCTAGAATCTTCTTATGCTGAGGGAGTCTGAGCTGCGAATGCAACTTACACAATGCTGATTCCTTCTGGCTTCAGGTAACTTGCTGTGACTGACTGTATGTCAGAAGTTGGTGAACTGTCTTACAGCCGTATCTGGCAGTCTTTATGCATCATTTTTCACTGTTCTGACTCAATAGCTTGGCTGCAAGTGTGAGGTTGTGAGAGTGTCCTGTAGTCTCTATGCTAACCAGCAATTTACACCAAGATATCTATCAGATAGTGTTCAACTCAACTGAGGAGGCGTAGATAAGATTTCAGATGCTTTAATCCAGGTAAATCTTGTAGAACCTCATACAGCAGTAGGTGAAAAATGATGAAATACCAGGAGCTGAGCAGACATGTTGCTTACAAAGAAGTGAAACTAAACTGAGGGGGAGAGAGGAGGAGCTACAGCATCACAGCTAAGGATACAGAGAGAGAAAAGGGACAAACTACAAAGACAAACAGTATCACAGATACATGTCAGTGAATTAAACCAAGTCCTGGGACATGACAGATATGAAAAAGTCCCAATTGGTACCCTGTCTACTGCAGGGTCCAGACTGTGAGTAAAGATGAGCAAACCTCTGAAAATTTGTTTCGTCTAGTGTTCGTACGAAGCAATCCTCCGGTTCGGGCCGAACTTGTTTGAATAGAAACGGACATGAAATTTTTATATTCTCAGGTCTCTTCAGACCCCAGAGTATAATAGGTGGAGGCCCAGGGGAGGTGACAAAATAAAAAAAAAAAAAAACATTTATACTCACCTTCGGTTACCTTTTTTGGGCCTCCTCACCTGTGATATCTCCTGTGACATCATGCGCCTGGGGGAGGTTCATAGACCTGATTTCACTATGTGACATCATTATGTTCCACTGCTTCCATTACTGGTGTGAGATGATCTATGGGGGCTTGCTCAGGCAATGCAGGAAAATGACTATGTGCAAAAACATCTATAGTGTCAAAGAGATTAACATTTTAGTAAAAACTTTTATCATATTATTGGTATATTTTAGGTTTATTGGGAAATGTATGCAAATGGGTGGCATCTAGAATTGTTTCTGTCAATTGTTTGAATGCCATAGTGGTTGGTAATGTATGCTAAAATGATAACAGATGAAGTCACTTGTTTTATTAAGTGACTGCAAAACCATCAAGAACTAAAGATGCACCAGCTGTCATTAAATATCCGGTAGTATTAAATATAATGGTGGCTACATGCTTCTTCTTATGTATCATAGATTACAATGTACCCAGTGTGTGCTCTCAGTGTCTGGAAAGCTTACAAAGTGAGTAGTCCAAATGTACTGCACAGTTAGATCAAACCTGTAAGTCTCTAAAAGAATGTGTAAAGAGTTTAATCCTTAAATAGCTCATAAAGGACTTGCAACAAGAGAAGTGTGGACACTTGTGGAATATAATTCAACTCAGTCAGAATCACAGATGAGATACATATTTGGTGTATGATATGAAGCTCAATATACCATGAAACCTTTGTGTGAATTCTTAGTTCATATCTGGTTTTCTGACATGGGAGAGGACTAGGGATATTTCAGAATGGCTTTACACAAAGGTTATCATAGGCAACGGACCAAGAAAGCTAAAACTATACTGATCAGCAAGGTGTGGTACAACAGAACAAATTTAATGTGGGGTGACATCACCTAGAAGTTTTATTGCTACAGTAAAGAGACAGACAAACATTGGTTTACTATGACATCAAATCAGAGATCAAGGATAATAGTTGCAATGCAACACTTTTGTCAGTCGGGCTACTATGGGGTACAACATTTCACAATTAAAGTTAGTATGTAGTCTGTAATGCCATCATCTCTCCCACAATGCTCAGCTGCTACCTATGCAACACACTGTGCAATTTCTACCTCTTGATATAGGCAACTTGCATACCTGTGGGCCTTTCCAGCCAATCCCAGGAAGCTTTGGTCTATTTATGTCTGGTCAACCCTCAGCACAGCACCTGAGCAATACAGGATCTCAGTTATCTGGTTCCTGCGAGCGTATTTTGTTTCTGTATTTTTGCTTGATTCACCTAGGCCTATTTACTGACCTCCCTATTGGCTCTAACCCTATTCTACTGTCTTTCACTAGTAGTGTATGAATTCACATTTGCAAACAAAATTGCTAAATGGTATGGAATAAACTTGAAATATCAAATGTAAAGGGTATTTTCTTTCAATCAGTTTTATTAAGATTTTTATAAGGTCAGATTACAACATTCAAGAAAGCATTATCGGATACTCTACTGAAGTAGCTATAAGTCAAAATAAACATAGAATAAACAGGGTACTAATATGCAAGGAGATATGTTAGTTGTCTAAGAGTTGTTGGGTTATTAGGATAGAATAAGGAGGTTTATACGGGTAGAAAACAACAAGAAGTGACAGTAATATTAGTTACGATCTTCTGAGGGCGGCACAACCGGATTTACGGCCGATGCAGATGGGCCTTTAATGTCCACGGAAGCCAGTTCTTTTGGAATTGCCTGTCCCCAAGGACGCCATGGGAAAGAATTCTTTCATGTTGGTAAGTCAGTTCCACCATGGTCACTAGGTCTCCTCTAGATGGGATGTTAGCAGACTTCCAGTTGCGTAGAAGAGCCAATGACGCTGATAGTAAGGCATGGCCAATCAACACTCTATGTACCGCTGGGAAAGAGTCGATCTGCAGAAATAGGAGTGCCAAAGCTGGTGAGGGGGGTATGGAGTATCCCACCAGAGAAGAGATCCACCGGAAGACGTCTTGCCAATATGGCACCACTTGGGGACATGTCCAGAATAAATGGAGTAGAGTTCCTTTCTCACTACACCCCCTCCAACAGGAGTTCGAAGTCTGCGGAAATATTCGGTTCAGTCGCTCTGGGGTATAGTACCAGTGGAGGAGAATTTTGACAGTGGTTTCATAGTGAGTCGTACACCGGAAGGTCTTTTTCGCGAAGGCCAGTGCTTTCTGCCATTGTATGACCGAGAATTGTTTATGAAGTTGCGTTTCCCAGCTGAGTAATGGAGTAGATTTGACCAGACGGTCTTTAGAGCCTATAGTGTTGTAGATGGAGCTGAGGGTCTTGGTGGCTGGATTGGGAATTTTGAGGAGGTCCAACAGAGATTTGTTATACAGAATTTGTTTGTTGTGGTTGGAGGTTAGGAAGTGCTTGATTCTCAGGTATGTAAAGAAGCAAGTGGAGGGTAGGGAGAAGGTGGATTGCAGAGACTGGAATGGGATCAACGATTCTTCACTCCACATCTGTGAGATAGAGGTGATGCTCGACGATTTCCAGATGGATAAATTGAGATCTAGAATTGCTAACTCCAAGAATTCAATCGGGGCCCTCTTAACGTTTAGTGACTGTTTCTTTCCTGTAGAGTGGTGGATATGTCGCCAGCTGTCTATAAGGTGTTTTAGAATTGGAGACGTAAGTGAAGGTACCACCTCAGTCCAGAGGGAGTAGAGAAGCCAAGATTGGAGGCTGTGTTGTGGTATCATATAAGACTCGATACGTAACCAGGATTTGTGAGCGTTGTTGTGCCACCAGTCCTTTAGAGTAGAAAGGTGTGAGGCCATATAGTAATCATAGATGTTTGGTACTCCCAAACCTCCTACTCCCCGTTTCCTGTGCATAATAGAAGATGGGAGTCTTGGTTTCTTGGAATTCCAGATAAGCTTGTTGAGCATAGCGTTAGTTTTCTGGAGGAATATAAGAGGGGGAGCTAACAGGAATAGTTCTGAATAGGTATAAGATTTTTGGAAGCAGCATCATTTGAAAGGCAGATATCCTGCCTAGCCATGACAGGGTATGTTTTGAGTAAGATTGGAACTCTCTCTCTAGATCTATCAGTCGATACATGTAATTGGCTTTGGCCACTTGTGTAATAGAGGGAGTGATCTTTATTCCCAGGTAATCCAAGTCTGTCGACCTCCAATCATAAGGAAATTCCTCCTTAAGCCGTTCCAGAAGTGGCTTGGGGACGCCCAACGGGAGAATTTGTGTTTTAGACTCATTAATTTTATAAAAGGAGAGGGCTCCATATTCTTTGAGAATTCCGATAGCAGCTGACAGAGAGGATTCTGGGTGAGTCAGGGACAATATGATATCATTCGCGTAGAGGGAGATGAGATGAGATGAATCCAAGATTTTCACTCCTTGAACTCTGTCGCTTTCCCCAGGGTCTGCGCCAATGGCTCAATGGTGAGTATAAAAATCAAGGGAGAAAGGGGGCATCCCTGTCTCGTTCCATTCCTTATAGTAAAGCTATCCGACAGTGTACTGTTGGTAAACACTCTGGCCGATGGAGAGGAATACAGATTGGATATAGCAGTGAGGATAGGGCCAGAGAATCGCATTCTCTGCAGGACAGAAAAGGCGAAGGACCAGTTAATCCAATCAAACGCCTTTTCGGCATCCAAGGCGACCATCAGGGCTGGAGTCCTCCTGCGTTCCAGCAGATCTATCAGATGAAGGACACGTCTGGTGTTATCTGGAGCCTGGCGGCCCTTGACGAAGCCCACTTGATCCGCACCAACTAAATCTGGGAGAATGGGAACCAGCTGAGCTGCTAAGATCTTCGCATAGAGCTTGAGGTCCGAGTTTAGCAGCGAGATTGGCCTGAAATTCTGCGGTACATCAGCTAGTTTGCCTGATTTAGGAAGGGTGATAATTAATGCCGCCAGGGATTCGCGTGGAAGCGGTGCACCTGACATCGCGTGGTTGAAGAAGTTCATGAGATATGGGGCGAGTATTTGTTGAAAGTAAATTAGATACTCGTTAGAGAAACCATCTGGCCCTGGGGATTTGCTCTTAGGTAAGGACTGTATGGTTTTCAGTACTTCTGGGAGAGTAATAGGGGCGTTTAGGGCCGAGAGATGGTCATCTGTCAGGCCTGGTAATTTTAGGTTGCCCAAGAAGCCGGACACCAAAGTGGAATGATCTGGCGGGAGAGGAGTATGTTCTTGTAGATTATAAAGCTGTGCGTAGTAATCTTTAAAGGAATTGGCGATGTCTCTCGGGTCTGTTAATTGTACTTTGGTTATAGGATGCTTGATGTATGGGATCCTTGATTTAGCTGCTCTTGCTCGTAGTTGTCTAGCCAACAATCTGCCGGCTTTGTTGCTTTGGGAGTAAAATCGAGCTTTAGATTTTTTCAGAGCTTTTTCGTAGTCTTGTAGCAGAAGCAGACGTAGATGCTGTCTAACCTGGTTAAGTTGTAATCGGATTAGGGTTACTTTTGTTTGCAGCTTCCACAGTACGAAGTGTAGACATTGCCTCCTTAATTGCTTTCTGGCGTTCTTTTTTATCCCCATGCGCTATTTTTATAAGTGTGCCACGGATGTACGCTTTATGAGCATTCCAGAGAGTATAGGGGTCATCGGTAGAGGTGGAGTTTGTCTGAAAATAATCCTGGAGGTCTTTTTCTATTATCGGGCGATAATTAGGATGACTCATGAGGTAAGTGTTATTTCTCCAGAGTCTAGTAGAGGAAGGTGGTGTCTTTTCTTCTATAGTGAGAGTAATAGCTGCGTGATCAGACCAAGTGATTGATTCAATTGTAGATTTTATGGAACTCATCAGGGTCGGAAGGTCTACCAAGAACATGTCGATGCGGGAATAGGAGCCATGGACTGCTGAGAAATAGGTATAGTCCCTTTCGACCGCATGATGTGCGCGCCATATATCATCTAGATTTTCATTTTGCGGAAATTGGTGCAGGCAGGAGGTGCTCTCCCTACTGGTGTTAGTCGAATCCAGAGAAGGGTCCATTATGTTGTTAAAGTCTCCACAAATTATTAATGCACCTTGTTGGATGTCTTGAATTTGTCGTCGGACTTTATGCAGAAATGCCAGGGTCTTTCGGTGTGGAGCGTATACATTGACTACTGTAAAGGGGGCATTGTTGAGGAGGCAAACAATGATGAGGAATCTGCCTTGGGGGTCTGCTCTTTGTGCTGTCAAGGAGAGTGCCATGGAGTCTCTGAAGGCGACAAGGACTCCATGTTTTTTCGATCGGTGGTGTGCATGGCAGATTACAGGGAAGGAGGGATGTTTTAGCCTGAAGGCGTCCTTTTGTAGAAGGTGAGTTTCTTGTACACAAAACACGTCCGCGGAAAGTGAGAGAGCCTCCTTCCAGATGTACGTACGCTTCTGTGGGCTATTGAGGCCTCGGACATTGAGAGAGGCCAACTTAACCTTCCTCTAGTGTTAGCTTTCTGTTACTCTTTCTTATGTTAATGGGTCGGTTTTGACCCGTGTCTTAAATCACCCCTAGGATACCCTAAAAACAGTTATTTATGATCCAATTTGTTTCTTACCTCTTAGTTACCTTGTTAGGGTTTCTCATCCATGGAAGGATTGATTTTAATATTTTTGTTGTGGCCCCCTGGGCCTTTCATTTGAGAGCGTACCCTTCATTTTCAATATAAAAATATTGTCAAATGAACCTCAAGAGAATAATATAAACTTAAAAAAGTTTGTTATATTACCTGACTATTACTGAAGGGTAATACACATTTCTTAAATGTAAAAAAAATATACATATATATATTTTATATTATTAACTCTAGTAACATCTATGGTGTTACGGGTCAATTTTGACCCATATCTAACTACTTTATGAAAAAGGCAAAAAACAGATTTTTTTTTTTTATAGAACTTTAATACAAATAAAAGATGAAAATTATATTAACATTAATAGCAATAATAATAAAAAGTAGCTTTTCTAGGTCAAACAAACAAACAACAATCAATCAAGCAAATCAAATCAACAGAAATCAAGTACTAGTTTTTAGATGCATTAGTATTTAGATGCATGTGTGGCAAAAAGTGACACTTTTTTGTGTGTTCCTTGCAGAGGTATTTTTTGCAGGCGAAGCACGATGTGTTTGTCTTTCTGTCCTTATTGCTAGGGCAGACCTGACACCTCTTTCTTTTAGAATCAGGTGGTCTCACTGGGGTTGTGGCTGTTGTGGTTGATGTTGAGGCAGGGCTGGTTGAGGAGGATGCTGGTGATGATGCTCTTTGTGTTGCTTTGGGTGTGGGCGAAGCACTTGTTGAGCTCTGGAGTTGTCGGACCAAGGCTGCAGCGGCTGGGTCTCGGGGCACCCGTTCCCTTTGGTCAATGTGCGCCTTGACAAGGGATCTTCCTAGTTCCTCAAGAAACATCCTCCGCTTGTTTTTTTTTCTTTGAATTCCATCCTTGGTGAATGTGGGTCCACAACACAAATGCATTGTATGCTGACACATCAAGGATGTTGGAAAATACAACCATTGGCCATCTCCTAGTCATTCGCTGGCAAGTGTAGGTGGCAGTCAGCTTGTCCAGGTTGTCCACTCCTCCTTTGTTTTTGTTATAGTCCAGGATGATTCTGGGCTTTTTGTCACTTCCTGATGACACAGCTGCATCTTTGTGAAGTGTGGACATCAGTACCACATTCCGTCGTTTTTTGGGGCAGTATGAAACAGCAGTGGTGGTGTCTGTAAAAACAAACTTTGAGGAAAGTGGAGCCCTGTCCTTCATCTGCAACAATTCAGCGGGCAGCTCAGGTTTGTTTTTTTTTTCACTGTGCCCACCATGGTGATTTTCCTTCTGAGAAGTTCTTGTCCAAGGTCATAGCTGGTAAAAAAATTGTCACAAGTAATGTTGTGACCCTGCAGTCCAGTAGTCATATCGAGGACTACACGTTTTCCTTGTTTTTTTTCAGGGATGCTGCTTGCAGACTTGCCTGTGTAAATCTGTAGATTCCACGCATAGCTAGTTTTTGCATCACAGGCTGCCCAGATTTTTATACCGTATTTGCCTGGCTTATTTGGCATGTATTGCCGGAAGGGGCATTTTCCACGGAAAGGGAGAAAACGTTCGTCTACTGTCACCTCTGGCCCTGGGTTGAACATCAGTGGAAGGAGCTGCACCCATTTCTCCCAAACATCCCTGATGGGAGCAAGTTTGTCAGATTTTGTTCTGGTGTCTCTGTTGTCAAATCTGAGGACTCTTGATATCATTTGAAACTTTTGAAGTGACATTGTTGCCCGGAAAATATTCCTGCCTGTCGATGCGTCCCAGACTATCAGTGGCCTCATTGCAGGATTTGTACACTCCAGCAAGGAGAAGAACACCAATGTAGGCATCCAGGTCATCATCATGAAGGTCATTCCACATGTTGCTGTGGACTTTTTTTCCTTCAAGGTTTGTCATAGCAATAATGACTTTTTTTTTTATTGACAATGGCATAAACAGATCAAAACATGTCTTGATGTCACTTACTCTTGTCACAGCAAACCTTGTGATCCCAGGGGTCATTTTTATGACGTTTGCAGCATCTGCTCTGCCATGTACATCTGGAGGTATTGAGCTCCAAATGATCTTGCCACTTTTGGATTTGAATCTTTCACCGGGAGCAGCTTCAGCACCAGTGACCTCCTCATCAGACTGATCAGAACTGTCTGTGTCTTCCGGTTGATACTCCACATCATCTTCCTCCTCAGAAACCTGTTCATCTGTATCAGTTTGCTGCTGTGTGTCCTCTGATTCATTATCATCCAAGATATAATCCAGAATTTGGCTTGCATCTAATCTTCTCCTCATTGTTGCATGGTGTAAACTGAAGATGTATACTCTGCAAAGTACCAACTGTAAGCTGATTTGGCCATACATGCCTGGACATGTCCCTAACTCAAGTTGTTGGAGGTAGAGCTGGCTGTGGGCTGTTGGTTTATATTGTGTTTATGAGTTCAGTTTTGGGACTTATTATTGTTTTTTTACTCTTATATTAGACCTGGGTTGAAATTGACCCCAACAACACAAATGTTATAATTTTAATAAGAGCATTTTACAATTTAGTAAAATAGTTTTATTTAATTGTATTTTGTTTAAAAATAAGTTCCTGAAAAAGTCAAAAAGTCTTGATGCAATAAGCAAATGTATGTAGAATTTGTATGCATTTAAAACCTAAAACGGGTCGGTCACGACCCTAACACTAGAAGAAGGCACCATATTGTCACTGTAAAGTGAGAACGTCCTGAGTGTGTTGGATCCACAGGAGAAGGGTAGGCAGTGTCGCAAGTGAGAAGATCAATAAACAAAATGAGTGAACAAACAGTTCAAAGACGAATACAGGTTGACTGTATGTTTGGGGGTATCTATTAGAGGCTTGCCGGTTAAGCAAAGGGAGGTTATGCACCTAAGTATAGAGGTGTAGCCATCCTGGAAAATCATTTATGATTTGTAGGAGATCCTCGTCCTGCAGTTGAGGGATGGGAGGCACTTGCCGTATCTTGAGGAGATGATATTGGTATCCTCCAGGTCGATAGCAATGCTTTACCCTGATTCAGGTTATGGATGGTGAAGGTGGTCCCTTCTTTCAGGATGATCAACTTCACAGGAAACCCCCATCTATATTGAATTTTATTTTTTCGGAGCGTTGTCGTGACCGGGAGCAATTCCCTGCGGAGGCGTAGGGTTGTAGCGGAGAGGTCCGTGTAGAGCTGTACATCCCTGAATTTGGGAGGCCAAGATTTCTGCTTGCGAGCTGCTTCTAATAATTTTTCTTTTACATGAAAGAAGTGAAATCTAGCCAATACGTCTCTTGGGATCTCATCTCCTCGGTGTCTGGGGCGAGGAAGCCTATGCGCTCTGTCAATAATGATATCCGTGTTTGAGGAGTCGGGCAGTAAGAATTTGATATATTCCTGTAGGTATGGAAACAGATCAGCTGTTTGAACCTGTTCTGAAATGCCTCTGAATTTGATGTTGTTTCTACGGGAATGGTCTTCCATATCGGCCATCTTCGCCTTGAGGTTTTCAACGTCGTCTTCAAGGTCATTGTGTGCATCAATAATTTTGTTGTGTGACGTAGCTAGGTCGCCCATCTTAGTCTCAATATGCGTTACTCGCTTATCCAGTGCACTGACCGAGGACTGGAGAGGCTGGAGCAGCTGTGTAAAGTCCGCTTGAAGGGAGCTGCGGAGGGCCAAGAGCATGTCTCTCAGAGTATGTTCAGAGGCGGGTCCGCTAGTGGTTGGGAAGCCGTCTAGGCCAATCGGTGGGACGGATGTAGGGGCCTCAAAGGAAGGTTGGTCTTTGGAATAATCTAGGTCTCCAGGAAGTTCCATCCGAGGCTTTTGTTTAAGTGGGCTAGTATTCGGAGACAGTGACTGTCGCAGAAGAGAGCTCCGCTCCTTGGTGGATTGAGCTGAAGTAGAGTGGTTTTGCTGTGTTGCATATCGGATATCGTCAGGGGTGGGAGGTAGATGAAGATCCATCAATTCTTCGGCGTGGTTAAAGTCTGCCCCCTCTGTGATTGTCGCAGTAATTCCTGCAGCAGTCGTGGGCATTGAGGGTATAAGCTCTATTTGGTCAGTGAGTGGGAGGCCCGGTTCTCCGTCTACGCCACGGTCCCACTCAAAATAATTAGTCAGGTTATTGTCTGGTTTTTTGGCGGGTTTCCTACCCTTCACCATATTGGCAGGTAGTTGTCTCCAATAAATTCAACGTTTAGAGGTATGATATACCAGAACAGGCTATTTGTCGCTAATGGTTGCTAGAAGGTGCACTAAATCCCCAAAACTAGGTCGCCATCACCCAGAAGGTAGGAACCAGTGAGAATTCTGTGAGGAGGATGCGAGCTAAGGCTCGGTGATATTGCAGCCAGAGATTGAGGTGTGGAAGCCAATTGATGATCACAGAGCTGAAGTGGCGGTGTAGGCCTGTAGAGGGCAAGGATCCTGCAGAGTAGGAGTGCCAGTGAGGGTCCGTTCAGGGCCTAGTTATGGCTAGATGGAAGGGAAGGCAGAGGACCAGGTCGGGAGTCTCCTTAATGCCTATGGAAGGCCTCAGCACTCCCCCTCCCCTTGCTGTCTGTAGTAGATCTCCTACCTGGGAGCTGAGTCACAGACCTGGGACAGGCGATGTCATCCAGGGATGTAGGCCGCCTCCGCTGAGTGTCTGGGTCTGATGCTTCCTGCTGCAGGCCTCAGCGCGGTGTCTGCCGCTCCAAGCGAGTCGCCGCTCCGCGCGGCGACCCGCACCACACGGAGGTATCGCCGCCGCTGCCCTCCGATCCTACAGAGAAGCAACGTCGGCAGCGGCAGAAGAAGCAGGGAAGAGCGCGGTGTCCAGGCCGGCTGGTATGTCGGTCGAGGTGTGGAGCAGATGGCGAGTCAGGAGCCCGGCGGTAAGGTAGGCCTCAAATCCCCGTGCTACTTTCTCCCCGTAAAGGTGTCCTCCAAACTGCCACCGGAGTGTACCCCAAGGTGTAGGGGAAAGCCTGGAGGCAGGGGCCCGATATTGAGGCTAGGATGCTGGTATAATCCGTTGGGTCACGGAGATGCTGGCAGGAGCTCACAGAAATGCGGCCATTAACGTCGCCGGCTAGCCATGTAAAGGGTATTTTAGGGTTTGATCAATTATATTAATATTATAAACCATCAATTTGGGCTATACCAATTTGGAAGGTATGAGCAAACATAATATTAGACAAGGGTTTATACTAAAAATCGATGAATGCCAGCAACCTGTGTATTTGTTATATGAGAAAGTTTTTCTGGATACTTGCGAATGTATTCTGTTATTCAGATGGTTCTTCTATAATGTGATTAGCACCATAGGAGCAAGATCAATATAAATTTAGGATCAGAGGATATGGAAAATGTTTGGGAATAACATGTGTGGTTATATTAGAGTATAGGGGCAATTAGATTAGGCCCATGTGGCAGTTAATACAGTGTATTATAGGTCATCCTGAGCAGAGATATTACATAAGGTTTTGGACTGACAATGTTAAAATGTGGTATTTGTTATGTTGGTTTATTCAATTGATGAAGGGGTGGTGCAAAGTTTTAGAATGCACCCTATACAGGTTACAGCCACAAGCTGCATTATTTGACATTGTCATGGACTAAGTATTCTAGATTGAGTTATTCTGGACTATCCTGGACTGAATTATTAAGTCATTTCTAAGGGCATCAAGTTTGTGTTTAATTGTTATCTTTACCAAATGTAGGCTTGTCAACAGAGCCCGAAGACAATTGGTTCCAATAGTGCTCCAGCCAACCAGGAAAGTCCAGCATCAGCAAAATATTCCTCAATGATTCAAGCACTGTATACTAGATTGAGTGTGCTGTATTGAGCAGGTGGTTTCCCATCCCAAGTGCTGTGTGTTCAGAGAACACACAGCACTTGGGATGTGTGTTCAGAGAACACACATCCCAAGTGCTGTGTGTTCTCTGAATTGAGCCCACCATCTGTAGTAGAAGTGGAACGCCAGTGTATCATATTATGAGCTCACACCACAAGCCATGGGTTGTGGAGCATACCTTCCAAGTTCAGTAGCTCCCACAGAACTGCAAAAATGGGCCCATTTTAACATGCCATGCCAGGTTGTGTGAGAGTTGGGTGCATCCACTTCCCAGGAGGGAATCCCACGTGGTTGATGTCCCCACCTGCTCAGCTCCAGAATGGGTGCCATGCTTATCTATTGTACTATGACAGACTATGTCAGGACAGCATGTATTTATGATCTCTATTAAGGCATATGGACATGATATGCGGCTGATCTGAGTCAGAGTGGAGAGCATCTCTGACCTTGAAAGGAATTAGCGCAACCAGGATCACTACTATACAAAAGTTATAGCTGCATACACAAAATGACAACTGTAGTATAAGTGACATGTGAGATAAATTCCAGGCAGGAACTTTAAGATAAACTTTAGTTGTAAGTACAGAAGTAGCCACATTTAACATGGCTTAGTTTTAACCTGACAGTTAATCACTTTCACTCATTTTTTCCATTGCTTTCAAAGGCTTTTATAGTGAGTTATCACAGTGCAGCGAGTTATCAGATTCAAAGTGAAGATAACTACATCTGTGTATTGTCACTGTAGAGCAGTCTTTAGGAAGCAGGTAGTGTAGAGGCAAGCTAGGAAGCCTGCATCTGTATGGAATACTGCCCATACACAGTGGGGGACATCTACAAAGATGGGTGCATGAAGGCTGGCATGACAAATTTGCCTTCTGTTTAAAAGCTGAACGGTCTTGGTTGCCCTTAGCAACCAATCACAGCACAGGTTAATTTTTTTAACACGAAGTGAAAGCTACACTTTGGTTGCTATCGGCAACAAAGAATTTTTCTGCTAGACAGTTTCACAAAATTGACTTATTGTACATGGAAATGGACTCTCCTTGACAATGCTAAATTAGAATGTTGCTAAGGAAAGACTTTACAGTCAGTTTTCTTCTATAAGTGAAGTTAATTAATATTAATAAAGTATTTTATAACAAAGTACTCCAAACCACCCTCCCCTTACGCAACAAGGATAATGTTTTGTATAATCATGTTGTTTTGAAAAGCTAGTCATCTCCCACCACACATATCTGGACTTGTCCAACAAAAAGGTAAAAGTAAGGAAGGACAAAAAAATGTATGCCTGCTGTCCTCCAGATCCAATAGTCCCAAATACAATTTACCCTAACAGGGAATGTAGGAAGGCATTGTCTGAACCAGCCAGTGCTTAAATAACAAAAATGAACAAAAACGTAATGTTAAGACAATCAACAGTATAAGGTAACATCATATGGTGAAATATATAATTGTGCTTTTAAATCACAATATACAAATCATTTTGTTCCGATTTTCCCTCCTTACTACAATATATTCCAGATTGTCTGCAGCTCTGCACCATCTGCTTCAATATTCCAGCTTTCACTGTAAGATAACATACTAAAACAAGACACATCTACTAATAACAAGTTCAGCGAAAATGTTTCCTTAGTCTCTCGTGTGATAAATCTGGGATAACAAGCTGAGCTAAAAATAAATCAAATACAGTCACATCGTAGTAAGCAGCAGTCCTGAAAATAAAAATATGTACTTATGGAAAGCTTTCAAAAATAAAGGAAGGCTTACAACACATTATGTAACAATATTTTTAGCTTCAGGCAGAAATTTTCCTCCCTCCCCATTTGCTAAAGTTGGGTTAATAATAGACACCGTGCCAATTTACATGCACAGATGTTTTGTTAGGGTGTGCACGATACTGGGTAATGTTCACTGTTGACATGCTATCATCCAGAGGCGTAGCTAGCGGGGGAGCAGAGTGGGCGGCTGCCATTGTAGGGCCCACCCTGCGGCCGAAATTAATACACCTTTTACTTTTAACTAGATCGGTGTATGTAGACACCGATCTAGTTAAAACGCTTCCTGCAACTTGGCTGTAAACCGCAAGCCACTTCAGGCCTGCGGTTTACATGACAATAAGAACATAGTCAGACGTCTGGTTCCTGGCACAGGCGGCGCGATGACGTCACAACATCACGCTTCCTGCGCTGAGACACTGACTTACTGTGCGTGGACCCTGCGCACAGCGCGCGGGTCAAGAAGAGAAAGCGGCGGCTCCATTCGTCACGATCGCAGGTAGGTGAGTATCACTTATATTAGTTTTGTTTTAGCTTAGTTGTGGGTATTTTAATAGTATAAGGGGTTGTTGGGAGGGGGGAATTATGACTATAAGGGAGAGGGCATTAAGAACATAAGGGAGGTCATTTACATAAGGGTTATTATGAATACAAGGGGGGAGGTTATTTATATAGGGTCATTAGGGGGCATCATTTATATTAGGAGGCATTATGAGCATAAGGTGGTGGTCATTTATATAAGGGGTCATTAGAGGTGCAGTATTTATGTCAGGGGTAATCAGGGGCATAATATGAGGATGCAATTAATTTAATTAAGGTGACACTTGGGCTTTATTACAACTAAAGCCCCAAGTAGCTGGCTGCAGCAAAAAAGTGCTGCAAGAAAAATCGTGGCAGTAACGCATTGTGGTTTTTCCCGCAGCGCTTTTCACAGAAGGTCCGCAGAGGTTTCTTCTGCGGACTTTCTGCTTCCATTATAGCTATATGGAAACCGCCGGTGTTTCCATAGGTATAATTGACATGCTGCGATTTCCAAAACCGCAACGATTTTGAAAATCGCAGGATGTCTGCTGCACACATTTTTCCGCAATGTGTGCATGGGATTTTGCTAGAATTCCATCCACTTTGCAGGAACTGTAAAATGCCGTTTTTTTTTCCTGTGACGTTTTCACCACGTGGGGCTCCATCCCATCCCCACATTGCGGTAAAATACGCTCAGCGGACACCCTGTGATTTCCAAAACAGTCGTGGTTTTGGAAATCGCAGCATACCTATGGAAACACTGGTGGTTTCCCTATAGATATAATTGAAGCAGAAAGTCCGCAGAGGAATCCTCTGCAAATTTTCTGTGCAAAGCGCCGCAGGAAGAACAGCACTTTTTGGCTGCGGGGTGCCACGTGGGGTCCCGGCCTTAAGGAGTTTTCCAGCTCATTTTTATTGATGATCTATCCTCAGAATAGATCAACAATAAGAGACTTACAGAGACTGGAAGAAATGGTAATAGCGGTCCAGATGAAGGAGACGGGGAATATGAACGATTAGGCAGAGACGTCACCGGTAAGTCACTAAATGTTACTGCCCTGTATTCACCTAAATCATCTGCAGAGCCCTGTGTAGAGCCGATATATACCACTATACGGTCATGAATACAGTCAGACTCACAGTTTGGACCAGTGTGAGACCAGAGCTGAGAGGAATAAAACAGGACATTTTTTGTGCATTTAGACTGCTATTAGTACCAATCTGCAGTTACAATGTGCTGATAAGGGTACTTGTGAGATTTATCAAAGAGATTGTAAAGAATTTAAAAAAAAACATGGCTGCTTTCTTATACAAAGAATGCCACAGCTGTTCACAGGTTGCGTGTGGTATTGCGGGCTCATTGAATGCAAATGGGTTGGACTGTGTTAAGTATAAACACAAATAGCAGGGTTCTAAGGATGGGTTATACAACATTTTTGGGTATTTTATGGTAATCAGAAGTAATACCCACAATACTTTTATGGCACAATCTATGTGTCTTATTTTCAACTTTGTATTTTTTAATATTTCCACAGATATATAGCTGTGCAAGCTGGGTCCAGGTTCATTTCACCTCCTCAGTGTCACAATGTTTTGAGGGACAACATGTTCTTACTCTGGAGTGTGGCGGAGCTCTCAAGCAAGCCACTATACGGCTATACAGCCAAGTGAAGTATTACACAGTTGTCATTCTAGCTGTTTATACTGGGCTGAGCTCTATAAAGCTATATCTAGAAGAAAGCAGCCATGTTGTTTAATCTTGGACAACTCATTCAATATCTCTCATATTAAAAGATGTTAAGTATAGGATTATAATGATAAATTCACATGAGGCAGATGTATTGCAGAGATTTCTGTAACTGTCCCATTCATTTGAATAGGTCTTACAGAAATCCATGTGCACAATGACTTAATGAATATATCAATAAACATACGAAAATATTTTACACTTAAAAGCAGGTAAATTAACAGAATTAAGTACCTGTGATTTTCATAGACGTAACCACCACCATGTCCTTAGCAATGTCTGGGTGGACATGGGTAAAAAGTAAGCCTGTCTACCTAGAGGTTGCCATATGAAATGCCCAAATACTTAGAGAGAAGAGTCTAATGTTCTCATTAGACTTATCTCTGGTGAAGACAAGGTATACTGCTCATGCTTTAATGGAGAAATGCACATGTACTGGGAGTACGACTATTGGTAAGTATGAGAGCATTTTATTAAACACCACCAAGGCAGACAGGCATATTTGGGACACTATACCACCAACATGTCCTTATGGCCCAGTGGTTTAATGTCCCAAATTCTCTTTACAAGCTCCCTTGCATAGATCTTGTAATAATGTATTTAATGCTGTGCTAATACAATTTTAACCGTAACTTCAGTAATTTTACCTGTTTTGTTTGAATATCGAATAAGGAAAAAACATGGAGCGTTTCTGATTTTTAAGATGAACTATCATTGCGGAGACAAATATTTGGGAATCAATGAAGTGTTCTTCATTTATGTTATATTCTATAATGTGTGATTCTTTTAGACAGGTAGATATTTGCCAGGCATTCCACATAATTAATTTCCTAATGAGCCCAAATATTTGCCTATTTTAACTGAATGATCCTATTATGGGACCGACAGCGTTTCTGGAACATTAAGGCCGGAATCTCATCCGTACAAACTACCATAAACAATGTTGTATTCAGCATCCAGAAAAGAGGTCCAAGGTCAAGCTTTTTGTCAATGAAGTGTGAGATATATTCTTTGACAGTAACAAAGTGATGTATGGTATGTCATAGACTAAATGTAAAAAGGGACAGCAGCCTTTTGGCCACAGTTATTAGAAGAAACGGCTTGAAGCCAAAGCTCCGTGGGAGCCAATGCTACATATACAATAACAGGAATTTAACCCTCTTCATACAAGTCAAGCTGTCAAAACTTTTTTTTAAGTGTTCAAGTATGTCAAAGTTCCTACTGTGCAGAATACATTTAACAGATTTGTGCATTTGAAGCTATGGAGCTTATCACTGAAAATACCCATGGGATGTATAGAATATTTTCCATACTGTTTGGCAACAAGAACAGAAGCTTTACAATTCAGAGTAGTGTAGATTAACTTACTAAAGTGTCCAAAAGAGGAATAAGTGAAAGTCTAAATATTCAGGTTTCCACTTACTCAATCCAAATGGGACCCAATCTAATTTTCTGCAAATCTTAAATTAATACCATCTCTACTCCCAAATAAGTACCAATTTTGGATGGAAGGGCATTTTTATGGAGGGAATTATCATTTAAAAGGCTTTAGCAGAATTTAAAGGGAGTCTGTCAGCAGGAAAAGCTGTATCAGACTATTGATAGTACTTTATAGGACGGTTTCTACACTTTCCAAAGATATCTTTGATATTCTGCCATGCAGCTTCATTTTCATGAAAATCAGTATTTTATTCTTATGCAAATTAGCTGAAAAGGTCTTTAAGGGCGTGTCTTCTCCTACCGGGGCTTCACTCTCTGCTCTAGATAACCTACACTGGCAAGAAAAGACATGACCCTAAAGCCCTTTTCAGCTAATTTGCATAATAATAAAACTATGATTTTCATGAAAATTAAGCTGCATGTCAGAATAAGAAAGATATATATGGAAAATGTAAAAGCTGCGCTACAAAATACTGCCATTAGTCTGATATCACTTTTCTGGCTCGCAGACTCCCTAACGTGACCCTCCACTTTACAATAAAATTTTCACAGTAAATGCAAACTGCATTGTTACAACACTTAGCACCTTGCTTTTTAATTGTTTTGGCACAGTTTCTCCAATTCCCAATTCCCTGGGAGTCATACGGCAAGGCAAAGAATACTCTTCCTTTATATTAAATGTGCTTCTACCTTAAATGTGACATACATTGGTAGTGGCCTACCTATTAGGCATCACCCTACTTACCTACTGAAGGTAAAACACAGTGGTTGGTTTCATAACCATACAAGACTACCAAGTAACAATATGCAGATTAGACAGAGAAGTTGGTGGCCATCAGAAATGAAGAGGGGACTGGGGAATCAGAGGGAACACAGCAGAAAAAATAAAATGGAGGGCACCCAGTATTTTAAGCATGCATTGAGCATTTATTCTCAACCTGCTGGCTTTTACAGAAACACTTTGACACTGCTTCCCATGCTGCTTTATTCTATGGAGTTCTACACTTCTCTCATGTTCCCAGACCTGAGAATACAGTGCCTTGTGAAAGTATTCGTCCCCCTTGAACTTTTCAACCTTTTGCCACATTTCAGGCTTCAAACATAAGGATATAAAATTTTAATTTTTTGGTGAAGAATCAACAACAAGTGGAACGCAATCGTGAAGTGGAACTAAATTTATTGGTTATTTTAAAAGTTTTTAAAAAATAAAAAACTGAAAAGTGGGGCGTGCCAAATTATTCGGCCCCCTTAAGTTAATACTTTGTAGCTCCACCTTTTGCTGGGATTACAGCTGCAAGTTGCTTGGGGTATGTCTCTATCAGTTTTGCACATCGAGAGACTGAAATTCTTGCCCATTCTTCCTTGGAAAACAGCTCAAGCTCAGTGAGGTTGGATGGAGAGCGTTTGTGAACAGCAGTTTTCAGCTCTTTCCACAGATTCTCGATTGGATTCAGGTCTGAACTTTGACTTGGCCATTCTAACACCTGGTTACGTTTATTTGTGAACCATTCCATTGTACATTTTGCTTTATGTTTGGGATCATTGTCTTGTTGGAAGATAAATCTCCGTCCCAGTCTCAGGTCTTTTGCAGACTCCAACAGGTTTTCTTCCAGAATGGTCCTGTATTTGGCTCCATCCATCTTCCCATCAATTTTAACCATCTTCCCTTTCCCTGCTAAAGAAAAGCAGGCCCAAACCATGATGCTGCCACCACCATGTTTGACAGTGGGGATGGTGTGTTCAGCGTGATGAGCTGTGTTGCTTTTACGCCAAACATATCGTTTTGCATTGTGGCCAAAAAGTTCGATTTTGGTTTCATCTGACCAGAGCACCTTCTTCCACATGTTTGGTGTGTCTTCCAAGTGGCTTGTGGCAAACTTTATATGAGACTTTTTATGGATATCTTTGAGAAATGGCTTTCTTCTTGCCACTCTTCCATAAAGGCCACATTTGTGCAGTGTACAACTGATTGTTGTCCTATGGACAGACTCTCCCACCGCAGCTGTAGATCTCTGCAGTTCATCCAGAGTGATCATGGGCCTCTTGGCTGCATCTCTGATCAGTCTTCTCCTTGTTTGAGATGAAAGTTTAGAGGGACGGACGGGTCTTGGTAGATTTGCAGTGGTCTGATACTCCTTCCATTTCAATATGATCGCTTGCACAGTGCTCCTTGGGATGTTTAAAGTTTGGGAAATCTTTTTGTATCCAAATCCGGCTTTAAACTTCTCCACAACAGTATCATGGTCCTGCCTGGTGTGTTCCTTGGTCTTTATGATGCTCTCTGCGCTTTAAACAGAACCCTGAGACTATCACAGAGGAGGTGCATTTGTACGGAGACTTGATTACACACAGGTGGATTATATTTATCATCATCAGTCATTTAGGACAACATTGGATCATTCAGACATCCTCACTGAACTTCTGGAGTGAGTTTGCTGCACTGAAAGTAAAGGGGTTGAATAATATTGCACGCCCCACTTTTCAGTTTTTTATTGATGCAGGATTGGACATAATTTTTCACATGTACTTTTCAGGTCTTTCCCTCAGTTTGATCCCTTACATTTCGCTCCTTTGAGGTCCACCACATCAGATTTTTTCACCAATTCTCTCTGCGAGTGGCCATTCTCTACAGACCCTTCCAGGCAAATCCCAGCAGTTCCTGGATTGCTATACTGACTTCCCTATTCCCTATCCTGTGATATACCAACTAGCAATATGGGTGTCTTTAACATCCCCATTAAGAACCTAATCTCCCCATCTACCTCTCAATTTTTATCATTAGCCTCCTCTCTAAGCCTCTCCCAGCTCACTGCTTCCACACATAAGGATGGCAATACACTTAATCTGGTCTCCTTCTGACTTCTGATTTAATTCCTCACTTTAATAACTTGCCTCTCATGATTTCAGACCACAACTTTCTTTTACTATCAAGAATTATCATCAATACTCTGCAGTCATCTTTGTTTCCTGTTATTGTACCGCTACTACTGTATTACAATCTGGGTGTACAATGAAACCTTGACAAAGTAGTTCCCCTTCCACTCCAAATCTCCATGCACAAATGGCAAGAACCTTGGAATACTCTTTATACTTGTTTTCTTCAGCAGTGACCTAGGTATGCTAAACATCTATAAAAAAAAAGAAAATCTGATATGCCAGCAAATTTCTAACATTACAAATTCATTGCTTACCTTTTCTGTCGCCCTTTGTATTTTGTAAGCTTGTGAATAAGGGCCCTTACTCCTAGTGCAGCAACCCGTTGAAGGAACCTGGAGGATTGGGGGTAGTAGTAGTTGAAGAAGCACTTGTCACGCTGGCTAGCAAACTCAACCAACTCCTCCAGCTCACTTCCTGAGCTGGTGGAGAGCTGAGTGGGCTTGTAGGGTGCCTGAGAGTGGTGATAGTCTTCCTGATATTAAAATTAATTAAATTTGTTTAGTCTCGAAAAGAGGCATTTAAGGTGACATATGATACACCTTAATAAATATATAAATGGTCCATACAGAAAACATGGAGAAAATCCATTTCATGTAAAATCCCCTCAAAAGACAAGGGGGCAAAAGGTTTACTCTCTAGAGGTGATTAGGTTTCTTCACTGTTAGGACTGTGAATCTGTGGAATAGCCTACCCCAGAAGCTGGTCACAGCAGTCACATAGCATTGATACTTATGGAAATGTATAGAATGCTTATTTGATCTTTATAATCTAAGTTACATGTCCCCCCCTACCCCGCCTATCATCTAAATTACTTACTTAACCAGAAATCTATAATTATCTAGATCGCCGAGGCAATTATGTGAGCACCCCAGACACATTTTCCAGTTTTCCGGTGACGAAGTTATGGGCACGGGACATCACTTCAGCTGGAGTGCCCGTCACTCTGACTCTATTGCGCAGGCGTGGGTTCAGATGAAGTGACGTTCCATGCCCAGAAAGTCCTGTCTGGAAGACAGGGAAGTATGATGCGGTGGGGGGGAGCTTGAGTTAGTTAGGAAGGGCTAGTAGTGGGAGGGCTAGCTAGTGAAACAGGGAGGTGTGAGTGAGGAAGGGAGGTGGAGGGATTGAGAGAGGGAGGAGTCAGCTCTGTGTGGCCCAAGGCATCATGGTAGTTCTAGGAAAACAGAACAGGAAGAAACCCATGTAAACAAATGCAGAAGATGCCAGGAGCTCAAAGAAAAACCCAGAAATCACTCAAAACACTGCTAAAGGTATTTGGGTATACTTATTAACCTATTAATTGCACTAACAGACTTTTTTTTGAAAAATTATTGTTTGCTTGGAAGTCTGCTACTCACCATGGTTCCCAGCGTTGGACCAACACAGATCAATTATTGATGACTTATCCTGACGTTTAAAACCCTATTGTTACTCTGTACATAAGGACAGTTGAAAGTAAATGAAAAAAAAACTAATGAAGGTTGGTGCAAACTGATGCAAATTTGTCACAAGTAAAATACAGCGCAAAAAGAAGAATGTTATATGAATTGTGTTGATATCTACTGCATTATCACATCCAGTGGAAGTACCACCTTATTCTATAGTCAAAGTATTTGCCCCCTTACAGATTTATTTTTCACATTTGTCACACTTAGTGTTTCACATTATCAAACAAATAAAAAAAAAAAAAAAAAACTCCAAACCAACCTGGCCCTATGTGAAAAAAATAATTGCTCCCCCCCCAAGAATTGTGATTAACCATATTTTTTGGAAAGCTGAGGTCAATTTCACTAGCCACAACCAGGCCTGATAACTGCCAGACCTGAATATTTAAGGAATAACTTCATTAGAACCTGTGTGGCAACATGAAGTAGGCTAAAAGATCTAAAAAAGCAACATATTATGCCCCAATCTGAAGAAATTCAAGAACAGATGAGTCATTGATATCTATCAGTCTGGAAAAGGTTACAAAGCCATTTCTAAGGCTTTGGGACTCCAGTGAACCACAGTGAGAGTTATTATTATACACAAATGGAGAAAACATGGAACAGTGGTGAACTTTCCCAGGAGAAACTGGCTGACCAAAATTACTCCAAGAGTGCATAGACGACTCATCCAACAGGTCACAAAAGAACCCACAACATCATCTAAAGCACTACAGACTGCACTTGTCTCAGTTAAGGTCAGTGTTCACGATCGAACAATAAGAAAGAGGTTGGGCAAAAATAGTATCCATTGGAGAGTTCCAAAGTGAAAACCACTGCTGACCAAAAAGAACACAAAAGCCTGCCTCACATTTGCCAAAAAAACTTGATAATCCCCAAGACTTTTAGTAAAATATTACGTTCAGTTACATATGGTGTAAAAGTAACACAGCATTTCATAAAAAGAACATCATACTAACAGTCATGGTGGTGGTAGTGTGATGGTATAGGTATGCTTCAGGACCTGGATGACTTACTGTAATTGATAGAACCATGAACTCTGCTTTCTACCAGAAAATCTTGAAAGAGAATGTCTGGCCATCAGTTTGTGACCTTAAGCTCAAGCATACTTGGGTTCTGCAGCAGGACAATGGTCTGAAGCACACCAGCAAGTCCACATCTGAATGGCTGGAAAAAAAAACAAAATGAAAGTTTTGTAGTGGCCTAGTCAAAGTCCGGACTTAAATCCGATTGAGATGTTGTGGCATGACCTTAAAAAGGGCGTTCATGCGCAAAAACCCTCCAATGTAGCTGAATTAAAGCAATTCTGGCAAGAGGAGTGGGCCAAAATTTCTCCACAGAAAAATGGCATCATTGGCAGTTATTGCAAACACTTGAGTGCAGTTGTTGCAGACAAGGGTGACACAACCGGATAGTAGATTTAGGGTGCAGTTACTTTTTCAAATAGGGCCAGGTTGGTTTGGATAGCTTTTTTCCCTTAATACATAAAATCACCATTAAAAAAATGCATTTTTTATTCACTTAGGTTATTTTTGTCTGATATTAGAATTTGTTGAATAATTTGAAAAATGTAATTATGACAAAAAAAGCAAAAACAAAAGAAATATGTATGGGGGGGGGGAAATACTTTCACACATGTTATCGAAACCCAAACTGGGTTCAAAATCCTGATTGTCAAGTGGTGCCAAATTATTTATAATCCATATTGATATATATATATTGTGAGCTCACAGAGAAAGAACCAGCCTGACACGCTCAGTCGGTGTTAAGCAAGTTGTGTTTATTAAAAACATAGCATAAGCTTTTATAGAGAACAGTAAATAATTATGAATTATAACAAAGCATGCGTGAAAACTGGTTAACCTGATTGACCATTGGCGGGAGGGGGGTCTTGACACACCTCCTTACGCATCTCAATAATCAAAGTATATTAGTACTATGAGCTGCGTAATGCAAAGCATGGCTGGGACCTGTTGTTCTACATTGCACATCTGAGGGGGAGAAATTGCGCAGCTACGTGCTGGGGGCTGTTTGCGTAAGCAGTGTTAATCTCCAGACTCTTCGAAGGACGGCTCACTGAAAGTTTATAAACAAACAAGTCCACTAGGACATGCTGCCCTAGACTGGGTGTCTGGCCTTGCTCTCAGTGTATATCCTTATCATCGAAGGCTGTAAGCTTCTTCTACTAAATGCATTTCTATAATTTTTAAGAACAGCAAGCTAATGAGAAGTTAAAGTGACAGACATTTAATTTCTATAACATAATCCCACCTCTTGTGATTTTTTTAACACAATACATGCCTGTACGTTCAGTTTCTAGAACTGCTGGACTTTAATTCTCTTCACCAGATTCCAGGTCATGTGGACATACTATTGTGTCAAACATCACAACATTCTGACTTCCTGCACACATTGAGTGGGATATACACGTCTGCAGTGTTGGTCATATTCACATATGTCCCTTTCTTACAGGTAGTACATTTCTCTACAATACATATGATCAGTCTGTACATTGCATAGAAGCATAACAGGATTATGGGTGCAAATCCATCAGTCCAATAGTCTTTAGGTTTTCTTCTCAAAATCCATATCATATCCTTTAACAGTTTATTGTCCCATTTGTCTTTAAGAACATTATTCAGTGGGGACACCACCATGACAACAAGGTTTTCTTTGTAGTTTCACAGCTGTACTGGTTATCACCAGGACCGGGAAGTTACCGTTGCATCGAGGCCCTTCTCACATGGCTCTTTAGCTCCATCCAATCCTTGGGTTGTAGCTTATAGGTTCCTCTTATATCTTTCCACTAACTCAGGATCTGGGAGGAAGGAGGAAACTCAAGAGTGTACATTAGTCAAATGTTCTTGGCAATCAATCACATAGTCAGTCTGCACACCATACTACATCTGGAACAATTGTGAAAAATACAATCCGAATACACTAGGGGCTGAGGCCAATCCTTCTGTCAGGAGTGTACCTTACAGAAAAACAAATACAAGTGACAATATTCTCCACTTCTCTGGGGACGGTACGGGTAAAGAACACTTGCTATATCCCCACAGCCTCCATTATTTCTCTCGTTACCTGTCCTTTATAGTGAGTTCCATTATCTCTTTGATGGTCTCGGGGATCCCATACCTGCACACTACTTCTTTCAGTAGTTTATCCGCAGTTCCTTTTGCGGTGGCTTTCTGCACCAGATATGCCTCAGGTCATCCTGAAGAGAGATCAATACACACAAGCACGTACTCATACCCTCCCACCTCTGGTAACTGTATATAGTTAACCCGCAATCTCTGAAACAGGTACAAGGACTTCGGGGTGTGTTTCTAAGAAACCTTTCACCTTCTGGCCTACATTGTGTTTGACACATGTTATGCAGGCTTACACGTATCTGATTGCAGTGATGCTAAATCCTGCAGCTACCCATCATCTGCTCACCAGGTCACACATGGCTACTTCTGAGTGATGCACTTGAGCTGCTTGCGCCATCCTTGGGAACAATGCTCTCGGTAACATACTCTCTTACAACTGACCATCAGGACTTGTTCATCCTTTTTTTCTTCCTCCTTGCAGTTTCCAAATCTTCTTTTCTTCTGGGCCATTTTGGTCCTGCAGTATTTTTTTTTTTTAGAACCTGAAAAGAGAACTGAGAGTTTTGGTCCAGTATGGTGACCCCCTGTGCTGAGGCATGTTCCCTAGGCTTTTCTGCAGCTAGTTTGGTGGCAGTATCTGCCCACACGTTACCTCTACTTTCTTTTGTATCAGCCTTGGTGTGTGCCTTGACTTTGATTATACCCACCAGTTCGGGTAGCAGCAAGTCTTACAAAACCTACTGAATTGCCTGGACATTCTTTTAGGCTTAACATTAAACGTACAGATTGGACGATAGTCCTGTGCTAAACCGAAAGCCCATCGGGCTTACCCTCAGCCATTTTACACTGTTTCAGTGAGTGCTTTTAGGGGGATTCTGCTTGTTTCACCTGTTCACGTGTTCAGGGACCATGGCATAGAATAATGGTGTAGAATTTACCATCCTTCCCAAATCGAGAGCCATCTATAAAAGAACTCAAAATCAAGGTTACTAAAATCAGGGTTAGCAATAGGTTCATCAAAGTTTCTTGTGGTATAAAAACATATTGTCAGCAGAAAATACTTGTGCCTTTCTCCCCCCTGAACCTATTGGTAACAGGTGAAAAGGGATTTTTAGTGACATGCAACGTGCAAAAGTGACATGAGGAGGCATAAGTAAGGCACACTGTAGTCTGAATTGTCCAGCCACTGGAATATATTTAAGCTGGACCTGGGACACTCACAAGAATGAATTCATATTATAATCCAATATTACCAAAACTCAAAATCTGCATTAACAATGGTTCTTGGTCTTCCACATTTTTTTTTTTTTTTTTTTCTTAACCTTGTTATAAACAATCTTCATGTATTAAATTACTTTGCGTTCTGACTCTCAAGGATAAAATCAAGTTCTCTTATCATGCAATACATAGTTTTTAAAGGGCCAGTGGCTTTTGTGTGTGGAGTTTTTTTTTCTTTTTTTCCTCTCTACTACTTCTACACACTCCAGAATTACAAACAATAAGGTTAGTATATTCAATATATATTCAATAGAATATTCAATAAGGTTAGTAAATTCTCAGAATATATCAACAGAGAAGGCAGAAGCCTTGAATAGTCGATCCCCTGTTCACATAACAAAAATTATACACAAAAAGACATTACAGCATAACAGATATGTGAGTGACTTCTAATTCACTTAGTTAGCGTTGAAACACAAAAATTTGTCTCTTTTTTTTTTTCTTAAAAAAATAAACATTGTCACATAACCGTCTTTTGATTAACCAATGTACACATATATGTTCACAAATTTGGAAATATGGGACACGTTATTCATTTTCTAAGTCTTCATGACAATCTTTCTACAATGGGGGACAATTGGGGCATGGTTCATAACAAAGTAACAAAATGAAACAGATTTTGCTGTCTACATCTAAGGCAGGCAGGTTCGGCCGGCTGGTTAACTGTCTATTTAAACCAAAGATGATGCTGAAGCGCTTTCTCCTGCATACAAAACAAACATTGGCACCAAATCCTTTATGTGTTCTCAATTGACTTAAATCAACCCTTGTCCACTTGAGGGACCACGGACGGGTCGTCCATGTTACCACAGGATAAAGACCAGCTCTTGGAGGATGCAGGTGTGGTTGGGGAACTCCACAAGCTGCACAGAATTTTCTCCAATCAGGGTTTTGTTGACCGCAATCTCTGCAGGTCCTTCTAGACTGCTGTTTGCTGGTGTTTTCTCTGGGTACTTAGGAGATTTTACTACTTTTCGTTGCTCTTTCTGAATCACTTTTTCTGAATCACTTTCTTCAACTCCTTCTCTTTAGAATCACTTTCCTCTTTTTCCCTATTATTCTCACTATCAAAGCACTGATAATAGTACTTATTACCTACTTCTGTCTCTCTACACCCTCCTTCCTGCACTTCCTCTGACACCTTCTGCCACATACATGCTCCATCTATTAACTCGTGGTCTCTTAACCTCTATGTTGTCTCACTATCTTATCTCACTTTCTTGGTACCTCTCCATTGCATCAGCATTTTCTTTTACTTTTCCAATCTCTGTAACTGGAATTTCTCTATTCTTGGGATCAGCTCCATATCGCCCAGGCAAATTCTCCCACACCGAGTGTTAATGAATGCAGCTCCTTGTTCAGAACCTGGAAAGATATATCCCGGACACACAGTAGCCCTGGGTTGCTACATTCTCCTCCACCACAATTTGGAGAAGACGGGCGGTGGGGCAACCTATCCTTCAAACTTTTCACATGATTCAGCACATTAATAAACCAAATGGGAGGCCAAAACACAGCACAAAATCTCTTTTTGGTTATACATTGCTAAAACACAGAGAATGTGCGATTAGTATCATTAACATAACATGATTGGGTATAAAGTTATAACAAGTTTTAACACATAACTATTGGATAAAACACATAGAAGTTTCAGAACATGATGGATAACAGTTTTCAGTAAAGGAGGGGGATGAGCTCTGGGCAGCGCCTAAGAATGTAATGTAAGATGGAGACAGACAAGCGGCATCACTCACATCTCCCACCTCCCACCCATACTCAGGGTACATTAGGGGCTGCTAGTCAGATCCTGAGGACTTTTCCAGAAACTTCACCTCATTCCCCATGAATATGTTTATACCATTTACATACCTTTTGGTCTAACACCCTTAGAGGCATGTCTTCACCATCACGTTTGGCAGTATAACCAACCACCCTACACCTGTAGTGCCACTGTCCCAGGTTTGTGTCTCCTTCTAGCAAATGTATTTGTAAACCAAATTATGTAGATAAAACATGAACACATAGATACATAAACACAGCAATCATATTCAGAATATTCCCTGTAATATTCCCATAATCCCTTTGTGCCTTGAATTCTTGCACTAGGGATTAGGCACCTTAGAATAAAGATTCTCAAACCTCGTGCTGTGGGCTGCTTTGGCAATGGAGTGGGGGAGGGGCCCTTCTATTCCCCTCCATGGCCCCCAACATACCCACGCTGTGGAGATCCAGAATCTTTCACTGCCACCTTTTTGCTCTTTTAGCAGATACCTTACTTCAGGTGATAACAGGCAAGACAATAAATTCACATAACATAATACAAGACATAATTTCATATGTTTGAATACTTTCTTGAATATTTTACACATATATATTACACAATATTATACACATATATATTGTCATTGTTCCTTACTTTTCCATTTAACCTTAGGCTAACACTTTTATCAAAATATTTTCCCTTTGGGCATAAATAGTCATCATACCCAGGCTGCGGACTCCGAAGGCCCAGAGCCAAGTTTCACTTAGTAATAATTGACATGTAACATTATTGGGTAACACAGCATCATGTTCAGCTTGTGATTTTCTGCGTGCCCATCACATCAGATACAACGTCCTTGGAGTTACTTGGCAGTCAATTAATGTTTTGGTTATTCCCTGCAGAACATCTGCAGAGCGCTACAACAGAATACAGGAATACAATTCAAGCAGATAGCAGTTAATACTGACACCAAAATTACATATTTCTATTTTTGTACAATTTTCAAATATTTTCCAAACCCCACCTTTTGTCATTACCACAGGTGTTCAAAACCCCCGAGTTGTACTTCAGGTTACCTTAAGGGCAAACTGCCAGACTTTAGAATTTTCTTCACTGGATTCCAACCAAAAGTTGAACCCCCCCTGTGGAACATCACAATATCCTAGTTTCTTCTTTTTAGGGAACATTTCCTGAAAGCGGATTTAATTTCACAAAAAGCATAAAAGTTGAATCCTGGCATTGATATAAACAGGATGAATATTACAAATACAGGTTGACATATATATATATATATATATATATATATATATATATATATAATACATAATCCAATAAACATCATACCGATGGTGTACAGTTTTTCTCTTTGCACTATATCAGATTCTCTGAGTGTTTTGTTAAGGTAAGTAATATTTCACACAGAACTGGAAGATAAGATGGGTTATATTAAACAATAATACTGAGAAGGGTGATGTCTCCCTTCAAGCCTGATTCTCGGAGTGAGGTGGGGGTGATTCATTATTTCCTGAATTATCATCCCCTTTGACCTTCCTTCTTGGAGCTCTGCACTGCCTTCTCATATGTCCTGGTTTCCCACAATTGAAGCAGTAGATCACCTTTCGATGTATCTTGTTATCTGCTTCATACCCCATATCTTTCCACGCAGTGCACACTCTCTTGTAGAATTTTCCTACACTTTCCCCTCTGCCCTGTGTCAGGTCTGTCAAACTGACTGATAATTCACTTTGTCTGTCTCTTGCCCATTTCTCCAATAGAGCAACATAGTCTTGTCCTGAAACTTTAGTTGTCAAATAGTCCTTTTCCATTAACATAACATCACATAACATGGTACTAGTCATTTTAGCTTCAACCAACTGTTTCATGTCATTCCATGTGGCCCCATAACTTGTCTGTATTTGAGACAGTACTTTTACGAAGGGCAGGGGTCTAATCTCTGGGTCTGGCAAGGTTTTGAGCAAGCTCATCATGTCAGTCGGGGACCATTTGTACACCTGATATTGTCTCACTGGAGGCTGAGCCATTTTACACAAAGACTCTGCAACCACATGTTTCATGTCCTCGCTCTCCCCTCCACTTCTATCAATAATTTCAGGTGACCCCTCTGACTCTTGCATCTCTCTGTTGTTATCCATATTTGTCAGTTCACCTCCCAGTACAGTATACTGGGGAAAATCATCAGAAAACCTAGGTGATACATGTGTCTTAACCCTTTCTTTTTGGGGAGGTTTCATTTCAGTCTCTTGTAGAGAGTCAGAGAAATCAACCTTAGTCCAGTCTGTCTGTCTTGTTGAGCTGTCGGGTCGTCTTTCCTCATGTCTGTCACAATTGTCACAAATGTCACAAACTTCTGTCACTATGATTTTCTGGTTCTTATCACTTCCAGACTTTGATTTAGTTCTGGTTGTCACTGTGGCCACTAAACCTGGGGATGTTTGCTGAGGAGTCACAATAGGATTGTTGGGTGAATTTCCCGTCTGTGACAGGATGACCGAATTTATACAATTATCCCTCCAAATGGGATTCTGATTCTGCTGTCCACACGCCAGACACACCCAACCTCCTGAATTATTTACTGAAGATGGTACATCAATATCTACCTATGATTCTTTGAACACTTTAGACCACATCCTGGCTTGCCCATTCAAGCCACTGTCTTTCAACCACCCCTTGTATTGCTTCTCAATTTGCTCCCATTTCTCTGGGTAAAGTCTACCATCTTCTGGCATACCCACCCCCTTCATGAGCTTATACATATTCTTTATGGCTTCTTTTCCCTCCCTCTGCACCACAATTTCTGCAGGGGTTAAGCCTGGTTTGGGCTCACTACTGGAGGAACCCCCCATCTTTGCTGCTTTTGTGTTTCCATACACAACCACACTCTGGCCAGAGAATTTTTCCAGCAAAGGATGCACGTTAAAGTCAGACCCAAACTTTTGTCTGACCAAATATGGGGGTTCTCTCCCTCTCCTACTCTCTCCCGGGCCCAATACCACCAAAAAAAAATAAAATCCTTCTTCACTTCACAATATCCAAGGGTGTTTCACACAAATAAAATTCCCTTCTGATCAGGTATGTGGTCTCTCCTGTTTACCAATTTCTCGAATGATGTTTCCTTCCAGTGTTCTGGGTGTGGTACAGCAGTATCAGCATTTAACACTACAAATATAATAAGTCCAATCATCAAAATGGGTTACTCCACCAGCTCAGGCACGGTACATATATAATTCATACATGGCATCTATCCAAAACAAGGAACAAGGATCTTTAACAACCATTTGTTACATTCATGACCTTTTCTGACCAAAACAAACCACCTGACAATCACCTTTCATATCTGAGGGAAAAAACAGAATTCTTTTTACAAAGGACCAACCAAATGTAACTTCCCTTTTACTTACCACCAACACCCAACATCTTGAGGCTGACATACAACGGAAGGGACAGGATTTTTACCAAGAAACACTCTTACCGTTTTGCAGCGCTGCTATTCTGTCCATTCAGATGTGCCAATAATCTCATGATAGATCTCGGGCTCCGTGGGTTAACGGGTTGGTCCTTGATCTTAGCAGTGCCTCTATCTGTTATCGAAACCCAAACTGGGTTCAAAATCCTGATTGTCAAGTGGTGCCAAATTATTTATAATCCATATTGATATATATATATTGTGAGCTCACAGAGAAAGAACCAGCCTGACACGCTCAGTCGGTGTTAAGCAAGTTGTGTTTATTAAAAACATAGCATAAGCTTTTATAGAGAACAGTAAATAATTATGAATTATAACAGAGCATGCGTGAAAACTGGTTAACCTGATTGACCATTGGCGGGAGGGGGGTCTTGACACACCTCCTTACTCATCTCAATAATCAAAGTATATTAGTACTATGAGCTGCGTAATGCAAAGCATGGCTGGGACCTGTTGTTCTACATTGCACATCTGAGGGGAGAAACTGCGCAGCTACGTGCTGGGGGCTGTTTGCGTAAGCAGTGTTAATCTCCAGACTCTTCGAAGGACGGCTCACTGAAAGTTTATAAACAAACAAGTCCACTAGGACATGCTGCCCTAGACTGAGTGTCTGGCCTTGCTCTCAGTGTATATCCTTATCATCGAAGGCTGTAAGCTTCTTCTACTAAATGCATTTCTATAATTTTTAAGAACAGCAAGCTAATGAGAAGTTAAAGTGACAGACATTTAATTTCTATACCAACACAGCACTGTAATTCGCACTCTAGTCATGTGACCACCCAACTACACCTAAGTATATGCACAATGAAAGTAGTCACTTTGCTGTCAAGTGGCCTGCTACTATGGTCCCCATCCATTACATGTGCATATACAGTCATGGCCAAAAGTTTTGAGAATGATACAAATATTAATTTTTACAAAGTCTACTGCTTCAGTTTTTCTAATGGCAATTTGCATATACTCCAGAATGTTATAAAGAGTGATCAGCTTAACAGCAATTACTTGCAAAGTCAATATTTGCCTAGAAAATGAACTTTATCCCCCAAAACACATTTCAACATCATTGCAGCCCTGCCTTAAAAGGACCACCTAACATCGTTTCAGTGATTGCTCCATTAACACAGGTGTGGGTGTTGATGAGGACAGGGCTGGAGATCAATCTGTCATGATTAAGTAAGAATGACACCACTGGACACTTTAAAAGGAGGCTGGTGCTTGCCATCATTGTTTCTCTTCTGTTAACCATGGTTATCTCTAAAGAAACACGTGCAGTCATCATTGCACTGCACAAAAATGGCCTAACTGGGAAGAGTATTGCAGCTAGAAAGATTGCACCTCAGTCAACAATCTATCGCATCATCAAGAACTTCAAGGAGAGAGGTTCCATTGGTGCCAAAAAGGCTCCAGGGCGCCCAAGAAAGACCAGCAAGCGGCAGGACCGTCTCTTAAAAGTGTTTCAGCTGTGGGATCGGGCTACCAGCAGTGCAGAGCTTGCTGAGGAATGGCAGCAGGCAGGTGTGAGTGCATCTGCACGCACTGTGAGGCAGAGACTCTTGGAGCAAGGCCTGGTCTCAAGGAGGGCAGCAAAGAAGCCACTTCTCTCCAGAAAAAACATCAGGGACAGACTGATATTCTGCAAAAGGTACAGGGAGTGGACTGCTGAGGACTGGGGTAAAGTCATTTTCTCTGATGAATCCCCTTTTCGATTGTTTGGAATATCTGGAAAACAGTTTATTCGGGGAAGAAGAGGTGAGCGCTACCACCAGTCTTGTCTCATGCCAACTGTAAAGCATCCTGAAACCATTCATGTGTGGGGTTGCTTCTCAGCCAAGGGAATCGGCTCTCTCACAGTCTTGCCTAAAAACACAGCCATGAATAAAGAATGGTACCAGAATGTCCTCCAAGAGCAACTTCTCCCAACCGTCCAAGAGCAGTTTGGCGCTCAGCAATGCCTTTTCCAGCATGATGGAGCACCTTGCCATAAAGCAAAGGTGATAACTAAATGGCTCAGGGAACAAAACATAGAGATTTTGGGTCCATGGCCTGGAAACTCCCCAGATCTTAATCCCATTGAGAACTTGTGGTCAATCATCAAGAGACGGGTGGACAAACAAAAACCAACAAATTCAGACAAAATTAAAGCATTGATTCTGCAAGAATGGACTGCTATCAGTCAGGATTTGGTCCAGAAGTTGATTGAGAGCATGCCAGGGAGAATTGCAGAGGTCCTGAAGAAGAAGGGTCAACACTGCAAATATTGACTTGCTGCATTAACTCATTCTAACTGTCAATATAAGCTTCTGTTACTCATAATATGAATGCAATTCTATTTCTGTATGTGATAAAAACATCTGACAAACACACATAAAAACCAGAGGGCAGCAGATCATGTGAAAATAGAATATTTGTGTCATTCTCAAAACTTTTGGCCATGACTGTATATTATATATATATATTAATATAATAGAAAGAAAATAGATTTCTATAGAGGAAACATTTTTATCACAGTTTTTACTGTCTACTTATATTAGATATACTATGCAAATATTCGCAATTTACATGCAAGGCTTGTACAAAGTAAAGTAACAATTCCCTGCAGTTCTAGCAGAGCCTGGAATATGTATTTAGTACTTTGTTAACAGTAAATTAGCTCATCCCCTTTGTATTTCAGGCTTTAGTGGACTGTATTGCTTGCATATTTTAGCAATATGATGACTCTATTTAAACAAAACCCAAAGGTATATTTCTGGATGAGATGAAGGGTGCAGTCCTATACTTTGCTTGATACAATCTTAGCCGTATGTGCAGATTTCCACCCACACAAGTCTACCAGATGATGGACCTGATGTGATAAAATACTGAAGCTGCAGCAATTTTCCTAGCCATCCCATGTAAAAGGAACATTCCAGCAGAGGACATATGGCAAGCATTTATATGGGAAGGAACACAATGTCCGTGATACTGATCTTTAGCACAATATTTGTCAAGTATTTTTATATTTGCATTTTCTAAACTTTCCAAGGCACAGACATGTATGGACCCATTGCAATGCTCTTAAGCTTCTGCATTCTTTTTTCTAGTATGGTGTTTCATATATACTATGTTATATATAAATTATAGCTTTAACCCCTTCCCGCCGGTGACATTTTTCAATTTTCATTTTCGACTCCCCGGCTCCCAAACCCCATAACTTTTTTATTTTTCCGTTCACAGAGCCATATGAGGACTTAATGTTTGCAGGACAAATTGTTCTTCATAATGGTACCATTTACTATTCTGTACAATGTACTGGGAAACTGGAAAGAAATTCAGAATTGGGTGTAACTGGAGAAAAAGTGCATTTCTGCAACTTTCTTTCGTTTTTGCGGCGTTCACTCTGCAGTCAAAATGACATGTCACCTGTATTCTATGTTTTGGTACGATTCCAGGGATACCAAATTTATATACTTTTACATTTTCTTAAAGTCTCCATATTCTGACACCCAGAACTTTTTTATATTTCTATGTGCGAGATACATAGGGCATCTTTTTTGCGGTGCCAGATGTACTTTTTAGTTATACCATTTTGGGGAATGTCTATTGCTCTGATTACTTTTTATTAAAATTTTTATCAGAGGCAAAACAGCAAAAAAATGGCGGTTTTGCACTTTTGATTTTTTTTTTTTCCCCGCTACCGGATTCACCATACGGGAAAAATATTTTTCAAGATTTGAAGAACGGGCGTTTTTGGACACAGGGATACCTAATGTGTATGTGTTAGAGTATTTAAGTACTTTTATATGTATTTTAGCGAAAGGGTGGTAATTTGAACTTTTAATATTAAAGGCCATGGTTGCTATTGACCACTGCATCTAAAAGGTTAAATGCTCGAGATTGGTGATTATACTATCCCAGGCGTTAGGAGCAGGTGCAGGGCTGTGCACTCACTTCAGACAGTGCAAGAGAGACCCCAAACTATTTTGATGCAGTTGAAGTCGCAAGTCACCTGCATTGAAATAAGGCCCAATAGTGACTGACATAGAAAGTCTATACATCAGTCACTAATGGGTTAATAAGATCCCTCCATTAACATTTTAATTGCATTTTAAACAATGACCTTTGCAAAGATTATTTTGCTTCCTTTTAAGGATTTAGGGAGTCTTCAACATACTGAATACATCATGAATTACATAATAAACTTGTAGAAACACTTTGTTTAGACATGTACATCTGTTGGTCTGAATTTGCACATAACCAGCTGAAGAAAATGCCATTCCAAGAGTCAAGATCTTCATGATCACAAGACGCAACAAAATAGTTAAGAATATCTGGTCACTGGATTTTGGTGTAGACTGAATCATTACGTCTGGTGTATAAATAAGTTCTAAAACAACTGTGTCTATCAGGAATGTACACAAGGGGTATTTAGACAGATAAAACCACCTCCATAAAAGTACTGCAAGTTTTTGATGATATATCACCTAATGAATGCATCTGCTGTGAGTCAGAAAAGATGTGTGCTGCAGACGCCGGTGTGGAACTACTGCCATAGCAGCCGAAGTAACAGGCTGTTACTTGCTACCTAAGCATAGGCGGCCATGGACAGAAGTGGGGATGGATAAGTAAAAATCAGCCATTACCTGTTGGAGTACTCTAGTAGGTATTAAAGTAGCTGTGTAGAGAACAGCATACTGTGGGGGGGGCCAGTAATGGAGGTCATTACTGTGTGGGGCCTGTAACAAGGGCCCTTACTGTATGGGGACCTTTAACAGGGACCCATATACTGTATGAGGGACATAAAGGAATGCAATATATTGTATGGGGACCAATAAAAAGGGAAATATACTGGGGCGAGTCAGTAAAGGAGATGTTGTCGCATGTGGGGAGTCAGTAAAGGGGGGTTACCATGTGGGGGTCAGTAAAGTGTGTGTGCCTCATCTGTCTCCTGTGTGTATCCAATGTGCCCTCTGCATGAGATGTGTGTGTGCACCATATGTCCCCTGTGTTTCCCCTGTATGAGCAGTGTGTGTTTGCGTCATGTGTCTCCTATGTGAGATGTGAACACCATGTGTCCCCTGTATGAGCAGTGTTTTGTGCACCATGTGTCCCCTGTGTTTCCCCTATTGTGAGCAGTGTGTGTTTGTGCCATGTGTCTCCTATGAGAGCTGTGTATGCCATGTGTCACCATGTTTCCTCTATGTAAGCAGTATGTAAGTAATGTGTCCTCTGAGTTGTGTGTGAGCCACATGTCCCCTGTGTGAGCTGTGTGTGACAAGTCCACCAGTGCGAGAGACTCTCTTTGTAACCACTTTCAATCTGAGCATGACTTAATGATCCAGAGCAGGGGTTGCCCTTTATATGAAGTCAAAATTCCCTAAGGCCGGTTGCAGACAATCATGCTGCAACCAGCCGGCAGTGAATTAAAAGCACGGGCGGCACACGGGGGACACAGGTATATCCCCGTGTGTCGCCCGTGCATGTGCCGTGCTTCCGCGGCTCCTTTCATTAAATGAATAAGAGCCAAAGAAGCAAGGGCCACAAAATTGGACAGGAATAGGACCTGTTCTATATTTTGAGGCCCGGACTGTCAACCCGCACACAGGACCGTGAAATTCACTCTCGCGTGCACAGGCCCATAGAAAAAAAAGGGATAAGGGTGCTATCCATGAAATATACGAATAGCACACTGAGCACAGCCACGGTCGTCTGCAATCGGCCTAAGAGATGGGAAGCAGTGGGATATCCAAATGGAACAGCCTCCTTATTGCTATATGATTCATGCTTTAACACAATGAAACACTAAACTGTAAGCAGAGGAAAAATTGAAGACAAAGTCTATTTCCTATCACCTTTTGTGCAGGATCTCTCCTTGCCATGCTACCTGGCACACCTGCGACCAACCTTCTTTCTTAACCTCCCACTTACACACTGTGAGCGGACCGGGTTTATAGGATAATATGAAACGAGCTTTATAAATTTTATATATTTATTAACTCCAGTGGGTCGATACTAAGCATTAACATATATAGAAATATATATCAATTATCAAGCAAATACGGATGAAAGTAAAATACAGCACATGAACTAAAAAGGGAAATAACAGATAGAAAAATACCAGAATAAGTATACAGTCCGTTTCTCTGAGCCCATGTGGTAGGCCTCAGGGTTCTTCCTTAAGCAAGTTACAGAGCATGTGAGCATGTGTCTCCTACATACTGAACAAGAAGACCCCTGCTCCCCCCAGGCGAGACTGTATAATTATCCCTAGTCTCCTTCCTACGTGAGGTCACTAGGATGAGGAGGAGCCCCGCCCTCCTTCCTAAGATCTCTATAACCATGCTTCGTTATATTTCCACGCCCGAGGACTGTAGAGTCAGGCAGGAGGTATGATAGGGTTCGTGGCGAGATCCCCATCATGTAGACACCAAGGATTCACCCCAATCCCCTTTGGGTAAGGAGATCGAAACCCAAAAAAGGTCCAGACACTGAACAGTAACATGGGTGGGCTCTAAACGTGTGACTAGGCCTGGCGCATCTGGGGAATTTATCGGGCGACTGTAAGAGGTTCCCAAGGGCAGATATTGTCATAAAACCATATCCCTTTTGATCTGTAGCTGACTCCATCTTCTCTGATGACTGTGTGCAGAGAGCCCTCCCAGCACATCCTTTCTGCAGAACCCCCTGCCGCGTTAACGAGTGTAGCACTGATATGTAAACAAAGGCCTGTGTAAGTGATTATCTGGGGATCAAAGGATTGTGATATAACAACGGGTTGAATACACAACAGACATACCACATGGTGTGGGAGTAATCATATCACAGGACAACGCACTGACGCAAAATACATATCTGGAAAATACATAGCTGGCGGTATCTCACCATCACACCTTTTCTTTTATATCCACTTAGAACACCTGAAGCATCTATGAGGAGCATTAGGTTGTCATATGAATGGCTGCATGGAAGATTATATTGTTACTGCAAATACAAATTACTTCTAAAAAGATGAAACTCCAGTAAGTATGTACAATACACCGCATTTATTTTTATGTTTACATGATTTACAGATTTTTTTGGTCTGGGATGGTGACATCATCCACTAAGAAATATTGATCATCGATAAAGCAATCATATTGAATCAATTTTTAAAAGGTTCTGTGCAGAAAATATAATGCTCTTATTTTTCTCGTCCTGTAGAGGTTAGCCACTCTTTGAAGAATCTTCTTGCTTAAAAAAAAACAAAAAACTTTTCCACAACATGAGGCCTTAGACTAAAAGACAACAGAATATTAGAGTCTACAAATGATCAACACCATTAAAGGGTTTATTCTGCGATTTGGGAAACTACAACTCAAACTACAAACTACAAACCAAAAATGCTTTTTAAATTTGCTATAGGCAAAAAAAAAATGGAAAATTGCAGAGTCCTTGAATGGTTAAATTCAAGGACTCTGCAATTTTCCATTTTTGTTTTTCATTTTTTTTTCCTTGCATCTTCTAAGCCATAACTTTTTTATATTTTTCAATACACAGAGTCAAATTAGATTTTATGTTTTTAATGGACAAATTGTATTTCATAATGGCACCATTTAATATTTTGTACAATGAAATGGGAATCACCAAAATAAAATAAAAATCAGAATGGGAATTGGAAAAAAAACACAGTGCACCAATTTCTTTAACGTTTAGCTTTTATTGGGATTACAGTGTAGTAAAAATGACACATTACCTATGTTTGGCAGATCAGTACAAATATATATATTTTTTCATGTTTTACTATCCCTAAAAAAACTATAAACTTTTGAAAAAAAACACAATATTTTTTGTGTCTCCACATTGCGATACCCTTAAAGTGTACTTCCAGTTATAAAATCACTTATTCATAAATGAATAGTACAGGTGAATATAAGAAACTTTTTAATATATATTATTAAGGAAATCTGCTTCCTTCCCCACTTATTAGGCTGCTCTCCTCTTTATCTCCTTATCAGTCTGCTTGTTTCCATGGAGATCATATTGATATTCAGCTCACACAGAGAACTCTATGGAGAGGGGAGATGGTGAGGAAGCTGTAACTGTGACTTAGCAGTGTTAAAAAATCTGAGTCATTGCACAGAAGAGTGTACCAACTGCAGCTATCTGTGTGTGTTTTCCAGCAGCCTAACCATCCCTAATATGTAAAGAGCAACTCAAATTGATAAATGGAGAAAACAGATGTCAGGGAATTGCCTATTGAGCAATTCCCCAGTGGCTGAAGCTGAAACCAGGAAGGAAGGGAATGACAGAGACAGTGAGTCCTAAGCTGAACCCACCCTCTGTCCCTGCCTACTTGCCTTACTGCCCTAGGTGACAGCGGACAACTAGGTGTCAGTCCCTTCTTAGATAAGTGACAACACAAAATGCGGACAAGACAAATAACACGGAAGAGGAATCAGCAAGCCAAGGGTTAAAGCCAGAGAGACAAAGCAGTACCAAATTGCAATTCAAGAGAGTAGTCACAAGAAAAGCCAAAGGTTAGTAATAATATACAATAGCAAGAGAAACGTTTAGCGAGGACAGAGTCACAATAGCCAGCAACCAAGTGTAGGCTGATGGGCTGTAAATAGGAAGTCAGAACCCACCCCAGGATTGATTGATAGATAGACTATCAATCACAAGGCAAGTCTGAGATTAACTATAAGAAGAGCAGAGGGAAACAAAGGTGTAAGAGAGATGGGTGTGGTGGAAAATCAATTACAGAGGTGAGGGAATAGGACAGTGTTCAGACAGGGTACTACAAGAACCTAAAGCAAGAAATAATAGCCAGACACGCTTTCTGCGCCATAGCATGCAGTCGGAGGATGGCGTCAAAGTCGAAGGGGCGCGGACGTTACAACAGATTTACTAAGGGGAGCCTGTCAGGAGTTTTTTCACCCTAAACTAGTCCCAGCATGTGCAGCATCCAGTAATGACCTTTCCTATGGTGCTCCTCACTAAGATTTCTGTTGTTCAAAAGTCAAGTTATAAGCTATTAAAATTATAGATTGGCACATGCAAATTGACCTTAAATAGTCACAGGGAGTGGGGAGCAGCTTATCTAGTCATGCAATGATCATGCTAAATCACACTATGTGATGCTGACAGTTAGACGGAGTATTACAGTGAGGACATGTCTGTCACGCCACATAGAGTGTGATTTAACCCAATGATTGTGTGACTAGATGAAGCTGCTCTCTACCCCCTTTTACTAGCTAGAGTAAATTTGCATATGCCAATGTAAAAATTTAACTTGACTTTGTAGTAACAGAAATCTTAGTGAGGGGAGCCATAGGAAAGATCATTACTTGATAGTGTGGGACCATTTTAGGGAAAAACCAACTAACAGGTTCACTTTAAATAAGACATATAACAGATTTTCTTATTTTCACACAGACTATTAATTTATGAAAAATGGTTTTATAGTTGAAGATACACTTTAACCTTTTATAATATCAATGTACAGAGCTACATAATGGATCTTTTTGCAGAGCAACATCTAGTTTTTATTGATACAATTTTGAGGAATATCTGATTTTTTGATTGATTGTTATTACATTTAGGGGTGAAGTGAAGAGGTGAAAAAAATGTTGATTCAGCCATTTAGATTTTTTTTACAGTATGGGATAAATATTTTTATATGTAAATAGTTTGGCCATTTTTGGACATGGAAATGCCTAATATGTTTATTTACTTTTACATATATGTGAGGAAAATGGGGTGATTTAAATTTTAATATTTTATTAATTTGTGTATTGTGTATTTGTGTTTTGTGTATCTTTTAAAGAAATATTTCTCACTTTTGTTCCCTCCCCCCCTCTCTCGGGGACTTGAAACTGCAATAGCTATACTATTATTGAGCATTAAAGGGGTTGTCCAGAAACTTAGATTTACCCTGATTTATCTGGTGGATTCTTTATCATGGAACCCGAGGTTCTGGCCTGGTTCCGACCCCTGGGTTACATGCTTGGAACCAGCTCCAAACCCCAGGTAGCTTTGCCCCGCCCTACGATCCTAATGACACTGGTAATTTTCCTGTGCTATGGGGCCTTGCTTTACTATAGTCACAGGTAAATTACAGGAAGGGGCGGAGCGGAGCGACCCAGGAGTTGGGAGCTGGTTCTGATCATGTGTCCCGGGGGTTGAAACCAGTCAAGAACATTCAAGTCCATGAAGAAGAATCCGCTGGATAAATCAAGGTAAACTTAAGTCCCCTTCAATAGTAATCTGTTTTGTTACTGAAATGAAATGAGCTGCAGCTTTCTTTACCAAAGCAATCCATAAAAACAATCAAAAGTAAATACAATGTAAAATGCTGCAAAACTATTGGTTTGATGCAAAATTTTATATAAATATTAAAATGGGCAGAATTTATTCTACATTCAAATTAAGAAGACATACTGTATAGTAAATCTGAACATGTCTGACATCTCAGTCCGTTATGATCTTTTTCAAGGAATATCTGGAGGTGAATGCAACAAGATTAGGTGCTATGTGATGATTATGGTGAAGGGTTACAGTAGAGAAGCCTGCAGCGCTACATGTAACAGTGAAGAACTGTTAGATAATAAACCAGTCGGTTTCTCCATCGGTAGAAGAATAATAAATCTTCCCATTATTTATACTACGTACAACATGCCATTCTGATCTTTGACAAAAAAAAATATTAAAAAGTAAAAAAATAAATAAACTTTTGATGCTTCCAACTGACAAATATACGCTTCATGAAAAATATATGAATAAAAAAATAATAATATACAGTCGTTGCCTCACATAATTAAAAATGTTTAAAAATAATTATAAATTAAATTAATTCTGGGCAATTGAATGCGTGCATTACATTATTGTGTACATTCTTACAATGGCATCGTCACCTTTCTATCTACCTATATAAATTGAATGGAGACATTCGGTTAAAATGCCTTTTGAGGTATATACAGTAGTTTTATATGAATTATCTTACAGTACACTATGTGGTATGAGTGAGCACAGTTTTTCTTGTTAACTGCAACACAGTTTATCTTGTAAGAATGTTGCTAAAAGAAAGGCCAAACCGCTCACCTCAAATAAAGCTTAAACCCTGGAGCCTTTTGCTTTTGTTGTCAAAACTCATTAGCATGGCTGTGTACTTCCTGCAGGTTTACCTGAACAATGACACCTATTATAAGCACAGCAATGACAGATAGATCTTGTCAGGTAACGCTGGAACAGGTGTAGCTTTGAGCACTTGCCAAATGTTGATTGACAAAAGCACAATAAGCTGACTTGCACACATTTTAATTGACAGGCTAATTAAAAGCAAATTTGATGGTGTTTTCTCCCACAACCTGGCCTTGAGGATGCCCTTAGGGTACTTTTACACATGCTGTTTTTACTTGCATTAACGTGCAGTTTTTCCTACACCAGTGAACATGACTAAGGCCCTATACACACAACAGTTAAGAACAGACCTGTAATGGTCATCTTTTTAATATCTTTTACACATGTCCATTTTTTTAACTGACAGTGAAAAAACAGAACACATTGCATTTTTGTCCATTTTTCCAACCTGAATACAAGTCTATGGGGGAAATACATAGACCCAGGAAACTGGCATAGAGGGATGATAACAAGGTGCACAATCCGTTGTGTGAATGTGGGCTAAGCAGGGCAGGGATCAGTGTGGGCTCGACTGATTCATTATAACTCATGCCAATTTTCTGGCATGAGTTAGAATAAAAACCTACAACTGTAGAAACACCTGGTATACATATCCATTCCAGCTCTGGTATCTCCGGCAGAGGCCTATGCAAATTAAGATTGTTGTATGATCCATTTTCTGGGTAATGCAACAATTTCAATGAAATTAAAACAGATGAGTGGGTTGATTATAAAATAAAAAAAAATAAAAAAAATGACCAATGAAATTCATCTATTTTTTTCATAGACATTTAAAACAGATGACAAACTGATGCAAAACGGATGTAAAAAACTAACAGACTTCCAGAAAACTGATGAAGATATGTGACACACTGATGGAAAATGTATGTTAAAAACAAACAGTGTCATCTGCTTCTAGGCTAAGGCTGCATGTAGCGAGCCGCAGCAAAAAAGCACTGCGGGAAAAACCGTGGTGGAAACACGTTTCTGTTTTTCTCGCAGCACTTTTCTCAGAAAGTCCACAGAGGAAGAGCCATTTATCTTCTTAGATAGGCTTTTATTATTTCATCACACACCTATATACTGTAGGTATAGACTTTCCATACATGTCATGTACAGTTTCAAGAATTCAGTGCCAGATATTAATATACAATGCAACGTTTTAGGTAAAAACCCTTCAACAAAATATACTGCCTAATATATATAATGATAGGTAAATTGGCTCCCCATACAAACAACTGACCTTGGTGGGTGTTGAGAATGAGTGCCTGTATAGCACACAATGCTCTCTTGCACTTTTAGTCTCCACGAGAAAAGCTTATTACAAATATTTGTCATTGTCATTGTCAGGCATCAGTTATAAAGTCGAACGGGAAACCAACCGCTGGGGGAGTGAGGCAAAAGTGCCTGTACCAGACATGCTGGTGCTTAGGGCAAGTGTGGGATTGAATTTCGGAAGTGGACGGTTTCCCCTTTGGCTTTATAACTGATGCCTGATGATGGGTTTTTCCTCAAAACATTGCATTAAATATTACTATCTGGCACAGGATACTTGAAATTGTACACGACATGTAAGGAAAGTCTATACCTATGCGGTATATAATAAAAGTCTATCTAAGGCTGGGTTTACACCTGTGCCTGTTACCCGTTCAGGGTTTCCATCCCCGAACCCGTTTAAAAAATGCGGAGAGAAAAGCGCTGCATGCAGTGCTTTTCATTCTGCATTTTTCTCCCTTTGTGGGTGGAAACTGGGCGGAAACCCGACGGACCCCATTATAGTCTATGGGGTCCGCGGGTTTCCGCGGGTAACCGCTTTTTTAAGTGGCTTAGGTTTCCGTTCCGGGGATCCCCAAGCAGACACCCCAAACAGAAACCTGAACACAGGTGTGAACCTAGCGTAAGAAGCAAACCCAAAATTGATGTGCTGTTCTACTTCTCCCTATACTCTATTTTTCATTAATTTATCTCACAATATGTAAATGAGCAGTGTGGAGCACTGAGGGTGTGCTCCTGCAGTGTCATCACACTGCTTTAATACGCCAGCACAAATGGCGTATTAAGGGGGTCAAAGAAGGAGGGGGGATGGTGGACATATTAGAGCAGTGTGAGGTGTAGCAGTTTGGAGCAATGGAGCTGCCCTCAATACTGCAGACTGCTCATTTGCATATTCAGAAATAAATGAATGGAGATACGAATTTCTATGGGGAAAAAGTATGACATTCAGGTGAGCGTGACCTATCTAACTGTGTTACTGGATTAATATGCTTTACCCTGTTGACAGAATCCCTTTAAAGTAGGATCTGGCAACAGTTTTTTTGACCTTAGAATAACACTGTTAAAAAAGACAACAAAAACACCACAACAATATGTGAATCCAGCCTTAAGCTAAAGTCATATGAGATGTATCCACTGTAGGATGTCCAGAAGGCCATCACAAGCCCAGTTTTCACTGTCATGTGAATTTAGGCTAAAACTTAGATATTCTGCTATTATTAAGCCACCTCTTAAGCTTAACATTCATTTAGTCTGCCAAAAAGAAGATCAGCCATGCAGTAAATTTGCAGCTCAGGTCAACTGAAAAAAGTAGAGCTAAACTGCAATACCAAACACAACCTGTGGACAGGTGTGGTACTGTTTCTGAAAGAAAGCGGTCATGTTTTTGTAATCCTGGATAACTCCTTTAGGCTAAGGCCCCACGTTGCGGAAACACAGCTTTTTTTGTTTCAGATTTTGTTGCGGTTTTTTGAGCCAAAGCCAACAATGGCTACAAAAGGAATGGAAAATATAAAAAAAGTTCTTATACTTCTACCTTCTGCTCAATCCACTCCTGGCTTTGGCTCAAAAACCGCAACAAAATCTGCAACAAAAAAAGCTGCTTTTCCGCAACGTGGGGCTTTAGCCTTAAGCTATACTTCTAATTACAGGATGAAAGACTTTACATTGATTCTTTTTGAAGTTTAGCTACATTTTTGAAATTCTTTAACCTATATACAGTAGTTTGTTATGCAAGTCCTAAAGGGATGTTCTAATAAAACATGTCTAATAGATCAACACCGCTACTTCAGGCGAAGGTGTTTGTCCTCTGTTTGACGCATTATATTATTTTGTATTCTTTGTGTAATGTTTGATTCTCGGAAAGGGATGGATTAATGTTACAAAATATTCATAAGCGTACATAACAAAAATTCCATTTACTGCAATATTTCTCAGTAACTCATTCCAATTTTTTTTCAGTTTACTATCCTGTAATGCAGCATTTCAGAAAATATGCCACTGGGGCCCAAGACACAAAAAAAAGCTACACAGGCAAAAAAAAGTGGAAAGGCAATAAAATATTGACAGAAACATAACCTAAAGGTATCTATATGCATTAGATAAAGTTTGTCCAAACCTGTAAATTTTTATAGGTTTGACTGATGATCTTTCCTAATCACAGATGTGGGAGAGAAGAAGGATTTCATCATGGCAACCCGGGACTTCCATGGGAGTCTGTGCAAATTCAACCTAAAAGTCATGTATAGAGTTCTGAAAATGGACGTGTTCAGCAGACAATATAATAGGACAGTAGTGGCATTACATCAAGACAGCATTAACTGTGCTGATGTCTGTCCTACCGCAGTACAACCTTCTCTACTCTATATTGTATGTGAGAAGTCCGACAACATAGGGCAATTGTGCACTTACAGTACATAATGGTTATCCACACCTGAGCTCACCTAGCTTGTGCCACTCAGAATTTCACAAATTACCTTACTAAAACTAGTTGTAATGACACAGCTCCTTACCTGACTGATACACATTTGTGATGTCACACTATGATATCTGTCAAAATTACACTGTGATGAGGTTTATTGTTTGTGATATCATAGAAGTTGACAACTATTTACTTGACTAAAGTCCACATTGGTCATGTGATGTCACAATAAGTTACCTGATGGAAACACTTGTGATGTCACAGCCACTTGCTTAACCGAAATCCACTTATGACGTCACATCAGCTTACCAGTCTAATATCCAATTGTGATGTCATAGTAGCTTACCTAATGAAAACACATTAGAGATTTCAAAGCAATTTGTACTTAAATATACAATACTGCACCTGACTGAAACAGTTGTGATGTCACAGTTGCTGACCTGACGCAAACCCAAATATTAAGTGACAACTCTTTGTGTGAGGGAAACCAACCTGTAATATGATACAATTTGTGATTTCACAGTGGTTTCCTTCAATAAAACATGATTGGGTTGTAATAGAAGTTGACAGCTGCTTACCTAACTGGAACTTTATGCAATGTGACTGAAATATTTGTGATGTCATAGCAGTTAAGCTGATATAAACACACTTGTGATGTCACAATAGCTAACTTGACTGAAACCTGCTTGTGATACACAGTGTGGTATAGCATTGTATGATGTAGTAGCAGGATGGTTGAATAAAACCCAATCTAAAAAAAAAACATGCTAAGGCTAGGTTCACACCTGCGCTTGGTCTCCACTGGTGGATTCCGTTCTTCATTTTGCTTTAAAAATCCGGAGAGAAAAGTCCTGCAAGCAGAAACGGGGTGGAAACCCGGCGGACTCCATTATAATCTGTGGGTTTCCGAGGGTAACAGCTTTTTTAAGCAGATTAGGTTTGCGTTCAGTGTCCCCAAGCAGATCCCCCGAACGTAAACCCGAATGCAGGTGTGAAACTAGCGTAACGGAAACACAGTGTGTTGTTGCAACACTGTGCCTGAGAGATTATGTCACAAAAGCTTACTTGAAAAAGGTTAAAACATCACACTTGCTTAAGTATATGAATAAAGATTTTTAGCTTTTCTGCAAATGTTTTTGGATTGCTGCAGTTTTTCCCACACAAGTATCATTACAACCTACCTGATGAAAACCCTTATGTGGAGTAACCATAACTGAACTGACTGAAATCCACTTGACTTAAAGTCACATAGCACCGTGCACTTAATAGGTGGTGGCTTGAGGTCAATGGAACACCTGTAGCGGAATATCTGACCTGTAGCCCCATGTCGTGCAAACGCCTTCTGTGTCATGTGCTATGACGTTGCCACATACAACTCAATGGAGGGAACAGGAGGATGGGAGTAGTAGTTGTAGTGTCGTCAATGATATGCCACAGACACTCAACTGACTCTTCCAGCCCACCTCCCAAGTTGTGGCAAGGTTGAAGGGGACTGCAGTATACCTGGTGGTCGTGGTAGTTCCCCTGAGGTGCTTCCAGTTGAGAGTTTTCTCCACTCCAGAGCCTGAACATGGTGATTGGAAGGGCCTTGATGGTAAGCACAGGAATGATTCAGGAGGGAGTAGTGCAGTTGAACCAAATGATGACACTTTACTCAGGTAACAAGAACCAATGTAGGTTCCCAGATGGGGATCGTAGTAGGAGTTTCACTCTGGGTGATGGCAATGGACTTGGTAACAATTCTTCCATAGCAAGGGGATGCACACAAGTAGATGTTAAATTAAGTGCCTTTTATCTCCACTCCAATAATACTATACTCTGCTTCTTCAGCAATCACTCACTCTCGGTAATGGTCTGCTCTGCCCAAAGGACTCATCTAGGCTAACTGCTTCTGTCTCTCTCTCACCCCAGCAAATGGTTGGTTTGGCTGGCTGCAAAGGAGGGGTATACTTCACCACAGTGGATTGCTCCAAAACAGGGGGAAATAACATAAAGGAAGCTGCAAAACTTGCATAAATTATATACACAGAGTGGCACATTACAGCAAACCAATTTAAAACAAAAAAAACAATTTAGCAGTGTCCACTGGGGTGCTGCAACATATAACTTCACTTGCAATACAAAATGGATCACTATGCAATATTCTTTCAGTTAGATGACCCATCTGTACAAAAGTTTGCCTCCACATACCTCTTGCTGTCATTCCAGCTGTTCAGTGTTCTCCCAACCACCTGGACACACAGAGTTTACTGGTGCTGACATCTCAGACTAGCCGTATAGTGAACTGCCAGAGTGATAAACCAAGGTCTCTCAAGGATTCTGTCCCTCTCAGTTTGCGACAAGATAAGATAATCCTTTAATAGTCCCACCATGGGGAAATTCAGTGTGGCAAGTGACAAGTGGCAATACCTGACACATTGATGAACAGGAGGCATTGCACAATCATCCCACTCAGTTTGATCCAATTTTTGAGGTTTCATGTGGGTAAAAAACTTTGCTTAAGGCTGAGACCCCACGTTACGTAAACACAGCTTTATTTGCTTTTTTTGAGCCAAAGCCAAGAATGGCTACAAAAAGAATGGGAAATATATAAGAAGTTATTATACTTTTCCCTTCTGCTCATTCCATTTGACTCAAGAAAAACGCAACAAAATCTGCAACAAAAAAGCTGCGTTTCCACAATGTGGGGGACTCAGCCTTTATGTGACTTTTATGCCCATCCCACATACCACAGATTGGAGCTAGGTGCTTGCAGATCTTAGCAATACCTGCTATATCCTCAATGTACATAACCTTACAGTTTGCCCTTCTTGGTATTGCAGTGTATATGATGAGTGTATACTATTGATCTGGCTTTGCTCAAAGTTGGTAGGTAAGTACTAAGATAGCAAGCAGTATCTCAAGTTGGGTTCTTCATCAGGCTTAAAATGCACAGTCAACCTTTCCTATATTTGTGCATATTATGTTATAATTCTTGTCTATATATCTTGTTAGGAAATCCTTCTGCTTGGGACTCCTCCAATATCAGCCAATGTGGGAGTCTGCTGAATAAGAGCAGCTCCCACTATGTCTGACATGGCCTGTTTTATCTACTGTATCTCCTCGTCTATCTATCCCCAAATCTGCTCTATTTAATTCTGCCATTTACTGGTCTATATAATTATGCCATTTACCTATTTATTTTACTGTTTAACGTCAATTGAATAAATTTGCAGCTCAGTACATATATGTTTCTTCTAAAAATGGTCAGATTTCTTTGTTTGATGGGTTAGTCTAAAGTTCACATCCTCTAGAAATAGCTGCCTGTCCTACTCTGGTGCCTAGAGAGAATATTCAACTGAATAAGCATAATGTCATGTGGCATTTACTGCTTCTCTGGCAGTTTATATCTAAAAGGTTTGTATGTGTCAAGTAATGTTTTAGTTTCCTTGTTTTTTTTGGCTCTGTCTGATCATTTGTGAAGACATTGATTTAACTAGAAAACACTTATGTCAGTTGTGATACAGAATTCAGGATATTCTATCTACTTTTAGGCATTTAAAGATCTTAAATTTACACATTAATACATTATTAGAAACTTTAATGTACAATAAGAACTACTCATGTCTGGTCATTGAATTATGCAGAAAGATTGTTATACTTTTGTCTTATGTTGTATTAACTTGATATAACCATAACTATAGCCAAAGATGTACACAATGTGGAACACAAGGCAAAAAGCAACAGCTCTATGTCTGCTATCAATATGGTATTTTAGTGAATCATCAGTGGTTAAATAATAGATCTACAAAGAATCACTCATTTGCATGTGACAAACAAGGCATTGAGTACCAAGGTCTGGAAATTACTTACTACAACCTTTACCAAAAAAAGTGAAAAAATTCCTCCCTGATCTCTGCCATCAATCAAACAGATCCCTGCGTCAATATTTTGCATTAATACCAGTAATCTGTATATTATGGTTTGAAAGTTATGTATCTAACCAGACTTTTTCCCTTTTTGTAGTTTCTCTTAGCAGTGCATTGTCTGATCTGTGTATAAATTAGCTGGGATGTCCACTCCTTGGAAGACTGTCAACTGTCTTGAATGTTTTCCACTTGTGACACTAGGGTCACACCTGCGTTTGAGTTTCCGTTCTTCAGGTCCACTTGGGGACTCGAAAAACGGAAACCCAATCCGCTTAAAAAGCGGCTACCCACGTAAACCGCTTGGGGTCCACTGAGTTTCCATCCGAAGAGAGAAAAGTCCTGCTCACATTTTTCAAGTGGTATGACGAACGGAATCCCTGAATCATTTCCTTCCTGCATGACACAGATGAAGCCTTTAACAAAACTTGGTTTTACTGGTTGGAATTCTAATGTGTTGCATCAGACACTTCTGGGCTCTGGGCCCCCCTCCCGGGCTTGAACGCTGGTCTCTGAGCTCTGCGCATAGTCTCCCACTGATGTTCACCATTATAGCTTTTGAGAGTGGTGGCTTGAGGTCAATGGAACACCTGTAGCGGAATATCTGACCTGTAGCCCCATGTCATGCAAACGCCTTCTGAGTCATGTGCTATGACGTTTCCACATACAACTCAATGGAGGAAACAGGAGGATGGGAGTAGTAGTTGTAGTGTCATCAATGATATGCCACAGACACTCAACTGATTCTTTCAGCCCACCTCTCAAGTTGTGGCAAGGTTGAAGGGGACTGCAGTATACCTGGTGGTCGTGGTAGTTCCCCTGAGGTGCTTCCAGTTGAGAGTTTTCTCCACTCCGGAGCCTGAACATGGTGATTGGAAGGGCCTTGATGGTAAGCACAGGAATGATTCAGGAGGCAGTAGTGCAGTTGAACCAAATGATGACACTTTACTCAGGCAACAAGAACCAATGTAGGTTCCCAGATGGGGATAGTAGTAGGAGTTTCACTCTGGGTGATGGCAATGGACTTGGTAACAATTCTTCCATAGCAAGGGGATGCACATAAGTAGATGTTAAATTAAGTGCCTTTTATCTCCACTCCAATAATACTATACTCTGTTTCTTCAGCAAACACTCACTCTCGGTAATGGTCTGCTCTGCCCAAAGGACTCATCTAGGCTAACTGCTTCTGTCTCTCTCACCCCAGCAAATGGTTGGTTTGGCTGGCTGCAAAGGAGGGGTATACTTCACCACAGTGGATTTCTCCAAAACAGAGGGAAATAACATAAAGGAAGCTGCAAAACATGCATAAATTATATACAGAGAGTGGAATGGAAACTGGGCGCAGGTGTGAACCTTTCTCACTGTAAAATGGTGGACTTTAAATTGTTTGTAAATTGCATTATAACCTTTTCCAGGTTATCTGCAAACAAACAAATCTGTTTGTTGTTGATCATATGAGGTTGTATTTACCTAATTTTAAGACCTTCTAAGGACCAGATATTTATTACTACCATAAATATATAACATATATATAATATGTATAATAGACAAGGGCAGGGGCCGTGCTTTGTTTCTACTTCACCAATGTGAGTCTCCAGTGCATGTATACAGGCGCTCACTACTCTGTTTTTTGGATCTCGCGGCCCGAGCTTGCATTCCGCAATTCTGAAAGCGAGTGGAACCTCCTCCTCTCTCCCTCTGGATTCTGAGGATTTGGTGGCTCCGGTCCGCATTGTTTGTACTTCTGGTCTGTTGTTTTATGTTGTTTATTCGTGAACATTCAATAAAATATTTGAATTGAAAAAAATATTAGACAAGGGCAGATGTTAATCTACAGTATGTCTCGCAAATGCTTCTGTAGTGCTATATATGTTTTATTTAGTTAACATATTAATGTACCTGCCATATTTTTTCTTAAACAAAGGAAAAAATATTCTATTGACACTAACATTGATTAAGTGGACTGATAGTGTCCTACTTAACTTTAGCCTAGATTTCTAGAAATAATTCTATTTTTACACATGGAATCCTGTACAGTAAATTGGAATTCTTATTTTTTATACTTTTGCGCTGTCAACCAGTATTACTTGGACAAGGCTTTCACAATGGTGTTTCTCTATTGAACTGAATATTTGACACATATGTGGCGATGTTTGAAGACTAAACTTGCTTCAAATGGCTTGGTAGATTTTAGAAATATGTGTCCAGTCCAGCCTACACACTCATAAATCAGCAGGTTCCCTCCAGTGCCATACATCGACTCAATAATCGCCTTTATCTTTGTAGATAAATTAACTCAAAGCAAAGCATTGAGAGGACCTACTAGAATATCTTGACAGTTAGCATGTCTTAAAGAAAATTGCTGACTGGTTGCTATTCAGAGTAAATATTGCACCAATATGTGGAGTCAAGACCTGTATTTAGTTTAGATCCTATAAATAGGAAATGCAGAGGTCAACCAATTGTCTTTTAACCTCTATCCTTTGAATTTGGAAATATATTGTATAGTATTGAATTCAAATAAGAAAAAGGATTTATAAGTTTTAAAAGAAATTCCCATTTGTCAGTTTATTCTGAGGCACCAAGTAGTTGTGTGGTTGCTATCATTGCATGCAAGAATTTTTATCACAGAAACGTGGCTAACACCCTCAGACACTACCTCCCCTGCTGCCCTCTCCTATGGAGGTCTGCAATTCTTGCACACTCCCCGCCCCAACAATAAACCTGGCGGTAGCGTAGGTATACTCCTATCTGACGATTGCTCCTTTGCCCCAATCCAACCAATAACTGCTCTCACCCTCCCCTCCTTTGAAGTGCACTCTATTCGCATTTACTCGCCCTCAAACTTCCAACTGGCCATCATATATTGACCGCCAGGACCTACCGTTGCCTTTATCGACCACTTCACCACCTGGCTAATGCACTTCCTATCCACAGACACCCCCACCATCATCATGGGTGATTTCAACATCCCATTAACACAAACCCCCCCCCCCCCGCTTCCAGTCTCCTGTCACTCACTACCTCCTTTGGTCTCTCTCAATGGTCCTCCTCTGCCACCCACACAAAGGGGAACACGCTTGACCTCATATTCACCCGCCTCTGCTCTCTAGTCAACCTCTCTAACTCTCAGTCCACGCTCTCTGACCACAGCCTGCTGACATTCTCGGCCCTCTCCTCTGTAATAGACCACTCAACCCCTAAACCAACACACCCTCGTAGAAACCTTAATTGCCTTTACATCTGCACGCTCTCAGACTCTTTTCGACCGCTCACTGACATATCCTCACTCCAAGACGCAGATACTGCAGCCCTTTACTCTGTGGCCCCTCTCACTGACACCAGAACCCGGCCGATCAATAGGCAACCCTGGCACACTGACCTGACTAAAAAACTGAGACGTGCCTCACGGGTTGCAGAACGCCTCGGGAAGAAAAACCACTTCCAGGAGGACTTCCTTAGGTAAAAAGAGGCAGTTCTCACATTCAAGAATGCACTCACCTCTGCAAAGCAGGTCTACTTCATTAATATCTACCCTATCCCGCAACCCCAAACAGCTATTCACTACCTTCAACTCCCTTCTCCGTCCTTCTGTGCCCCCTCCGACATCACTTATCACAGCTGATGACTTTGCCTCTTATTTCAAAAGCAAAATTGACACAATCAGAGACAGTCTCACCCTACACCCCCAACAACCACTCTATCCAACTGCTCGGTGCTCTTCATCTTTAACCTGTTTCTCTCTAAATCCCACCTCACCTCCTGTGCACTCGACCCAATCCAGTCACATCTCATCCCCAAACTCTCTGAAGTCATTACTCCTGCCCTAACCCATCTCTTCAACCTATCCCTAATCAATGGATCCTTCCCTTCCGCCCTCAAACATGCTACCGTCACATCTATACTTAAGAAACCCTCCCTGGACCCATCCTCTCCAGCCAAATATCGCCCCATCTCACTGCTCCCATATGCCTCAAAATTACTGGAGCAACACATCCACTCCAAACTGTCCTCCTATCTCTTGTCCAATATGCTCTTTGACAGACTACAGTCAGGTTTCAGACCCCATCACTCCACAGAAACTGCCCTAACCAAGGTCACTAACGACCTTCTAACTGCCAAAGCCAAACGTCACTATTCTGTCCTCCTCGACCTCTCCTCTGCCTTTGACACAGTCGACCATTCCCTCCTGCTAGAAACTCTCTCATCCCTTGGCATCTCAGACCTGGCCCTTTCCTGGATCTCCTCATACCTCACCAATCGCACATTCAGCGTCTCCCACTCACACACCACCTCCCTGCCACACCCTCTTTCTGTAGGTGTCCCCCAGGGCTCCGTCTTAGGATCCCTCCTGTTCTCAATCTACACCCTAAGCCTTGGCCAACTCATGGAATCCCATGGTTTCCATTACCATTGCTATGCTGATTACACCCAAATATATCTCTCTGGTCCAGGCATTACCTCTGTTGTTCAGAGTCCCAGAATGTCTAGCAGCTGTAGCCTCCTTTCTCACCTCCCGCTTTCTCAAACTCAACATGGAGAAAACGGAGTTCATAATCTTCACCCCTCCACGCACGACCCCCCCACCTGATCCATCTATCAAAATTAATGGAACCACTCTCACCCCAATCCTACAAGCCCGCTGCCTTGGGATAACCTTAGACTCTGACCTATCCTTCAAGCTGCATATTCAAACCCTCAACACCTCCTGCTGCCTCCAACTCAAGAGCATCCATCGAATCCGCTCCTTCCTCACCCCTGAAACTACAAAGATGCTAGTCCACGCTCTCATAATCTCCCACCTAGACTACTGTAACACCCTTCTCCATGGCCTCCCCGGCTAACACTCTCGCCCCCCTCCAGTCCACCTTAAACTGTGCTGCTCGCCTAATACACCTCTCCCCCAGTTCTTAATTGGCTGCCTCCCTCTACCAATCCCTTTACTGGCTACCCGTTGTCCAGCAAATAGAGTTCAAATTACTAATGCTGATATACAAAACCATCCACAACCTGTCCCCTCCATATATCTCTGACCTAATCTCCCACTACCTGCCCGCACGTAACCTCTGATTCTCCAAAGACCTCCTACTCCTCTCTGCTCTTATCCGCTCTTCACACAGTTGTCTCCAAGACTTCTCCCGTTCATCCCCCATACTCTGGAATTCATTACCAAGACACATAAGACTAACCGCCACAATCACAAACTTCAAGAAGGCCCTGAAGACTCACCTATTCAGGAGGGCCTACAACCTCGAATAACGCTATTGTCACCACACCACCACCTGAACAGCCTCTACCCCCACCTTCTGTCTCTATCCTTCTTCCCTCATAGATTGTAAGCCTTGTGGGCAGGGCCCTCTATCCCACTGTACCAGTTGGTCACTGTTAGTATTATCTGTTTTGTACATCTTGTGTACCGTATGTAAATCCTCAAATGTAAAGCACCATGGAATTAATGGCGCTATATAAATAAAAAAAATAATAATAATAATAATAATAATAATAATAATAGTTTTTAGTGCGGGCCCTACCTTAAGCTCGCCATAAACTGCAGATAGTTGTCAGCCAACAGCAATTACTTCCATCCCCTCATACACATGTACACTAGGTCTGAGTACATGTGTTCTGAACATGAAGATCGGAGTAAGCGGCTGTAGGATACCTATGGCAGGAGCTTATTTTCCCTGACAATAAAAGGAGTGGATATATTGAAATCCAACATACTAACCCTTCTCTCCCCAACAGCAAATGTCAGGATACCAACATTATATATTAACTGGACCCACTGAAATTGTCAAGTTCGGGCAATATTAACCTAGCGTGTATCATCAAATTTACAGTAGCTCCAGCCCTAAATAATTTGCTCCCACTCACTTTTATTACTTAGTAAAATGCTTACCTGAAAATAATATTGTCAAACCATAACAGAACAGTACCACTATATGGGGATCAAATACCACCATACATTGACTAGAGATGGGCAAACCTCACAAGATTCTTTTCAACGAATATTCGTGAAGTTCAGCCCTCCAGTTCATTTTGGGCCAAACTGAACCCCAGAGTATGATAAGTGGAGGCCCAGGGGAGATGACTAAAAATAACAAACTGTTATGCTCACCGTTCTTCAGCTCTCCAGGGCGTCCCATGGAGTCCTCTTCATGCCTCTTCCGGCCTTTGGTTTACGTCATGTACCCAAGGGTCACTGCTGGAGCCTTTGATTGGGCCTTAGATGCCTGAAGACTCCCCAGGACTACTGTACGCCCAGAAGAGGTGAGGCAAGGTGAGTATAAACAGTTTGTTATTTTTACTCACCTCCCCTGGGCCTCCAATAAGGAGTACAATAGTGTTTTGGGGAGATGACAAAATTCAGGTCAAATCTAGTTCTACCTGAATTGATTTGCCCTTCTCTAACACTGACCAAATAATACTGTCAAACAGCAACCAATAAGGAGTGCTATACAGTAAATAATTGTGCCATAAAGTGATTAGATTATTATCCTTTTCTAATAACCCCCACAAAAAGTGTTTGCCAAACACAATCACTGCCAAAAGCCCCAACAAACAGTGCCTGTCAGAGCCACCTACAGTATTTATGTAGTGACTGGAGAAATACAGAAATGACATGACTATTTCACCAATCTAAATGTCCATGAATATGGTATATATATATTGAATATTGTATAGTCAATGATCTCATGTTTATCGCCAAGCCTACAGATTCAGCAAAGCTTAACTTTACATGTAATAAAGGAAATGCAGAATATAAGAGAAGACATTCAAGTCAGTACTTCTCTAAATATGTCCTGCATGTTCCTGCACTGTTTCTGGCTGAGAGAAACAGTTATAGAGTTTATTCTCCTCTACTCACTGTGTGCAGGCTATGACAATTAGTCTCTACCCATCAGCTCTGTGAGGAATGCAAACTAAAGCTGTAACATACAGAGGGGGAAAAATGCAGAATATCAGTCATATAATGACCAAAAACAGTGAAACTCCGCACGTGCATTTCTTTAGAATGAATACCACACAACACAATTTGTAAAGAGGAGGAACTGAAACCATAAAACCTCATTGCAGAAGATAAAGTTACAGAGCATATGTATCATAATCACAGGAATATATTGTAACATTATAGGATGGTATAGATTGGCACATAAGAATCTTTTATTTAAAGAGGCCTAAAATATGTGCAATTATTTCCACTGAGCAGAGAAGAACAGGAGAGCTAAAATATATACATAAATACAGAAAGCGTTATCAGAATGCATGCCTGTAAGATGAGTATTTATGAGCAGACCATTATATATACCATTTGGGGTTTAGAACATGGATTATAGAACTAGGAAAGAACTTTCTGCTTTCATAGTGGAGGACACTTCAATATATTAAAGTGCTTAATGGGCTTTTGACCTTGCCTGGCTTTTAAAACACTTTGGATAAACTGGCGAAGCCTACGCTGACAACTCTTAAAAAATATAGAGGGAGAAAGACGGAAGAGATCATTTGCAGCATACCCCAACTTCAAATACATCATGCACTAGTTTGTCAGCTGTAAAATATTAGGAAGCATTTCAGCAGCGGCAGTGGTGAAGACATAATTAATGCTTATGGTTTCCTCACTGAACAGTTTTTATATGTCAGCAGTTGTTTTTGCCTAATTGTAGTATCCTTGTCAGCACTTCTCTTTCTCAAGCAGCATGTTACTCTCCTCTGGAATGTCACACTTCTTCACTCACTTGCTCTTTCCACTTTTGATGATAATGAATCTGATATGGTCACTAAAAAGTGTAGCCTCCCATTATAGGAAGGAAGAGCAAAATAACAAGGCACAGCTGCACTTACCATATAGTAATAGAGTTGGTGTGAAGGCTGAATGTAATTTAAGATTTCATGTTTAGATATTAAAATATTTTGCCTCATTTAATATAACAGAAAACTAAATTATCCAGAATTCTTAGAATAGGTCATCAATATCAGATTAGTGGATGTCCAAGACATGGCACCCCTACAGATCAGTTGATATCTAGAGCCATAGCCACACTAGCACTGTGTGCAGAACCGGAAGTAGTTAGCCCCGCACATTGTTCAGTGGACATTTCTGGTTACTGCAACTCCTATTCTAGTGAATGCAAAAATTATACAAGAGAGTTTTCTTCCTTACATACAGTAATTATCTTTTAAAGCCACAGTGCACCTCAGTACAGTTTATAGTTGAGTAAATCACTTAATGGGACTGAGTTACTAAAATGCCATGTGACCCTTGAATGTGATGTCAGTAGATGAAGAAGCCATGGTCCCTTTAATCAGATGATTGGACCACGATTGTTGGACCCCCACCGATCTGATATTAATAAACTATTCCTAAGGATAAATCATTACTATTAAAATTCCTCAAACTCCCTTTAATTGTAATTTCCTGCAATTCTCCAAAATGCAAATCACTCTGATCTTCTATGGTCTTGAATGTGGCAAATTGATCCTACTGTACTATTCCTAGTTCTTTTTATTCTGATTGATGGGTAAACCTGAGTTTCTATACCTGGTGGGAAGATCTTGGCAGCCAAGACATCCCTCTGAGCAAAATATTTTTAACTCTTTAGTAAGGTCGCTTATATATATTGGACAACTGCCTGCTAAACATTTGTTCAGATGACACTGTAGCTCTTGCCTAGCCTTGTATGTTTATTTTAAGGGTAAGAAGGAATGTAGACCCTTCTATAAGTATAAAGGATGAGACATGTTGGCATGACATTGGGTTGTGCCATGCATATTAGGCTGTTTGCCAATAGAGGCAAAATTGGACCACTTTAAAGGGTTGTGCAGGGAAAAATAAAGCTCCGATGATTAGATTTGCAGAGTGCTGTGGGGTTGGCCAGAAGTCTTGTTCTTCGACCTCCTCTGCTGATGTTCTGACTTTTGGTCACATGACCAACTCCTCTCTACTCTATATACATACAGCAGGAGTACAACAGAGTCAGTGATATCATAGAAAGGGCAGCAGGGGAAGTTGAAGGTAAGGATTTCTGACCCCCTGTTGCACTTTGCAAACCTAATCATCAGGGATCTGGGGAACCTGCATACCTATTAGCAATAAAGCAGAGAATAGCTTTATTTTTCCCCTGCATAACCCCTTTAATTTGTATAGCCAACTTGGCACAATGCAGTATACATTGACTGAGAAAAATAAATAACACATAAAGAAGAAGATGGTGTAAATGAATAAAGCATTATATGCATGTAAGTTATTACAATATTAGAGCGAAAGGATAAGTTTAAGCCTGGTACCCTGTTGGGCAAGATGAGATATGGTTGGGTATGGAGGCATATAGGTTCCTTATGGTATTCTGCTTCACATTTGCTCACAGATATTGATGCTGGGCCTGTAGATCCTACACACTCAAAAGTTGCCGAAGCTGTCATCCCCGCTGGTCCATAAATGTTCGATTGGGTAAGGAAGTTTTTCAATATGATAGAGACATTCCTGGGAAACCCCTGTGTATGGATGAGCATTATGCTGCTGAAAAAATGCCAGTTAGGGTGACCTGCACATATTGCTGATCTGTTAGTGTCCCTTGTATCACTACTTGGGGTGACCGGCTGTTGTATCCGATGACTCCCCAGATTAACTCACCAACATTTTGGGCAGTGTGTCACTACACATCAAAGCAGGATTGAAGTGCTCACCATGCAGCCTCCAAACTCAAACCTGCCTGTTGTTAAATGCCAAACAGAACTGGATTAATATGATTCCATTTTGTAGAAGTCCAGGTTTCTCATTCACTGAACCACTTCAAACAAAAGAGATAGTGGCTGCCTATCAATGGTAGGACATTTCATGGATGCCGTGACACCAAATTTCCGTCAGCTAAGTGCCTGGAAATTGTGCCACCTGTGTCTGGGTGATGGACAGGGAAACTGTGGAAACTGCTCATTCTTGTCAGCTGATCAAATAATACCCTCTACTGGTGGTCTGTCTGGGCTGTCTGGAGTCTGTTCACCAGATGTGCGTATCCTCGCGTAGTCACATCTCCAGCAAGGTCAAAACGGCCTAGGTGGTAGAAAGTTTGTCAAAATGATCATCCTACTTCTCTCAGTCCAATGATACGCAACTTAGCAAAGTCTGGTAACTGAGCAAAATATTTTTGAGTGCATTGTAGAGGCATGCCTAGCAGTCAATGTTCTCTGACCAAGAGGTATACCACCCAAACATAGCCTATGAGAGCATGGCAGTGAGGGTCGCAATTTTACACCTTGGGGTGCCTAATGAGACCACACCTGTAATCATTGACACATCTGCATGCTGGGATTTTCAGTAATCCAACATTTTAACTGAGTGTCATGCTGAATACCCATGCTATAAATTTTAAACAGGAAGGAATTTTAACAAGAGTGCTGGTTGGAGCTTGCATTTGTTCATATCTACAGATACTGGACCAGTGGATCCTTCCATGCACCAGTTCACATTAAAGTCCATTGCTCTTACCCTTAATAGGATGAGAGCAATGAACATTAATAGTAATACAGTGATGGATGAGTGTCCATTCCCATTGACTATAATGTAAAAAAAAACATGTAAAAAATATGACAGATGCTTTCTTCTGTCATGTTTGTTTACTTTTATAACAGAACAAAAAGTCCTGCAGTTTAAACTTTTTATCCATCAGAAAAGTAAAAATCAAGGCAGGAGAAAGCTTCTGTTATGTTTTTCACATGGGAGTGAACGTTGACAGACACCAGACGGAAAGGATTCCGTCTGCATCTGTCGTTGATGTTCGCTGCTCTCATCCTGTGATGGATGAGAGCAATGGACATTAAATATTGGTAGTGTGAACCCACTCTTAGACTTAAAACTTTACTTACAATTCAATATATGTTTACCTGCGTGTCAAAAGAGAACTTTCTAACATGCACTGTAACAATATTGTATCTGTTGCTTCTCAGCATACTATACAACATACTGTAGTGTTAATTTTGCAACAAACAGTACCAGTTGGCAAAAAATAGAAACATTACATTTGGAATTTGATTGGTTATTATAGACGGTAACATAGCTATCAGGCAGGTTTAATAACATTATCTTGTGATTTTTTTAAATTATTTTATAGTACTACTGAATAACCTTGTAAGTATATGTAACTACAGTAATACCTCGTACATTCGCGAGGTTAGGTTCCAGAGAGGGTCGCGGATCGCGAGGAATCGCGAATGTTTGGTACAAGCGCTTAGAAGCGCTTACAATGCCGGTTTCTAAAGTTTAACCCCTAAATACCAAAAAACTTTACCCTAGAGTACTGTACATTATACTAAAGTATACTGTACAGTACAGTATATTAATACATTAATTAATTAATTCATTCATTCATTCATTTGTCTTATACACTCACAGTAAAATGAAACTAATTACCGGGTACATAACGAACAGGACGCTACTACCCAATAGCGAAGGTTTTTTTTTTTTTTTTTTTAAATTCACAGATATGTGAAAAACAGCAAAATCTATATATGTTAGGTTCCAATAAAAATATCGCGAATCTGTGAATTCGCAAATTCGGAAACGCGAGTGTACGAGGTATTACTGTATACTGTCAGCAGTCATTAGCCCTTATGCAGATAATTATTGCTGTGCTTGGTCAAGGTCCAAGCAGAAGTTATTCAGAATCTCTACTTCAGCTTCAGCTCTTAATCCACAAGCCATCTGAACTTTTGGTCTTTACAGATATACTGTACTCTTTTAGAAACAACCTGAAGCTACAGCATTTCAGAGAAATCATCAGTGAAAGAAACTTTTCACCTCCAATCATGGAAAGCCTCAATAGTCTCAGAGCAGTAACAGAGCTATATGCATGAAGCTTGTTGGGAGGCACACAGAGCTGCTGTGAATCTGGATTATGGTAGTGGGTACCACTGCTTCTCTATGGTACCGTATTACAGAGATTTCTAGAAACAATATTATACCTGTCACAATGTCTGGAAAGTCCAATCAAATACATCATCCGATAAGCCAAATGGGCGGTAACACTGCATGGTATACAGCACACAGAGACTCCGCCCCGAGAGAAGACTTGGGTACTACACCCTAATTTGCATCAACACTAACAAGGCTTACATCTTAGGAATGGATGAATGGATGTGAAGAAACAAAACACCAAAAACATCACTTTTCAGAACTGTTGACAGGTCCTCTTTAATAATACTGCATCTGATCAAGAAGGCAGATGTATAGTAGAGCCCTATAGACTTCTAGGGGTGCTGTATTATAGTTTTGTGCACCCAGGTGAATCACCTCAGAAACTAATGTTAATATAAATGCAATTATACAATCTGCAGTATCTATGCGATGAGTTTCTGTTTACGCTGCCTAAAACTACCACTTTTGTGATCTGTAGCAGCAGAAATGCTTTGATCTTGTCATTGTTTGGTGATAGCAGAAGCATTTTCCTCCTACTATCTGAGCAATGTAGAGCTGACAGTGTGGAGACTTTGAAAGAATTCTAAGAATTCAGATTATGTGGAAACATGAGAATGAAATTGCTATATTGTTAAGAAAATAGGCTAGCACTTTTGTATGACATTAACACATTAAAGAATTAACCATCTACGTAGAAGTATCCCATAATATTTTACTTTTCCAACTGTATAATGACACTGGAAACTTCACAGTGACCTCAGATAAGTCCTTAATAATAGGTATAGTAATGAACTGTTACAGGTGCCGCTACAACACCTGCACGAGATGCTGCTGGCGCAGTCTAACACAGAATAAGAACCCTTGGGCCTGGTGCTCTCTGTCCTCACAAACATGGCATGACAGCAATGGAAACAACCAGATATTGTAGCATTGCGATTGGCATATAGACACCGATTCCAATTTCGGATATAAAATCAATATACCCTCCCAAGCCTGCACCGACATCACAAACACTGGGTGGCCTCATTTATAACAAAAACTCCCAACAAAGTATCACAAAATTATGCTTTTTTTTCAAAGCGGATTATCTCGTGCCACTCATCTAGGTATATCTTGAGCCAAAAGGAAAGTTACAGAAGGGCATATGCACTTTTTTTAACATTGTCCTATAGAGCCCACTAATGCAAATAGAGAGCATATAAACAGATTAACATTAAAGAGTTATTTCCATCTCAGCAAATCCCTACCACAATGGGTAAAACTGCTCTTACGTTCTGTCCCCTAGGGACAGCTTGTGGAAACAGCATAGAGCAGCTCTGCTTGGTTTGACTGTGGAGCAGTGGAAACAGTGTAGCTCAGCTGTGCTAATGTCATTTCCATAGCTCCAATTCAGCTCTATAGGAGTTACAGAAACAGTATAGAATATCTGTTCCCTCAAATCCCGCCCTAGGGAATGGAAATTACGAGCAGTTATTCCAAGGTCAGAAGCAATTTGCCAAGATGAAAATAAACCTTTGACATATCATCTTATGGTGAAGTATAATCACATTACTCCCTCAAAAAATATTTGGAGCAGTGGAACATAGGATAACACTTATTTCTTTGGTGATCACGAAGACAGTTGTCCTCTTCATTCTGACCAGAAACAGAAAGCTTCTTGATAAAGACTCATCAGTGAGCAAAAGTGTCCTTGAGGGTCCTTGATCTATTGCACATTAGGTCCACTCAATTCCTGATGATCAGACCTTCCTAGGTAGTAAAAGCAAGATGACTTGTGCAGGAAAAGTGTAACATAGGAAGACAGTCTCTTAGCTAATTTAGATTTTGGTAGTGGAATATACATTATACATTTTCTGATTCTAAACACTGTTCCAGTTTCTAATAGATGGAATATGTGTCACAGCTAAAGAATCACGTGCATTTTTTTGCCTGAAGCTGAAAATCCTAAGTGTATGAGACAGAGCTTACAATAGGTGTGTAGTCAGTATTACCTTTATTGATGAATGACTACAGCTGCACTCATTACAATAGATAAAACTGAGGATCATATATTGGTTGTATCACCACTTGTTTCATTGAAATGCTTCTGAAGCTGCAGGATAGTTATACAAAATTTCTATGGCACTTCACAATGTATTATAATTTTCAGTGAAGTCTGTATAACATGGAGCTTGACATACCAGTACACCTATATTTTGCTACTGATTGACAACATTGCAGTAATATAATAATAGAACATTGTGACTTCTATATTTGGTGTGTACATTGGGAAATTGTTTTAACATACCTGACTTTTATTAGACATGCGTCAAAAGAATGGGAAAGATTTATGAAGACTGGTGGGTGGTGCGCCTCATTTATGACAAGTCGCACACCTCCTCACAAAGCAGAGCCATGCGTCTGCACTGAAATCTACGCCAGTTTATAGCTGTCATAGATTTTAGGCTACATTTATGTAAATGATTGTGATCCTGGCGGGGATGGTGGCTCCACCCACGCCACCTTCCTTGCCATGCCCCCTTTCAGGTAAGTAGTGAGGGCAGCATAAAAAGAAAAGGTTGCAAAATTTTTGCAAAAAAAATCTGAATCTGCGCAAAAGATTAGTCACTTTTTCATGCATTATATGCCAGAAATCTGCTCCAGAGTTCTTTTGACACACAATACTTTATGTTTGGCTGGTATACAATAGAGTACAGTACCTCTGACTTAACTTACTGCGCAGTGTGGTTGACTAAGGAAAATGGATCGTTTTTTATCCATGTGACTGTCCATGATGAATGCCTCTGTGTTGTGTGATGTTTTCTTTTTTTTTTTACTTCCATAAGTAATCCATTTTTCTCATCTGGCAGTATTTCTGGTTTCACTTTTCCTAGCAACAGATCCATAACAAACATATGTATATTGTCCCACAGGAACGTTACCTGTGGAAAGTATTGCTGTTTACTTGGACTAATGTTGTTGAACATGTTTTATGCTGTCTATTAGTATTTTGCATTGGTTTACAGTAATGTGCATTGTGCCTTTAAGATAGGATGATGTAACTCAGGCTGCTTGAAATCTACGAACCAGAGTCGCATTTCCTATGCACTTGTTCTAGAAAACGTTTGGAGCTAAAGTAATAAAAAGCTAATCCCAAAGTACGTAGCGACAGACCAATTGAGTTTGTGACAGTAATTCCAGACTACCTGAGACAGGCTGCCCCACACCATTGGGCCTCAAAAATAGACCTCCACTGCTTCACCGTAAAGACTTGTATCCATGTTTCAGGTGCCCTGACATTCATAAAGTAGGTTGGATTTTATAGCTCAGGACAAAAGGTACTTGGAGTATATTTGCCAAGAGAGCTATCCAAGAAGAAACTTGGATACTAGCCTGGGGTTACTCCAGAATAACCACAAGAAAGGATGAAGGAGAGTAAAGAACAAGTGCAAGTCCCTCGCCATGTCATGTAAGTGGACCCTGCAACTAAAGAGAATAAGCCTCCATGTATAACCATTATTGCTTAGATGTAAAAAAAAAGTACTGTGAGCTGTGCCTAGTAATAAAGGTTTTTTTTCCCAGAAACATAACCGTTTTTAAAGGGAATCTGTCAGGTCAATCTGGAACACTAAACCACCCACAGGTCCTTATAGACCTGGGGTTTAGTGTCCCAGATCGCCCTGTTGTAATGCACTCTGCAGGCGCATTAAAAATGAAAAAACCTTTATACTTACCTAGATAAGGGTCTGATCGACGCTGTTTGGTGAGATCGGTCGGCTTTATTCATGAGGCACGCCTCCCGACGCCTGTGCTGTTCTTCAATGAAGCCAAAGATGTACACGCCGGCTTCACTGCGTATTTGTGGGGCATGCGCACTGAAGCCGAGGAGTACTCATCTGGCTTCATTGAAGAACTGCGCAGGCGCGGAGAGTACAGCGGCCGGGTGAGTATAAAGCTTTTTTATTTTTAATGCGGCCATGGATTGCGTTATAACAGGGTGATTTGGGACACTAAACCCCAGGTCCATATGGATGTGTGGGTGGTTTAGTGTCCCAAATTGCACTGACAGATTCCCTTTAAATTTGTAGACAATTAAAAGTTAAACTTTATTGCAAATATAAGTAATTAAAATTTTCACAGAGTTTTAAAGATTTTCTCTAGCCATCTTAGTGGTAACAGTGTTTTGTCTTGATTTGGTTGCCAATGGATACGACCATGAATACAGACACTTTCTATGGTCTGGCACTTGCCAGGAATCCAGCCCTGATTTCCTTATTGTGGTCGGGTTATCTTCTCATACATGTAGTGTCCATTCCTGATAACCAGTCCACAATAAGTAAATCATGGCTGGGTTTCTGACAAATCACAGACCATAGAAAGTTCCTGCTGACATGGCCTTATCCATTGGCAGCTGATAAAGACAAAAGACGGTCACCACTAAGCTGATTACAGAAAATATTTAAAACTCTGAAAACAACATTTTTAATTATTTATATTTGCAAAAATGTTTGAAATTGTTAAACTTGTCTACAAATTTAATTATGGTTATGTTCATAGGAAAACCCCTTTAACTATTTCAGCGTCTCCTGTTTCTTTATTGCACTCATCATCAACATCTAACACCATCTACCACCCAGGAGATCACCAGAAGAAAAACATAACTGGGAAAAACATAACTACCTTCTTCTACAATAGTGAACCCCCCCCCCCCTTTTACTGCATCACCCCTGAGCCTGCAGCTGCCAGCGTGACCAACCCATGATAGAGCCAGAAAAGGTCAGTCCACCATCATACGCCTAACTTAGCCACTCCTAAATGAATGAAAAAAGTGTGTGATATTTTTTCACACCACTGAACCATGTTAAAAAATAAAAAAAAAAAACAATGCGTGAGCCTCATTGACTATGATAGGACTGTGTGCTGTCTGGGTGCTATCTATTTAACACATGGGCAATACACAGATGTCACAGATACTCTTCTGAAAAGCCCTTTATGACAATACACAAAGCTAGTGTGGCTGTATACTAAGTACTGTACTAAGGAGCCTGTTTGGCCTCCATGCAATACCTTACAGGCTGTGTTAACAGGGTTATGTTGTGTAAGGCCAGGGCCCCATGTAGCATAAGTGCCGTGATTTTGCTGCTGCCTAATCCCATCCATAAATTGCAGAAAAATATCCGCAGTGGACATGCTGCATGTCACTTATACCTACAGAAATGCTTGCATTTTCCGTATAGGTATAATAGAAGCAGAAAGTCAGCAGAGGAAAACTCTGAGGACTTTCTGTGAAAAGTGTTGCGGGAAAAACCACAACCTAGTCATAGTCCAAACCTTTAGAAGAATAAAGAAGATAAAATATGGTGAAAACTTCTTTTGTCCTGCTTAGTTTGATATGTGAACTCCACTGTTTGTAGTGTTACACCATCGATGTATACTATATATTTCTACTCTTCAGTGACCGCACTATTAAAATTACAACTAATAAGTTTGCATTTTTTTCAAAAAATTCCCAGCAAGGAATTTTGATGTAGATGTTTACCACACGTTCTCCTTAGAGTGTTGAAAGCATCACATCGCTATCAAATCCCCAGGCTTTCCAAGGAGGCAACACCTCTCCAGCTACTGACATCAGGAATGTTTTCATCTTTCAGACCATTAAATACTCTTGTCATCCAATCCCAACAAGAGGGAAGCCTGGATTTGTCATAACAAGCCAGATATCGGTATGTGATAGATTCCATTTGCCTTGCCCCTACAAAATAAATTGCTCGTCAACTTGTCCTCTGAAATGTAATAGTGTTCAGAATAGTCATGTATATTCCTCAGACAGGAGATAAATCCATTCTGCTACTGCAAAGTGATTTTTCACTCAAGGGGAGACCCACGTTGACTGCCCAAGCTCAAATCTATCTATTTGCTGGCTTGAAATATTTCCTGGAGGAAGTATTCATTCATTCAGTGACCTGAAGGGTTAAGAAAACAGAAACACATAGTTTTGCCAAGCTGTTGTTATGGGAGTTACCATGGAAACCATAACTGGAATGTTTAAAAGTGTTGTTTCTGCGTAACCCACAGGAGTGTAGTCTGAGAGCCTCAGCGCGCTATAATCCTCGCAATTAGCTGCTATGTGGTAGGGCTTAGAAAACCTGATCAGATTAGACGCGAGCCTGGAGTCTAGGCTAACACATTCACTATATGGTGAATGTAGTCACATTACACATATACTTTTTATTTTACTATATACAGCAGAAGCTATAAATTAAGATGAAAAAGCTTTAATAAGTACAATGCAAAAATCAGGGGTGAATTAAGGGTACCGGGCTGTTCAGAATGCTGCCCCCCCCATTTCACATCAAAGATCCCTGTGACAAAATAATGTCCCATTGTGGACCTCCATACAGTGTAATGCCCCGTACCGGCCCCTATACAATATAATGTCCCACCACATAGTATAATGTCCAATGGTGGCAGTGGTCACTCCACACAGTATAATATGCCCCAGTGGCCCTTCCACATGGTATAATGTGCCAAAATGGGTTCTCGTTACAAATTTTCCAAAATTTTTGGGTTGACCCAAATACGAAATTATTGAGGTTCGCTACCCACAATCTCTTCAAACCCCAGTGTATAATAAAAGGAGACCCAGTGTAGGCGAGTAAACATAACAAACTCTGGCAGGCAGGTCTCTTTCCTATTTGGGCCTCCTCTGGAATCCTGAATAATTTTTTTATGCCACTATGACCCTCCTGACCCCTGAGGCCCAAGCACAGGCTTCAGAGGTCTCTGACATCATTTAGGAGGTCTGAATAGGATGCTGAAGCCCAGGGAAGGCGAGTAACATTGTTTTGTTATATTTACTGACCTCCCCAGGGTCTCTGCTTATTATACTCTAGGGCCAGACGAGATCGGATTACTTGCTGCTGGGCCCCCTTTCAGCCTTGGGCCCTGAGTAGCCACACATTCCACCTTTATTAACCTCTCTAATATTACATTGTGCTTTTGTTGACTATTCTTTGTGAGTAAAGTCAAGAGCTTCAAGTTACATCTCTGGGATCATCTCCTATATTATTAAAGGTTATTGTATATGTGATGATAAATTTCATAAATGGAAAAACTAGTGTGTTCCTAAGCATAATGATAAGAGAGGAGGGTCCTCTGCACAGCCAACTACCCTACAGCCATGTGTGTCACTGGTATTTGCTATTATGCTGTTTAAAATGAATTATCGCCTGTTATTTATTAATAGCCCCACAGTTTTGCAGTTTTTTCTACATGGCCGTGTTGTAGGATATGTTCCCTCAAGCCAAAATTTATCCTGCTAAGATGAAAAGTACAACGCCAATTCCAAAAAAGTAGGAATGCTGTGTAAAATGTAAAGAGATCAAAAATGCAATGATTTGAGAATCTCATATAACCATATTTCCTTCACAATAATATATATAGCACCAACATAGTGCCTATGCCATTGGCAGCTTACACTTCTTGAAAGCAGCTATAAATGCTGAACAATATATAGAGGTTTTTGGTCTAATTCACATAATCGCAAAAAAACAGATGTGTGATGCCCGTTTTTTTTGCAACGTTCATTTTGAGAACATTTTGAATCCAATGTGTCTATTCACATGTCTGTTTTTTTGATGATCCGTTTTTCATAGCCGTCAAAAAAATTTGCATTGAAACACATGGCTGTTTTTCACGTACATTAGGTCCGTGAATAACAACATGGTCGTGTGCATAAGGCCTTACTGAGAACAACACATGCTCCCATTCAGACAACCTCTGTTTCAAAGAAGGCCTGGAATATTTTAGAAAGTCAACACTAGCAAATGGCAGATATACTGTAGAAGACCGAGTTACGCTAGTTCACACTAGCGTTGGTCTCTCCATTGTTCCGGTATGCATGGGGACCTGAATGATGGAGAGTCCATTATCCCCTCACCCCATTATATATATATATATATATATATATATATATATATATATATACAGTGCTGGCCAAAAGTATTGGCACCCCTGCAATTCTGTCAGATAATACTCAATTTCTTCCAGAAAATGATTGCAATCACAAATGCTTTGGCAATAATATCTTCATTTAATTTGTCGTCAATGGAAAACCACAAAAAGAATTGTCAAAAAGCCAAATTGGATATAATTCCACACCAAACATAAAAAAGGGGGTGGACAAAAGTATTGGCACCCTTTGAAAAATCATGTGATGCTTCTCTAATTTGTGTAATTAACAGCACCTGTTACTTACCTGTGGCACATAACAGGTGGTGGCAATAACTAAATCACACTTGCAGCCAGTTGAAATGGATTAAAGTTGACTCAACCTCTGTCCTGTGTCCTTGTGTGTACCACATAGAGCATGGAGAAAAGAAAGAAGACCAAAGAACTGTCTGAGGACTTGAGAAGCAAAATTGAGAGGAAGCATGAGCAATCTCAAGGCTACAAGTCCATCTCCAAAGACTTGAATGTTCCTGTGTCTACCGTGCGCAGTGTCATCAAGAAGTTTAAAGCCCATGGCACTGTGGCTAACCTCCCTAGATGTGGACGGAAAAGAAAAATTGACGAGAGATTTCAATGAAAGATTGTGCGGATGGTGGCTAAAGAACCTCGACTAACATCCAAACAAGTTCTAGCTGCCCTGCAGTCCGAGGGTACAACAGTGTCAACCCGTACTATCCGTCGGTGTCTGAATGAAAAGGGACTCTATGGTAGGATACCCAGAAAGACCCCACTTCTGACCCAGAGACATAAAAAGCCAGGCTGGAGTTTGCCAAAACTCACCTGAGAAAGCCAAAAACTTTTTGGAAGAATGTTCTCTGGTCAGATGAGACAAAAGTAGAGCTTTTTGGGAAAAGGCATCAACATAGAGTTTACAGGAAAAAAAAAGAGGCCTTCAAAGAAAAGAACACGGTCCCTACAGTCAAACATGGCGGAGGTTCCCTGATGTTTTGGGGTTGCTTTGCTGCCTCGCACTGGACTGCTTGACCGTGTGCATGGCAATATGAAGTCTGAAGACTACCAACAAATTTTGCAGCATAATGTAGGGCCCAGTGTGAGAAAGCTGGGTCTCCCTCAGAGGTCATGGGTCTTCCAGCAGGACAATGACCCAAAACACACTTCAAAAAGCACTAGAAAATGGTTTGAGAGAAAGCACTGGAGACTTCTAAAGTGGCCAGCAATGAGTCCAGACCTGAATCCCATAGAACACCTGTGGAGAGATCTCAAAATGGCAGTTTGGAGAAGGCACCCTTCAAATCTCAGGGACCTGGAGAAATTTGCCAAAGAAGAATGGTCTAAAATTCCAGCAGAGCATTGTAAGAAACTCATTGATGGTTACCGGAAGCGGTTGTTCGCAGTTATTGTGTCTAAAGGTTGTGCTACCAAGTATTAGGCTGAGGGTGCCAATACTTTTGTCCAGCCCATTTTTGGAGTTTTGTGTAAAATGATCAATGATTTGACTTTTTTTTCATTCTCTTTTGTGTTTTTTCATTGCAAGCAAAATAAATGAAGATATTATTACCAAAGCATTTGTGATTGCAATCATTTTCTGGAAGAAATTGAGTATTATCTGACAGAATTGCAGGGGTGCCAATACTTTTGGCCAGCACTGTTATATATATATATATATATATATATATATATATAGACTATACTGGGGTCCACCGTGTGTCAATTAGGTTTTGGCCAGTTTTATACTGAAACCAGCAGAGAGAAAAGTCTTCCGTGCGGGACTTTTCTCTCCGCTGATTTTAGACACCCTACCAAGACTCCAACGTAGATGTGAACCTGGCCTTACTGACATAAAGATAAGCTGCTGTAGCAGAGAAAGTTGCAAACTGAGGCAGTGCCTAAGTGAAATTGACAGAACTCTTTCAGCAGTGTCACAGACAGCAAGTGTTGCAGTTGTGAACTGATTGTCGTGGTTTAAGCCAACCTATTGCCTCATGTAAGACTGATGAAACCATCACACTAGCTGCCTCATATGCAGTGGTGAACCTAGCCTCTTTGCTGCCTGAGGCGGACTATAGAAAGACGCCCCCCCCCCCCCAAAAAACAAAACAAAAAAAAAAACTGAGTTTCCATGCTACTAGTTTAACACACTGTTATCGTCGCACAATATACACAATACACAAAGTTATAAAACAGTTTTTAAGAATTCTTCTTCCTGTATTACTTCAGTATCAGATCAACAACACAGCATTAACAATGAAAGTAACTTCACACATCTTCTGCTTGTTGGATGGACGAGCTCACGTGGCCCCCATTCTCTATAATAGGAGCCCCGCAGATAGCTGAGTACTGGACTTCGGCTATCTTTGGCACTCCCATTAAAGTGAATGAGAGCCATGAGGGTTCGTCCATCCACCAAGTGACACACCTATATATATATGGCTGCAGTCAGGCTGGATTCCCACCCAGTGGGGGAAAAAACCCAATTCTCAGGCTCAGTGGGGGTCTCAGCAGACAGACCCCCATCACTCAGGTATTTATTCTCTATCATTTAGGTGAATACAGGGCAGTAACATTCTGTGACTTACAGGTGACGTCTCTGGCTAATCGGTCACATTTCCCTTCTCTTCCCTTTGGACCGCCATGACCACTTCTTCCAGCTGTGACTTGTCTCTGTAAAGGTTGCAACACAGACATCTTTGGCTCCTCACTTTTCCAGGCATCCAACCCACATTGTCCTCACCTACACAAAGCCCCCATTCTGCTGCTACCCCCAATTATATAATATATGATATAACCCCCCATAATGAATAATACCCCCAAGTGCATCTTTATATTAATAATGTCCATGTGTACCCTGTATAAATAGTGCCCCTTATTAATAATACCCCAGGTGTTAACTAATTAAAAGGTTTTCCAGGTCATTAATAAACTAATCAGTGGGGTTCAAAAACCTAGGACCCCCACTGACCAGCTGTTTGAATGGTACCTGTGTAAGCGCCGTGACCGCTTCTCTGTTTACATAGTATAATTCATCTCATAGCGGCCATGTAATGTAACTACAGCCTCGTCCTGTACATGTCTACAGTATGTGACAAGGCTGGAATTACATCACACGGTCACTATAAACAGACAGCGTATAATATAAACAGGTGCCATAGCCCATGTTTATAGCGCCCCATTTACACAAACTATAATGTTCCACAGCAGCCCCTGCACACAGTATTACACAGTGTTATGGCCCGCAGCGGCCCCTGCACACTGTATTATGCCTCTCAGCGGCCCCTGAACACGGTATTATGCTCCATAGTGGCCCCTGCTCACGGTATTATGCCCCGCATTGGCCACTGCACACGGTATTATGTTCCACAGCAACTCCTGCACACAGTTTTATGCCCCATATTGGCTCCTGCACACGGTATTATGCTCCATATTGGCCCCTGCACACGGTATTATGCTCCACAGTGGCCCCAGCACACGGTATTATGCTCCATAGTGGCCCCTGCACTGGTATTATGCTCTATAGTGGCCCTTGCACTGGTATTATGCTCCATAGTGGCCCCTGCACTGGTATTATCCTCCATAGTGGCCCTTGCACTGGTATTATGCTCCATAGTGGCCCCTGCACTTGTATTATGCTCCATAGTGACCCCTGCACCCGGTATTATGCTCTATAGTGGCCCCTGCACTTGTATTATGCTCCAGAGTGGCCCCTGCACAGGGTATTATGCTCTACAGTGGTCCCTGCACAGGGTATTATGCCCCATAGTGGCCCACCCATGAACTATTATTATACTCTGGGGTCTTTTCAGACCCCAGAGTATAATGATTGGAGACCCAGGGGAGAATACAAACATAAAAACCAGAGTTACTTACCTATCCTGGACACCGGTGCACTCCTTGCAGCTTTCGGCCCTGTTTAATTGCGCACACACGTCACGTGATCAGGCCAGCGACGCGACCTGATGACGTCACCAGAGGCCCCAAGCCTGCTCGGAGTTACATCGGATCGCAGGAGGTGAGTAACACTGGTTTTTATGTTCCCTCACCAACCCTAAGCCTTCGATTATTATACTCTGGGGTCTGAATAGACCCGGAGTATAATAATAGTAGTATTTGCGGCCCGCGGCCTAACTTACCGATCCCCGCGGCCGCTCACAGCGGCATCCGCTTCCCTTTCTGCGGCCCATAGCAGAAGGGGAAGCGGGGGCGGCCACGAGCAGACGCGGGGTAGGTAAATAAATAGGCCCTGACCTGCCGGGGATGCTCCAACAGGTTACGGCCTATTTATATATATAAAAAAAAAAGTTATACTCACCTGCGATGCCTTGATGGAGCCGCCGCCTCCTCTTCTTATCCGCGACGTCTGTGTCTCAGCGTAGGCGGCGTGATGACGTCATTGTATCGCCGCCTGCGCTGAGATGCGACGTCTTGTAAACCAGCCCAGGACAGGCCCCGCTCAGCTGTTTTTTTTTTTTTTTTTAAAGCGGCCTGTCCTGGGCTGGTTTACATTAAATAGTAAAAATGCCGCCCCCGGACAGTGCCGCCCGAGGCGGCCGCCTCACTTCGCCTCATTAGCGGTGCGCCCCTGCTCATATGACAACTTTGCTGCCACCAAGCTTATTGCTTCCCTGTGAATAAATTTCTACAGTCCACATCTGTACCTGTCTATATCCTTCCACCATCCTGGTGTGATGAGTTAATATATTGCCAAGAGCCACTAGATCCTAATTATTTGAGGGGCATACCATTTCAACCAACTAACCAGTCCCTTTACTGCCTGCATGCTTGATAGTCATTTCAATGAATAGTCCTAATCTTTCCTAGTCCACATGTTGGTTTTATGCATGTGGATGGATGACAAATAAAAATTATATACAGGAGGTGTAACCTATAGTGTCTAATAATGGAGGGTAAGGGTAGGAACAACATTTTTGGCACTTTTTTTTCCCTAAAGATGCACATTGTTTTATTTATGGTTTTATTAAAAAAAAAACAAAAAAAAAACCGTTAAGACTAAGGATCAATTTTGTGGAAAAAAAAAGCTATGTTTTACAGTACCAACAAAGATTCTGGTTAATCCCAGCCACACCTTGCGAAAAAAAAGCTGCTGCGGAAAAATGCAGGATGTCAATTTTAGCTGCAGAAACACAAGCATTTTCCCTATAGATTTAATAAGGGGAAAAAATGCAGAGAAAAACACAGCAAAACAAAATGAAAAATTCATATTGGAAAAAAAACAATGCGTTTTTTAGCTGTGGTTTGCTATGTGGGGCCTTACCCTAAGGTTATGACCAATGTGTTTTTTCCTAAATTTAAAAGAAACTTACAATTCCACAGCTAAAATGAAAATGCTGTATTTTTCAAAAATGCAAATGTATTTGAAAACGCAGCTTTTAGGCTAAAACCCCACATGGCGTAAACACCGCGATTCGCCCGAGGCGGAAGTGCTGCGGAAAAAATCACAGCGTTTTACAGTCAGAGCAAAGTGGATGGGATTCTAGTGAATTCCATGCCCACTTTGCGGAAAAAACCGTGCTGCTGACACGCGGCATTTTCCAAAACCGACACGGTTTTGGAAATCGCAGCATGTCAATTATGCCTACGGAAACGCCGGCGGTTTTCCCATAGGAATAATTGAAACAGAAAGTCCGCAGAGGAAAACTCTGCAAACTTTCTGTCTAAAGTGCTGTGGGAAGAACCGCGATGCGATCTTGCTGCGGTTTCTCCAGCAGCGCTTTTTTTGCTGCGGTACGCCACGTGGGGACTTAGCCTTACACAGCTCTTTTTTACTACAATGTGTGGATAAGATTCATGAAATCTCATTCACATTGCTAGCACTGTAAAATGCAGTATTTTTTCCACTGCGTTTCTGCAGCAGCAAAGTGGGGCCTTAACCTAAAACAGTAAAAGTAATGTATTATTAGGTTTGTTCTTTCTATCATATCTAATTTATATAAGCAATAATATGTTCTGCAGAGCCGTAAGTGAGAATTTAACCACTCACACCAGTCCCTGTGCTCAATGGTGCTCACAATCTCATTTTCCTACTCTATTTCAGATATACAGACATACCTATACTGTATTTCTTCTCATTTCTGAAGTTGGAATATCACACATATGTACATGCTGTAGGCATGACTCCTAAATAACAAATCTTTTATCACCCATGAACCCACAATGCTATGCCCAAATCTTAATCAGTTTTTACAGCAGAGCCAAGGACTGAGGCAGCTGCAGGTAACATACTATAACATTATACAATATATATAATTTATTTGGAACATAAAACCTTCACCAGATTGTATGGCGCTATCAGTCACATAGAGACGGTTGCTGTATTTTTTATAAGATGTGCTGCATTTCGTGTTGTTTTTGTATCCAGCGAGCACTTTACTACTCTAGATAAAAAACAGCACACATTTTGTTTTCTAGCTGTGTGATATGGAGAATAACCATGTGTTGTTCTTTTGCTGTATAAGAAACAATTATTGACAAAATTATTTTCATCTCCTATTATTGATCAAAACCATATCCTAGCATAGTTAGTATTTTACGCCACATTCTGTCCAAATGCATCAGAATATAATTCCTATAAATATAATATTTTTTTCACACCTTATTTATTTTTGCCTAAAGTACTTTCTTAAGTAGAATTTGTGTAATATTTCTGTAATATTATGTACCTAATATATGTATTTTTAAAGTTTGAGGTGGTGGTGATCCCCACTAGGTTTTGATTACTTTGTTGCATCAATGACACACCATATGGCCACATGACCGCTGCAGCCAATCCCGGGCCTTAGTGGTCTTGTGTTATACATGCAAGAATCACTACTGAATAATCACAGTGCATATGTATTTATGTCATTTTAGCAGCAAAGTATGACCAGCAGAGTCTACCAGAACGTCACCAATGGAGCAGAGGTGAACTTAACAGAGCAGTAATCTTACCGTATTTCTTGCTATTACTGGTAACTCTGGAAACCCCTTTAAGGGATTATCTAATAAAGACAACTGCTCAAGCAATGATGTTCAGATAACTGCTCCGACAACCATGATGCAAAACGTTTTGGATCCATGGGGCACCTGTTTTCATAGATCACTCATAGATTTTAGTTTATTTAGGGATCAATGAAAAAAAGGCAAAATTAAGACATATACTATTTTTTGATCACCCATTAAAACGGACCTTCAAAAAATTGGTCATGTGAATAGCCCCATTCTAATGGATTGATTTTAATGCAACTAGTGACAGCCATTAGAAAAACAGCCATCACATAAACTTGTTCGTGTGAATAGAGCTTAAAACTTACTAGTGAAAGTTTCATGTTGCATGGCTATCATATGTATGAACAGCTGACCATGTAATCATTTACCATGCAAGTGGGGTATAGGATAGGCATATAGTAAGGGCAAGTGGCACAAGTGATGACGTCAGGAACTGGCTGGGATCAGTACCAAGAGAACAGAAGATAATGGTAGTGTGCAGGGAAAATGATAGGGAACAAGTCAAAGTCAAAGGTCACAAATAAATCAAAAAGTACATAGAAAACACCACTTCAGGCACACTAGCACGTAGAGATAGCCAGAGGAATATTTACCAGCATGCATGCTGGACCTTTCAGTAGCAGGAAGGGAGTGCATATCCACCCTATGGACTGACACAGCAACAGCAGCAAAATCATGAAGTGCATTGTAGAGGAGCAGGGAAATGGCAGTGTGTAGAGAAGGTAACAGTCGATCATGCCTGCTGGGAGAGGTAGTACACTGGAGGGTACAGACTACTGGCGTTACAGCAAGGGCTGTCTTGACGTGACAACTACGGTACTTTAATTTTTGACATAAGCATCAAACACAGCATTAAACACATTGACCCAATCGTATTAAATATGCACTTTAAAATGTGAATATAAAGCAATAGTAAACCTGCGCAGCATTTTGGTTTGGATGTTATTGTTGAGTTTTTGGTGTCAGTGGTAATTTAAAACCCAGCATACTCTTAGGTGGGACACTATTTTCCCAAAGGCTTCTTCAAAACATAAGAAAAATTATGCAATAAAAAATAACCCTCAAAACCATTTGTAAAAATGATCTGAAAAAGCTTGAAATTTAAGGCATTTTTAGACGGCTTTAAACCTCTTGTTATCATCATTTTCTCTTTTGTTTCTCCTGCAGTTCCTTCCTATAGTGACTCGAATAAATCAGTCTATATTTTGTTCTAATGCCAGGGATTAAATCACTTAGGCCTGGAAGCTTTCAGGGAAAACACAGATCAATAAATAGAGTTCTGTAATCTGTATCAGGAATTTGCATTTTAAGGTCTGAAACATCAGCGAGCTGTGAATCATTTACCCTCAGCACCACACGTAGAATGAGGGAGAGCTGCTAAACCCAGGAGAGGTTGTATAATAGTACACTTCAGCCAAAGTTAAAAAAACACATGGAAAATTTTGTTACAGTAGAAGCCTATGCTGTTTTATTTACTTCACAGTGATTCCACCTTTCCCGAAAACATGTTAAATGAGGGCGAAAAAAACACAGAGCAAGCCACAGAGCTCCATGTGGCGCATCCAAGTCAGGTGGTTGTTTGGACGCAAGGACTACACAAATGCGGTATGCTTGCTGCGGATATTTGTTTGCATAAGCTCTCAGAGTTCAATGAGGTCATTTTCTCATCTTCCTTGTGTTTTTCTGTATGTTCCACAAACCTGTCAGCTTTAAACAACAGCCCCTTTCTTCACATTGGAAATAGAAACACGTCCTCTGCAGGAATTTTCCACTTAATAGCTCCTGCTTTCCTAGCTGGTGCCTCTGAGCACCACCACTGCAATGCTGTATTTCTTTCCACTGCAGTTTGACATTTAGCAGCCAAGCACAAGGATGTGTATTCAGTCACCCTCTGTCTTAAAGGCATACACATTTTAGCACAATCACAAAACCTAAGCGCGCGGCCACAGCAGCCCATATACAGATGCAGCAGAGCTGAACTTGTCGCTTCACTGTTTGCTACTGCACCCTTCATTTCCTCTGCAATCCTATGTAAATCCACAGCTAATTGCATTGAGATATTATTATGCATTGTGAAAAGTGACAAACTCATCTCAGCTACATCTGTACTGCTTAACCATGTGTCATTTTTTGCTATTTTATTAGGCTGGATCTCACTGTTTGCTTTATACTTTCTAATAAATCAAATATTTTGACTCCATTTACCTCCTCAATATTTGTCATTGCTATGATTTTATTTGTTAAATTTTACCTCCGATAATCATAAGCAAACACACGCTTCTGCTGACAGATGAGGTGTGTTATCAAAACGTCAAATTTTGCCCAAAAAGGGACAAATTGTCTGAAAGCCTCGCATTTAGCAAACTGTTTCAGCTACCTAACTGTTGTTCTGTTCTCCCTGAGCGCCGTAACTTAGGACTTTTCCACTCAGATGACGAAAATATAACCTTGATATTATAAGGGCCTACAACGTAATGCTTTACGTTCCCATCTGAAGAATAGTTTTATGATGGATTAACCGCCGTGCTTCTTCCTCAGCATGGTGTCAGAACACAAGAGGAACCTCTTTGGAAACCAAGGTTACCCCTGTCTGCACATAGTGGTAGATTCTCAGACAGCTAGGTCCCACTAGGTCAGACAGACACGTTGTATTGTGTATCAAATGAAAGTAGGATTGGAGAGAAAGGAAAGGAGGGAGGGAATTTAGTAGACAGAGAGTGTGGGCTTCTCTGTGAGAAGGAAAAAAAAAACGATTGATGATTTGCAGGACACCTAGGGAATTTCTTTCAGTTGCATTGCTTCTACTTTTAGCTCTGAACAAGGGCTGGTAGGGAAAAAAATAAGAAGGGCTGACAGATTGTGCTGATCAAAGCATCAGCGTATTGAATGCCTTGCTCCGCTCGCTATTTATTAGAATAAGAGGAGGGATCCTTTGCTATTCTAATAAGGAAAGAAGGATTAAAGATCAGAAAAGCTTTGGAATGTCTCAACTGCTATTGTGAAGCAGAATGTATTACTTTATTTTTTGGGGGGTGGATGCAATGCTCTCCATTATTCTGCTTTCTAGCTATGGCCTCTGTGTCTGCTCTCGGGAGTTCAGATGATGAACTATGGCATTTTTTTTAATGCAAGCAAGTGCCCTCTTGGGAACCTAGTTAACTGTCTTTTAGCCTGATTAACCTGGCATATCAAGGCTAAATATGCTGCTGGGATCCTATTAGAATCATCACTTCACGTGGATGAAAAGGAGCGGGTGTAAAAATATATTATGTGCTGTTAGTGATCTCATGTCCTAAAAATGATTATCCCCAGGAGCAGAGAAGAGGATTATGGGGTGGGATCTACAACAGAAATCGGCTTTCCATGTGCATTCCTTGGATAATGTGTCATTGCAGTGCTATTTATTTTCTGTTACTTATATATATATATATATATATATATATATATATATAATGCTAGAGAAATAAATAAATATGCAAGCACCAAGATCATGCCCACAAGAGGAGGAAGGCCCACTGTTACTTTCTGCTCTGCACACTACATTTGCTTTTCCTATCACGTGCTTTCCTGTCAGCGAACCTTTCAAAATCCATTTTGTTCAGATTTGGCCGATTCTGTCTAAAAGTTTAATATGGTTCATTGCACTGATGCTGCAGTTGTCCCCACTGACAAGTCTGATGGCCTCCTCAAGGGACCTCAAGTTCTAAACTGATGAGCTTAAAACTGATTACAAAATAACACAATGGGGCAGACAAACCTAAATTGTTTTTATTCGGAGAGTGCAAAGTTAGACTAGACAGTTGCAAACATTGCTAAATTTTGGCACACTGTCTAGAATTTTGGTACATTGTCCAGAATTTTAGCACATTGTCTGGTGCACAGTTTTGCATAATAAATACCGTCCCTTTTCAACAAGCCCCATCAGAAGAGGCACAGAAACTGTTGAAAATATCTAAAACACATAGAAAATGAGGTGTAAAGCATAGAAAGATGTCTAATGAAAAGCACCTGGGGAAGGGGCATTTGTTCTGTCTGGTTTTATAAGATGCTGAATCAGGCCTCCAAAAATTTGGATATGTCATTATTAGCACCTGGCCTTGTTTCGGTGGTGCACACAGCTGCAACTCAAAATATTAACCGAGTGGGCCATAAAAGACATATATGACATATAATGTAATGTCTGTAAAGCCTGTAATTGCTGCGCCATATGTGTGGTATTGTCACCTTGCCATACAGTTACAACTGCAAGGAGGGGCGCACATTGTGCGCAGGGATACCTTTCTTTGAGAAATACTGCTGTCTTTTTCCTAAATGGAATTTTGCAGGGAGTTCTTACTGGTAACTTGCCTTCACTTAATGGTCTTCTAAGTGTAGCAGTATTCACTCGTAACTTCAGATCTTCCTCGGTCTATCTGGAGGTGATCATTGGCTGAAGCCCTGCTATTTTGGCTGTTCTTAAATCCATTCAAACAGCAGTTCCCTGGTTCTGTCCACATCGTTCAAGTATTGGTTGCTAATTCAAGGCATTTTAGATCATTTTAGCTAAGTAGCCTATAAATTGCTTGCTTTTCACTTTGCAATCAAAGTATGTTTTTCATCAGAACAATGTCTAGAATGGCCCATTTTCCCCAGTATTTCAGAAGGAAATGCTCTATAACCAACATGTGTCCCATTTGCAACCCTCCTACCTTAAATAAGGGCCAAAATTGACCCCTGTTATTCCACAGAATGAATGACTTCACAGATGTAACTCTTCACTGAACAAGCCCCTGTCAATGAATGATTCAGTTACATAGAATAAGCGGCATGCATGTCCTAAATGTTGTTTCTGTGTTTTTTCTGCTACACTTACAGGTAAATTATTTGCTATGTAGAAATATCACTTCTATTAAAACCATTGATTTATCAGGTTAATGATGTTGGGCTGCTATTTTTTTGAAGACTACTGTAATGTTGTACCTACCAAAAGTGGTCCAAGGGATGCTAATAAGCAAACCAAAGACAGGGTCTAGCCCCTCTGGACTGATCCCGCAAAAGAGCTACTGTAGCACAAATTGCTACAGTTTGGTTACAAAAGAATTTTTTCAAAACACAGTGCATTGCAGCTTGCTGTGGAGCCACATAGTCGAAGAGCGGTCAGAGTGCCAATGTGGTGACTGTGTCTACAGTTGAAAATGCCTGCAAGAACATAAGTCCTTGCAAGCATTAAGGATTTAGTATGTTCTTATTTGTGTCATGGGATTCTGTTCATGTTCTGACTCAATAGCTTGGCTGCAAATGTGAGGTTGTGAGAGTGTCCTGTAGTCTCTATGCTAACCAGCAATTTACACCAAGATATTTATCATATAGTGTTCAACTCAACTGAGGAGGCGTAAACAAGATTCCAGATGCTTTAATCCAGGTAAATCTTGTAAAACCTCATACAGCAGTAGGTGAAAAATGATGAAATACCAGGAGCTGAGCAGACATGTTGCTTACAAAGAAGTGAAACTAAACTGGAGAGAGAGAGAGGAGGAGCTACAGCATCACAGCTAAGGATACAGAGAGAGAAAAGGGACAAACTACAAAGACAAACAGTATCACAGATACATGTCAGTGAATTAAACCAAGTCCTGGGACATGACACTCCCCGCCTGAAATCTTTAGATTTCAATGAAAACAAACATTAAATGTCCTGAGATGTCCATAAGGTCCTCTTCAAACCTGAAAAACAAAAAAGAAACATGCACAACAAACAATAATCAACAGTTAGTCCAAATAAACCAATCTTCAGATCGGGAAGCCGCAATTTGCCAACACCTCCACCGACCCACACTGTAATCTACAAGAACACGGTTTTAGTTCATGGAAGGAAGCTCCCCACCATGAGCTGTGAATGGTGTCCTTATCTTCTTTTATGTGACGTCTCCTCTTGGAAGAAGAAGCACCAGTTCATTAATTGGGCGGAAGAAAACTCGCACTGAGCCTCCCTTGGTTACCTTGACCTCCACTTTCCGAGTCTTCCCATCATCACTAGGGACAACTTTAGTGATGAGACCCATAGGCCATTCATTCCGATGGACTTCTTTATCCCTTAGAAGGACGAGGTCACCCACCTGGAGATTAGGTTTTGAGGTCTGCCATTTGTGACGGCTCTGTAGCATGTGGAGGTACTCTGTTTTCCAGCGGTGCCAGAACACATTGGACAGGTGTTGAACTTGTTTCCATTGGCGTCTGTAAATGTCACTGTGATCTAAGGTACGTGGAGAGGTAGCAGCAGTACCAATTTTCTGAGTAAGAAGCGTTGCTGGGGTTAAGATAATTGGAGATTCAGGGTCTGAAGATACTGGGACAAGTGGCCTTGCATTGATTATCGCAGACACTTCAGCAAGAAAGGTTATTAACGTCTCATGGGTAAGCAGTGTCGACTTGTGGTCCATCAACATAGAGTCAAGGATTCTGCGTGTGATCCCAATCATACGTTCCCAGGAACCTCCCATATGGGATGAATGTGGAGGGTTAAACGTCCAAGTGCACCCATTGTTGGATAAGAAGTTGTCTAACTGCAGTTCTTTGCAGGCTCCAACGAAGTTAGTGCCACAGTCAGACCTCAGTTGTTTGGCAGGTCCACGAATGGAGAAGAATCTTCGGAGGGCGTTGATAAAGCAAGATGAATCCATAGATTCAATTACTTCAATGTGTACTGCTCGAATGCTGAGACAGGTGAACAGCACAGCCCACCGTTTACTGTTTGCAGCTCCACCATGGGTTCTTCGTGTGATAACTGACCATGGACCAAAGACGTCCAACCCAACGTAAGTAAAGGGCGGATCAGTACTTAGACGATCTGGAGGAAGGTTTGCCATTTGCTGCTGTTGGTGTCTTCCCCTTAACTTGTGGCACTTAACACATTTATGGATCACAGAGGAGATGTGTCTCTTCATTCCCACAATCCAGAAACCGGCTGACCTGATGGCACCTTCAGTAAAATGTCTTCCTTGGTGCTGTACCTTCTCGTGGTAATGTCGGATCAGCAGAGCAGAAATGTAATGTCCACCTGGAATGATCACTGGGTTCTGTTCCTTGCTACACAAGTCAGACTTTCCAATCCGGCCGCCCACTCTCAATAATTCGTGGTGGTCGATTACGGGGTTTAGTTTGTAAAGTGCACTGTTCCTGGACAGATCGATGCTCCGTGAGATACTGTCAATCTCTTGATGATATACCTCTTGTTGAACACTCCAGATGATAACTTGCTCAGCGTGTTCAATGTCCGCTGCGGTAGGGTGTTTCGTACACATATGCCAGCCATGACACTCCGTTGATCTGTCCTTCGCAAAGCACTGAGCGATGTGAAACAGTCGGGCAACAGCTCTCACAATGGATGACCAGGTTGAGAAACGTTCAAAGCGATGTGGCTTCAGCTTCGCCTTTGGAATCACAGACGTGTAGAGTGTGGAGGTCATAGGCCTGATTTCCTTGTCAGACTCGAGATCCACTAAATTGTAGACAGCATTGTTAGGAGTCAAGCAGGGATCTTCATACAGGAAACTTGGAGGCGACAGCCACATATGGTCTAAAAGGTGTGCTGTCGGTGCAGGCCTTGTACCACGGTCAGCTGGGTTAAGTTGTGTGGAGACGTAATGCCACTGATCAGGGGCAGAGAAACTTCGGATGCGTTCCACTCTGTTTCCAATATACACATAAAATTGTCTTGTTTGATTGTGTATATAGCCAAGGACAACTCTGCTATCTGTGTAGAATGTAAATGAATCAATGGCAATGTCCATTTCATCTCTTATTGCTTCAGCAATTTCTACTGCAAGCACAGCTGCATAAAGTTCGAGTCGCGGAATGGAGTGTGCAGGTTTTGGGGTCAGTTTGGCCTTACCTAGAACAAATCCACAGTGTAGCTCATGATTGGCTCCAAATGTCCTCAGATAGGCCACTGCAGCTATAGCGTCCACTCATGCATCAGAGAAGATGTGGATTTCCTTCCTTACTGCCGCTGAAAGGGAGCTGGGTACATAACAACATGGAACCTGGAGTTGTTCCAATACTTGCAAAGAGGTTTTACATTTTTCCCACCTTTGTTGTTTCTCAGCAGGCAGTGGAGTGTCCCAGTCCATGTTCTCAGTGGTAAGCTGTCTTAGTAGTAGCTTGCCTTGAATGGTGATGGGAGCAATGAAACCAAGAGGATCATAAATGCTGTTCACAACAGATAAAACTCCTCGTTTGGTGAAAGGTTTGTCACAAGAAGACACTTGGAATGTGAACGTGTCTTGTTCAGTGTTCCATAGCAATCCTAGGCTGCGTTGCATAGGAGGAGTATCAGAACTGAGATCAAGATCCTTCAAGTTGATTGCATGGTCATCAGAGGGAAATGCCTTCATTACTTCCATATTGTTGGAGATGATCTTGTGAAGTCTGAGGTTAGCTACAGACAGCATTTCCTATGTTCTAGAGAGGAGATCAATCACTTCTTCACTTGCAGGTAAGGATTTAAGACCATCATCAACATAGAAGTTCCTCTCAACAAACTGACGAGCATCAGAGCCATACTCTTTCTCACCTTCATGGGCGGTCCTTCTCAGTCCATAAATCGCTACTGCAGGAGATGGGCTATTGCCAAAGACATGTACCTTCATCCGGTAACCTATGACTTCATTGTTGACATCATTGTCCTTATGCCATAGGAACCTGAGATAGTTTCTGTCATCATCCTTAACAATGAAGCAATGAAACATCTGTTGGATGTCGGCCATCACTGCAACTGGTTCCTGTCTAAAACGGATTAAGACTCCTATGAGGCTGTTGTTTAAGTTAGGACCAGTGAGGAGCAGGTTGTAGAGAGAGATGCCTTCATACTGAGCACTAGAATCGAACACGACCCTGATTTGGTCAGGTTTGCGAGGGTGATACACGCCAAATGATGGAAGGTACCAGCATTCTTCTCCTTCCTTTAGTGGAGGTGCAGGTTCTGCATGATCTCTCTCAAATACCTTCTGCATGAAACCTAAAAAGTGTTTCTCCATCTCTGGTTTCCTCTTGAGGGTACGTTTTAAAGAGGAAAATCTAGAAACTGCTTGCTTCAGATTGTTTGGTAGTTTTGATCTTGGGGAGCGGAAAGGTAAAGGTGCTACCCAACTGTTGGAGTCATTTTGAATGAATTCCTTGTCCATAAGTTTGAGAAATTCTTTATCAGCTATAGCCGGTGCCAGCTTGTTGTCATCACTTGTTGTATTGAACACTGTTAATCCAAGGGTGTCGTCCCCAGGCAGGAAAGTATTCACGTTGTCTCGGTGATTATGCAGCCACTTACTGTTGCTTATCTTCTCTTTCACTTGGTAGTGATGTGGACATGGCTGAAAACAAGTGCTGCGACCATTTGGTAACATATGTGTCTTAAATGAAGAAATATTGGTGGGCCTTTTCATCCTACCTATGCAGACGTTGCCAATGATAACCCATCCTAGATCGAGGCGCTGGGCAAATGGTGCATCATGTGGTCCATTAATTTGCTGGCGTATTTTGTGCAGTCTGAGAATGTCTCTACCTAGCAGAACTAGAATGTCTGCATTTTTGTCAAGGGATGGTATTTCACTGGCTATAGCCCTTAGATGAGGGTGCTGGAAAGCCGCCTCTGGTGTGGGTATCTCTTCTCTGTTTGATGGTATCTGGTTGCACTCAACAAGTGTGGGCAAAGGTATATCCAAATTGCCCTTGAGAGAAGCTATTACAAGACCACTGGCCCTTCTTCCAGAAACCTCTGATATGCCACTACAAGTACCCAAGGTACAGTACAGACCAAAAGTTTGGACACACCTTTTCATTCCAAGAGTTTTCTGTATTTTCATGACTATAAAAATTGTAGATTCACACTGAAGGCATCAAAACTATGAATTAACACATGTGGAATTATATACTTAACAAAAAAGTGTGAAACAACTGAAAATATGTCTTATATTCTAGGTTCTTCAAAGTAGCCACCTTTTGCTTGGATTACTGCTTTGCACACTCTTGGCATTCTCTTGATGAGCTTCAAGAGATAGTCACCTGAAATGGTCTTCCAACAGTCTTGAAGGAGTTCCCAGAGATGCTTAGCACTTGTTGGCCCTTTTGCCTTCTCTCTGCGGTCCAGCTCACCCCAAACCATCTCGATTGGGTTCAGGTCTGGTGACTGTGGAGGCCAGGTCATCTGGCGTAGCACCCCATCACTCTCCTTCTTGGTCAAATAGCCCTTACACAGTCTGGAGGTGTGTTTGGGGTCATTGTCCTGTTGAAAAATAAATGATGGTCCAACTAAACGCAAACCAGATGGAATAGCATGCCGCTGCAAGATGCTGTGGTACCCATGCTGGTTCAGTATTCTTTCAATTTTGAATAAATCCCCAAGAGTGTCACCAGCAAAGCACCCCCACACCATCACACCTCCTCCTCCATGCTTCACGATGGGAACTAGGCATGTAGAGTCCATTTGTTCATCTTTTCTGCGTCGCACAAAGACACGGTGGTTGGAACCAAAGATCTCAAATTTGGACTCATCAGACCAAAGCACAGATTTCCACAGGTCTAATGTCCATTCCTTGTGTTCTTTAGCCCAAACAATTCTCTTCTGCTTGATGCCTGTCCTTAGCAGTGGTTTCCTAGCAGCTATTTTACCATGAAGGCCTGCTGCACACAGTCTCCTCTTAACAGTTGTTGTAGAGATGTGTCTGCTGCTAGAACTCCATGTGGCATTGACCTGGTCTCTAATCTGAGCTGCTGTTAACCTGCGATTTCTGAGGCTGGTGACTCGGATGAACTTATCCTCCGAAGCAGAGGTGACTCTTGGTCTTCCTTTCCTGGGGCGGTCCTCATGTGAGCCAGTTTCTTTGTAGCGCTTGATGGTTTTGGCCACTGCACTTGGGGACACTTTCAAAGTTTTCCCAATTTTTCGGACTGACTGACGTTCATTTCTTAAAGTAATGATGGCCACTCGTTTTTCTTTACTTAGCTGCTTTTTTCTTGCCATAATACAAATTCTAACACTCCATTCAGTAGGACTATCAGCTGTGTATCCACCTGACTTCTGAACAATACAACTGATGGTCCCAACACCATTTATAAGGCAAGAAATCCCACTTATTAAACCTGACAGGGCACACCTGTGAAGTGAAAACCATTTCAGGTGACTACCTCTTGAAGCTCATCAAGAGAATGCCAAGAGTGTGCAAAGCAGTAATCAAAGCAAAGGTGGCTACTTTGAAGAACCTAGAATATAAGACATATTTTCAGTTGTTTCATACTTTTTTGTTAAGTATATAATTCCACATGTGTTAATTCATAGTTTTGATGCCTTCAGTGTGAATCTACAATTTTTATAGTCATGAAAATACAGAAAACTCTTGGAATGAGAAGGTGTGTCCAAACTTTTGGTCTGTACTGTATATGGATAAGTATCACCCTTTAAGTTAAACAGATCAAAGAGTTCTGACCTTGCAAGTGAGTGGTTGCTCTGGTCGTCCAAGATGGCGTACACCCTCAGAGCCCTTTCTGGTTGGCCCTTGGGGTATATATTGACTAGGCATATCCTTGCACAGGACTTGTCACAAAGGTCTTCTCCGCAGACTTCTGTACATGAGGAAGATACTGTGGTAGTATTTGCTGCTTGATCTGTGTTCTCCCCGCCATGCTTAGTTGGGGAAGGGGAACCTCTAGGCGGTGTGGCACTAGGCTGGGATGGATGAAGAGCTTGTACATGGTTCTCACTGCCACACTCTATACACTTAATAGCAATTTTACAGTCTCTAGCAACATGTTCAGTAGAGGCACAACATTTGAAACATATCCCTAGTTTCTTTAGAAGCTCTTTATGTTCCTGGATTGGTTTCCTCCTGAAGCCAATACACTTCTTGAGGGGATGAGGCTTCTTGTGAATAGGACACAGACGGTTAGGATTTTCTACCTTTTCGTCTTGGTTGTTGTTGCAACTGCTTTCTTCTGGTGCTGATGTAGGTATAGGAAGAATATCAGTCTTTTTCACCGAAACTGGGCCTCTGCGGTTTCTGTAGTTAGAATGTGAGCTGTCATACTTAATAGGAGGTGAACCAGGAACACTGGGATCCCCATAGGAAAAGCTTGGGTCATTCTTGGATTCTGCAATGTTCTTGATAAACTCACAGAAGTAGGAAAATGGAGGAAAGGAGACTCTATTCTCAGTTTTGTATCTTGACCCAACTGTGGTCCACCTTTCTTGAATATTATATGGCAACTTGGTGACTATCGGGTTTACCCCACGAGCAGTGTCCAGGTAACTGAGGCCCGGTAGGAGAGTGTCCGCCTTAGCCAGTAGGAGCTCCATGAGTAGGTCACTAAGTTCTTGAAATTTCTGATGATCCTTACCAGATATCTTTGGAAACCCTTGCAACCGTTTGAACAGAGCATTCTCTATTGCTTCAGGACTGCCATAGGTCTTCTCCAGTCTTTCCCAAGCAGCGGTAAGGCCTGCTATGGGGTTGTAAATGTGGACGGATCTGAGTCTTTTAGCACGTTCTGTGGAATGTGGGCCAAGCCACCGGATAAGCAAATCTAGTTCTTCAGCTGCAGTAATGCCAAGGTCACTAATTGCAGTTTTGAAGGCACATTTCCAGCCTCTGTAGTTCTCAGGTTGGTCATCGAACCTTGTGAGTCCAGTCTTAGTAAGCTCACGGCGAACCATGTACCTTGCAAACTCTGACATGTCTGTTCTCTCTGACTTTAAATATTGAGTTGCTGGCTGAGTAGCGGTGATTACGTTGTTAGTGGGGTTCTGGTTAACAGAGGTAGGTAGTGTAGGGGCTGCGTAGGCATTCAGCCTAGGAGCTAGCTTAAAGTCCATAGGTTTAGCCACATATGGATTTGAAACTGGACTGTTGCTTGCAGTCTGGTGGTATGGTGTCACATTGGTGTTTACCTGAGTATCAGTATATTGCATTTGCTGAGGTGCAAGGCTTTGGGAATCCATGAAGGAAGAAGAAACTGGATGCTGGACAGGCAGGGCATTGTACTGACCTTGAATGCGGTGTGCTTCAGAAGATACTGTGCCCTGTTGCACTGGAGAAATGTTGTCCCTGACAGGAACATTTGTGGCAAATAGGGATTCACTGCTTTGGCTTAGTACATAGTCTCTTGTGCGCTTAAGGGGATCCTCTGCTTCCACATCGCACAAACTGGTGCTGTCGCTTTCACTTCCACTGATGGCCTGTTCTAAAATGCTTAACCTTGCCATGGCTGCAGCATGCTCATACTGTTTCTCTAGAGCCTCTAGTTCTGCCCTTTTTTGAGCTGCATTAGCTTCCATTTCTGCTTTCTGTTGTGCAAAGGCTGCCTGTATCTTAGTAGCTTCCGCCTCTGCACGTGCTTTTATAAGTTGCTCACTGAGTGTGGAAGATTTTGAGGAACGTGACTTAGATGTACGCTTTGAACGCTTGGTAGACTCAGAAACATGGGATGCCATTTCCTGCAGTTGCGCAATTCTTGCCTCTGTCCTTAACTTAGTTTCATGTACTAAGCTTTCTCGTTCTGAATTGAGATGCTGGAAGCTTTGCAATTCAGCTAAAGAATCGTCTGTATGAAGTTTCCTCAATATGCTTTCATACTCCTCAGCTTTCATTTTATAATGTCCATGCATAGCACAAAGCTGTCGCAGAGCTCCCTCTAGTGGTGATATATGGTATGCAGGCAAGCACATGGCAGATATCTTAGTCTGTATTTCCTGCCACCATTTTGAGAGTTCACAGGAAAGTTCATGCTTTAAACCTTCTAGATTGTCTCTAACCTGTTTAATTGAGCGTCTAGCCTTCTCACTGGGCTGCAGACTGAGGTCCATGCTACCTTGTGCTTCAGGGTGCCCTTCAGCCATGATGCAACACAAACAGGATAAATATAACTTTGCTGGAGTAAGATGGCTGCTTGCTAGAATCTTCTTATGCTGAGGGAGTCTGAGCTGCGAATGCAACTTACACAATGCTGATTCCTTCTGGCTTCAGGTAACTTGCTGTGACTGACTGTATGTCAGAAGTTGGTGAACTGTCTTACAGCCGTATCTGGCAGTCTTTATGCATCATTTTTCACTGTTCTGACTCAATAGCTTGGCTGCAAATGTGAGGTTGTGAGAGTGTCCTGTAGTCTCTATGCTAACCAGCAATTTACACCAAGATATTTATCAGATAGTGTTCAACTCAACTGAGGAGGCGTAAACAAGATTCCAGATGCTTTAATCCAGGTAAATCTTGTAAAACCTCATACAGCAGTAGGTGAAAAATGATGAAATACCAGGAGCTGAGCAGACATGTTGCTTACAAAGAAGTGAAACTAAACTGAGAGAGAGAGAGAGGAGGAGCTACAGCATCACAGCTAAGGATACAGAGAGAGAAAAGGGACAAACTACAAAGACAAACAGTATCACAGATACATGTCAGTGAATTAAACCAAGTCCTGGGACATGACAGTTCAGTATAGTTGGTGGATATAGGAAATTGTCAGGGGTTTTTACAATTACTTTTTAATATTATAATCTTTTTTGATATAGTGCCAATATATTCCATATCACTTCACATTTCAGAGGATATACGGATATATTTCAGCCTACAAACAAGATCAGTCAGACTAACAAATGAATTACTGGCTTAAACAAATGGGCCCTACTCACAAGAGCTTGCAATCCACAAGTAAAGGTGTTTGTTCTGTACAATGTCAGCTATCTTTTATGCAAATAATGCGAGTCATGCAGACATTATTTGTGTATCCACACATAGCATGAAGTGCATTAAGGTACAGGAAGTATGGAGGATACAGTTCAATAAAGGGATGTGACTGTAATAAACAATGGAGATAAAAGAACAATACATGTGAAGCGCTGCGGAATATGATAGCACTATATAAGCAACCACAATAAATAAGAGTAAATTTATGGATTGGGATGAATTGTGGATGTTGGGAATTAATCTGATTGTCCAAGGTATTGCATTCCAGAGATCGGGTGCAGCATGAGAAAAGTCCAGAGACTTACATTAAATAGTATATATTCCACCAAGTAGAATCAGAAAACAGGAGTAGAAAAGATGATAACATATTTAGGATAAAATCCATTTTATATCACATCTAAATTAAATTATGAAATATATCATTGGAAGGGTCAAATTTTTTATTAAACAAACCTAAAGAATCTGTTGCTGTCCCACTAAATTAACAACGGTAGGAAACTATGCTGTCATGGTCTTTGTGTTCCATTCACATACTTACTCCTTACCAGAGCAATTTCATGGCTGGTGTCAGTGTGATGAGAATTGTTTCTTGTTCTTTGACCAGGATTTATCTTATTGTTGCCTTAGCACCCCTGGTGGTCTGTATTCTTATGCTACTGACAAGGTTGTACGTATCAACATTGGTTCTTCACTGTGCAAACTTTTTTGCAATAGACAGCATAACAGCAAGGAAAATTAAGCATTTCTGCAATATCATATTTGTTTTCAATGTGTCTTCTCACTAGTACAGTGGTGGTCTCTGTAATAAAAGAGGTATTTCACCTTCACCTAATAAAGTTTATTTTTTTGTGTGATGAAAAGTTATACAATGTTTTATTATATTTTTTGCATGAATTCTTTGCATGGTTCAAAATATCTGCTTGTAGTGAATCAAAAGGAACCCACATTGTTTACTTCCAGTAGATATACAAATTCATCCTGATCACGTGATGCTCATGCAGGCTGCAAGCAAACCCAGTGGAAGTCAGAACATGGAAGAAATTTCCATTTGCCTACCAACCAGATGCAGCGGTTAGAAGGAGCTGCAGCCACTCAGTGGAAGGTAACTAATAGGTTTGCTATATGCTACAGCATGGGATTGCTTGATAAAAGGAGAAGTAGCATAAATCTAGAGCTTCTAGTGGAAGTTAGGTGTAACTGAGCTTAAAGGAAGCACTATCACCTTAAAAAATAAGATATATACAAGGTAGAGTAAGGAACTGAAGTTCCTTTACTCACAGATATCAGGTAAAAAGATTTCCCACGCACCTGCCCTCCTTCAGTAGGTTAAAACAGGAGCTAGAGTCGTCTCAAGTCATAACAGTGGGCAGGAAAACGGAATCTTTGGAGGCAGTACAATTTAAGAATGTATTATTGCAATGTATATTTGCAGAAATGCCAACTCACATGGTTATTCCAAGAGTTCCACGGACTTGGACCTACAGTCAAGTATAGATTTCACAGGTGATGGCTTAATTGCCTCTTAGACTGGGGTGGACATCCCATTGGTCAGTAGGTCAGGAGGCCCTATCACCTTAACAGCATCTTTCTATTGTCTATATAGCAGGCAAATACCTAAACTAATGAACTTAATGACTAACTATTTTTACTACCGTAGTGGATTATTAGAGAGACATCTGGAGGGTTCTCTATGCTTACATTTTGCAAATATAAGGCCCATAACAGTTCTTGCACAAGGGCCCTCAGCAGTGTCCGCACTTGCTATTAGAAGCACACAAATAGATTCTGTACATGACTTGGATTACTTATTTTGATCTGAAAGTGCATGGATCATCCACATGGATTGTGCAGATGATCTATTGGTTGCATCTGGCCTCGTGTTCATCCATCAGCAGGGCAGCCTGTGACTAGCTGAGCATTTCAATTGACACTCAGCATAGCCATCATGTGGCCAGTCTGCCGAGACTTGTTTTGTTGGAGTACGGGAATGTAAGGAAAGGAAATTGAATAAGCATGTAGGTAGGTATTCTAGGAGATTTAGCTGAATGATTTTTCTGATGATGAAATGTTGAAGACATAGTGAAAGAATCAAGCTGGTGACCATCAGGACTGGAGAATAATAGGAATAAGCAAATTATTGAGACAAGGGTGAACCGTGATAAAACAAAGGAGAGTGGGGGGATGGCAGGTACCAGAATGGCTTATGAAGGGATGGGAGGTGAGCAAACAACCTGTGTACTGTTCCAGTATGACACTGAAGAAAAGGCAAGAAAGACACAAGATAAGGGGTGTAACAACACAAGGGCTGAGTCTGAATTTTTTTAGGGATCTGAGGTCTGATATAATTAGCCATGCCCTTTTATATAAGCCACAACCCTAAAAAGACTGCTCCCATTTTTGCTATGACCATGTTTACATTTCAACCTGTAATGGTCTACCATATCAGATTTATTTGTAGTAATATTGTATATTTAAAGGGAATGTGTCACCAGAAAATGACCTAAGTTTTATGGAGAATTTTTAAAAAGAAATTATCCATGTTTAAAATAGAATTCTCCATATTATTATGTATATTCTACAAAATTCCTAAAACTCTGGCAGTTCTGACTGGCCAGTATGCCAAATAACATGCTGAGACTTCCTGTTTTCTGTAGGAGAATTATTTGCAGAAGCCACCTCACTTCCCAGCTATCATGTATATGTAGATAAAATACAGAATCCACCAGTCACAATAGGTGATTTCACAGCTTATCTACTCCCCCTGTACAATTACCTCTGCAGAGGTAACTGAGCATGCCTAGAAAACACTCCCATAGAAGGTAATAGGGTCTGCTCCAGGCCATGATGTCTATGGCCCATGTCCCATCTTTCAGGAGGCAGGAAGCCATAAACTATTTTAAACTTGGAATTGGAGTTGGAATTGCAAGATTTTTTGGATTGTATAAAATATAGATAATGACATGGAAAATTAAAAACAACACCAACTAAAAGTCTTAAAAAATAAAATAAAATGTGATTTAAACATGTGTCATTATCAATAAAATGTGTCATTCCTGGTGACACCTTCCCTTTAAATAGTGTTTTAATAAGTGTTTTTTTTTTTTTTTTAATTCACTGGCCTAGTAGAAAGATATGCAGTGTTACTGGTGATTGTATTTGTGAGTTATGCATTTACTTCTAGGCCTCAGCTGTGTCATGTGACCAGCAATAAGATTCTTTGATGGACACAGCATATTTGGTGTGAATCATATGGGACTCACAAAGAGGCTCTCAACAGAATGATTCAAGAAACTGAGTTCCTAGTTACACAAAAGGTGATAACACATTCTCAGAGTAATTCTTTAATTGGTATATATTAATATGTTCAATTAAATAAGCTGATATACCTTATTTGAACAAGTTGGTTGTCGGTATTTTATTTAAGGTAAGAAAAGTAGATTTGTTGGTGGTGGGACTACAGCCCAGTGGAATCTATCTATCTATCTACTACTATCTATCTATCTATCTACTTTCTATCTATCTATCTATCTATCTATCTAACCATCTATCTGCCACAGTCATGTGTTTGTTTTCACATGCATGTCCATGGGCTCTTTCCTGTATAATTTGTGACACAGTCCTCAGACCATAAATACGGTGCCTTGCAAAAGTATTCATACCTCTTGAACTTTTTCACATTTTGTCACCTTACAACCACAAACTTAAATGTATTTTCTTGAGATTTTAAGTGGTAGACCAACACAAAGTAGCAGATAATTGTGAAGTGGAAGGAAAATGATACATGGTTTTCAAAATTTTAAACAAATAAAAACCTGAAAAGTGTGACGTGCAAAAGTATTCAGCCCCCCTTTATCAATACTTTGTAGAGCCACCTTTCGCTGCTATTACAGCTGCAAGTCTTTTGAGGTATGTCTCTACCAGATTTGCACATCTAGAAACTGAGATTTTTGCCCATTCTTCATTGCAAAATAGCTCAAGCTCAGCCAGCTTGGAGGGAGAGCGTCTGTGAACAGCAATTTTCATGTCTTGCCACAGATGTACAATGGGATTTAGGTCTGGACTTTGGGCCATTCTAACACATGAATATTCATTGATCTAAACCATTCCACTGTAGCTCTGGCTGTATGTATAGGATCAGTGTCTTGCTGGAAGGTGAATCTCCTTCCCAGTCTCAAGTCTTTTGCAGCCTCCAACAGGTTTTCTTCCAGGATTGCCCTTCCCATCAACTCTGAGCAGCTTCCTTGTCCCTACTGAAGAAAAGCCTCCCCCCAGCATGATGCTGCCACCACCATGTTTCACAGTGGGGATGGTGTGTTCAGGGTGATGAGCAGTGTTACTTTTCTGCCACACATAGCCCTTTGCATTTAGGCCAAAAAGTTCAACTTTGGACTCATCTGACCAGATCACCTTCATCCACATATTTGCTGTGTCCCCTATATGGCTTGCGGCAAACTGCAACCGGCACTTCTTATGTCTTTCTTTCAACAATGGTTTTCTTCTTGCCACTCTTCCTTAAAGGCCAGATTTGTAGAGTGCACGACTTATAGTTGTCCTGTGGACAGATTCTCCCACCTGAGCTGTATATTTCTGCAGCTCCTCCAGAGTGACCATGGGCCTCTTGGCTGCTTCTCTGACCAGTGTTCTCCTTGCTTGATCTGTCAGTTTAGATGGACGGTCATGTCTTGGTAGGTTTGCAGTTGTATAATAATTTTTCAATTTTTGGCTGATGGATTGAACAGTACTTCTTGGGATGCTCAAAGCTTGGGATATGTTTTTATAATCTAACCCTGCTTTAAACTTCTCCACAACTTTCTGGTGGGTTCCTTGGTCTTCATGATGCTGTTTGTTCACTAGTGTTCTCTAACAAACCACTGAGGCCTTCACAGAACAGGTGTATTTATACTTGGACTAAATTACACACAGCTGGACTCTGTTGATTAATTAAGGGACTTCTGAAGGCAATTGATTGTGCTAGATTTTATTTAGGGGTATCAGAGTACAGCGGGCTGAATACTTTTGCACGTCACACTTTTCAGATTTTTGTTTGATTAAAATTTTGAAAATCATGTATAATTTTTGTTCCACTTCACAATTATCTGCTACTTTGTGTTGGTTTATCACTTAAAATCTCAAGAAAATACATTTAAGTTTGTGGTTGTAAGGTGACAAAATGTGAAAAGTTCAAGGGGTATGAATACTTTTGCAAGGCACTGTAGGTGCATTGTTTCTGGAAATAAAGTTGATCCTTTCTTTCTAACCCTAGAAACCCCTTTAATGTAATGCAATAGAATATAGAAGTAGAAATTGGAGCTTCTTAACAATCATAGCAATCTTTATATATTATGTAACTATTGGATGACATTCATATAAACTCCTAGCTGCTGGAATGCAGAAGCATGGTTTTATCTGATGCACGTGATAACTTTAGGAAGCATTACTTGTGTTATCACTTGTAGTTTCCTTAGTAGCTTTCTCATGACATTTGTGTAACTAATAATCCATATTAAACATTATTCCATGTTTGCTCACATAATCTACACCCATGAAGGGCATGATACTGTCATTTTGCCTCAACTCTAGAAAAGTTACGTTTGCATTCACCCGTAATGTAGTGCATATGTGTAAGGGTAATACAATGCCCAGAACATGATTTATATTCTAATTCTGAATGTGTATTTGTAACAGTTTTATACTGCTGGGCATATGAGTCATCTTGACTATATGTCAACTTTGCAAGTGAAAAAAAAACGGAATAATGTGTACTATATGTAGCGTAAACATATATAACAAATGAAAAATGACATACAGTAGAAACTTCACCTCTGGCTTCAATAGGATTTCTAATGCAGCCTGAAAAAACATACAACATACTATGGTCAACTAGGATTCTGAACACTATAAATATATATAGATACACAGTATAATATATATATATATATATATATATATATATATATATATATATACACACGGACAAAATTGTTGGTACCCCTCATTTAATGAAAGAAAAACCCACAATGGTCACAGAAATAACTTGAATCTGATAAAAGTAATAATATATAAAAATTCTATGAAAATGAACAAATGAAAGTCAGACATTGCTTTTCAACCATGCTTTAACAGAATTTTTAAAAAAAGAAAACTCATGAAACAGGCCTGGACAGAAATGATGGTTCCCTTAACTTAATATTTTGTTGCACAACCTTTTGAGGCAATCACTGCAATCAAACGATTCCTGTAACTGTCAATGAGACTTCTGCACCTCTCAACAGGTATTTTGGCACACTCCTCATGAGCAAACTGCTCCAGTTGTCTCGGGTTTGAAGGGTGCTTTTTCCAGACGGCAGGTTTCAGCTCCTTCCAAAGATGCTCAATAGGATTTAGGTCAGGGCTCATAGAAGGCCATTTCAGAATAGTCCAATGTTTTCCTCTTAGCCATTCTTGGGTGATTTTAGCTGTATGTTTTGGGTCATTATCCTGTTGCAAGACCCATGACCTGTGACTGAGACCAAGCTTTCTGACACTGGGCAGCACATTTCTCTCTAGAATCCCTTGATAGTCTTGAGATTTCATTGTACCCTGCACAGATTCAAGACACCCTGTGCCAGATGCAGCAAAGCAGCCCCAGAACATAACAGAGCCTCCTCCATGTTTCAAAGTGGGGACAGTGTTCTTTTCAAGATATGCTTAATTTTTCCGTCTGTGAACATAGAGCTGATGTGCCTTGCCAGAAATTTCGATTTTTGTCTCATTTGTCCATAGGACACTCTCCCAGAAGCTTTGTGGCTTGTCAACATGTAGTTTGGCAAATTCCAGTCTGTCAGATTCAAGTTAATGTGTATATATATATATATATATATATATATATATATATATAAAACTATATATTATAATACAACTAATATTACTATAATACTAGTACAGTATTTCTCTTATATTCTTTTCACTGTGGTAGGGATACCCACTTGATTCTTCACATCATACACTGATGCATAGCCTTATTACAAACTTTAATAAAATTATGGCACATGTGCTATAATCTCAATTTTACCATACTATAGCTTCCTTAATAACATAGACCATGTCCTAGTGAAATAGGCAACTTGATGGAGGTTTAAGAAAGGATATGTGGAGTGTTTATAGGGGGTTAACTGAATTAATTTAGCAGAAAGTGGGGATATGGCTTTTAGGATAAGGAGATGGATTTTGGGAGGTAATAGGAAAAAGCATCCCAATCAGCACTGCTTAAATTTTTTTTGTTTTGTTTTGTTTTTATTTTCTGTGCCACTGTGTTGTATATATTGTTTTCATATTGTTCTATATGTGTTTCCCCTGTTGTTGTGTTTGCCATTTTTGAGTGTAATCCACTGGCCTGGCATTCCTCTGTTTTAGAGGACTTGGTTCATCCCTGGCCAATCACTGGCTGAGGCTAAGGGATGGAGACTGAAAGCCTCCTGCAACCATTAGGTTGGTTGTGGGTTTGCAGTGGAGCAGACAAGACCACCTGCTGAGAGTCTATTGCAGCTATTAAGGGAAGAGAAACCATCTGCTCAGCAGATGAGGTCTGCAGAACCTTCCATCCAGGACCCATTCATCTCCAGGTATCTGGGATTCTTGGTCTTCACATAATTCATCCCCTATAGTCTCATATTACAGGAGTGAAGTAAAAGCACCACATACCAACTTAAATCCTGGTTATCCCTGATCCCAAGTCTGGGACCAGCCACCACAGTGGAATTCCATGACTGCTACTCCCAGTTACCTCAGTAAAGTTCCATCTTGGTTCAACTGCACTGCTGCCTCCTGAGTTGTTCCTGCACACGTCGAAGGCACCATCAGTTCTGTTGCAACCTATGAGGCTGGAGGAATTCAGTTGAGTGTCTTTGGTCTACCACTGACATCACAGCTACAACTACTTCTCCCATCCTTCGGTTGCCTCCATTGCGTTGTGCAGAAATATGTGACTAGAGGAGGGGTTTGGGACTTGATTTGTTATCCTGGTTGAGAGAGGTACCAATTTATTTAGGTGCCAAGAAGTTTAGTAGTATTCTCCCTAAGGTTTCTTGTTATGGGTTGTGTGAGTGGGTTGATGTCACCCCTGTAGCTGCTATATATACAAACAAAGCGACAGTGGTGACACCTGGAACAGGGGGAGGTTGCAGGTAAGGGTGGGTTCACACTTGCGGTGGCACTCCGCCTTCCGCGAATCCGACCAAAATGTCGGAAAACTGGATAGGGAAAGGTTTGCGATGCTTTGCTTAAAAACCCATTCACTTGAATGGGTTTTTAAAGCAATGCGTGGGTGTGCGCTTACACCCTCTGCGCCGCGAAGCGTTTTTTTTTTTTTTTTTTGTCGGAAACCAAGTCGGACATGCAGGACTTTGTGTCCAATGAATAAAACCGGCTTCACAGCGCAGAGGGGTGTAAGCGCACACCCACGCATTGCTTTAAAAACCCATTCAAGTGAATGGGTTTTTAAACAAAGTGTTGCAATCCTTTCCCTATCCAGTTTTCCGACATTTAGGATGGATTTGCGGCGGACGGAGTGCCGCCGCAAGTATGAACCCACCATAAGTAGCATTGCATTGTCTAACCCTCCCCTGTTGCATGCATTTAAGTTTTATGATCCCGGGCAACTACAGATAAAGGCATATCACTGTACAGTATATCAGGGGACAGAACAATCTCTGTTTGCTTCTGTTAACCAGACTGATCACCTAAGCCACGCAACTTTACACGTAAATATTAGTGGACCTAATTTTCACATTTGAATACTGATAAATGCTGTAGAATTTAGGAATCCTGCAGAAAAAAATTCTGATTCAAAATACAACCCTAGAACTAAAAATATAACTCTTCAGCTGTGTTTTTACTGAATTATTCCATTTGTATTTTTTTTGGGGGTTGCCTAATAAGGCATATGAAATTCTGAGCGCACAGGCCTGGACAGTGCTCTTGTGAACTAGTCTGATTATGGCTAATTACACACTGTTCACATTGCAGCCCCTTGAAGCTTTAGTGACAGAGATCATGTACGCTCCTTTTATGTAGCTACAGACATACATCTTGGCTGATTCTCATGATTAGGAGACATGCAGGGAAATATGCTGTACTATGATTGGTCTCATATGCCAGCGGTCGTAAATTATTTAGCAAACTTTGCACAAATCAACTGACATTGACTGTGCTATATTCTTACATTGTCATTCTTGTCGGATTATTGAAGCAATGCTGACTTTCTATACTGACATTGCATATTTTTGCTGTCTGTGATCTACTAATTATGTCTAGATAATATATTTATTTATATTCATTCTCATTTTACTATTTGAAAAGTAAAAAGATTAATTTTGGATGAAATACACCAAACTTGGTATTAATAAGGACTTTGTTAAAACAAGCTACATGGCTGCGTTTACACATAGTGGTCAGATAATAAACATGCATGTATTAGTCATGGATTTTTTCCAGACTCATGTCATGGCTTTCACCGTTATAAAGACTAACATTTCCGTATTTCCACATATCTGCAGGCACACATTTGTTGCCATATAGTTGAACCTGCAGTTGGTGGTTGTTATGGAAAACCATGGAAGCTCGATGATATCATGGGTTTCCAGCAGTCTGATGAGTGAGAGGAGCATGCTTGGAAGACATGATCCCTGAGTCCCTCCGGCAATCCCCTAAATATAGATTAAACTACATACAGATGGGGGTGTGGGGTATATTAATATTAATAATATATATAAAAAAAAGTATGTAAAATAAAAAAAATTTTTTATATTAGTACAACCCACTAACTATCAGGGACCATTTTGTGAGATATGAATGCATGTTACATGGACATCATGGAGGCATATAATAATGCATCCATATCACAGAATATATGATATATCAAATCCACATGAATTATGTTATGTGCCCCTTTTTAGATCCCATATACCAGCTAAAGGTAGTAGGCACCCTAGAAAAAAATGGTGGCCTTTCTTCTCATGCATTAGAGCAATAATGTTAGCGGTGCAAAGTGCACATATTTGGTACTGTTATACATCGGAAAATGCAGGGAGTATTTTGTGAATTTTGAGTAATTTGTCTGTTTTCACTTATTATAATAAAGGGGCTGTGGGGTTGAGGACACTTATCCACTATCCACAAGAAGTACAAAGATGCTCCATTCACAAGGAGGCTTTAGGAGGACTTTTGGTCCCCCATTCTCCTGATCACTGGAGGACCTAGCGTTGACCCCCAGTGTGGATAAGGGATAAGTGTCTTTATCGGTACAACCCCATTAAATTACAAAAAAGAAAAAAAAGCAAGAAATGTTTTTTCTTCAATTTTTCCTAAATATATATAAATTTAAAGATACTGGTTTTGTCTCGATACCAAACTACAGTCCCATCAAAAAAAAAAAAAAAAAATTGGCCAAAGTATAAAATAAGAAAAAAGTTACCTTCTGAATGTGGTCAGAAGCATAGCTTGAAGCTCCTAATGCAGAATCTGTAATGGGGAACCTCTGTGTCATTTGGAATAGAGGTATATTTTCTGTGTTATGGGGCCACCTTAAGGTCTGGGGCTCAGTAGCGAATGCTACCACTGTGCCCCTATAGCTATGTCCCTGAATGTGGCATTCAAAAAAGTGAAATTCTGCTCTGGACATTTGGGCATCGGAAACATAGGTGTTGAAATGAATGAGGAGTGGGTAGGCTGCTTCAGCGCTGTAGGGAAAACAGATTTTGTCTTCATCTTGTTCTTTACTATTTCCTTTTATACCGTTTTCTCTACTTATAACTCTCTTCCTACTTGATATCATTCTCAGCTCGATGAGGCAAATTTATTGATGCCCCTCCTTCAGGTTTCTTGCACAAAAAAAAAAAAAAAAGGCATTTGGGTGGATCCCATATCACTGTATCTGAGCCCAAATTCTTTTTCCATGACTTGCAAAGTGTCTGTAAAAAAGGGAGTGACTTTATATTCACATACAGTTCAACTTACGTCCAAAACAAAATACTGTACATCTGATAAAACTAGGAAACCTGTCTAAGCTCAGCTGTTCCATTATCAGCAACACAGCATGTGGATGAATACAGGCGCACTGCATAGAAAATCAATGTTATTTGCCCCAGCATGTCAGCCAAATTATACCCCCTTATACCATAGTGATTTCTATACTAACCCTAATTTAATTTGTTCACGTCCTTGTATCTTGTTAATATCATTATATAATACATACGGTAAGTATATCAAGATAATGTTAATTCAATGACTGGAGTAGTAGAAGAAGCGATGTATCTGTGATGTGAAGAATCATCATTGCTTTAAAGACATTAATACACTGTTCCTGATACGGGTTAATGCACAATATTGATGGCTCTTGCCCCATTTTGGAAGTGATAGTCATTTTTTATTAATATACAGTACATAAAGTAATTATGTATAGTATTTAATAGTTAATACTCTGGCATAGGAACTATATAATATTCTGATTACTGAATTATACATATGGACAGAAGATATTAGAAACACAATAATTCATATGATTCCTAATCCCACACTTATATGCTGAAATACTGTGGAATCTTGTTGAATATGTTTTTATAAAATGGCGATCAACTGTTTTGTAATGCAAAATTCATTTCATATTGTTTATGTTGGATGCTTGTTATGTTATATGTATGATATACAGTGGGGAAAAAAAGTATTTCGTCAGCCACCAATTGTGCAAGTTCTCCCACTTAAAAAGATGAGAGAGGCCTGTAATTGACATCATAGGTAGACCTCAACTATGAGAGACAAAATGAGAAAACAAATCCAGAAGATCACATTGTCTGATTTTTAAAGAATTTATTTGCAAATTATGGTAGAAAATAAGTAATGCTTTATTTAACTTTTATTTTAGAGGAGTTGCATAAAAACACTGGCATTTCATCATTGCTTTTTGGGATTTGTATTTATGATATTCATTGATATATCATATATCTGTTTTGCTGAGCACCAGCATTAGAATTTCAGCAAATTACTGGAATCTGGTATTAAAGGTAATCTATCACATGCATCCGTGGGCAGCGTGTTATACAGCAGGAGGAGCTGAGCATAACTGTATTATACTTATACTCCAGCAGCCATGTTTGGGACTGGAGCAATGTGGAGAAGAGTGCAAATGTGTTTCCATATAGGTATAATAGAGGCAGAAAGTCCGCAGAGTATTCCTTTTTCACTTTCGGTGAGAAACACTGTGCAAAAAAACCTTGATGCATTTCTGCTGCGGTCTTTTCTGCATAGTTTTTCTGCTGTGGCTCACTACGTGTGGCCTTAGCCTAAAGGATACTGAAGGTTAAAGGGGTTTTCCTGTGAATCTAACCATATTTGAATTTCTAGAAAATGAAAAATTAATAATTATGACAAATATAAATAGTTTAAAAATTTGCAGTGTTTTAAAGATTTTCTCTAACCATCTTAGTGGTGACAGTATATGGTCTTGATCAGTTGCCAACAGATATAACCATAAATGCAGGAAGTTTCTATGATCTGAAATTTGTCAGAAACCCAGCCATGATTATCTTATTGCAGACAGGTTATCAGACAGAGACATTACATGCATGAGTAGATAACCTGTCCACAATAAGGAAATTATAACTGACAAGTACTTAGAATTAGGTTATCAATATTTGATTACTGGTCGTACACCCAGGACCTCCACAGATCAGCTGTTTGGGGAGGCTGCAGCATTTGGTTGAGTGTTGTGGCCTCTTCACTAAATACCAAGCACAGTTCTGTACTCTGTAAAGATTTCTGTAATTTATGAGTGTTTTATACTGTCCTTTCTACACACAAGGGTCTAAAGAGACCGGTGTAACTCATGTAGTTTCACCAAGCATTCTCAAAGCCCTGAAGTGTGAATTCAGCCTCATTTGTAAAGCAAGTGAAATTAATACATCTTTAGAAGTCATTTTTTGTTTAGGCGCTAAGTGCTATTTGTGCAGAATGTTTAAGAACTGGTTACAGCTCTGACATGTTAAACATTGGGTAAGGGTAGACATACTTCAGGGAATTGCATGAAAGATAGATTAGCTCATCCAATTAATCTTTCATTTCTTTGCATTAAGTTTGCAGTTTGTAGCAAGTCTTGTACTTCCAAGCATCTGTGTGACCTTCATCAAACTTTAAACACTTTCACACTTGAATATTTTACTTGTTAACAATTTCATGTAGGTTGAGTTATCTATAGAGGACGTGGCTATCAGAAAAGTGCCGAGCCGACATACCAAAACTCATCATCATAGGTCCTTATTAAGCTTTCATGAGATTCCATCACACTTAAGCATACTTTCTTGGCATGGTAAACATTTCCATTCAGAAGAACATTATTCACTAAGAACAGATGGATTACTTATGACTATTTAGAGGGAAGTTTACTCACATTGGAGGCAGCTGTTTCATACCTCATGCCTCAGTGATGTAGCTTCTACTGAACTGATAGGCTGAATATGTTCATCATGGACATTGGTTGACTATTGTGTCTAGATAACATGAATACTTTAATAAAAATAAAGTAATGTACCCAGACTTACAGTACTGTATATCTATAGGTATCTGAATGGATTCAACATTGATTACTGAAAATGCTTTCCGCCGATACATATGCATTACACTGCAATCTATACATCTTATAATATAATATATTTTTATATTGAATAACATATGTGTTAAAAAAAACATTTGTAATTATCTTTTGTTTAAAGGGAATCTGTCAGGTCAATCTGGGACACTAAACCACCCACAGGTCCTTATAGACCTGGAGTTTAGTGTCCCAAATCACCTTGTTGTAATGTAATCAACCGGCGCATTAAAAATAAAAAACCTTTATACATACTTAGAGGGTCCAATCGATGCTCTTCCTCGAGAACGGTCCGGCTTATTCATGAGGCACGCCTCCCAGCACCTGCGCTGTCCTTCAGTGAAGCCAAAGATGGACACCCCGGCTTCACTGTGTAATTGCGGGGCATGTGCACTGAAGCCCAGGTGTACTCCTCTGGAATCATTGAAGAACTGCGCAGGCGCGGGGAGTACACCAGCAGGGTGAGTATAAAGCTTTTTTATTTTTAATGCGGCCATGGATTGCGTTATAACAGGGTGATTTGGGACACTAAACCCCAGGTCCATATGGACGTGTGGGTAGTTTAGTGTCCCAAATTGCCCTGACAGATTTTTTAAAAGTTTTATCTGTTTGGCGTCTGCTGTTTGCATGTATTACACTACATAGAAAGCCGCAGAATGGCATTCTATATAGCCAGATAGTGAACAAAGGAACATGCACATTCATGCATTATAGTGAAAAGATTTAAATGGAACCTATCACATGGAAAATGCGGTTCAATCTGTAGGTAGCATGTTATAGAACAGTAGGAGCTATGCAGATACAATAATTTTGTGTGAAAAGATTCATTATAACCTGACACTTATTCAATGACATCTCTGCTCTTTCTGTTATGTCTCTGCCTGTTTGGGTCTCTGCGCCAGCCTCTGCTCGCAAACTGCAGTGTAGGAGGCGTCCTCAGTTTGATTCTTTGCTTAGGATTCAGGATGCTTAGTCTGAACACGGTCCTAGTTCCCTTGCTGTGTAATGGATTTCCAGCCGTGTTCTGAGCATTGTTTCTCTCTGGACCGCATAGAGTTAATCTCTTCCTGGCCTGTGTGATTGACAGCCTGTGTGCCTATCAGGTCTGGGGCTGGGCCCAGACTTTCTATATACGGGATGTCACTTTCACAGCAAGTTGCCGGTTATTGCACTCTCTTTGCCTGCTTTCTTTGTACCTTTAAATTTGACCTTGCTATTATCTCTAACCTTTGGCTTCCCTTGTGACTACTCTCTTGGATTTCCATTTGGTACCACTATTGCTTCTCTGGTTGTGACCCCTGGCTTGTTTACCATTCTTCTGTGTTGTTTTGTCTTGTCCTGTTCTCTGTGTCACTTACTCAGTATAGGACTTGTCTTCAAGTTGTCCTTTTACCGTTTAGGGTAAACTGAGGCAATAGGAAGGGACAGTGGCTGGGGTGAGATTAGGGCTCACTTGTCTCTGTCCTTCCTCCCAGACCCCTGCAGTAGTGTGAGGGTATTGCTACGTCTGGCAAGACCCTAACACTTTCTATGCTGAGAAGTCAAGGAGGTGGTCCTATCAGACAACTTTCTCAGTTTGCACAGTCATAGAGGAGAGGCTGTCAATCAATAGATAAATTACAGGTTCTTCTGCCATAAATCTATACATAAATCTACTCAGCTCCCAATTTGCCAACAGATCAAATGGCAGTTTTCATGTTACAGGGTTGCTTTAAACAATATATTTTAAGACTTATCTATTTTATTCAATATATTTTCCATTAAATTAAATTAAAAAATTCAGATAGTGTCAGGTCTAATTTTAAAGGACTGAGGAATTTCCTAGGGTGTGTTCATGCTATGCAGGTTTTGTTAGGTTCCTGAAGCTATAAATCAGGTGTGGATCATACAAGGGGAGAAATAATAACATACAAATGTTACTTGCACATGTATCCTAAGATGCACTCGCTCATTCATTTGTGATTGCCCTGTATGTAAGAATCTTCGTGAAGTGCTCTTTAAGTCATTTTATTAGCCACAATCGTGCAATCGTAATACAGTATGCATGCTCCTGTCAAGCAGTTTGTTTGTCAGTGACTTTTTGCACCTGTCCACTCATATGTTTTTTTATTTTTTGGAAACTGTGCCAGAAAGCAAAAGGTCAGGTTCAGAGTGCAAGAACAGTATGTCAGCTTACTGTACTACTATGTTAATAAAGTCATCTCTCTAGGCTCCCTGTCATGTTATCAGCTCCAGAATATTACTCCAGACTATGTTCTGTTAAATAACTGTCTTCTAAATTACAGCTAGATGATCCTCATGAATTAGGCTCTATATTTCCAAACATCCTGGATGAGCGCTGTTAAAATGTTCCTTGAAACAATGGCAGTCCTCTTAAAGGTGCAGTAACTGAGTCTACAATTTCAGCTATTTGTGCTCTAGACCTAAGAAAAGAGAAGCAGTCTGAGATCGATTATATTTTCTGTCACCAGGTCATTCTGATGGTTTTCTCTTCATCATCTCTTGACTCCCTCTGGGAGTCAGTCAAAGTGAGAGAGAATCCCCCACCTCCCTTACCTTTCAATATGCAAAGAACTGAACATAAGCCCAAGTGTGTTCAGCCTTAACTTGCTTAAATATGGTTACAGACTCCAATTTGTCATAAAACCAACGCAGTATAATATTGTGGTATGCTAACAAGACACTTCAAAGACTACAGTTCACAACATCGCCACCTGGTAGCCACATAAAGACACATGATTGCATATCACTTTATTACACAATATCACAAGACATGAAAAGCTGTAAATCTGGTAGGGCCACACATATCTGGACATGTCCAGCCAATAGAAAAAGTAAGGATGGACAATGTATGTTTACAGCATGACATGATAGCTGCAGTCTGTAGACAACTAAAACCACTGCTGTAGCTTCTGAAATACATACAGTATAATACAGTGGGGTCGGCAACTACTGAAAAGATGTGCTGCTAAATATATGCCTACATTCCTTACATCACATTTATCAAATGTTTTAAACACTTTTTGCGCTTCGTCTGCTAAGAGGTGTGGCATAAGGTAAGGGGCATGATGTAGCAGGAAAGCAGTGATCCTTTATGTCATACACTAAGCTACACTAAGGTTACACAGCATAAACTGCACCAGATTTATCATCCAGCAGCTTCCAGTGTAATAAATCTGGCACAATTAAAGACTGTCTAGCCAAGCTCACATTAAGTATTAATTAAACAATGCTACCCCAATGAGTCGATACCCACCAATGCCTTAAAAAAGCTCTTTAACCACCTCCACCAACTCCAGCTCTTTGCATTATTATTAAGTACTGCTCCACTTATTCCAGCTCTGTTGGAATTTTTTCTCTAGCCTCACCTTTCCAGAGCGATTGGTACTTTTACTTTCTGATTAGCACATTAGGTATTTTCAAGTGGTTGGTCCTGGACTGACAGCACCAGCCCAGAACCAACTAGTAGAGAGTCTATCTATCATACTGGGTACTGAAATTTTTTTTTTTCTGCAATGTATGACCTCAGTCTTAAACTTTTTTACATCTGTACATCATATTCACCTTCTAGATCCCACCCGTCAGTCTCTCTATGTCCTACAGTGATGATGTTTCAGTGTAGTCATGTGACCAATGCAGTAATATTAGTGAGGGATGAAGAGTTATTTATTCCAGTTTTGGTATCATTTACACCAATAAAACCGTCAGCCTGTGTATAACAGTTTGAAAATATACATTCCATTTTGTAACAAATGATTTAATAGACCTCATGGCTAAGGCCTCACATAGTGAAACACAGTTACAAGATGCAGCTGAAAAAACACAGTCAAAATGGTTTGTGTTTTTTTCAGCAGCATTTTTCATTACATTTTTCCTGTGTTTTCCTCTGCGCTTTTTTATTCCCCTATTAAATTTATAGGGAAAACACATGCGATTCCATGGATAAAATTGACATGCTGCATTTTTCAAAAAACGTTTTTTTGAAAACGCAACTTTTTGGCAGCTGTGTGTATGTGTGCATGACATTAAAGAAAACCTCATTCACTTTGCTGGTACTGTAAAACGCTTTTTTCTGCAGCAGCCAAAAATCCTGTGTTCCCATTACATGGAGACCTGGCCTGAAGGCGATTTCCAGGATTGCAATATTGATGAGCCATCCTTAGGATAGGTCATCAGTAGGGATTTGCGAACCTCTCAAGATTTGTTTAGATTGGGGTTAGGGTAGTTTGAGACCAAAATTTGTTTTTGGCTTAAAACATAGTGTAAAACACTCTTAGGCCAGGAACCCCACGTTCCATGGCAAATCGCGGCGAATCCCATGCCCACTTTGCAGTAAAAACCGCGGTCGGACACACAGTGGGGTTTTAGAAATCGCAGCATGTCAATTTTACCTACGGAAACGCCGGTGGTTTCCACATAGGTATAATTTTAACAGAAAGGAATCCTCTGCAAACTTTCTGTCTAAAGCGCTGCGGGAAGAGCGTTCCCGCCGCAGTTTTTCCCGCAGTGCTTGTTTTCTGCAGGACGCCACGTGGGGCCTTAGCCTTAGGGCTCCTAGGAACCTATCTAAGTTCTCCTAATCCTCTAACTATTGCATGACTTTCTATAGCTTTTTCAGAACCGTACTCTGTATGATGCAGTGAGATGGATCATAGATGCATTTGCATGTCCACCATTGCAACAACTAAAGGCTGATCATTAGTGTACAACCTAACATAGCCAATATGACATGAGCCACCTACCATTGTCTATTGTCTGTCAGGTGGTACTACAATGCCACAATGATGGTGTCTGAGTCATATACAAGTGTCTCCTCTGTATTTTCTGGTCAAACATGTGCCCATTTTCACTTAGCAGTGGCCATTTTTGTTCATCTGAGACACATCACCATTTGTTCAGTCTCATTAGAAACTGAACAGTTTGAAATATTTGTGATGAACCTGGCTTGTGACAAAGCGGTTTGTCCATCTCTAGTCATCAGTATCAGATCTGTGGGGTCCCAGGAGTCCGCATTATTTGGGTTAGAGCTGAGGTCTCTTTACTGAATACCAAGCACAGTGCATACATATTGCAGCTCAGCCACATTCAATTGAACGGCACTGAGATGCAAACAGGACCGAGGACAAGTGAATGTGATATCACTGGCCTGTAAAGCGATACAAGCAGCTGATCTGTGGAAATCCCAGGTATTGGACCCCCTACTAATCAGATATAGATCATGAATATTTAACTCCTATAAAACCCCACTGAATGTATTAAAGATGAAAATGTTATTTATGCTACATGGATAATGTTTGCTTGCAGAAGTCTCATATCTACCTCTTGGCACATCAGTGAATCATGTTGCTTCTGTATTTGTCCCTCATGTTTTACACTGCAGCTCTGTCTGCTCAGATTGACTTCTGTCTACAAGACACAAGCCCCGCACAAGTTTATGAGGAAGTTAGTGCATGTTGAGATATTTGAATAGTGCATGTTGACCACTGAACTACCAATGAGAAAAGGTAATAATTGATTCACAAATACTGAGTCAATGGTGCAGATTTATGAAGACTGCCATTTCATATGCCAGTCTTAATAAAGGCCCCAACTGGTGCAAGGCTCAGTTGAATTATCAAGAGGTTCTGACTTCTAGTTTATTTAAGTGCACGGGCTTGTACCAAAATGGAAATCAATGCCAGTCAGGAAACTCACGCCAGTCTTATCAACCAACTCCTCTCTCTGCTGCTCCCAAATTCATGGATAGGGCTCTGCTTTAAATAAGCATTATAAATAATAATAATAATAATAATAATAATAATACAAAAATAAATATACTACATTATTAATATTAGTATTTGATTACAAAATTTAGGCATACAAAGAGTGAACAAATATTTAATTCCCCTGAAAAAGAAGAGGCCGGACTGAGGACGCAGGCTAGGGGAAGGCCTCACATGACGTGGGCCCGAGCGGACTGCAGCCATTGGCAGAGCAGAGGAGAAGTAGGGTAGGGGGGTACTAGGGGCGGTGATCCGCGGGGGTTTAAAAGGAGAAGCCCGCGAAAATGAAGCAGTCGCGTGGGGAGAAGAGTGGGACAGTAGATCTCCGCACGTTACCTTTGTGGGATCTCCAGCGCGATGTCGTCAATTGAGGGTCTGATCGATCAGCTGCGGGCTTCTGCGGAGGTCCAGGGAGCGGAGTGGCTGCAGGCACAGCTGCAGCGCATGTTGCGGGGGCCGGAGGAGTCGCCCGCGGTGTCTCCTCCTGAAGACCGAAGACGGCCGCGGAGGACCAGGCCTCCGGCGCGCCTTAGTCCCGATGAGGCCCCGCGAGCCCAGCGCCGCAGAAGGAGCCCCTCCAGGGACCCTCCGACCCGGGATGCTGGTAGGTCCGCTGCCGCCAGGCAGTCCCGGGGAGGGAGGAATCCAGGCGGGCGGCGGGGCTCGCAGCGGGGGCGGCAGGCCGCGCCCCCTCCTTTCCAGGACGGCGACCGGGTGGCAGGAGCGGGATCGGCGGCCTCTCAAGGGGGTATCGATACCTTGGAGGCTGCTCGGCAAGAAGCGCTACCTCGGGAGACGGGGCTGCTGTCGGCAGGTCCTCAGCGGTTGGCGGACGCCGGGCCGGGTTCCTCGGGCCTTGTCGGCAGCGTGTGGGAGGCGGCACAGTCACCTGCTTCGTCGGCCTCCTCCTCCAGGGGGGGGAGGGCCTGCACCGCGTGTGTCTTCAGCATTAGTGTTCCCGGACTTGGACCACGCAGACGGCGGCGGGATTTCGATTCGTCCGGATACAGGCCTGGCGACTGCGGGGCCCACAGCACCCAGGCAGTCAGGTGAGTGTACGTCCATCTTGTCTCCCTTGCTACCGCCCCTGGGTGTGGTGAGTCACCCGAGGGAGGTGGGCAGGGGGTTTATGGAGGTATTAAGTTTATTAGGGCAGGTGGTTAGGGGTTGGCAAGCTCCGCTGACACCGTCCCCGGTGTCGGCATGGGTTTCGCAGGTGGGGGGTAGTGTGGGGGCCGGGGGGTGGTATCGGGGGGTCGTTGGGTAGTGGGGTTGGGTTGTCAGCGGTGTCCACGGTAGTTGAGGCCGGGGGGGCCGCGACTAGTGTAGGTCAGGGGGCGGAGAAGGCGGCTGAGGCGCCTGGGAAGGAAAAAGGGGAGGAAGCGCCGAGGTTGGATGATTCAGCCAAAGGCGAGGTATATGTCTGTTTCGAGGGGCCGCTGGGGGCCCATTTGAAGCAGGAAGTGAGGGATAGGATCTGGAAAGGGGAGTATGTGGAAATTTTTTCCTTACTCCCGCTAGAAAGGTTTAATCTGGACAGGGCCAAAAAGGATGAGTCTAAGAAGGAGGAGGAGGAGAAGAGGCGGTACAGGTTGATCCCCCCGTACATTCGCGAATTGGTTGCAAGCATTTGCAATTTTAGCGAGCGTTATTGGTGAAAAGGCGCCGGAGAATTGTTCCGCGCTTTTTTGCTACATGGACGCCATAGGGGAGGCATATAGAGTTTATGGGGGTCAGGCGTGGTTACGGTATGACGAGCAATTTCGTCAACGTAAAGCGGTGCGGCCCAGCATACGCTGGGACCACAAAGATATAGGACTGTGGTTACGGGTGACAGCTCCAGTTCGGTCAGGGCAGTCCTTTCAGGCGGGAGCCGGGAGTCCTGATGCGTCGGGGCGCTCGGCTGCATCGCAGAAGGGACTCTGTTTTGCCTTTAATGAGGGTTCGTGCAAGTTTGGGGCAAAGTGCAAATTTAAGCACGAATGCTCCTCCTGTGGAGGGAGTCACGGGGCGTCGCGCTGTTTTAAAGGGGGAAAATCCAAGGGGGGGGACGGTGCTGGAAAAGGGGCAGACTCCGGTAGTGCTGGACGCGATGCGTCCTCAGCTAAGTGAGTACCCAGAGGCTGCGGCGGCACGATTGTTGTTAGAAGGTTTTTCGGTTGGGTTTAGGATTCCGTTTGTTGAAGGGGGGTTGGGTGTGTCCAGAAGGAATTTGAGGTCAGCGTACCAGCATCCTCGGGTGGTAGCGGATAAGTTGGGGAAAGAGGTCTCATTAGGGCGTATGGCGGGTCCGTTTAGGGAGGTTCCTATTCCCAATTTGCGGGTATCACCACTGGGGGTAGTCCCAAAAAAGGATCCTGGAAAATTTAGGCTCATTCACCACTTGTCGTTCCCCAAGGGAACGTCGGTGAATGATGGTATTGACCCTAGCCTATGTGCAGTGGTCTACACTTCATTCGATGCTGCGGTTAAGTGGGTCAGGGAATGCGGACGGGGGGCGTTATTGGCGAAGGCGGATGTGGAATCCGCCTTTCGCCTGTTACCGGTCCACCCAGATAGTTTACATTTATTAGGTTGTTACTGGGAAGGGAATTATTTTGTGGACCGGTGTTTGCCCATGGGTTGTTCTATTTCTTGCGCCTATTTTGAAACATTTAGTACGTTTGTGGAATGGGTGGTCCGTAGGGAGGCGGGATGGTCATCAGTCATTCACTACTTGGATGATTTTTTATGTATAGGGCCGGCGGGGTCGAGGGCGTGTTCGGTCTTGCTCCGCACATTAGAGGGCGTAGCGAGGCGGTATGGGATCCCTTTGGCGGCGGAAAAGACGGAGGGGCCGGCTACGGCCTTGACATTTTTAGGGATATTGATCGACACCGAGGCAATGGAATGCCGTTTGCCTCCGGACAAGTTAGGGCAGCTTCGTTTGGAGGTGCAAGGGGCTAAGCGGCGGAAGAAGTTGACCTTGAGGGAGTTGCAATCCCTGTTGGGAAAACTGAATTTCGCATGCCGGATTTTACCCATGGGGAGGGTTTTTTGTAGGAAATTGGCGGCGGCGACTGCTGGGGTTACGGTACCCCATCATTACGTGCGCCTGGGGAGGGAGCTTCGGGACGATCTGGCAGTATGGGATGCGTTCTTGGCCAAATACAATGGCCGGTCGCTGGTAATAGAAGAAGTGGTGGATTCCAGGGGGATGGAGTTGTTTACCGATGCATCGGGGAGGGTAGGTTTTGGGGCGTATTGTCAGGGACGCTGGTGTGTGGGTTCCTGGCCGGATTCGTGGAGAGCCGAGGGATGGGGTAGGAACTTAGCATTATTGGAGTTATTCCCCATAGTGGTGGCTTTGGCCACGTGGGGGCACCGGTTTGAGAATAAGAAGGTGCGCCTGTTTTGTGATAATATGGGGGTGGTGCAGGCTATTAACAGACTGACAGCATCCTCACCGCCGGTAGTTTGTTTATTGCAGCGTTTAGTGTTATTATGTTTATCATTGAATGCCTGGGTTGTGGCGGAGCACGTCCCGGGCATTGATAACGGTATTGCTGACGCGTTGTCTCGTCTGCAGTGGGAGCGTTTTCGTCAGCTGGCGCCAGAGGCGGAGATGGAGGGGGACGCGTGGCCTGCGGATCTTTGGGAGCTGCCGTTCGGGCGGCATGTGGTTTGATTCACTCTTCTCTGGCTGAGGGCACATGGGTGGCCTATGGGGCGGCTTGGGAGCGGTGGGAGGAATGGAAAGGCTGGTTTGAATCTCAGGTGAGGGGTCAGGATGTGTTGCTTTTTCTATTGGTGGGTCAGTGTAAGGAGGAAGGTTGGTCGGTATCTCGGGTAAATAGACTGATGGCGGGATTGGCTTTTGGTTTCCGGGCTCGGGGACTGTTGGATGTGACAAAGGCCTTCATAGTGAGGCAGGCGCTCAAGGGGTGGCGGCGAGGATGGTCGGCTAGAGATCAAAGGAGGCCGGTGTCATTCCAGTTGTTACAGGAATTGGGGCGTTCGGTGGAGCAGGTGTGTCGCTCACCGGGCGAGGTTCGTTTGTTTCAATTGGCATTCTCGTTGGCATTCTTTGGGGCGCTCAGACTGGGAGAGTTGGTGAGCCCGTCGGTTCGGAGGGTGGGAGGGTTGTTAGCGGAGGATGTAGACCTTTACGAGGATAGGGTGGAGTTCAGAATTCGGCGGTCGAAGACGGACCAGACGGGTAAGGGGGCAAAGGTAGTGTTGTTTGCGGTCCCGGGAGTAGAGATGTGCCCGGTCAGGTGTTTGGGGGCGTTTTTACCTGAAATGCGAGTGGCAGGGGAGCCGTTGTTGCGGCACGGGGATGGGACGTTCCTGTCTCGGTTTCAATTCCTGGCAATGTTTAAGAAGTGTTTAAGGGAGTGCGGCCGTCAGCCGGGGGGATTTCGGAGGGCACTCCTTCCGGATCGGAGCGGCGACAGAGGCGGCACGCAGGGGTCTGGGCGATGAGGTGGTGCAACGCATTGAGCGGTGGGAATCCGTTCGGTTCAGGTCATATGTTAGGCCGGCATGGTTGTAAGGCAGGCAGGTTTGGGGGAAGGAAGAGGGGAGGTTACCCACGTGGGAGGGGGGCATGGTTCTCATTGTTATTTGTGTCTGTTTTCTTTTAGGTGAAGGAGTGCGGGAACTGGTGTGGATCCTGGGTCACTCCTACGTGTTCTGGGGGGCGCTGCGGGCCGCCGTCCGCCCGGAAGGTCGGCAACTGGGGTTTCCGAGGGAGCGTGTAGTGGTTAGGTGGCTGGGATTCCGAGGGATGTCTTGGTCCAGGGTGTTGCCCGAGTTCCACAGGTTTTCGAGACTGGATAGGTCACTGGATGTCTTGGTATTACACGTTGGAGGGAATGATTTGGGGGCCAGGCCGTTCAGGGAGCTCATCAGAGATATCAAGTTTGATATGTTGCGTTTGTGGGCGCTGGCTCCAGGGTTAGTGACGGTGTGGTCAGATGTGGTGTATCGGCATACTTGGAGAGGGGCCAGGTGTGTGGAAAGTATCAACAGAGCTAGGATTAAGGTAAACAGGGCGGTGGTGCGGTTTTTCAAACGCAACGGCTGTGTGGCAGTTAGGCACAGGGAGCTGGAGGCTGGTGAAGGGGGTTTTTGGAGGAGAGATGGGGTGCATCTTAATGCCGTTGGTACAGATTTGTGGTGCCTAGCCATTCAGGAAGGGATCGAAACAGCTCTAGGGGTGTGGAGGGACGCCAAGTCTTAAGGTGTCAAGACTTGACGTTGTTGGCGGGGGGGTCCTCGGAGTTGGAGACAAAGGATGTGGATGGCTGGTTGGGGGGGAGCTCATAAGGCTCTGGACTCCCCAAAAGGAATAGCTTGGCTATGTGCGGTTTTAGCTGGCCTGAGAGCGGGGATCTTGTAAGTTGAAGATCCTTCACCCTGGTGGGGTGATTTGGTGCCTCCGAGCTGGGCTTACGGCTGGAGGTAAACAATTTAACGGGATATAAAGGTTAGGCCAGAATGTGGGCTCCGAGGACCTCCTTGTCAAAAGAGTTAGAGTGGGGAACTGGCGATTGGTTTATATATGGTTTACAATGTTTATATGTATGTTTGTTAATAAAATGGCTGCTGTGGCCAATTCATTCCAACTACGGTGTCAAGTCTCATTTTTACAGGTGAAGTGGTTGGGAGATTGGTGGAAGGACTGAGCGATACCGCGTCATGTTATGTCCTACCCCAGCAAGCTCATAACAAGGCAATAAGCCCCATAGCTATAAATGTACATGTACAGTATAACTATGGTCATGTTACATTTATTGCATAGTGTGCTACAAATCTGACTGACATTTCCTGTTAGCACTCAGACTGTGCTGCTGTCATGCTACTGAGAAGTTGTGAACAACTGAAACATATGAAATACATGAATGTATTCCGAGCCAAGAGTTTTATGTTTGCAGATGGGTAGGAACTCCGAAGATTTATATCTTTCAATGGCAGAAGCTGAAAAGATTGTGTACTGTCTAGGTCCTGGATTTTTCTATTTATTGGCCCTCTGCATACATAATAATCAATTCCCAGCTGGTATTTGTGGTTCTACTCTGTAGTTATCATAACCATAACTTGTGTACCTGCCCATTTCATTTTGTCTGTACTGGACCTCTCTGATGTAACCAGAGGAGATGAAACTGAGGTCCTACCATGCAGCTGTACAGAAATAGTACATGTCTAAAATGCTTTGAAAACCATGTGTATAAAAATCTGTTAATTTTCAGTTCTTGTATCACACCATGTCTGATGAAGGGAGCGAGCACTCCTGAAAGCTTACTTATAAATATACTCAGTTAGCCTCTAAAAGGTATCGCCTGATTTCTTCATTCTTCCACTACTTTCAATGGCTAACACGGTACAACATTATACTACTAGCTATTCAGAGACTCCATTGCAGTGTATAGCTAAATCGCTGGACGAAAAAGTCCTGTGTACCTTATTTTAGGATATTCCCTGTGTCCATTGTTGTGACCCTTCAACACACCAGAACAGATGTGAATATAGCGTCACAGGATAGGATTAAGATAAAAAAGGGCCACTTTATGCTGATGTATCCTTCCTTACTGCTCCTCTTGGCTCGACATATCCTAAGAAGAGGATAGAGAAAGAAAGAAAGAAAGAAAGAAAGAAAGAAAGAAAGAAAGAAAGAAAGAAAGAAAGAAAGAAAGGTAAAATAATTTGCAATTTAGAAATTAATTAAGAAATAATTTTCAGCCAACAAAACTGAAAATGCTGTTTGAGTTTGTGCTTCTTGCCTGGACTTCTAGTGTTCCTAGATTTTAACTCTTCTGTTCATGTCCTAGGATTCTATTTAATAAAAACAAGGCTATCCTCTATATTTTTGTGCTTTTTATATCCCACTGTCTTGGAATGAATCTTTAATGATTTGCACATTAATAAAACTTTTTTAGCTCTGGGACTTCATGTAATTTTGCATTCGATCTGTTGGAGATTGGTCATGTCATCTGGCACTCATCATAGCCATTGCTATCCATCTGTGGATATTGCTGAAGATTCCAGAGCATGTTTTCTTCTACATAAGCACAGGATACTATTACCAGAACAACTCATGTTCTGTAGGGGATTCATAGAGTGTCTCAGATCTGACTGCAAGAAAATCTAGGGCACTGCCCTTTCCCGTGACCTTGACTAAAATTCCTGTCTACATTGACCAACAGAAAGAAAACATGAATGAAACCTGTTTTTCTCTTAACATCTCCTTCCACCATCCTGCATGGAAGGAATTAGCTATTTTTAACAATCTTCTTTTGTGCGGTGCAGATATTTATTCTTGATCCCAGAATTGATGCTTGTGACTTTTTGTTTTTGAATTTAACTAGGGGTTTCCTTCCATCCATTGTATATATAAAGCAAATCAAAATGTACTCATCTAAATGCCTATAGTGCATACTGACAAGGAAATAACAAACTAACAAGTTGAGAACCATATGCATGTTTTGCTAATAGTGACTTTAGTTACAGATATTCTTGTAAATTAATCTGAGATTGCAATTCTGCAATTTCTGTAATTAGACAATCCCTTTAAGAATATAATTGTATTAGTGCAATCTCATATATACTCCACAACATTAAAATTACAACACCAAAAAGGACAAAGCCTTAAGGTTATGCACATAGAGCAGGTGATCAAATTTTCAAGCACTTAGCTCCAATCTGTGGCATGTGGGAGGGGCATAAAAACCAGAATGAAAGTAAAGTAGCCACATAAATCCTCAAAAATCTGACCAAGTGGTGTGGGACTGTGCGATACCTTCTGTTCATCGAGGTGCCAGTTATCACCTGAGAGGGACAGAATCCTTGAACTGAGAGATCTTTGTTTATTACTCTGGCAGATTGCTACATGTATAGGCTGAGATGTCAGTACTGTTCAGCATCCTGTTCTGGTGGTTGAGACAACAACAATGAACTGGAATGACAGCAAGAGGTGCAAGGGAGTGAACCATTGCATGTATCATCTCATTGGAAGAATGGTGCATAGTGATCCATTCTGTACTCCAAGTGAAATTCACCATCACATCCCAAGCCTAGGGTGGCATATAGTGCTTCCGCAAACCATCACAAAATGTTTGCACAACAATGGGTTGCAAGCCAGATGTTCAGTTAACCCATTCCTGACATCCACCTTAATTGTGTAGCAGATGTTGGGTATTTAAATATGGTGGCCGCTAAGGAGCATTAACCCCTCAGGCTCCTCACTCAAAGCTGGGCAGCAATTCTTTGCAATGACAGCTGGGAGAGTATTGAAGGCTCCCAGGCTTGTTTGCAATTCACTTCTATTGCAGGCTACTCTATGCAGCCTGTAATAGAAGTGCCAGTGTTTTACAATGTATTGCGATTCTAGTGATAAGATCCCTAGTGGGTATAAAAATAATAATTATATAAAAGCAGCCCACAGGGGGAAACAGGTGCAGCAGCAAAGATAAGATAGCAGCAGAGAGAGAGGGCCGGCGGGGCGGCCCCGGCGGCCACGGAAAAAAAAAAAAAAAAAAAAAAAAAAAATGAATAAAAAATTCAAATCAGCCCGCTTTCCCTAGAACACATATAAAATTACATAAAAATTTAAAGAACAGACATTAGGTACCCTGATGTCCAAAAATTTATATATTTTTTTTTCCATATAGTGAACACCGTAGCAGATAAAATATCAAAAGAGCTGAACCACCGTTTTTTCACAAAAATTTGGATAAAAAGTGATCAAAGCAATAGATATTTCCCAAAATGGTATAAATAAAGAGTACATCTGGCTTGGCAATAAAAGATACCTTATGCATTTCCGTACACAGAAATATAAAAAATTTGGAATCATAGCAACCCATAGAATACAATTGACATGTCATTCTGACTGCTCACTGAACGCTGTAGAAGCCCATAAGAAAGTCACGCAAATGCAGCTTTTGTCCAATTCCAACCCATTCTGAATTTTTTCTCAGCTTTCCAGTGCATTGTACAAAATACTAAATGGTACCATTACGATGTACAATTCATCCCGCAAAAATAAAGCCCTCATATGACTCTGTGATCAGAAAAAAAAAATGGCTTTTGAAAGGCTGGGGGTCAAAAACGAAAATCAAAAAATGTCTGCAGCATGAAGGAGTTAAAGGTGTTCCATTGACTTTATGCCATCATTCTCAAAAGCTATCATGATACAGAGCAAGATGGCAATGGAGGTTGGAATGGAGGACTGTCAGTGGTGAGTTCTGCTTTTGTCTAAAATGCAATGATTGCAGGAAATTGGTCTGTCGACCATATGGGTAAAGCCATGAAGAGGAGTTCACCATGGAAAATCATACTGGTCCTACTCCCAAGAATTTGGTGTGGGGTGGTGTAATGTACAGTAGCCGGTCTCCTCTAGTCTTCATTTCAGGCACACTTATAGCTCACAGTTACATTGATTTGGTCATGGAGCCAGTGGTATGGCCATTTCTCCAGTGTCACAGGAGCCTTTTTCAATAGAACAATGCCAGGTCCCATATTGCTTGTGCTATTGTGATCAGGCTGGGTGGCCTAAATCTTAAACCATGGCATGCAGTGTCTCTAGACTTCCCATTGAGTGCATCTGGGATGTCCGTCATTGGTTGGCATTTGCCAGAAGCCAATCTTGATGATTTGCATGCTTAAGTGCATTCTGCATGGCATACCATTCCACAGACAGCCGTTAATAACCTCATTGATAGCATGCCAAGGTGTGTAAGTGTGTGTATTTCTGAGCGCGGCACTCATACTCGGTACTGAATAAATCAAGATGTTTTGAATATGTTGTTTCCATTTTTTAGCAGTTGTATGTCATTAACATGTGTTATTGATCCTGTGATTTCCATTTTTCCAAGACCTACCCTTCTTGGTGCCGCAATTTCAAGAATGTTGAAGAGTGTATACAATATCCTTCAGCAACATATTTTCCTAAAGATCTGCAATGTGTGGTTCACCTGTTGTTGCTCTATTATTCCTCCTAGAAATGTATGAATACATTGACAGCTGGGCTTTACCATTTTCTTTCATTAATAGGGTCAGTCAGTACACAGTGGGGGGAATTCATCATTCCCTCTTTGCCTGTTTTCTGCCATAGAGGGATGATATTGTGGTGCACATTTGGTGCTAGTCCCTTTATTGTGCCCATCATGCACAAGCCACAATTCACGGCTCACCCACCACATTGAGCAGGGGTGGGGATCAGGATGGGGACGCGTAATTGGCATAGATTTCCATTCTGCCACAGGGACGTCTGATTGATTAATAAAGAGACTACAACTTCTTCATAAATCACAGTCCCTGCAATAGTCTGGCTGCTTATTAAGACTGGCGTACAATATGCCAGTCTTAATCAATCTTCCCCAGTGTCTTAATCAGTAAGGTAGGAATATTTCATGGATTTTTTGCAGTATTCAATATTCTTTATATGAATCCTTTTTAAAATATATATTATGGGACACTTAACACTGAAATCTAGAGGTTACAGTACTTTGAACAAAGGCATTATTCCACTGCACTCATCATTTAACATGTATTTGACACTGGCTTTGCAGGTTTGCACAGCACATTAAAGCATTTGATACATACAGTATGAATACTAACGTATACATGTACTAATACTGTGTATCTACTTCATAGATTTCTCATTTCCAGTCACACTTCCACTTATACCTTTCCTTGTCTCAATGCACTGGAACACAATCTCCTCTGCTGTCTAGAAGAAATATGACATGGTCACAGTATGAGTATGTTTGGATGAGACATATAGCCGTGTTATTTTGACAATCCATATTTTCTGGCATTTGATCACTTGTCATATGTGTAAGTGATGAAGTGTAAAAAATGATTTTCAGCTTATTTCTGCATATGTGTAGCATTTATTCAATGGATACATACCAGGGACTGGTGGAGCCTAGTAACACCACAGATATGCTGTGGCAATTTTCAGTTCATGCAGCATGACTAAAAATACAGCATTGAATCATGCCCTGGCTCCATGGCTCCTGGATGTTTCAGAACAGCTGATCCTGATCACTGGCAATGTGGTCACCCCCAGATGAGCATGAGAAACTGAACAAGTATGTGTACAATTCCTTATAGGAAACATTGTTTTTGTCTAGCTAATTGGGTAATAAACACTATTAATAATACTAACAAATCAACTATTAAAAAGCCTTAAGTTTTCAGTTCCTTTTTTACATAAAATGACACAGCAAGTTACACTGTTATTGTTATTTATGTCTCCTCCTTTACATCTATTATTAATATTAGAGGATCTTTGCATCATTTAATAGGTGCTGCTCCACTGATTCTGGCACAGTTGAAATTTTTCTCTAGCCCCACCATTCCTGAGCAATAAATGCTTTTAGATTTGATGTTGGATATGTTATAGTGGGTACAGAAAGTATTCAGACCCCTTTAAATTTTTCCCTCTTTGTTTCATTGCAGCCATTTGCTAAAAGCAAAAAAAGTTCATTTTATTTCTCATTAAGGTACACTCAGCACCCCATCTTGACAGAAAAAAACCCCAGAAATGTAGATATTTTTGCAAATTTATTAAAAAAGAAAAACTGAAATATCACATGATCATAAGTATTCAGACCCTTTGCTGTTACACTCATATTTAACTCACAGGCTGTCTATTTCCTTCTGATCCTCCTTGAGATGGTTCTACTCCTTCATTGGAGTCCATCTGTCTTTAATTAAACTGATTGGACTTAATTAGGAAAGGCACACACCTGTCTATATAAGACCTCACAGCTCACAGTGCATGTCAGAGCAAATGAGAATCATGAGGTCAAAGGAACTGCACAAGGAGCTCAGAGACAGAATTGTGGCAAAGCACAAATCTGGCCAAGGTTACAGAAGAATTTATGCAGCACTCAAGGTTCCTAAGAGCCCAGTGGCCTCCATAATCCTTAAATGGAAGAAGTTTGGAATGACCAGAACTCTTCCTAGACCTGGCTGTCCAGCCAAACTGAGCAATCGTGGGAGAAGAGCCTTGGTGAGAGAGGTAAAGAAGAACCCAAAGATCACTGTGGCTGAGCTCCAGAGATGCAGTAGGGAGATGGGAGAAAGTTCCACAAAGTCAACCTATCACTGCAGCCCTCCACCAGTCGGGGATTTATGGCAGAGTGGCCCGAAGGAAGCCTCTCCTCAGTTCAAGACATATGAAAGCCTGTATAGAGTTTGCCAAAAAACACATGAAGGACTCCCAGACTATGAGAAATAAGATTCTCATCAGACCAGAGAATCTATACTTTTTGGAGTTAATTCTAAGCAGTATGTGTGGAGAAAACCAGGCACTGCTCATCACCTGCCCAATACAATCCCAACAGTGAAACATGGTGGTGGCAGCATCATGCTATGGGGGTGTTTTTCAGCTGCAGTGACAGGACGACTGGTTGCAATTGAAGCAAAGATGAATGTGGCCAATTACAGAGATATCCTGGAAGAAAACCTCTTCCAGAGTGCTCTGGACCTCAGACTGGGCCGAAGGTTCACCTTCCAACAAGACAATGACCCTAAGCACACAGCTAAAGTAACAAAGGAGTGGCTTCAGAACAACTCTGTGACCATTCTTGACCGGCCCAGCCAGAGCCCTGACCTCAACCAAATTGAGCATCTCTGGAGAGACCTGAAAATGGCTGTCCACCAACGTTCACCATCCAACCTGACAGAACTGGAGAGGATCTGCAAGGAAGAATGGCAGAGGATCCCCAAATCCAGATGTGAAAAACTTGTTGCATCATTCCCAAGAAGACTCATGGCTGTACTAGCTGAAAAAGGTGCTTCTACTCAATACTGAGCAAAGGGTCTGAATACTTATGTCCATGTGATATTTCATTTTTTCTTTTTTAATAAATTTGCAAAAATATCTACATTTCTGTTTTTTTTTCTGTCAAGATGAGGTGCTGAGTGTACATTAATGAGAAATAAAATGAACTTTTTTGCTTTTTGCAAATGGCTGCAATGAAACAAAGAGTGAAAAATTTTAAGGGGTCTGAATACTTTCCGTACCCACTGTCTCTAGGCTCTGTACTGTCAGGTGGGCAGCATCAGCCAAATGCAGGCTCTGATTGTAATTGGAGCTCTGAATCACCCCCCTTGCCTGCTCCTGCCTGACACCGCCTACCTGACTGTACAGAGCCTAAATAAGATATCAGGCACCAAAACTAACTGAGCTGGAATCAGTGGAGCAATGCCAATTAACAGATGCTAAAAAAAATGGAGGTGGTAAAAAATCCTCTTTAATATCTTGTTTTCTATTTGATACAAATATACAGATATATCACATGTTGATGATCAATTATTATACAGTTTTGATGGCTTCCATGGCATTCCTAATTCTTACCTTTTTCCTGATGCTTGCCTAATCTTTACCTAATCCTTGCTAACCTAGCCAAAAGACATTCAGTTTTAAAAGAGATTCTGAAGCAGCTGAGGAAATGTATCCTATAATATATAGTACATCCAAGCTGCTGGAAAAATGTTTGATAATTAAAACTGAATGACATGAAGCTCACCTTCTTTACACAAAGAGTTTCTGCAGCAGCTGAAGAATGCATTTCTCTTTCAGTCTCAGTCTCTATGTTGAAGAAGTTGTTTAAAGACAATCTCTAAGATTATACCCATTTGGAGGATGCTATGACTTGGGACTTTCTTCTATGAGCTAGGATAGAAAGTTACTAAAAAAATAGCTCCTGCTCTGGCTAAACTGTAGTTTTATTCTCTCTCTCTCTCTCTCTCTCTCTCTCTCTCTCTGTCTATCAATACAACTAATCCACCCTTCTGTCCAGCCTTACTATTTATATTTCTTTCTATCTTTCCACCTTGGATAAATAAAACAGTTCCAGTATCATTTCCCATTTAGAAGTCAGAACAATAACCTGGTTGTGATATATTTATTTGACTTGACTCCACTGGGCAGAAGTTTACAGTTGTGCAACATTTTCAATCACCAGAGCTATAAAGAAAATAGCTGACACTTTATAGTAACAAAATATGTATTTTTCTCTTCAAGTGCTTGTGCGTAATTCACTTTGATGATGCTTCAGTTTTCTATAGTTCTTTGGTGCCTACAGGGTAGATACTATTGACTGAGTCCCTGTGTACTGTAAGTCCCAAGAACAAACAACCACATAAAATGCCAAATGGGAAAACTGAAACTTCCTTTTGTTAAATGTATCCAGTAAAAGGAACATTCAACAAATAAAGCACTTAAAGCAAAAGGATAAAGGAGCTGCAATCATTAAAGACTATATAGCTAGAGTAAGAGAAACATTATAGAATAGACTGAAGGAATATATACTATTAGTCACCATCATTGCATAAAATACATGCAATGAACAAATACAATGTTTTAGCATATAAAGCATGAATAAGCAAATGGATAAGTAAAGTTACTATGATAGCAGGGCTAATTTTTTCACCTGTATTTTGCTTCCATATACAATTTCTACTCTGACTGGAGAATTGAAAAATATTGAAACTTTTATTCCCCATGGATTCTTCAGAAGGCAAATCTCTGTGATTAAATTGAATTATCAAACCTGGAAAATGAATTATCTCTAATTGTGTTACATTATGTTTTCTTGTAGTCATTTTACATATATACAGTGGGTACGAAAAATATTCAGACCCCTTTAAACTTTTCACTCTTTGTTTTATTGCAGCCATTTACGAAAAGCAAAAAAGTTCATTTTATTTCTCATTAATGTACACTCAGCACCCCATCTTGACAGAAAAAAAACAGAAACGTACAGTAGATATTTTTGCGAATTTATTAAAAAAGAAAAACTGAGATATCACATGGTCATAAGTATTCAGACCCTTTGCTGTGACACTCATACTTAACTTACATGCTGTCCATTTCCTTCTGATCCTTCTTGAGATGGTTCTACTCCTTCATTGCAGTCCAGCTGTGTTTAATTAAACTGATTGGACTTGATTAGGAAAGGCACACACCTGTCTATACAAGACCTCACAGCTCACAGTGCATGTCAGAGCAAATGAGAATCATGAGGTCAAAGGAACTGCCCAAGGAGCTCAGAGACAGAATTGTGGCACCTTCACTGGTGCTCTCCCCAAGGAGAGAGATTCCCTTCCCTGAGCCACTCATTGCCTCCCACAAAGCCAGCCAATTCACTCTGCTCTGCACTGATGAGGGACAAAAATCCTGAAACAGTGCTGTATGCAGATGAGTGAAATTGGCTTGGCTAAAATCCCTGTTGCTGTCTCAAGACTCAGTGGGTCAAAAGCAAATTGAGGATCTGTTACATCCAACAGAGGGCGCATGAGCTTCCCAGCTCCTTTTCCCATAATGCCTTGAGAATTGTGGCAAGGCACAGATCTGGCCAAGGTTACAAAAGAATTTCTGCAGCACTCAAGGTTCCTAAGAGCACAGTGGCCTCCATAATCCTTAAATGGAAGAAGTTTGGGACGACCAGAACTCTTCCTAGACCTGGCCGTCCAGCCAAACTGAGCAATCATGGGAGAAGAGCCTTGGTGAGAGAGGTAAAGAAGAACCCAAAGATCATTGTGGCTGAGCTCCAGAGATGCAGTAGGGAGATGGGAGAAAGTTCCACAAAGTCAACTATCACTGCAGCCCTCCACCAGTTGGGGCTTTATGGCAGAGTGGCCCAAAGGAAGCCTCTCCTCAGTGCAAGACATATGAAAGCCCGCATAGAGTTTGCCAAAAAAACACATGAAGGACTCCTAGACTATGAGAAATAAGATTCTCTGGTCTGATGAGACGAAGATTCAACTTTTTGGCGTTATTTCTAAGCAGTATTTGTGGAGAAAACCAGGCACTGCTCATCACCTGCCCAATACAATCTCAAACATGGGTGAAAGTACAGCCAAGTACAGAGATGTCCTGGAAGAAAACCTCTTCCAGAGTGCTCTGGACCTCAGACTGGCCGAAGGTTCACCTTCCAACAAGACAATGACCCTAAGCACACAGCTAAAATAACAAAGGAGTGGCTCCGGAACAACTCTGTGACTATTCTTGACCGGCCCAGCCAGAGCCCTGACCTCAACCCAATTGAGCATCTCTGGAGAGACCTGAAAATGGCTGTCCACCAACTTTCACCACTAAACCTGACTGAACTGGAGAGGATCTGCAAGGAAGAATGGCAGAGGATCCCCAAATCCAGGTGTGAAAAACTTGTTGCATCATTCCCAAGAAGACTCATGGCTGTACTAGCTCAAAAGGGTGCTTCTACTCAATACTGAGCAAAGGGTCTACATTTCTGTTTTTTTTTCTGTCAAGATGGGGTTCTGAGTGTACAGTACATTAATGAGAAATAAAATGAACTTTTTTGCTTTTAGCAAATGGCTGCAATGAAACAAAGAGTGAAAAATTTAAAGGGATCTGAATACTTTCCGTAGCCACTGTACCTATCATAAATGCTCCCCTAATGTAAACCTCATCGGTAGAGAGCCTATAATGTTTATGAACCATGTTCATATTAGTAGTCTAATGGATCTTCAATTTACCTCTATGTATATTTCTTTAACATTTACTGTATTTTTTAGATTCTCGAATTGTCTGTATATATGTTTGTAACAATGTATTTCCATGATTTTGGGAAAGGTCTCCAGGCAGAGGCGTAGCTAGCGGGGGGGCAGAGGGAGCGGCCGCCCCGGGCCCACTGACTTTTTGGGGCCCACCCCAGGGCCGCCATTAATACATCCTTTATTTCTAACTAGATCGGTGTTTGCAATGCTTCCTGGTGCTTAACTGTCTTGTAAACCGCAAGCCTATACAGGCCTGCGGTTTACAAGACCCCGAGACCACAGACCGATGTCGTCTTCTAAGCACAGGCGGCGCGATGACATCACAACATCGCGCCGCCCGCGCTCAGACACAGACGTCATGCGTGTGGACAGGGAGGAAGCAGCGGCGGCTCCATTCATCAGCATTGCAGGTAGGTGAGTATGATTTTTTTTTTTTTTGTGGGTATATTAATAGAATAAGGGGTGGTTAGGAGGGGGAAATCTAACTATAAAGGGAGGATTCATTTGGGGGCATTATAACGATGGGGGGTCATTTATATAAGGGTTATTAGGGGGTATTATGAATAGAAGGGGGGAGGTTATTTATATAAGGGGCCATTAGGGGGCATCATTTATATTAGGAGGCATTATGAACATAAGGGGTGGTCATTGATATAAGGTGCAGTATTTATGTCAGGGGGAATTGGGGATAATATGAGGGTCAATTAATTTAATTAAAGTTGCACTTGCACCTTATTAAGACTAAGGCCCCACGTAGCGGGCTGCAGCAAAAAAAGCGCTGCAGGAAAAACCGCGGCGGTAGCGTGTTTTTTCCCGCAGCACTTTTCACAGAAGGTCTGCAGGGGTTTCTCCTGTGGACTTTCTGTTTTCAATACACCTAAATGGAAATCGCCAGTGTTTCCATAGGTATAACTGACATGCTGCAATTTCCAAAACCGCAACGGTTTTGGAAATCGCAATGTGTCTGCTGCACGTATTTTTCCGCAGTGAGTGGATGGGATTTGCTAGAATGTTGAGGTTTTTTTTCAGTGGGTTTTCGCCACATGGAGCCCCCATCCCTACTTTGCAGTAAAATATGCACTGCGGATAATCTGCGATTTCCAAAACAGTCGGTGTTTTGGAAATCGCAGAATGTCAATTATACCTACGGAAATGCTGGCGGTTTCCCTATAGATATAATTGAAGCAGAAAGTCTGCAGAGGAAACCTCTGCGAACTTTCTGTGCAAAGTGCTGCTGGAAGAACCACGATGCGTCACCGCCACGGTTTTTCCCGCAGCTCTTTTTTGATGCGGTACGCCACATGGGGCCTTAGCCTTAAGGCGTTTTCCAGCTCATTTTTATTGATGATCTATCCTCAGAATAAAACATCAATAAGAGATAAGTGATTCCCCACTGATCAGCTGTATGAAGGTCCCCGGCGCCTGTTTATACCATACGCTGTCTGTTTATAGTGACTGTGTGATGTAATTCCAGCCTTGTCACATAGACGTGTATAGGATGAGGCTGTAGTTACATTACATGGCCGCTATGAGATGAATGACACTGTGTAAACAGAGAAGGGGTCACGGCGCTTACACAGGTACCACGGTTCATTCAAACAGTTGTTCCATGGGGGTCCTGGGTATTGGAACCCCAAAAATTTTTTGTCCCTTTTTTTTCCTTTTTAATTAGGAAACACCTGGGGCATTATTAATAAGGGGCAAATTATCTAAAGAGGACCTGTGAATTCAGTGTGAATTCAGCACACTGCCGGCTTTCCCGTTATATGCCCCGGGGCTGGAGATATCGGCGGTCTTAGCTTCACGGTTTACTGTCAGAACGGCGTTCCTTACAGTCTAGCTGCGCTGTGAGGTACGCCCTCCCTGACTGTTCTCGTCCATAGACTTGTACTGGGGGGGCGTTCCTCACAGCTCAGCGTCATCACTGGGCTGAGTACACCCCAGTACAATTCTATGGACGGGTACTGAAAGGGAGGGCGTTCCTCACAGCGCAACTAGACTGTCAGGAACGTCCTTCTGACAGTGAACGGTGAAATTTAGACCCCCGATATCTCCAGCCCTGGGGCATATAACGGGAAAGCCGGCAGTGTGTTGAATTCAGCGCACTGTCGGCTTTCTAGCGGTATGTAAAACAGCATATACATGAGGACGTGAAAGGTCCTCTTAAAGGGGTGCACAGGGAAGTTATTAGTTTAAAGATGCACTTGGGGGTATTATTCATTATGGGGGTTTATATTATATATTTTATAATTGGGGTAGCAGCAGGATGGGGGCTTTGTGCAGGTGAGGACAATGTGCGTCAGGTGCCTGGAAAAGCGAGGAGCCAAAGATGTCTCTGTTGCAAACTTTACAGAGACTGGAAGAAGTGGTCATGGTCGTCCAGATGAAAGAGATGCGGAATGTGAACGATTAGTCAGAGATGTCACCGGTAAGCCACTAAATGCTACTGCCCTGTATTCACCTAAATCTCTGCAGAGCCCTGTGTAGAGCCGCTATATACTACTATACGCTCACCGTATACTGATAGTATCGGTATACAAACGTCCAAGTAGGGGGCCCACTTGAGCATGTTTGCCCCCCCTGTGCTAAACCCCTAGCTACGCCTCTGTCTCCAGGACTGAGGTTGAAACAGTCATTACTTTGTTGTACATTTCCTCTGCAAGCATTGTTAGTATAGGAACATATTTAGTTGCTTCATGGTTTAGGTTTCCATGGCTGAACAGATGCACACATAACCATGTGCAATGCCAAGTGGCAACTGGGGATGGGTAAAAAAAACACCAAAAATATGTAGAATGCATGTAATATGTAATATGCAAATTTTGTGGAAGGAGGAGGGATAATGTTCTAATGCAGTTTTAAAGAGAGTCTCTCAGGTCCAAAATGCTTCTAAAACCAATAATAGTGCTGTGTAGGTGTCTTAATAGGAGCAGAAACATATTTTTGTGACCACAAACAGATGACGTAATGAAGTGATAGTCATCTTTTTATAGATATGAAATCAGTCTGAAAATGCTTCTGAGGTGGAGCCTGATTTTATACAACCCCAATTCCAATGAAGTTGGGACGTTGTGTAAAACATAAATAAAAACAGAATATGATGATTTGCAAATCTCTTTCAACCTATATTCAATTGAATACACTACAAAGACAAGATATTTAATGTTCAAACGAATAAACTTTATTGTTTTTTTGCAAATATTCCCTCATTTTGAATTTGATGCCTGCAACACGTTCCAAAAAAGCTGGGACAGGGGCAACTAAAGACTGGGCCAGGGGCATGTTTACCACTGTGTTACATCGCCTTTCCTTTTAACAACACTCAATAAGCGTTTGGGAACTGAGGACACGAATTGTTGAATCTTTGTAGGTGGAATTCTTTCCCATTCTTGCTTGATGTACAATTTCAGTTGCTCAGCAGTCTGGGGTCTCCGTTGTCGTATTTTGCGCTTCGTAATGCGCCACACATTTTCAATGGGAAACAGGTCTGGACTGCAGGCAGGCCAGTCTAGTACCCGCACTCTTTTACTACGAAGCCACGCCCTAAAGCTGAATTCCCCCACTGTCCCTGGCTAACTTGCCTGATCTGTCCTAGGTGACAGCCAGCAACTGGTCCACAGTCCCTTCTAAATATAAGTGTCAACACAGAATGCGGACAGGACGAACAACAAAAAGGGAGGTCAGCTAGCCAAGGGGTCAGTAACAGACAAGCAATGCAGTACAAAATCACAATCCAAGAGAATAGTCAAAGTCAAAGCCTGAGGTTAGGAATAGGAATACAGGTAACAAAACAGCAAGGAGTAAAGGCCAGTAAGCTAGAAGCAATAGCAAGTGCCAATGTGAATGTGAGCAAAGAATAAATAGGAAGGAAGAACCCGCCCCAGACTTGATAGGACGATAGGCTGTCAATCACACAGGCAAGGCTGAGGTTAACTATTAGAGGAGCAGAGAGAAACAAAGGTGCAGGAGACGGGTGTAGTAGAAATTCAATTATAGACAAGAGGTACTAGGACAGTGTTCAGACTGAGCAACAAGAACCCTACACAAGGAATCAAACTGAACACGCCACCTTCGCCGCAGCGTGCGAGCGGAGGGTGGCGCAGAGACCCGAACAAGCAGAGACGTTACACTTTCGCTTTGCATAGTAGAGATTTAACTTGCACTTGTAGATGTAGTGACAAACTGTGTTCACTGACAATGGTTTTCTAAAGTGTTCCTGAGCCCATGTGGTAATATCCGTTACAGAATGATGTCAGTTTTTAATGCCGCCTGAGGGATCGAAGGTCACAGGCATTCAATGTTGGTTTTCAGCCTTGCCGCTTACTTCCAGAGATTTGACCAGATTCTCTGAATCTTTTGATTATATTATGGACTGTATATGATGAAATCCCTAAATTCCTTGTAATTGTATGCAGTTGTTCACAAAGTGGTGAACCTCGCCCCATCCTTGCTTGTGAATGACTAAGCCTTTTGGGCTCATCCTTGCACTTTTCATCTAATTTTAAAACATTGCCCATTTTAATGAATATGGGGCTGCAATACAGAATAAGAAAGTCATCTTTGGAAAGTGTAGGAACAGCCCTACATGGTACTGCTATTAGTTGATACGATTTTCCTGCTTACAGACTCCCTTTAAGGAGTGTTGCTTCAGGCAGAAGGATTTCAGGGGTGTGAACATCTATAGAAGAAAGTATTTCTGCCTACCCATTGTGTTTGTCCATTTACTTCAATGGATCTGAGCTGCAATATCAGTACAACCAATAGGCAGATGAGATGTTATAAAAGAAAGCAATTATTTTATTCTGGATAAGTTATTTTAAAATCCCATAAGTACATTTTGAGGTTTGCAAATGTTTTAGAATGAATTGTTTATTTAGGGCTTTAGGGAGCATACAATTTAAGTGGTACAGATGTGTATAAAGATGTAATGACCTATGCAAAAGTCATCATTGCATTGTATAATGACAAGTTGAACAGTGTACCCCCTCCCAGGCATTGTCAGTAATCTGTCATAAAATCACTGTTATGTCTACAGTGATATGGATAGTAGTTACTAATTATTATTACATAATGGACACACAAAGATGCTTTTAGTCTTCAAAGAATATGTAATACCAAACAAGAACAACCTAAGTAAAGTGGCCACAGCATTGTAGACAATAGATAATAGTAATGGTGTTAGTAGTATATAAACTGTACCGTGTCTAGTTATGAATGTTATTCATTGTTGTAGTTATGTCTGGTTTTAAGCCTGAGTGTGTCTTTTGTCTATGTTAACTCAATCCACAATACACATCCCAGGATGCAAGTAATTAATTACATGCAGAATGTTAATTCAATTATAGACAGTCAATTACAGGTAAATGCCAAGAAGCCAAATGCCTTTATGTAGGGGTTAGAACAGACATCACAATTACTTTTCTCAGCCTGATACCTGGGAAATCTATATGGAATAAAGGAAAAACATAACTTCAAAGGCATGGATATCATAACTCATGTTTCATAACCAGCTGCATAAAGAGATAGGGTTGGGAAACACAGACCCTTCTATAACTTCAAGCACATGGACTATTAATCTTCCAAACCACTCTAAATTGTATATCTACTGAAGGGATTATGATTTCACCTTCATGTTTTGAATGCCTGGGCTTGTAAAAACATTTATCATAACTTCCCTCGCATATCATCCCTATATGAGGTATCTGTACAGAATTATGGAATATTCCCAAAATAAGTCTTATTTCTGTAGATTTGGTGTATGTAGTTAGCCAGTCCTGGTCACAGGTGGGAGGCCCCCAAAATGGGAGCTGGGTTAGGATCCCTACAAAATTGGTCATGGACAAAAACCCCTTTGTCAGATACCTGGAGATACACCCAAGCTTGTAATCTGTCGACTTTATTCACAGATCTCCATAGCCAGGCTTAAAAAAATGTCTGTTTCTTTATGATAATCCCTTTTATTTTGTATGTCTGTCTTTTTTATTACATCTTTTTTCTTTTGTAACTGTAAGCACTGTACCTTTTGCATATCTTAATATGTAATAAGATTGTCCATGGCTCTAAAACTTCCCCGCAGTCCTGAAGAGGGAAAATACTGCTTACATTTGTTACCTATTTTATGCCAGTGTGCTAGAGGTTCACTGTGTTCACTGCTAAAGGGCACAGGTGCGAGTGGTTTGCATATATCAAGGTCTCATCTACTGGTGGTAGCAGCTATTTGTGTGGATGTTGGGGGTGCTTCACTTCTTTGTAGCCTAGTGTGATAGGTGTGGATGTGAATGTAGAGGCCGTGTCATCCTCTTAAGGACACATCCAGGATCACATGTGCTTGTGTGGCTGGGGGATTGTTCGGATCCCCGACAAGCAATTTATGGTAGATTTCCATTAGAAAATATCACTAATACATTTGTTCTTAGGAATATACAATTTGCGTCTTTCTTGTCACTTTTAACCTAATCTGTGAACAGGAAATCCTGTGATATCTTTATGACTTTGCTGGTTGTCCTAAAAAACCCTGAGCCATAATTCATTTCTGCAACCATAGTGGCTCAATAATGATTTAAAAACCCATATAATGTAGGATGTCTGTATCATTTGCAAGGGGTTGGAAAATTCAGCTATAATCTTTTCTTTCTACATTAAAATTCCTTTACTCCAAAACCAATTCATGTACAAAACGTTAGATTATCAAATGTTCTGGATTTGCAGATGGTCATAGAAAACTATATAAAACCATCTACAAGACATTATTCACATGTCCTCATTTTGCCTGATAATCACAGACAGCTCATGGCCCTATTTACTTTATGGTTGTGTGCTGTTCATGGTTGATCTGTTTTTACATTTCCTATACTTTTCTATGTCTCTAGGTCCACGAGAAAGACAGTACATGGATGTTATCCGTGAGATGTCCATGACTTTCATGGACCCATAGACTTTAATAGACCTATGGTCTGCAAAATGGACCAAAATAATGTATGCTGATGGGTACACAATGGGTACGTATGCAGTCCATGATTATCACAGACATTACATGTTTACAAAATGCGGAGGTGTGAATAAGGACTAAGAGTAGGGAGTCTTTCTAAGCAAAGTCCAAAAATTTTCCTTATTTTCCTACAGGTAACAAAACCAATAGAAAAAAACATCTTACTTGAAGTGCTGCCATATGTGGACCAAAGATATGTAAAGTCTTGCTACAAGGGACCTAAAGAACTTGAGAATTTCATTTATAAGATTGTACATTTACAGATGCCGAAGAATTCATCAGGCCACTATGATTTTTTTTTTTTTTGATTTTTTTTATTTTCAAGCATTCATTTTTCTATTTGAAGAACTTCATAACTGAATTCAGATTATCTTGCTGTTCTAATCTGGAAACAAATTCAGTTTTTTTCCCGATTTTCTGGATTAAATAAATTGATCTGGATATTGGAAATCATTAATGGAACTATGTTACATGTATGTGTTATTTTATATTATTTAATTCATCCCTAAAAATGAGCATGACTACATGACAGATGTGTGCAAAGGGCACAAACCCACAGTTTCTGTCGTCTTCTATATACATTACATAAAAGATCAGCCATATAGACAAATGGTATTATTATTGTTATTACAGTAGCTGAGACATTTCATTTGTAAAGACAGTTATGTAACATGATCATGCTACTAGCTACCGTATAAGACTTTGCAAATATAATGTTATCACAACAGCTACAACTATAGTATTAACACTTGACCCGAAACCACTCAACCATCCGATCCTGAACGTTTTTCTTTGTGCTGAAGTAATGGCAGCTAAGTGGATTTCTAGCCATGTTATTTATATATTCCGCCAATCTAAATATGCAAGAGCGCTGAAACTCACAACACTTAGCTGTGTAATTTACTGCCATTCTTCAAAGAATCCAAATCATAATCATTAATTACCAGCAAGGGGAAAACTCCCAGTGGTCTGATAAATAAATGAATGTTTATCAGGTTTATGGAACATGGAATAGATATGCTGAATACAAATTGCTACAGATTACATTACTGTATGGGAGAAGTCTAGTAAATCCAAGTATGTAAACTGGAGGCAGAGTATACTAAAATCATATCAAGAATAATAAATTCTAGTGGTTACAGCAATCACATGCAAGAGCCAAAAATATTACTGAAACAATATGTGTAACCATAGTAAGTAAAACAAATCTCCACAAATGTGACAAATATGACAAATATATTACAAATATTATATGAAACCGAATGATTAGAAATGTCATAGTAGGCTTGCCCAAGATTGGAAAAGCTTTTTTTTTCCAGAAACAGCACACGTCCTTCCATACGCATGTCTGGTATTGCAGATGATCTTCATTGTAATGAAGTCTGATCTGCAATGACAGATACTGCCCATGGATAATTTAGGAAAACCAAATGTAGCCACAGTTTATTATTCACAAATTACTTAAAGCACAATTTCCAACCAAAACCTAGAAATTCAGATAACAAGGTACTGTATGTAAACCTAGTGTTGCTCAGTTCTTGAAGTAAGAGCACTAAAAAAAATTCTCTACCAAATACGTTATCCCTTTGACTGAACACAGATTTCCATCCAAAATAGATCTGCATCATCTCTAAGCTACTGTTTAGTTCCATTGGATAAAAATCAGTCCGCATAGCTGACATCTGCCTGGTAACAAACTGTACACCTTTGTGTCCATGACCATGGACTGCTTTGTTTCCACTAGAAATAAACAAAGAATGACAGCAAGCAGAGATCTAGAAAACCATGAGGAATTTATTCAGAATTAAAACTGGAAAATTGTATAACTTCATTATACAAACAATTACATTCATTTAGATCTAATGTATTGCCCTTAAATTCACATAATGTCTAAACTGGTATCCCCCCCCCCCAAAAAAAAAACTAAAAAAAAAAAATAAATAAAAAAAATAAATAAATAAAATAAACAATGTAAAGTAAAAGCTATTTGTAGTAACTGTGCACAAACAAGTAGATCAAACTATAGAAATATATTTATGGTATATCCAAAGGGTTGCAAATTCTAACAAGAAACAATGGACTTCTAGTATCATGATTTTTGAGGGTTACAGCTGTCTAACCTCCACTAACAAGACATAAATATATATACACATATAATGTATTTGCCACATTTTTGGTACAGATACTGTATTTGGTACTAATGCTTCAAATTTTATAAAGAAAACTTCAGTGGATCCTTCCACAGTTAGAAGAGAACTCTCTATGAAAAGTGTAGTGGCCAAGGAGGACAAAGAGACTGGTGGTCTGTAATGTGGAACAAGGCTTAATAGATTGATCGGTCTACATCTGAGGTCTCTGGAAGCCAGAATTCCATATTTGCATTAATGTCACATTGAAAGGCTATTTGAAAGAAGTCTACCATATAAGAAGATTTGGTGTTGCTTAGTTTTGTGTGATTGTAGGCACAGTTAATGCAGGGAAGCACTGGTAACATTTTAATACATCATCCTTGTTTCGGTGAAGACCAGAGCATATTTATAACTAGCCAACCCAGACATCAAAGATATATTTTAGATGTCTAGTTTAGTTTTAGTATTCAAAATAAGCATTCACATTGGGTTTAACCAAGTGTGCATGTGTTTTCATTGGTAAGATAGAAATAAAGATAGAAAGCTGGTGCCAGATGCCAATCCTTCTTTACCTGAAATTCATCATTAGGATATCAGTAAGGTCAGAAGGTCAACCATTTAATGTGTAAGTGTCCATATACTTTAGATGAAAGTTGACTGAACCCACCAATTTTGATGGTCCTGTGTAATTCTGTGCTAAATATCTGTTTTCTACTTTTTTCCTGACCTAAATGAATATCTTTAACATTATGACTGTTTTGACTGGAAATCTCCAAAAAGAGAAATCCCTGACATTATTATATGTGTTACTTGTGCAGTGTTCTTAAATTGTTATTTACTAGGACAAGATGATCCCTGACAAAAGAAACTGGTTCTTCAAGGTCCGAATGTCAAAAATGGACCATACACAGCTTGGATAAACATAGTAAAGTAGAATTTTTGTTTGTTTTTTGGCCAATGTCATGGATTGGTAAGGATCGGACCATGTTTGTCATGAGCACCTGAAACCCAGCTGCTATTTCCCAGATATTCTTGCTTACACATGCAAAATATAAGTCATTTTGCTAGCCCTCTGCCGTACACAAACTTCATCCTGAAAAACAAAGTTCTCTGGGTAAAAACAAAATCTAAACACATTATTTAGCGCTACATAGCAAGTTTAAAGGGATTTCCAAGATAATAAAAATTTGTCTATAAGGAGAGAATGGCATAACAAGACAACTGATACTTACCTGTCTAATACCCTGCTGCTCTAGTGGTGCTGCTCTGGTGATCCTCACCAGTTTGTGTACATGGGAAGATGAGGCAAGTAAACAAAGAATGTCCAGTACCATGGAAAGCAGCGCTGGAGTGGGGGTATATTTATAATATTGATTATTTTCTGAGGATGTGATGCCATTCCCTCTTATTGGACATTTTTTTTATTATTTCAGAAAAATCCTTCAGAATGACACAGCATAAGTATAAAACCTTTACATTGGTAGAAGACTCATGAATCTTATTTTTACAAAATTCAACTTAAGCTTTTCCTGCAGCATTTGATGCGTCGTCTTCCAGATGTTTTAAATAAACTTCCAGGAACGTAGTAGATGTAAGAAGAACCTATAATCAAAATACAAGTATATTTTCACAGGGCAAATGGAAAACCTGCAGTGTTTAATAATGTGACAAGATAATGCTAAAAGCTACAACTTGTTCCCTTAGAAACATCACATTGCACAATCCCGCTGTTGGTTTTGCTGCATTGGTTATAGCGTTGTTGTAATTATTGGAGTTTAATAGACAGCTCTCCCTAATTGCCGGAGGCTGGAAATAATTCTTCACTTAAAGGTATTTGAATATTTCCCTCATATATTCTCATCAGTGTGGCACATCCTTGTTCAATGATTGTCAGTGAGCATTTCTTGGAAACACCTTCTCAGTAAAGCTAATAACCGGGTAGATTTCTTTGTAGACACACATCTAATGAAGCAGAAAAGCATATTGACGTTTTCTTATAGTATTTTGCTAGTTGTCAGTGTATTAGAGACAGTTTGTATCAATCAGTGATGTTGCTAGGGAGATTTTACTGCATACTCATTGTTGTAGATATTCATCATTTTGTCAGCATTATAACACCAGGGTAACACATCATAATTTCTATGAGAAGATTTGAAGACTTCGGCCAGAAAGAACAAGATGTCTGGAACAAATGAATGGAATCCAAGATGCTCATATCTACACTACCTCAGAAACTAACGTCATGGACCAGGGCTGGAAAATATTCATCTTGAATATGGCAAGTTCAACATTTGGAACAAATTAAAGGACACCTGTCACTTTGTAAATGCAGTCCAAACCCCTTATAATACCTCAACACCAGTTATCCCTGGACAGCCCTTCACTCGAACAATGGATAAATAAAGCGGATCAAATCTACAGGTTTGAAGAGAGTTCACACTGGGAATCTATGACCAGACATTCCGTCCTACATGTGTTTTAGGTTTGGTATCTTATGTGTGTCTTAGGTTTGGAGGTTGTCCTTGACCCTGTTGTACCTACTTCTCATCTGTTTCTTATCAGTCCTAGTGCTTGTCTCCTCAGCAATGCTATCCAATTCATTACAATAGGAAGAATAGGGAAATTTACTATTCACCCTATGACAGAAAACTTGTGTAGATGGGATATAGTTATACCGCATCTTTGGTACATAGCCATTTTGCACCAAAGATGCACCACTTTCCCTTTTCTGTGCCCTGCTCACCAGTTTTTATGAAAGTGGGTGAAGCTGGGTTTGAGCAAAGTGGGTTGGGATGCCTAGTCCAGACAAATTTAGCATAATTCACACCACACGTGAGTTATATAGGAAGTATATGTAGTTCTTTACTGGCATAGATTTCCATTCTGGCACAATGGAGTGTGACTGAATTATTAAGAGGCTGGGGACACTTAATAATTAAGGTGCAGTTAGCGCCAGTTGATAACTTCATTAAGACTGGTGTACAGAATAAAATTCCCCCCACTAATTTTTGGCAAGTGGTGGAACTAAACAGTTTTATGATTCTCTTCCTTGGTTTTATCATTGTTATTCTTTGTATACTGTTTGACTAAAATTTCATTTTGTGCGATCTACTTCTGAAATTTGAGAAATCAAATAAAAAAAAAAAAATATATAAAAAACACAGTCCGAACTGATGGTAGCAGGTTGTAGAGCAGGATGAGCTGAGTAGATTGATACAGTATATACTATAATTTTGAGGAATAGATATGTATAACCTGACATTTATTGATCTCGAGCTCTGCTCATTTTGGGCTTAGAAGACCAGTAGGTGGTTCTACTAAATGACTGACATTGACATCTATCTCTATGTGCACAGGAAATGTTGCAAATGTTCCCACAAAACTATACATCAATCTGCTCAGCTCCTTTTGCTCCGCCACATTCTTCCTGCAGATCGGACAGCATGTTCAATGTGACAGGTTGCCTGCAGAAACCCTTAGTTGAAATAATAACAAAACAGGCTTAATAACAAATGTATCCCAAGTGCATTTAAAAAGGGGTTTCAAGGGTTTTCAGAAACTTGACTGAGAACAGGCAATGGTATAAAATAACAAATGAACCAATACTTACCCAGTGAATCCCCCAGTGATGACATACATTATTCATGTGACCACTGCAGGCACTGGCTTGGGCAGTCATGTGCAATTGTCTAAAAATCACAGAAAATCCTATCTTATTCTGACTACTGTAGCACTGAATGAACTGTTTTTCCACTTAGTGGTAATTTTTTTGGCTCTACCATTGAGTGAAAAGTAAAGTCTAATATTTTTGCTGACAGGCAATCCTGAATAACACCAGTCATTCTTGAATCCCCTTTCAGGACACTACACATCACCGTGGCAGGTTTCTGAAGGCTGCATGGAAGCCTCCCAACTCTCCAGTAACTAAAGTCTACATTTGTGTGTACTGTGTTCCCTAGTAGTGTGACTTTGCTCCTCCACTTTGTGCCCTTACTGAACAAAGCAACTAGAATGAGAAGGATGCCAATTTTTAGACCACTTCTCTCCTTCAAAGAAGGTTGCCAGACACTTTTCTAAATGAAGAGATCCCTACCAGCCATCAGTAGGGCAGCCAAGGGAGGGGTACAATAAAAAAGCATACTTATCTGTTTCCGGCGATCCGTTGTTTGCCATTGTTGTGTGTTGCTAGGGCCTCATTGTCCTGGGCCAAACATGACTGCAGGTGAGTATGCTTTTTAATTTTACACCTCCCTGATCGCCCTACAGGTTGCCCCAATTGTTGGACCACCCCTTTAACTTAATACTGATTCTACTACATAATCCACAAGGTTAAAATAACATACAACTTCACACAGATTGTATGTGCACCGCAATTGCACCATTACATTTTTAGCTTTCAATGGCCAGAGTGGGCAGTTCTTAAGATGCAGCATGTGACTGTGCTTACTGGTGAAAACTACATTTCTCAGGGGCACTTCGCTCTGTGTGCTTGCTAACAAAAATTATTCATGCACTGCACATGCTACATCTGTTAGGACAGCACATGCATGGTTATGTAACCCTGATTTAATAAGCAGCTATAGAAAAGTCATAGACAAACTGAGCACGCTTTTAATGAAGATGGACTACAGGTCGTGTCCATTGGCAACAGTGCTCAAACCGTAGTAGGGAAAGGAGGATTTCAGTAGGCTTTTTCTAATGACACATACAGTTTTGCTCATTGCTTTCAATGGTTGACAGTGATATTTTGCAAAGTACTTTTATATGATATATAATTGTTGTTGTAGGAATACCCCTTTAGGTTTTGGTTTTCATATGTCACCACAAATAGAATCAAGCACTGTAGATTTGCTAAAACCCGAATGAAGTCCCAAAGTTTTGCTCAAGTCTAAGCCTGGTCATTTGCCAGAAACAAACAGCAACACAAGCATGAAGAGTGAGATACATGATCTTTTCAGACTCAACCAATATACAAAAATTTGATAAATAAAATGCTTGCTATTACTTACCTCCAATCTCCTCTGGAATCATTCCATACTGCAAGAGTCATCATTCATACAGTTGTATATGGCTAAGTACATTGCTCACCCATAGGTCATGCCCAGCAAAAAATACATTTATATGCTGGCTCTTAATGTGCAGTGCATGTATCATTTATCTTGTCAGTGCAGGATTCAGAATATAGCATACAATATAGATCATAGCTGTGCATTACTGTACATTTAACAATTTCTTGCACAATATTGATTTTATGACCCTTTTTAGTGTATCATATAACTAATGATACTAAAGGGACACCAAATGTCATATTAATTGATTGTGTGATTGACACCTGCAACTATCGTCACCTAATGACTAATGTTGTATAAAAATCTGCGCATATTACATTTGTGATATAACTGTACTAAAACGTGTAGTCAACCAGCAAATGGAAAAGTATACAGCCATATAAAAAGTATGTTTCATAGATGTGCATCTATATAAGGTTATCTGTTTAGGGGAACTCCTCAAACATGCATGCAAGCTGAACATAATACTCAAACATCATGTGAACAGAGCCTAAGGTCTTAATACTAACATTCTAGTAAAAGAGTATAACACCCTATTGTACCTTTTTTTGTCTCTTATTCCATACAAAGGTGTAAAATCATGCAATGCTCCATTAGGTGCCATTTTATATAGGTTTTCTCCCTGCAAAGCAGTGCTTCTAACTAAGGATCTCTCAAAAACTTTACTACTGCTGTTTCCACCATCTAATAGATTTGTCCCTGATATCTCCATTGCAGTCTCTGGCCTTACCATATCTCCTAAGCAGTATGCCCGCTGCCTCGGGGTTATGTTTGACTCAGACCTTTCCTTCACCCCCCATATCCAATCACTCGCACGCTCATGTCATCTCCACCTCAAAAACATCTCCAGAATCCGCCCTTTCCTTACCACAAATACACTAAAGATACTTATAGTTGCCCTGACTCACTCTCGCCTTGACTACTGTAACTCCTTACTAATTGGTCTTCCCCTTACTAAACACTCCCCTCTACAATCTATTCTGAATGTGGCAGCGAGGCTCTCCATAATGTTGCACCTCCCTACATTTCCTCCCTCATCTCTGTCTATCGCCCAACTCGTGCTCTCCGTTCACTCAATGACCTAAGACTAACATCCTCTATTATCAGAACATCCCACGCTCGTATACAAGACTTCTCCCGAGTTTCACCACTTCTCTGGAATGCTCTATCCTGGACTATCAGATTCACCCCCAATTTCTACAGCTTCAAGCGCAAACTAAAGACATATCTTTTCAGTCAGGCCTATCACAACTCCTAATTTAAACCCTTCCGTAGTTAGATTCCCTAAAAAGTACCCAACTCTGTTCATGCTCCCACATTACCTCACAGGATCTGATGCCATATCAGACTAGCTTTATATGTCCAGGCACCATCTGCACATTAAAGGACACGAATGGTGATGGCTCATACAGCTTTATATATGTGTAATGACAGTAACCTCTATTACAAAATTGTTTAACTGTTGTATAAGCAATGCTACCTCCAATGCTGCCCCTGCTGCCTCTTGTGTCACCCATTCTACCTCATAGATTGTAAGCTCTTGCAAGGAGGGCCCCCCAGTCCCAGTGTGTGAATTGACTATTTCTTTGTAATTTATCTTTTTAGTCTGTACTTGAACCTTACAAATTGTACAGTGCTGCGGAATATGTTGGCACTATATAAATAAAATGTATTATTATTAAAAAGTATTATTAAGGAAGATTATCACCTTAATGCAGGGCTGTTGATCACCATGGCATAAAGTCTCAGGGATTCCTTGTGCCTCTGTACTAGCGTCGTGCATTGTCTAAAGGCACTCATAAACCTTAGACAGCTGTCTTCTGAATGCTTGTTTGGCCGTCAGCTATTCCGCCTGATATCACATGCACATGCACTATTAGCTCAGGCAAGCTTGCATTTCTTACTATATCTCCCTTAGCAACAAAGGCAGTGGGAGATACAACATGGTTGATTCTTCTGGCTCCAATGCCTCATACATATGAGATCTACTGGTCCACGCAAAATTCTCAAGATTTCCCACTTACATTACTGTTACTGTACATCTAACATTACATCTACCCTATCTCCCTACAGCTGTTTTAAAGGAAAGTACAGTGGGTATGGAAAGTATTCAGACCCCTTTAAATTTTTCACTCTTTGTTTCACTGCAGCCATTTGCTAAAAGCAAAAAAGTTCATTTTATTTCTCATTAATGTACACTCGGCACCCCATCTTGACAGAAAAAAACTCAGAAATGTAGATATTTTTGCGAATTTATTAAAAAAGAAAAACTGAAATATCACATGGTCATAAGTATTCAGACCCTTTGCTCAGTATTGAGTAGAAGCCCCTTTTGAGCTAGTACAGCCATGAGTATTCTTGGGAATGATGCAACAAGTTTTTCACATCTGGATTTGGGGATCCTCTGCCATTCTTCCTTGTAGATCTTCTCCAGTTCTGTCAGGTTGGATGGTGAACATTGGTGGACAGCCATTTTCAGGTCTCTCCTGAGATGCTCAATTGGGTTGAGATCAGGGCTCTGGCTAGGCCAGTCAAGAATTGTCACAGAGTTGTTCCGAAGCCACGCCTTTGTTATTTTAGCTGTGTGCTTAGGGTCACTGTCTTGTTGAAAGGTGAACCTTCGGCCCAGTCTGAGGTCCAGAGCACTCTAGAAGAGGTTTAGTTCCAGGATATCTCTGTACTTGGCTGCATTCATCTTTCCTTCAATTGTAACCAGTCGTCCTGTCCCTGCAGCTGAAAAACACCCCCATAGCATGATGCTGCCACCACCATGTTTCACTGTTGGGATTGTATTGGGCAGGTGATGAGCAGTGCCTGGTTTTCTACACACATACCACTTAGAATTAACACCAAAAAGTTTAATGTTCGTCTCATCAGACCAGAGAATCTTATTTCTCATTTTCTGAGAGTCCTTCATGTGTTTTTTGGCAAGAGGCTTCCTTCGGGCCACTTTACCATAAATCCCCGACTGATGGAGGGCTGCAGTTATAGTTGACTTTATGGAACTTTCTCCCATCTCCCTACTGCATCTCTGGAGCTCAGCCACAGTGATATTTGGGTTCTTCTTTACCTCTCTCACCAAGGCTCTTCTCCCAGGATTGCTCAGTTTGGCTGGACGTCCAAGTCTAGGAAGAGTTCTGGTCATCCCAAACTTCTTCCATTTAAGGATTGTGGAGGCCACTGTGCTCTTAGGAACCTTGAGTGCTGCAGAAATTCTTTTGTAACCTTGACCAGATCTGTGCTTTGCCACAATTCTGTCTCTGAGCTCCTTGGGCAGTTCCTTTGACCTCATGATTCTCATTTGCTCTGACATGCACTGTGAGCTGTGAGGTCTTATATAGACAGGTGTGTGCCTTTCCTAATCAAGTCCTATCAGTTTAAACACAGCTGGACTCTAATGAAGGAGTAGAACCATCTCAAGGAAGATCAGAAGGAAATTGACAGCATGTGAGTTAAATATGAGTCTGAATACTTATGACCATGTGATATTTCAGTTTTTCTTTTTTAATAAATTTGCAAAAATATCTACATTTTTGTTTTTTTTTCTGTCAAGATGAGGTGCTGAATGTACATTAATGAGAAATAAAATGAACTTTTTTGTTTTTAGCAATGGTTGCAATGAAACAAAGAGTGAAAAATTTAAAGGGGTCTGAATACTTTCCGTACCCAATGTATAAAAGCATATATAAAGTTACCCAAACATGCCCTCAAATAGGTAGGTAATTTCCTGCTACTATTCTGGCTCATGATCCCCTGTGACTGTATCTCTCTTCTCAGTGTCAAGAAGGATGTGCTTTATGTATGTGTATAAAGATGCCCAAAACTTTTCATGTTTTGAACTTACTGCTTAAAGAGGACCTTTCACCACCTCCAATCATTTAATGCGTGCTGCTCCACTGATTCTGGCACAGTTGGAATTTTTACTCTAGCCCCCACCATTCTTGAGCAATCAATGCTGTTAGTTTTGGTGCCCTATATGCTATTTAGGCTTTGTACTGTCAGGAGGGCGGTGTCAGGCAGGAGCAGGCAAGGGGTGTGATTCTGAGCTCTGACACTGTCTGCCTCTGATTGGAGTTCTGAGTGCCTGACATTGCCCTTTTGACATTACAGAGCTTAAACAGCACATCAGGTATCAAAACTAACTGCACTTGTTGCCCAGGAATGGTGGAGACTAGAGGGAAATTTCCAACTGTGCTGGAATCAGTGGAGCGACAGCTATTCACAGATGCTAAGAACTTGAATTGTGGAGGTGGTAAAATGTCCTCTTTAAGGTGGTGATGGGAGAGTGTTGCCCCATGATAATTTTTACTATGGGGCCCCACGGTTACTTTTAAGCCCCTATGCGATGGATGAATACTATGTATTACCAAACATGCTCAACCTAAATAAAATTAACTACTGGTCAGGTAGGCGCAAAGCAATTGTACCATCGGGATGTCTGGGGGAATGGTGAGAAATGTCAAACTTAAAAACTTAAATACAACTTAAAGTTGTATCTGAAAACTTCAGCAATGCAGGATAATGAGCCAGGAAAGGGATTTGTGGAATACCCCTTTAATGTTTTCAGAATAAATATCTTAACTTCACATACTGTTACATAATGAGTCAATGTTTGGCTTTATAATGTGCTAGTAATAAAAATGTAAGATGTAGGAATTATTTTGCAACATATGAATATCTCAGAAACAAAAACAACTACATTGTAGTTGACTATACAATAAAAGCACAAATCTGAAAATAATAATAATATAAATGATTCTCTAAGATGTGACCACTGGTAACAGATGATCAAGATGAATCTTAATGTTTTGTGTGAGTTACTGAGAAAGTCTATATTGCTGAGATCAAGATTTTTAATCTCTATGATCAGTACATACAGTGCAGAGCTGACATTGTCCTTACTTATCTGATGCTGTAATATTACCTTAGAAAGTCTAGGTCCTCAGATGTAGAATCCAACCCTGAAATAGTGCAATGTGCACATTGCATGTCCTTGGTTTGGTAAGCTTACTGAACTGTTTTATTAAAGGGTTATTCACACATCAACATTTTTCACACCTGCTTAAACCTTTTGCACTGTACTGTACATAGAATATGCCATAAATACCCACCTCTGTGATCTATCTTGAGAATGGGGTCCCATACATGGCTGCAAGTGAATGAGATCTCTTTTCTCTTGTACAGGACTTCCAGAAATAGTCAAGACTACCTGCTTGGATATTGCTCGAAGTTCCATACAGCTGAATGGAGATTTGTGCATGTGCATTCCTCTCATTCACCTCATCTATTGGGAATTTATGACATATCCTATGGATATAGCTCTAAATGCCCAGATTGAACAAAAAAAAAAAAGGACATTGAGCCACTTTAGGTATAGCTACAAAGACGATTAAGTTTCCATAGTATGACACAGTTAATTTTGTGCCTCCGCTGAGCCAAGGTATGAATATACAATGCTGGCCAAAAGTATTGGCACCCCTGCAATTCTGTCAGATAATACTCAATTTCTTCCAGAAAATGATTGCAATCACAAATGTTTTGGTAATAATATCTTCATTTAATTTGTCTTCAATGGAAAATCACAAAAACAATTGTCAAAAAGCCAAATTGGATATAATTCCACACCAAACATAAAAAAGGGGGTGGACAAAAGTATTGGCACCCTTTGAAAAATCATGTGATGCTTCTCTAATTTGTGTAATTAACAGCACCTGTTACTTACCTGTGGCACATAACAGGTGGTGGCAATAACTAAATCACACTTGCAGCCAGTTGAAATGGATTAAAGTTGACTCAACCTCTGTCCTGTGTCCTTGTGTGTACCACATTGAGCATGGAGAAAAGAAAGAAGACCAAAGAACTGTCTGAGGACTTGAGAAGCAAAATTGTGAGGAAGCATGAGCAATCTCAAGGCTACAAGTCCATCTCCAAAGACCTGAATGTTCCTGTGTCTACCGTGCACAGTGTCATCAAGAAGTTTAAAGCCCATGGCACTGTGGCTAACCTCCCTAGATGTGGACAGAAAAGAAAAATTGACGAGAGATTTCAATGAAAGATTGTGCGGATGGTGGCTAAAGAACCTCGACTAACATCCAAACAAGTTCTAGCTGCCCTGCAGTCCGAGGGTATAACAGTGTCAACCCGTACTATCCGTCGGCGTCTGAATGAAAAGGGACTCTATGGTAGGATACCCAGGAAGACCCCACTTCTGACCCAGAGACATAAAAAAGCCAGGCTGGAGTTTGCTAAAACTTACCTGAGAAAGCCAAAAACTTTTTGGAAGAATGTTCTCTGGTCAGATGAGACAAAAGTAGAGCTTTTTGGGAAAAGTTATCAACATAGAGTTTACAGGAAAAAAAAGAGGCCTTCAAAGAAAAGAACACGGTCCCTACAGTCAAACATGGCAGATGTTCCCTGATGTTTTGGGGTTGCTTTGCTGCCTCTGGCACTGGACTGCTTGACCGTGTGCATGGCATTATGAAGTCTGAAGACTACCAACACATTTTGCAGCATAATGTAGGGCCCAGTGTGAGAAAGCTGGGTCTCCCTCAGAGGTCATGGGTCTTCCAGCAGGACAATGACCCAAAACACACTTCAAAAAGCACTAGAAAATGGTTTGAGAGAAAGCACTGGAGACTTCTAAAGTGGCCAGCAATGAGTCCAGACCTGAATCCCATAGAACACCTGTGGAGAGATCTCAAAATGGCAGTTTGGAGAAGGCACCCTTGAAATCTCAGGGACCTGGAGAAATTTGCCAAAGAAGAATGGTCTAAAATTCCAGCAGAGCATTGTAAGAAACTCATTGATGGTTACCGGAAGCGGTTGTTCGCAGTTATTGTGTCTAAAGGTTGTGCTACCAAGTATTAGGCTGAGGGTGCCAATACTTTTGTCCGGCCCATTTTTGGAGTTTTGTGTAAAATGATCAATGATTTGACTTTTTTTTTCATTCTCTTTTGTCTTTTTTCATTGCAAGCAAAATAAATGAAGATATTATTACCAAAGCATTTGTGATTGCAATCATTTTCTGGAAGAAATTGAGTATTATCTGACAGAATTGCAGGGGTGCCAATACTTTTGGCCAGCACTGTATGTTTGCAAAGTATTGTTGATCAGTTATCCACAGTCGCAAAAACTCAGCTGATATATGGTATAACTCAAAGTACGATAAAATTCTCTTACATTGTAAATATATATATGACGTTATTGATGGCTCAGTTGGAATCTTTTCTCTAGCACTCACCATCCCCAAGCGATCAGTGCAGTTAGTTTTAGTGCCTGATATGCTATTTAGACTCTGTATTGTCAGGTGAGTGGCATCAGGCAGTAGCAGGCAAGAGGTGTGATTCAAAGCTCTGATGCTGTGCACTGATTGGAGCTGTGAATCATGCCCCCTTTCCTACTCGTGCCTGACACTGCCACCTGGCAGGCACCAAAACTAACTGCACTGATTGCTCTGGAATGGTGGGGACTAGACAAAAAATTCCAACTGCGTTGGAATCAGTGGAGCAGCACGCCTATTAAAGGATGCAAAGAACTGAATTTGGTGGAGATTCTCTCTGATAATTAATGCATAGCAGGGTCCATGTCCACCAGTCAAGGATTGTTGTAGATTACAGTATAACTCACTCCAGTTTTTGGTATCCCCACCCCAGCCTGCTTTGTTCGCTGCCCTGCCCATGTTTCTAAAGGTGGTAAATGGGGTACAGAAAGATCAAAGTGGCTCATCTTTGGTGCAAAAAAGGGCCATGAACCAAAGATTCAACACAACTATCTTAGTACTTGTGAAATCACCACCTGTCCTTAGGTCTTAAATGGACATGTTATGCAATATAACTGACATTGCTCATAATGCCTGTGATGTAATTACTCATGTGACATCTTCACTCTTAGGATGTCACTACCACCATAACATCATTCATCATTTGCACTTGTGGCCTAAAAGGGCCCCACTAGCCAATGTCCAAGATAACTCTAACCAAGATGACAATAGCCATTACAAAAGCACTTATGTTCACACCCATAGTGTCACCTACTGTAGCCTTTAATGAGAAACATCAAGTCTCATTCATATGCCACCCTTAGTCCAAAATTACATCATGGATCTCTGGCAGCTTTGAGTCTCAGCACTCAACTTGTAGGGTTGACACCACTTTTGGTCTTACCTCTCACCAGGTTCCCATCTGTAATGCCACAGTATTTATAGGCCTTAAACGGATTGTCAGGCAATGTCACTATTGGTCATTATGTTGTCATCGTCCCTGTTATTTGCTTGCCTCAGTGATGTCTTCAACTCCAATGATGTCTTTATTGGCCCTTATCCCTGAGAACTCCACCTCCTATGATGTCATCAGTAGTGTAGTCAGCCCCAGTGTTATTACAACTTTTGTGTTATTGCCCACTATGTAGCTATAAAATGGATGCACGACACTTTCAGTATGGACTACCTGGTTGCAGCCATTCCAATTGTGGGTTTGAGTTCTTAACTTGTAGAACCTTTGTTATGTCACCACTGGGCCTAGATCACTATCCATTCTAGGGCTGTAAAGGGTGACATTTCTGGAAATGTCACTGTCAATGTCAATTATGATGTTGCCAACTTCATTACATTGCCATATCAGCATACAATGTGGCAGATTAGTTAACATTGGTTATATACCTTCCTAACGTGATACCCCATAAGTAGCAATCAGGAAGCAACCTTTTCATTATATGTTTTCTCCTATCTCTGCCTCCATGCATTGATCCTAGTGGTGAAGTTGCAGAACAGTACATCAGGTAGGTACCATCCAGAAGGTCTTCTCATGCATGCAGAACCAACTATGGTTATATATATATATATATATATATATATATATATATATTGATGAGCATTCTCTGTTATCATGGGGCAGAATATAAGGAAATTGGACATTGCAACAAAACAAACAAATATACATTACAAATATATAAAACACTATACAAACTATATACTAAAATAGAAGAACAGAGCAGAAGGTGGAAAGAGTCCTGCTTGAGACACATCTCAGTCTTCAAGGAGTACAGGGATCAAGGACACACAAGGTCACTTGCACATTATATGATAGTCATAGTGAAATTCTGAAACACTGGCTAATGTAATTTTCTCTACAAGTAATTTTCAACTTTTTGTGTAGTGCTGACAAGACGCCCAGTACTGATTTACAGGCACAATGAATCCCTGCCCTAAAGAGCATTCAAGAGCCACAGAAGATAAACGTGCCATGCCAAAGGTCACAGAGACTGCTGTACTTGGGATTTCAGCCAGGTTTATCTGCTTCAAAGTCAGTGAGATAATACTTACACCCATATTGCAGAAAGACATCCGCAGAAAGGATTTCAGTCATTACTAATAAACATTTATGAAAGGCACAAAGGACAACAATGATATCTATCAGACCATAAAATCATAACTACGAGTGTCTCAGTAAAGGGTGCATCAGAAAAATGACATCATAATAGCAATAATATTGACATGATGACAGATTCTATACATATAGTAATGCTTGGTTATCATTACCTTGGAATTATTAATGTTCTGGCTAATTCCCAACAGCGATTGCGGATTACATACAAATAAAGCATGGAAATGGCAATTCTTTCAGGAAAATATCCTATTCATTATTTACAGGAAAGGAATTGTTGTCAGCTAGTATTATGATCACTGTCACTGACATCAGTTACCCCGCAGCACTTAATACACCTGGAAATGCTTCATGGCAGACAGAATAACAAAGCCATACTACCGACAGTTGATGACTCACACGGCCTGGATTGGACAAAAATCAATACATTTTCTCCGTGTGTGACTTCACCCTCCTTTGTGTGTTTGTTCTTTCTTTGCCAAAGCAACAGATGACATTGGGATTAGTTTGTTGAAACAGCTATTATTGAAATATTGGTCTGCAAATGGAAATGTAAATTGTCACAATGCTCCAGTCAGAAGCGCTGCAGGACTGTGATTCAGACTTTTACTACTGTATGTGATAAAATGGCAGCCTGAAGTGCTAATTCTCAGGGGACAAGTTACAATAACTACAGATGTGATTTACCATTAGTGTACTATCATTATATAATACAGATATAAAGTACAGCTAACATTAGGTTACCTAAAGATTATGTGGTTGTGTTTTTTTACTTATTGTTGTTTACATAATACCAACATATTCCACAGTGTTGTACAAAGACTGTTACCATTCTCATCAGTCCTTATCAACCATTGGGGCTCACAATCTAATTTTCTCTCTTTAGCCACACACACATATTAAATGGGTTTTCCAGGCAAATGTTATTGTGTGTGAATGCGACACTTGGGACCCCCGCCGATCAGCTGTTTAGCGTAGCAGCTATACGGAGAACAGAGCCAGAAGCCGATAGCCCTGCTCTCAGTGTAGTAGCCGTGCTGATTTACTACAGCCCAGCTTCCATTCACTTGTATAGGAGCTCAGCTACAGTATCTCATCACAGCTAGCACACAGAGAACAAAGCTTTTAGCTCTGTTGTCCTTAGAACAGCTGCTGAGAACAATTGACCGGTGGGGTTCTCAGGTATTGTTTGCCTGGAAAACTTGTACAATACTTACTGGTACAGTCTTGCACAGACCAACAGGTACATTACCTATGGGATACCATTAGATTCTTTTCTAGGCTCCTTCATAGCACTTTCCTCCTGTTCCATCCATAGGCATTCACACATATTAACCACTTCCATACCGCCCAAAGACTATATACGTCCAAGGGGTGGTTGCCTTGTTCTGCAAGGACGTATTGGTATGTCCAAGCAGAAGTCAGCAGCTGCACGAAATTGTGCAGTTGCTGAAACAGGGAGCCGGCTGTAACTTCAGCCGGAGCTCCCAGAGAGAAGACAGGGATAGTTTATTACCTTTACTGCCTTCCCGATCGCTGAGCTAAGGACGCCGCCATGATGCAGCTCCCCTCTGACCCGGCAGTCACATGATCCTCCGGGATTAGCGTCTGTTAGAGCTGCTGGGTCCTACAGGACCCAGATCAGCTCTATAGTAACGTGCAGGAGGCTGTATTCCTCCTGCAACTGGGGGCTAAATGTACCAGCCCCAGTTACAGGGGAAATCAGCCTCCCCCACAAAAAAAAAGGTAATCAGATGTCCCCAAAGGTCTATTATGACCTTATGGGGACACAATGTAAAATAAAAATAAAAAAAAGATTAGAAAAGTTAAAAAAAAAAAAAAAAAAAATCAAATAATTGAAAAAATAAATAAAATAATACACCAATAAAACACTCTTATTAAAGGTTATAGCCCCACCCCCGCCGACACCATAAAAAATAAAAAAAAATGACCGTAATGGAGAGGAAAAACTATTTTATAAACTTTTTTAGTAGCACTTTGTGTTATTAAATAAAAAAAAAAAATGAAAAGTGAAATACAGACACGTTTTCCCGCCTCTTTTGTTTATATTTTCCCAGATATAAAAAAAAAAATGAAAACACATGGAAAAATAAAAACAACATAAAAATAAAGCCCTATGTGTCACTGAAAAAAGACGCAGAAATTAGTTGAATAACGCATATGATAAAAATGTTACAGCCCTCAAAACCGCACATACAAAAAACCCAAAAAATGTGTCTGGTCCTGGACCAGAAATTGGCCCGGGACAGAAGTGATTAAGTATCCAATCTGATGTTTGCAACCAAATAGACCTTTATTGCCTAGTCAGTTTGTAAGATGGTGAGAGACACCGGGAAAGGTCGGTTGTAGTTGTAATTTCATTATATGCTGATGTTAACCCCTGCTTTGCTACAGAAAAAGAGCTTTGTATGTAAATATAATACTATGTTATAGATCTGCGGTATTGGTGCTGGCCATAGCAGATTCCCTGGCTCATGTAAGAATGCAAAGTTATGGCGAAGCTGCGCTATGTTCAACTGGTCAGAGACAAAAGGGTACTGTATATTTGTGAGTGTTTTAGCACCAAGTAGTCATTGAGTGTACACCCAAAGAAAGTGCTGCTGCAAGAGATGCAATGGCTTATGCCTCAATTTATTTCTCGTATGTAACGCTCACTACAATTGTACAAGTAGACTGCTTAGAGGGTAAATGTTTATTAAATATTTTTTTGCTACATTATACAGGACAATGCTTCTTTCTCCATTTATCAAAGGCCTCTTTCTCACTCCCCTGTCTTATTTATTAATCACTTATTCTAAATTTACTGGTAAAAACCCATCTTTTGAGAGGTAAGGATGAGCTAGATTGTCAGCCTCACTAAGTGATATTGCTACAGCTGCTGCCTCTAGAAGTCTAGGGAGAAGATGAGGAGAGTGCTGCTGAAGTGAAAGATAGACACACATAAACACTGCTGCTTCTAGTAAGCATTTATCTCACCCCAGTGCTGCATTGAATCATGAGAAAACTGATCAGTACTGATTTATAACATCCTTCATGTTGCTCCTACATCTGATACCAAGATATAAGGGAGCATGATTTGCGCCTTTTAAGTGTGCTGTGTATGGGTGACATCATTGAATTCTCTGCATACTCTAGAACTGCGTTCAGGGAAACTTAAAATTTGAGATGGAGACTTTACATGCAGAAACTGGAAAATAGCTTAAAATTATTGTGCTCAGGAATATTATTCCTCATGTACAGAAAAATATTTTTAAAAATCACCTGAAACAACTGTGGTGCTTTAAAACATCTTTGCTTCTGACCCATTTGTCTAACCATATCATTGCCTATATCAATCTTCTATATATCCATGTCTATATGGAGCCCTGGAGTGGTTCAAGAACAGATGTTCAAATGATCATCTAACCATGCTAACCTACATTAGTTCTGGTGATGGTACGGTGCTTTCTAAGCAGCAAGCTAGCATGGGTACACAATAAACATATCCCAGTCTACAAAATGTTAAAATTTTCCCAGTATCATGAAAATCCTTTGTCCTAGTCCTGCATGGATGTAAGTGAGGGAGTAGTTATATGATTAAAGGGGTTCTTCACTTTTGTTTTTTTTTTACCCCAACGGGAGACTTAAAATAACATTGTATACATTAATGTTTATTCCAAACTCACCTTGTCCAGGGATCCAGTGGAGAGTCTCTGCTTGAGACCCCAGTCTTCCTGACCTTTGGCCCACACAAGAGCACGTCAGCCAATCAGTGGCTCAGCAATGATGTTCTGTTCAACTGTCACTGATTGGCTGCCCTGCTTGTGTGCAGGCAGGAGGTAAACAAAGACCAGGGACCAGAATGGAGACTCTAAGCTAGATCCTTGGCTGAAGGGACAGGTGAGTATGTAGTGTATGTTATTTTAAGCCTCTCTATGACCAGCCACAGATCTTCTGCAAAATCCCAGCATAAGAGGTGAGTTTCCCGTACTTGTAGAGATTCTGGTGGTGCAATAGCACTTGCAGGAAATCAGGAAGGGGATAGGAATGAGTTGAGATGAATGAATTCTATTGTTTCCATAGACTATCTAAAATTATACTTGCAAACACTTATCATTGACCAAATTCACCATCTAACTAGAGTTACCTTCATTTAAGAAAATATTTTCACCTTTACAATTTCGATATATCTTAAATAGGCTGTCCCAACCATACAACTTATCTAAATGATCTTACATGCACCGTCTTCACTATTACCTAAGGATCCACACACTAATATCCTGAACTGTACCTTCCTCATTTATATCCCCAGGTTTCTGTAGATAAAGCATGCAGTTTGAATTGAGTGTTTTGAAGATGTAAGTGGGCCATCTAGAGGTAGTAAATGGAAGTGCATTTGATATATTTACATTTCATGCCACTACCATCATAAAACATGTTTTACGAGGGTAATAATTTTGTCAAGTTAAATTGAGCAGAAATTTGTGTACTTTTCATTATAATCCTAGAAGCCTTGAGTATAATTCCAAAACAAAGGTAATGTACTAGAAAAAATAGAGTCAAGTTTGTTGATTCTCTTCGCAATTGTCTGAACCAACAATCATTAAATCATTGTGTGCCACCTCCACATAAATCCTAATTTACTGTGAAGTAGTTATCACCAGATGTCAATGAATGTCTCCGTCATATTCCTCATAAACTGTTTGACTCATCACTAATTATACACATCTATGTTCTGCCATTTTAGAGGTACTTAGGATTTTAACACTACCAAAATCTGCTCAGGGCATTAAAAGAGGGAAAAGAGGGGTTTTAAAGTGAGGATGCAATAATTCTGTTTTTCAATACATTTTCAAAATATCACAAGATGTTGATCCATTTTTTTGCATTTTTAGATATGACAACAGATGCTTATTTCCTTTTAATACTACTCTCCTACTGGAGCGAGAGTATGCAAAAATTTTACTATTTGAAATTTTGGAAATTTTGTCAACATTTTGAAATGCCATGCTTCTTAAATATTGGTAAATCCTGATCAAGCTGCAAGCCACACCCACTTTTCATGGCGCAAGTTGCTCGAATTTCTTGTGTAAGTCTTTAATGTGTCACACAAGACACTATTTTGGAGTAAAATGCGTCGGACACAAATACATTGATAAATGTGGACCAATGTGACTGGGGGTCTTTGATCGGGAAAATGTCTCTTTAAAACGTTAAATATAGTCTCTGTCTAAATATATTTTCTATAAATACAGAATAAAGTTAATGTAACACTAAATAAGGAAAAGATAGTGTGGACCTACAGTGCTGGCCAAATGTATTGGCACCCCTGCAATTCTGTCAGATAATACTCAATTTCTTCCAGAAAATGATTGCAATCACAAATGCTTTGGTAATAATATCTTCATTTATTTTGCTTGCAATGAAAAAAGACAAAAGAGAATGAAAAAAAAAGTCAAATCATTGATCATTTTACACAAAACTCCAAAAATGGGCCGGACAAAAGTATTGGCACCCTCAGCCTAATACTTGGTAGCACAACCTTTAGACAAAATAACGGCGAACAACCGCTTCCGGTAACCATCGATGAGTTTCTTACAATGCTCTGCTGGAATTTTAGACCATTCTTCTTTGGCAAATTTCTCCAGGTCCCTGAGATTTGAAGGGTGCCTTCTCCAAACTGCCATTTTGAGATCTCTCCACAGGTGTTCTATGGGATTCAGGTCTGGACTCATTGCTGGCCACTTTAGAAGTCTCCAGTGCTTTCTCTCAAACCATTTTCTAGTGCTTTTTGAAGTGTGTTTTGGGTCATTGTCCTGCTGGAAGACCCATGACCTCTGAGGGAGACCCAGCTTTCTCACACTGGGCCCTACATTATGCTGCAAAATGTGTTGGAGTCTTCAGACTTCATAATGCCATGCACACGGTCAAGCAGTCCAGTGCCAGAGGCAGCAAAGCAACCCCAAAACATCAGGGAACCTCTGCCATGTTTGACTGTAGGGACCGTGTTCTTTTCTTTGAAGGCCTCTTTTTTTTTTCCTGTAAACTCTATGTTGATGCCTTTTCCCAAAAAGCTCTACTTTTGTCTCATCTGACCAGAGAACTTTCTTCCAAAAATGTTTTGGCTTTCTCAGGTAAGTTTTGGCAAACTCCAGCCTGGCTTTTTTATGTCTCTGGGTCAGAAGTGGGGTCATCCTGGGTATCCTACCATAGAGTCCCTTTTCATTCAGACGCCGACGGATAGTACGGGTTGACACTGTTGTACCCTCGGACTGCAGGGCAGCTAGAACGTGTTTGGATGTTAGTCGAGGTTCTTTAGCCACCATCCGCACAATCTTTCGTTGAAATCTCTCGTCAATTTTTCTTTTCTGTCCACATCTAGGGAGGTTAGCCACAGTGCCATGGGCTTTAAACTTCTTGATGACACTGCGCACGGTAGACACAGGAACATTCAGGTCTTTGGAGATGGACTTGTAGCCTTGAGATTGCTCATGCTTCCTCACAATTTTGCTTCTCAAGTCCTCAGACAGTTCTTTGGTCTTCTTTCTTTTCTCCATGCTCAATGTGGTACACACAAGGACACAAGACAGAGGTTGAGTCAACTTTAATCCATTTCAACTGGCTGCAAGTGTGATTTAGTTATTGCCACCACCTGTTATGTGCCACAGGTAAGTAACAGGTGCTGTTAATTACACAAATTAGAGAAGCATCACCTGATTTTTCAAAGGGTGCCAATACTTTTGTCCACCCCCTTTTTTATGTTTGGTTTGGAATTATATCCAATTTGGCTTTTTGACAATTCTTTTTGTGGTTTTCCATTGAAGACAAATTAAATGAAGATATTATTACCAAAGCATTTGTGATTGCAATCATTTTCTGGAAGAAATTGAGTATTATCTGACAGAATTGCAGGGGTGCCAATACTTTTGGCCAGCACTGTAACAAGTCTTTCTGTCACTCATGTCAGTGGAATTTTTATCACCAAATGCTGGTTGTTAGGCAATGAATCCCTAGCAACTGCATTACTTGATAGAATGAATTGGCACTGTGCTGTCAGCAGAGAAGAGGGAAATATGCCTGTCTCACATGCAGATTGTGTCACAGATTTCACCCTATGCATTGCAAAAGATAAAATCTGCAGGTAGAATTGACAGGCTGCAGATTTTAAATCCACACGATGTGTCTGTTTTCAAGCAGATATTTTTCAGCAGCACATGAACAAGATTTCTTAAAATCCCATCTTTAATACACTGCAAATTTCTCACCTGCAAATTCAGACAGAAAAACTGTATCATATCAATTAAGAGTGTAGCCAAAGAGACATCATATAAAGTAATCCCTCTAGTACTAAATCATTGTTCTGTTCCTAATTGTACCTAGGGGTGTAACAAGTAATGGGGGCCCATAGCAAGACTTTTATTGGGTCCACATTCTACCATGACCACCTTAAGCAGGAAGTTGAGAATTTGAAAGATTACAATTATTTTGCTCTCCTTTACATACAGCGATAGCAAACATAGTGATTTTACAGTACAGATATTGCACACAGTGATGTCACAGTACCTGGATAATGGACAGTGGTATCAGTACAGGGATAATAAACATACTGATGTCAAAGTACAGGAATAATAAACACAATGAACACAATGATGTCACAATACCAGGGTAATGCACACAGTGATGTCACAATACAGGTATAATATACACAGTGATGTCACAGTATAGGGATAATGCCTACTATGACAGCATAGCACAGGCATAATGCACACATGAAAAGATCACTGTGTACACTGTGACATCACAGCATATAAACAATATAATTATAATGGTGTCATATGCAGGTATTATGATGAGGAATTATGATGCAATGGAGGTACATTCAGTTTTCCACATCCCCTTTCATTATCCACAGTTATCACTAATTGCACCCTAAGTCTCAGTGGAAATGGGTCCCCTTAATAGTTGGACCCCATAGCAACTGCTATATCTGCTATCCTGGTAGCTAAGGCCATGAGTGTACCTTAAGTAATTTGATAATACAAGCTGTGTAGAAACTGATAATTGCAAAACATGACATAATGCTTGACTACTACCTGACATATTAATACATAGCTAAACAGACTTATTATATAGGAATAATGGTTGCTAATTCTATGTTGCCGTTTTTAGATAACTTATAAAGGAGAATTAATTATAGCTGTGAAATAGCCAAAGATAATAATATATTTGCATTCTATGGGAAAATGTCTGTTTAGCTTTGAATATAGAATTATGGTAACTAGCTCTAGCACTATATTTTAGGTAGAATTTTGTTACATTATTCTAAGACTTAGGGGGGAATTTATCAACTTAAAATCAAGTGTGGATCATAAAGGGAGCAAACGTATAGAGAACAGATGTTACTTACTTTCTTATTTTTTTCAATCCACTCCATCTCAATTTTGGCTTCAAGAACTGCATGTGAAAATCGAAACACAAAAACGTGCCCTTACAGAAAAACTTTCACCACCTCGACCAACTCCAACTCTGCATCTCTCAATAGGTGCTGCTACTGATTATGGTGCAGTTGGAATTTTATTCTTTAGCCCCCACCATTCTTGAGCAATTATTTATGTTAGTTTCAGCACATGTATGCTTTCTACTGTCAGGTGGGCTCTGCCCCAGTTCAGGACCTCCTACCTGACAGTAGAGAGCCTAACGGTGGGGCCTAGGGAAAAAAAAAATTAAACTCAGTGTAGAGGTGCCTATTGAAGGATACAATGAGTTGGAGTTGGTGAGGGTTGTTTCAAATAGCAAGTACAGGTACAAGCCCAGTAGTTAGTAGTAACCACATAGACTGGGCTGCATCATGTTTAGCATCTTGGGTTCAGAAATTAAAAAAAAATACAGATGTAGCCAAGTTTAACAAGATTTAACTTACTTTAACCTGACTTTTTCCATTGTTTTCAATGAAAACTGTGTAGTTACCACAGTACAACAAGTTATCAGATTCAAGATGAAGGTGGCTATATCTGTAAAATCTACTTTTGTCAATTTTGCCATAAACTATGACCACTGGACTGGTCCTGGAAGAAAAAGTTTAAGAAGCCTTGTTGTAGAGTACAAGTTTGGAGTCAATTAATTAAATTTTTAATGGTTGCAGGTTGTTTTTTTAGACATAGATAAACACCTTATCACGTTTTTTTGCTTGTTCTCACTGTTTTAACACTTTTTGACTCAACACAAAATTAGCAACTGCAAAACTCAGTAAAGTTCATTTCAGGTTATAACCGTTAAGAAATGCTGGTTACATACATTATATTATATATGTGTCTAGACAGCATCTAATTACATATTGTGTAATATTCTCATAACAGTTGGATAAAATTTATCTTATGAATTTACTCTATGTTTACTATAACTATTACTATGGGGATGGTATAACTTCTCTAAATGATTGTTTCTGCTAACTAGAACTGAAGGGCTAGCATTATTTCAACTATAGCAAATGAAAGAGAAATGTAAGAAATTATGTAGATTCTGTTTTCATAATCCATCCAAGTGGTTGAATAATGTCTAGAAAATAATTATTAAAAAAAAAAAAAAGTATGAAACCATTGGCTGAAACAATTCATCAGTGTTGAATGAAAGAATCATTCATTCAATTCTGTCCTGATTCTTCACAATTGATTCACATGATTGGGATACAGTGCTCTATGTGAATGTTTGATGCTGCAATCTGTGATTGCCCCCGGTGGTCACATACCGTATTACTGGCATTGTGGTTCAGTCGTGGGCCATGATGTCATTGGTGAGGCATGACCTCTGTGGCCATAAATTGGTGAACATGAGTATTAATTCTATTTTTATTCTGTAGCATTTAGAACTGTTTTAATATTTTGATGGCTAACTTTAGTCATATGTATATAGGTCATATCATCCAGATCATATTTAAAATAACCACTACATTGAAAGGTTTCAATTACAGACATTTACTTCTAAACTGTTGAAAGATCTTTTGATTTTTATTTATTTTTTTGCTATATTTTTATTTTATTATTTATATTAGCCTTTTTTTCAGTGGAGCAAGAGAAATATGGCTATTTGTGTAAAATATGTTCTTGAGACATAAATAAGAAGGTGGGAAATGAATTAAATATACAAATGTAATTATATGCTCAGGATAAGCTTTCATAAGCTAGGTTATAACTAAGAGTATATATATATTGATAACTCTTATTGCCATTTATTATATCTAGATATTTTACTGTCATTTGATTATTACACATGTTAGTTGGTGTATATTAAAGTATATTAAATATTAAAGACATACCTTCTATACCTGCCAAGCTACTGAAAATCAGGTACAGTTGTCGAGCCACATGCATTTGATATTGATGATCTTTTTATTGATTTTAAATCTGTAAGTATATTCAAATTACTCTTTATAACTATGGGCATAGTTATAGGGGTACTGAGGTAGCAACTTACAGGTTCTCAAGGTTACAAGTAGAGATGAGCAAATCGATTCTGCAGAAGTGGAACTCGATCCGAATTTCAGGAAACCTTCCATTCACCACAATTCCGGATTCCCTGATGCTTCATGGTAACGAATATTTAGTAAGGGCCTTTGTGACATCAGACGGTCACAAGATGTTCTCTAGTGATGTGATTGGGTAGGCGTGTCTTTGCTTGATAGCAGATCCTGCCACATGAATAAAACTTGTCCGTGCCGGAGAGAGAGAGAGAGACATGACCGTGGCATCCATGGGTTTCCACAATTTTGCCGCCCACCCTGGCTCTCTGAAGACCAGAAATAGCTGTTTATTCGGCGCGAAGTAATTCGGATCGAAGCTAATTTTTTTGGAACTTTGAATCAAACTGCCGAATCAAACTTTTGAGAAATTCGTTCATCTCTAGTTACAAGTCCATCTCCAGAGATCTTGATGTTCCTTTATCCATGGTGCGCAATATAATCAAAAAGTTTACAACCCCTGTAGCTAATCTCCCTGGACGTGGACATGAGAAAAAATCATGAAAGGTTGCAATGCAGGATAGTCCGCATGGTGGATAAGCAGCCCCAATCATGTTCCAAAGAAGGCTCAGGGTGCATCAGTGTCAGCATGAACTATCCATCAACATATGAACAAAATGAAACGCTATGGCAAGAGACCTAGGAAGACCCCACTGCTGACACAGAGACATAAAAAATCTAGACTGCAGTTTGCCAAAATGTACATGAGTAAGATAAAATTCCTTCTGGGAAAATGTCTTGTGGACAGATGAGACCAAGATAGAGCTTTTTGGTAAAGCACATCTTTCTACTGTTTACTGAAAATGGAATGAGGCCTACAAAGAAAAAACAAAGTACCAGCAGTCAAATATATTGGAGGTTCAAAGATGTTTTGGGGTTGTTTTGCTGCCTCTGGCACTGGGTGCATTGATTGTGTGCAAGGTATCATGAAATCTGAAGATTACCAAAGGATTTTGGGTCTCAATGTAGGGCCCAGTGTCAGAAAGCTGGGTTTGCGTCTTAGGTCATGGGTCTTCCAGCAGGACAATGACCCTGAACATACTTCAAAAAGCACCCAGAAATGGATGGAAACAAGAGTTCTGCCATGGCCAACAATAAGTCCGGATCTAAGTCCCATTGAACACCTGTGGAGAGGTCTTAAAATTGCTGTTGGGAGAAGGCACCCTTCCAATATGGGAGACCTGGAGCAGTTTGCAAATGGAGATTACTAAGTACGGATTTAATATTTGGATCACTGTATATATCCTATGCAGTAGGCTTACTGTGTGGTGACTACAGGCAGCCATGATTCAATAGCTTTACTAATTTTTTGTAATATGTAATATTTAAGCAGGTTCATTGTGATTCATTTGTGAATTTCATAGGACTGCAGATAAACCTACTGCATTATCACAGAATTATCACTTACAATATAGCATAATGAGAAGTCAAACACATCTATATGCCAAGTACTATGTCCATAAAAATGCATTAATCCAGCACTTGGAATAAAAAAATACTTGTTTATTGATAATCCATTAAAATATCATGAAGCGAGCAAGACAGCCATAATAATCCACTACTAAGCATTTTATGATCAAGGACCACACAGGTCTGAAAGACATAAGCATGGATTTTTAGGCTTGTATTGCTCACTTCATGATGGTTTAATGGATTATCAATAAATACATTTTTTATTCCAAGTGCTAGATTACTAGATTATATACTGTATATACTGCAGATACTCCTTACACTAAAACTATGTCATTGGTTTTTCACTGATATACACTACAGGGTGGTGAGCACCTTTAAACATTCTTTTCACTACATCCATGGGTGGTCAACACCCAGACCCTCCTCATTTCACGTGAGATGCAGAACAATTAGTTTTATAGAGACCTCATTACAAACATTATGATAAGCCATTAGTCATACAGATAACCTTTACTCCATACTAGTACATGTAGGTAGCTATAAGCAACCCACTCATCCTAGTTATATACTTAACATTCCAAATGTCACAAGTTACTCTGCTCACACATTTGACTTTTTTCTTTTGGTAGGAATGTGGGTTCTTAAGAGCAGCACAGAAGTATTAAATCTCACGCAGAATAACAATTTACCTCCAGGCTTTTATGTTAGCATTTAGAGACTCCAAAGCTTTAGCTTTTGTACTAGACAGCTCCCATTTGTGCTAAGTTACTGAGGTGATAAGAATATGCTTTATATAGGCACAGTGTTTAACATTTCTGCAGTCATGCCATGGCTTGTGGTTTTAATAGGGTTTTAATAGAATTGACAGGCTTTAATTGAATAATGCATTCTACAATGTGTGCCCTTACTTGTCCTTTTTTGCATTAGTATGTAAACTTTCAGCGTTATAGAAGCTCCATCGGTATACATTCCTATCATATCAAAGCTAAAATATAAACATTATGAACCTTATACTTGAGGGGGGGGGGGGGTTAAAGTATGTTTAAATTGTCATTTTTGAGGAATAAAGTATGTTATATTGGTTTAGATTATTTTTACAGTAGTTTTTAGTTTTGGGTTAAGGACTTGAGAAATACAATATGTAAATCATATTCATGGCTTTCATTAATATTTAAATTCATATTAAAAAGACACCAGAGGCAAGGTGAGGGAACCCCATTGCACCACTACCATCTCCAACCATCTTAGTGATTGCTTTCTACCCACTTTCATGTTTAGGATCTTTGGTTTAAAGAGGACTTACCACACTGCCTGACATATATGTCTTAGTAAAATAGTCTCTCTCTTATATATATAAAATTGAGTTTCTGTCTCTATGTCTGTTCTTTATGCGCGACCAAACGACTGGGCCGATCCTCACCAAATTTGGTATACAGGTACATCAGGTGTCCGGGAAGATTTTAGACCGGGTCTCAGCTCTCTAGGATGTACCGTTCCTGAGATACAGTATTCCCAAAAAATGACCTGTATTAGCTAATACAAGCCTGCAAGTCTTTCACTCATATTCCAACTGCCATACACACGGTCACAAGTCCCTTATCAGCCAATAAGAGCTCGCAGGCGCTTACTCTCCACAGGCACACAGGTTTCCATAGCAACCAAGCTATTTATGACCTGTATGAGTCAACAGCAGTTCGCAGGTCCTTAAATATTCAGTCATATCACGTGTATCAGCCAATATAAGTTCACATTTAATTTACCAGGTTTCCATAACAACACAGCCATAAATAGACTGTACCTATACTGGACTCAGTGGCGTAACTAGGAATGGCTGGGCCCCAAGGCAAATATTTGGCATGGGCCCCCCCACACACAAACTGCATTCCTGCACACATTATTATGCCCCATAGTGTCCCCTGCACACACTATTATGCCCCATAGTGGCCCCTGCACACACTATTATGCCCCATAGTGACCCCTGCACACACTATTATGCCCCACAGTGGCCCCTGCACACACTATTATGCGCCACAGTGGCCCCTGCACACAGTATTATGCCCCACAGTGGCCCCTGCACACAGTATTATGCCCCACAGTGGCCCCTGCACACAGTATTATGCCCCATATTGGCCCCTGCACACCGTATTATGCCCCATAGTGGCCCCTTCATATAGTATTATGCGCACTTCCCGCTACCTCTACAATGTTGGACAAACGTCATGTGAGCCAGGCATGCATCGCAAAGCATAATGACGTCGGACTGGCCCACTGACGTCTGGGATGTCACCAAGGAGACCTGCAGGAGAGGTGAGTAACAGTAACAGTGTTTTTTATGTTCCCTCACCTCCCCTGGGCCTCTGATCATTATACTCTGGGGTCTGAAAAGACCCCAGAGTATAACGATAGCAGTGTTTGTGGGGTTCGTGGCCCATGGCCTTACTTACCGATCCCTGCTCCTGCTCACAGCAGCCTCCGCAAAAGGTGAAGCACAGGCGGCCGTGAGCAGGAGCGGGGATTGGTAAGTAAATAGGGCCTGTTACCTGCTGGTGTAATGGCCTATTAAAAAAAAAATCAGGGGCCCGCCGGACCCCTAATGTCCCAGGCCCTGTGGCAGCCGCTACCAAAGCTACCCTGGTATTTACGCCACTTCCTCACTGCCATACTGGATGTCAGCATTCTTATAAATTTAAACGTTTTTAAACTACTAATGCCTCCTGCAGCAAAACACATGGCTGCTGCTTGAGCTAATGAAAACTCTCAGCAGACCCAAGCCCGTCTCCAATCTGACAAGGTATGTCACAGACAACAGCGAGCTGCTGAAACTCCCCAGCAGACCCAATCCCATCTCCAATCTGAAAAGGCATTGTCAGCCACATGCATACAGCTGCACTCCATGTTTCCGTAACAACCCAGCCATTTTTCTTCACTTCTGTAGGTCAGCTTTAAAGGGACGAGGTATTGCCCGCGGTGCCCCTACAAGGAGGAAACATCTCTGCACATCTTTTGGGAGTGCCCGTTCGCTCAGGGTCTGTTGGATGAGCTGGAGGAAAAATTCGAGGACTGCGTCCCCAGGAGGGGTCTGACGTACCACGCGGTACTGTATGGACTTTTCCAGGGGACTCACGCAGAAACTGATATCCAGGCAGCCTGGCGCCTTGTGAACTGCTTCAAGGATGCCATCTGGTTCGCCAGGAAAAGACTGATTTTGCGGAGGGAGAGTGTCTCCTTCCAGGATTGTTGCAGACTCATCCACAGTCTGCAACGGGACTATTCGATCTTGGATAGCCTGGCCGGCGAAGAGGAGGAAGAGGACTGATCCACCACCATCGGCGGCGGCGGCGTTCTCCCCTCTCCCCCCATGTGTGTTGTGTTATTCAATAAAGCTTCGGGCCATGTGATTACCCCCTACCTTTTCCCCTCTCTCCTCTCCCCCTCCCATCACATGTACTGTATGCTTTTTGTTTAACCTTGTTTTCAGAAATGTATGCTATGTAGGGTAGGAAGTAGTGGTAGTATAGGGAGTGTATCATTGCCTGTATTGTACCTGTCCTGCCCCCTTGTGTGTTGTGGTCTTAAATAAAGCTTTGGGCCTGTGACCTCCCCCCCCCCTTTTTTCCCCCTTCTTTTTGTCACAGTTCTATGCTTTATACTTTGACCAATGTTAGAGTAGGTTTGTAGTGCAGCATGTTAGGTAGGAATAAAATGCATTTCCCGCCGCATGTTGCGCCGCATCCCTTAAGGATGACTCTTAGTCATTGATTGTGGTTTTGTAACTCAGTGCGCTGCGTCGCAAACCCCTTGTTATTCCTTGTGGAAATAAGATGTGTTGTAAATAAAGAGTTTTTGTTCAATCAAAAAGCTTTAAAGGGACAGGGTGCTGTGGATGATATTGTTACAAATGGTCACAAACACACAGCTTTACTCCAGGTTTTCCATAACAACTGATCGCAGGTTTTTCACTGATATCCAAACTGAGATACACATGATCACATGACGCTTATGGGCCAATGGAAAATCTCAGGTTCTTCAGTCTTGACATACACACAGGTTTACACCAGGTTTCCATAGCAACCAAGCTATTTATGACCTGTATGAGTCAATAGCAGTTCGCATGTCCTTAAATATTCAGTCATATCACGTGTATCAGCCAATATAAGTTCACATTTCATTTAGCAGGTTTCCATAACAACACAGCCATGAATAGACTATACCTATACTGGACTGCCATACTGGATGTCAAGTGCAAAACTGGCCAATTCTTATGGGGCCACTACACAAACAAAAAATGAAATATACCTGTGCAAAGCCGGGTCCTTCTGCTAGTTCCTTATAAAATCATATCTTTGCATTGTGTTTCTACTCTTGTTATTCTTTCTAGAAATCCTACCATTTGGGAATGTGTCCCACTCCCTACATAGTCTGATACTATCCAATCAGTGCTGCTTGTGTCAAATAATGTAGGGACACAACCCTTTGACAAGTGGAATCCATAAATATTTAGAAGGAATAAGAGAGCAATGGCGTAACACAGAGTTATAAGAGAAGATGCTCCAGAAGTGTTATTTAATGGGGAATGCAATTATTTACTCAAACTGAGATATCAGAGAGGGTGACAGGCCCTCTTTAACTCTCAGCACTCAAATTTGGTAGCATTATAGGACCTGTGGAGAGATCATTCCTGCAGTTTCTCAACCTGGGCTGTGCCTTCCTATCTAAGGGGATCTTATAGTATAAGTCTTGGTTGCCTTTGTGATATGCATGCCCTTGATATTGACATGATAAAACTACTTCTGTGTGTTATACTTCCTGCCAGGGAGTGGCTGGTTTATTCATTTTGTAACCATAACTTAAAGGGGTTTTGCTTGGTGGGGTTCTAACTGCTGAGACCCCTACTGATCTGAGAACGGAGTTCTTTGCCACACTGCACATTCAGCCTGACTGCAACCAGGTTGAATGTAGGTATGACTGGTGGTGGACGGCTCTTGCATTAACTAAGAAAGTACAGCACTTGGCTATCTCTGGCACTCCCCTTGAAGTGAATAGGAGCACCATCCACCACCAGTCACACCTACATTCAGCATGGCTGTGGTCAGGCTGAAAATGCAGTGGGGGGAAAGGACCCCCTCCACGATTCTCGAGATTGTGAGGGTCTCAGCAGTCAGACTACCACTGATCAGGTATTTATCCTATGGATAGAGGATACATACTTTATATGACATAACCCCTTTAAGTGTAATCTCATGAATTTATATTGGATCTGGCTTACACTTTTCTCATAGATATTTGTTCTTTCATTAGAATTTCACAAGATAAAATTGGACTGGAAACATGGCAAAGGGTACTATATTCTATTTCATATCTGTGGCTATTTCTTAACATTTTAGATAATTTTTAATGTTTTCCATATCCACTCCTCATTTAATGTCTATTGGTGATGACTATGGGTATAATTCTCATATTCCTTTGGATTCTATATTTACCTCTTTTAGTAAAGTTCAGGCATGGGTAGTACTTGGGAACATTTTGTCTAGGCATCCAGCATAACATTATCAAAGTTCTACAAAAACATCTCAGTAAATTATAAGAATTTTAAAATGAAATATTTAATGGTTCATTCCTTAAGTTAGTCATATTTTTATTGACTTCTCCACTTTCCAGCATGCTGGTCTTTCTGTCTCCTTGGTTTGTTTTGTCTTTTTCTCTTACTGTCTTCTAGTTTACATCTAGCTGTGATTTCCTTCTGTCTACTTATTTCCTAGTTCTGCAGCCCTGTTGATTTCAGCATGGTTTCAAATTATCATTTCTCGGTGCCTTCACATTACTTCTCCTTACCTACCAAGCATCCTGGATTTAGCAGGACAGTCCTGGATTCCAGGTGTTGCCCGAGTCAATGAGAAGTATGTCCCAACTTCAACTCTATCTCCCTGCTTCATCATTCAGTTCCTATCTCTGCTCCTGGTGTCATTGGAGAAATTTGGTCTGCCTTCTAACTTCATTAACGCTGTTTTCTCGCTTTACACTTGACCCTACGCCCGCCTCAAAGTGAATGTCACTTTCTCCTCTCCATTTGAAATAAAAAATGGAACACACCAGGGTTGTCCCCTCTCTCCTTCCCTGTTTATTCTGAACTTGGAGACTCTTCTTCAAGCAGTGCATCAAAATCTGTGTATCAAAGGGATGCAGATAAATAATGAGATGCTTCAAGCCACCGCCTTTGCTGATGATGTGCTCTTCCTTGTGGCTAATCCTTTGGAAGGACTCCCAGCTCTTGTAGAGACTTTTGAAGAATATGGACTAATTTCCAATTATAAAGTGAATTTTGGCAAATCGGAACTTCTGCACCTCAATATACCAAATATGGTGAAACAGACCCTGCAGCAAACTATCCCCTTTGTGTGGACCAACTCCTCAATCAAGTACTTGGGCATATATTTAATGGCCAATCTAAGTGACCTATATCAACTTAATTTTGTTTCCCTGCTAGCGAATATCAAATCCACATTCCTCACGTATGATAAACTGAATCTATCCTGGTTCAACCGAAAAAAAACCTGCTCAATAATTATATACTACCTAAAGTCCTCTATAGACTTTCGATGCTCCCAATCCACGTTCCCTCTGCTTTCTTCAGGACTATTTGTAGTGTTTTCACAAGATTCTTTTGGAGAAATAAAACCCCTCGACTGGCCTGGTCACTAATTGTGAAAAAACAGGCTGCCAGAGGGATTGACCTCCCTGACGTTTACAAATATTATCAAGCTGTGCAACAGGGCTTGTGGTCAAACTTAGCCTCTCCAATATCATCGCATATCCCAGCCAGCCTACTAAATGACTCACTACCCACCTCATTACAATCCGTTTTGTGGCTTCCTCGCCTATCTGAATCTAGACTCACATCCAATGACCCGGTACTCAGGGGCTGCACGAAAGTGTGGCAGGATTTGTCTGAAGAGTTGGAACCCTTTCCGTCCCCACTCCTTCCGGTTACCCTAATACCTGAAATGCTAGACTTAAAGAACACTCCTTACAGCTCTTTATGGTCTAGTCTGTCTAAGCTTCAACTACATGATATCTGCCCCAATGGCAAACCGTTGCCCTAGAAGAAATAATATCTCTGATTCCAAATCTCTGACTAAATTTCATACACCTACAGCATGTACGCCATTGTTTCTCCTCTTTATGGAAAAGAACTGTCTTTCGTTCTGAGTTTACTCCATTTGAGAAGCTACTAGCATCCGGCACAAAGTTCCTAAGGAAGACATCTCGCATCCTCCATCAATATATTGAGCATACTGAACCTTCGAAACCAGCATTTCTAAAGTCTTGAGAGAAGGAGCTGGGTATCTACCTGTCTCAAAAGGACACTGCATTTGTTCTCAGGAACTCTCATGGCTTATCTACCTGTATCCGGCTACAAGAGAACCACTACAAGCTTCTTGCTAGGTGGTACAGAACCCCGGACTGGCTATTCCATAAAAAACTTTCACGCGTTAACATGTGCTGGCGCTGCCTCACCGAATCAAGTACCGACCTACATCTTTGGTAGTCATGTCCGGTTTTAGCGGATTTCTGGGAGCATGTTCAAAATCGAATCAGACAAATCTCCTCTCAGGACTTTGAGTTATCACCTGCCGTAATCTTTTTATCTCTACTTTCATGTCACTATCACCCATGACGGAACCCGTTGATAACACACTTGTTAGAAGTGGCAAAATCAATCATACCATTACATTGGCTCCAAACTTCTCCCCCTTCTGCCATGGAATGGGAGGCCAAGGTTCACCAGATAGCAAGATTTGAGGAATTAGTGATCTGGTCAAGGAGAACTCACCCACGAATTCACGCTACCTGGAAGCAGTGGCTGCTCCTCTGTCCTCCACGGAAAGTTGACTATTGTGGATAGACCAAAAGGATTTTTCTATCCCCTACTGACACGACTCTCCCGGATTCCACATAGACCTTATTGTTCTTTAAATTGCATCCCATTATCGAGATGATGACGATGAGATTGGTATGCATTCTGTTCTCTGATAAACTTTTCAGGAAAATTTCATATGCGATATTTGTTAAATTTGATTCTGTGTTTTGTACTTTGTGTACTTTGTATTCTTCTTATTGAAAAATAAAAAAAACCTTGTGTATCAAAAAAAAAAAAAAGTTGTACAGTTTTCCAATATGCTTTTTGTATCAATTCCTCACAGTTTTCTAAATCTCTGCTTGCTGTCATTAATTCTGCTTACTTCTAGTGGATAAAGTCCTGACCATGGTCATGTGATGGACACACAGGCACACAGCTCGCTAAAGTCACAGCACAGTCATTAGACATCTGCCTGGTAACAAGTTGTACATCTGTATATCCATCACATGACCATGGACCATAAATCACATGACTATTGTCAGAATTTTAACCACTAGAAGTAAAAGAACGAATGACAGCAAGCAGAGCTCTAGAAAACCATGAGAAATTGGAAAATTGTATATCTTTTTATTATACAAACAATAACATTTATCTCTCGATATTGGTCTGAAAGTGGCCAACCCTTTTAAAGGTCTTTGAAACATTACTTTTTTTTGAGCAATGGTGCTGCACTTTCCTATTTGTATGATGCAATATATATACACAGTGGCCCAGATTTATCATCCCTTGTACACCAGTATTCAAAAAAAAAAAGTTGCAATTGTATTGCACAAATAGAACTTTAAATTAAAATTTCTGCACCACCCTTGTCACTATCCAGAAAGGGGGTATAGTGAAACATGCAGGGGGTGTGGTGAAGTGTGCATGGATTTATTCTCATTTACGACAATAAATGACATGGGAAATGTACGCCAACTACGAGCACACTCTCTGCCAGCTTAGGGGCTATGAAGACTGGTGTTAATAATGCCAGTCTTCATAAATCTGGCCCAGTGTTTTTGCATTATTTTTATTTAGATATATGGCATACGTGAAATTATCAGCATATACAGTGGGGAAAAAAAGTATTTAGTCAGCCACTAATTGTGCAAGTTCTCCCACTTAAAAAGATGAGAGAGGCCTGTAATTGTCATCATAGGTAGACCTCAACTATGAGAGACAAAATGAGAAAACAAATCCAGAAAATCACATTGTCTGATTTTTAAATAATTTATTAGCAAATTATGGTGGAAAATAAGTATTTGGTCACCTACAAACAAGCAAGATTTCTGGCTCTCACAGACCAGTAACTTCTTCTTTAAGAGGCTCCTCTGTCCTCCACACATTACCTGTAGTAATGGCACCTGTTTGACATTGTTATCAGTATAAAAGACACCTGTCCACAACCTCAAACAGTCACACTCCAAACTCCACTATGGTGAAGACCAAAGAGCTGTAGAAGGACACCAGAAACAAAATTGTAGACCTGCACCTGGCTGGGAAGACTAAATCTGCAATAGGCAAGCAGATTGGTGTGAACAAATCAACTGTGGGAGCAATAATTAGAAAATGGAAGACATACAAGACCACTGATAATCTCCCTCGATCAGGGGCTCCACGCAAGATCTCACCCCGTGGGGTCAAAAGAATCACAAGAACGGTGAGCAAAAATCCCAGAACCACATGGGAGGACCTAGTTAATGACCTGCAGAAAGCTGGGACTAACGTAACAAAGGCTACCATCAGTAACACACTACGGCGCCAGGGACTCAGATTCTGCAATGCCAGACGTGTCCCCCTGCTTAAGCCAGTACATATCCGGGACCGTCTGAAGTTTTCTAAAGAGCATTTGGATGTTCCAGAAGAGTATTGGGAGAATGTCATATGGTCAGATGAAACCAAAGTAGAACTGTTTGGTAGAAACACAACTCGTCGTGTTTGGAGGAGAGTGAATGCTGAGTTGCATCCAAATAAATCCATACCTACTGTGAAGCATGGGGGTAGCAACATCATGCTTTGGGGCTGTTTCTCTGCAAAGGGACCAGGACGACTGATCCGTGTACATGAAAGAATGAATGGGGCCATGTATCGTGAGATTTTGAGTGCAAACCTCCTTCCATAAGCAAGGGCATTGAAGATGAAACGTGGCTGGGTCTTCAGCATGACAATGATCCCAAGCATACCGCCAGGGAAACGAAGGAGTGGCTTCGTAAGAAGCATTTCAAGGTCCTGGAGTGGCCTAGCCAGTCTCCAGATCTCAACCCCATAGAAAACCTTTGGAGGGAGTTGAAAGTCCGTGTTGCCCAGCGATAGCTACAAAACATCACTGCTCTAGAAGAGATCTACATGGAGGAATGGGCCAACATACCAGCAACAGTGTGTGCCAACCTTGTGAAGACTTACAGAAAACATTTGACCTCTGTCATTGCCAACAAAGGATGTATATAACAAAGTATTGAGATGAACTTTTGTTATTGACCAAATACTTATTTTCCACCATAATTTGAAAATAAATTCTTAAAAAAATCAGACAATGTGATTTTCTAGATATGTTTTCTCATTTTGTCTCTCATAGTTGAGGTCTACCTATGATGACAATTACAGGCCTCTCTCATCTTTTTAAGTGGGAGAACTGCACAATTGGTGGCTGACTAAATACTTTTTTTCCACACTGAATTACATATAAAAATCCATCTACTGAAGTATTCATGAAAGGTATTATTGTATCTATATCATACAGTAGATGGGTGATGTCTTAGTCACCATTGGACCTTTCTAAAGTCTGATCTGAATGCACATGTGTATCAGAGGCAGTGGTAAAGAGGATCTTCCAGGGCTGACACCATACTCTATCATTATCCTAGGGATATTAGCCAGAGTCTCCTTAACAGGAAGAAACACCCATATTTAGACAGTTTTTCAGTTTTCTTGCTCCCAGCCAGTACAAAGAATTTTGTCTGGTTGGAAGAAGCCTTTGAAGAGGACAAAGACCACCAAACTATCTACATTGACTTACACAATAATTACCTATAGTTGACTTCAGAAATAGTTTTCTTGCTTCTGGAAGAGAGCTTATTTGTATACCTTGTGTACCTGTACCTAGGAAGTATTATCTGTATGACTTTCCACACCTATTTGCAGTGTCCACAAGGAGAAAAAGTACCCTCTGATACTAGCAATCAGTTCTTACGTACAGTACCTTTCAGATTCTCCTATTGCTCTCTATATATCCTAGAACCACTATACGGAAATATGTTACAGATGTAGCAGTCATTAAACAAATGTTTGTATCGCGTTCATTCATTCATTCACTTAGTATAACTGCAGCGACTTTGTATTGTGCCATAGCACAAAATGGTACAACAAATGTTTAATCGCTGCTAGATCTGTACTTCTCACTAACACATGTAATATAATTTGTTTAGATTAATTTAATACTGCATAAATTATTTTTGTAGGTAAGCCATACAAATAGTCATGTCGATTCTTTTTCCCCAAATATCCTGTTTTGTTCAGATTACATAATAAAAATATTCGCAATTTCTGGGGTTGTTGCCTTCCATTTTGTTGCACTTCAACTTCCACTTTTTTTAATGGGAATATGTTAAGAGAAAATAACCTATTTTGTTAAACATAACAATTTTGATGATTTATTTTTTTACATTTTCCATGTTATTATATATTTACTTAAAAATCCTGCAGTTTTATATGTAGATAAGACACAGAATTCACCAGTCTCAATACGCAATTTCACAGTTTTTCTGCTCTCCTCTTTGCATAGGTTCATAGAGCATGCCTAGAAAACTCTCCCATAGAAGTCAATAGTGTCTGCTCCAGACCATCGTGTCTGTGACTTATGGTTTATTTAGAGCAGGGGTAGGCAACCTTCGGCACTTCAGCTGTTGTAAAACTACAACTCCCAACATGCATACTTGCTCTGCTGTTTTTGGAACGTCCATTGAAGTGACTGGAGCATTTTGAGAGTTGTAGTTTCATAGCAGCTGGAGTGCCCTAAGGTTGCTGACCCCTGATTTAGAGGAAAGCAGGAGGCACACAGTATTTTAGGCTTATTGGCAAGATTTGGAACTGCAAGGATTTTTAGGATTTTTAAAAAAAAATATAGATAATAACATGGAAAATTAAAAACTATACCATCAAATATTCTTTAAAAATATGTTTAACATATTACAGTAATTTAATTAATAGGTCACTTTCTCATGACACATTCCCTTTAATTATACTTTACTATGCAACATTTGATGGGCCTCATTTTCTATTCACGATTACACCGTGACACCCTAATCACCATGCACTCTTTGTAGGTAAGTGCTAGATAACACTATTGTACCGCATGACTTGACAGTAATAAGTCTGCCTTTGGTGCTCTCTTTCTATAACTTGTCTTTGCTTGTAAATGTATTAGCAAATGGGAAAACCCCAGAAGTGTTGATGAGCTGGAAAAAAGACAAAAGGGTTCAACAGAGTTCCAAAAACTGTTAACATCCAGGAAATCCGTATGATGTAAAAACATTCCACAATCATGAGAAGACGGTGTTGTTACTTGTAGACAGAGTGCCATTATTCACTAGCATTCCTTTCCCAAGTCAGAATATGGGAGAAGCCATTTGGGAAAGTCCTAATCAGTCTCCATACGACATGTTTATGTATCTGGGTATTGAAGTGCTTTTTGTTGATTAGACATGGCTCTGCACTACAATAAAGTGATGAATGGACCACACGGTGGAATTGAATCAAGTAAAGTGGAACAAATCAGTTTAATGAAACAAGAATCACACACATAACTGTTCCAAATTCAGCTTTTTTTGTCACCAAATTGAATTACCAAACATATGAAAAGGGCAATTACTTAAACTGCAATATAAATGAATATATTTGCAAAAAGACTGTTTATATTTAACACAAGTAGACTAATTGTAGATACGGTACATGAAAATGAATTATCATTTCATAATGTGGAAATCTTACTTTTTTACTGGTTATCACATACTGTGAAGTAAATGACTTGAGACATTAGATTTGTGGAAAGCTGCATTCTTTGCTGTAGACATAAAGAATGATTTATTAAGACTGTAGTATAGTTTACCAGTCCTAATAATCCGGTGTGCCAAAGTGAGACGTTAGAGGTATATGACTCTTTCTGGCACATCCACTCAGGGTTCCATGTGCCAGAAGCTGACATCTACACGAGCTAGAAGACTGGCACAAATTATAATGACTGTGTTAGGTTGTGATGCCCCTGCCCCACTCTGCCCACTCAACTTCCTGTTTCACCCAGTTTTGGTCAAAAGATACAATTTTTGGAGCAGAATGGATTTTTTTTTCAAAAATTCTGCCATTTCTACACCAGAAACTGGTGGAAATACAAAGATAAAGTCCTTGTTCTGGCGCAACAAACACGGCAGTGGGGGTGGCTCATTTGCTTTGTAATAGTGAGATCGCAGACGTCCATGCAAGCAATGTGTGGCCTGAAAAAAGGTAAAGAAGCCTCGACTTCAATATTGTCATAAGAAGTGTCGACTCAAGTTTGCATAAAAGTACAAAAAGTGGATATTAGAAGACTAGAAATGGGTGTTTTGGAGCGATGAGACAAAAGTCAATAGGTTGGGCTCTGATGGGTGCAAATAGGTCTGAAAGAAACAATGGAAAAGAGGGCTAATGGATCGAGAAATTGAAGGAACTGTCAAGTTTGATGGAGAAAGCCTGATGATATGGAGTTGTTTCACAGCCAAAAGCATTGAATACTTGCCTGGAATTGATGGTGGTCTCAGTCTGAGCTCTATATGAGTATCCTACAAGACAAGTTACTTCGTACACTTGAGTACCATGGGTATGAAAAGGACAACATAGTGTTCCAGCAGGACAAAGGCATGAAGCATACATCGATATTAGTGAAGAAATGGTTCAATGACAATGAAGTATAGGTGCTGGATGGGTTCCCAGACCTCAACCCAATCGAACACTTGTGGATAGAGTTGAAGGAAAAGCTGTACCCAAGCGAGTCGACCAGTATGTACCATTGGGAATGTGTAAAAGAGACCTAAGATCAGATTTTGGTCGAGACATGTTTGAATCTGATCAAAGGGAGGTCAGCTAGCCAAGGGGTCGGTAACAGTCGAGCAATGCAGTACAAAATCAAAATCCAAGAGAATAGTCAAAAGACAAAGCCAGAGGTCAGGAATAGGAATAAAGAAAATAGCAGAAAAGGAGCTAGCAGGGACAAGTCAAAAGACAGAATCAATAGTCAGCGACCATGTGAGGGCTGACTACTTGTTTATAGAGAGTCAGGACCTGCCCCAGACTAGATTGGTAGACAGGCTGTCAATCACACAGGCAAGGCTGAGATTAACTATTAGAGGAGCAGAGAGAAACAAAGATGCAGGAAACGGGTGTGGCTGAAAGTCAATTACATAGTCTAGGACTATCTTAATGAAGGAATCAAATTGAACATGCCTCCTGTGCCGCAGCGTGCGAGTGGAGGGTGGCGCAGAGACCCGAACAGGCAGAGACGTTACACCTATATAGCACCATCATATTTCACAGCACTTTACAGACGTTGTCAGTTATATAGGGCTCACAATCTACATTCCCTATCAGTATGTCTGGAGGAGTGTGGAAGGAAACTGGAGTACCCGGAGCAAACACACAAACACGGGGAAACATAATAAAAATGTAAATTTAGATTTTAAGGAGCAAAAGAGTAACAATGCAGTTACATGACAAGAATCTGCATAACTAATAATTTGCTAAATAGTTGCAAGTCAAATTTATGTACGTGATAACCAAGATAATTGGTGAGATATGGAGTCTGAAAATCAAAAGTTCAAAACATTGTATATATACCCTACTTCCATGTGTGCTTCTTTTTAAGAGGACCATTCATGGGAAGATATCAGTGCCAGAATTAACAAATCAATATCTACAGCACCATGGCACATACCCGGGAAAGTCCAACAGTGCACTGAATTCAGTGCAGCAGTGTGGTGCGGCCCCCGCGGCGGGCCAAAAGTCAGGGCCAACAGGTATTAAAAAAAAAAAAAAAAAAAAAAAAACAAAAAAAAAAAAAAAAAAAAAAAAAAAAAAAAAAAAAAAAAAAAAAAAAAAAAAAAAAAAACCCCAGCAGTATATAAATACCACACATCAATGAGGACATGAAAGGTTACTGTCAGCCACACGAGCAAACTCCAGCACCATGCCTGTCACCTTCTCACAATACATATGATCCACAGTTAAAGCCTAACTAAACTTTACTTATTTTATTTTTTTTCATAAAAATGCAGATAAATATAACAAACTTTGTAGTTTACTTTCTTCATTTATTTTTCTCCTTCTTCCACTGATCAAATCTGTACAACAGAAGAGAGGAATAATGAGGAGAAATCCTCCTTGAGGCAGAGAGACATCTGCACTATACAGAGATAATTCTTTTTCACAACACATCTGGGTTATTAGGAATTACTAGCCATCTTTCTTCTGACAAAAATAGCTCATTTAATGCTGTAGACAGCCTCATATCTCTGCCTCTCTAGTTCTCCCAATCTTCTCTCCATAGATTTTGTTGTAAACTGATCTGCTTGTGTATAAAGTATGGGAAAGAACTACTGAGATAAAAACTAAAGTCTGAATGTAACGTCTCTGCCTGTTCGGGTCTCTGCGCCACCCTCCGCTCGCACGCTGTGGCGAAGGAGGCGTGTTCAGTTTGATTCCTTGCGTAGGTTTCTTGTTGCTCAGTCTTAACACTGTCCTAGACAACGTAATTGATTTTCACCCCACCCGTTTCCTTCACCTTGGTTTTCTCTGATCCACAAGAGTTAATCTCTTCCTGGCCTGTGTGATTGACAGCCTGTGTACCTATCAGATCTGGGGCTGGGCCCAGACTTTCTATATATGGGATGTCACTTTCTCAGCTAGTTGCCGGTTATTGCACTCTTTGCCTGCTCTCCTTGTTATATCCCTTGCTACTTTGTTACCTGATTCTCTGACCGTTGGCTTGCCTTGTGACTATTCTCTTGGATTTTGATTCTACATTGGTACTATATTGCTCGATTGCTACCGACCCCTTGGCTTGCTCACTCTGCTTCTGTGTTGTTTTGTCTTGTCCTGTTCTGTGTGTCACTTACTCAGTATAGGGCTCGTCTTCAGGTTGTCCTTTTACCGTTTAGGGTAACTGAGGCAATAGGAAGGGACAGTGGCTGGGGTGAGATTAGGGCTCACTTGTCTCTGTCCTTCCTCCCAAACTGCTGCAGTAGTGTAGGGTATTGCTACTTCTGGAAAGACCCTAACACTGAAATAATAGTTAAAGACACAGACACGTCCTTTGGTAAAGTGTATTATAAATATATTTTGTTTCCTTTACCCGTACTATTTATTTATGAAAAATAAATAAAAATTTATTTACACTTTAGACTAAAAGCAATTCCAATTTAACATTAACTATTTGGTTGAGTGCCAAGGCAGGTGACTGTATGTGCCCCATTTTGGCCTATGGTTAGTAACAGTAACATTGTTAGTCAGCAGTAAATATCAATGTCCTGAAAAGTTCTCTCCTCGAAGTAGGCTGTTCAGAATGGATCTCTGTTTGCTACTCATCATTTGATACCAGCATTTTGCTTGTGTTCTGACTGCTCAGGAGTCTGCTTATGTCCAGTGGATTGATCATCTGTGGTTGCAATAGTGCTATGGCCTTGCCCAGTTGAGCTGTTTGAATGTTGTTCCATCATTAGATGCAGTGACATCACTGCCCATTCTCCTCATCAGGAAGAGGCGGGTAGCTCCAACAATCACATCAATATATCAGGGCTTCTTACAGAGCACATATGGCTATTTCCCTTAGGGCCAAGCTGAACCCTGTCCACATCCAAAAGCTCCTATAATGGGCCTAGAAGTGACAGAATTAGATGGCAGAGTAATTAAAGAAGGTGGACTTGTCTAATGAATCATGTTTTCCTTCAGGGGAGTATCTATAGGAGGTGCAGGGCTAGCAATCAATACTGGTCCTGGAGACAGATGGGGCCCAACATAACAATAAACCAGTATTATAGATAGCACATGCTAAGTGGGGGGCCATTACAGACTTTGCATTGGGGCCCAGGAGGTTGAAGTTATGCCTCTGTTTTCCTTTATATCATGTGGATGGCTGCTTGTGTATGTGTTGCTTACCTGAAAGTATGCAATGCCAAGATGTGCTATGGGAAGAAGGCAAACCTTTGTTGATAGAGCTTGGGTCATGTCATTCCTGTGGATATGTACCACATACCTAACCATTGTACAGAGCAAGTGAAGTACCCTATGTCAGCATTATAAAGTGTCCTACCACACTGTAAAAATGGTTCAGGAATGGTTTGAGAAACATGAAAAAGAGTTTAAAGTGTGACCTTCAATTTCCCCAGATTTCAATCCAACCGAGCATTTGTGGTATGAGCTAGTAGAACATGGCCAATCTATGGAGACCCCACCTTTCACTCACCTTAGTGTCAGATACCACAGGACCCCTTCATTGGTCTTGTGGAGTCCATGCCTCCATAGCTCACAGCTGTCTTGGCTGCAAACAGAGGTCCTTCCCCATAGTAGGTTAGTGGTTATGGCCGATAGTGACTGATAATATCCATCTAAAACATGACCAGAAGTTCAACAGAAGCTTCTAACAAAAAGGCACAATTTATGTACAGTAATAAACAGTACTGTATCATACAGTATGTGTGTGGCAGCGACTTCTCATTCTTTTAATAATGGGTGCACAGTGGTGCAGTAAATAGTAGGAAGTATTAGCCATAACTGTCATTTAGGACAGATTTAGGTGTTAACCTCAAGAACTTAGCAAATTGAACATCTGTCCATAAATTCCCCTTTTCTTCTTTTACCATGGCACAAACACAGCAAATCTAGGATGATTATTGAACCAAGAGCAACAAGCTCATTTTATTTCCTATCATTCTATTCAATTTCAGGGCTAGATTTCAGGAAAGTCCATAAAGGCCATGTCCTAGGGCATCACCAGAATTATGGGCTGCCTGAAGCTAGAGATTTATGGCTAAATGATGCTTTCACACTGTGGATGGTAATACTGTGTGAAGAAATAATAGGAATACTGGGGTGAGAGCTAAGTATAAATCAGCCATAGCTTTTTGTTGTTGTCATTATAACAGTAGGACTATATTACAGACTGAATTGTAATGACTTATAACTAAGCGTTATATATGACTTAATAGAATAAACTGTCTTATAGCACAGTACAGATATCAGTCATGTTTAACAAGACCCACAGTCATTTACAGTGTGTGACAAAGCACACAGTTCTCGCCTACCGTGCTATTACTGTACATCCATTACAATCAATATAACAGAATATTTTAGACAGGTTTTTTTTAACAAATGTTGCTTTTTATTTCCTATATATAAATACATAGACATTTTTGTTGAAATTGTTTTGTAGCACATTCATTATTTATTACATGCAACATGTGGCTAAAGAGCAGGGTCATAGCTAAAGGGGTATAAAGGTGCCAGTCGCCTTCTACCAGTATAATAAATAGCCCATGGCCAGCAGGGGGGCCCTGTTAGAGATTTTCCACTGGGATTCAGTTCATTCCTATTTTTAGTGTACTCAATCACAATCATCCAAGTTATTTCAAAGCAGATAGACATTAGTTTGTTCCAGTTTCACCTTCCTCTAGTGTTAGGGTCGTGACCGACCCGTTTTAGGTTTTAAATGCATACAAATTCTACATACATTTGTTTATTGCATCAAGACTTTTTGACTTTTTCAGGAACTTATTTTTAAACAAAATACAATAAAATAAAACTATTTTACTAAATTGTAAAATGCTCTTATTAAAATTATAACATTTGTGTTGTTGGGGTCAATTTCGACCCAGGTCTAATATAAGAGTAAAAAAACAATAATAAGTCCCAAAACTGAACTCATAAACACAATATAAACCAACAGCCCACAGCCAGCTCTACCTCCAACAACTTGAGTTAGGGACATGTCCAGGCATGTATGGCCAAATCAGCTTACAGTTGGTACTTTGCAGAGTATACATCTTCAGTTTACACCATGCAACAATGAGGAGAAGATTAGATGCAAGCCAAATTCTGGATTATATCTTGGATGATAATGAATCAGAGGACACACAGCAGCAAACTGATACAGATGAACAGGTTTCTGAGGAGGAAGATGATGTGGAGTATCAACCGGAAGACACAGACAGTTCTGATCAGTCTGATGAGGAGGTCACCGGTGCTGAAGCTGCTCCCGCTGAAAGATTTAAATCCAAAAGTAGCAAGATCATTTGGAGCTCAGTACCTCCAGATGTACATGGCAGAGCAGATGCTGCAAATGTCATAAAAATGACCCCTAGGATCACAAGGTTTGCTGTGACAAGAGTAAGTGACATCAAGACATGTTTTGATCTGTTTATGCCATTGTCAATAAAAAAAAGTCATTATTGCTATGACAAACCTTGAAGGAAAAAAAGTCCACGGCAACATGTGGAATGACCTTCATGATGATGACCTGGATGCCTACATTGGTGTTCTTCTCCTTGCTGGAGTGTACAAATCCTGCAACGAGGCCACTGATAGTCTCTGGGACGCATCGACAGGCAGGAATATTTTCCGGGCAACAATGTCACTTCAAAAGTTTCAAATGATATCAAGAGTCCTCAGATTTGACAACAGAGACACCAGAACAAAATCTGACAAACTTGCTCCCATCAGGGATGTTTGGGAGAAATGGGTGCAGCTCCTTCCACTGATGTTCAACCCAGGGCCAGAGGTGACAGTAGACGAACGTTTTCTCCCTTTCCGCGGAAAATGCCCCTTCCGGCAATACATGCCAAGCAAGCCAGGCAAATACGGCATGCAAATCTGGGCAGCCTGTGATGCAAAAACTAGCTATGCATGGAATCTACAGATTTACACAGGCAAGTCTGCAAGCGGCATCCCTGAAAAAAACCAAGGAAAACGTGTAGTCCTCAATATGACTACTGGACTGCAGGGTCACAACATTACTTGTGACAATTTTTTTACCAGCTATGACCTTGGACAAGAACTTCTCAGAAGGAAAATCACCATGGTGGGCACAGTGAAAAAAAACAAACCTGAGCTGCCCGCTGAATTGTTGCAGATGAAGGACAGGGCTCCACTTTCCTCAAAGTTTGTTTTTACAGACACCACCACTGCTGTTTCATACTGCCCCAAAAAATGACGGAATGTGGTACTGATGTCCACACTTCACAAAGATGCAGCTGTGTCATCAGGAAGTGACAAAAAGCCCAGAATCATCCTGGACTATAACAAAAACAAAGGAGGAGTGGACAAGCTGACTGCCACCTACACTTGCCAGCGAATGACTAGGAGATGGCCAATGGTTGTATTTTCCAACATCCTTGATGTGTCAGCATACAATGCATTTGTGTTGTGGACCCACATTCACCAAGGATGGAATTCAAAGAAAAAAAACAAGCGGAGGATGTTTCTTGAGGAACTAGGAAGATCCCTTGTCAAGGCGCACATTGACCAAAGGGAACGGGTGCCCCGAGACCCAGCCGCTGCAGCCTTGGTCCGACAACTCCAGATCTCAACAAGTGCTTTGCCCACACCCACAGCAACACAAAGAGCATCATCACCAGCATCCTCCTCAACCAGCCCTGCCTCAACATCAACCACAACAGCCACAACCCCAGTGAGACCACCTGATTCTAAAAGAAAGAGGTGTCAAGTCTGCCCTAGCAATAAGGACAGAAAGACAAACACATCGTGCATACAGTACAGACCAAAAGTTTGGACACACCTTCTCATTCCAAGAGTTTTCTGTTTTTTAATGACTATAAAAATTGTAGATTCACACTGAAGGCATCAAAACTATGAATTAACACATGTGGAATTATATACTTAACAAAAAAGTGTGAAACAACTGAAAATATGTCTTATATTCTAGGTTCTTCAAAGTAGTCACTTTTGCTTTGATTACTGCTTTGCACACTCTTGGCATTCTCTTGATGAGCTTCAAGAGGTAGTCACCTGAAATGGTCTTCCAACAGTCTTGAAGGAGTTCCCAGAGATGCTTATCACTTGTTGGCCCTTTTGCCTTCACTCTGCGGTCCAGATCACCCCAAACCATCTCGATTGAGTTCAGGTCTGGTGACTGTGGAGGCCAGGTCATCTGGCGTAGCACCCCATCACTCTCCTTCTTGGTCAAATAGCCCTTACACAGTCTGGAGGTGTGTTTGGGGTCATTGTCCTGTTGAAAAATAAGTGATGGTCCAACTAAACGCAAACCGGATGGGATAGCATGCCGCTGCAAGATGCTGTGGTAACCATGCTGGTTCAGTATTCCTTCAATTTTGAATAAATCCCCAACAGCGTCACCAGCAAAGCACCCCACACCATCACACCTCCTCCTCCATGCTTCACGGTGGGAACCAGGCATGTAGAGTCCATTCGTTCACCTTTTCTGCGTCGCACAAAGACACGGTGGTTGGAACCAAAGATCTCAAATTTGGACTCATCAGACAAAAGCACAGATTTCCACAGGTCTAATGTCCATTCCTTGTGTTATTTAGCCCAAACAAGTCTCTTCTGCTTGTTGCTTGTCCTTAGCAGTGGTTTCCTAGCAGCTATTTTACCATGAAGGCCTGCTGCACACAGTCTCCTCTTAACAGTTGTTGTAGAGATGTGTCTGCTGCTAGAACTCTGTGTGGCATTGACCTGGTCTCTAATCTGAACTGCTGTTAACCTGCGATTTCTGAGGCTGGTGACTCGGATGAACTTATCCTCCGCAGCAGAGGTGACTCTTGGTCTTCCTTTCCTGGGGCGGTCCTCATGTGAGCCAGTTTCTTTGTAGCACTTGATGGTTTTGGCCACTGCACTCGGGGACACTTTCAAAGTTTTCCCAATTTTTCGGACTGACTGACCTTCATTTCTTAAAGTAATGATGGCCACTCGTTTTTCTTTACTTAGCTGCTTTTTTCTTGCAATAATACAAATTCTAACACTCCATTCAGTAGGACTATCAGCTGTGTATCCACCTGACTAATGAACAACACAACTGATGGTCCCAACCCCATTTATAAGGCAAGAAATCCCATTTATTAAACCTGACAGGGCACACCTGTGAAGTGAAAACCATTTCAGGTGACTACCTCTTGAAGCTCATCAAGAGAATGCCAAGAGTGTGCAAAGCAGTAATCAAAGCAAAAGGTGGCTACTTTGAAGAACCTAGAATATAAGACATATTTTCAATTGTTTCACACTTTTTTGTTAAGTATATAATTCCACATGTGTTAATTCATAGTTTTGATGCCTTCAGTGTGAATCTACAATTTTTATAGTCATGAAAATACAGAAAACTCTTGGAATGAGAAGGTGTGTCCAAACTTTTGGTCTGTACTGTACCTCTGCAAAGAACACACAAAAAGTGTCACTTTTTGCCACACATGCATCTAAATACTAATGCATCTAAAAACTAGTACTTGATTTCTGTTGATTTGATTTGCTTGATTGATTGTTGTTTGTTTGTTTGACCTAGAAAAGCTACTTTTTATTATTATTGCTATTAATGTTAATATAATTTTCATCTTTTATTTGTATTAAAGTTCTATAAAAAAAAATCTGTTTTTTGCCTTTTTCATAAAGTAGTTAAATATGGGTCAAAATTGACCCGTAACACCATAGATGTTACTAGAGTTAATAATATAAAATAAATATATGTATATTTTTTTTACATTTAAGAAATGTGTTCTAAAACCCTTCAGTAATAGTCAGGTAATATAACAAACTTTTTTAAGTTTATATTATTCTCTTGAGGTTCATTTGACAATATTTTTATATTGAAAATGAAGGGTACGCTCTCAAATGAAAGGCCCAGGGGGCCACAACAAAAATATTAAAATCAATCCTTCCATGGATGAGAAACCCTAACAAGGTAACTAAGAGGTAAGAAACAAATTGGATCATAAATAACTGTTTTTAGGGTATCCTAGGGGTGATTTAAGACACGGGTCAAAACCGACCCGTTAACATAAAAAAGAGTAACAGAAAGCTAACACTAGAGGAAGGTTAAAATAATATAGGGATACATTTACTACTCCCCAAAAGACCACGCCTTATCTTGACCTTTTGTAACAGATATTCAGTTCAACAATATATTATACACATTAGCCATCTTCTCTAAGAAGACCACTCTTCTTGAAGACCACCTTCCAATACAATTTAACTGGTCACCTGAAAGAGGTTTCACTGTACTATCCTATATAATGATAATGATGTCTGAAACCTTATAGCAGAAGTCAATAGAAACTGATTCCAACAATGCCAAAGAGTTGTCAGTATTGCCTGCTATATTGTCCATCACTTCCTGGGCAACAACAGTCCAGGCTTTAGCAGATTGTTTTATTAAAGGGAACCTGTAACATTGGGCCACAGTCATCATGAAATAGAGCAGGAGGAGGTTAGCACATTGCTACTTTGTTTTGTGAGAAATGACTCAGTATAACCTATAATGTATTCATTTATATCCCAGATTTTTCTATGCTAAGAGTCCAGTGGGAGGTCCTACTTTGCTGTCTTTGTATGCACAGTCACACAGTGGGGCACACATGGTATATATTTGTAACAAATGTTGGGGCTTATATAATGGCTTACATTTAGTGTCTGAGTATAGCCCTGATGAAGCTGCATTAGGAGATAGCAATACTTGTGGTTTTTTTTATCATAGCCAGATGATCATAGATTCCCTCACGTACATTTCTCACTAGTTTACTTTTTGCATTCAGATTATGATTTGTTGCATGGTACTTTTTGTTGCGAGAACACATTAACGTGGGTATATACGTTTATTAGATCAGCATTGTATCATGGAATTCATATAAATATTAAGGATTTTGGTGACTGTAAATCTGCTATATATATTTTTATAAGTGTTTTTATGCTTTGATTGTTCCCCTTTTAATTTAAATAATAAAATTGTATTTGTATATTTTTGTTATTTTGTTTATTTGCCATACAGTCATGGCCGTAAGTGTTGGCACCCCTGAAATTTTTCCAGAAAATGAAGTATTTCTCCCAGAAAATTATTGCAATTACACATGTTTTATTATACACATGTTTAAAAAAAAAGCCAAAAATTATATAATTTCACGCAAAACTCCAAAAATTGGCTGGACAAAATAATTGGCACCCTCAACGTAATATATGGTTGCACACCCTTTGGAAAAAATAACTGAAATCAATCATCAACAAGCTTCTTACACCACTCAGCTTGAATTATGGACCCCTCTTGTTTTGCAAACTACTCCAGGTCTCTCATATCTCCACGGGTGTTCATTGGGATTTAGATTCGGACTCATTGCTGGCCACTTCAGAACTCTACAGCACTTTGTTTCCATCCATTTCTGGGTGCTTTTTGAAGTATGTTTGGGGTCATTGTCCTGCTGGAAGACCAATGACCTAAGACGCAAACCCAGCTTTCTGACACTGGGCCTTACATTGCGACAGAAAATTCTTTGGTAATTCTTTGTGCCTTACACACAGTCAATATAAATAAAGGATTTCCACTGTTGTTGTGATGCAAAAAATTGTTGATTTTTATTATTCACACGTGGTAGATCTCATGCAGAGTATTCAATTTCAGTAACGTTTCGGCCCTATGGCCTTCATCAGACTCTACAATATTACATCAGAAACAGTGAGTACATATGTCATCTTTATGTATATTAGTAAGTTCATATACACATATTACATATTATGACATATGCATATTAACGAATTCATATACATCTGTTGTATATTCTGACACATATACATTAAATCTTATGGAAAAGTGACATCATCTCGTAGCATTTTCAGTGCACATATATTACTATCATCATAAGCCCCTGGACCAGTTACCTACGTTGTTAATAGTGGTATCTGATGATATCAGGTGAAGGAAAGTTATGTCATTTAGAGTAGTAGTAGAGGTCATATTTCAGATCAGTGATACTCAGAGGAGCAGTTTCTAACAGAACACCAGACCCAGTATATAAATACCAGACAGATACCTACCAGTCTTACAAGTTGAATTCACATATAGTGGTGTTTCAAAATTGTGGCATTGCAGGCAGCTCTTTATCAATACTCCCAGAAAAGGGACATTTCCATGCCTATCTTGTTTCCAGTGTTGAAACGTACTCAAGGGCGAGAACGTGTATCACCCCCAAACTGGACAGATCTACAAAGTAAGGGAGTACTTTACCTGTGAATCCAATTTCGTGGTGTATCTTATTAAATGTCCATGCGGTCTCGCGTACGTGGGCAAAACCACCCAACGTGTACGGGACCGTATCAAGCAACATAAATCTAACATACGATACCGTAATCAATTGTTACCCATCCCTTTACATTTTATCCAACACAATCATACAATTGCACAATTGAGGTACCAGGTACTCGAGCACATTCCGGCCCCACGACGTGGAGGGAATAGGATCCAGATACTGAAACGCAGAGAAGCGTTTTGGATCCACAGACTGCAAACCATAGAACCTCTCGGGTTAAACAGGGAATATGAGATATCCTCTTTTCTATAGATTGTGAGATACTCTGCAACACTATGTGAGTATACCCTTAAGATGGTATACATATGATCCTCTATTATGAGTATAAACATGGACAGAATTTAAACCACTTATATGGTCTTTTTTTTTTCTATGTATGAATATATATCTGTTTTACCCTTGTATTAATACATCATTTCATGTTGATTAATAGATGCGTTAAAGGATGTGACAACCACGCATGACGAGCACCTCCTCATCTATGACAGTATCCTTCTTCCATCTGCATCTTTACTTCACCAGGTTTGCTAATTTAAGGTTGGGCTTATTCTTTTCCTGAAGATTTTGTTAATATAATTACCAATTTATTATTTTCAATTCTCTTCTCTCCTCTTTTTTCTTTTCTTTTCTTTTCTTTTCTTTTCTTTTCTTTTCTACTCTGGTCATTTTTATATACATGAACAATTAAATCCCCAGCATTTTCATTACAATAGCCATACCATTGATAACATACAGACTCGTTGGTTTTAACCACAACTCCTATCTATATACTTAGAAAAGGGCCAATGGGTTCTTTTATTCTTCAAGTCCCTAATTGCCCATGTTCCAGGAAAACCACTTACTAAGACATACCATCGCTAATACAAAAGACTCAAGGTCCCTATTACACCTCCTGAATATAACTCTATGTTCAGAAGGCGGTCCCCGCAATAGCGGTGATAAGACTCATATGCGCATGCGCGGTCACGTTCTCTCGCGCGAACAACCACAATACTTCGATACTGCGCATGCGCGGAACTCAGTAGCGCCATTGGTCACAAACCAGCACTATGGGGGATTTAAAGATGGCGCTGGAACGCTAGTCCAGCACCATCCTACACAACGCGGATACCGCTTTACACACAGCGCCAAGTTACATAATACAGGAGGTAAGAGACTTCTTTATTTCTATGACAGCGCTGGGTACTATTCCATTCTATGGGCTGATACACAATTATTATATTTACAGCAGACCCGCAGTAAGTTTGGTGCATTCCTTTCGTCTGTTACAACACGAATCAAGCTACTTAACTTAGGAAGGTAAGCCCTGGATATTGAATTATCTATTTATTTACACATATATATAAAGACACACCCGAGTTAATTACATTGTGCTCCATACACATGAACATTATATCATTCAGTAATGACCAATTTCTAGTGCCTGTTTTTTATACTTTGTTTTGCTCTACACTCTATTCCACTTTCTAGTTTATTTGTGACTTTGCAATGCCACAATTTTGAAACACGACTATATGTGAATTCAACTTGTAAGACTGGTAGGTATCTGTCTGGTATTTATATACTGGGTCTGGTGTTCTGTTAGAAACTGCTCCTCTAAGTATCACTGATCTGAAATATGACCTCTACTACTAGTCTAAATGACATAACTTTCCTTCACCTGATATCATCAGATACCACTATTAACAACGTAGGTAACTGGTCCAGGGGCTTATGATGATAGTAATATATGTGCACTGAAAATGCTACGAGATGATGTCACTTTTCCATAAGATTTGATGTATATGTGTCAGAATATACGACAGATGTATATGAATTTGTTAATATGCATATGTCATAATATGTAATATGTTTATATGAACTTACTAATATACATAAAGATAACATATGTACTCACTGTTTCTGATGTAATATTGTAGAGTCTGATGAAGGCCATAGGGCCGAAACGTTACTGAAATTGAATACTCTGCATGAGATCTACCACGTGTGAATAATAAAAATCAACAATTTTTTTCATCACAACAACAGTGGAAATCCTTTATTTATATTATATATGGAGTAGGACCCTACTTCCACTATCTAATTCAGGAGTGCAATCTACACCTTGATACAATTACACACAGTCAAGGCACCCAGTGCCAGTGGCATTCCCACTGCACTGATCTGATATTAATAACTAATCCTAAGAATATGTCATCAATTTCACATAGTTAAATAAACCCAGTGGGGAATCACAGCTGAGGCCTGTGATTGGGCCTCAGTGGTCATGTGGGGGGCACAAGCATTATGATGTTGGGTCCCAGTAGAGGTGAAGCAAGAAAGCAGAAAGCTGAAACAGGAATCCAGATTCCTGTCAGGTATACTGGTGAGGTATACTGATCTAATTTAACAGCACAGCTTAGAAAAAAAAAAACCTATAAAAAAAACTATAGAATTAAATTGATGTGGTCACAAAAGTACACAGCACCCCGGGTCATGGAGATCTTCTACAATAGCATTCTGTCTGACTGCTGAAGCATATCATATGTTTCAAGAATATTTACTGCAACTTTCTGTCTTTGAAATTTCCCCTAAGTATAGTTGTATTATTCAGACATTTGTTAGATATAATGCTTTGACAGTTACATCTATCTTCTTCTGTAAGATAACATTTTTCTGGGGCATTATGTACCTCTATGGATAATATAATTGCATGTAATAAAATCGGATACTGTTTTTTACAAAGACTTCGTGCCAAAATTGCAAGACTACAGTAACCAGTCTGCTTGGAAAACTCTTGTTCATGTCAGTCTGACCTAATGCGAAACATTTACAGCTTGGGAGAAATCCTAATGCTTTAAGTTTCTGCATAACTTATGTTCTTTGCAGTTTCTTACAGATAGACTTCTAAAAATGTTTAAAATTATAGGATTATGTCACATAAAATTATTCATTTTTTGTGCATTACGTAAGAATTTCATTTTTCTTATAAGATGTTTAACAATGAGGATCTTCTAAAATAAGTACTATTATGGGATGGTGGTTCAATGCTTAGCACGGTAGTCCGATTGCAGTAGACAGATTGTAAGCCACTTTAGGGACTGATATGAATGGCGACATTTTCTGTACAACCCTACAAAATATGTTGGCTCTATATAAGCAGCAGGAAATAAATCAGTAGATCTGATTCTCTCTTCATTAAAGAAACTCTACAGCAAAAATATGATGTTTATTCACCAGCAATACTCAATATAATCCATGTCATCCCAGTTCAATTGTATCCTTACAATTTATACCCTTTCATTATGGACAGCTGTGTCATGTGATCACCAATCTGATTACCAATCCGGATTATATTAGTGTATATATCAAATCCTTCCTAACAGTGATGCTCCCCACCCAGCCCAGGACTTTAGGTATCCTGTTCTACTGCTCTCTGGCATCAGCCAATTATTTGCATTTTTTGGAAATTGCTCCTCTGGCATTTCCTTAATTGCTTTATGATGAACCTGATATTACAACGGTGGCTGAATCCAGTCTGATTTCCCTGTGTCCTGCTGAGGATTACTGTTCTGAATTCAGAAAGTGGTCAGTTCTCTCTCAATGGAATGATCCAGCACTTTGTTGTCAATTTCCTCAAGGTTTGTCAGAAGCTATTAAGGACTTGTTGGTCAATTATCCACAATCCTTATCTTTGGATGAAGCTATAACCCTGGCCATTCGTCTAGACCAGTGTTTACAGGAGCATAAAAAAGAATTGACATTGTTTTCCACTCCTCTGCCACCACTCGAGTCCCACCCAGAACATATGCAGTTAGGATCCACCATGTCATTTTATGACAAGTGATTATTTCGGAGACAATGGGGTTTATGTTTGTACTGCGGAGATGCTGTTCCTGCACTTAAAGATTGTCCTAATCCGTTAAAATCATTTTTCATTATAATGTCATATCTGGAAATGCTTTGGTTGACTGTGGTTCAGCGACCAACTTCTGCTCAGACATTAGCTATTCCCTTGATATGTCCAGTCAATGTGAGCGCAATAGATGACACACCTCTTGGTCAGATTACTGCACTATACTTTTAGGTACTACTCTATGAATCTATTTCCTATTTAGTTGTTGAGAATTTACCCGCAGGTTTAATTTTGGGTTTTCCCTGGTTACAGATGCATAATCCTATAATAATAATAATAATAATAATAATAATAGTCCTTTAATAGTCCCACAATGGGGAAATTCAGTGTGTTACAGCAGCAAAGATAAGCAGATACAAATACAAATACAACATGTACAGGAATGTTCCAAGGTGAGAGGCATTATATTAATAGCAGACAGACAGATAGGACGTAGCAGAGGGGGGGGGGGGGGGATTTAACAGGCAGAGAGATATTTCAGTTCTCTGTGTGTAATGATCTCCGCTTAGGTCGGTGTTGGTTGTACAGCCTAACCGCGGTGGGGAGGAAAGACTTCCGATAGCGCTCCTTCTCACACCTAGGGTGGAGCAGTCGGTCACTGACAGTACTGCCCAGCGCGATCACAGTCTCATGCATGGGATGGGACTTCTTCTTCTGCATGGAGCTCACCACGGACAGTATCCTTCTGTCACCCACCACCTGCACTGGGTCCAGTGGGCTCCCCAGGACAGAGCTGGCCCTTCTAATCAGCTTGTCAAGTTTATTTCTGTCCCTGGTTGATATACTGCTCCCCCAGCAGGCCACTCCAAAGAAGATGGCTGATGCCACTACCGAATTGAAGAAAGTCCTAAGAAGTGCCCCCCGGATTCCAAAGGCTCTCAGCTTCCTAAGCAGGTAGAGCCTGCTGTGGCCCTTCCTGTACAGGGCCTCCATATGATCTGCCCAGTCCAGCTTATTATTAAGGAGCAGACCCAGGTACTTATAGGTGTTCACAATCTCGATGCCCGTCCCCAGGATGTCCACTGGTTTAGGAGGACTTCTGCCTTTGCGGAAGTCCACCACCATCTCCTTGGTCTTCCCCGCGTTAATCTTCAGGTGGTTCCGGTGGCACCAGTCCACAAAATGCTGGTTCAGTTCTCTGAGACTGGGGGATTGGGTTAAATGAGTTCAGAATGTTTCAAACCTTGTATTTCTTTGATCATTGCTACTGTGACTCTATCCTTGCCTGACTTTATTCAATATTTTGCTGATGTTTTTTCTGACTCTGGTACTGATTTGCTTCCGCCTCACAGATCATATGATTGTACTATTCTTCTCCCTAATGATAAACTCCCTAAGGATGGTTATATAATTTTTCTGATCTGGAAAGATAGTCCAGGAAGGATTATAATAAGGATAGTCTTCGCAAAGGATATAAACACCCTTCAGGGTCTCCAGTGGGAGCTGAAATAATATTTCTCATTTTAGAATGATGGACATGTAATTGTTTGAAAAGGCCCTTGTGACACTTCCTATCTAACCTTTTTCTAAAGCTTTAACGCAAACACAGCCTTAGTAATGTCAAAGTGACTGCAAAAGACATGACTGTGGGTAAATGGATGGTAGCCTGTGCTAACAGCCTGTTGCACTGTCCAAGCTTTATGCTTTTTAAAATCTTAATGGGCCTTTGTGTTTGGCAAGGAAAAAGCTTGAACTTTTAGGGAAAAAATAATCAAATTGATATTTTATAAAACTTCACTTGGTTTTGGCATTTGAGAAGGAAAAAAAATAGTAAACAACTGAATGAAGAGATCCACACATATAATAAAATAAATCATAATTTATTATATACTTAAATAAAAACGTAAACAGTGAGACAAAAGGTAAAAGGGGAAGAAATAACATAAAGCAAAGCATAGCCACATTGAAATGACATCTGAGTGGGGACTGCACAATAATTATAGCATTATGTATGCTGATTGTGGATGCATAAAAATAGAAGATAATAATTTACATATATATCCACCCCATGTAAAGTGTAATCAACATATGGGAGAAAAATACTGCCAAACATCAAGTAACATGAAACAAGCAACCACAATAAGCCGTACTCACATGAGTGCAGTCACCTACCAGGATATCACGTGCCCCAGTTTATTGTCCCCCTCTATCTGCCCCCACAAGCAAAAAAATAGACACATTAGTACAAACACATGCAAAAAGAGTTCCATATGGAGTTACTAGATTGTCTGTTCTTGGTCTTAGACACAGTACAGATTGAATTAGAATGTTTTGACTCTAAAAATTGTGATTGATGCATCTGCTGCAGCACAGTAACCCTAGCACAGCACCTCACTGACACACACAGCCTGTGTTGCTGCTTTAACATTATGACAGAAAGAGTGGATCTATTCTCTTATCTCTTTCTATCAATTAAGTCTTTTTCTCCAATACTAAAACTACACTTCCTCAGAAATCCCACTGTGTATTATACATGTATTATTTCCTATTTCGATCAGTGGGATAATCTAAGACCCTATCTGACTAATCTCTCCTCACAAATTGGACACTTTTTCTTTCACCCTGTGCTTTTCATACTGACAAGGATTCATCAGTGACCTTTGACCTATAGCCCCTTATGATTAGCTGTTCCTTGTCATAAGGACTGCTTGCAAGACATTATGGGGAAACCTATATAATGACTCAGGTCATGTGATTCTTCTTCTCTGCTTTCTCCATGCTTTCACATGGTGGCTGCTTTTTTTTATCCAATTTATGTTAATTGAACTGCAAAATGTTTAGGGTTTTTGGAAAGTTTAGGTCTGTTCTAAACTTGTTTGCTCATCTCTAGTTATTATCACATCAGGACTACACAGTTTAGCTCAATCCATCCAAACTGTTCTTATCCACCCTTTTGGAGGGTTATAAGGTGGTCCCTCCTTACAAGTCCATACAATGACTGATTGGAAAGGTATAAATCTCCATTGACTCTGTATGCTATCTATGTGCTGTGTTCTGAATGATTATGACAACTTATGTAGAACAAGTCTAATGGTGTTATTTTGATATTATATAAACTTCAATATATTGTGTTAATTATTATATATTTTAGTAGATGTACTATTTAGACATTTATATATGGAGATATATGTTAACGACATAGTGTATATTTTATATATAGAGAGAGATTTTTATGCTTCTAGTGCCACCACATAACCACATACCTTGTTCTTAATTCTTAATAGGTTTATTGTCTGATTAACAAGTTGATCATCCAATTGTGATTTTTGTCCTCACCCCCAATTGTTGTTTTTTTCTTCTATATATATTTGCTTCTTCTTATATGTTGTTAAGGGATTGAAAAAGGAAGTAGTATAACTTCTGAAACGTGTTGCCTTTTCGTCTTTTATCATCACATGTCACAATAAAGTCCTCTCTTTTATAGACATTTTTCAATAATCATATGTCCCTTTCCGCAGTGCTCCTACTACTGGTCTTTTTCTAATCTGTTTTTTGAGCCTCTTTGTACCTTCATTCCACATCTTAGGAGCAGAACAAGGTAACACAATAGAGGTCACACCTGCAGCACACTATGTAGCTCTCCATCAGGAACTTTATCTCCCCATGAGGCTACTTGGTCACTCACTGATCCAGCTCATGTGTGACACACAAGGCATGCTTAGTTCTCACATTTGCTAGGGGGACCCTGATGGAGCTACTCACACATGGCACTGGCACTACACTTATTAGTCATTACTAGTGACCAGTTGTCTGACATCTGTTGCCATAGCTGGTAACCTAACACAGAAACTTCCTACACAACAATGCCATGCCGAGTAACCATCAAAATGGCAGGACACACTCAGTTAACCACCATTTCTATACAGATCTTGTCGCTGCACAACATGGCATTGCTTTTCTTCTACAGGAAAACAACACAGACCTGCAAAAGCATCTCCCTTACCATGCTAAGTAAAACTGATCTCACAGGCATTTCCACAGTCATGTCAGCCATTCTATGTTGCACAATAGCATCCACCGAGTGGAATGCACATACATCACCAGCTACGCCTGAATCAGACTTGTGGGCAGGAAGCAATTCCCAAGGTTGTCTTCAACATAGAGCCCAACTCCTGTTAGGATTGACCCCATAGGGCTCCCCAAGACACCAACTCTAGCATGCCCCCTCTTATACACAATCCAAACTGCAAAGCCTGCCCAGTATATCCTGTAGACATAATAAAATAAGTTACATTTCTCAGACTCTTTCATTACTCATATGAGCAGTGACTTAGCAAAACCTAGCTTAGAGAGGTTATCCATTTTCTAATATTGGTGGCCTCAGGTGTAGCTACAAGGTTTACAGCAGTAGCAGTCACCCTGAGCTGACCCAAAGGTCTCTCTGCCACATAAAATATACCACTATTCTAAATAGCACAAGGTAGTTAGGGGACCCATTACATATTTAGTATTCAGGCCCAGGAGCTTCAAGTTATGCCTCTGGCGCCATCTTTAGGATAGACCATCAATATTAGATCTATGGGGGTACGACTGCCAGAACCACTGAAGATCAGTTTTCCAGGACAGGGCAACTGTCAGTAATGTGTACACTGTGTAGCAGTGGCTTTAGGTACTGCAGTGTCCTATAAACTTCAGTAGAACAGTGCTGCAGTACCTAAAGCCACCTCTACAGTTTTTATGATGAGCGAACAGTATGTAAATATTACTAGGAGCTTTGCCCGAACAGCTGATCTGCTGGGGAACCAGAATGGCTATCAATATTAGAAAGTGGATGCCCCCAAGGTAGTACACTCAGTTTGTGGTGCAACAGTGCCATCTATTGACCAACACTGGTATTGTGCCTTAACAGATTTATACAGTAGAATAACACAGACTACAAAATGGGAACATTCTGTTGTGTTAATTATGCCTGCCTGCAATATTAAGTGGGTGGCTTTCACCAGCTTACACAACAAATGATCATACTTAATTGCACACAATTCAGACGACTGACTTCCATCTCTCTGCTTCTACTGGTGCTCTCCTGCCAACACTGGAACTGGAATCTAGCAAAAATAAATTGGAATGCAGCTCCCTATAGATCAATGCATATTTTTATATAGCCAAACCAGAATGACTCTTCCAAAAGGAAGAAGGACCCATCTGCATACAGCTGTTTCGAGGTTAGTGCCTCTCATCAATGCACAGCAGGGTATCGGCTGGCTGTCGGAGACCTGGTTCAGAATGAGCAATGTGTCTCATGAGGGAAAGAAGGTACAGTGATTTATTAGACAATGCATGCCCTGCTAAGAATTCTGGGTAAGGAATATGCAAATAAGACCTCCTTGGTGGAAAAAAGGAATTTGTTCTAGCACCACCTTTTGTAAGGTAGCTCCCTATAGATCAATGCATCAATTTTCATAAAATCTATTAGCATAATCTGGGGATATAGCCAAGGCAGAATATTATGAGACAGTCAGTACCATGCCTTACTGCAGCGGTCCCCAACCTTTTTTTTGCCACGGCCTGGCGGGGGGGGGGGGGGGGGCAGGGCAGGGAGTGGGGGTGGGGCGGCTTTGGTCATATGAAGCAAGGTTATACAGCAAACAGCGCTGTATACCGGGCCTGCTGGCAGGACCTCGGTGTACAGCGCTGTAGACCAGGTCCCTGCCATTAGCTATGTAGCTAATGGCAGGGACCTGGTCTACAGCACTGTACACCGAGGTCCCGTCAGCACGCCCCGGTGTACAGCGCTGTTTGGTGTACTATAGAGAGCGTAGGGGGGGGGGGGGGATCATGTTTAGTATAGAGCTATGAGCCACAACACTGTGGCCACATTGCCAACCCGCGGACCGGCAAAAGACCCCCAACGGCCCGATCCTGGTCCGCGGACCAGTGGTTGAGGACCCCTGCCTTACTGTATAGTCATGGCCATAAGCAGCAAAAATGTGGAGCTGACATCATCTATTTGTTGCAGTGATGGGTGTTACACGATTTTATCTATAAAGGTGTTATCTTATATTGTAATCCTGTCTGTTTTGTTTATGATGAAATGAGGTGACTGCTGCAAAGAAAATCCCTACAGAATTGGCAAGTGTCAGTCTATTATTAGGCTTAGTGGTCAAAGAGAAAATTATAGGATATAATATATTTTTAAATAAAGATAAAGGCATGGAAAAATTAGCAACATTTGTTAAAACAAATTTTTCAAAATAAAATCTTGGTTTAAATAATAGGTCATTTTCTGTTTTAAGAGTGAAATTGCACCCCATCTCCAAATGGAAATAAGAATGCGGGAATGGGCTGTAAATCTATTAAATGTGGAAGCCTGCAATCATGTGATGAATAATACCTGCAGTGAAGTAGTGATGGATGGATCACCTCTTCATATACTATATATTACTATAAAGTATATTCTTGCACATATATTTGCCTACTTTGTATACTATTACACTCTAAAACTTGAAAGGTTTTTGCCTGTTCAGATAAGTTTTTGTGTCCCCATATAACCTAATGGATTTTCTTTATGCAAGTTCATAAGGTTCAAGGTTCTTTTAACTTGTGAATTCTCACTGCACATGCTCCACATTTCCAGGCTGATCTTTTAATCCTAAATGCCAAGTTGAACTCTTTGTTCTCCTAATACCAAACTTTTATCTTTTCCTGAAGACTGTGCAAAATCTCACGGGTGTCTCCTTGTCTTTGTTATGGCTCTAGCAGTACTTAACCTTTAATAGTACAAGTCTGTACCTCTTGTAAAAATGTTAGCAATTCTCAAATTCACTGAAACAAAAACTATTGTAAAGGTAAAGTTTAGATTTTAGGTCATAGGCTTAAACTTTCAACAAGAACTTCTTGCTAAAAAGTGTTGACTGTGTTTTGGTTTTGCTATACAAGCAGTGGCGTAACTAGGAATGGCTGGGCCCCAAGGCGAACATTTAGCATGGGCCCCCCACCCCGAACCAGTTACGGGTCCCCAAACAGTAAAATATGCTTAACAGTGGCTCCCACACAGCATTATATACTCCACAGTGGCCCCCATACAGCATTATATGCTCTACATTGCTCCCCCCACACACAGTATAATATGCTCCCTACAGTGGCCCCACACAGTATAATATGCTCCACACAGTGGCCCCCACCCTGTATTATATGCTTCCCACAGTGGCCCCCACCCAGTATTATATGCTTCCCACAGTGGCCCCCACCCAGTGGTATATGCTCCGCAGTGGGCCCCACCCAGTATTATATGCTCCACAGTGGCCCCCACCCAGTAGTATATGCTCCACAGTGGCCCCCACCCAGTAGTATATGTTCCACAGTGGGCCCCATACAGCATTATATGCTCTACATTGCTCCCCCCACACACAGTATAATATGCTCCTCACAGTAGCCCCCATCCTGTATTATATGCTTCCCACAGTGGCCTCCACCCAGTATTATAAGCTTCCCACAGAGGCCCCACCAAGTATTATATGCCCCCCACAGTGGGCCCCACCTAGTATTATATGCTCCACAGTGGCCCCCACCCAGTATTATATGCTCCACAGTGGCCCCCACTCAGTAGTATATGCTCCACAGTGGGCCCCACTAAGTATTATTTGCTCCACAGTGGCCCCCACCCAGTATTATATGCTCTACAGTGGCCCCCACTCAGTAGTATATGCTCCCCACAGTGGCCTTCACTCAGTATTATATGCTTCCAACAGTGGCACCCACTCAGTATTATATGCTCTACAGTGGCCCCCACCCAGTATTATATGCTCCACGGTGGCCCCCACACAGTATTATAAGCTTCCAACAGCCCCCCTCCACTTCGGTGCTATTATTGCGCTTTGGGGTCTCCTCAGATCCCAGAGTATAATAATCGGAGACCCAGGGAAGGTGATTAAAAATAACAAACTCTCATACTCACCTTGCCTTACCATTCCTTGGCATCCTTGCTCCATCCTGTCGTCTTCAGCGTCTTCAGGCCCTCTTCCGACGTCGCTGCTGAGGCCTGTGATTGGGGGCCGCTGGGGCCTAATCACAGTCCTCAGTCACATGACGGAAGAGCTCCGGAGAGAACACTGCCCAGGAGAGGTGAGAATATCTATTTATTATTTTCAGTCACCTCCCCTGGGCTGCCATCTATTGGAAAGGGGCCTGAAATATGCCAGGGCCCCTTTCCAATAACAGTATGTATTGTAAGAGACAGCCAATGTTGTCTTAAGCTTCATTTGTCTGTATAAACTGTTAATGTTGAATGTATTTCTGTGATTCTGTTCCTTTAAGACAGCAGCCATTGTAATTGTGACATGATGCTGGAGTGAGACCCCCCCCTTTTATGTCAGCCTGCCTGTTCTGCAGACAGAGTGTGAGCAGAGAAGCAGGAAGTGACGAGACAGAGAGCAGCAGCAAGTGTTGTATTGAACTGGTGTGGAGATTTTTCTGTACAGCTAAGCTGTATCTTGGTCCAGAGACAAACAGAGTGTAAAGAGACAACAGGACTAGTGAGTCCACGTGAAAGGAACTGTGCTCAGTGGCTGATCAGTGAGACTGACATTGTGACTGTGTATATGGATACCACAGATAGAGACTCGCAGTGCTGTTGATGTACTGGACGGCACCTGCTAAATCCCGCTTTACATCCCAGCTCAGTGTATGGATTCGGCAGGACTGTCAGTGTGCTGAGTGGAATCTGCTGTTGGATTAAATTGCATTCAGTTGGTTTCCCTGTCTGTTAAAGAGGACTTCATTTCTCCCAAGATCCTGATAACCGTGAGGAGAGGACGCTTCACTATAAAAGAAAGGACCGACTTTGGGCCCCACCGCGCGCTTCTACGGACTGTAAGCGGTCCACCTGGACCACTGGGGAAAAGGGGGTGCACCCAAATGTGAAGTCAGGGTCAGTTAGGGATAGTTTTGAGTATATTGTTCATTCAGTGTCCATACTGCAGAAGTGGACAGAGTAAAAGTAGAAACCATTGCAGAATTTGCCTTGAAATTGTTCATGCTATATTGTATATTTTGCTTGTCTTTAGCCCTGTCATTTTACCTTTAACTAGCCTTTATTAACTTATAGTAAATATATATTTTTTTCTTGAACTACCGTGTGTGCGTTCATTTCTGGTTGCGGAGTCCAAACCACCTGCCTTGCTCTCGGTTCACAAATTGGCGTAGTCGGCAGGATCCGCTTACCAGAATGGACGGTGACGCACCCGTTCGGGAGAATGGTGCTGGAGGAAGAATGCCAGCAGGGGCTATAATGAGTCAGTTAGCTAAATTTGATGGCAATAATATGTCAGTGAGTATGTGGGTGGAACAGATACGAATGATACAGCGAATGTACCAGACCGCACCAGAAGTACTAGTAGAGCTAGCAATATTGACATTACAAGGGGATGCTAAGACCACGGTGATACTGAGGCCATTTGAACAAAGGCAGACATTTGAGCAAGTAATCCAGATTCTAGAAAACATCTATGGAGAAACTGCATTGCTGGGGTCTCTGCAGGCTCGGTTCTTCCAGAGGGTACAACAGGAGAATGAAAGCCTTCCCCAATATGCAAATGCCCTACAAGAACTGCTCCGAGATATTCAAAGGAAGGAAAGAGGGGGCTCGCCAGCCTTCTGTAACCCTGATCGGACTCTCCGTGACCAGTTTGTCCTGGGGATACGTGACGGCAGTTTAACTGTGACTATGCAGGATTTTATACGACGAGAGACTGATGCTAAATTCCATGATGTACAGGTAGAGGCCATCTCCCGTGCCAATAGTATGGTCCCGAGGCCGCAGACCGCAGTTGGAGTTACTTTGTCACAGGGGGCTAGTTCTGGCTCAGAGACAGTAGAAAAAGGGACGGTTAAAGAAATTCTCACAGTAATGCAGAAACTGCAAGAACAAATGGAACACTTGCACACTCGTTGTGATGAGCAGTCTATGAAAGTTGCAGACTTCCAGAAGACTGGAGATGAAAGGGTGAGCCATCCACACCCAGCAAGTCAGAATCACCCACCACCCCGCTGGAGGGATGAGGATAGGACCTACCGAAGGGGTCCAAATCATTTAGTGCAGTGCTCAGGAGAAATCGAAGGGGCTTACCGAAGGGGCCCAAACAGATGGCCAGAACGACGGGGGATACGCTGCTGGGAGTGTGGACGGATGGGCCACGTTGCTGCTAGATGTCCAGAGCAGCGACAAACTTATGAGAGACCGCCGTTAAACTGAAGTCCCCTGCTGCTGAAGGGCGTGTAGTAGGGGAGACTGACAAGGAGACTATGTGGGGAGAATGCCCTGATGATGACCTGATCGCTGCAAGTCCTGTCATACAGGTGGAAATGGAGGGTATTCCGGTTACCGGGATGATTGACACGGGTTCCCAAGTAACGACCTTGAGTAGAGACTGTTATGAACGGTACTTCCGGCAACATGTGAAATATGATCCCCATACATTCGTACGAGTGGTCGCAGCTAACCAGTTACCAGTTCCGGTCGTGGGAGTGGCCTGGATGAATGTCCGGGTATGTGGCCAAGATCTAGGTAGGAAAGGCATTGTGGTGGTACATGAGTCACATGAAGTAAAGGTCCCTGTCATTTTGGGGATGAATGTGTTAAAAGAATTAGATCAGATCCTCTTTGAAAAGAAAGGTCACGGTTATTGGAAAGAAACCACCACCAATCGGCCTACTCAAACAGCTTTCCAGCGGCTGATCCGGACATGTGGCTTACAGAAAAGTTCAGATGCACAGCGTCCTCTGGCTCGAATTTCAGTTCCTTTGCATACAAAAGTTACACTGCCACCCAGTCGGGAGACAATAGTGTCCATGCCCGTAGGCACCTGTCGGAAACTAGAGGGCATGGCTGTGTTGGTAGAACCACTGCAGGCAGCCGAAGGAGGTGTTGATCCGCTAGTGGCCCGTTCCTTGGCAATAGTTCGCAATGGAAGAGTACCACTTCGATGTGTAAACACTCAGGACCAGAGTGTGGACCTGACCCCAGGGAGGCTGCTGGCTAACATCTATGTGACTCCGGAGGAAGTAAGGAAAGTAACTCCAATGCAGCTGAAGCCGACTGAAAGGGATGAGTGGACCGTAACTGTGTCCATGGGAGAAGATGAGGAACCCACCTCTGAATGGAATGGCTGTGCAATTCGAGAACAGATGAAGATGGATGTAAGTTCATGTTCTCTGGAATGGGTGCAGAAGGTAGATGAGCTGTTGTGGGAGAACCAAGCCACCTTTGCACGGTATGCTGAAGATTTTGGATGTACCACAGGGATCTACCATGAGATTCCCACAGGAGACACCCCTCCAATTAGAGAGCGCTACCGACAAATTCCTCCACAGTTGTATCAGGAAGTGAAAGAACTGTTAGCTAAGATGCTACAGGGTGGGATCATCCAAGAAAGCCAGAGTCCCTGGGCGGCTCCTGTGGTGTTAGTAAGAAAAAAAGATGGGTCCATCCGATTTTGCGTAGACTATCGGAAGTTAAACGCTTGCACCGTACGAGATTCCTACCCCTTGCCACGGATTGAGGAGTCCCTCTCAGCGCTAGGGAGAGCCCGGTACTTCTCCTCACTAGATCTGGCTAGTGGGTATTGGCAGGTGCCGATGGCCACAAAAGACAAGGAGAAGACGGCATTCATCTTGCCCATGGGACTATACGAATTTAACCGGATGCCCTTCGGGTTGACAAATGCACCCGGAACGTTTCAGCGGTTGATGGAGAAATGTCTCGGTGACTTCAACTTTGAGTTCACTCTCATCTACTTGGATGACATTATAGTGTATTCTGCGACCTTTGAAGACCATCTCCACCAGTTGGGGCAAGTATTTCGAAGATTGCGGGAACATGGGCTCAAATTGAAACCCAGTAAATGTCGGTTGTTCCAATCTGAAATTGATTACTTGGGTCACCGCGTATCAGGAGAAGGGGTGAGACCATCAAGAGACAAGATAGCGGCTGTTCAAGATTGGCCGATACCGACTACCCTGCGAGAAGTGAGGGCGTTCCTTGGAGTAGCCGGTTACTATCGACGGTTTATTAAGGATTTCGCCAAGGTAGCAGCACCACTTAATGCTCTCCTACGAGGCACATCCGGTGGTCCAAAGAACCGGTCCGTGAAGTGGGGACCTGAACAGGAACAAGCCTTTCAGGCATTGAAGGATGCACTGACAACAGCCCCAATCTTGGCATATGCTGATTACCACTTGCCGTTCCAGCTATATACAGATGCAAGCCTGTATGGTCTTGGAGCAGTGCTTTCCCAGCTTCAGGATGGCCAGGAGAGGGTCATAGCGTATGGCAGCCGGTCTTTGAGAGATTCTGAAAGAAACCCCAAGAATTATAGTTCATTTAAATTGGAGCTGTTGGCACTGGTATGGGCCATGACCGAGAAATTCTCTGAATATTTGACCGGTGCTGAAGTTTTAGTACTGACTGACAACAACCCACTAGCTCACCTGGAAAATGCCAAGCTCGGGGCGTTAGAGCAGAGGTGGATAGCCCGAATGTCTACATTCAATTACCGCATTAAGTATCGGTCCAAGACAGAGAACCAGAATGCTGACGGACTTTCTAGGGTAACTGCCCAGACCCCCACAGAAGACGTGGATCATGAGTTGGAGCATGTGGAGGTGCCCGACTTCAGCAGATTTTCACAGGCCTTGACCGCCACTAATCAGTTTGAGATGGAGGGGACTGAAATGGCTCCTTTCTTTGGTCCCTCACGACAGGAATGGGCACAGATACAACAGACCCATGAGGGGCTGGCGCAGATGATCAAGTGTGTTGAGAAAGGCCAGAAGCCCTGTAGAGAGGAAAGAGAACGACTGACACGTGAGATATTATCTGTTTTGAGTCAGTGGGAAAAGTTGGAGATGAAAAATGGAGTGCTATGCCGAAAGGTCTATTTACCTTCTGAGATCGACATTCGATACCAAATTGTGGTGCCTAGTGAACTGGCTCGCTCCTTGGCAGTTGAGGCTCATAATAAGAATGGACATTTTGGTCATGAGAAGACCTTTCGTTGGTTACAGCGACTGATTTACTGCCCTGGTCTTCGTCAAATGGTCGAAGAAGTATGCCGCAGCTGTCGAACTTGTGAGATCCATAAGGCAATAGAACAGAGAGCTCCCCTGCAAACCATCGTGACCCAGGAACCTTTAGAAATCGTCATGATAGACTATCTAATGGTGGGCCCATCCAATAGCGGACACCAGTATTGCCTCGTAATGGTGGATCACTTCACCAAATTTGCGGTGGTAACCGCCACCAAGGACCAGACAGCTGAGTCAGCAGCTCGTGCTCTGTGCCAAGATTTCATTCGAGTATATGGGTGCCCCCAACGCATCCACTCCGACCAGGGCGCCTGCTTTGAGGGACACGTAATGAAAGAAGTTCAACGTATCTACGGGATAAAGAAGTCGCACACGACTCCATACCACCCTCAGGGAAATGGGGCCTGTGAAAGATTCAACAGAACTCTGCTACAGATGCTGCGGACTCTGCAGGAAGACAAGAAGTTACAGTGGCCTCAGTTCTTGTCTGAAATGGTGTGGGCCTATAACAATCAGGTCCATTCTACAACGGGGTACTCTCCTTATACACTTCTCTTTGGGCGGTCTGGGCGAAGTATAGGAGAATTACATTTGAATGATGTGGATGGGTTCCCTCCGAGGGATCCAACCTCTTGGGTGCGGGCGCATCGGCAGAGACTTGAGACGATCCATCGATTGGTGCGGCAGCGCCTGCAAGAACATCCCCATCCTGATAAGACCCCAGTGCAAGAAGCACCATTGCAACCAGGCGACCTGGTGCTAGTTCGTGTCAAGAAACCCCAAGGGAAATTGGAAAGCAGATGGGAGGCTTTGCCGTATCGTGTTGTTGGCCGCAAGTATGCGAATGGGCCAGTGTACCAGGTCCAGAAAGAAGGAACTGATTGTGTTCGAGTACTTCACCGAAATATGTTGCGCCTGTGTCATTCTGAAGGGACAAATCACGATGGGCCTGCCAATGTGAATGAGCTCCCGCAGTCAGAGAATGGAGGTGCGGAATGGGCCTCCGACGAGGAGGATGATTGTTGGCCGATCCCTGCTCCTGGGGATGTTCCACCTGTGACTACTGTATCTCCGGTCTGTGCCCCCTCTGGTGCGGAATCCGCTGGTCCTTCTCAGCCCATAGCTGCAGCACCCCATAATATACCACCGGTCCTCAGACGGACCACTAGGCCAAATGCTGGTATTCCCCCTGTTCGGTATGCGCAGGATGAGTTTGTTTGGCCTGCCATACATCGGTATACTACCACCCTGTGCATAAAAGTACAACCCTCTGGATATACAGTCATAGGCAGGGACTGCCAATCTTAAAGTGGGGGGGAATATGTAAGAGACAGCCAATGTTGTCTTAAGCTTCATTTGTCTGTATAAACTGTTAATGTTGAATGTATTTCTGTGATTCTGTTCCTTTAAGACAGCAGCCATTGTAATTGTGACATGATGCTGGAGTGAGACCCCCCCTTTTATGTCAGCCTGCCTGTTCTGCAGACAGAGTGTGAGCAGAGAAGCAGGAAGTGACGAGACAGAGAGCAGCAGCCATCTTGGCAAGTGTTGTATTGAACTGGTGTGGAGATTTTTCTGTACAGCTAAGCTGTATCTTGGTCCAGAGACAAACAGAGTGTAAAGAGACAACAGGACTAGTGAGTCCACGTGAAAGGAACTGTGCTCAGTGGCTGATCAGTGAGACTGACATTGTGACTGTGTATATGGATACCACAGATAGAGACTCGCAGTGCTGTTGATGTACTGGACGGCACCTGCTAAATCCCGCTTTACATCCCAGCTCAGTGTATGGATTCGGCAGGACTGTCAGTGTGCTGAGTGGAATCTGCTGTTGGATTACATTGCATTTGCGATGCAAACCACTTTTGGTTTCCCTGTCTGTTAAAGAGGACTTCATTTCTCCCAAGATCCTGATAACCGTGAGGAGAGGACGCTTCACTATAAAAGAAAGGACCGACTTTGGGCCCCACCGCACGCTTCTACGGACTGTAAGCGGTCCACCTGGACCACTGGGGAAAAGGGGGTGCACCCAAATGTGAAGTCAGGGTCAGTTAGGGATAGTTTTGAGTATATTGTTCATTCAGTGTCCATACTGCAGAAGTGGACAGAGTAAAAGTAGAAACCATTGCAGAATTTGCCTTGAAATTGTTCATGCTATATTGTATATTTTGCTTGTCTTTAGCCCTGTCATTTTACCTTTAACTAGCCTTTATTAACTTATAGTAAATATATATTTTTTTCTTGAACTACCGCGTGTGCGTTCATTTCTGGTTGCGGAGTCCAAACCACCTGCCTTGCTCTCGGTTCACAGTATAGCGGTCAGGGAACCAGGCTTTCCCCGACCGCTATCATAGTGGTCCGGGGCCTGGGCATCTCCAGCTGGCCACGGGCACCATACCCTGCCTGGCCTGGTCGCGGTCACAACCCCTGCGACCGCGATTGTTACGCCACTGGTTTGTGGGGTTCGCGGTAGCGGCTGCCACAGGGCTCCGGGCCTCCTAATGTTGCTGCTACCCCGGTATTTACGCCCCTGTATGCAGGCTTTCTTTTTAAAGTAGGAGATGGATGTTTGTCATTTTATTGCCCTAAACTGAGTTTATGTATGCCAGTTTTATCCGGCCAGTTGTTTTATGCCTGAACCGGACACAACAGATTACATTTTTGTGCACTTTATGCACCAGTTTAGTATCCATAGCATAGATAGCCAAGCATAGTGCAAGGCACGCTATGGCATTGAGGCACTATGCCTATGCAGTTTAGTTGGCCACTTTTTATTGTAGTGACCCCAGTAAACAAACCGTGCATGTATGTCTGTGGGGCAACACATGCTCAAGGATCTATATTACATTTCAAAGTTAACTATAGTCCATGAGCAGAGAACAACTCTTGGATTTATTTCCTTGTATTGTGTTGCATCTATTGTACATTTATAAGGCAGGAATAAAAGCCTCAAATGTTTATGTGTTTGCATAGCTTGCACCACAGGAGCGATGCTTATTTATTGGTAACAAAATGCAGTAATATTGTGTGAATGTTTTTAATATAGTCCACCTGCAAATGTGGCAATGTATAATGATCAATATCACTAGTTCACTTCCTGCAGCTCAAACATAGACACGGAACATGCTGCATATTTAAAATATGGATAAAAAAAATATGAGTATTTAGGACTCACTTACAAGCCATACCATGAACAAGAGCTGCAGGATTTAATGTGCAAATGTTTAAATTATGCTTCAATTATACTGCCATATAATTCCTTAATAATGCCCCTATACACCTGTCATATAGTATTGCTATATGCAGTCATAAGAGGTTTCAGAGAATATTTTAAGGCTTTAATGGTAAAACTCTGGTCCAAATGTAGCAAACGTTAACTTTACTCTTAGAAAGCTTAATAAGCAGCTGCAAAAATTTTTACAAAATACTTCAATGGATGCAATTTACATGGGCATAACTAGCAAAGAATGGGCCCCATAGCAAACTGCTGACTTCCCCCCACAGTATAGTGCCCCATTTCCTGACACCCACATGGTATAATGCCACTTTTCTGGACCCTATACAGTATAACACTCCCTTTACTGATGCCCACATGGTATAGCACTCCATTTACTGGTCCTCACATGGTATAAATCCCCCTTTAACCCTTTACTGGCCCCACATGATATAATGTTCCCTTTACTGACCCCCACATAATGTAACATCCCCTTTTCTGGCCCCACATTGTGTAAAGTTCCCTTACCCCCCCCCCCTACACTGTATATTGACTTTTTATTGGCCCCAACACAGTTTTCTGACTCCTTTACTGGCCTCCAAACAGTAAATTCCCCCTTTACTAGCCCCCGACATAGTATACTGCCACTTTTTTTGCCCCCATGAAGGCCGCTCCAGAGTTTGTCCAATTCCTTGACAATCCATTTAAGAACAATACTCTGTGGTCTCTTCAGATGATGAGAGAAGGACCAGGGGAGACGAATAAACAACCAACAGTGTTACTCTCCTCTCCTGGACTCCGACACGGGTCTTTAAGCATACTGAATAGTGTCAGATCACATGGGTAAAGCCAGCATCATTATGCACCATCACATGACCGCTGATGCCCAATCACAGGCAGAAGCCCGAAGACCCACACCAGAGCCCAGGAGAGGGGAGTAACAATATAATTTTTATTCTCCACCTCTGGGCCTCCACTCATTATATTCTGGGGTCTGAAGAGATAATAACAACAGTTCGGATCTGTTCATTCTGAACAAAAGCACCGGTAGAACCTCATGAGGTTCGCCCAACAAATATTGTCAGTGCTGCGGTCCTACTTACTGATCCCCAATCCTGCCCACAGCTACCTCCTCTTCTCCTTTCAGCCTCAAGGTCCTGTGATGCATGCTGAATAGCGCCAGCTGCGTGGCAGCCGTGGGCAGGAGTGGTAAGTAAATAGCGGCCGTTACTTGCTGGAGTAATACCGCGAGTAACAGCCTATTTAAAAAAATAAATGACATTTTTTTAAAAAGCTGGAACCGGCCCACTAAGGTCGCAGGTCGCAGTATCACTGTGCTTGATTGGCCAGCAAACTCGCCTGACCTTAACCCCATAGAGAATCTATGAGGTATTGTCAAGAGGAAGATGAGAGACACCAGACCCAACAATGCAGACGAGCTGAAGGCTGCTATCAAAGCAACCTGGGCTTCCATAACACCTCTGCAGTGCCACAGGCTGAACGCCTCCATGCCACGCCGCATTGATGCAGTCATTCATGCAGAAAGAGCTCCGACCAAGTATTGAGTGCATTTACTGTACATACTTTTCATTTGGCCAACATTGCTATGTTAAATAATTTTTTTACAGTTGGTCTTATATAATATTCTAATTTTCTGAGATAATGACTTTTGGTTTTCCTTGGCTGTAAGCCATAAACATCAACATTAACAGAAATAAACATTTGAAAAAGTTCACTCTGTTTGTAATGACTCAATATACTGTAATATATGTGTTTCACTTTTTCAACTGAATTACTAAAAAAAAAAAAATTACTTTTTGATGATATTCTAATTTATTGAGATGCACTTGTAGTTCAACAAAACTCTGCCTAGGAGAAACAGAATAAGCCTTTAGACTAAGGCCCCACGTAGCGAAATGCAGCTAAAAAATGCTGTGAAAAAAAAGCAGCAAAACCGGGGTCCTCAGGTGTCCGCGGATAAACATTTTTTTAGCAGACAGTCTCTTCATCTTTCAGGTTCCCATACAGACTGAATGAGAGATAAACGCTAGTGTAAACCTAGCTTAAGAAATACTAACATAGAGTGCCAAACTAATGCCACTGTGCTGTACACATGTAACCCCCCTTTGGGTCGACCTCTGTAGGCAGGGTGTGTTGTAGTTCTTACCTCACTATAGCACAGTGCCTCCACCCGAATCTTGCTAGGAGCTCTATAGGAATTCAGGAGGGTTTTCCTCTTCTGCTAGGGGGTCGACTCGGGAATCCTCCACCTAAGCTCAGTACACACTCACAAATGTTGAGGGTAAAACTACTTAACCTGTTTATTATGGGAAGGGTAAACAAGGGCAAACTTGATAAAATGTGAACAGAGAAATGTTTCAGTAATTCACATGACAATGCACAGGTACATCCTATAGTATTAACCCCCTAGTTATAGGAATGGACTATGTGCCAGGCCTGGTGGGTATAATAAACTATAGGGAATAGCACAGGGTTAAGATAGTGACCCACAGATGATAGTCATCACACACATGCGATCATACTGCAGGTAACAGCTTGCACTCCTAAATAACAGTACACAATGCAGAATTACTAATGGCTGCAGCAATGAGAAGAACAATCCATCAGTTGGGGCCCAGTTGCCGCGGTCGATGGCGCGCATTCAGGAAAGGTTGGTGCACTATAGACACAGCAGATGCTTTCTACCACAGTTCTCATAAACTTTCTAACAGCAGTACAGCAAATTCCAGCAAAGTCTACTCACTCACTCTTGCAGGGAATCTGGTGCCAGCCTGGAGTCTCAGTGGGTGCTGCAGCTTTCAGATGACAGGATACTAATGGAGTATGAGGCAGGAGTCTTCTTGGATGCAGCCCTGGGTACCTTTTGGGAGTCTGGTCAATCTGGACAGGTGGTACTGCTGCTGCAGGGATACTACTTCTTCCCTCAGAGTGAGCTGGTGGGCTGGCAGGACTGTCTCTATGCCCTGGGTTACCCAGTGCCAAGCTATGTGCCCCCTAGCAGTGGCTGGAAGAGACCTTTTCTGCAGCCCATGTGGCGGTCCTCTCTCTTTCCTGTGCAGACTTTTCCCATAATTCCCTGCTCAGCCAATCAGTCCCTTTCTCTGATACTCCTCCCCCTGGAGTAAGGGGTGTAGGGAAATGTAATCCACTGTCCCTCAGCATAAAATGGCTGATGTCTGCTGTAGTGGGTCCTGGCTTGGCATTAACTGCAGCATCTGCTGTATGCAAAGTGCTCCTTATAGGGGTTACACACATAATTCCCTCAGCAGTGGCAACCAAATACCACAGTACAGCACATGTAATACCCCTAGTAAAAACCAAATATCACATTGCAGAACAAAATACCTCCCCAGCAGTGGCAAATACTAGCATTCAGCAAAATATACCTCCCAGAAGAGCCAAACACCACAGTGCAGCATTACATTACACCCTAGCAGCACCAAACAAGCACCACAGTGCAGCTCAACACTTCACCCTAGTAGTGTCAAACAAATACCACCCCTCTCTAATGGCAGGTACAGTCTCCTTCTTTCCACCTCCAACAATTGATAGCAGCATTCTCCTCAAATAAAACCTTCCAGACTTGCAGCAAATAATTCCCCAATTCCATTAGCATTGCATATATTGTACTAGAGATCAGATCACCCTAAGTTTTAAAATGCAAAAAAAATATATAAAATTTCAAATCACCCCCTTAATTACAAACATATAAAAATATTTTTCACATTTCTGAACACCCTAACAGTTTGAGAAAAGATCAAAATGGCGACCCACCGTAAAAAAGAAATACATAAGTATATAAGTGCTAAGGTGGTCAATTATTACAATCTGAACTATAGATGTTGTGAGACTATGACAAGAACCATGATATTTCTCGAAGATTCATTCCCCATTTTTGTGTACAAGGCTCCATATATTTCATCTAGGGAAAGCTGGGGGAGATATAAGAAATTCAGGAAAGATGGACATCCTTAGCAAAGGTAAAGTGATCATTAGAGATGAGCGAAGTTTTCAAAAATTCAATTCGGCAACTTCGCTGAATTTTCCGATACGATTCTATTCAATCCGAATTAAATCGCAGCGAATAAACAGCTATTTCCTGTCTGGGGTGGGTGGAAAAATGGCGAAACCCCTTGGATGCTGCAGTCATATTTGACCACTGCATCCAAGATGTTAAAACCCCCGAACGGTTATGGAGCAGAGTGTTAGCTGTCAGTTACAGCTAACACTCTGCTCCGTAACCGATCGGGGGTTTTAATACCTTGGATGCAGCTGTCAAACATGCCGTGGGCGCTTGCGAAGGGGTTAAAGGGCTGTGACATCACACGGCTGGCTGCTGATTGGCTGCACGCATGGCATTGTGGGTGATCCCACGTTCCCAGAGTTCCTTGCCCAATGCTCTAACATGTACAGCAGCCATTTTGAACAAAATGCGATTCGTTACCACAAAGTGTAAGAAAATACGGATTCGATGCAAATCGAATATTTCCTGAAATTCGGATCGAATCCCACTTCGTCAGCTTCGATTAGCTCATCTCTAGTGATCATAAATATTACATTTTTGTCGTTACATTTTAGTTGTTAATGCTGATGGTGGGATTGTTTGCATGAACGATTTCCATCATCAATTACGTAGTCACATGATGGCTGTCCTAAATCTAAAATCCATGGCTTGCCTAAATTTGCTAAGGGCGTTTGGTAAGTCCTGATTTAAAGAGAATCTGTCAGGGCAATTTGGGACACTAAACCACCCACACTTCCCTATGGACCTGGGGTTTATTGTCCCAAATCACCCTGTCGATCAGACCCTTCTCTAGGGGTTCTCCTGCGGATTGCATTACAACAGGGTAATTTGGGACACTAAACCCCAGGTCTATAAGGACCTGTGGGTGATTTAGTGTCTCAGATTGACCTGACAGATTCCCTTTAAGGCCTGGATTTTTATCCAGTACAGATTTTGATTGTGTCTCTCGCAGTCCAGGTCTTGGATCTCTGCTCATCACTGATCTATAAGGTTGGGTTCACATGATGCAGTTCTGTTACATTTTTTGTGTTGCTTTTTTTTTTCAATCAAAGCATCTTAAGAAATGCATGCAGCCTTTCACTGCAGTAATGAATAACAAGTTAATACTATGCATTTTTGCTAAGATGCACATTTTTCTGTTGCTGTGCCACCTGGCCACGCTTGCCTGCATCCTCTCTCTACCTGTCATGCTGTTCTTCTTGATCATGGGCAATGTGCTTCAGTCATTGTCTCTAGACCTGCCTGAGTCAGCTATCACCTACATTGGGATTACTCCTACAGGTTGGGAGTGACCTGATACTTCTCTGCAGTGAAGACCAGATCTCTGCACAGGGGTTAAAGGGTTAATACCAGGGATTAGTTAGACAATGCCCTCGGGAGTAGACCAAAGCCAAAATGGTTAGGTGAGATAGTGGGCCCACATCCGGTGCATGTTCCAACTATGCCATTAAATCAGAGACAATCAATTTAATGGCCATTACTTACAGGTGTAGTATCATGTGCTACTTATTACTGCAATTAAAAACTAAATGTTCTTAAGATGCTTTGATTGAAAAACCAACACAACTGCAACAAAAACAGAACTGCACCATGTGAACCCACCCTATGGCTAAAGCCCCACTATGCGGAAATGCAGCAGAAAAAAAAACGCTGCTTTTTACAGTATCAGCAAAGGGAATGAGATTCTGTCTAATCCCATCTACACACTGCAGAAAAGCTGCATTTTTCAAAAATTGCATACTTTTTGAAAAATGCAGCTTGTCAATTTTAACTGCGGAAATGCAAGTGTTTTCCCTATAGATTTACTAAGGAGAGAAGAGATGAAGAAAAACACTGTAAAAACTGATTGAGGCTAAGGCTCCACATAGCGAGCCGCAGCCACTTTTCAAAGAAAGTCTGCAGAGTTTTCCTCTGCAGACTTTCTGTCCCTATTATATTTATATGGAAAACACTAGCGTTTCCACAGGTATAATTGATGTGCTGCAATTTACAGAAACGCAACGGTTTTTGAAATTTTTGGATATTTTTCTGCAATTTGTGGATGGGATTAGCCAGAATCCCATTGATTCTGCAGGTACTGTAAAACACCGCGTTTTTTGCCGCTGCATTTCCACTATGGCAAAATAACCACGTTTGCACTACATGGAGCCTAAAAAACAATGCAGAAAAAAAAATGCAAAGGCTGTTAGGTCTTGGCTTAAAGGTGTGCAATTTTTGCCCCTTTTTACCAGTGTATGCCTTTTTTTCTGAGATGTATTTCCATGTGCCTGATGTACTAAAAAGGCACAAGATGCATAATAAATCACCTCATGGAAATTATGGTTCCACTGCTATCAGATATTCTGGATTTTTATGCTGCCCTTGTACTGAAGTGAGGTTGCCCCTTTTATGATCCTATTTACAAATAGTGCACATCATAAATGCATCTTAAATGGTTACTACAGACAAACCACATCTACTTTCCCTTACAAATAAGTGCAAAAGGCTTGATAAATCTCTCCCATTGTTACCAAAGTCTGCTAACCCTCAGATGAACTACAGTTCCTGTATAATGGCTGAGTGTCAGTACTGCATTGACTTCAATAGGAGCTGAACTGCAGCACACACCCCTGCCCACTATATGGGGCATGGAGCCAACTGCTTCCAGCCCTCCAACTGATCGCTTTAGGGACTGCCTAATGGCCCCCCACCAATTAGACCCTTTAGGTATCCTTGGGTTAGGCCATAAATTCTAAAATCCTGGACAACCCCTTTAATTTGTGGCTTATGTTCTGCCTGAAAGGCTATGTTTTTTAAAATTTTTTTGCAACAAAATAAAGAACAGGTAAAGTCTTGTGTTGAACTTCTTTGCCACTATCCCTGACGTTACATTGCATTTGACTGCATTGCGCCTATCACTAAGAAGATAGGCACCTTCTATTACTTGTATAACCCCATCATATTCCGCAGCGCCTTTACAGATACAGTCAACACTGTCCCATATAGGGTTCACAATCTACATACCCTATAAGTATGTTTTTGAAGTGTGTGAGGAAACTGGAGTACAAAGAGGAAACCCATGCAAGCACGGGAAGAACATACAAACTCCTTGCAGATGTTGTCTTTGGTTGGATTCGGACCTAGGACTCCAGCGCTGCAAGGCTACAGTGCTAACCTTGGGTTTCCAATTTTTCACAAAAATTTGGCTGTGTATTTTTTGGTCATGTTAGCTAAAAAGAAAAAAAGAGGTTGTGAATTCTGCTCTAATTTTTTTTAGACACTGTGGTACATATTTCTATATATGCCATACATTGCCCTCCTCAATATTTTCCATGCATAAGTAGTATAGTTTATTGTATCACAAAAGGCACTAATGCAAATACACTTTGTCATGTCATCTTGTGCTTTCTGGTTAAAACTTCATATTTTAACAGCCAAAATACATGTATACTGTCCTTGCATTAAAGGGAGTCTAAGGGTAAGTTCACACAGCTTTTTTTTGCAGGTGGATTTTGAAGTGGAATTGAAAGCTCATTGAGGGTTATTTATCAAATGCTCCTCTTTTCGCTGAAATTTTGCGCAGTTGCGTCTTTTGTGCGCCCTTTCAATTTCTGGCATGATTTACTAATTGGGCACAAGGTGTTGATAGATTCCATGCACATGTCCTTGCCATGTGTCTTGTGCCTTTTTTTGGATGCCTATATAATAAATACGCCATAGACAGAGAGCAGAGTGGTATTTTAAGAAGCAGAAACAAGTGACTTCTCTACAAAGATGGCTTCAAATCCATTCAGTTTGTCCAATGAAGAGAGCTCCTCTGATTTTTCTGTCTCAGAGCAAACTTTGCCCACAAAATCCAAAAAGAAAAAGCAATTCTTAAAAACAAAGGGTGGCCTGGTCCGCCGGCCCCTCTGCCCCCTGCCAGCTACGCCTCTGCTCTGCATTCTTGATGCAGCCATGCAATTATGCACTTGAATATGATTTATAAAATTGATGTAAATGTTACGTCTGCTAACTTTGCAGTTTTGTGTGTGTCTTATGCTTGTGCAATTGTATCCTGTAGTCTGCACTGATTTGTACGTGACTCCTGGAGCGGAGTGATTTTGCGCTTATTTATGCGCCTTTTTAAAAAAAGGTGTAAATAATAAATCTGGCGAACACATGTTTTTCTATCCAGCTAAGCCTACTTTTCTCGTCAAAATCACAAAGTGACGGATAGGGAATTCTCACGTAGAAAAAAGGCACAGACACGTCATAAAACGGCGAAAAAGGCGCAGCTCATGCCAAAATCAGGCGCAAACGCGTTGATAAATGTTCCCCATTAAAATTAATGGAGATAGAGAAAAAAATAGCACCCAGCCGGACCTTGTGTGATACCGTATGGAAAGGTGATAAATTATAAGGTAGTAGAATGCACACTCACCTTATTAAGTTGTCACAACAACCAATAGGCGTGTAGAAACAGTTTTCCACTGATAGGGATGCAGCTGTATCGTCGCCACCAGGACATTAATGTACAGGATACAAAGGACCCAAACTCCATCCAATAGGAAGTAGTTAGATGATCAGCGCTTACCCAAATGTGGTCAAAAACAAATCTTCTTTACTAGTGCCAGAAACCACAAGATTTGTTTTTGACCACATTTGGGTAAGCACTGATCATCTAACTACTTCCTATTGGATGGAGTTTGGGTCCTTTGTATCCTGTCCATTAAAATTAATGAGAGGCATAAAAATCTGCTGAGGTTTTTTTGAAGCGGTTTTTGCAAAAACCATAGCAAAAAACGCTAGCAGATTTTCTCTGCCTCCCATTCATTTCAATAGTGTTTGCAAGGCGGAATCCACCTGAAGATACGTCATGACACTTCTTATGTTCCTCTAGCCTAAGCCAGAGGAAAAAAATCCACTCCTGACTCCCATTGAAATGAATGGGAGAGTTGGGAGGCTTTGTTTGCCTCAAAATCAATCTGCAAAAAAAGCTGTGTAAACATACCCCTACCACCTCCTCCAAGCCCATTCAACTGTCAACACCATGTTACAGAGATAAACAACATACCTCAGTTATCATACCTCCCAACTTTCAAAAGATAGAAAGAGGGACAGAATGTGCGGCACTCTGTAAATTTAGCTCCACCGACTTCTAAATTGACTCCACCCATTCTAATCCATTTTTTTATGTGCCCACACACAATATAATGCTCCTATAGTTACTCTAACATTATATGCCCCCACATTATAATGTTCACCTCCAATTGCCCCACAGTATGAAGTCCCTCTCCTGGTTCCCCAGTTTAAACTGGGGGAAACTAGAGGGGGGACATTAAACTGGGGCAGCTGGAGGAGGACATTAAACCATAGGGTTAATAGGATGGGAACATTAAATTGGGGCAGCTGGAGGGGGACATTAAACCGTGGGGGTAGCTGGAGGGGGACATTAAACTGCGGCAGCTGGAGAGGGACATTAAACCGTGGGGGTAGCTGGAGGGTGACATTAAACTGGGGGCAACTAGAGGCAGACATGTGCCCCTTCAGCTATCCCCATGGTTTAATGTCCTCCTCCAGCTGCACCCAGATTAATGTCCCCTTCCAACTTGCCCCCAGTTTAATGTCCCCTTCCAACTTGCCCCAGTTTAATGTCCCCCTCCAGCTGCCCCCCCAGTTTAATGTTCCTCTTCATCTCCCCCCAGTTTAATGACCACCTTCACCTGCCTCCAGTTTAATGCCCCCCTCCATCTGCCCCCAGTTTAATGTCTCCCCTTCAGCTGCCCACAGTTTAATGTCACCCTCCATCTGCCCCCCTAGTTTAATGTTCCTCTTCATCTCCCCCCAGTTTAATGTCCCCTCTTTGTCTGCCCCCAGTTTAATGTCCCCCCTTCAACTGCCTCAAGTTTAATGTCCCCCCTTCGTCTGCCCCCAGTTTAATGTCCCCCTTCAACTGCCCCAAGTTTAATGTCCCCGCTTCATCTGCCACCAATTTAACATAATAAAAACCCTGATACTCACCTCTCTTCGCTCCCCTGCTGCTCTGCAGAAGTCTGTTCTCCCGGAGTGTTCAGGGAGCTGCAGACATGATGCGACATCATCACATTGCGTCTACAGTTATCAGGGCCGGAACACTCAAGGATGTGCTTCATACAGAATGGTGAAGCAGGAGCTGTCTGAGGATGGTTCCTGCTTCACCTCTGTATTTAACTCATCTGCGTCATCCAGACACAGATGAGTTGATACCGGGACATACCTCCCGCTGACTGGGACAGCGGGACAGGACCCGGAATCTGGGACAGTTGGGAGGGATGCAGTTACGTATATCACTTTTGCAGATTTGAAGAAAAGCTATTTTGAAGTCTTATGCAGATGAGGCAGTTGGCGCACTGGGGGTGGACTTTCAGCTCCCTGGAGCACTAGTCTTGCCCCTCAGACCCCTACCATCTCCTGCATGTGATACCCCATTCAGTCAGAGCTGTGAACCTCTGATTGCTATCACATTACACATCCCAGCTGAGTAGCAAGAGCAGTACTCCCAGGGCTGAAGACCTGCTCCTAGTGCACCAGCGGACTTATTTGCATAAGACTTCAAGGTTGTTTTTGTCCAAATCTGAGATATATAACAAAGGTGTGCTGTTTATCACTGTACTGTTTAATGTGTTTGGGGGAGGTGGTAGACTCCCTGTAAGGCCTCCTGCACCCGACCATAGTTTTTATCCACAATTGCAAATAAAAGTACAGACCCATTCATTTCAATGGGCTCATACACATGGTCATAATTTTTCATTTACATAATGTTCCAAACAGCTATCTGCAGGATGTCCACTAGATGTCTCTGTTGCTATACCTTTATTATTTTTGTAGCAGCAAGCCAAGAAGATATGCTAATAGATAAATCATATATACAGCATATAGAAGATTTAAAGTGACCCTCCCCTTCTTCTGAGCGACTTTCCAATTTATTTGTTGTAATTTATTATTATCAAAAATGCCATGTTTTTGTGTTTTTAGTCCACTTTGGGACTGCAACAGAGAATAAAGTGAGGGATCCTTGCATAGAAATGTACTGTAAGCACCATGTGCCTGCCTATAGTGTTTAAGGAATATACAGTAGGTTATGCTGGCACAAGCAAATATACCTGACTGCCTTCTTGTTTGGATTTCTGACTAGGGGGTTCAGCCTGTGCAGAAGGGTATACCAGCTATAATTTTGGCTAATAATCTCTGTGAATAAGAAGAAGCTTTTTCACCAGGTGTTAGAAAAACAAAGGGGAATATTTACAGTATGTATTTAACATCACATCCCTTGCACGGACGGCACAGCACCTTATTCATGAGTCTTGGTAAACCAGAGATTTCCAATTTATTGGTGGCTAACATGTAGAGTTACATGTGCTACTCATTGCTACAATTATAAATGGAATGGGAAAGTGCTGTGTAAACCCAGCCTCAAGGGGTTGGCCCACATTTCAATATTATCACCTATCTACAGATAAGAGATAACATGCCGATCAATGCATGGGGACCCCTGCCGAGCATTAGTCCGTTCCTCCTGTACGAAAGAACAGGCAGGCCAAGTGTGCGCACTGCTGCTCCATTTACGGTCTATGGGACTAAGGGAGTACAGAGCTTGGATATCTATGGCAGTGCCATAAAGAATGAATGGAATGACAGTGTGCATGCTTGGCCTGTTGTTCAATTTGAATGGGGGATCAAGACCCTGTTGTGTGATCAGTGGGGTCCCAGCAGTTGGACTTGCATCGATCAGCATTTATTGCTTATCCTGTGGGTAGTTTATAACATTAAAACTTGGGCCAAACTCTTTAAGGACTTAGCCTTTTTTTCACTTATCGACGCATTCTATGAGCCAAAACTTTTTATTTTTTTGTCAACCAAACGGTCATTGAAACTAATTAGAACTCCGCAATTATATTGGGCTGACCAAGGGCGTACCCTTACTCTGACTAACCTCTCAGATGAACTGAACATTGACATCTATGGAGTAAGCATATTGAAATGGAAAAATCATCCTTCCCCTGCCACCGTATCTGTAGTGAGAGGAGTGAGGTGGGGTTAGGGAGGGGGACCCCAGAACTATTCCCCTGGGGTCTTAATTGGAAGTGGCACTTTCTATTAGTGCAGGAATAGACAGTGCTATGATGGGAAGCGGTCATTATTGGTGGTGCATTGTCTGGCATGAATGCTTTGGATATGTCAAAACCTCTTGAGTTTGCTTTATACCAAGAAAATTGTAGTATCAAACATAGTGAAGGTTGTGATCACCAATCAAGTTATAAGGTTCATTTTGCGAAGGTCCTCTCATAGATGGTGTATGGAATCTGATCACTATATGCAGATCCTTCTGAAGGAAACAGTCCTCTATTTGGTTCATGTGTCCATGCAGATATATTTTCCATCTTGCTACTCTTCCAAAAATTCTACAGTATTTTCTTTCTGTTACATTAATCCACCATACTGACTGCTAAATCACAGACAACTCTTATGCCATATATAAGATTATATTTTACCTGTTTGCTGTAGTACATGTGACCAGGTATGATGTAATTCTGAATAAGGGTGCACCAAGATATTAAAGTGATTGTCTGGAAGTGTAGGAATTTAAGCTAACATCATGAAATAAAAAGACAACCATTATGTATCTGTTAAATCCCCTCAATGGTCTCTGAAAGTCTTTCTTAAAGGGCTTTTCCAGGCAAAAAATTTTTTGTTAGTGCTATTAATGGGTTAATAAGTGCACCCAAATACCTTTAGCAGTGTTTTGAATGATTTCTGGGTTTCTCTGGGAGCTCCTGGCATCTTATGCATTTGTTTACATGGGTAGCTTCCTGCTGTCTTAGCCTACAACTGCCATGATACATTGCTGTTCACTCAGATCCCCATCTCACTCCCTCCCCCTCCCTCTCTCACATCCCCTCCCTGTTTCCCTAGCTAGCCCTACCTAACTAACTAACTAACTGAGTCCCCTAACTCCCTCCCCACCCCATCATACTTACCTATCTTCTGTGTCCTGGAGATCACTTTCTTCTGTGCCGTCGTCTCCTCTTTGCTTGACTTCTGCCCGCGCCTGCTCAATAGAGACGTTCCATTGCACATGCATGGGAGGCCTGCTGTTTCTCCTATTCACGTCTGCCCGGAGACCCAGGGTGCTCTATTGCTCAGGCGCCGGCCCCCCTGGAGGACATGAAGAAGAGGACATGAAGACAGGTATGATGGGGTCGGGGGGGGGAGAGGATTGGTGACGTTCCTTTTCTGGAAATGGATCGTCACTAGAAAATCAGAAAATGTGCCTGGGGAGGTCACATGACTGCCCCAGCGATATGGGTAACTATACATTTTTTAAAAATAAGTAAATTAGAAGTTAGATGGAGGGGGTTAAGCTTAGTGTTAAATTTTTATTTTATCCCGGACAACCCCTTTAATTCTCCTGCAGCATTGACATACTGTACATCCATGTGATTTATCACAGGCCTCAGCAGTCCCCAAAGGCCAGAAAAGGACTGAAGAGGACAGGGACCTGCACCAGACGCTGCACTGGAGCTCAGGAGAGTCGAATATGTTTTGAAATTCCAATCTAAATCCATAGGCATTAATATGAAGTTGGCCCCCCTTTGCAGATGATGTTGGATGAGAGGGTCTGGCTAAAAATCACTGTTCTAGTTCATTTCAATGTGACTGCGTTTATGAATATACTCATGAATACAGTTCACGTTATCCTGCAGGGAGGTGAGGACTCCAGACAGGGTCCAGGCAAAGAAATGCAGCCAGCATCTATTGTAAGAAATGTACCTACATTTGGTATCTATAACAAATGGCATAAATTGCTATATATTTGTTCAGGTGTGTTTACAAAGTAATGTTCTGGTTTCAAAAATAGTCAATTGAATTCATGTATATGGGGACAAATGTTGTTTTCCATTTTTTTTTCTACTATATTCAGTGAATTGTATGGCAAAAACTAAGGGCCAACAACTTTTATATGCCCCTTATTGAATACCTTTGGAGGTCAAATTTGTTAAAAAGAGTCACTTTGGACTTCAATACCAAGCTCCACTGTGGGCCCATGTGATAAAGAAAGCATTTAAATGTGGTATCTATAAAAACAATAGAAATAAGAAAAGATGTTGAATATATTTATTCATTAAAATGTTTTGGTTTTTTTGAGGTTATTAAACGGTTTGCGACTAAACTTGAAAATGTGCATGGTTGGGGGGGGGGGTAAAGCTTTTGGTTTAGAACTGGTTAACAAGGGTAATGAGAAGAACTTACCTATGTAGAACATGTATACTGACAATCTTGTCTGCTGTTTTTAATGTACTTAGACACGTACTCAATTTTTTCTTTTGTGATATCAGAACATGTTTAGGGAATCACCATCAGCTCTCATCCAGTAGTACGGTAAGTTCCTTTGGCCACAGCAAAGCAAATGTTACTGTACACCTTCCATCTATGAGACTACCCATACATATACTTTTTTCCATGGTATTTATTTCTTGGGGAAAAAAAAAAGAAATAAAAAAACACCTTGCTGTGCGTTTTCCAATGCCGTTTTTGTCCTTGGCGTTTGTCATTCACCCAGCATTTTTCTGGCATTGTTTTCCCATAATGAAATCAACTCCTGAAAAATCACCCTGCCCAGAGCATGCTGTATTTTGAAAAAAAAACAAAACAAAAAAGCCTAAAAAAAAACCATGACGTAAAAAAAAAAAGCCAAACAAAAAACACCATGTATGTAAGGTTATTCATAATTTCTTATTGAATAACTGTAACAAAAACACCAATGTTTGTGTGAAATCAGCCTAAAGAGCACGAGCGTGTCCACTTATAATGGAATCATACACTTTGCTATCATCGTACACACAAGTCATATTTCCTGGAATATTTATGAATTAACCCAGAAATAGACTCTAGAGGCAAATTATTGGGATTATCTTGTGTTAGGCCGTTTTTTTAACCTGCGTCAGAGCCATTACCACTAGAGGATCGTAGTGGACCAGTTTAACGCAACTGGCAATAAAGGCATTTGCATGGTAAAGAGTCAATGTGGGGTAAACTACAGTAACTACCGGCTGGCACTGTGTGGGATACACACCACATACTGCTATGCAGGCACAATGTGGGTACAGTATGTAGATATGTATGAGTATTAGAAGCAGGAGTGTAGCTGGGGGTGGTAACCGGGACATGTCCCCCTGGTGCGGGTTGTCAGGAGGGTCACCAGGAAGCCACATTTATGTATTTAGATACAGAACTAGGCCAGTGAACTGAACTTTACCCCAGGTGAAGGAAAGCCTAGCTACAGCTCAGAATAGATGAAACATGTATGCATTCTACGAGCACTAGAGAACAAATAACTAATACCATTACTTTAAACTATTGCTTTTATTTCCACTGGAACACAAATAAATAAGCACATGGTTATTAGAAAATCTTTTCAATGCACTAAAGAAAGCAAAATTAGATCTTGAGACAACTCTGTAATATTACTACCATTGTATCAAAGTACATTGAAATACATGGTACTAAAAAATAAAAGTCATGTAAAAAAAGAAAAAGGAAAATCCCATTGCTCTATATATGACATATGTAAAAATGGCTCATGGGCATGACTGCCTACATAGTTCTCCAGTTTTGCAGGATTTCAGGAAAGCCTGAAATGGTTAATGGACTGTGAAAAACATCATGACATTCAGATTTAGGATCGGTAAACAAATCACACTGAACATATATACTTCTTTTTTTTTTTTTCTTAAAAACCCTGTTACAGTATTTAAAAATGCTGTGCCATAGTACACTAAAAACATACTGTTTTATATTACTTTACATCGTATTTCATTGTCAATAGGCAATAAAGAACATTAAAGTACATTGCTAATATACACATGTATAAATATAGCTACCTGTATACATATAGATATATTTATACAAACAACATTTTAGTGCAAGGATAACAAGACCAGGATGTGACATTACTGTGCTTTATTAAACCGCTCCACAGTACTCTTCACACAGAATGCTACGCTAGATTTCTCATCTATTCGCCGTCAGATTTAAGAAGTGCATACCACATGTAAACATAGGTGGCCTGTGACTATAGGGTGTGTGACGCTCCTGAATATTAAGAAATATTTGCATTGAACAACTTCTGGCACCTTGGTAATACAGTTACAATTCATCATACTGTATATAATTTATATATTTTGCACAAACTCCCGTGGACATTGTATATCTGTGAAAGGAAAGAGTAATAATACAATATAAGAACCTTATTAAAATGAAGAAACATGATACAGATGTGACGTTAATATACATACAGGTATAGTCACATACATAGGGCTGAGTCGCATCATCTGGTATTATCACATGGATTAGCATAAGTATATTGTTCTTCTATGTTAGAGGCATATCTGATAAAGCCAATCTTATTAACTTTATATTTAGTTTAATATTGAACCTATGAACTACTTGTATAGACAGAGGGGTTTTCATTTTTACAAAAGTGTATGGCAAATTATCTACCATTTATTGTAATAGAGAGAGTTCACAATTCTAAGAGAAGGAATTGGATCCTCTGTTCTGATAAAACGTTCATACCATGTAAAAATTTTGTATATGGAATAAGCCATATTCAAGATGAAAGCATTTAAAGGCGTTATCCACCTTTTAAAAATCGATGGACTATCCTTAGGACATCAGTTTTAGATTGGTCCTACTGTTGGGACCCCAGATGAACTGTTTCCTGAAGCATGCAGCTCCTCTTGCTACTTTTAGTAGTGGAGGTTATGGGGATGGCAGGGTTATCCTATTCAAGTCTATGGGACACTGCTGCAGTACCCGTATCCACCAGTATTAAAAGTATAGCGAGTGAGCAGTGCAACGCCTAGCATTTAAACAATACCAGGAGCTGTGTGCTCTGGGAAACAGCTGATCTGCAGGGGTCGTGAAAGTTAGACCCTTACCAATCTAAAAGTGATGACCTGTCTTAAGGATAGGCCATCAACTTTTAAAAGTTGGCTCACCCCTTTAAAGTTGTAGAGGAGAAGGGTGATATATGTCCATTGAGCAAGGACATAATGAAATGATGAAATAGGCTTTATAGTAAAGTAGATATAGGTTTGTCAGTAGTATTGTTGCCAACAAAGTGCTCTTCAGTTTGTTCAAAGGAGAAAATGTCATATGTTTATGTGCACTTGCTTGGCTGGTATCAAAACTCTCTTATAAGTGGATGGAGAGAGCTGCACATACACAGCAGCTATGTCACCAAGTGGAGTCAATGTCAGGGGTCCCAGATAGATAGATAGATAGATAGATAGATAGATAGATAGATAGATAGATAGATAGATAGATAGATAGATAGGAAGTAAATTCAGCTAAGCCATGTTGTGTGATTTTTAATACCCATGGTTTTAGAGTTTAATTACAATAGATATTCTTATTTATTATTAATAATAATGTTATTATTGTTATCATTATTATTATTAGCTCTTTGTGACTTCATGTTGCCGATATGATTATTTGTTGAACAGTAATAATAACTGATAAAAATAATATTTTTATAAGTAATCTGAGAAAATGTTAATATTGCTTTATTTTTGCACTGTATCTGTTTCAGTGTTATACATTAATATCTAGTCTACGTATTAGAATATATTGTTATTCTAGAAATACATTAAAGTGCTCTCGTTCTATATTTTGGGATTGTTGATAAGGGTCTTTTCTCTCTAACAATAGGCACAAGACAACACAAACAACTACAACCCCTAATCCTTACCCTTACATTATTTCAATGGATCCTGACACAACTGTAGTTTTATAATGGAAACTAAATACAAGCAGTAGTGTAATGTAACGGCAGGATCAGCCCACATTTATGAAGTTTTTACAATACTACATTGGACGTCTACAGTAAGTAGTAAACCATAAGTCCAGGTGCGCACCACTGCTTGTGTCCAGGACCGATTAGCCCATGGAAGATGGATTAAAGCTTTACACCAGTCTAATGAATTAGGTTTGGGTATTATAAAACAGATATCATAAGTATATCGGAAAAACATACATATTGGGGTTTATCAGCTGAATTGCTTTGGCTGTCAATTTACAACAAAGGACAATCTATTTTGGTGTCATTGCTTATTACTAGTATAATGTTGTACCGTGTTAGCCATTGAAAGTAGTGGAAGAGTGAAGAAATCAGGCGATACCTTTTAGAGGCTAACTGAGTATATTTATAAGTAAGCTTTCAGGAGTACTAGCTCCCTTCATCAGACATGGTGTGATACAAGAACTGAAAATTCACAGATTTTTATACACATGGTTTTCAAAGAATTTTAGATTCTTTTAAAAAAAATGCAATCTAAGTAGAGAAGTTATTTACAACAGGTCAAAAAAACAGTCTGGAAACTTGTGGTGCGTGACGGAGGGATCAGTAATTCTTGCTGTTATCTGTTTGCTATCAGGAGGTGATTTGTGTCCCTCACAGGTCATACATAGTGCGATTTGAAGCTGGCATGAATATTGAGTTCAGTTCATGGTTCATACATAGTGTGACATGAAGCTGGCATGAATATTAAGTTCAAATTGCAGAGTTTGAAATTTTTGCATAAATTTATACTCCCATTCTTTTCTTTTCTCCTGCGTCTTAAAATGTCCCATTAAAACCACAACCCGCAAATCTTCAATAGAGTGGTTTTCTCCGGAGAAATGTGCGGCCACTGGGAGATCTGATCTCCCAGTGGCCGCACATTTCTCCGGAGAAAACCACTCTATTGAAGATTTGCGGGTTGTGGTTTTAATGGGACATTTTAAGACGCAGGAGAAAAGAAAAGAATGGGAGTATAAATTTATGCAAAAATTTCAAACTCTGCAATTTGAACTTAATATTCATGCCAGCTTCATGTCACACTATGTATGAACCATGAACTGAACTCAATATTCATGCCAGCTTCAAATCGCACTATGTATGACCTGTGAGGGACACAAATCACCTCCTGATAGCAAACAGATAACAGCAAGAATTACTGATCCCTCCGTCACGCACCACAAGTTTCCAGACTGTCTTTTTGACCTGTTGTAAATAACTTCTCTACTTAGATTGCATTTTTTTTTAAAAGAATCTAAAATTCTTTGAAAACCATGTGTATAAAAATCTGTGAATTTTCAGTTCTTGTATCACACCATGTCTGATGAAGGGAGCTAGTACTCCTGAAAGCTTACTTATAAATATACTCAGTTAGCCTCTAAAAGGTATCGCCTGATTGCTTATTACTGACAGACAGAAGCTGTATATTTCCAGAGGCTCCAACGTCTGTGGCATAAAGCTTAGAGACTGGGATGCCTTTGCCTTTAAAGGGTATGGTTTGAGAAGATAGGGGCATTTGTAATGGAGGTATAAAGCAGTGCAGTGTTTTACTACCATCAGACAGTAGAACATTCATAGTTTTTTATCTAATGGATATCTCCAAACGCTGCAGAAGATGTCACTATACAAAGCCTTACAGAAATGTCCACCTTTACCTTGGCTAGAATTAGATTTAGGAGTCAAATTTCTTGTGGAACAGATTCAATACAATATCGCAGCATGCTAACAAAACTTTGGACAGGCTGCAAAGCACAATAGAACCACTGGGTGGCCACACATAGACATATATAGGCTAGATATCTCATGATAGAGTATCATAAAAACCTGTTTTTTTTAAAGCTAGACATCTCATGCCACACATAAGTCAAGTGAAAATGTAAGGAATGACACATCTGTATATAACTTGATCTTCAGAAGTATTGTAGTCTAAAATAAACCTCTTTAATGATGCCAGCTTTATAATATTATATGAAATTGCAAAAAAATATCTAGATGCTAGAAAAGTGATCTCTCTATAGAATATAATTACTAGCAAAACTATCAACCACGTATTTGAAAAATAAGCATTCCATACCTTGTTCCCTTTCCCTGTATTCTCATATTAGGTTCCTCCATTCCTCCATTTATATTACATTTTACTACAGGAGAATAAATTGTTATAAAACTGGGATACTGCATGCGATTCCCTGTTACACCTATAACAACCTTTTATTCCAGTACATGTGTGCACATATTTAAGGGGTTAAAAAGTGATTTCTATTAACTAACCTAGTCCAGAGGGCCATTGGCTGAAATATTAGAGTTATGTATTACGGATCAGGACTGTTCCGATCGTAGTTTAGGGAAAATAAAGGGAATTTAAATGGTAACAGTCGATAATACCGATTATATGTAGATGTTATAGCATATATAGCATATATATCTAATAAGATTCCCTCCCTCCATTTAATTCACCTTACTCAATGGTGACTGGTGACTTCGATGAATACAAATATACAGACAATATAATAAATAAAATGACAAGGCTTTAGGCACATTTGCTTTGCCTCGCTGTTTATACTGCTACAGTAAATGTTACATTGCAGAAAATAGGGTTGAAAATACTTTGTCCCTGCAAATTTGTGTAAAATCACAGTTTCCAGATGAAGATTTTGAAACATTCCCTAGTAACGCTTCTTAGACTGGATCCACACAACCATGATACATCTGTATTTTAAACACCATGTTATAGCTGTAAGTCCCATGCCTGCTATGGATCCATGATGGGATTTGAGGCTGTAATATGTCCATATAAAACAGACATATTATAACTGTGTGAATATAGCCTTAAAGGGGAAAAATAACTTTGCTGGCATTTGTGGCAAGACTACAGGGACAGCCAATAGTAGCATACCAGCTTTGTGTTTATTTTGATGCTGTAATAGGTCAGTTATTTAGCATAAGATCACTGGGAAAGCTGGTCACACAACAAAATGCATGTAACAGTCATATATCGCAGCATTTGCATCCTCATTCGAGGGACAAACCAATCTGAACCAATTTTATCCAAATTTTTACAAGCCCTGCTTACTTTATGATCCATTTTGCAGGGCAATCACACAAAAAATGGGACATTTGGGGAACATGTGATATTGTTGACCCTAAAAAACCTAGATTAAAATTTGGCTTTTCTTGGCAGTTTCATTCCACAAAAATCTGATTGGTGGTGGCTCAAATGTTGGGTGTATATGTGATCAAGATCTGGGAAAACCTTTGTGAACGATGGACCTCATGAACTGGTGATGCGTTCTCCTGTATCTTGTACAATTGAGATAATATAGTAAACTAGTCAATGGATTAGATTTTGTTTCCAACCTCTACATGCTTCAGCGGGAGTAGGAGCCCTCAGATATGTACAGCACCATGTGTTATCCAGCTGAGCAAATGGAGGCAAGAATTTGCATTATAGAACATCCATTGACAAACCCCTGGCTGAGGAACCTATGCTTTTCACATGCAATATCTTAATGTTTGATATGTTTAGCAATATATTAACTGCACAATCCTAGATATGTGCACTGTATAAGCATCTAGTATGTCAGCTAAACCAAATATAGAAACACAGAATTATTAGTATGTTTTGGTTTACATATTTTTATAATCTTCATTTGGTCTGTAAAGTAATACTCCAGAACATACAATATATTGAGGGGGGGGGGGGCGGGATTTTTTATGAGAATTTATTTTAAAGTCAGTTTTGGTGGAATCTGTGTTGTCATAATTAGTGGAAAATGTATCCAATATCACATGATGTTTGATAAGTTTGTAGCATCTGTATGTATAACTCTTCCGTCCTGAAATGTTATTCCACTTCCTCACTGGTGTAAGATTATATCAATTTTTGTGACTTTTTAAAAAGCCACAGTTAATAAATCTGATGTACAGACAGCTAGACAGGCTAACCACGCTCACTTTTCCACCCACTTTTCAACAGTGGAGTGAATGGCTAGAAATGCAAAAAGTCCCAAACATTTTGAACAAATTTGTTCAAAAAGTTGCTAAGGGCTTATTCACACAACCAGTAAAAATGGCATACTTAATAAATCTGGTGTACAGGCAGCCAGACAGGCTAACCATACCAACTTTTTAAAAGTGGAGTGAGTGGCTAGAAATGCAAAAAAGTTCCTAATTATTTTATTTGTTTGCTTAGAGCCTTCCTTTAACATAAGGGTTTATTCATAAGCCAATAAACATGTCCTATATTTTGCCCATAATAAGACTGGAACCTAACAGACCATAACTACAGCAAAGCGAAAAAGTGCTATATACACTGTAGATATTTCTCTGACTGGTATGATTCCTGTATGCACTGTAGTATACAAATCTTACAGGTTTAAGAAACATAACATAAAAAGTTCAGACATATACAGTATAATATAAGTGCTTTATAATACTGTGGAAAAAACTAATTTGCTTATACTGCACATTGAAAACATCTTTTAGAGCTTGTGGTTAGGACATATGGCAGAATTTGTTACATGATCCATTTCATTCAGGAATATTTGTTTGTACTGAATTTAGCACAGATGTTCGGCTCGGATCTCAGTAGCTGGAATGATCTGATCCTCCCGTTCCACTTATCTTCACATCAATACAAACAGATCCCAGAAGAGAAGACACAGGAAGACATTCAAGTAATGTACTGAGTCGTCTTGTGCCTCTGTTGGGTTACCATTCTTGTTTTTAGCTAAGAAAAATAAGGGATGTAACAACTGTATAGGCAGAGGTTGCATTTACACTCGGGCCCTAGCGGCTAAGGTTCACCCTTCTGCCAAATCAGTAGGCAACAGCATATGACATGTGATAGTAAGGGAACCCAGGAGCTTCAGCTTACCCCTAAGGATCAAATCATCCAAGGGCTGGTGAGAAGTGAATCTAACTAAATTACAGGGATTGTCCAATATTAGAGAACCTTGACTGCTCTTTTCCAGAACCAGTGCCACACTTGTACACAGATTGTGTCTTGTACTGCAATGGAAGTGAATGTGGCTACACTGCAATGCAATGTACACTCTATAGACACATGTCACACTGTTTTTAAAGGGGTTATCCAGTTTCTAATATTGCTAGCCTACTCTTAGGATAGGTCAACAATATTAGATCTGCGAGTGTCCAACAGCCAAGACCCCCGCAGACCTGCTGTTTGGGCACAGTACGGCTCCCAGTAATGCTCACTTGGCATTCTGGTACTGTACCACTGCCCCTTGAAGTCTCTACTTAAATTTTCTGCTACACTTTGCACAGCTGCTATAGTGCCATCAATATTAGAAACAGGATAAGCCCTTTAAAAGGAAAGCAGCCATGTTTTTCTAATCTCAGATGATCCCTTTAAGTGTCGAGGCTAAAACAGTCATTATTATGTGAGGACTATCATATCTAGGACCATGTTACTGTCTTTGACGCTATACGTTTTGAGCATATTGCAATAGTGAAATGCATTCATTAAATTGACTGGCTTGCAAATCTTTCCACTAGAAGTATTTCAGCCTAAGTTACCATTCCAACCCAACTCATTTCACATGGACATTGAAGAATAGAGAAGGCTGGAAAGAGGCTCCTATAGGTGGGTATTTAATCCTCCAGCATCAACAAAGGCATTGACCTCGGCATGAAGTTAACAAATCAACCCTAGTATAATCTGAGGAGACAATAGACACAGACATTCATTTTACTTGGATAAAGTTGTCAGGAATTTGGTAACCCTATAATACACATGTGACTCCAGACAATAAAGAACAAAATGTGTTAGATTGAATGGTCAAAAACAACCACAACAGCAAAATAAAGTAAATGATAAAAAAATACAACATCACAGGGTTGCTTTAGGTGGGTGATCACACTATTCTATAGACAATCGCCTATTAAAACATCTTTCAATATTCACCAGTTCATACAAGATGATTTTATGGGTTAGTCAATAAGTTCTACAACATTAAGAATCTTGAAAACAATTGTTTCCTCAATAGAGACATTTACCATTTCATAGCGTGACAGTATGTAAATATATTTTACCAGTACTGTATCTCTTCCCTTGATTTTATAGAATATTTTATTAAAGTAAACCTGTCACCTTGAACTTGGCGTATTATCTACAGGCACCATGTTATAGAGAAGGACGAGCTGAGCACGTTGATATAAAATTTTAGGGGAAACGATTCTGTTTAAATTGTCATTTACGGTTAGTTTTGGTGCTTAGGAGTGCAATAGGCGGTTCTACATAATGATTGACAACATACCTTGTATGAATGTGTTTATAGAGATAACTGTCCGTCTCTAGTTAGAAGCACATACTGGACTCCTATGTCAGATTTTTTTTTCTCTATAAATCTGTATATCAATATACTCAGCATCTCCTGCTCTATAACAAAGGGCATGCACTGCCTACAAACTGATGTCACTGAATGGGAACTTTGATGCTTTACTTCTAGGGGACATACATTTGTCGTGGTCATTTGATAGTCACCAGGTACATTGTCATGACATAAAGCTATGAGAGGTCTATCAATAGCACATCATGCACTTGTATGACCATGACATGATGACAATAGATTATTATTCCCTAGAAGTAACTAATGAACATTGCAATCCAATGACTACAAGCAGAGATCTTACATGTGTAACAGAAACAGAGCATTGTATAACCTTTCTATAAGTGAAAGAGTAACCAAACAATAATATCTCTCTATCTACCATCACTTTGTTACATGACATACTGTGTTTAGAGACAAGCAAAATTATTTTAGCCATTGTGTCACATAAAGACAAAACGGACTAATCCTTAGTAAATTGTGAATCAGTTTAACCATAAACCAGTTGTAAAATTCTGGCTTTACATGGATTTGTCTTAAAGAGGATCTTTCATGCCCTCAGAGATGGGTTGTATTACATACCGATAGAAAGCTGGACTGTAATACCACGCCCCCCGAAAATACTCTTCCATAGCCTTGACCCTGAGGAGATCAGATCTCCCAGTGGCCGCACTCTTCTCCGGAGAAAACCACTCTAAAAAAAATTTGCGGGTGGTGTTTTTAAAGGGGCATAGCCTTAAGACACAGGAGAAAAGAAAAGAAATGGAGATAAATTTATGCAAAAATTTCAAACTCTGCAATTTGGACTTAATATTCAGCCAGCTTCATGTCACACAGTGAACCATGAACTGAACTCAATATTCACCAGCTTCAAATCACACTATGTGCGGCCTTTGTGAGGGTCACAAACACCCCGATAGCAAACAGATAACAGCAAGAATTACTGATCCCTCTGTCACGCACCACAAGTTTCCAGACTGTTTTTTGACCTGTTGTAAATAACTCTCTACTTAGATTGCAATTTTTTTTAAGGACTCTAAAATGCTTTGAAAACCATGTGTATAAAAATCTGTTAATTTTCAGTTCTTGTATCACACCATGTCTGATGAAGGGAGCGAGTACTCCTGAAAGCTTACTTATAAATATACTCAGTTAGCCGCTAAAAGGTATCGCCTGATTTCTTCACTCTTCCAGTGTGCTAAACACACTGTCAACTTTCTAGTGGTATGTAATACCGCCCATCTCTGAAGACATGAAAGGTCTTCTTTAAATAACAGAGTAGTTTGGAGGGATATATGAATGTCGGCAATCCTTGAATCAACTACAAGCTGGTTATTTATTTATTTTACTTACTTATAGCGCCAATATATTCCGCAGCGCTTTACAGACATTGACAATTAGGCAGATGGTTAGTATTATTAGGTGTTGCAGGTATGGTAGGGGTGATGTTCTCTTACATACATTACTTGGTCACAAGATCAATGAAATTGGTACCTTTATAGTTAAAGTATGATGACTTTTCTACATAGTTGAGTTTCTTTCCAATATAAAGGTAATAAGCATGAAATATATCATTACATACATTAGGGAATTCTACCCCATCCAAAAAGTGCCTTCTAGTAACAAAACTTTGCATCCCATATCAGTACTCTGTCATTTCTCCATAGCTGACATTGCATTATTAGGTGCATCTCTTACTGTGCAATGCTAAAAATATTCACAGTGAAGGGTCTCCTACTGTAGTTAACCAGATCTAACATGTTTCCAATATGTACTGTATATGTCATAAAGAGCAGGTGGATCTTCACAGCTAGATATAATCTACAAAAAAATGTTTATAGTAATGCTGTAAATACATTTACTTATTTTACACTGCCCTGAAGTTACTGAATATACTTAACATAGTACAGATCTGCATATACATTTCTGATTACAGTTACTGTTTGGAGATATATACCTTATAAGATCTTTGACACCTATGACGCTGCGCATCTTGGAGCGTATTGCTCCCAAACATCAGATTAGGCTGGGGTGACATATCTGAGATGGGTCTTCAATGCATCAAAACGTGCCAAAATGAGGATCAGTGCACTTTCAGGGGCACCGTGATCCTGGTCTTAAACCTTATTCACACATCTGTTTTTCATGGATGTGTGCTGCCCATGTTCAATGCAAGTGACACACAGATCCACTAAACTAAATATATATTCATTCAAATATCCATTTTCTTTCACAGATCATGATCTATTTCGATCTGTGATTTAGCAAAAACAAAACAATGGAAATATATAGAACCGTGAAAATCACAAACAGCACATGGACGCCATCTGTGTACTGTCTGAATTTAGTTTAATGGTTGATACGTTTTTTTATTGCCATGAAAAACAGATCAACTACATGCAAAACACAACAGTAAAACAATAGATCTGTATGCTGTCAGTGTTTTTCAGCATATGTCCGTGAAAAACAGATATGTGAATGAATCTAAAAAGTTACACATGTCAGCAGAGACGTAACATGAAGCTCCTGGGCCCCAGTGCTAAATCTGTACCAGGTCCCATAACTATATTATATTGTTTATAGTACTGGTCTCTTTATACTGGCCTCATAGGGCTCCTGGGCTCGGGTGCAAACTGCACCTTCTACATCCCCTCAAGTTACGCCCCTGCATGTCAGAATAGAAATTAACAGAACCTGCTCTGTACTGACACTGAACCAGCAAGGCTGCCAGAAAACAACTTTGTATATTAGAGGAATATAACATATGGTGTCATATAGGAAAAGTAACACTTTTGCAAAGTTATTCGACTTTCATGTAGATTATAGTAATATATAAACCGTAAAAAGGTGTTCAAAGAACTTACACTTAAAGTAAGGTCATCATCCCTAGCACAGCTGGGTATAGGGTTAAGTTGTAGCTATTTGCACTGGCAGAACACACACAAATGACACTAAAAAGTCTCTGTTGAGATGGTAAAAAGTTAGCACACAGCATAAAAAAAACAAGAATCAGACTGACAAAAACATAAAATGACACTATATAGGTAGTATGCCCTTTAAGATAACCTCTGACTAACAATGACCATGAAAATATAATAAGGGGAAGCTACATATTCATCAATATTTCAGCCGTAGTCGTCTTGTCTTTCCTTCTGTAAACAAATAAATAGAATTATAGTAGCTAATATAAACATCTTATCGAAAAGAAAATGCATGCCTTAGTAAAAATCCCAAAGCAACAATAAAATATTACATAAAATAGATAATAAACCAACAGTACAGTCAGTACGTTACACAAAATATCAAAATTATTTGTAAATTTTAATATTTGTTTTCTAACAATGTATTTGCCTTTTCATCATAAACTGATTCCTTATATACATTAAATATTACTGTATACATCCTTTAAAAAATCTTGATAAATATCTGCGTCATGAAGTAGGTAGATCAATCTTCTTTGATTTGCAAAAGATGAACATTGGCATCAAGTACTTCGATGTCCCCTACACTTGGAATGCAACTGCTCCTCTACGTGAACATTGCTACCTGTGCAATCCAAACCTTATAGCGTGTGAAGAAATCTTTAGACTACGCCGGGGTCATATAGCTGTATCCCAGAAGACAGTTTGCTGTTTGGAATAGGGCGGAGGGCTGTACTTCTTTGAGCCGTTGCTCTTCTTCCAGCTGGGTAGGATAGGCATACTTTCTTGCTTACAAAGTCCCTTCTCGGTTTTTTGTCTTGCTTTAATCTCTTTGCACAGAGTACGTTTTTTCTCAATCATTTCCATCATTGTGTGGTCACCATAAAGCCACTGCATAGGTGTCATCTGTCAAACAGAGTCACATGAAATATTGTTTAATACTCAAACTCTGAAAGGAGACTAAAGACTGGGAGACGCTACAATTTTTTTCTGTTTGCTGTAAAGTTGATTTATTTTTTTTTAGCAGTGATAAACAATGTTCCCTCTTATTAGTAGCCAGTAAGTGTGGCACTTGCGGTGTGACTATACCACCACATTCCCCCCTTTATTCTTACTGAAAACCGCCATAGTTGTGCATGCAGCATCCAGAGAAATAGTGTATACATCATTTACTAATGCAGGGCAGGCCATGGAAATTTTTTGCCACCTTATAAGACATTGCATCTCCTAGTTGGTCTATGTGGAATGATATTTTTTTCTAGGATAGTTAAGGGGTTAGGCCTTATACACACAACCATGAAGCAAAGCGGGCATTAAAAATGGATATTTTTCAAAGCCATTTGCATCTGTGCAGGTTCCTTCAAAGACTTCAGTCTATTGAGTGATCTGTGAAGATGGCCAAAAATAGAAAATGTCCTTTTTTGACAGACCATTGATATGGACCATTATAACAAAATAAAATAGTCATGATAATAGGTCCATAGGAATGCAATTATTTTAGTCATGGCTGTAAAACCCAGCTGGTCTAGGGTAGTAAGAGGGTTAATGTGTTAATGTAAGAACCCTGGTGCTTTAGGGTGGTAATTCCATGCCTGATCCAGTGGGTTACTCACCTCTTCAGTCTCCAGACTTGTCCTTGCTACCTGCCACACAAAACTGAATGTCATAGGCTGCATTTAGCCTCCTGTTCTTTCTGTGCACTATGCTCGGTCAAGGGCAGGGGATACAGTAGAATAGATGAGGGGCTGTGGTTAAAGGTCCAAATATTTGTCTATATGATTGGGTTGAGAGTTCCCTAAGCAGGAGCCAGGGTATCTAGCATTCTGGTTTTTGGAAGTGGTGAATAAAATTCATGTTACAATGAATATAACCAAGGCCAGAGACTTACACAATATAGAGCAGGGAGATCAATGGCTATAGCAGTTATTGCCATTCCATTAAATGGACAAATATGAAAAATGTACTTGTGTAATGTCATCCTGTAACTTTTATTTAAAATAGGAGTTACACTTAGGGGCATACATAGCAATTACGGGGCCCAATAGCAAAAAGCAGAATTGGGCCCACTTCTGAAAAAAATCAGGGTAAAGAAGAACATAGGTCATAGAAATAAAGTATTTTCTCTTGATATGTTATAGTCAATGTATTTAAAGAATAAAAAAGAAGAAAACTACTAGTCCAGGTAATAGGCAGAATACTGTAACCCTTTCAGCTACATTTTTCTCCATAGCCTCCCTTATTTGACTATATTTGGAGCTACTGCTACTTTTTCATTAAAAGTTTAATGATCTCCTGACAGAGTAGGGGGCATATCTGACAGACTGTATCGTAAATCTCAGTAAACAGAGCTGGGGTAAGGAGTTACAAAACGTAGAATGCCTGACATGAAAAGAGATCAAGTGTTGAGAGAGAATCTGTGGGATTCCCTCCTTCCACAGCCCTATAGCAAATGCCTACCCTGTCTCCTTGGTAGGTACGCTATTAGGTTCACTTCACTGCAAATGGCATCCCATTATGATTTTTTAGTTCTGGGTACCTGTAGTTTTAGTTATGACCACTAGATGGCACTGTTGTCTTATTTTAAAAAACAGGGCAGGACTATGGAGAATTTTTGAACTATTTTAAGATGTTTAGTTTATAAGTAATATTGCATAAAACGGACAGTCCACAGCTCCTAATAATACTAATAGAATAACCACAATATATACTACAGATGGTTTTATTTCTTAATTTATTATACTCCTGTACTTACACAACATTTAATCATCTCTCATTGATGCTTATTAATCTACAGAACTCTCTTTACATTTGAGGCTACTTGTTGTTAGTTTAGTGTTAACAAGGAAAAATTGGATCAGTTTCTGACTGGCGTGAGGGGCATTTATAATATGCACTGTATCTATGTTCAAAAGCTGTAGGATGAAGGGGCAGATAGTTAAAAATTAACGTATTTGGAGGGAGAGTAAAAGCTTTCATGTAGATCCTGTATATAGCCAGGTATTAATAAACTGTGGAAGTTTGTGACTGGAGAAGGGAGAGCCAAACATGGGGGGAAGAAAAGTATAAGAAGGGAAATTAAAGAGCGACTACTACCACCCAAATGGCTTCTAAAACACTTATATGCTGTTATAGGGCCGGTTAGTGACATAGTGAACATATCTTTTTTTTGTGTCAAAGTACAATCATGTTGCAGAGAAAATCAACTTTTACTGTGTATCCAAGTCAATTGGATTTGGTGCTCCAGGGGTATGGCCACGTCTGTTAGAGCACCCATTGGACTCCACCACTACCCCATGGAATCATCCTGGGTCTGCACCTCTACCCTGCTGTCAGGGGGAGGGCGGTTTCCAAATGCTAGATTCCAGAACACAAGGGTTCTCACTATTGCCAACAAGAAGTCTATGGGTGTGAGCTGAGTCTTGTGTCTTTATTATCAATACACCCGATTTTGCTTGTGGTCAACACACATCAGGACCTGTCGATGGTTATTTTACAGGGATGGTGCTGGGTGGCGATGACAGATGAAACTATGTCCTTTGGCAGAAGCAGCTAGACCTCAGGTACACCAAATAGTTCATTTACATATGGAATGAAAGTTGGTTTTCTCTGCAGCAAGGTTACACATTGACACAAAAAAGTTATGTTCACTGTGTCAATATCAGCCCCTACAGAACTATGTAAGCGGTTCAGAAGCCATTTGGGTGGTGACAGATTCTCTTTAACTCATAGAAGCATTGAATATTTGCCCATAGCCACAAACAATTGTACAGAAGATACTACTCCCATAATAACTTTACTAGATGACCCATATGTCACTATAACATTTGCAAACAGGATCTTATTTAACTTACAAGGCTAAATTATACTCATCTGAAAATTATGTGTCGTTTGTGTCCTGAAAAACTCTATTAAACTGCAGTGTATGTGGATGTGAGATTTCTACATTAAACTATGTACAAGCCATACAATATCTGATACTTTAAGGGAGGAAAAGGTTACTTTAAAGGCTATGAATATGTTAGAACCAGCATCCTTACATGACAGCAGTGCTATGCTTGGTTATCCAGGTGTAACAATACAGTATATGCTGCCTTGCTCTTGTCTTCCTTCTTCTCTCTACATTATCACAGTCACTACATATATCAATGTATGGGCACTATCTCTCATTCATACATACTCACATCTGCAGTTTTTGCCACTGTTCTGATGTGGTTTCTGTGGTGCTTTATAAAAATTACAGGAAAAGTAAAAAAGCCTTTTGTATTCTCAAAAAGACATAAAAACCGTATGCGAGTGCTACCTTGGACATTATAATGAATTTATCATTGGCTACTCAAGTAGTGGAATAGAGAGCACACACCTGTCTAGGGCAAAATCCTGACTCCTCACTACCGAAACATGTGGACATACCCTAAATACCCTAAATAACTTTTATTTCTGAACACGTGTAGCAATGCATTGTGATACTTCTTATACAGTGATAGTATGGTGAAACAATTGTGCATGTTCCTGGTCATGTACCCTTTCACTGCTGGTACCTTTTAGCCACTGTTTCCCTTAATTGGTTTTATTACACCTATTTCCCCCAAAATAACATTGCAGTAAAATGTAATATTCGCTGTTAATGTGAATATTCTGAGGATTTTATTGGTTTCCTTTCTAGAGACACAGAGATGACCATGAAACAAAGACAGATGTAATGAATTTATAATGTGAGCCTGTGGGACACAGGCAGAATGCTTTCCTGTGCTTGCAGTACATTATGTGTCTATAATGCAATGAGATTATGTACCTTTGGATCTGTGTGTTTGTGTCCATCATTGACAGGAAAATTCTAATTCAAAATATGTAAAGTACCGGATATATAATGTGAAATAGTGAAAACTATAAAATGACGCTGAAGTGTGATCCTACACTTCAATAAGGTGCAATAAGTCCAACTCATGTTTCCTGTACTCAGACTAAGGAAATAGAAAGATGCAATCATTTTTATATCTGAAGTTCACAAGCTAAAGAGGATTCTAAAAGATTCTAATTTCTTGTGAAACTAATTCAATACGCTATCTCAACACACTACGAAAGCAACAGACAATCTTCATATCACTGGGTGGCTACACAAAGACACATAGAGGATGTTGTTTTGTGATAGAGTATTACAAAATCATTCTTCTGAAAAACTGGTCATCAGGTGTCATGTCCAGTCAAAAGGATAGGTAAAGATAGATTTATCTGTATGTCTACTGAGCTGTGTACTCTGCGGAACTATGAAATTGCATCTGTATACTTGTGATTCCGTGGAGTCGTTCTATCATTGTGTAATATCTACACTATAGAATATATTCCTAGTTTATTCCATTTATTTTAAGACAATATCCAGTGGTAGTAGTGAACTAAACTCCTATCATATACAGTAGACCAAAAATGTACTGAAATATCAGTATTGTACTGTGCTTGTTTGCCATGAAAATGGTATCAATGATGTATATGTTAACAGACTGAACCAGACACATCATATTTTATGTCCTGTACAAGTGTTGCTGAGTTTCTGGCTAGGGCTAGGATTCAGAAAACTACTGTACTTATCAGTGTCATTAGATCACTGACAGCCGAATGGCCGAGGATAATGGGAGCTGCAGTTTAGGAGCATCTCCATTGTGGATGTATCTTGTAATGGCCATTGAAGGTAAATCGAGCAGAAAGAAACGGCTTCTGTCCATTTTACTTGACAAAAGTTCTTTTTACTCCAAGTTGAACCAGTTATCTGCTGCAATGAAGCATCAGGCTGCATTGTGAAAATGTACTTTCTGGACTGTGATAGCTATCTAGCTTCGCCTTTGAACATCATTTTAGTTACATAATAATATAAAATACATACAATTTCATAGACATTTCACTTAATTTATTATGCTGATCATGGAGGTATTGCATCCACTGTCGCCCATTCACTTCATACGACTATGACCAAATCTCCCAGTATTCTCTACATGCAATTTTCATTACATTACCATAGGCTAGGTCATCAATATCTGATCTGTGGGGGTCTGACACCCAGACCCCACACAGATCAGCTGTTCCGGCAGCTTCCAAGTGCCAGAAGCTACTGCCCAGTAGCTCCATCCATTGTACAGTGGTGGCGACAGAAAACTGCAGCTCCGCTCCTATTACTTAAATAGGAAAGCAAATTGATTCTGCTCTTCGTCCACTGCAGTAGCCTTAGGCGCCTGGAGGCTGACAAAACAGCTGATCTGTGCTGGGTTCAGATGTTATATCCCAACAGATCAGATTGTGATGAATGTTAAATCCTCTCTTCCAGAATGCCATTCAGCAAAGAGCAATGCATTATGGGATCATTGTCAAACTGTTATAACTGTATCTGTAAACAGTCTGTAATTCATGGTGCGCAAAATATGTAAAGTACCGGATATATAATGTGAAATAGTGCAAACTATAAAATTGACGCTGAAGTGTGAGCCTACACTTCAATAAGGTGCAATAAGTCCAACTCATGTTTGCTGTACTCAGATTAAAGAAATAGAGAGATACAATCATTTTCATATCTGAAGTTCACAAGCTAAAGAGGACCTGTCAGCTCTCAGGACATGTTGTAATATCTTTAATAGAACTATTCCTACTAGAAATGTCTAAGTAAATTGAATACATTGATAACTGGGCTATGTCCCTACACAATGTGACATTGTCCAATCAGCACACTGTGTAAGGACACCCCCCTGACAAAGGGAATGTTAACGCCCAGTTCTCAATTTATTCAGAAATGTCTAGAAGGAGTAACAAAACTGCAGAGAACTTTAATAATAGAAACTCAATAATTGTAATTTCATGAGGAATATAAGTATTTACTAAACAGACATGTCAGGAGAGATCCTCTTTAAAGAGGACCTTTCACGTCCTCATGTATATGCGGTTTTACATACCGCTAGAAAGTTGACAGCGCGCTGAATTCAGCACACTGCCGGCTTTCCCGGTATGTGCCCCGGGACTGGAGATATCGGTGGTCTTAGTTTCACGGCTTACCGTCAGAAGGGCGTTCCTGACAGTGTAGCTGGGCTGTGAGGAGCGCCCTCCCTGACAGTTCTCGCCCATAGACTTGTGAGGACCTTTCACCACCTCCACCAACTCATTGTATCCTTTTATTCTCTGTGTCAAGCCTGTAGAAGCACGGTAAGCGCGAAACGGCCTGTCGATTGTTTGTCCACAGCTTTTAACCTGTTTGCACCGCGTTCATTAAAGGAGTTTTTTCTTCATCCGTAGCTATTCTGCCGCTACTTCATTTTCTTTGTTTGCATTTGGATGACACTTTTCAGTGTTCCCCCAGATCTCCACAATCGAATCAGCGATACAGCTAAGAACTCCTTCCTACTTGTACTAAAGATACAGTTTGGTAGTGCCCGCTATCTTTTCTTTTTTGTAAGTATCCTTTAATAGGGGCTGCCCCACTGATTCCAGTACAGTTGGAATTCTTTCTTTAGCCCTGAAGCTGCCGAGCAATCATTTCTGTCAGCTTCAGCACAATTATGCTCTCTACTGTCACGTGGGCGGTCCTAGGCTGTAGCAGAAGTACAAGGACTGCCCACCTAAAAGCAACAGCAATGATTGCTCAGGAATGGTGGGGGATAAGGAAAAATCATATGCCTATTGAAGGATGCAAAGAGTTAGAGTTGGTAGAGGTGGTGAAAGGTCCTATTTGATAAAATAGCAAATACATTTATGAGTATGTTATTGAAACTGCTTACTACTATGATGATATACTTTTTGATTTTGTTACTATTGGACTTATTCTATATATACTTTCAAGTCACAGAAATTTGTACCCAAATATAATCACAGTATAGGATCCTGTCTGTTTCTGTGTAATACAAATATTGTACAGAGATATTGTACAGAGATATTATCTGAGCATCCACTCTAACTCTAGACAGCTCTAACCCTGCCCATAAGATCTTCAGTCAGTAGGGGTATAAGGGGTATAATGTTGCAGGTAATCATCATAGACCTAGATATCACAATACAACCTTTATGGAAATGGTAATACAGGATGTATTATCTGTTACCAAAAAATGGATATAATTTAGAAAGGAATAGACATGACAGGCCCAGACTTTTTTGATTTTGGGTTAAATGTTCCCCAAGAATTACTTATGCAATAAGACTTGCATACAGTTATGACAATTGTATTAGCATATGGGACACTGGAACGTGCCGGACAGATGTATCTAAACCATGTAGACAGTGAAAGACAAAACAACAGATCTAATGAGAGCATTTTACCAGCTACTAACTCTTATGGTTAGTTTGGTAAAGTAACACAATAGTGACACACAGAATCATGCACTGGAAAGAACAAGATATTGGCACAACACAAGTGTGATAAAGTCTTTTGATGCAGCTTTTATTTATCTTTCCAAGATAATATAGATATGGCTTTTCATGCACAAACACTTACATGTTATTCTTACGTTTTTGGCAATGGAATGGGCTCAGTATAGCCCCCAATCTGCCAGGGAGATCTGCAAATCCAGATGATTTACAGAGTTCTCTGGCACATGGAGGGGATAATGTCTATTATACAATATACAACAATATTTTTCATTGTATTACTTCTAATATATTTTAAATGGTACAGGGCTAAAATTGTGTAGCTGCCATTTGGATGAGAACGATGGCTGTGCAAGTATTGTGTATAGACAGTGACACTTCAGATTGTATTAGAAACATGCACCAAGACCAAATAACTGTAAATGCAAAAACTGTCACATATCTTACAATACAGAAGGGAGAATGTTAAAATGCATGTACAAATCATTAACAATGGATTTGTCGAGGCAGACAAGACAGTCATCTATACACATAAACAAGGCTGTGAAATTTATCAAACAACCACAGTAAAAATGTGCACAAAGTGTAAAAAAAATAAAAAATAAGTAAAGTACAAATAGTAAAATGTTACAATAAAATTACAGAATGAGTATAACCCAGATCAACGTAGAACTATAGGAAAGAGAAACACAAAGCTCCTCCGTGAACAGAGCGGCGGATGACTTTGTTGACTAATGGTAGACAGAGAGTGGACCATACGGAGACAGACACACAGAGCTGACGGTAACAGATGACAGACACAGAAGTGGAAAGTATTTGGCATGTTGAATCACATGACGTCATTCACTATTGGGTAACGGTGGTACCTGGCTGTGTTGTTGCTCATTGGCTTGCCTGAGGGGAGTAACTGAAGGAGGAGGCACACCTGACGTGGAAGCAGATCGACCTAATTTGCAGCTTATTTTCATTTCTGAAAAAAATAAATAAAATATTTTATCAGAATCACAGCAATGAAATATTCTTCTTGATTTTCTACCCTTTAGATCAGTATTCACCAAGTAGTGGCATGGGAGCCACATACAATGCACAGGTCCACAGTGTGTGGGGAAATCTCTAAATACTAGACTGATGTCATAGATGGATGTCACCAGGGACAAAACCATAAGGGACAGAACCATGCAACCATCCTGAGAGGGAACCAGTCACCATGACAATACAGTCTAATCTACAGGAAGGATGTTATAGAGCAGGAGGAGCTGAGCAGACTTATAGTCTAACTTGTCATGTATTAATTTATATCTCTGCTCTTTCTATGGTTAGATACATCTAGCTATCTAGTCATAGGGAAGGTCCTATCAGTGCCTGATAGCATTCCAGGTAAGAGTGTGACTACATGACTATATGCATAGCGGTGAACTATGTGCCACCTACTGTATTACTGTGTGCAACCCAATTAAAGTATCCTAGAACTATATACACAATGTAAATAGAATATTTATTTTTGACTTACTTATATCACAACATATTCCGCAGCACTTTACTCACTCACTGTCCCGTGTAGGGCTCAAAATCTAAATTCCCTATCAGTATGTCTTTCAAAAATGGGAAGAATCCCGAGTACTCAGAGGCCACCCATGCAAACACAGGGAGAATATGCAAACTCCATGCAGATTGTGTCCTTGGCTGGATTCGAACGCAGGATCAGTGAGCCACCATGCTGCCCCCCAATGCAAGTAAAAATTATTTGTCACTGATATGACAAATGCTTTTAAAAGGTTTTGTTTAGTTTAGACAATATACTATAAAGGGGTTGTCAAGTATTTAGAAAATTGGGCAAGTGCAGGAAATAATGTAATATAATAAAGTCATCTATACTTATGCCATGTTCACATCTGAACTGTCCTGTCCATTCTTCTAGTTCATCGCACGGTCAAAAGAACAGAAAAACAACAGATCCCGGAATTGACAAACAAACTGATCCCAAGGGACCCCATTAACTATAATGGGGTCCGTCCAGATTCCAGTTTGTTTTCTACTGAAACCGCCAGGCGAAAAATTGGGCTTACAGGCAGGGTGACTGATGCAAATGGGGACATGGGGCAAATGGGGCCTTACATGTCCTCTCCACTGCCACTTTCAGGGAGCTCTGACTTTCTTTACTGAGATTTGTTGACATGTCTGCAGCGGTGATGAATCTGTATACAAACAGTGCAGTAGCCAATTAGTGCCGTATACTGCTGAGGTCACTGACTGGCTGCGGCAGTGATGTGAGCATATGGGCACATCACTGCTGTAAACAAATCCTGGCAGTGAGGACAGAAGCTCAAAGATGGAAGTGGTGATGAGAAGGACGGTAAGTGTAGGTTGTTTTGTTATATGACATCATTCACTGCACTTTTTTTTTTCTACTAAGTTAATAAAAGTGGTCCCCCATTTAGTATCCTCTTCTCTCATAACAGGTAGTGGTTAAAAAAGTGTCTCTCTTTCTTAAAGGGGTGTTCCTATCTCAAGGTTCCTATCTATACTGCAATTGAATATAAATTCAAGAGTTTTCCTAAATACATTGCTTTAGGAATGCTACTCGGTTTGCCTGCTATGTGAAATTATTCCTCCCATTGTTTACACATCGTTTCCATGGAGCAATGCCTGTCTTATGAGATATAGACAAATGATGTCAGTCACTGCTCTCTGGGGGGGGGGGTGAGTGTTCTTAATGTTATGTATAGCTCTGCAGGAAGGACAATCAGTTCAGCTAAATGCAATTTGCTGATAAAGGCTCCTGGAGCCCTGTCTGTTATCTCTCTATGTAAATGCAAAGATAACACTAGAAGCATGGTGAGTGTTGTATACAAACCTATGTAATGTGATACATTTTCTGTGCAAATTATTTGATCTGCATTTATATTAGATTTCTAGTAATAAATAAATAATCTATCATGATCAAGGTAAAGTCTATATCTAATGAGGTATTTCATAGTGTCTTGTTCTTCAAACAGTCAAAGTAGCCTCCCCCCAGCTTTCAGGAATACAGGAAGTGAGAAAAAGAGACAGCAGACAAAGCTGCTGAGACGGGGAGATGGGAAAACCACTTTAACAACCCAGATATGGGACAATGTCTTTAAAGTGAGGGTTCACATATCACCATTTTAATGTCATGTCAGACAAAGGATTGAGAGGTGATCTGTGAAGGTTTGTTCTCATGGTCCCCCTCCCCTCCATTCATCAGCAGGAAGAACCACATGCCTCATAAATTTCTAGGAGGAGTAACTGAGGAACAGCATAATGCATAGTTATGGAAAAAGATGCTCTGGAATTGTTATCTCACATGAAATAGAATTATTTTCTAAAACACTGTAAGCATAGAATACGTGTTCAATGCCTTTCATTAATACTCACATCTTACCCATAAATTTTAATAGACTTTCATCAGAAAAAAACAATCATTTGAGAATGAAAAATTATGTGCCTACAAAGAAGGCACCAACCCTCCAGTTGTATGCAGCAATCTTACCTGAGCTGTTGTTTCCTGCTAACATTGTTGGGCTCACAGACGACCTTCCAAGTCTACTGGAGACATGTGTGGGGCCCGGTGTTCCATCCCATTCCTGAGATTTGAAGGACTCTCTGGAGGATGGAGATGAATGGTGGTGAACAGATCGCTCTTTGTTTTCCAGCTTTGGTAAAGGTTCTGTACTGTGACTTCTCACTTTAATTTCGTCAGATGGTTCTAGAAAAGAGAAGCAAGGAAATTACAATGTATCTACCAATACTGTTTATCTTAATACAGTTTCAGTGGTCTTTAAAAACTGTTACCAAAAACTGATTCATTTATCTGTTCTCAAAGTAATAGTTCCTCCAGTACAATAAAATAGTTGTCTAACATATTAACTAAAATATTTCTATACTTTCAGTATTTTCACGGGAGTGCTAAAGGGGGTATAGCAGGAGATTCATGAAAAATGAAGAGCAATTTGAGGCGGAATCCGCCCCGTAATTCCCGGACTGCCAGGCATATGGGTAGTACCAGTCCAGAAAATATGGTATACAGTCATATGAAAAAGTTTGGGCACCCCTATTAATCTTAATCATTTTTAGTTCTAAATATTTGGGTGTTTGCAAAAGCCATTTCAATTTGATATATCTAATAACTGATGGACACAGTAATATTTCAGGATTGAAATGAGGTTTATTGTACTAACAGAAAATGTGCAATATGCATTAAACCAAAATTTGACCGGTGCGTATTTCCCAGCCTGCACTGTGTCTGGAGACTGAGACTCCCAGTATCACACAGTAGTTATCTATGATGCTGTGAGTCACTGCCCCACCAGGATTACTGTCCTGTACCGTAATTAAGTTGGGATAGTCATTTGGCATTAGGACTGAGACTCACTGCATCATAAATAACAACTTTATGATAGTGGGAGTCTCAGTCTCCAGATACACTGCAGTCTTGGCAATATGCTGATATACCATATTATCTGGTACTGTCCATGTGCCTGGACTCTTCAATACATTAGGATAAATGTATATGGTGTGGTGTAGATTACTATGATGCAGAGCAAAATAAAAATGATGATAAATGAAAATATTCTTAGATCATATCTTTCATTTATAACAGTAGGATAGCTTACAAGAAAGAGCCTTCATATAACCAGAGGCTTCTTTCATTCTGTAGGACAGACAGTTATACTTATGACAACATGCTGGCAATGAAGACGATTATTTATAGCCTGAAAGAGTCCTTGACAACCTCTCTGTGCCAGTCCTGATTTGAACAAACATGTAGCTTTGAGACAAATGCCTATGTCCTTTATACCATGTCTCCTCTGACCCAGAAGGACACAAATGAATGGCACATGAAAACATTTGATCTCTTTAATCAAGTTTTTTTTTTTATTTTTTTTTATAATCAAGATAGTTTTTCTTGTGTAAAACAACATTTATAAAATAAACTGAAAAACTGCTGAGTATTTATCATGCTATCAATTTTAAAGGGACAGTACCATTTCAAACATTAGTGACATATGTGCCTATGTCTAGAACAGGAGTTGCCCGACTTGGTCCCTCTCGCAGCAGCCAAAAGTGGGTATGATTGCAGAAATTGCTCACTATGCTTCAATATTTCCGTAACTCACATTGGCTTCAATGGGAGTTATAGAAACAGTAGAGCACGTCCAGTTTGGCTGTTTCCATAATCCTGTTCACTTCTGGCCTTCATATCCAAGAAGCCTGATCTGCATCTTTCAGACATTTATGGCATAACATGAGATGGAAATATATTTACTAGGTTCTTATGTTATCTTTACTATACCCGAGTAGTTATTCATGTTATACTACATTAACGCCGCGTTTTACATTAACTGAAAAGTGGATGGGATTCTGGCTAATCCCATCCACACATTGCAGAAAATAATCTGCAGCGCAAATGCTGCAATTTCAAAAACTTTTTGCAAATCTCTTCATGTCAATTATTCCTATGGAAACAGTAGCGGTTTCCGTATAGATATAATGAAAGCAGAAATTTTTCCTCTTCAGACTTTCTGTGAAAAGCGCTGCGGTTTTCCAGCAGTGCTTTTTGCCTGCAGCTCCCTAAGTGGGGCCTTAAAAGGGGTTTCCAATATGATAAAAAAAAATGTGCCCAAAACCAGGAAATGTGATAAATGTAACAAAAAAACAATGTACTCATTTAATCCGAAACTGTCCCAAAGCCGTCACTCCAGCCCACTCCATCAGGCGTTGTTTACCTGGCTGCAGCCATCATGTGCCTGTATTTGTTTACCACATGGCAACTGCAGCCAATCATTGGACTACACAGTCATAAGGGAGGAGAACTGGAGAGTGCAAGTATATACCCATTTATAAGTTTTTTCTTATTTTATTACAATTCCTCAGTTTAGTCACATTGTTGAATATCTCGTAAAAACCCCTTTAGGCTACCTCCCCACGTAGTGGGCCGCAGCAAAAAAGCACTGCGGAACAGACCACGGCAGAAACGCATCTTACTTTTTTCCGCAGCGCTTTTCGCAGAAAGTCCACAGAGATTTCCATAGGTATAATTGACATGCTGCAATTTACAAAAATGTGAGCATTTTTGTAAACTCAGCATTTCCGCTGAGGATTTTTTTTCTGCAATGTATGGATGGGATTAGTCAGAATCCCATCCACTTTGCAGGTACTGTAAAACACTGCAGGCGGCCAGTTTACGCTACTTGGGGCCCCATCCTTAAGGTTGAGGACACACTTTGTGGGAAAGCTGCTTATTTGTTCTCCTTTTTGTAAAATCCCCTTCTGGGTTTGGCTCAAAAACACACACATCTGGCCTCAGCCTAGTAGTGAAAATCACTATCTCTTATGAAAATGAATGTGAGGCTCTCAAAACCCTACTTTGTAAGGTAGATGTAATCTGTATATGGCACCTAATAAGATGGAGAAAGTTGTACAGAGTAGTAAACTAGACTTTCTGTTGATATCGTAACCTGACAGATCAGTGTAAATCTGGGAACATTTTTACATTTTGCAGTTTAAAAAAATTTCTTTATGATCAAGAATATGCAAATTATTTATAAATTCTCTGCAGAGCTGTGACTATACTATACCGCTTCTTGCATCAGTAGTGGTGCTTGTTGTACATTGCAGAATGTGTGACATTAACCGATGTGTAACATTAACAATGTGTTACTTTTCTGAAACCATTTTTTATTTCTTTTTATTCATTACTGTCAACAACGTCAAAATAGAAAGAATTACTTGAGAAGTCATTTGTAAAACGCATCGGCTGCCACAGCCAAGACTTTTTCTAAGGCAGTGACTTTATATCTCTCTACCTTGAGATCCATGCACACAAACATGTGCTTTGTCAATTTTCTAGCCCCAATTTTAATGGCTATCACACTCACCCATTATTTTCTATGGCCCCATGCACTCAAGCTTCAAGGGTCTGCATATGGGGTCATGAACCCGTGGCAAAGCTTAGGACCAGCCCTATACCGGTCTGTTTTGCGGCCCAGTGTCACTGAAGGAAATCAATGGGTCTGTGGAGGCACAGGTAGCACACGGGTATCACCCATATGCCGTCCGTGCCATTTTTCCATGACTATGGCTGTATAAAGCTGATTGAAAATGGAAAAGACTATGATCACACTTGTATTATAAATTATGATTGTAAAGGAATCCACAACTCATTGCCAGATCCCACATACATCAAAATCCAACAGTGGCTGATTGACTTACATGCAATGCTTTTCTCCCTATTAAAGGGTTATTGCAGTTACAACCAGTTACCCCCTATCCACAGGTTAGGGGCTAACTTGCAAATATATGTGGGTCCAACCACTTGGTCCCCCAATAATCAGAGTTCTTACACAGTGCATCTCTAATTGGAGCTCTGAGTCACGCCCCCTTACCCGCTGCTGCCTGACACTACCCACTTGACATTAGAGAAACTAGATAGCATATCAGCACTAACTGTGTTGGTTGTGGGTCCAACTGCATGGTCCTCCACTAATCACAAGAACTGGGATGTTTTGTACCCCCACTGATTCCCCATTCATTTTTATCTAGCCCCCAAACAATTGGTACAGTTAGTTTTGGTGCTTGATATGCCAACTAGACTCTCTCGTGTCAGGTGGGTGGTGTCAGGCAAGAGCAGGCAAGGGGGCATTCTTACACTGATTGGAGCTCTGAGTCACGCCCACTTACCCACTCCTGCTGATACTACCCACTTCACATAAGAGACTCTAGCTCGCATATCAGCCACCAAAACTAACTGTGTTGTTTTGCTCAGGAACTGAGGGAGCTAAAGAAAAAATTCCAGCTTTGCAGGAATCATCTTTAGGCTAAGAAGCGAAGGACAAAAAGCACTGCGGAAGAATAAGGCAGAAGAAACGCATTGCGTTTTTTCCCACAGCGCTTTTCACAGAAAGTGTGCAGAGTTTTCCTCTGCGGACCCTCTGCTTCTATTATACTTATACAGAACACACCAATGTTTCTGTAGGTATAATTGATATGCTGCGATTTACAAAAACGCTTGTGTTTTTTGAAATCACAGCATTTCCGCTGCAGATTTTTTTCTGCAATGTGTGGATGGGATTAGCCAGAATCCCATCCATGTTGCAGGTACTGCCAAAGCGCCATGGTTTTTGACACAGCATTTCAGCCATGGCAAACCTGCAGCGTTTTCGCAACATATGGCCTTAAGTAGCAGAGATACTGCTCTGTTCCACAAGTAGTTATAAAAGAGGCTCATATCTGGCTCCCTACCTGATTTCTTCTTTATACTGACATATAATCTTATCCATAATTTTTATGGACATATTAGAAATCCAAAATGAATAATACATTCCTTTACGCTGCACGATCCAAAAATTATGGTAGACTTATTATTTTCTGTGGACACTGGACAAAGTCTCTGATTTTTAGAGGGATGTACAGAGTGTTTTCAGCCCATGCTGGACCTCATGCCTTGTCATGCCTGTACCTCTTTTTTGCCAGAACCAAGGTTCCTCTTGGATGCCAGTCCAATGCTGTATTTAAGTGAGATATGTGAAAGCAAAACTGTTATACAAGAACAGGATCAAATCTGATATCCTAAATACTGTGAACTTGGTGCTAAAATGTGGTCTTTGGAAATACATTAGGAACACATGATTTAAATTGATGCAATCCTGATCCTCTTGTATTATACCGGCACAGTACCAGTTCTGTGCTGAACTCGCGACATTTCTTTGTGCACTGTGGCTATGTGTTGTTTGCGGCACCAGGATCCAGATGATGAAGCTTTAGTCCGTTAACTTCTACTGAGATCATCTGAGGTTGCCTGGCACGCTGCCAGCCTTAAAGCGCTTGCTCTCTCTGTTTCTCATCAGCAGTGTTTCTTTCTAAATGAAATGCCCTTACAGCAGACAGCATCTTAAGGCATGTGGGAACATAGATCCAAAGTGAAGACATACAAGCTCTTCATCTCGCTTGACCCTGTGTAGCTGTCTGTAATCTACAAGCTAATTTACTGTATGGAGGCAGGAAATGCTGCAAACTAACTACATTGTTGTAATAAGTATCAGGGCTGTCCATCCAACACTTTTATCTAGAAAGTTGGCAGACAATTCAGCAATGGGAAGAAGCCTTTCATGGAAAATTGTATGCTCCCAAATAAAAAGAAACAGAACAGATAGGATAGGTGATAAATGTTAAGACACTGCCCCCCCCCATCAATAACAAGCAAGAGGGTCCCTTATTTGAATAGAGCATTGGTCATGGATTATGCTGCAGATTTTCCCTAGATTTACCCTATGATGTGCAAAGGGTGAGATTTGTGAAAATTGGCAACATAAATTGGCATGTGTATTTACAATGTGTATCACAGGTTAATTTCTCTTTCTGGTTAAAATTTTATCCACTTTGCTGCCACTATAAATGCAGCAGATTTTCTGTTCACAATTCCACAGTGAAAATCCACAGCGTATCCATCTTATCTGGGTATACCCCTAGACATGTATTATTTTTTGATGGCCAGTATTCACAGTCTGTTAAAAAAAAAAATGAACATGAATACACCCAAATTCTTTCATTGTTCTTAAAATGGCTGCCACATGGTCCTTTTTCATATGTATGCAGCCTTAATGTTGTTCCTAGGCCGAATGCTTTAAGGCAAAACAGAAAAATAACACGCTGTGGAAAAAAACATAGCAAAAGCACATTAGCGTTTTTGAAAACACAGCTTTTCCGCAGCTCTTTTGTTCGGCAATGTGTGGATGAGATTAACCAGAATTTCACTCGCTTTGCTAGTACTGTAAAACATACTAAATGTAACAAACAGGAACACATAACAAAATTAAGGGCTCACCCAAACATATTTTTTCTGATGCGTTTCCGCAACCTAGGACCTACCTGTAATATATTGTTTACAGTACTGGTCTCCTCATATTAGGAAGACATACTGTACCTTATGAGCCCTCTAAAGCTTCATAGCTATCAATGGCAGAGCTGGGGGCCTTTGTTATCTGTCCCGCTTTGTCAGCTTGCACTATCACAGAAAAACCCACAATATTCTATTATGGTGCAAAATAGGAAGAAGTTAATAGAGACAATAAAAGCATAAAATATGCAAAATGTATTAAAAATATGTGTTTAAATCTTACTGGGCCATATTCAGTATATGATAGAGAACAAGCTACAGCTAGAGCTACAGGAGAATGCCAGTGACCTTCAGCACTATATGTGATTAAAATCAATTTACAGCTTGCATCAGCTCACTCAGGAATATAGAGGCTTATGCCTTGTAACAGGAACACAAATTACAGTCACTTCTCCACAGTCTCATAGCAAGACCATGCAGATGAACTGTAACATCCCATTGATGTCAGTGCCGCCGTCTGTCGTTAATTGCAGGTGAATTTATTTCCACCTAATGCATATGTGAATAATTTAGATGGAGGACAGCGTGTTGGAGGGCAGTCTCGTCACATGATTTCCTGCTCGGTTTCCGCATTGCTGTAGAGAGCCACATTATCTCCAGGTAGCCCGAAGGATGTTAATCTGGATTGATGAGATAATTTAGTATTTCTGCATTAGGCCAACATGGAATATGAATTTGTGGATAAGATGACCTCATATGACGCCCAATTAATGTGAGAAAAGCAGACACCTTACTACACAATGATCTTTACAGCTGTGCTCCAATTCACACAATAGGTTTTACATTCAATTACTTACAATGCAAAGCAACAATTGTCTCCAGAATGGCTGCACAGAGCGATGAGAAAGTCTTATTATACTCATACTTCTAATGTCTAGAGGATAAGCAACCGGACAAACAAACCATCTAGAATGCATTAGTGACTGCACAAGTCAATGTCCAGCTTTTAATATCATTTTTAGACCCAACATTCTGTGTTACAACATTTCCTTATAGCACTTTTTTTTTCCTGATACAGAGTTCCAAATCCTCTGCATAGATAGAGAGTTAAAAGGAACCTGTCCAAAGCATTTCCACATGAGAATCTCTATGCTAGTCATGAAGCCTAAAGTAGGCATAGTCTGTCCGTTCTAACTATTGTTCAAAAAACGTGCCCCCTACCTATAAAAACCATGGGAGTTATTTATGAAGACTGGCATATACTACTCAAGTCTTTATCTCCCTTGTGCTGGAGTAAGATGCATCTAATTTATTAGGAGATGTCAAGGAAGATGAGGATTGAAGATTTGGATTTCAGCTGCCTGATGCTTTTCTTCATAGGAAGATAAGCCAGTGCAGAACATGTCTGTCAGCCACCTTCTCCCTTTGTCCAAGAAGTAGTTGAGCTGAATATCTTATGTGTCTGGCCAGTATAACTCGGACATCACAACACTAGTGTGAACAAAGGCTTTAAGTATTTGTTGTGAAACATTTTTGTGCATATACAGTATTACAGTTTGCCTGGTATGGTAAATGGTAACATTTATTTACCAAAACAAGGTCAAGATTATCTACTGTACTGGTGAAGCAAGCACTTCAAAGATATTCCTCTGGGTGGCATATGGCCATTGCTGCTGCTCTCTGCTACCTACAGTCATCTCTGAAACTTGTCTCTGGCATCTATAGACATGTTAAGTGAAGGCAGCATTGGAATACCAGTTGGAGGCTCTCTAGGACAGGTTACATGCTTATTGTAAAAGGTAAGTTCTAAATCAACATTTGAAGGGTGCCCTATTACTTTGCAATCTGTAAGTGTACGTTCATACTGCTTTGTTGCATAATATACCTCTTAATAAATTAGGCACAATTCCTGCCCTCCAGGCTAGGAGCTGACATAGATCTGAGCTATAATTTATGCTAATTTTTGGCGTAAATTATAGTAAATTTGTTGGGCAGCAAGAGACCACGCCCCTCTGCTAAGCCCCACCTTCTACATGCCCATTTTGGAAAAGTGGCATTTCTGAGAGAATATGTGCCCAAAAAGGCATAAAATGCAGCGCAGAAATGGATAGGCTGAAAAATTGGCGACTTCCATCATACATTGTATGTCAGAAATTGGTGTAAAATGTATGATAAATTTTGCCCCTTGTCTTGTAGAAAATGTAATAACATCTTAGGACAGAAATGTTAGACTTAAAGATGCACCAAATTTATCATTCATCGTGCAATGGTTAATAATTTTGGTACTAGTTACAGAAATGCAGATGCTAGCTAACCTGACCTGAAAATTCTCTTCATGATAAATTTGGCCCAAAGTTTCCTTCCCCACAAACCTGTGTCTCCTGCTCTTCATTGAGAGACTTGGTTAGCAGAATCTTAAAACCAGTGCAGTCAACTATAATAGACCATCAATATCTGTTACAGGCCTGGTGAAACAGAAGACACTATATATTGTATAGTGGCCATGCAATGTCACTGTAAGGCAGCGTGACTTGAAGCCAAGTCGTATCTTGAAGCTTTTGGGCCTCAATGCAAAATATGTAATGGGCCATTATGTACTTTGTGCTATTTAGAATAGTGATATATTTAATTTGGCAGAAGACGTTTTATGGCCCCCTCAGGGTCCAAGGTCTGGTAATGACTGCTACTGCTGCAGCCCCTATAGCTATGCTCCTATGCATGGAAGCAGAGATGCAGTAATATTACATGGCCACTATTATAGTATATGGAGCCCTCTGTTTCCGGTTACACACTTTCTATTGTACCAGGCCTGACAGCAGTCCCAAACAGCTCATCACTGCAGTGGCAGCTTCCCAACATATAAATGGCCGAATCTTAGGATATACCATCAAAAAAACCTTTACCTTGACTTCAGCAATCTATTGTTTATTGCCTATATTGCTAGTATGCAGGGTCATCAAACAGTGATGTTGTACTGTGTAATAGGTTGCCAGAAGTAAGATCATGCACAATAACACATGGAAGCAGGGACGTAACTATCGGGGTAGCAGCGGTAGCGGCTGCCACAGGGCCCGGGACATTAGGGGCCCCGGAGCCCTGTGGCAGCTGCTACCGCTAACCCCACAAACCAGTAATGACCCGGCAGGTTACGGAGCCCGCGGCCAGCTGAAGATGGCCGGGCCCCGGACCATTATGATAGCGGTCGGGGAACCAAGCTATATACTGTTATTATATAGGGGCCCTGGCTTATCAGGCCCCTTTCCATATAGATGGCAGCCCAGGGGAGGTGACTGAAAACAATAAACACATATTCTCACCTCTCCTGGGCGCAGCCTTCTCTCCGGCGCTCCTCCGTCATGACTGAGGCCTGTGATTAGGCCCCAGCGGTCACATGGGGCGCGGCCGCATAATGACGTCAGTGCGCCCCCACGTGACCGCTGAGGCCCAATCACAGGCCTCAGCTGCGACGTCGGAAGAGGGCCTGAAGACGCTGAAGACGGCAGGATGGAGCGAAGATGCCAAGGAAAGGTAAGACAAGGTGAGTATGAATGTTTGTTGTTTTTAATCACCTTCCCTGGGCCTCTGATTATTATACTCTGGGGTCTGAGGAGACACCAAAGTATAATAATAGCACCGAAGCGGAGGGGGCTGTCGGGAGCTTATAATACTGGGTGGGGGCCACTGTAGAGCATATAACACTGGGTGGGGGCCACTGTAGACCATATAATACTGTGTGGGGGCCACTGTAGAGCATATAATACTGGGTGGGGGCCACTGTAGAGCATATAATACTGGGTGGGGGCCACTGTAGAGCATATAATACTAGGTGGAGCCCACTGTGGAGCATATAATACTGGGTGGGGGCCACTGTAGAGCATATAATACTGGGTGGGGGCCACTGTAGAACATATAATACTGGGTGGGGGCCACTGTAGAGCATATAATACTAGGTGGGGCCACTGTAGAGCATATAATACTGGGTGGGGGCCACTGTAGAGCATATAACACTGGGTGGGGGCCACTGTAGAGCATATAACACTGGGTGGGAGCCATTGTAGAGCATATAATACTGGGTGAGGGCCACTGTAGCGCATATAATACTAGGTGGGGCCACTGTAGAGCATATAATACTGGGTGGGGGCCTCGTCTGAGCATATTTTACTGTTTGGGGACCCGTAACCGGTTCGGGGGGGTGGGGGCCCCATGTCAAATGTTCGCCTTGGGGCCCAGCCATTCCTAGTTACGCCACTGCATGGAAGCCATGCTGGTATACACCAAAGTACATACTTGCAAACTCTCCCAAAACATCCAGATGCTCATACAAAGAGAGGTGACATCCTGGATTCCCCTAAGAGTTGGAAAATCTCCTAGGCTCTCTGTTATAATATATGTGATGTGGGCACTTTCTGTGGCAGTCTCGGTGCAAAAAAGGGTGTGACTGGCAAATTTAATGTCTGCTTCATGAAAAGGGGGCATTACACACAGCAAAAGGCCTGTGCCAAACCCCAAAATAGAGCAGGGCTTTACTGGGAGTAGGCATGTTCGCTCGTTGGATCTAAAGGTGGTCGCAAGTATGCCTAAGGCTATGTTCACATCTTCGCCTGGTACCCACCCCTTGTGAATCCATATAAAAAAAAACAACGGATTCGTCAACAAAAAGGTCATAAACGGTTATACAGCGCATACCATAATCCGTCTTTTTTGATGGATTAGTTGATGTCCATCAAAAAACTGTCTGTTTGTGACATCTGTTTTTTTCCCCCTTCTTCATTCTGAGCATTCGCAGATAAGAATGAAGAGGGAAAAACAGATTGCAAAACGGACACAAACAGACTACTGTCCGTTGGTAATCTGTTTGTGTCCACCTTCCTTAGACTGTTGCTGTTTGTTGTGTATCCTTATTTTTTGGACTGAGCAAAACTGTGGCAAGTCTGACTTTTGTCTCTGTCCAAAAGAGCGGACACACGGCAGAAATGCTCAAAACGCATACCTGCGGATTGTTTTAAAAACCCATTGAAATGAATGGATTTTTTAATGACCCGTTCGAAATCAGTTTTTGTGATCTTTAGACGGATCACAGAAACTGATTCCATGCGGAAACCACAACGCAAGTGTGAACCCAGCCTAAGCATGGTGTTTTTTTGTACAGCACATCCTGGAGGTAAATTTGTTAACCACCTCGATGTAGACAGTACTGTTTTTAAGAGAAGTAACTATGTTTTATTTACTTCACATGGTAGATCACTGACATGGGTGCTAGGTAGGCTCCCTTTATGTCATCATCCACTGTGGCCACAATTGGTGGAGGTAGAAAAGTCAACTGCATTCTGTTTTAATAGAAAAAGCAGACATCTTACTATAGAATTATCTTTACGACTGAGCTCCAAATCCCATAAAAAAGGTTTTATATTCAATTACTGACAATGTAAAGCAACAATTGTCTTCAGAATGGCTGCTCAGCGCAATGTTCAATGTAACACTGAAGTACCCATTTGGAAAATGAATTGTTCTGTTCATTTGGTAAAATCATTCAGTCTTTAGAAGGCTCATTTACCTAAGTAATTCTATTTTAGTGATTACTGTAAAAAGGATGTGTCTCTGTCTATAGCGCTATTGCAGATTATATAACCACAGATAAACCAGCAGCGGCGGCGGCAAGGGATGAAGAGACCTGTGAGATGAAGAAACCTGTTCTCTGATATACATGAACGTCTTCCTTAGTAGCAACACTGGCACAGATTTATTAATCCTGTCTAAGATTTGGAAGGTGCAAACTGAAGGCTGAATATACTGTATCATGAAAGAAATTTTTATGCCACTTTTATGCATTTTTGCTTGTTTGTTTTGTCTGCAATTTGCACCAGATTTCCAACTGATGATTCTGCCGCATATTTAAGTATTTAAAAAAAAAATTACCTGTTTTTCTGTTTTCTCCATTTTTTGAAACTGCGCGAAGTAATAATTTTACACAGCTTCAGAAAGCTGGAGATTCCAGAGCAAAGGCAGAAACTTTACAAGCCATGTTCAGAAGTAGAGCAAAAGGATGGAAGGCAGAAGGAAGACACCTTCAACTGAGTACAAAACAGATTTTAGCCCTTTGTCTTTGTGTGTCTTTGTTACACTTTCTAGTATTCTGTAGACTTTGTGACTTTTAAAAATGTCACATGTAATAAATGTGTCTAAAATACTCCATCCAGGCCATAAACGGAAACAAAACAGGAAAGTACCAGGCTAGGTGGAAATGAGGAAAAAAAATTGCGCAAATACATAAGCGTGGCTAACATCAATAATACATCTCAAAATGTCCCAGAAAACTCCAGACTTAATGCATTCCCTATGAGTCTTAAAATCCGCCAGATTAAAATTCACCTAGTTGATAAATCTGGTACATCTATAGACTGTCTAGTCTACATTTATAGCACATATTAGTTGGCTTAGTTTGTGCCAGAGTTTTGTGGCAGAATATGGCGCATTCCTAGTTTACATTGTTACATCTTCCCACCCACTTGTCAAGTAAATTAGGAAAATTTAGCTTAAAATTAAGGTAGCAGTAAAACAGCACTGTATAGAACAAAAAATAATAGTTTGCAACAGCTTCCAATGGCCTGACTTCAATTCACTCAAAGGCATAAATAAAATGAGAGACATCAGTATTCCAGGAATTAATAATCTTGTGAAATGTATTCACCATTCATGGGTGTAACAAATGCACCAAGATATAGCCATAAATATGACAGAACATTGCTCTAAATAAACCCTTAAATATCTAGAAAATAAGCAACCAGACTAAGCCAGTTTTGAGAACATATTCATTTTAATGTGTCTATTCACATATCCATTTTTGTTTTGTTTTTTTACTGACTGTCGTCAAAAAAATAACTGGCATGCTATATCTTTGTTAGTTTTCACGGACCCAATAGAAAGCAATGGATCCGTTTTTAACTGATGTAAAATAGATTGATGTCTGTTTTACATCTGTTAAGAATGGATCAGTGGGTTGGGTCAAATAAGAAAGACAAATGAAATTCATCTGTTTTTTTTTTTTTTAAAAAAACTGATGCAAAACAGAAGACAGTTGGCCATGAAAAACTGAAAAACGAAACAGAACGGATGCAAAATGACGTACATTTCCATTTTTAATGGCCGTTAGAGCTGTAAAAATACGTCACTGTCGTGTGCATAATGCATAACAGACTGGCTAGATTGGCTGCAGCAGTCACCTGGCACAAAAGGGACTTCACTGCTGACATCAGATGGGGGACCTATAAACAAAAGGTTCTGCCTTTACCAGAAATGTAGAGGTGAGTAATGTTTTTATGCTATTGGTCCATCAGTAGCACTATGAAATATTAAGAAAGACAACTAGTCAGACAAAGTCAGACAACCCCTTTGATGTAAGAAAGACTAATGGTATATTTTATTTTATTTATTTCTGTTTTTGTTGTTCCTTTATATCATATAATTCAGAATCCCTGAAAACATCATGGTGAGAGATCTGCAGATCTAAGGCTGGGTTCAAATTATATTTTATATATATTTTATATATTAGCAGGTTAAGACTGGCCAGTGTAAATCAGTATATAGCTATAAAAAGTGGATAACATAGAATATGTCATTCCATTCAATGCATGAGCAGGCCTAATCTAATCATGACAAGACCTGCTCCTTGTCATGAATGTGGCGAATCCTATGCATCATCAAGCCCAGTGAATAATTTTGGCTGCAGTATATTTCACATATCCTTTTTTTCCCTTGTGGGTGAAATATGCCCCTTTTATGTAATATTTTTAAAGGGCTTTTCTACAAGCTTAATACTGATAACCTATGCTCAGGATAAGTCATCAATACCAGATCTGCAGGGGTCCACCACTTGCCACCCTCAAACCAACCATGGCACACATGAGGGCGCCGCTTCCACTTCACAAGCCTGTGACATCACTTTCACGAGTCACAAAGTAGCTACTTCCCAATTAAATGAATAGGGCTGAGCTGAAATAACAAGAACAGCCTCTATAAAATGAACAGCAACTGTTATGCCCATTGTATGCCTGTTAAAGTAAACTCCATTTATTCTGAGGAATTGCTCTTGGCTGTGAACACAAAACCATCAATCTGCATACAACATATCTCTCTGTACAACAAATGCTACTTTAGCCACTTTAGACAACACTCCATAAATTTACCATTATCATTGCCAATGACAGTATCTGTTGGAGAATTGAAGGATGCAGTACTACAATATTTTAATATAGCAAGATGAGTTAAAGGAGCACAAAACCACAGAAGTGATTACTTATTAATAAAACTTAGATACTTTTAGATTTCATTATCATCAACACTTTCACTGATGCATTTCATCTGACGGTTTGTGTTCTGCCATTACAAAAGCAATAATGCCAAAAATGAACAAGTGATTGGATCAGACAGTAATATCCGGGAGTACAATGCTGCGATCGCGGTCTGGGTCACTGTTTACAGCTGATAATGATCAGTAGCAGCCGAACACTGAAAGAGATCAAATTATTCTATGGCGTCATGAGTCAAAAGTTTTAGTTTAACCCCAAATGTATTCTTTGCATTTGACACTAAGCAGAAATATAAAAGTATAATCCACATGACACACAGAGAAATCTCTAAGTGATGACCACCCAAATTTGCATAGAAAAATAGTCCTTTATATGGGTGGTCTATTCAAAGAAAAAGTATGCAGAATGGAGAATAAAGTGTGTAATGGAGTCAGCAAGCACGTACAGTCCCTCCAAACCCGCAAATAACGATGAAAGAGCAAAATATTAGGTATTTTGTGTTTGGTATCACATCAGTATATTACATAGATTCAGACCTAGACTTAGACTAATAAAACAGCTATAGTACTGTACACAAGTCACACCAACCCACACATAGAGGGCCCCGACATTTTAAAGTCCTCTGATGATCTACATATCTCCTAATTTAAGATGTCCTCATAATTCTTGGTTCCCAGTATGGCTTTTCTCTTGTTCCTACTTGCCAGCATGGCTCCTGTTCTCAATTCTGGTCCTCAGCATAGTATCCTGTGTGGTTCTTCTCCTGTACACCCCAGCATGACTCCCTTCTCATTCCTATACCCCAATATGGCTCCCCTTTCCATTTTCCCTCTTCACTGTGTTGTTCAGCAGCATGACATTGACTCTCTGCTCCAATGTGATCCTAGTCATTTCTCCTCTGATGTCCCTTGCCATGTCTCATGCTCTTGCTTGCTGCAGTCCAGTGATGCGACACAGCACAGAGCAGCATCCATATTGGTCTTAATTTTGTGGTGTGTTCAAGTAAGTTCTCACTGAAAAATTTGCTCAAAAGAGTGGTCTTTGGTTTAATAAGGGGCTGGTCTGTTTATAGAGAGGTAGCTTCCTAAAAGAAATAGTCATTAAGAAGAAGAAGAGTCTTCTCACAGGAATGGTCTTCTTTTTCACTGCACTTATCCATCATGTACTGTACATATGTAGCAAAGTTTAACTTGACACAATGAGCAATTTTTGTATGATGGAAATTCCATTCATAATAGTTGTCTCAGAGAATTATTCTGCAGATAAAGAGTGAATGGGATACAAAGCTTTACTAGCTCTGAGGTTCCTTCATAATGAGGACTGGTGAGGGTCCTGGTAGGTGGACACCACCAGTGATAAAGAAATTCATATACTATTAAGATGCCATCCCTTTCTATGGTGGAAAACCTCTGCAAGCACAAACTATAGCAACCTATATAGAATTACTTTTTGGTGGAATTGCTTCATGAGTAAGGTGTGGCTTCAAGTGGGGTCATAGGTTATATCTTATGGTCCTTTCTAAGCATGAGGATACATACACAATTATTTTCCTGTCAGAATTACAGATCAATATTTTCCTCTTGGATTCATGTATCCCAATATGTGAGGTGCAAGATAACAACAACAAAAACATGATTTTGCAATACTCTGCTTTTGCGAAGATGTATATGCTATATGTAATTGTTCATGTCTGGCCACCGAGTGGAGTGATGCAAGTTGCAGCTTGTTGAAGTTTTTGCAGTAATATACTGAATATATAATATTATATATAGATATATATTATAATGAGCCCTTACACTGAAGTAATCCAATACATAATACATCTCTGAACAGCTGGTTACCTAGTTCACCTAATATGGTAACAGATAAATGCTAAATGTCCCTGTTTGTTAAAATGTACACGGTCCATTGCATATAATTAATAGTAAAATAATCTTGACAGACAGGAATTGCCTAACAGTTGTGCGCACAGTGAAGATACAAAGCACATGTGGTTACTGTTTACACTTACTCTCAGAAGGTTCTTTAGACCGCCTTCCACTTGAGGGCTTCCTCAGCAAACTCCTTCCTGAGGTAAAGAGGCTTGATAGTTCTTCAAGGGGACTTGTTGGCGTCCTGGATCGTGAGCTGCTTTGAGATGTACAATAAGTGCTGGTAGATGCACTGACTGACTTCCCTTCTGGTGTGTTTCTGACATTAGAATGAGGCACTGATGGAGAACTTCTTGATAGACTTCCTGAATGCACAGAATCATAAGGTGGAGGTCTTTTGAGGCTTAGAGGAGTCAGAGACCTACCCATGCTCACAGGAGAGGGAGAAGCTGAATGACTTTTAGGATAGCCATGTGGAGACTGTGTTCTGTAGGTGGTTGAAGCATGTGGTGGGGAAGATGAATGACCAGATGAGGGAATTCCATGGGAAACAATGGTTTGGTCTTTATCTACTTTCTGGTGTCCTGGAATGTGTGTTGGAACTGGTGACGGTGAAGCAGAAGCTTGTTGTTTGATGTAAGACACATTTTCCAATACTGGTAGCTTTGTTACTTCAAGAGGAGTTAAAGGAGATTCATCAGAATTTGGTGAACATTGTGCTGGTGCTGGTGGAAACACCAATAATGGAGGCCTTTGAGATAATAGATTTGGAAATGGAGGGGGAATGTCACAAATCTGGCCCTTGGGAGTTGATGGCACTGAGGACTTGGTGAATTCTAAGTCAGGCACTGTGGGAGTAGCACACTGAGAAGAGCAACTAACATGATCCAAATCATAAAGACACCTTGAGTCTTGACCTACATCATCAAATATAGGGTATTTCATTTCTTCATATACGGCCTCACATTGATCTTCTTCATCTCTTTTAAAGTCTCTTAAAATATTTCCAACCATTTCAATATAAACAGGTTCTTCATCCTCTCGGTCTCCTGTTCCACAACTGATGTGAGATGACGATGCTTCTCTAAACAAAGTACCCTTCATTGGTCCATGCTTTTTAATGTATGTCTCATCAAATGATGTGCTAAGATGTGTGGTTGGATTTCGTTTAGGCTTGGGAGGAGGAATCTTCTTAGTATATTCATCACTGTGAGGTCTTTGCTTTGATGCCACTGAGGAATTAAAGAAAGAAGTCAGTCATAAATTTGTTATACCTACATCTATTGATTTGTTTTATTCCATATGTTTAATTTAATAAAATAAAATTGTCACATATATTTACATAAAACTGAAAAGTACATTTTAAATATTGATAATTTCATGACCAAACATAAAGTTGTTATGTTAACCTACAGTACGAGGGAAAACACTTGTAGGTTTTCTATTGTAGATCCAATGTTTTCGAGTGGAATGAGACTGTAAGAACAACTGATACGTAGCCTCAATCTCAAAAATAACAGTGATTCAGATCTTCGCTCCTCTACTTCATATATTGATATATAGTTTAAAGAAAGTTTCAAAGTTATAAGTCAAGATTTTATACTTTGTCTTGGATAAATACAGTTGCCATACAGCAAACACATTCTGTTGGACTAGAAATTGTAAAGTATTGATGTGAAACTACTTATCACAAATGTATGTCTTTTATAAAAACTTACAATTAGGGTTCCTTTAGAAGGAAGAAAACTCACTCTATTACCACCTATAGACGGATACCTTTATTTTGATGTCCTTAAATATGACTATATCTGCCAGACCAGAAGCACTCATCTGTAGAGAGTACTATTTCTGAGTTTTTGCTCCTCATCAGTCCAAGCAAAGTTATGGTTGTCTGATTGAGATGCCATTGAAGCAGCTGATGGCAAACTCTTTGCTGAGATCCAGGGTGAGTCTTACATGCAATACTCCCTACATCCAGACTTTCTACAAAAGTGATAGACTGCCCAGCAATTCCAATGGCAAATGTGACATTGTTATTTACTCCATTAGCGATCACTATAAATATTGTGTTTTCATTGTATCGTGTGGGTTGTTATGTTTACAGTGATACCAAACACATCCTCGTTTTCTGACATTTATTTAATAAAGTTTTTTATTAAAATGGGATTATTGTAATTTACTTTGCTGTTTCAAAGCATTCATTATATAATATATCTCTATATACCAGTACATTATGCACTTAAAAAAGGAAACTATTATTGAGGCTTTTAGTCTGAGAAAATGCTCGATTTATTGGTCTCAGATACAAGACTCAGGACAAAGGTAGTAGAATCAATGCTGAATTGATGGTGAGTGAGGTCTGTTGTGTACAAGTCTCTGCTCTGCTGTAAGGAGTCCAGGTGTGGGGAGCAAGGCTGATCTTTGCTCAGTAGGAGTCCCTGCTTAGCTGTAAGGAGTCCCAGCAGCCAGGTGTGGACAGGACCTGCAGCATTGAAACACAGGAATTCATAGTATTGAACCATTTGTCCCTTAAAAGTATTGAAATGGATTTGAAAATTTGATGCATTCTGCAACCATACTGTGAGTAACCAACTCAAGTACAGTGCAATAAAGTTTGAAAAGTGAATCACTTCCCAAACAATAGACAATTATGCTCTTTCCTGTGTTTAACAGTGAGAAAAATCTACAATTTTCCTCCTCTCAATTTAATAATATCTGCTACATTTGCACCTACAGTATGACGCTGTGCTATTGCCAGCTGGGTGGTGTCTCTACATACCTCTAATTCTTGATTGGAGAGGCTTTTCTACATTTTACAAATGCTTGAGCTCACCATGATCATTTGTGAAGTGTTGCTGTTATTGTTTTCTCACTGATCTGCTAGTGCTACAGTATACTTGGCATAACAGTTTGATTCATTTCTCATAAACATCTACATAGTATGTGGTAGATAAACATTGGTAATGCAGTCTCACCAAGATTCTACTTATTTATGTTGCTTATGCAGAACACATTTTTACAGATTGTTGCCATTCATATCAGTTCCTGTCCCCAATACAGACACACCACATTAACCTTTGGCATATATTGTAGGAAATATACTATTCATTCACACACTATACAGTCATAGAATATAATGTATACAGTGCATTAAGACATGCACTAATTCATATAAAAATGCATAAACATATTAGAGGCATATGGACACTAATGTAAATATCAAAATCTGCATCCTCTTTACCCAGTAAAGGTACAGTACACTCGTAGTAAGCGACCAAGCTGAATTGCTGAAACTTCCTTTCCTGATTTATTTTCAACAAAATAAATGTAAGTTAACATGATGGACAATTGGAAAGGGGTATGATTGATGAAAATATGCAAAGTTTGTATGTAGTCTGTTACCATGGAGACTTAAAGGTTTACAGTGGAGCTGTAAACACAGAACAGTTAAATATTTTTAATCAAGACTTTTTGTTGCTTTGTTTTTAATTCTGAATGCTTTACTGCAGTACAAAAGTATTATAAAAACAATATCTTTATTGGGTGACAGAAACATTATATTTGCAAAATTTTAAAAAACAGCCCTTTTATCTGGTAAGTTTACAAATAAATGGGGATTGGAGCAGCGGCACAATATTTAAGGCTAGGCTACACAGCAACTTTTGCTGCAACTCCTGTCATGTCACCAAAGATCATCATGTTGCAAAACACTGTTTGGCCAAAATCGCTGTTTAGTCCTAGTCTAAAAGGTGAGAGAGGGTGAGAGAAGAGAACACATTTTAAATATATTGCACCAAGATCTTTGAAGCGATTTTTGTGCCATGATAGCTTACAAATAAACATTTCTTGTTAGGCATTGAAGTTAAAGATGTTCTGTTTGTTGCTATGTTTTCATGTGTTTGGTATGTTTGCACAGTATTAGGACAATTTATATTCTCTTAATATCAATGCCCTCAAATAATATTGTAAGTGTACAGTCATGGCCAAAAGTTTTGAGAATGATACAAATATTAATTTTTACAAAGTCTACTGCTTCAGTTTTTCTAATGGCAATTTGCATATACTCCAGAATGTTATAAAGAGTGATCATCTTAACAGCAATTACTTGCAAAGTCAATATTTGCCTAGAAAATGAACTTTATCCCCCAAAACACATTTCAACATCATTGCAGCCCTGCCTTAAAAGGACCACCAAACATCGTTTCAGTGATTGCTCTATTAACACAGGTGTGGGTGTTGATGAGGACAGGGCTGGAGATCAATCTGTCATGATTAAGTAAGAATGACACCACTGGACACTTTAAAAGGAGGCTGGTGCTTGCCATCATTGTTTCTCTTCTGTTAACCATGGTTATCTCTAAAGAAACACGTGCAGTCATCATTCCACTGCACAAAAATGGCCTAACTGGGAAGAGTATTGCAGCTAGAAAGATTGCACCTCAGTCAACAATCTATCGCATCATCAAGAACTTCAAGGAGAGAGGTTCCATTGGTGCCAAAAAGGCTCCAGGGCGCCCAAGAAAGACCAGCAAGTGGCAGGACCGTCTCTTAAAAGTGTTTCAGCTGCGGGATCGGGCTACCAGCAGTGCAGAGCTTGCTGAGGAATGGCAGCAGGCAGGTGTGAGTGCATCTGCACGCACTGTGAGGCGGAGACTCTTGGAGCAAGGCCTGGTCTCAAGGAGGGCAGCAAAGAAGCCACTTCTCTCCAGAAAAAACATCAGGGACAGACTGATATTCTGCAAAAGGTACAGGGAGTGGACTGCTGAGGACTGGGGTAAAGTCATTTTCTCTGATGAATCCCCTTTTCGATTGTTTGGAACATCTGGAAAACAGCTTATTCGGAGAAGAAGAGGTGAGCGCTACCACCAGTCTTGTCTCATGCCAACTGTAAAGCATCCTGAAACTATTCATGTGTGGGGTTGCTTCTCAGCCAAAGGAATCGGCTCTCTCACAGTCTTGCCTAAAAACACAGCCATGAATAAAGAATGGTACCAAAATGTCCTCCAAGAGCAACTTCTCCCAACCGTGCAAGAGCAGTTTGGCACTCAACAATGCCTTTTCCAGCATGATGGAGCACCTTGCCATAAAGCAAAGCTGATAACTAAATGGCTCAGGGAACAAAACATAGAGATTTTGGGTCCATGGCCTGGAAACTCCCCAGATCTTAATCCCATTGAGAACTTGTGGTCAATCATCAAGAGACGGGTGGACAAACAAAAACCAACAAATTCAGACAAAATTAAAGCATTGATTCTGCAAGAATGGACTGCTATCAATCAGGATTTGGTCCAGAAGTTGATTGAGAGCATGGCAGGGAGAATTGCAGAGGTCCTGAAGAAGAAGGGTCAACACTGCAAATATTGACTTGCTGCATTAACTCATTCTAACTGTCAATATAAGCTTCTGTTACTCATAATATGAATGCAATTATATTTCTGTATGTGATAAAAACATCTGACAAACACACATAAAAACCAGAGGGCAGCAGATCATGTGAAAATATAATATTTGTGTCATTCTCAAAACTTTTGGCCATGACTGTACAAAGGTGGTCATTATGAAGCAACATAGCATATGATAGATGGCATTGAAACCAGTCACATTGCTAAAGTTAGCTGACTTTAGTGCATATTCCACACTAAATAAAGTTTAATCAGTTATAATTAATTAATAAAGTTTATGGACACACCTGCAATGATTGTGTATTGTTCATTTGCTTTCCAAATGCAAAATAAAACAACTTTCTAAATAGTTTTTAATAAAAAATTACAATTTTGCTGCTGTTGAATCTATGCAATGTTTTTACATAGCTATGTGTGCTCCAACTTGTGACATATATCTGACAAAGCACTGATAGTGGATACTATTGGCTCAGGGCTAATGTCATCACTCTTGGAAGGAAACAACCATATTAAGTTAACTTGAGTGGTTGGAGCAGGTTGGAAGCTACATATAAGGAGGTCTAAGAATACATGAAAAGATACAGGCTGAAGCCTACAACCTTCTTTTATTCAAGGTAACCACTAATATATGTACAAATCATTTGACCACAGCCTTTAAAGAGGACCTTTGTTGTCTTCCAGCATGCGCTACAACACATTTAGCGCACTGATTCAGCACACTGTTAGTTTTGCAGGTATGTGCCCCGGTGCCAGAGATATTGGTGCCGTTAGTTTTGCTACCGATGTCACTGCACTGTCAGCTCATGGTCATTGCGGGGTGATGAGAGAGGTACCCTGATGGTGCATTTCTATAGACTTGTACTGTCAGTGGGAGCATTCCTCACTGCCCAGCAATGACACTGATCTGTGAAGCCCTCTCTTCTGATAAAGCAGAGATATCAGTACCGACACTAATGGCATCAATATCCCTGACAGCGGGGAACAACTGCAAACTGACTGAATTCAGTGCACTGCCAGCTTTGCAGCGGTACGTAAGATGGCAGATGTTAGAGGACATGAAAGGTCCTCTTTAAGCAACATCACTTTTAAAATGATGGTATAGTAAGCAGTGGCATGTTAGCCTGTCAGAGGTTAGCCTGTGAAATCTAAATATCTACTTTGAATTAAAGCTTCACATTAGGCATTCCTCTAGTTAATACATCCTGTTTCTTCAATATCCTCTATTAACATCTCTACATGGGATAATGATAATTTTCTTGGACTGTAATAGGAATTATAATCCTAATGTTAGCTGTTCTCAAACTAAGTGGAATTGTTTCGAAGAGAATGGAGCACTTTAAATGGAGGAAGATTATAATAAAATAATTGTGCGACAGGATTCAAGCAGAGATTCCAATTTAACAAGTATTTAGAAGCGCGTAGCTAATTGCGGGAATAGTGCGGGTCATTGGCATCAACATGTAATGAGTGGATCTTATCTGCACAACACCAGAATGGAAAAAGACAATACCAGCATGTCAACTTGTTATCTTGGTATCTATTAAATCCTTTAAAACCTTAAAAATATTTAAAGAGAACCTTACAGCTCTCCTGACATATCTTTGTCATCATATCCTCATGAAATGTCTTTCCTCAGTTATCCCTTCTGGAAATGTATGAATAGACAGCTGGGTGTTACTATTCCTGTTCTGATTTTCTACTGACAGATGAAGATCTACAGTGAATTTAGTTTCTACCAGTTATACTCATATAGTTTTAACGTAAAGCATATCTATAATTTCTTTTGACTTTTCTGGGTGTTTCCATGTATATGTACATGAGGAGTACCACTTTATGGTGATATTTTACTTCTATTTAGCAATTGTAGCAATGTTCCCCTATGCAGGATTTATCTGCAGTTTGTAGTTCTCCCTGAGCTGGTAGATGGAGAGTAGCTGCCTTCCACTGCTAAAAGTAATGAAAGGAGAATCTGCTCCTTATCTGTCAATACTTTGGTTGTTACAGACAGTCCCTATTTAAATCCAGTATCAGACTAAGTGATAATACACATGACAGACTTTCTCGGCTGTGAGCTTTCTGCGGTCTGTGTAAAAATGGAGCATGTTCTATTTTTTCATGGATATCACTATTGGGTCTATTTTCATAGACACAATTCACTCATTCAGGTGAAGACGGATCCAGTACAGATCCATTAAACAAATAGCCAACCTTCAGTTCAGTTGTGTAAATAGAACACGTTGCTAAATCTAAACCTAAATTTTAATGGGAGGTAGAAACTTGCATAGAGCCATGGTTTTCACATACAGTGGGGAAAAAAAGTATTTAGTCAGCCACCAATTGTGCAAGTTCTCCCACTTAAAAAGATGACAGAGGCCTGTAATTGTCATCATAGGTAGACCTCAACTATGAGAGACAAAATGAGAAAACATATCTAGAAAATCACATTGTCTGATTTTTTAAGAATTTATTTGCAAATTATGGTGGAAAATAAGTATTTGGCCACCTAAAACAAGCAAGATTTCTGGCTCTCACAGACCTGTATCTTCTTCTTTAAGAGGCTCCTCTGTCCTCCACTCATTACCTGTAGTAATGGCACCTGTTTGACATTGTTATCAGTATAAATGACACCTGTCCACAACCTCAAACAGTCACACTCCAAACTCCACTATAGTGAAGACCAAAGAGCTGTGGAAAGACACCAGAAACAAAATTGTAGACCTGCACCAGGCTGGGAAGACTGAATCTGCAATAGGCAAGCAGCTTGGTGTGAAGAAATCAACTGTGGGAGCAATAATTAGAAAATGGAAGACATACAAGACTACTGATAATCTCCCTCGATCAGGGGCTCCACGCAAGATCTCACCCCGTGGGGTCAAAATTATCACAAGAACGGTGAGCAAAAATCCCAGAACCACACGGGGGGACCTAGTGAATGACCTGCAGAAAGCTGGGACTAATGTAACAAAGGCTACCGTCAGTAACACACTGCCGCCAGGGACTCAGATCCTGCAGTGCCAGACATGTCCCCCTGCTTAAGCCAGTACATATCTGGGCCCGTCTGAAGTTTGCTAGAGAGCATTTGGATGTTCCAGAAGAGTATTGGGTGAATGTCATATGGTCAGATGAAACCAAAGTAGAACTGTTTGGTAGAAACACAACTCGTCGTGTTTGGAGGAGAGTGAATGCTGCGTTGCATTTAAAGAACACCATACCTACTGTGAAGCACGAGGGTGGCAACATCATGCTTTGGGGCTGTTTCTCTGCAAAAGGACCAGGACGACTGATCCGTGTACATGAAAGAATGAATGGGGCCATGTATCGTGAGATTTTGAGTGCAAACCTCCTTCCATCAGTAAGGGCATTGAAGATGAAACGTGGCTGGGTCTTTCAGCATGACAATGATCCCAAGCACACTGCCAGGGCAATGAAGGAGTGGCTTTGCAAGAAGCATTTCAAGGTCCTGGAGTGGCCTAGCCAGTCTCCAGATCTCAACCCCATAGAAAACCTTTGGAGGGAGTTGAAAGTCCGTGTTGCCCAGCGACAGCCCCAAAACATCACAGCTCTGGAGGAGATCTAAATGGAGGAATGGGCCAACATACCAGCAAAAGTGTGTGCCAACCTTGTGAAGACTTACAGAAAACGTTTGACCTCTGTCATTGCCAACAAAGAATATATAACAAAGTATTGAGATGAACTTTTGTTATTGACCAAATACTTTTTTTTTCCACCATAATTTGCAAATAAATTCTTAAAAAAATCAGACAATGTAATTTTCTAGATATGTTTTCTCATTTTGTCTCTCATAGTTGAGGTCTACCTATGATGTCAATTACAGGCCGGCCTCATCTTTTTAAGTGGGAGAACTTGCACAATTGGTGGCTGACTAAATACTTTTTTTTCCCAACTGTACATATGTGTCCACCCTATTTCTTTTTTGAATTTTGTTACTCAATCTTCAAACTACAAATCTAATTCAATATCACAACAAGCTAACTAAACCATTGACAATACACATCACAAAAAAATAGATGAACAATGAACACACATAGATAAACATAAAATATATCTCTCCACAGTTCTATCACAAAATCTAGTTTCTTTTTCAAACATAGTCATATCATGCCACGCATCTTAGGATATGTCAAGCCAGGAGGAAAGTAAGAAGGTCACATCCATAAGTATCTATATTGTAAACATAGTGCAAAATGTACTTGAGTCATAAAAACAGGGTTGGAGCTCCAAGATTTATAGTATAGATGGCTTATATTATCTTAGTGTCAGATAGTTCATGTAATGGAATGCTGTGAGCTCCTTTATTTAAGCTAATGTTTTAAAGACTCCCAGTGGAAACACAACTTCCATCCTTACACCTTCACCTGTCTACCACACTCTGCACATCTTTTATGTATACTGTACTCTCTTCTTATAGTGCAGCCTTCTTTCTGCTTCTGGTCAGACTCCATTATGATTTTTAGACTTGGTCTTTTTTCTTTCTGTTTGAGCTTTGCTGTTGATCCCATGATACACAACATCATATGGGCAGCTAAGGACTGTACCATATCTGCCTGTAGTAGCTGTGATAAAAGTTTCTGTTCCCCATCCCTGTGAAAAAATTGGGTGGTACAGTCTGGGTAATTTTATTATATAGGAAGCTTTTGCTTGTATGGGTGACACATAGATCTTCATAGACACATGTAGAAAAGCATGTCACTAGAGTCTGATCCACACTGTTACTAGGCAACCATCCCTGTCTGATGCTCAGAGATAGAGGCAGAAAGAAACAGAATAGATGAGAGAATGACACCTGGAATACCACAATGGAGCACTTTAGGTTTAGGTGGAGTGTCCCTTTAATTACTATTATATTCATATTTATATGCTCTGACCATAGAGTGCAGAGTAATTCAATGAAGGCAGAGAGCAATAAGTACAGATAATTGTAAATGTGTGATGGCAAAAAAAATCTGGAACAGAATCCACCTGTGCTCAATTCTTTCAGTAAGAAAACATATGTAGAAATGTTTTTTCCTATTAAAAAGCTAGTGTCAACTTCTCCATTACCTTCACGATATAATAATAGCTGTTTCAAAATTGCTGTTGTTTCAAAGAATTTTATTTTGAGAGGTTTTATATAAATTGCATTTGAAAAAGCTGTACAAGTGGGAATGGCATAATAAGTGTGGGATATAACAGAATACATTATACTCTGTGTTCTTATTTTGAGAACATTTTGCGACGGCTCGGTATGATACTTTCCATAATAGTCATTTGTAATGAAGTATAAGTTAGAGTTTTATTTTTAGCAGCAAGTACAATATGCTGTCATTCTAATCTACAGAAATGTCTCTTTATTACAGTATATGCAAAGAGATTTTTGCTATAACTATGATTGATAATGTGATAAGTTGTTTCGTATGAAAGTGGACACAGTAAGGTCATTGTAGGACACTGTGCTTCGGACAATGATTTACATGTAATGGTCAAGTTTGTTTTACCATACACCACACTACAGGATTCACTAAGTAACCTGGATATTGATTGAAACATATTACTGAGGTTGTAAATCATATTAGATGATATATAAAACATACAAGACTTGAAATGGAGCAATAAAACTCAAGTGTTGGGACATGACAATTTTAATTTTTATTGGTATGCCTCTCCCATTTGGACTCAGATATTGATACACTACTGCTTCATTCACACCAACATCTCTGCTTGCTGTCAATTTTCATTTTTATTGGTATGATGTTATTCACTCAGCTTTAATGAAGCCACTGTCTCCATTCCCTGCTGTTTCCTCCCCCCTTTTTTCTCACCTGACCCTTCTTTAACAGTTTCTGATTCTATCTCCATATTCCCACACCCCTTTTCACACCTGATACAAATGAAGCAAATGTATTGCTAGATAGTATAAATGTAAGTCCACTGGTCATTTGTGACCTAGGTCATTTGGCATCTTCCAAGTGCAGATTCTAAGTGTACAGACCAGAATTAGGCCAGAATTGGACCAGAAGGTAATAACAACCCACTAAACGAAAACCAAGCAATTATCCACAAAATGCTTCTCACTATAATCACCATCTGACCATCTCTGCTCAGCTACGCACAAACCTGCAAGCTTTCCGCCCCAAATACACCCCACACTCTCTCCTATTTACACCTGCTATCCCTCTCCCTGCTACTCCTTACTTCTGGCGACATATCTCCTAATCCTGGACCACCCCAGCACCTCCCTGCTGTCGGATCTTTCCACACAACCAGCAACAGCGCACGGAACCCCCTAAACCTTACACCTATCTTACCCACTCCTGCCCCTCCCCACGTCCTCTCTGGTGCACTATGGAACGCTAGCTCTGTATGCAACAAACTTGACTATATCCCCGACCTCTTCATTTCTCATAAATTATCATGTCTTGGTATCACAGAAACGTGGCTAACACCCTCATACACCACCTCCCCTGCTGTCCTCTCCTATGGAGGTCTGCAATTCTCGCACACTCCCCACCCCAACAATAAACCTGGTGGAGGCGTAGGCGTACTCCTGTCTGACAATTGCTCCTTTGCCCCAATCCAACCGATACCTGCTCTCACCATGCCCTCCTATGAAGTTCACTCTGTTTGCATTTACTCACCCTCCAACCTCCAACTGGCCGTCATATATCGACCGCCAGGACCTACCGCTGCCTTTATCGACCACTTCACCACCTGGCTAATGCACTTCTTATCCACAGACACCCCCACCATCATCATGGGTGATTTCAACATCCCCATTAACACAAACCACCCCCCTCCGCTTCCAGTCACTTGTCCCTCACTGCCTCCTTTGGTCTCTCTCAATGGTCCTCCTCTGCCACCCACACAAAGGGGCACACGCTTGACCTCATATTCAACCGCCTCTGCTCCTTAGTCAACCTCTCTAACTCTCTGTCCACGCTCTCTGACCACAACCTGCAGACATTCTCTGCCCTCTCGTCTGTAATAGACCCTCCAACCCCTAAACCAAAACGCCCCCGCAGGAACCTTAATCACCTTGACATTCGCACGCTCTAGGACTTTCTGACCGCTCGCTGACATATCCTCACTCCAGGACGCACATACCGCCACTGACTTCTACAATACCACCATTACTTCAGCCCTTGACTCTGTGGCCCCCTTCACTAACACCAGAGCCAAACCGATCAATAGACAACCCTGGCACACTGACCTGACTAAAAAAAAAAAGACGTGCCTCATGGGTTGCAGAATGACTCTGGAAGAAAAGCCACTCCCAGGAGGACTTCCTTAAGTACAAAGAGGCAGTACTCACATTCAAGAACACACTCACCTCTGCAAAGCAGGTCTACTTCACCACTCTAATATCTGCCCTATCCCGCAACCCCAAACAGCTATTCACTACCTTCAACTCCCTTCTCTGTCCTCCTGTGCCCACTCCATCACTTATCACAACTGATGACTGCCTCTTATTTCAAAAGCAAAATTGACACCATCAGAGACAGTCTCACCCTACACCCCCAACAATCACTCTACCCAAGTGCTCGGTGCTCTTCATTTTTAACTTGTTTCTCTACCATCACTGATGAAAAGCTCTCCACCCTAAATCCCACCTCACCTCCTGCGCGCTTGACCCGATACAGTCACATCTCATCCCCAAGCCATTACTCCTGCCCTAACCCATCTCTTCAACCTATCCCTAACCAATGGATCCTTCCCTTCCACCTTCAAATATGCTACCATCACACCTATGCTTAAGAAACCCTCCCTCGACCCGTCCTCTCCAGCCAACTATCGCCCCATCTCACTGCTCCCATACGTCTCTAAACTGCTGGAGCAACACGTCCACTCCGAACTATCATCCTATCTCTCGTCCAATGTGCTCTTTGACAGACTACAGTCAGGCTTCAGACCCCATCACTCCACAGAAACTGCCCTAACCAGGGTCACTAATGACCTTCTAACTGCCAAAGCCAAGTGTCACTACTCTGTCCTCCTCCTCCTCGAACTCTCCTCTGCCTTTGACACAGTCGATCATTCCCTCCTGTTACAAACGCTCTCATACCTTGGCATCTCAGACCTGGCCCTTTCCTGGATTTCCTCATACCTCACCAACTGCATGTTCAGTGCCCACGCGACGACTGTGCGGATACTGAAAAGGGCCAAAAGCAGCAGGGAGCCCACGAGAGGTGAGTACCACTGGTTTTTATGTTTTTCACCTCCCCTAGACCTCCGATCAATATACTCTGGGGTCTGAAAAGATTATTATATTTACTCTATTTTCTGATTAACTCAATTGGAGAAATAAAACTATGACAACTTTAGACCTAGAGCATGCTGCAATTTGGAAAAGCCATTGTACATTCTGAAACTTTTACTAACTGCAAGACAGATATACTATAATATGTTAATGGAAAATTCAATGTACTAACATTGCCTATTTGTCTGTTGCAGCAACAATGCAGCAATGTGAATGGCCTTTGTGAACTTAGCCTAGGGTTTATTTCACACAGTGCAGATTTGATCAATATTTTGCATGCAGATCTTTAAGCCAAAACTAGGAGTGCATAAAAAAGAGAAGCAAAAATATTTCCATTACCTTTTTTCGGAATACAAATATGGATGTAAATTGCTGACCAAATCTGCTGTGTGAACTCAGCCTAAGGCATTTTTCAGATCTATTTTCTTTTCTTAAACACTAGTAAAATGACAAAGCGTAATATTTGTAAATAAAGTGTAAATATTTTAATTGTCTGTAATAACATAATGGAAGCCCCAGAACATGATTTCGATATTACGAGGATTGTTTCATTAATTATAATGTGCCCTGGAAAGGAAACACACTCCACACGTAGCTTACCATCTGTCCTGTCTGTGAACTTTGGACTCTTGCCTAGTGTTCCGGAGTTGACAGTCTCTGAAGAAATGCTTAGCTTAGTGTTCGGGTCTCGTTTTGGTTTTGGAGGTGGTTGTTTCCGGGAGCAACCACTGTCATCATCAGCACCACCTACTGAATGAAGGGACTGTGAACGCACTGCAAATCCACTAGAACATGGATGTGGTAGCCTGTCTTGAGGTGCAGGCATTGTCATAAATCCCATGCGGAAATGTTTATTGACGTAGCTCCCTTCACTTCCTCTTGCCACCTCTCCACCGATACTGTATAAACAAAGGAAAACAAATGTTATCATTTTTTAAATTATTGTTTCTAAATTTTCTGAAAATATTCTTTGCAAACTGTGCTAATATACCAGTTAAATAGAAAAAAAAAAGACAAACTCATTATAAGACATGAACATGATCTAACGAATCCCATCCACACATTGCAGAAAAATACGCGCATGCGGAATTTTTGGAAATCGCAACATGTCAATTATACCTACGGAAATGCTGGTGGTTTCGCTATAGGTATAATGGAAGCAGAAATCCTGCAGAGGAAAAGTCTGCGAACTTTCTGTGAAAAGCGCTGCGGGAAAAACTGAGACGGAAACGCTATGTGGGGCCTTAGCCTAAAACTGCTACATTTTTGATTAATTATATTTGCAAAAAGGTTTAACTGTTGATTGTTTACAAAACTAAATATGGTTATGTTCATGGGAAAACCCTTTTAGGCTGGAGCCACACGTTGTGAAAATGCAAAAAACGCTGCATTTTACAGTACCTGCAAAGTAGATGGGATTCTGGCTATTCCCATCCACACATTGCAAAAAAAAAATCCGCAGCAGAAAAGCTGTGTTTTCAAAAACGCTTGCATTTTTGAACTTTGCAATATGTCAGGCGTTTTCTGTATAAGTATAATAAGGGCAGAAAGTCCTCAGAGGAAAACTCTGTGAAAAACGCAGCGGAAAAAAACACTGCAAAAATATGTTGCGTTTTTCTCCTGTAGCACTTTTCATTTCATTCGTTTTCCTCTGCATTTTTTCTTCCCCTATTAAATCTGTAGGGAACTCCCTTATGTTCCGCAATTGCTTAAAATAGCTTATCGGTGCCATGTGTCAGACTCCCAATGATCTTATATATATAGTCTAAGGCAGGGGTCAGCAACCTTCGGCACTCCAGATGCTGTGAAACTACAACTCCCAACATTCTCCATTCACTTGCATGGGAGTTCCAACAAAAGAAGAGCAAGTATGCATGCTGGGAGTTGTAGTTCTACAACAGCTGGAGTGCCGAAGGTTGCCTACCCCTGGTCTAAGGTGTGGCCATCAATATCTAAGTTCTGGATAACTTCTTAAGGGTGGGGCCTTACGTGGTATATACAACCGTGGTTTGGCCGTGACGGAAACACCACAGCAAAAATCGCAGCGTTTTACAATCCCTGCAAAGTGAATTCCATCCATACACTGCAGAAAAATACCCGCAATGGAAATGCTGTGATTTCCAAAACCGTATAATTATAAATACCATAACCATAAAATATAAATTAAAATGATATTGCTATTGTTCTAGTGAAGAATGTGAAGAGATTTTTGACATAAACTCAAATAAGTTTTAGTACCCGCTTTTGACAGATATAAATATTCCTAATACAATATTCATCTAACAGAATTGCTGACCTATCTAATTCAATGCAAAAGTAGATAAGTAATTCAAAGAAACCAAATTCCATTATAATAAATCAAAAAGACTGCCTACTATATCAGCCACATGAGATCAAACACACTATGACATTTGACCGTGCCCTGGATATGACTGTGACCTTTCACCAGCCTACATATTAATAAGACTAGATAAATAAGAACAATATTTAAATATAAGAAACCAGAACCTGCCCCCTATTTACCGAGAGATGTCTCCCAGAAACTAAGAGGTTATCCTTTTTCCTGCAATATAATAAACCAGAGCTTTGTTTACACTGCAGCATAAATCCATCAATGTCTCGCTTACTTTTTTTTAGCAAAAAGTAAATAGCAGATGACATTTAAGGACATGAATAATGTTAGGTATATGATGCCCCACCCCCACACCCCTTCCTAGTTTATGTGGTGAAAAATGCGTTTCATTTGCAGATCTCAGTCCACCTCAATTCAGTTCTGCGCAATCCAATAATGATCAAATAACCCAAATCTGGAACGTTAATGGATCATACGGCTCTTTTCGGACTCCAAAACAGACAAGAAAATATGATTCACATGAGAAAGAATGCAACTTTTGTGTCAATATCCCACCACATGAATAAAACACATTTGTCTATGTAATCCAATAAGATTAAGTAATATCTGAGACTTTGGCAGCCTAACTTCTTATTTGGTAGCCTAACCTCATATTATATACGGCACTTTGAGAACACATTATTTATCTCAGATGAGACGAGGTAGCTTCCTGCAGAGAAACTTCCTCCATGGTTTGGTTTGTATTGAGTTTAAAGCTTTGCCATATCCCAGTGAGGTGGACCCCTGTTACCATTGCTGCTTTCTGCAAGATTGTTCCAGGAGTTTACAGATAAAAAACAGAAAAAAACATACATCCATTTCAAATGAAGGACATAAGTAATTTCCTTTCTGTTCCAGAGTTCATTTCTCCAGATGGATGTGCAAATAACACCTAAAGTTATAAGAGCATGGAGCATTTTCTAAATCTATCACAAAGTAGTATACATACATATACAAACATTCTTGTAACTCAGTCTTCCTCTCGCTGATATCCCTTCTTTCCAATATATTAGAGATGGGCAAACCTCCCAAGATTTGTTTAGTTTTGGGTTCAGGTGGCTTGGATCAATGATTCGTTTTGGGTCAAATAAGTTCGGTTTGAATTGGACGTGAAATTATTAAACTCGTCAGACCCCAGAGTATAATAGGTGGAGGCCCAGGGGAGGTGTAAAAATAAAAAAAACATTTAAACTCACCTTACCTCACCTCTTTTGGGCCTCCTTGTGGCGTTCGGTGCTTTTTCTTGGTCTCCTCAGTGACATGGGCCTCAGCAGTGACATGGCCATACCGAGTATCATGACGTTATAATGATCAGCATGCTCATGTCAACGCTCATGTCCTGTGGCCCAATCACAGGACTCAGCAGTGACCCCGGGCACATGACATCACCAGGAGAGCACCGGATGCCACAAGGAGGCCCAAAAGAGGTGAGGGAAGATAAGTATAAATGTTTTTTTATTTTTTTCCACCTCCCCTATGCCTCTACCTATTATACTCTGGGATCTGAAGAGAGAGTATAATCATTTACTGCAATGTATTTTGTGGCAGCCGCTTTAGTTCGCCAAGACGAATCCCAAATTGTACAGTTTTAAAACCAGAACAATTTGGGATATTCGAGTCAAAACAGGCTTGTGCTGAAGCATTTGCCACTCTCTACTATGTACCCTAAATGCAGGCCATGCTCATCTTGTACTGTACCAGTCACTCCTCTGGTTGTTTGACCACTTTAAGGCTAAGGACCCATGTTGTGGAACGCAGCTAAAAACCGCAGTGGAAAAAAAGGCAGGGGAAGCAGGTAAAATTGACACGCTGCTTTTTTCAAAAATGAATGCATTTTTGAAAAAGCAGCTTTTTTGCAGTGTTTTTTTTTTTCTGCAATGTATGGATGGGATTAGCCAGAATCCCATTCACTTTGCTGGTACTGTAAAATGCAGCGTTTCTTTCTGCTGCTTTTCCACAATAGAAAATGTCTGTTTTTGCACCACTGCGGTGCTCATTTTCATGGATCCCTCATAGACCTGAGTCTATTGAGGGATCTGCAAAAATGGCAAAAATAGGACAGGTCCTGTCTCCTAATATTTGTTAGTATGTTACATGTACTTTGTAAGGTCTGATTTTGACTACATGAACTCTCTGAACTGTATGTCATTGATGTACAGTATATAGATTATTATTACCATTATTAGCACGATTAGATTACTATGATTCACATAAATACTGTAGCGCTACAAGGAAGCAGTGTGGAATGTATAGAAATGACCTTAACTATAGTAATATTAGAGACCTTAGAGAAATTGTCACCACCAGCAAAAATTGCTTTAGGTGCCCAAAGTAATTATCGATAACTCAATATACTCATCAATACAATATACAACAATAACAATTTGTTAATGGTATTGGGTTACTTTTTGCCAAGATCTGATTATGTACTGCACCGCAGGGGGAGTAAATGGATTAAACTGTATTAATCCAAGAACTGTCCCTGACGCTCTTGACTGCTAACCATAATTTCCCCTTGTACCTCTCTATGTACATGGCACAAAGTCTGACACATACAGATTTATAAGCACTCTTTGAAATAAGGGACACCATAGGCTGTTAGCTTAAATAACTGTAGGTGTTGATCCCACTTCATTACATCTGACAGAAAGGAAACTTGCATCTGTAATGGGCTGCATGCATTAGAAGGCACAACATCAATTTAGATGATTGTTAAAGAGAAAAGTTAATTATGTGATATGATAATGTTATATGAATAGGAATTTGGAGCTTGAAGATGTCAGAAGAATTCGATGAAGCCCTTCGAGAGAAAGAACCACATTGGCATATAATAACATTCATAGGCATATCAAATATGTATTATTTATTTTTCACAGTTTGTTCATCTCTTTTAAGGTTTTATTTATTGTATGAGATGTTCTGAAACTTTTTAAGTACAAGTCATGACATAAGTCCCTATGAGTTTCAACAAAGAAAGTCCAAAGCACACTCAAAATGTACAGTATATATGCCCATAATGATGTGGCACTATTTAAGACAGTGGGTGGAGTGGGAGAGGGGATCTAGATAGGCCAGGGACACCTCAGCCAGTTAGACTTAGTGTAACTCATATCAGGAAACAGTGCCAGCTGGGGGTGGTTTGGCTGGGCCAGTACATCTGTCAAAGCAAAGCACAGGTCTCCTAGGCTGAGCTCAGGGAGGAAAAATAAGCTAAATTTTAAACCTGGCAGGGGTTTGATCCTGTGTGAATCTGCAGCAAGATATGCATGTGTTGTGTAATATGCTGCAGATTCAACCGTGATATCAAGGCCAAGGCAGAAAGTCTGATTTTTTTGTTGCAGATTTTGCTGCTTTTTTTTTTGTTCTCTTTTTTGCTAAATTCAAGAGAGGCTTGAAAAGGAATGGGGAATATAAAGGAGCCACTTATACTTCTCCATTCTAATAAATCCACTCCTAGCCTTGGTTAAAAAACAAACGCAGCAAAATCTTCAACAAAAAAGCAGTTTTTCCACAATGTGTGGACTAAAAGTGATGAAATCCATGGTGAAGATCCTTAGCATTCCTACAAAGAATGAGCATTATGTGGAGTTTACCTGCACAAATACATTGATAGAAATCAAAGCAAATCTGCCACATGTGAATTAACCTTAATATGCTGCGTGTTTTAATTCCTTGGAGTTTTCCAGATCTCTGCTTTTATCATATCATATTTCAGAAAGCTGTCATGCAGCCCCATTGTAATGTCTGTAAGATAGTCACAATGCCTGTCTCCTGGCAATTCATCTAACCAAACTGATAACAGAACTGCACAGAACTGCATAGGACTGATTTTGTGGCCATAATGCAGACATCAAAAGGATTGCACCAGGATTAAAATTTATCCTCAAACCCCAAAATAGGTGATTATTGTGTGAACAGTGGTGGTCTCACTGCTGGGACATCCACAATAATGATACGTGGGTTTAATAACCCCAGTATAAATGGAACATCAGGTTAGGCATCCACACGTTATGGCAGTGCCATAAATAACTGAGTGCTGAAAAGATGGCAACAAATATAATGCCTTAAAGTATAATTCATGTGAGCATTCAGAAAGCAATTAACATTATTATGTTAATAGTTGTTTATTAATCTTTGCAGAAATGTACATATAGGTGAGGGGCAAGACTAAAATTGTATTACTTCTGCTGCTGGTTAAAATCACCATACTCCTGCCACAGAAAATATATTATTTCATTGAGTAATTTCCCATAATGTTGTTTGCTAATGTTCCAGGGTATGCAGAGAAGGAATCTGTATTACAATAAGGAAAACAACCAATGTACTGTAAGTAAGACCCCTTTCCCCAGGTGTCACATAAGAATGGTATGTGTTATGCCTATGTATGTGTCCCTGTCTGATTCTGTCTTTAAAGGGAGTCTACCACCAGATTTGTCCATATGCAGCTATTACGAAGCTATTACATTTCATATAGTATGTGCTACAACCACTGTAAACTACAACTCAGAGAGATTCTATAACATATTAACACATAAGACAGAGTGACAAAATATTGTGAAGGCTGAAATAAATAAATACTCAGCAGTAAGACTGTAAAAGATGTCCTGTCTGAGCATCCACATGAGTAAATAGTAATTAAATACTCGGCACAATTACTACTGTCAGCATCTCCATACAGAGAAAAGCAGGCTAAATTTAGGGATATAGCACATGAATTTCTGCAAGCCCCATTTAGATGAATTGGACAGTTGCAGAATTTTTTGCAACAAATCTGTTGTGTGTAAATACAAATGTGTCACCCTTACCTTAGCTTTGGTTAAGGACTATGATTCTGCTTGAAACCAATTCAATACAACATCTTAACATGCTAGAAAACCCTTTGACAGGCTGCCTTTCACAACACAACCACATATAAATGCATATACAATTCTGTGAGAGAAAATCACAAAATCATGTTGTTTTAAAAAGCTGGTCATCTTGTGACACACATATCTGGGATAATCCTCTTAAGAGGAATGTTAAAAAAAGGACTATTCTTACAGTTAGAAATTAAAATTAAAGTTAAAAATTAATGACTGAAAATGATTTTTGTTCATTAATATGTTTATCTATTTTTTTTATTTTATAAACAGCATTAGACACCATGAAGTTTGAGATGGGGAAGATGAAATCGGACCCTCTAATGGGCACTATATTGTGCTTGATTTGCTGTGGAAAGCAAAAAAATAGGTTTATACAAAGCTTCCCTCTCCCAGATAAGGCATTTTTCTCACTACTAGTAATACAAGAGCTTTCTCTTCAGGGACATGAGAATAATCAACTGTCCAGGATCGGACATACATGCAACAGCCACTCAAAATCTTCCTAAAACAGTATTTGCACAGGCATAATGTGATGCTCCTGGGACCTAATGCCAATCTTATGTGGCAGAGGGGCCCCCTCAAGCACCAGATTCCAGGTAAAACTGCTACCTCTGCACTCCCTATAGCTATGCCCCTCCATATATAGATAAATAAAAGAGATTCAATGTCATAATGTTGGAGTATGTCAACAATGGCATAGTTATTCAGGTAACAGATTTTTTCAGTCTGTCTCCTCATTCCAATGGGCATGCAATTGAAATAAATTTACACTTGTATTAGCATTTTAAGACTGACATCTACTGCGAAATGTGCAATCAGCAAATGTGAACATTTAGCATAGTAATGGCACATGTCTCTCTGGATGATTATTATATGTTACAAGACTACAAAATAAGAAAGCATTGACAACGCCACTTTCTTAGAGGCTGGGGATGGAATCATATAATTGTACATTTTATTTGTCCCCATTTTTTCTATTCTACCCAATGAAAAATATTAAATATGACAAGAGAAATTGCACACTACTGTAAGTAAGCGCACCTCGGCTATACCAATCTCTAAATGGGTATTTTTATTTTTCACAAAAATGTGTTTAGAAAATGACTGCCTATTGAGATAATCATTTTTGCATTCATCGTATTGACCTTAATCATAATCCAACCTTTACAAAGATATATCAAACTTTACTACTGGAATTAGAAATGTCTGGTTTGGGCAATATCTTATTGCCTTATGGGTCTCCCAATGAGGAGTTGACCACAGGATTTTCTGGTGTTTTGACCTCCAGAAAAATACTGTCATTTGTAGGAGAAATGAAAGTGTTCAATTGACTTGCAGCAGCTCCACATGAAAAAAGAAGACATATAAATGACCTAGAATTAGAATAAGCTAAAAGTGGATAGTCACTGTTTACTAGCAGCAGTAAAACCCATTTTATGGATTATAGACATGTCCGTCATTACATGTCCTCTTGGCTGCACATGTCCAGATATGTATATCAAAATTTAAGCAGTTTTTTCTAAAAACACCAAGATTTTGAGATAATTTATCGCAAAGTGTGAAAACAGTCCTATAGGTGTGTCCACAGTTAACTGGCCTCCAGCTTGGTTACAGATTCCAGTTTGTCTTGCAAAACAGTTTAACTCAATATCATAACATGCTAACAAAAGACTTAAGAGGCTGCAGCTCCAGCCCGAACACACACACGCACACTGGTTGGTCTCACATAGACACAAATAGGACATAGCATATCACTTTGTGATAACTCGTCACAAAAACATATTGTGATATACAAATCCTGGCATGTCCACCCAAGAGGACTCATAAAGGTATATTCCACTATGTATGGCCACCCAGTGGAAGGTTGTGAATTGCAGCCTTGTTTAAGGATTTGTCCAGTGTCAGCAAATAAATGTTATTATTTGTATAATGAAAAGTTATACAATTTTCCCATATATTTATGTATCAATTCCTCATGGTTTTCTAGATCTCTGCTTGCTGTCATTCTTTGTTTACTTCTAGAAGATAAAAATCAGTCCACGGTCATGTGATAGACACAGGTGCACAGCTTGTTCAAGACAGATGTCTAGTTACCATGGTATCACTGTAACAAGCCATGCACCTGTGTGTTCATCACATGACCATGGACTGTGCATCACATGACCATGGACTGATTGCTATCCACTGGAAGTAAACAAAGAATGACAGCAAGTAGAGATCTAGAAAACCACGAGGAATTGAAATTATAGAAATGATATTGAAAAAAATGCATAACTTTTCATTATGCAAACAATAACATTCATTTGCTTAAAATGGACAATCCCATATAAACAGTATAAATATTATATACAGATGTAGTCACCTTCAATTTGAAACTGATAACCTGCTGCACCGTGATAACAATTAAAGCCATTGAAAGCAATAGAAATAAAGTTAAGTGAAAGTAATTATCAACTGTGTATTTAGCGTGTTAAAAATCATGTTAAACTTGGCTACATCTGTAAGACCAGCTTGTCTATAGAGTTAATCGCACAAATTAATATTATCTGAATCCATTGTTTTTTGTCAGAATCAACCATCTAAGGTATGTGGGGGTGTCCAACTTTTACCTGGAGGCGGATGTTTGGGTGAAAGAAGGAATGGATATATCAGATATTTTTGTTCTCACAGGAGATAGAGAAATCTAGAGGGGACAGAGGTGTCTGTCAGAGGTTTACTCCCCACTTTCCATTCAGCACAAATGCAAACTTGGCCCAGCAAAGCAGAAAGAGGATAGCTGTTGGCCAAAGGGACATTCAGATCCTAAACCGTGTCTTTTTAAAATTGTTTTAGTTAAGATAAATATGGAGTTTACTGCACAAGGTAAAAGCTTCATGACCATCATCATAAATGTGCCCCAATATATTTACTAGCAAGTGATAAGTATAAACCATAGATCCTATAAATTATATGTTGTGATCATTGTTTGAGTGTCAAAGATTTAGAAAGACTTTCATCGTAGATAATGGCTGCAAACAGTTTATCCTAAATTATTTATAGAAATATTTTACAGAATTTATAGATATTTTTATAGTAACACATAGAGCCTTTTTCTACAATAACTTCTAATTTCCTGAAGTCAGATAGTGTGTCTATGTTTGAATGACAAAGAGCAATGATCAGCATATCTAGAGAAATTTTGTAAACTTGTGTAGAGATATACAGTATATATATATATATATATATATATATATATATATATTCTCTTTTAAAATAAAAAAGACAGATACCTTAATTTAAGAACAGAGAAGATGGTAATTCGGACTATGTAGCATTATTCAGAAATTATATATGCATGAACAATGTAATTGTGTTTCATATTTTCCATTATCCTAAGGCACTGTACAAAGTCCTTGACTTCATGTTTTGTTTTAGATCACACAGAACTGAACTCGGCTATTTTAGGAAATTACATATTAACAATGTCAGTGTTTGTAGACATCAGAACAAGAACATTCTCTGAGATTTCCAGCTCCCAGCTATATCATTGGACCTTCTGAAAGATTTTCACTAAATCATAAAAATCAAGGGTCTTTAAGGAAATTGGGTCAATGTGGAAAGCACTCAAGATTAATTCACCAGAGGTCAAAGAAAAGACACCTGTTATCAACATGTCAACACTTTTTGCATCTTTTGTCAACAAGCAGTTGTCGCTGATCTACTCATCTAAGCAAAGCTGTATTATTCATCAAAATGCTCCAAAATGACAATCACCATCTCTATGGAAGCACCTCTAATAGCAGAGGTCACGAAAGCAATTAAAGGGACGACAATGCCTGTTATCTGCAGTTCATCAAGATAATGGGGTCATGGTGCCATAGTGATCTTGTTAATTACTGGATTATTTCAATAGTTTAATATTTTAGAGGGCTGACTTCTTAAATATGGTTAAATGAACCGATTAACTATGTCAGATTTGCTTTTTAGTAAGTCGCAAGTACATAGAAGGTATATAGGAAAAGGAAAAGACTACAGCAAAAATATGATAAAAGTGCAAATCTAGTTATAATCCTTAGAATCCGTCCGATTCTCACCTTCCTCCCAAAGTATGCATGTGTTTTTAGTTGGCAAAGGGAAATAAGGATAGATCTAAAAGGGTGTGATAGCAAGGACCCCTGCAGATCACCTGTTCCTGGGTATTGCAACATCGGTAATGTACATGCGGGGAGTTGTGCTCCGTACAACATGTAGGTGCAAGTTTAGGTACTGCAGTCATGTACCCAAACCTGACATCACACATTGTATGGCCCCTTCCTATCTAAAATTATGATAGGTCATCAATATAGGTAAGGAGGATAACCCCTTTAATGCTTTAACAGCACTTTAGCTGTCTTTGGTGTGTTGATGACATTTCAATGACTACATCTGTATAACAAATACCCCAAAATGGTGCCAAAATATACCTCATATTTTACAAAAAAACAAATCATATGGCAATGTTGGTGTAACAAATATGTGTAACAACACAGTGATGAGAAAAGTGCCCTTTAAGGGTTTAAATTGAAGTCCATAAGTAGAGATTAGGGAACCAGTTCAGATTGGACCAGATTCGACCTGAATTTTCCAAAAGTTTGAGGCTCAACCAGAATACAAAAACTTTGGTGGGGGTTCATCAGTCATAAATCACTATGAGTATAATAAGTGGAGGCCCAGGGGAGGCACGACAACATTAAAAATAGTTCTCCTCACCTTGCCTCACCTCTACTGGGCACCCTTGTGGCATCCAGTGTAACCACTGAGGCCTATAATAGGCAATGACTGCTCAGGCCCTGGGATTGGTCAGTGTAATAGTGCACTTACTGGGGGGGGGGGTTATTATTAATGGCCAACCTTTGCTAACATGGATCAGCCCATGCAAGTGCTGAGGTGCAGCTGCAGACACAACTAGACAAACATTAGATGTTCTTATGTCAGGTAATGCAGTGAAGGTTCTGTAGTTCTCTGGTCCAACAATGGGAAGCCCACCAATTGCACCTTGATGGCCTATCCTAATAGGCTTCTCTTTACTCGCTAGTTTGGCTTTGTCCATAATATCAATAGTGTCATAGTATCTAATATGACAATAAGAACCACACACAGTTGGGACCACACACACAATATAATGTGGCATGGGACAGAGAGAGAATGTATGCAGTGAGCTGTAATCCTTAATGCGACATATACTGAACTGCTTTTGGAAGGAAATAACTAAACCCATCTCATATGTATCAAGTACTCAGAACAAATTTGGCAGCCCTCCAAATTCATCTTTGGGAAAATTAGCCTCTCAAGGCTGCTTATAAATAATCAGTTACAGCCGCTGTCATTCTCCCAGTGCCTAGCAACATGAAATTCATAGGTCTTCTCTAATCCAACATCACAAGGACAATTGTCCACTGCTCTCAAATACACGGGTGTCCCTTGGTCACATCCAACTATCTGATTCTTTACATCCATTCATGAAGATGCACGTTTATATAGATATAAGAACATAACATATGCATGTGATCTTTTGACAGGCTAAATATAGATGTAATAACAGATGGTGTTAGCAGGATTAATGAGTTATAGGAATTTTTAGTAAGTAGTCATTTTTATGCTTTATACCCCCCATAAAAGTAAATGGAGCATTATTAAAACTGTCTATAGGGTTAATATACATGGCAATGATCATCTGCCTTCCTTTTTTTAACTGTGTTATAAGAATTAATGCTTTTTTATTATATAGAATTTTCTATAGTGAAGATTAAACTGCCTGCTGTGTCTACTTTACTTCTGTCTCAGAGATCTTGGGAGACAGGCACTAGCCATAGTCAGCAACTCCACAAAGCCTTTCTGTAATGTGTTAAATGCATATGTGAAGCCCATTATAGTGGAGCCAAGTCTAGTGATATCTGCTGAGATATAAGGAAACTGCAAAGCCACAAAACCTTGAAATATCATATATCATGCAGCGTTGTTATAAAGTGGAGGCTTGCCAATTTGAGCACTTTCTCATTTCCTAGTACACCTCCTATGTCATTATCACAATGTAGGCTTCACCAATTTTCCAGCTCCTGCTCAACATACAGTAGGCTTTGGAAATTGTACTTGGTGACCACTGCTTAGAATATTTGTCTTGACAAAGTTTCGTCTTTGTTCTTCAGCCTAATAAAATGTTTTCTATGCCTTTGCTAGGAACACGGATGAAAATGCAATGAGGGTGTACTGGTTTTCATTGTAGAGATCCAGCTGATATACAGAGACTTACAGGTATTGCTACACAGAAAAATGTATGCAAAATAGCTCTGCCCCAGAAGACATAAGTCTCCATACACCAACTGGATATCTTCTATACTCCGTACATCTGTGTCAAACGTATTTCATGTACAGTAACCAACCAGCACCCTGCTTTGTACTGATGAGGGTCAGGAGCCCCCAAACCAGCTGTCTACAAATGGGTGTCTAGTTTGACTAATATGAGATGGCATCTCTCATCACCATCCTTTTAGTGTACATTTTCTCTATACAGTTCACTTCCCTCACCAATTTAAAGAGCTGTAGTAAAGCTTAAAACTGTCATAATAAGACCCAGTTCATACTTGTACATCTGTACAGTCATGTACATCTAAATACTACTGAGGTTTATTGCAAATAAAGCAAAGGGGGTACATATTTTCCTCATTTAAAAGTAGCTGTTTGCAAGCACCATTGTTTGTAGTTAACTATATATCATAAAGTATGTACCTAAGATAGACATTAGGGGAATTAAGATTGCCATTCTGTATGCCAGTCTTAATCCTGGCACATTCCCATGTACCAGAATAGAAATCTAAGGTAGTCAAGAACTAGCGTAGATTTCAGGTATAACACACAACAGCTTTTTGCCGTGTATTATAGAATATTTGTTGGCCTGAGATATCCCTGGCCCACCTTGGTCTCCACCCGACCCTACCCACTTTCATAAAAGGTGGTGAGTGGGAGCACAGAAGAAAGAATATGGAACATCTTTGCACAAAAAAACGCTATACGCCAAAGATGCGCCATACTTAAACCATCCTATGCTAAAAAACTGACGTAGATGCGTCAGTAACTTCCTGTTATTCTCTTCAAATAAAAGAAGTGCAAGAAAGGGATGAAAAAGGCCAAGTGTTTATGATGAGATCAGCCCTCATCTAGATCAGGTCCTATATTGTCCTCAATGTGATCTTCACCATCTTTATATGAGAGAAAGCTGACCATATAGGCATTGAACCCTATGGCTAGAGCAGGTCTGCAACTTTTCATTCAGTACAGTTCTGTTGTAAATCTAAAGTAGACCTGCCATTACATTTATCCTTTCTTATCTGACAGTAGCAACTAGATAAAAAGTTACCACAAAGATCAATATGTAATGTATTTATTATTATTTATTTTTATTTCTTGTAATTATTTATATAAATCTTCACCAACATCTCAGACCTACCATGTCTAGAGAGTCGGCTCCCCCGCCCACACAGAGTGATTGAAAGCTGCATCTGTATAAGTGTGAATAAGGGGTCATCAGTGTGTATAGCTATAGGGAAGGCTGACCTCTATACTCACTATATCTGAGACGTGAGTCTGCTAGAGCACAAGAGGTTACAAGGTTGTACAGAATAATTTTGTGTGAATTATATATTGATCGTATAAGTTGCTACTTATCTATCAAGATACCATGACAGATCCTCTTAAGGGCTAAAGTGCTAGTGCTCTCCAAAGACACATTCATTCTTGCAGCCCAGTTACAGAAATAGGACCTGTCCCCTAGACTCATGGCCCCCTAAATGGACCCAGAATAATACACAGTTGAGTGTATGAGTCAATAAGAAATAAGAGATCAGTGTGCTAGCCATTAAAAATACAGCTAGGACATTGAAGACCACGTTTGGGTGCATGGAGCCTTAGTGAGGATACTCCAAAAATAAAAATGCAACCAATAAAAACTGTACCAACCCAACCCAATATCCAAATTGCATTCTTGCCAAGTCTCTCAAAAGGTCTGGGAGGCTCCTGCAAAAAGGGCTGAGAGTCAACATCATGGAATAGTGGGAAAAACTCCAGAGCCTGACAAAATGTTTCAACTCCCAGACATATTATACATGACATGAACACTTTACGTGCCTGTCACATCACAGAAAAGGGGCATGGACCTTTTTGTCCACATCACAAAAGAGAGTGACCATATTAGAATTTTAACAGCGCACTTAATTTTTTTCCAGGAACGAAGTTATAAAAGTCAGCAAGTATATTGTACCATAATGTCATGACTATTGGGGCTGGTAATGTAGACATTGACCTTTATGGCCCAAGATTTGAGATCACTTTCTATCAGCCCTGGCTCTACCAGCTAATCTCTGTCAGTGTTCAGACATTGAGCATATTGAGCATGTGTAAAATCAAAATTATTTCCTATCTATTCCTGATATAAAGTGCAATTCATACCATCAATAATAAATAGAAAGAATACCCTTATCAGCTAGTAGGCATGTAGTGCTAAACAAGCCATATTACATACCACTGTGTGTAGCATCACACGTGCAGTAAATGATACTAAACATGTGCATAAAATACAGAAAATACAGCCTGTTCTCCAACAGAATTTGTGAACATATGAGCAGCGATGTTGACTTCGTTGTGATATCATTATATGCAATATCATACAACAAGTGTGAAAAATGAAATCTGATGGATTCTGGCTTTCTATGCCTATTGAGAAGAAACAAAGGAGTAGAGAGAACGTAATTGCAGATTGTGTTCAGATAATTCACACTCTGTGACTCGTGGGTTTAATACGGTGTGGATCCAAGTTGTCATTAGAGGTCTTTGTCTATTTGGGTTTTGGAGTGTGGAAGGACATTATGGAAAAATACTGATAATTATGAGTCTGTGGCTTGTTGGTAAATGCAGCACCAGATGTAGTAACAGAACAGAACGCTATACAACTCAGTCATGCAGATGGGGAAGAGCTTATTGCAGTCAACAGTTCACCATTCCTAAGGATTATGCGGTGTCTGTTATGCTTTGAGCTGTGAAAAGCTTGTCATTGACATTGGCTCTGTATGTAAAGAATCTGAGTTTCTGCAGATTCTCCATGACTCATTAACATTAATAAAGACCTCTCAAAAGAGCGACATGGATAGACACAAGGAGAAGCAAGCACAGGAATTCTGAAAAAATGCGGGATCTCCCTGTTTCATTGCACAGAGTAGTATAGTATAGTACAGATGAGAAGTACAGTACAATGGGGCACTGATGTTATATGTATGGTAACCTTTCTTTTATATCCAGACAATACTGAGACATACTGTACGTACTCCCTAAATGATCCTATGTTCTATATGCCAGGTTCTTTCCACTGCTGTATCATATCATTTTGTATGGATTGTTTTATGACACTGTTTCTTTTATTATTTTTGTGCTACCTAATAAAAATCTAATAAATCTAATAAAATTCTATTATAAAAAGATGCATAGCACTAGGAATAGTAAATATGTCTCCTGATCATCACAACAGGATGATAGTTTCACTGTGTTTCATAGTACTATAGTATTTTATATAAAGCACATCCATTGGAAGATAGTAAGATCCTTCAATATTTCCTATTAGAGCTCATGGACTTCATAAAGCCCCCCCACAGCAATAAAAACTCTTTGATTTATAGGTTTACATGATTTCAAGAAGGATTTCTAGGTAAATCTTGACTGGACTCAGAGACTAGGACTAGGGGAGGCAGTGAGAGTCCTGATAACCCTACCCACACACAGAATACACTCCACTGATATAAGGAAATCTGTCAATCACTGCGTGTGGGTGGGGTATGCAGGACTTTCATTGTCGTCCCTGGGAGTCCTGGCAGGATTTACTCTGCCTTTTAGCATGAAATCCTGCTCCAAGTCATATAAACCAATGTCTCACAGAGCTCAGCCTCTCTTCCTCTATTATATCCTGCTATCTGACAGGGTATCAATAATTACTGAGCAGGTTTACTGTAACATTATCCCAAGTTTTACTAAATTGTGCATGCATTTACTATGAGCACTGTAACTTCATTGCACCTTAAAGCGTTCCTCCAGTTATAAACAACTTTTCATAAATGAATAGTGCATGTGAATATAAGAAACTTTCTGATATACCTTATTATAGAAATCTGTTTCCTGTTCCACCTATTAGACTGTGTTTCTCCTCCTTTTCTTCAATCAGACTGTTTCTATAGAACCCCATCTCTGTATTCACCTCACACACAGAATTCTACAGAGAGAGGAGGGGGAGTCGGGAGACTGCTGCCAGCTACTTAGTTGATCTCTTGCCTCATTCTGTGCAGTATACTGTCTTATCTGGAAGATATAGCAGTGTCAAAAGAGCTATCCCTTATTCACAGAGTAGCAGCAATTATTTGAGTGTCTTTTCCAACCTCCTCCTCCCCCTCTACTCTCCATAGTTTTGTGTACAGAAAGCAACTCTTACTGGAGAAGTAAATACATTTCTTTAATAAGGTGTATTAAAAGTTTTCTTATATTTATTTACCTTCACTATTAATTTATGGAAAGCTTTTTATAACTAGAGATATGCTGTAAGAAACTTCCATCAGGTGAGATGTACATGACAACAGACCTTCATCAATGATTACTAGAAAAGACTCATGGCAGTATTCATACATTTTGAGCTGCAGGCTGCAAAAGGGAAACTGACACAAAAATTGAATACAGCATCTGAAGATTTTGCTGACCTTCACATGAAGGTAGGGGTATGATGAGTCTGCCACTTAGGCTAATTTATTAAGGCAATGAGGAAGATCGAGCTGTTTGGCTGTTTGGCTTTTATCTCTTGTGAAAACCATATGTTTTAGCTCCTCGGTGGTCATGATCAGTTATTTAGAAATTGAGTGTTCGGCCTTGTGTTTACATTTTATAATTTTCTTTGATTCCATAGATTGTGTTAAGCACGGAGCAGCATATACAGACGGAAACATACAGATGTACCAGACGTTAAATTGACATGGAACATAATACATACCATTGATATAAATAATGTAGGTATATTACACAGTGATGAGGTTGAAAAAAGACACATGATGATCAGGTCCAACCTATGGTATAATCCTACCATATTATTTTAGAGGAAGGAAAAAAAAAGATACCCCATTGATGTCTATTGCTCGTCTCCAAATGTGGCAACCAAAATAAATCCCTGAATTATAACTTGTGAAATTATTTCTTTCACACCATCCAGGTGCTTCCTGAACAATGAATCAACCATCACAATATCATGTGGCAATGAGCTCTATAGACTCACCGCTGGTACAGTAAAAAATCCCCATCTATAATGTGACATTCAGGTCATATCATTTCATTCTAAAAGATAAGCTTAAGCGAAATGCATGACAATTTTTTTTTTATTCATTTATTAAAATCAGAAATACATCACATTTTTACTAATCAGTTTTTATTTTCTAATTGTACATTTTTTTATTCTGTTTTTTTTTTTTTACATGATTATGGGGGCTGCCATCTTGTCTGAACTTCTCCTCTGCTGTGTTAGCAACATTTAATGGTCTGCTTTACAACATAGTCATGGTCATAGGCAGCAATAGAATAGAACTGACTCAAGTCCATGGGAGAGATTTCTAGGTATGCTCTGTGCATACCATGTTGTTGCTATTTATAGATAAAATATATTTTATGCAGTGGCATTAATATTTTTATACATTTTAACACTTTTATTGAAATACTGGCACAACTAACTATACCCTTCATCGGCACTGCTGTGAGAAATTAGAACTTGAGCATGGGAGTAATGCTTTCCACCAACTTTGGTTCCAAATTCCTGTACCCTAACAAATAATGACTGCTTCCCACTTAATCCTTTGTTCTTAGGAGTTTTCCTCTTAGTATTTGATGTCTTTTGCTTGAGAGTTGATACTTAAGTCAAAGTCAATACATGCTTTGGAAAGAACATTATAATTGCAAATCATTAATTGCTAAATAAAATAGGGACGTTACAAGGTTGGAAGTTCAGTTAGATGTTACCATACAAAATAAATTTTATTTTTGACATGAAGTTAACTAGAACTCTCAGAAACTGAAAATTCCATTATCTTTACCATCTACAAAATGTCAAAAAGCTAAATATTCCGCATCAGCAATATAAATCATGAGAAATAGAGAAAATGTATTACCTAAAATATGGTTATGCACAGAGATGGACAGAGGTGAAATATCTACTGGGTATTTGGTAGTCAGTACAGATTGGAGCAAATTTATCAAGACTGGTGCATTGTACACCACTCTTAATGAATGGCACAATTGGAAAGGGAACCGGAGATTTATGAAGAGGTGCCCAAATGGAAATCTATGCAAAGTAAGAACTGGTGTAGATTTCCATTATAACTCACGCCAGAAAACTGGCGTGAGTTATAATATATCAGTCCCTGACTTGGTGATACCCACCTTGCTACATTCGCATTTACAGAATGTGGTGGGCAAAGCACGATTTGGGGCTTGAGGTGCACGTTTGGTGCAAGAAAGGGACTTGTGCCAAATATGCACCTCAATATCATCAGAAATGATCAGAAAAGGGACGTAAGGGAATGATGAACTCCCCCCTTTTGTCTTCAATTGATCCTTTACAGTTCAAGAATATCCCTGAGTTGCTTGTTACTTTTCATCTTCCATTAAAAAAGTAAACAAACATGACAGAAGAAAGCTTCATGTGTTTTTTTACATTAGAGTAAATGGGTGCCAGACTGAGGGGGCTCCATCTGCATCCATCACTCCATTATCATTCATTTCCGTTGCTCTCATCATATGATGGATGAGAGCAATGGACCTTTTTAACAGTAGTGTCAACGTCCCCTAACACAAAAGTTTTTTCTATCAAAGCTGGTCATGTCATGCCAAAGGAAAAGGTAAGGAAGGACACATCTGATTCTGTATACATAAATGCAACATAAAACAGATATAGTGCACAGCATTTTCTGAGTAATTCCCATAGGCTGATTTATAGTGATTGAATTTACATTACTCATATTGTAATTTACAAAATACTCAAACATTCCAGCAAAGTCATGGGCACATGACATGGGACTTTTTCTGCACGCCACTGAAGTGAGCCTGTACATTAGAAGGGCATCTGACTCATCTCATTCTCAGATCTGCACTGTATCTGTTTCTTAAAAAAAGATATGACAACTGAAAAATTTTCCCCCACAATATGTAAAATACTTTCTTGTGCTCTATCAAGCATACAGCATCTGTTCATACAATATGATCAGTGATTTGTATCTATTAGAACAATAACAGGGGACTTCAAAGACAAAAGAATAACAATAGAAATAAAAATGTAATAATAATAGGGCATGTTCTCTGTGGACAACCTTTGTTCAGGAGTGATTTCACCACAAATATGAGTTCCCATATGACTGGGGTTCCCACTTTTGGGACTCACAACAGTCATGTGTTAGCATGTGAGAAGCTGCCACTAGGCATTTATTTTCCTTAAAGGAGAAGCACAGTAATACAGGTAGTGTAAATGGCCACCGGAGTAGGAGATATTTCATGTAGCAGAGCTGAGCTCTAGCAAGTTGGAGGCTTCCAAGAAAAGAAATCTCTTCTATTACATCCAGATATTCTGTAGGGGATGTGGTATTACATGGTGACAATGTAGATGAATGGCCGCACATGGAGTATATGAAGGAGCTAGATCCAACTGTCTACTATGGCTGATAAAGGAGGAATCCTAGAAGGGGATCCTTCTCCATGACATTCACATGCATTAATAGGACATAGGGACAGTGGTTGTCTTTATCCCTTTTAGTAGTATTAACCTAAGTGTTCTATTTACTGCGTTGCACAGGGCTATCCTTTCATGTGCTCCTGTACAAACCATATATGAATTTCTACAATACAGTCAATAATAGGAGGTATTTATCATGTTTCCATTTTCTTCTAATTCTGACCTTTTTTAAGTTTTACCCTGAGTGCGCAAGATTTATCATGTGTTTGGTCTATTATAAAAGTCTTTGACACAAGGCTCAACACTTTTTTATTGTGAAAGGTTGGCATGGTGTATGTGGAGTAACATTTTTACAATGCATTTATGATGTGCACCTGTTTTAAAAAAGGTGCAAAAGAGGGCAACTTCATCCCAGTACATGGGCAGTATAAAAATATCTGACAGCATCGGAGCAACAATTTATACGAGGTGAATTTTGTGCAAGGTTTATGAAACAATTCTACCTTCTTTTGTTAATTCGGTGGATGGAAATAAAGCATAAAAAATGTGCACCAAAAAAATCTAATGCTAACACAAATGGTAAATTACTCCCAATAATGTATCACTATTAATTATTAAAATTCATAACGTGTTACATATATTAATACTAATGTATACTCATTATTATACATAAGCCATTATGAAGGAATCAGTGTGAGAGTCAGATTTGGAGTTGGAGTGTAGAAATATGAAGTTTCGGGATCAGGCCTCCCTTTTTCAACTAAGGCCAATAATTTATTTAATAGTTTTTCTTGTAGTACATGGAAACAGACTGTGTCAGCTCTGACCATGTACCGATTGCTTACTTCTTAGAGAAAACAAGAGTCTAGCTTTAGACAAAAGTAGAAAGTAGACATTATGTAACTCAAAACCAATAGAAAAAAGGGAAAGCAAAGTATTTACAAGGTTACTCAACATGTTAGCATTGAAACATTGTAAATTGCCTTTTAAACATTTTTTCTCTATCTTTAAGATAGTTTCCTTTTTCAAAAATGATCATATAATAGAAAACAGCACATATAAATATATAATATGGTGGGCTAGCTCATTGCAAAGTAAGAAAAGACATCACAACATAGCATAACACATTGTAAAGTTTCTTTCAGTAGGGAAAACATTCTTTTTATCAAGAATCCCAAGAAATAAACAATCTCTCGTGAACCGATTGGCTGAATATTGGTTCTGTCCATAAAATGGTTGCCTTTATTGCCTGTTCCCTCCTGGACCTCTGACCTACTTAATAATAATGGCATTACTGACTTACAAGTATACACTGAGCTTCATTCTATAATGTGCTCTTACATCTAAAGCTTGTGTATCTAGATTATTCAGATTTCATATCCATATGCCCAGATTATGTTGACCTCTTTACCTCGTGGTGCAGAACACTGCCTGTATCCATGGCAACAAGAGGTTAATAAAGAATTATAAAGAGCTATATATGGTACTTCCTCTTTGCAGTATAGCATTTGCTCGCACAAAAAAATTGGCATTCACTTGCCGTGATGCTTTGCCAAAATATCTCTCCTTCAAAGATTCTTGAATTTTTAATGTGATTTTTAAGTATCATTCTTAAAATTTACTTATCAAGCAGCAATAAAGCTGGTCAACGGGTCACATAATGTAATTCATTAGCAGTGGTATTATATTCTGTTTCATAATTCATTACTATCAGTAGAAATGGCCTTATTCCAGTAAGCAAGCACCAACCCCAGCTATGCCCTTGATATTTCCCAGATTATAACAATCTATGTTAGCGCAACACTAACACTGGATTATAATATAAGTGGATTATGCATGAAAAACACATAGCAATAGCATAAATTATGAAAAAGTTAGAACACGCACAGAATGTGGAATTTACATATACTGTATGTATTTATAAGAAGACGGGATGTCATTTCCAAGCTGAATTTTGAGATATTTGATAAAGTTTCAAGAAAATTAAAAAGTCCCCAGCCAGTTCCCCTTAGTAAGCAGTCTATGCTCTAGTTGTGAGTATTTATGGTCATCTTATTGGCTGGTCCACTTTTGTCAAATTATGGTGGTGGTGCAAATTATAATGGAGAATCATGGAGAGTGGCATTACTAGATGTCCTGACATTGCTCAACATCCAGATATAATATAAGAATTGAGGATTGGTGATCAGGTAACTGGGAATATAATATCTGCCGCTACCTATTAGAATAATTTGATGGATAGCAGCCGACTGAGGGGGAATTATACTGTGTGGGGGACATAAGAGGCATTATACTGTGAGGACAGTAAGGGTGCATTATATTGTGTGAGGGTCAGTAAAGGGACATTAAATTGTGTGGGGGTCATAAGGGGTACAATAAACAGCATTTTGCTGTTAAAACTTTGCTTGAGTCCCCAGAAATGCCATATCCACCCTGCTATGTACAACATCTTCTAATAAGTGAAGGGCCAAACACATTTGGGTTATTGCTTTGTCACATTTAGACAGACTTAATGGAAAAATGTTACCTCTTCCATGAGTAGATGGAAGTCTGACCTCTGAGACCTCCATGGACCCCAAGAACAGGGGGTCCTCTCCCATGCTATACATTCCACCTGACTGCCGTCAGGCTCAATGCAGGCGTGACTGGTAATGGATGGTGCTCCCATTCACTTCAATTGGAGTGTTTTAGATAGCTAACTCCAGAGTTCCTATTGAGGTGAAAGGGAGACCCATCCATCATCGGTCACACCTACATTCAGGTAGGCTGTGGTCAGGCTGAATGTACAGCTAGAGGAAAGGACCTCCTTTTCTCAGGATTGTTGAGGGTCTCAGCAGCCAACCCTCCACCGATCAGGTATCTATCTTCTATCCTATGGATAGAACCTGTCCCCTCTTCTGACATGTCTGTTTTGGAAAGGTTACAAATTCTGAAGCATTTTCTTATAAATTCTCATTGTTGTTTTTGTCTTTTCTTCCTAGAAAGTTATCAATAAATTGACAACTGGATGATAACATTAACCTGCACTGACTGGACTGTGTCAGACTGTGCAGGGCCAAGTCTTCTCCACTGTTAACACCAAGTTTCAAAATATTCATGAATTGCTAGTAGGAATAAGAAAGGAACAGCATAATGCATAGCTGTAAGAAAAATGTTCCACAATTGTTAATACAACTGGGAATTCAAGTATATACTAAATCAGACATGCATGTCAGGATAGGTGACATATCCTCCTTATCCAGAATTATATACCGTTCTACATAAATACTGTACAGTAAAGGCTCGAATATTTTACTCTTTACATATTTTTTCTAATATGTATGCACTTACATAGAACATCCATCAATGTGGACATGTTTGCTACAGTCATATATTCCATTACTGGCACATGTGTCTGGAAATATCCAGGACCAGGGAGCATTCCTCTAGACTTGTGGATAGAAGTATATTCAGATTGAGAATCTCTATGCAATAATATCACCAGTGCATGAAGTTGCATCCCATATCAACAATAAACATTACCAGTAATATATACTCAATTTCACAGTCATTTCCTCTTTTTTTATATTTTTTATCAAGCAACAGGTGGTAGTAACCACCAAAAGCAATAATCACCCTTATAAAAAAGGGGCCACACATGGAGATATTGACAAACCAGTCCATGCCAATGCCATACAGTAGAGGAAAATGTAGCCCAAGCCACCTGCACCCACAATAATTGGATTTGAAATACTAATTTACTGTAATATAAAAGATGACTCTATGTCTATTGCAGTCAGTACCACTTTAATAACTTCAATACACTGGCTTACCAAGTCTGTTCATTCTGCTCTAGTTTGCATAGATTTTGTTCTTTTCTTCAAGAGCATCATAAATTTAATAAAACTAATGAGCTTGTTATGTTCGTGATTTTAAAGTCATGAAATTGCTATACATAAAACTTCTGCCAGCTGTTGAAATGACAAGTACCATGCTAAATCTAATTTGCACGCTGCCAAAGGTAAGGGAGATTTACTGAAGGATTATTTAAGAAAATTTCTGCATAGGATCCTTGTCAGTCGGCCAATACATTAACTACTTTTCCTATAAGCAGTGCTTAAGCTATAGGCCTTTACAGTTCTGACATAAGTTCACCTGAAGGAGATGTATTTTATGCATTGTATAAACCCAGGTACCATAGGAGAGACTACTAAGTAATGCACTTGCACAAGGGATAGGATTAGATATACAATCACACAAGTATGGAGGATATGGGCATTTGTCATCAACTATAACAACTAAGGAAGCTAGTAAAATTATAGTACTAAATGCTTGTATAGAAAGCAGAAAACGTTCCTGTTTAAATTAAACTCATAAAAATATTAAAACATATAAAAACCTCATAAAACACAGAACAATTCAGTAAATATACAAAGTTGTATATACACACGTGGACAAAATTGTTGGTACCCCTCGTTTAATGAAAGAAAAACCCACAATGGTAAGAGAAATAACTTCTAAATAGCTTGTTCACCTCCACTTATGATCCCTATATACATAAAGTGACCTATTCATATGGTAGTGCAGCCAGTAAAACTCAAAGAAATCACAAGATAATTTATGACTTTATCTACCAGTCTGAGCCCACCTTCTATGTCTACAACACAGATGGATTGCTTCTTTTCTCTCTGAGGTAGGTTAGTAATTGTTCACGTAGGAGAGAAATAGTATTCAAGGTCGATAGGGTCTGGAACCTTCTATGGAGTGGAATACATTATTGGGAAGTAAGTCTTCCAATCAAAAATTGTGTATACTGACTTGAAAAAGAGCTCTATTCAAGCTCGAAACGCACTGTTGTCAATATTATTAAAGATACATAGCTTTGAAGCCTTGAGCAATAATCTTCCTTTCCAGTGCCGACATCGATCTTGAATGCTATTTCTCTCCTACTCAAACAATTACCAACTGGACCTTCTGAAAACCCACTTATAAAGTGCACACAGGAGATGTACCTAGTACAATCCCAAAATGTTAGCAGCTAATTTAGTGATATAACCAAGTCGCTATATCATTCTGATCCTACACATGATTTTTTTTTTTTTTTTGCTCTTTCCCTTTTTTCTACCACCACGGTTGATAGTAAAGTAAGTTAGTAATATTCACTTAAAAACAGCAAATCTCACTCACCTGGTGAAACCTTTCAGTGTCATTGTCAGGAGGTTTTGGTTTGCAGAAATTTTTGACTTACACATAAATGAAGCACGGTATATTTTTGGGATATTTGCATTTAAATTTCTTACTGAAAGTAAAACTGTTTAATTGTAGAGCAAAAAATCACTGAAACGTGTCTGTGTTTGGTAATTCCTGTAACTAACGGAATTCACCTACTAGTAACCGAACATACTTTCCAATGCAGGATTTACAAATTCCATTCATAGTGTAGCTTCTACCAGATATCAGGGTCAGCTTTAAAAGGCTTCTTTCACTGATATTATATGCACTGGAGGATGCAGTTCTATCATATCGCAATACTGCCTCGTGAAAAATTATCCCTTATCTACAGGAGAGGGGATAAGTATCTGATAGATGAGTGGTCTGACCACTGGCACTCTCACAGATGAGGAGAGGATGAGTTTCAAGTTATCTTGAGTGGTGCGGCAGTCATTCTGCTTCTCCACCGCAGTCCCACACTGATGAATGGAGCGGCCCATTTTCATTGCCTTGGTAATGAAAAAAAATGTGTCTCCTTAATTCACTTCTTTTTTGTTTCTCTGTGTTTTACCATTCAGTTTTTCTCACCTATTTTAGCTATATATGGTGTTTTTCTTATTGCAAAAAAGGACCACAAGGTACATGGCACCAAGTACTTTTTTAGTACTTGCTTTAGACTAGATACAAAGGAATCCAAAATGGTACTAGAATGTCACACATGTAAACACTACTCAGCTGATGACAACCATCTACATGAAGCGGGTACTTTCTGCAGTGAAAAATAAACCAGATGGTACCTGGACTGAGTTGGGATGAACCAAGTTAATCCAGTAGTATACAGTAGAAAAGAGACCTTACAGTAGGACATCTTTTGGCATCTTGGGCTATGTATGCCATCATTCAGCCCTAATTGTGTTAACTGGTACAGTATGTATCTCGTTCTCTCCAACCTGCTTACTTGGTTCCATGCCAAACGACATATGAAGCTACATGTACTTCACATTATCAATGCAACACCTAGGAGTCATGCAGACCCCAAAATACTTGAATGTGGTATCCTGCTTTAAAAATATTAAGCACTGATTTTTTATTTATATATGTCCAGATGAAACTGTGCAATACTAACTGTACTGGAAGTCACACAGCCTCGGGGAGGCAGAAGGAAATAGTTAACCTCCAATGCAGACACCAGCTGCAGACAAAATTGCAATTTCACTAAGGTAAAAGACTTTCTTGTCAAACAGCCAACCTACATTTCGATGACTCTGCTTTTTCTATGGGTCATGTACGGTTAAGTCCAAAGGACAATTCCAATAAATTGCATGTATAGTACAAGCCCAGCTGAGATATATTATTTCATGCCAACATTTTAGTGACAAAAAATAGAAAAAAATACAGTTGTGGCCAAGTTCCTGCATCCATATAGAGTGTTTTATAGAAATATATTTTCATATGGTCATGTATGTAAGGTCTTAGGTTTTTTTCCCAGTTCTAATTGATTTTTTAGCTTATATAGGATTTTTGACCAATCATAACCACTGCAGCAATAAATTGTGGTGGTGATGGATTGTTTTGAGAAATTACGCCACAAACAATTGTGCTTTAAAGGGGCTCTTCAAGACTGAATATTGATGACGTATCCTTAGGATAGGTTAGAAATAACACATCGAGGTGGGGGGTTCAACATTGATAATCTGTTTTCAAGTCAATGGGAGCTAAGCTGCAATAGTTCAGCCTGCCTCTGGCTCCGTACACTGTGCTTCCAACAATTGAGCCAGATGTCGAACACAACCAATCTGATAATGTGAGGAACAACCCCACTGACTGTACTCTAACATAGCCTTGTACTGTAAGAGGGGGTGTTCCTTACTGCCCAGCGATGGGCTCACAATCAGTATGTTTTTGGCGCATGGGAGGAAATCCACACAAACATGGGGAGAACAAACTCAACACAGATGCTGTCCTTGGTTGGATACAAACATAGATCTCCAGCGCTGCAAGGCAACAGTGCTAAACACCGAGCCACCATGCTGCCCATGCTGTCATTCAACAAACAAGATTTATCCCAAATATGAACAATTTTACTTTTGCAAGGTATGAGCTTTATTTTACTTTTATTACATATGAGACTGTATGCTAGCAACCTAATAAATAGCAGTATATATCAACTCTGTTTTCTGTTATTTATACACCAGAGAATAAGCATGTACCACAAATATAATACAACAGTAAAAATGGTTGCTTAAGGCAAATTCTGGTATATAAATTATTTAGTTACATTTCATATCAGTACCAACTGAAATTAATTACAATAATTTGCTATTCAATCCCATAATATGCCAAAGTGATATCATATGAATTATTTACAATATTATAGAGTTGTATTAGAGCTGATTAAAGCTGATTTTAATGCATAATATTGTATTTTATCATTTATTGTTTCAGATCTACACATACAATTATTTTCAATGTAAATGCAGTAACTGTAATTTAGCCCTCATTACCTCAGGGCATAAGATTGTATCTACAGTCAACAATGGTACCTCATATTAAAAGACTCACTAGGCTGGATTATTGGTAATTGTACAAATAAATGTATGTTATCCAAAAATTTGGCATGCTACAGTCCTATAAAATACTATGACTTTCCACATGGGAAGGAATGGCAAGTTGAATACTTCATATCTTCTGAATGGGTCCCAAAAAACAGTGCTTGTGATGCTGTAACGTCATTTCCAGACTTTAAGAGGTGTTCCATCCAATACAAATTGAATGCTAAAAAAAACTCATCTCACTGATCTTCTGCCACATTTTTTCCACTGCTTTCTGGTTCCACAGATCTCTACTTTCTGGTCTTTCCTGACCCACAAAATATGCCCACTTAGCTATTGGCTAATGATTCGCTGAGTGTTTATTTCCTGTGTGTCAAGAGTTACCAAAAAGAAGTGGGGAACCTGACGATGTCAGAAGCCAGGAGCAATAGGGAAGCAGTGAAGACTATTAGTTTTTATTTTAATATTTTTACATCATTCCAGACCCTTTTCTAAATAACTTTTTATCAACTGGACAATCCCTTTAGTGGTCTAGAAAAGTTGAGCTCACTACAGCTGCATCTCAATAAATTAGAATATCTTTGAAACTTTTATTTCTTTCAGTAATTAAATAAAAAAGTGACGTCCTATATTTTCCAGATTCTTTACACACAGCGTGTTCTATTTCAAGTTTTATTTCTGTAAATGTTGATTATGAATTACAGGTAATGAAAACCCAAATATAAGAAATTTAGAATATTGTAAAAAAGTTCAGTATTGTAAATTCAGTGTGTCACCTGCCAAGGTTTCCTAAGCCTTTAAATGGTCCCTCAGTCTGGTTCAGTAGGACACACAATCATGGAAGACGCTGATTATGAACTGAATTACTGAAAGAACGTTATAAAAGATATTCTAATTTATTGAGATGCACCTGTATTTCATACTAGTAAAATACAGCAAAATGTTCAATTTATGAAACAAAGAAAAGCAGGCATTTCCAAAACTAAAGTTCAAAAATTATAAAAAGTTAGAGAATATGGAAACCCAAGATACCTGCCTACTACATCACCAAATCAGATAAATAGTACCGCAATGTAATTATTCAAGAGAAAATAAAGTGTTATTGTGCTTCATATGTTTAAAAATCTACAGATATTTTTTCCCATGGATTCACGGTGAGAAGACAACTCAATAAGTAATTTCTGACCAAAAGGAAAAAGACTACTCCAGAAAATTTATACGAAATATGTACCAAAACACCAAACCTAGACACCTGAGACATCTAAATGGGGTTGTCCACGGATGTTTTTTTTTTTTTTTTCTGCAAGCACCAATCACTTGAATGGAACAGCCACAAAAATCTCTACATTAGATGAAATCTACACTATAGTAGCAATTTTTGCAGACTTTTACTTATTTTATATTAAGCGTACAAAATAGATAATAGTTTCAAGTGTTAATTTGCCCATAAACAGCCCATATAAACATGTTAATTGTTGGCTAAGCCGCCAATTTTGTCAGGACCAGCTGACTATAACAAGTATGAGGACATTCTGACTGTTCTCTGGGAGATAAGCAGTGGCTAAAGGTGTCTGGTAGCAGGCATTGCCTCAGATTTTAGTTCACATCCATTATTATGACTATACCTTAAAATGAATGTATTGACATTTTTTTATGTATTTATTTATTAAAACCAAATAGTGAAATTATATCCCTTTTTTTCTTATCTGTTTTAAATATTTACATTTATCACATTTACAGCATTTTCATGGTCATATATATATATATATATATATATATATATATATATATACACACATGGATAAAATTGTTGGTACCCCTCGTTTAATGATAGAAAAAAACACAATGGTCACAAAAATAACTTGAATCTGACAAAAGTAATAATATATAAAAATTCTATGAAAATGCACAAGTGAAAGTCAGACATTGCTTTTCAACCATGCTTCAACAGAATTTTTTTAAAAAAGAAAACTCATAAAACAGGCCTGGACAGAAATGATGGTACCCTTAACTTAATATTTTGTTGCACAACCTTTTGAGGCAATCACTGCAATCAAACGATTCCTGTAACTGTCAATGAGACTTCTGCACCTCTCAACAGGTATTTTGGCCCACTCCTCATGAGAAAACTGCTCCAGTTGTCTTGGGTTTGAAGGGTGCCTTTTCCAGACGGCATGTTTCAGCTCCTTCCAAAGATGCTCAATGGGATTTAGGTCAGGGATCATAGAAGGCCACTTCAGAATAGTCCAATGTTTTCCTCTTAGCCATTTTGGGTGTTTTTAGCTGTATATTTTGGGTCATTATCCTGTTGCAAGACCCATGACCTGTGACTCAGACCAAGCTTTCTGACACTGGACAGCACATTTCTCTCTAGAATCCCTTGATAGTCTTGAGATTTCATTGTACCCTGCACAAATTCAACACACCCTGTGCCAGATGCAGCAAAGCAGCCACAGAACATAACAGAGCCTCCTCCATGTTTCACAGTAGGGACAGTGTTCTTTTGAAGATATGCTTAATTTTTCCATCTATGAACATAGAGCTGATGTGTCTTGCCAAAAACTTCGATTTTTGTCTCATCTGTCTATAGGACATTCTCCCAGAAGCTTTGTGGCTTGTCAACATGTAGTTTGGCAAATTCCAGTCTGGCCTTTTTAAGTTATTTCTGTGACCATTGTGGGTTTTCTTTCATTAAACGAGGGGTACCAACAATTTTGTCCACGTGTGTGTGTGTGTGTATATATATATACCCTGTGTCAGGGTATATATACATATATACACACACTGTGGCATTATCTATTGTCAGTAGTTGATGTAACAATGTTGTTAGCTGATGTTGTCTATAGAGGTGTTATATCCTACTAAAGACTTGTCCGTCTTGTCTGTGATGTAAATGAGGTAACTGCAGTGTCAGTCGTTGCCAGAGTAAAAAATTGCAGAATATTGCACTTTTTTTAATTAGTGACATGGAAATAATAAAAAAAATGATAAAAAAAAGTCTTAAAAATATGTTTAATATAAAAGATTGGTTAAATATGTCATTTTTGGGTGATACATTTCCTTTAAGCCAATGGGTGGCACAGTGGCTCAGTGGTTAGCATTGCAGTCTTGCAGCGCTGGAGTCCTGGGTTTAAATCCTGTCAAGGACAACATCTGCAAGGAGTTTGTATGTTCTCCCCATGTTTGCATGGGTTTCCTCCCACACTCCAAAGACATACTGATAGGGAATGTGGATTGTGTGCCCTATATGGGATAGTGACTGACAATATCTGCAGAATATGATGGTGCTATACAAGTAAGCATAATAAATAAATAAGCCAAAACCCATTAAATAAAATGCATATATTAAATACATACGCCCCTAATTCTTACACTGTCACCAATCAGGACACCATCATTTACTGTGTTCCATTCAACTAGAATACACCAAAAATGACACAGACGCAAAAACAATAGGATTAAGTGGTGATATGATACAACATTGTATTCTCTCATGTCACCTGTGACAAAAACAATCCATTCAGTATTATTTTTAAAAGAAATAATTCAGCCTAGCCAGCAGGGAATACTGTATGTGAGAGAGCAGAACTAAACCCTTTGTCGTCTCAGAATGAATGAGGGTGATTAAGTACTGACACGGAGGGGTGAAAATAAGGGAAGGCAATGTTTATTTCTGCACTCTGACAATTCACTGCCAAGAAATAGGCGCAAAAGAATTGAAGAGCTCTCTAATTCTGGAGTCATTGCTTCAAATAGCTCACATCCATATAATAACTAAACATTAACATCTGCACTGAGTTTAAAATTACATACAACATCACAGATTTGTGGCATTTGTATAGTCTTTTGTATATTTCAATATTTTGTAGCCATCTTTTGATAGATGCCATGGATTCCACGTATTGGATGAAAAATTAAAGGGCTCATTCCACTAATCACACTTATCCCCTATCTGGAGGATAAAGATAGGAATCTGATCGCCATGGATCTGACTGACCCCACATGCAGCACTGTTCCATTTACATGGCACATTTAGGATCCCCATTCTGGTGATTCCGGGTGGCCCCAGCAATTTTACCCCAATGATTAGACATTTTTTATTTCTGGTCGTATTTTTTAATTCCTACAGCGAAACCAATAGCAAAAATGTCAGAAAGAAAACTGTAACCAAAGCATACTACATTAAAAAAACAATGAATGCAAAAAATTCTATAAAAGGCTATCTACAGTTAACCTTTTAATCATTGATTAAGATCAGATTTCAAGGTAACATTTGGCCACAGTAATTGTGAACTACTAAAATTGCACAAAAAATTCTCCAAAACAATGTGGGGGGAGACTTATTAGGACTGGCATTTCTTGTAGCAGTCTTGATCTCAATCTCCCCTGCACAAGGGTGAGATGTTGCTAATAAATCTGAACTATACTTTACACCACTTACTGGCATAAATGATAGTAAATTGGTCAGTCAGCAGAGGCCACGCCGTCTTCCACTAAACACTGCTCTTGACAAGCCCACTTTTAGAGAAGTCACTTTTCATGCAAATACAGCATTATAACATTTGCAACATTTTAAATCAATTTTTCATGCCATTTTATAGCATACAAAAATATAATAAATGTCCCATGTGTGAATTTACAGTGGCCTTAAAGGTATATTCCAGAAGAAGTGGATATTTGAATGCCTATTGTACATAAAAAAGTTTATTCCAAGCTGTTAACTTAACATGTTTATTTATACCCATGCACACTCAGCTCAGCACAATATGCATGTGTTTTCAATAAAAGTATAGAATTAAGCTGCTAGATACTTCTAGATACAAATGTTGCACTATGTTGGAAGAATGTACCGTAGTCATATTTTTTTCTAATTCTGCACAGCCCATTGTACTGTAATGAAAAGGGTATTCAGTTGTCCACCAGAAAATCTTTTTCATTGTATAATGAATGTCTTCAATACCTCTGCTTTATACATACTGTATATTGTTTATTTCCAGGGGTTAAGAATCAAGTGGCATACACACAGGAGCCATGCTTGTTACAGAATGGTTGTGTCTTATAACAAGCCATGCATCTGTATGCCTGCCACACAACTAGAGCAGATTATTACCATGGAAGTCAACAGTAAAGGCTTCTATGCTATAACTGCAAGCAGAAACTTTGAAAGAAAAAGTAGGAATTGGTACAGGTAGCATATTGGGAAATGGTATACTATTGTGAAAAGAATCAGCTTTATTTAATGAAACTGTAATACCCTTTAATAGAAAATGGTTAATTGTTTTCAGATGGAATTAATTAATTGGTTTATGTAAACTAAAAATAAACTGTATACCATCAAATGTATGTGAAAAAGAAAAGATAAAAAAATATTCGGCACCAACTGCATAGAAACAATAAAATGGCTACAGTCAGTATAAAACATTGTGTATTTAAGTGGACAGGTCAGCTCTCTGGACATATGTGATTTAGTAAATAACTATGTCCCATGAAATAACATGGAGCTACATGCACATTGACAGTTGCCATGTATGGGTCTGTAACAATGGAATGGACAGCACATGGATGGCATTGGCATCTTTAAGAATGTTCCCGGAGGGGGGGCGGAGCCTAGCTGTGGACTGAAATGGCCGCGTAGTTTCAGATCTCCCGGTCTGAGTCCTACATAGCGACATCCTATGCGACAAGCCCGTGGCCTCTGGGCACAGATTCCAGCAACAAAAGGTATCTTACCTTCAGGGATGCCTAGAAAGAAGAAGTCGGCGGTGAGACCGCACAAGATCTCCGACTTCTATTTCCCTCACGGGGGAGGGGATGACCAACATGGATGGCCCGCGCCTGGAAACGGAGTCTAGGGCCTCGACTCCACCTCGCGATCCTCCGGAGGAGACAAGCACACTCTCCGCTCACAAGAGAGCGCTCTCAGCCCCATCCTTACCGCAGCTGCTGGACGGCGCGGGCACAGAGTCACCTGGGCTTTCTCCCCGGCAGGCCGGGGCCTACATTGGAAACGGGCCTCCGCAGCATAGCGCTTTGAGGTTTACAGGCATATCCAGCCTGGAGACACACCAGTCCCCCACCGCTAGCCCGGTTAAACAAAGACCCAGGTTCCAGAGCAGTGACTCCCAGGATGACGAGGTGAGCAACAATGTGCAGCCTACCCCTCCACCCACTGATTTTTTTGCAGATATCCCAGAGACGGAGAACCCACTTACTGAGGCCTCTATGAAAAATATGATCATGGCCTTCTGCAAATCACTAAAAACAGACATGTCTCTCATGGTAAAACCGCTAGATAGAGATCTTCAGGAACTAAAAAGCCGTACCGTGCATGTTGAATCCAAAATGGCGGAATTTGCGACATCACACAATGCGTTAATAGATGCTCACTATGAGATGGAGTCGGATGTGTCGTTTTTGAAAGCCAAAGTAGCCGACTTGGAAGATCGCTCAAGAAGAAATAATCTGAAATTTAGAGGGATTATGGAGTCAGTTTCCACGAGTAATTTAACGACGTTCCTCCAGGATCTGATCCAATCGCTCCTGCCGAATCTTACGGCGATGGATTTAACTATTGATAGAGCTCATAGAGTCCCCAGACCATCACATCTAGATGAAGCTATACCTAGAGATGTTCTAGCTAAAATTCACTTCTATCGCATTAAAGATCTGGTTTTGATGACTTCCTGAAAGGTAGATCACCTACCTGAACCATATCACAAAGTAGCCATTTACTCGGACTTATCAGCCACGACATTGCAATCGAGGCGACAATTCATCCCTATTACCGCAGACTTACGCCAACACCATGTTTTGTACAAATGGGGATTTCCGGTCCGCGTGATCATTACCTGAGACAACATGGTGCATGTCATCAAAACTCTGGAGGAAGGAAAACGTCTGCTTCATAAATGGAACATTCCGGTTGTCGAGATACCACCCAAACAACCACCTGGTCCTGTGTCGGATGGTTGGCATCAAGTGAGGGCCCAAAGACGTCCACGCAAAGGGCTACAAAGCTAGAGACTCACCTTTTCTTGGATTTCGTATGTCCACTGTCGTTGAACTTATCCCCCCAGGATTACGACAGCCGCTGGTCCGCTGTACCACAATCTTTTTTTTTTCTCTTTGTTTGGTTCTGCCACGACGGTTTATCCATTGGTTATGTAATTTGCATGGTTTGTTGTTTTTTTTGGTTCTGGCACATTGGGCGTAGTGAATACGAAGGGTGGAAACAGCTTCTCTTCATACCAACATTGACACCTCCTGGTATAAGTAGTTGTGGTAAGACTTCTAAAGCATTTCTAACTGTATATTATGGTACTTAAAATTGTGTCCATGAATGTCAGGGGTTTGAACTCCCCTCAAAAAAGAGCCAATTTATGGCGTGAGGCCCGAGGTCATAACTGTGACATTCTTGCACTACAAGAGACGCATCTTTTAAAAGGCAGACGCTTTTCGCATTAATCACCCAGCATACCCACATGTGTTTCATGCTCACTACTCCTCAAAGCGTAGGGGCACATTGATTGGGATTAGGGACTCGGTAGCGTTTCAACTGTTATCTCAATACGCTGACCCGGGAGGGCGATTTGTTATACTAGTGTGTATTATTAATAATATCACTTATACGCTGGTATCAGTTTACGCCCCGAATAGGAAACAGGTGGCGTTCCTAGGGAGACTTGTGAGGGCGGTAGAAAAGAGGAAGCAGGGATGTCTAATATTAATTGGAGACTTTAATATGGCCCCGGACCCGCTAGTAGATACCACTTCTGGCATACTAACACGTCACTCCTCCTTATCGCAGGCTATATGGGGCTATGAACTATTTGATGTCTGGCGTATCCTGCATAATACTGAAAGAGATTATACGTATCATTCGACTGTACATAATAGCTATTCACAAATAGACTTGTTCCTAATCGAGCAATCTAGCATTCCCCTTGCTAAGCAGTCCGAGATATCTCAAATAACTTGGTCGGACCATGCAGCGATAACCTTGTCCATAGCTGAAAAATATGAATCTGCTAGAGCATATGTGTGGAGGTGTAATGACTTTTTAATGTCACAGCCAAAGTTAAAAGCAACGGTAGAGAATGATTTGAAGGAATTCTTTCAGATTAATGCCCCCTCTGCTCCTGGCCCTGAGATACTGTGGAATTCTCATAAGGCCTTTATTAGAGGAACGTTTATTCGCCTAGGGCATATCGAAAAGAAAAATAGGATGGCAGAAATAGATCGCCTGCTCCGTCAGATAAGAATCATAGACACCAGCAACAAACAATCTCCATCTCCCTTACATGCAACGAAATTAATAACATTACGCCAACAGTTGACCGCTTGTTTATTGCACAAATATGAGAAAAACCTGAAAAGGGTTAGAGCTACGTATTACTCTCAATCTAATAAAGCGGGCAAACTTCTAGCATCCAAGCTTAAACAAAAGCATGCAAAATCCAGGATCCCATTTATGCACAGCAAGGATGGTACCTACAAAATTTATGAACCAAATGGCATCGCTAACGCCTTTAAACATTTCTATGAGGGTCTTTACAACCTAGCAGAAAACTCTTCGATGGTCCCCCCCGACAACCCATGATATTGAGCGATTCCTTAAGGCGGCTCAATTGCCCGCAATCACTGAGTCACAGCTGGACTCCTTAAATGCGCCTATTACCTCAGCAGGGTTATTATCCATCATTAAATCACTGCCGTCACACAAGTCTCCGGGCCCTGACGGCCTTACTAATGAATATTATAAATGTTTCTTCCAAGCCCTGATGAGCCCACTACTGTCATTTTTGACGGCTGTGGTGGATTCTGGTATCATCCCAAAGGAAAATCAAGAAGCCCTGATAGTTACGCTGCCAAAGCCTGGCAAACCTGCCACCAGCCCCCAGAACTTTAGACCAATATCGCTATTGAACACAGATTTAAAAATCTATGCCAAATTAATAGCAAGCAGATTGGCAGTCTGTCTCCCAAGTTTGATAAATCATGATCAAGTGGGGTTTGTTAAAGGGAGACAATCATATGATAATACTAGACGTATTTTAAATATAATACACCATGTTGACTCTAGGAAGGAAACGGCGGTGATCCTTGCATTAGACGCAGAGAAAGCGTTCGATCGCATTTGCTGGTCGTATGCCTTTTCGGTGCTCAGAAATATGGGGTTTTCTGGAGCTATTTTAAGAGCGATTGAAGCGTTATACTCGGCACCTTCTGCGAGAGTGTTTACCAACGGAGTAGTATCAGATCCATTCCTCATTACAAACGGGACCAGACAGGGGTGCCCCCTATCGCCCCTGATATTTGTTCTTTCTATAGAACCTTTAGCCCATATACTTAGACTAGATCCGAGAATGGGAGGCATTGACATAGGAGATAAATCTCATCTTATATCATTATATGCTGATGATATTATTCTCACTTTGTCCAAACCGCAAATATCTATTCCTCATCTTATGGATACTATTAGTACTTTTGGGCAATTATCGTTTTACAAATTAAACATGGCCAAATCGCAGGCATTGCCTTTCAATGTCCCTCCACCCTTGCTCCAACATCTACAATCGATTTATGATTTTGATTGGAGGAAGGATAGCGTTCAATATTTGGGGATACAGGTGACAACATCACTAGGAACCCTCTACAAAAGTAACTATATCCCAATGTTAAAAATATTGCAAGAAGAGACTGAGCGACTGTCTAAAACAGATGTTTCTTGGATAGGACGGGTAGCTGCTTTTAAGATGTTGCTATTGCCTAGACTCTTGTACTTGTTCCGCACGCTCCCAATATCCATTCCTGTTTCCTTTTTTGAGACAGCACAAATGGTGATTTCAAAATATGTGTGGAATGGTAGGAGACCTAGAATCAATAAAAGCTTTCTATTTAAGCAACGAGAGGCAGGAGGGTTGGGAGTACCAGTGGTGAGGAATTACTATATAGCATCACTGGTCACTCAGTGCGCAAGGTGGAAGTCAATGGATACCTCGGTTCCATGGCTACATATAGAGCAGGCGTTTATATTTCCCCTAAAGCTGGAGGACGCGCTATGGTTGCCCTTTTGGAACATTCCTGCTCCGGGATCTTTTTCCCCAATCATGTGCGCCTCGTTAATGGCATGGAAGCTAATCCATGGGAAAGCAAACCCAATGAAGCATTTTCATATTGCAGAAATGCCTCTGTCATTGATGGCCTGGGTGATTGATGGCGTAGGGGTCTCGGGTTGGGAATTGAGGGGGATCACGCAGATTTCTCAATTATATTCTGACTCTAAACAACCTCTACCGTTTGTAGATCTAAGACAAAAATACGGAATTCATGTAGGCGATTTCCTTAAATATTTTCAAATATGGCATTTCATATCTAAACACCCTGTGACGACCTTGCCTCATAATAATTCACTTTTCATTTGGTTGTCAACCAATGTGAGGGGATTACGATTTCTATATGATAAAATGGATGGAATCTCAACTTTTACTAGATCTACTCCGTTCCGTTGTTGGGAAAGAGACTTAGGAATGGTCATTACTTTAGATGAATGGCAACAAACGATTAGACTGACCCATCTGTCTTTAAAATGTAGCACCCACATAGAGACGGCAATGAAAATCATTTTATGGTGGTATAGGACCCCGTCTACTCTACAGTTAGCGTATCCCTCCATGTCTGGGAGTTGTTGGAGGGGATGTGGAGACAGAGGAACCCTCCTTCACATTTTGGGAACCTGCCCTATAATTCGTGGTTACTGGGATAGTGTCTTTAACATGCTCTCAGAACTGTTTGATCTACATCTCCCCCTTACTGCACATATGGCTATTTTGCTACTTGGAATTCCCGGAGAGCTGAATAAGCATAAACAACTTATTTGTAAAATTTTAACTATAGCTAAATTAATGTTGGTACAGAGATGGAAGTCAGCGGCCTCCCCGCCTATGTCAGCCCTGTTACTAGCCATTAATAACACATATTCCTATGAAAGGGTAATCGCAATGGGAAACAACTCTTTTCATAGATTTGAAATAATTTGGGATGTGTGGATACACTCTAGATTTGTCACGTAGAAAGAACCAGAATAGTATATGAAACTCAGTCGAGGTGGCTGTGACAGATATGGGGATGGATATGGGACTCGCCAACCCCGTCGAAAGGGGAGTTGGGGAGGAGTAGTCAGCGCTGCGGGTACGGGTCGAATGTCCTTTACACAACTAAACATCTCATGAAGAAGAGAAAGCTATCCATGGAAAAATCACCCTAGACATAGACATAGACCTCAACAGCCTAATAAATGTGCCTAAATGTTAATGTTATTATTAATGTTTACTCTATAAGTAATCTTTATCTTTTGTTTCAAAGATATGCAGTTCTAAGAATGTATCTTGAAACTATATTATAATGCATATCAACTGTATATCGCAATGTCTATCCATATTGTTCTTTACTTTTGTACCTTGAAAATTTGAATAAAAAATATTGAAACGAAGAATGTTCCCAGACCACAAAACAGATGGAATAGATAATACCTGCGTTGAGTTTTTTGCCCCGAGTTTGTGGCACCCACGCAGATGTATAAAAATTATGGTCATGTGCATGGGTCCATTGGTCAGTGTGTATTGTTAAAAATACCAATAGCACACTGCTAAAAAAATACAGTTGTGTACTTAAGTCTTAACTATACCTCTGCATAGTACTGTATTACTGTTATTCCTCTTACAAGTTTATGAATATGTGGACAACTGGGTGTTTCCAGATGGAGATGTGTCCCTGCAAAGTCTGACCTGACAATGTCCAACCAGTGCCAACAGAACCAGACTGCATAGAAACACACCTCTATGATAAGGGGAATGCTAATGCCCAGTTGTCAAATGTTTCATAAATTTCTAGGAATAAATAACAGAGGGACAACACAGGTTTCTAAAAAAAAAATGCTCAGAATTATTATTATTATTATTAATATTATTATAAAATGTAATTTGTACTAAACCAGATGTGTCAGAAGAGGTGATGGATTCTCTTTATATTCCTTATATTTTTAATTTAAAATTTGCCTATTGATTTTTTTTTGTTTGGCAAAATTTCTCTGAACAGTATATGAATGTAGTGAAAAAAATAGACAATCTAAATCCATAATAAACATGTTTACCTAAAGAATAAATATAATGGAGCTATACAGTACTCAGCTGCGGCATTGCTGCATAGTCAGTCTCCACAATACCGCTTTTTAAAATATATATCTATTGTGGGTCAGGAGAAGTCAATCAGTTTTCATGAAACAGACAAGAGAATTGTAGCTTTGTTGAAGTCAACATGATTGCCACTTGTGTTAAATTATGTATGGGCTGTCTCCAGGAAAATGACTGCTCGGCACATCCCGTATACTTCTTCTAAGTCATGTTTTACTCTTTATTCAAAAAAGGTCATTACCCAAAGTGCTAAAACATTCAATCATTCCTTCCAACAAATTTACTTCCTCAGACTGTAAATAACATGCGTTGAGGCAGGCAAAGCTGCAAAAAGCAATCATTTCCCTTACAGAGCTCAGACTGCTGTCAGCAGAGCGCCAGACGAGACAAATGTTGCTTCAAACTTACACTGTGCTTCCTCCTATTTTGGCCTCAATCACAAGAAGTCCTGAGAATTCCTTCTCATAATGGTCGTGTGAGATCGGAACCTCCCATTGCAAGAATAGGAGCAATTTTTTGGAAAAAATGGCCTATTATAGAATTTTTATACCCATTTCAAATAAATGTTGAAGACACATGTAATGGATTATTACTATAAAGATGCGAATTTCGGACTGACCAGACAAGTGATTACTTAGTGATGTGCGGTAAATAAGCACTGTAATCTAGAAGGACGCCTATAGCCAAAGCAGAGCATGGTGAATTTCTAGGACAAGGCACACTGCCCAGTTTAAAAGAGCATTACAGACAAAATTATTACAATGACGGTCACTACTACAATCCTTCAGTAATCCCTATAGTGCAGCAATTTGTGGAAAGAGTACATAATCCTTTGTAAAGGGTGTAGGGAAACAAAGAGGTTTTCATTTGCTTGTCGCAACTGGTGAGAGGTTGTTTTCCTCAGTGATACATGGTAGTGAATGTTTATGTTGAAGTCACGTAGCAGGACTGGGAACAGTCTACCTTCCTAGTATTGAAAGCTACTCTTTTTATGAAAGAGTTTTCTCCGAAGTCTGGTTTACACAGAGAGATTTCTGACCATACAGACCAATCTTATAGATGATACAATTGGTGTCAGTCATTTGCACACACGGATATTTTTTTTAGGACAGAACTAATTCTCATCTTCCTCATCTATGCCTTAAAACAAATAGTTACATAGTAGATGAGGTTGGGTGAAGACATCAGTCCATCAAGTCCAACCTATAACCCTACAGTCCCCTACGTATCTCTAATTAAAAAAGTTTCATCATTTTTATTTAGCTTTATTTACAGTACAGAAGTCTATGGTTGGGGAGGGGGAGGAGCAGGCTGCGGGAAAAGATACACTCTACACTTTGAATGAGAGCAATAAATCAATTAACAACTTTCACCAATCCTTTCCCTCTCCATAGACTTCTGTTTGTAAGCTGAGTATGGAGATGGATTCTATATAAACAGTATGAGTGAAGATAAGCAGGAGAAGAGTGGCTTAATAAATGGAGACATACAGTACTGTGAAAGGGTTTTAGGCAGATGTGGAAAAAAGATGGAAAGTAAGAATGCTTTCAAAGATAGAAATATTAATAGTTTATTTTTGTAAATTAACAGAATTAAGTGAAGAACAAAAGAGAAATCTAAATCACATCAATATTTGGTGTGGCCGCGCTTTGCCTTCAAAATAGCATCAATTGTTCTAGGTACACTTACAAACAGGTGTTGAAGAAACTCATCAAGGAGGTTGTTCCAAACACCTTGGAGAACTAACCACAGATCTTCCATAGATGTAGACTTTCTCAAATCCTTAGGTCATCAGTATGAAAACTCCATTTGGGGCCAGAAAGCACCTTTTATTCTTGTTAAGTGTCAAAAATAAACTTTTAACACTTCCATTTTGGAAAGCATTCTTGTTTTGCAACATTTTTTCCACATCCGCCTGAAACATTTGCACAGTACTGTAATTCATTAATATGATATATTACAAAGGTTCTCATATTCACCTGTGCGATACATTTCTGAAAGGTGCTTTTATATTTGGTGGTATGCTTTAAAACAAAACCTTTCTATTCCATATAATGTTTCAGAATGCTGTTCACACGCTACATAGTGATAGACACATTTTTATGCATGAAAGATCATTTTTCTGCCAAATGAGAGATTTCAAACAAAACAATTGTATATTTACAGATAACAATTTAGCTTAATATTGGTCTGATTGGATATCTGTACATACAAATCCACCCTAATATATCCCTTATCCAGAGAGTGGATAGATAAGAGTTCCTTCTAACATATAGGTCTATGGAGAAAGGAGGGGGCTAGAGGGAGAAATAATAATAATAATAATAATAATAATAATAATAATAAGAGACTGAGTGAAGGGAAGGGCCAGGGGGAGAAGCAGCCTGATAATTGAAAATAGACACATTTTTCTTTAACAGGATATATTACATTTAGATAAATTAAGTTTCCAATATTCACCTCTATTATTTATTTACAAAAAGTTAGTGTAAGGGAATAGCCAGTAGGGCAATTCCCCAGTGCTGCTGCTAAAACAAGGGAAGAAGGAAAAGACAGAGACAGTGAGCACTAAACTCGACCCAGTCCCTGACACTGCCTACTTGTCTGAACTGTCCTAGGCGACAGCGGTGATCCCTTCTCTAAATAAGTGACAACACTAAACGCAGACAAGACAAACAACACGGAAGAGGAGTCAGCAAGCCAAGGGTTAAAGCCAGAGAGACAAAGCGCAATCCAAAAGAGTAGTCACAAGTAAGCCAAAGGTCAGAAGTCAGAATACAATGATAGCAGAAAAAGGAGCTAGCAGGGACAAAGTCACAGGACAGAGTCAATAGCCAGCAACCATGTGTGACCACCTGTTTATAGGAAATCCAGAATCTGACCAGACTTGATTGGTAGACAGGCTGTCAATCACACAGGCAAGGCTAAGATTAACTGTTAGAGCAGCGGAGGGAAACAGAGGTGCAGGAGACGGGTGTGGCTGAAATTCAATTACAGAGAAGAGGTACTAGGACAGTGTTCAGAGAGAGCAACAAGAACCCTACACAAGGAATCAAACTGAACACGCCTCCTGCGCCGCAGCGTGCGAGCGGAGGGCTGCGCAGAGACCCGAACAGGCAGAGACGTTACAGTTAGTTTAGAATCAGAGGTAAATATTCTATATTGGAGGTGTACCTTAATAATAGGAGTAAACATCACAAATCTAATTCTTATTTTTTGTAGTTTATACAGATGGCTATATTCTGAATTCTTTTTATTATGGGTTTTGTGAAAATCTGATCCTAAAAAGTTGGTCACAACAAGATAACCCATTCCTATAGACATCATAGTAAGATGTCTCCCACTTGAGAACCCTCTCTTTAAGCCAGAATAGAGAACATCTCTGTAGCAGTGGCTCCTGTTCTGGCAGAGTCATCTTAATAGCCTCCATGCCATACGACAAATCAAAGTTAACTGTCAAGGGCATAGTAAGCTCGGTGTAGGACTCAGCTCCCATTTATTTGAATGGAACCTATGCTGCAGTGACTCACCACTAAACAAACAGAGCCTTCTACTCCATTCTCTGTGGGTCAGCTGCTGAGAACAGCTGATAAATGGGAGTGGCCACCTTTAGGATACATCATCAATAATTTTTTGGCTGGAAGATCACTTTAAGCCACAGTATGAGATGTTGATTGTACTATATCTCACTATTTCACTGGTTGTGATATGTACAGTATGACGTTACCATGTCTAAAGTCTGTTTCAAGAAACAACTGTATTGTCATGACTCATGACAATAATTGCAAGGAAGGGCTTTTTATTTGATACATTAGGCATTTTAATGAGTAGTGAAATATTACTATAATTATATTATCATCCCTAACACACTTGTCCTTATGCTGCATATACTGTAGTTGTGCCACTTACAACTGCATTCACATCACAACAATGTATCATTTCCAATCTACTGTAGAGAGGTTCAGAAATTACTTGTTGGTAATAGATTTATAACATCTACAGGAAGCAAATTCATTGACAACTGCAGAACACACAGGGCTAACCAGATTTCCAGTTGTAACCCAACGTATTCTTTTCAGCAGTGACCTGTATACAAATAGCAAATGGCTTCAGCAGTCATGTGCTGGTCAATTGCTCAGGCCAGTGATGTCATCAAGTACACCAGATATAGTGGGGATATTTCATATTAGTTGAAAAGGAATATTAAAAATAAAAGAAAAACTTTTGATGTCTATGGAGTGAATTTCTGCGATAACCTCACATTGGGAGCATTTTGTATTAAGATGTAACATTATTGAATTAAAAAAAAAAAAAAAGTAAAGGAAGGGTTACAATGTAACAGGCTATATGTGTAAATTTATTCAGCTTTGGAATGGCCCACCACAGTACCAAAGTAGTAAAAAGAAGAGGCGGCAACACTCTCCGTTAATGCACTCACTTATTTTATTGCATATAGACCGGTACAGTACCAAAGTACATCCCAGTGGGCCCAGGCTCAACAAAATAATAGCCCAGAAGAAGACACCCAAATTTAAAGAATGTTATGGTCTATTTCCTAGGGACTGTTGGAAGTTCGGCTCCCAAAATGATTTTTTCAAGTTGGCCCAAGTTCGACACTGAAGATATGGATATATTCCTATTTACTAACAGTGAACCATCACTCCCGCACCCAACCAAAAAGTTATAAAAAAATGTTTAGCAAGTAATGACCTATATAAATAATGGCCAATGCTTGCTACTTACCTAGAAAATGTAGAGTATATAACTGAAAAATAGATTTTACAAAGAATTCTATTTATTGACAGACCAGGATTGATAATGTAGCTTGCAATAAATTACTAATATTGATGGATATATAGCTAGGGATAGAATGGAGCTGTATAGATATCATATACAGTCATGGCCAAAAGTTTTGAGAATGACACAAATATTCTATTTTCACATGATCTGCTGCCCTCTGGTTTTTATGTGTGTTTGTCAGATGTTTTTATCACATACAGAAATATAATTGCATTCATATTATGAGTAACAGAAGCTTATATTGACAGTTAGAATGAGTTAATGCAGCAAGTCAATATTTGCAGTGTTGACCCTTCTTCTTCAGGACCTCTGCAATTCTCCCTGGCATGCTCTCAATCAACTTCTGGACCAAATCCTGACTGATAGCAGTCCATTCTTGCAGAATCAATGCTTTAATTTTGTCTGAATTTGTTGGTTTTTGTTTGTCCACCCGTCTCTTGATGATTGACCACAAGTTCTCAATGGGATTAAGATCTGGGGAGTTTCCAGGCCATGGACCCAAAATCTCTATGTTTTGTTCCCTGAGCCATTTAGTTATCACCTTTGCTTTATGGCAAGGTGCTCCATCATGCTGGAAAAGGCATTGTTGAGCGCCAAACTGCTTTTGAACGGTTGTGAGAAGTTGCTTTTGGAGGACATTCTGGTACCATTCTTTATTCATGGCTGTGTTTTTAGGCAAGACTGTGAGAAAGCCGATTCCCTTGGCTGAGAAGCAACCCCACACATGAATGGTTTCAGGATGCTTTACAGTTGGCATGAGACAAGACTGGTGGTAGCGCTCACCTCTTCTTCTCCGAATAAGCTGTTTTCCAGATGTTCCAAACAATCGAAAAGGGGATTCATCAGAGAAAATGACTTTACCCCAGTCCTCAGCAGTCCACTCCCTGTACCTTTTGCAGAATATCAGTCTGTCCCTGATGTTTTTTCTGGAGAGAAGTGGCTTCTTTGCTGCCCTCCTTGAGACCAGGCCTTGCTCCAAGAGTCTCCGCCTCACAGTGCGTGCAGATGCACTCACACCTGCCTGCTGCCATTCCTCAGCAAGCTCTGCACTGCTGGTAGCCCGATCCCGCAGCTGAAACACTTTTAAGAGACGGTCCTGCCGCTTGCTGGTCTTTCTTGGGCGCCCTGGAGCCTTTTGTGCACCAATGGAACCTCTCTCCTTGAAGTTCTTGATGATGTGATAGATTGTTGACTGAGGTGCAATCTTTCTAGCTTAAATACTCTTCCCAGTTAGGCCATTTTTGTGCAGTGCAATGATGACTGCACGTGTTTCTTTAGAGATAACCATGGTTAACAGAAGAGAAACAATGATGGCAAGCACCAGCCTCCTTTTAAAGTGTCCAGTGGTGTCATTCTTACTTAATCATGACAGATTGATCTCCAGCCCTGTCCTCATCAACACCCACACCTGTGTTAATGGAGCAATCACTGAAACGATGTTAGGTGGTCCTTTTAAGGCAGGGCTGCAAATGATGTTGAAATGTGTTTTGGGGGATAAAGTTCATTTTCTAGGCAAATATTGACTTTGCAAGTAATTGCTGTTAAGCTGATCACTCTTTATAACATTCTGGAGTATATGCAAATTGCCATTAGAAAAACTGAAGCAGTAGACTTTGTAAAAATTAATATTTGTATCATTCTCAAAACTTTTGGCCATGACTGTACGTACTGAAAAGGGTTGGGTCAGTGTCTAAGTCAATCGGTGAGATTATATGGGACTGTCCAATACAAAATATATAACAAATAACAGCTTCAGTAGGACATGGCAGTTAACCTATTGAATTTACATACACGAATCTCAGTTCTCTTTACTTACTTATTTAGTCTAATGAACATGCTGATTTATTCTTCTGTGTTAACAGGAAGCCATACATTATCCCAGAGCTAACCATTATTGGTAATGTAGTACAACATTTACTGCATAGGGCAGTTTCCTGACAATCTACACCAAGCTTCACTCCAGTCTATTGATTTTTTTTTTTTTTGGAAACTATTTACTATATTAAAAATGATTAGTATTCTATGGCATGTCTAAAAATAGTGGTCAAGACGAGTGGAATCAGCAATATACTGTATATGTAGGAGCTAAAATGGTATGCTATCTGTCTAGATGATATAGGAATGTAAAACATACTGTAAAGGAAATAAAAAGGAACTTAAAATGTAAAAACATTACAGTAAATTACTTGGCAGAAGGCGAGACGCATTTCCCCTAAATAGGTTCTCCACTAACCTATTAATTTCTATGGCTGCATACACACACCCTATACCTATCAGTTTTTGGGGCCATCTCACTGACAGCAGTGAATGGAGCTGTGTAGGCATGGGTGGCACACAGATGTCATCCATGTGCCGTCCATGACGTTTAATCGCGGCCAGGTCGTGTGCATGTAGTCTTATCCACAGGATACTGTAGGTGATAAGTGATCAGTAAGGATCACCATTGGGACCCAGAATGTAGAGATAGCACATAATAGGTTCATCTACATATTATTCATAGTATTATATTCTTTTCACTGGCATAAAGTAATGAAATGTTTCAGACAACACATCGTCTTTCTTCAGGCACTGAGTGAAATTTGAAGGGGAAAGAGTCCCAAGAAATACAAATGGTCAATGGAGATAGGACCCTGAGGGACCCTAATCAGTTAGAAGAACAGGGGTGGAGTGACTTTGAATGGAGCAGCAATATACAGGTGCATCCATCATTTCCAGAGGCTAATTTGGGGGGGTGCAAAGGGTGCAGTCGCAAGGGGGCCCAGGAGCTCTAAGGGGTCCATAAGGTGTCTCTTCCCAATATGCAAGGACTAGTACTATATATTATACATCATAGTTGGTACAGATATTGCATTGGAGCCCAGAAACTTCATGCTACACTTCCGATCACTTCAATAAATGGGAGACGTCCAAAATTTCAAAATGCCCCCTCATGCCTTGAACTGCATGCACCTCATGATATTAAAATATGGAAAACATTAAGAAATTTGCCAATAAAGAAAGTATGATTTTACTATGTTACTATATTTATTGAAGAATCAAACATTTAAAAATATATTTGAGGTAGGGTTCAAAAGTGATAATTCTCTGGTATTATCCATGTGCTGTGACATCACTGTGTGCATATAACTGTACTGTGACATCACTATGTTTATTATCACTGTACTATGACAACACTGTCTATTATTCCTGTACTGTGACATCACTGTATCTATTATTTCTGAATTGTGACATCACTGTGGACATTATTCCTGTACTGTGAGATCACTGTGTTTATTATGTCTGTACTGTGATATCACTGTGGGCATTATCCCTGTACTGTGACATAACTTTGTCTATTATCTCTGTACTATGACATCACTTTGTATATAATCCCTGTACTATAACATCACTGTGCACAGTATCCCTGTATTGTGACATCACTGCATGCATTATTCCTGTACTGTAATATCACTATGTGCATTAGCCCTGTACTGTGACATCACCGTGGGCATTATCCCTATACTGTGGCATCACTTTGTCTATTATCTCTGTACTATAACAACGCTTTGTCTATTATCTCTGTACTATAACATCACTGTGCACAGTATCCCTGTACTGTGACATCACTGCATGCATTATCCCAGTACTATGATATCAACATTATCCATGTACTGTGGCAACACTGTGTTTACTATCCCTGTACTATATTACTGGCAAATTATATGTCCTATAAAATCACTATGTGTGTTATCCCTGTGTATAAAGGAGACCAAAATAATCACACTTTTCAAGTTGACCTTGCTGCTTAAGGTGGTCATGGTACAGTGGGGCCCCATTATAAGTTTTGCTTTAAAGGCCCTATGGTTACACCCCTGATCATAGGAATATGTTCAAAAAATTTAAACTAAGGGCTAGAATTGTCAGTGAAAGCTACAGTATTATTTCTATGCAGATCTGGCAGAGTTGCTAACCACCAACAGCTGGTGATCAGGTAAGTCCTGCCAGTTGTAAGAGAAAATTGTAACAGACAGCAGAATGGCCTATTGATTAAGCTGTTGAGTGATGCATGAAATGCCCTCCAGGGTTTTGCCACTATATATGTCTATTTAAGATGTCTACGGGAAATGTATTGTTTAGCATCCATCACTGCTGCACTGATATACATGGGGCTGAATCTAAAGACTTATGAAGCTGTTTACCTGTTTTCAGACCTGACATTAAAGGGCACCATGCGCTGCAGAGTGGTCTCTCCTGACACAGTCCTTTATACTAAGTGCAGTGTTGCATTCACTGATGTAGATGAAGAGGTTGAGTGGGATTGTAAAGGACACCGGCTTGTTTTCATACAGGCATCAATGAGATGACTCTGTCATTGTTATGTTCCATTCAAGCGGGTAAACCATTGACATAGCCAATGCCTCTACTAACACACAGTGCTTCAGAGAGCAGGCACCATGATTCCCAGTATACAGTATATCCATTATTATAGAATTCTGGGTGTACTGCATGTTGTACAGTCTGGAATATAAGCAATGTGAGTTGGTCACATACCCTATCAATAATTATTCGCCCAGTATGATGTTTTTGCAAAGATAATAGTTGCTTATATGGCAGCAAAGTTATTAGATAAAGCTAAGTGAAGTCTCCTGAAGTGTTAAGAACAATTTCTAGACATTTGTAAAGTTTTCATTGTGATTTATGTGTTTTATTAACCCCTTCCAGACCAGACACATTTTCGGGGTTTTTTTGTATGTGGGCTGTAACATTTTTATCATGTGTGTTATTCAACTAATTTCTGCATCTTTTTTTTTCGATGACACATAGCGCTTTATTTTTATGTTGTTATTATTTTTGCATGTGTTTTAATTTTTTTTTATATCCGGGAAAATCTAAACAAAAGAGGAGGGAAAACGTGTCCATTTTACACTTTTCATTTTTTTTTTTTATTTAATAATACAAAGTGCTACTAAAAAACTTTTTAAAATAGGTGTCATCGGGGGAGGGGCTATAAACTTTAATATGGGCGTGTTATTGGCGTATTATTTTATTTATTTTTTTAATTATTTTATTTACTTTCTTTTTTTTACTTTTCTTTTCACTTCTTTTTATTTATTTTTTTACATTGTGTCCCCATAAGGTCATAATAGACCTTTGGGGACATCTTATGACTTTTTTTTTTTTGTTGGGAAGGCTGAGTTCCCCTGTAATTGGGGCTGGTACATTTAGCCCCAGTTGCAGGAAGAATACAACCACCTACACGTTACTATATAGATGAGATGGGTCTTGAAGGACCCAGCAGCTCTAACACACGCTGATCCTGGCAGATCACGTGACCACCGGATCAGAGGGCAGCCGAAAGATGGCGGCGCCCATAGCGGTGTATTCAGCGCTCATTCAGCGCTGTATAGACAGCAATCGGGATGGCAGAGAAGGTAATAAACCTTCCCTGCCTTCTCTCTGGGAGCTCCGGCTGAAGTTACAGCCGTCTCCCCGTTTCAGTAGCTGCACGATTTAGTGCAGCTACTGAAACTGCTTGGACGTATAGAGTATATGGGCGGTACGGAAGTGGTTAAATAAGGCCATAAGGCTATGTTTCTATCATGTTTATAATGTACATTGTATATGTGTCTATCTATCTATCTATCTATCTATCTAGCTAATAACTATAGAGTCATTTTTGCCATATGTTTGCTGGTATGTATTTTCAGTTATATTGAAAAGCATGCACGGGTAACCTATACTTTTTATTACAGGGAGACACCACATAACAAGCATACTGTGTACTATAATTTTATTTTTAAGCAAGTGTAGACATTAGAGATGGCAAACCTCTCAAGATTTGTATCGTTTCAGGTTCAGGAGGTTCAGGACCAAGACTTGTTTCGGGTCAAACAAGTTTGGTACGAACTACACCTTAAATTGACTTAAAACATAGAGTAAGACACTGTTAGGGCTCCTAGGGACCTATATATCCAATTTCTAGCTCTCTAAGGCAAACACAGCCAAAGTGAACGTGACATTGTTACCTTCTTTGGGACTCTTTGTGGCGTCCAGCACTCTCTCTCTCCCTTCTCGGTGACATCTGGTGCTCTGTGTGCCTATGTGACCTCTGGTGGCCCAATAACAGGCCTCAGCAGTGACTTCGGGCATATGACGTGACAGGAAAGTGGCAGATCCCACGAGGAGGCCCAAAAGAGGTATGAATTTTTTATATTTTTGTCACCTCCCCTGGGCCTCCACCTATTTTCCATAATGTAGCAGCCATTTTTTTTCATCCGAAATGAATCGTAACAACACCGAACAATTTGGAATATTCGGGTCGAATCCGGTTTGTGATGAAGCAGTGCATCCATCTCTAGTAGATATACAATTCTTTACATTTTGAACACAGACTATCACACCTGGAAACATGCAATGTTGAAAGTGTTTTCTGATCTGCAGGTAGCATCTAAGGAGCTGAACAATTGATATTATATCTCTTTGTATCTACTCTAGTAAAACATCCCATGTTAAAAATTGGTTGGTTCTCTTATTACACTCCTATTTGTGTGCTATGTTTTCAATACATTGCTGCTTTTGTGCACCTGCATCATATCTATGTGGGACGGTGTGGCAGTATTTTGCCATGCTCACTATATATAATAAAATATATTTTTCATTACGAGTGGTTGTATATATAGGTCATGCTTTGCCATGGCTGATCCTTTTGTATCTAACATATATTTTTGTAATAATTTAATATATTGTATTTTAGTGAGATGATACTTATAATGTGTTTTCTAATCATTCATAGGGTAGTCATATATATTGCATTTGTAATGTTATGGTTTCCTTTTACATAGAATACATAGAGGTCTTCAAGAAGCAATCAGTTAAAACCCTATTGATCTGTATCTTTCTATTGAACATAATGAAAGTAAAGCCTAAAATTGACATTAACAGTCTAGACATAAATTATTATCTTCATTACAATAAAATGTTCCCGGCATTCATAAATATACATGATACCTGAAAATTGATTCTGAATAAAAATGGTTGGGACACCTACAATAGAGCAATATAAGTAAATTACCGGCCTGATTCTCTATTGCATTGTTTCTTGTATAGTAGATGAATTTGGGATATAAGTGTTTTTAAGGTTCAGTGAGGAAGGAACTCGGATAGACATTATAAGATACTGTAGTATTGGTTCATTTAACAGAATATAGACCCCTGAGTGTATATCCGGAGGCATTCACTCCAGAGGTTTATTGTGTATTTACATAAGTGAGACCATTAAGATGTGGATGGATATGATAAATATATTGATCTCCATCCTGTTTATAGATCCTATGTTACTGTACATGTAGCATGTAAATAAGCAGCCTCGCTGATGAGTTACCTGAAATCTGCAGTAATGAGGGGCGAGGGGCTTCACATATTGAAATGTGGTCTAAGGCTATTAATCTCCATTAAAGACCCTTTTCTGCCTAACTGCATAATAAAGTACAGTACCAATAAGCCCAAGAGAAATCCTCAAAGTATTTGGCCCATGAAAAACATTTATAGATATGTCTTCCCTAACTTTAGCTCAATTTTGGTTGAGGACTTCAATTTACTGCAATATTATGACGTGCTATTAAAACCCTTGAATGGCTGCAATTAACATGACAACCACTGGGTGCCCACACATAGATACATACAGCATATCACCTTGTGACACAATATTGCAAAATAATATTGTATTGAAAAGCTATGTATCTCAAGACACTCATGATAGACATGCCCAGCCTAATGGAAATGTAAAGGAGACATCTGTATCACCATCATCAATAGAATGATGATTGCAAGGGGTTAGACTACTAGGGCGCCGCTGATCACAAGAACAGGTGTTGTGTGCCAGTGTTTGAATGGAGCACTGGTCACAGATGAGCACTAACATTTCATTCTCTATGGGACTGACAGTCGAGTATTGCAATCAGTTTCCTCCGTCAGTCCCATAGAGATTGAATAGAGCAGTAGTGTGGATGTGTGACCATTACTCCATTGAAATGGGGTACACAAGAACCCTGCTCTCATGATTGGTAGAGTTCCCAGTGAAAAGACCCCCAGTAATCATACATTTTTCACTTATCCATTGGATAGGTGATACATTTTTTAATAAGCCAAGCTTTTTATAATATGCAAAAGCATAACAAAACTACTGGGCCCAAATGCTAATCTGTAACAGGACCCCCATCTATAATGTACCATTTATAGCACATCGGTCAGGTCTGACACCTGAACTTGTTCCAAATCCCAATCATGTCTTTTGGCTGCTGGAAGCCATATACTACGTATACGGCTCTAAGAAGCCCTGCTCCTAGTCAAGTGAAAGGAAGTGAGGCTGCAGTTTCAGGCACCAATGCTGAACTGTACAGACCCAAAGCTGTATAGAGTGTATGGAGCTCCGTACACTGCACCCAGGATGTACAGAGGGGGCACAGTTTCTGAGCCCTCTCCATACCCCTTGCCCTCCATTATAACATAGTATTACATCATATGTTGGGAAAGGGTTAATAGATTAGGTACATCTTCTGCCATCTTTATGCCAGGAACTGAAATCTACTGTACGTCGGCTAGGAGCTAGCATATTTGTGAATTACAATTTAGCTTGTGGCATAAATGATCATAAATCCCCATAAACATCCCCATTAACTCAAACTACCCCTCCACTTCCAATCTTCTATCCCTCTCTGCCTCCTTTGTTCTCTCTCAATGGTCCTCCTCTGCCACCCACACAAAGAGGCACACACTGGACCTCATTTTCACCCGCCTCTGCTCTCTATACAATCTCTCTAACTCTCTGACCATGCTCTCTGACCACAACCTGCTGACATTCTCTGCCCTCTCCTCTGAAATAGACCACCCAAACCAACACGCTCCCGCAGGAATCTTAATCGCCTTGACATCCGCACGCTCTCAGATTCTCTCCTACCACTCTCTGACATATCCTCATTCTAGGATGCAGATGCCGCTGCTGACTTCTATAATACCACCATTTCAGCCCTTGACACTGCGGCCCCCTTCACAAACACCAGAACTCGACTGATCAACAGGCAACTCTGGCACACTGACCAGACTAAAAAACTGACACGTGCCTCACGGGTTGCAGAATGCCTCTGGAAGAAAAGCCACTCCCAGGAGGACTTCATCAGGTATAAAGAGGCAGTTTTCACCTTCAAGAATGCACTCACCTCTGCAAAGCAGGTCTACTTCACCAAACTCATATCTGCCCTATCCCGCAACCCCAAACAGCTATTCACTACCTTCAACTCCCTTCTCTGTCCTCCGGTGCCCCCTCTGACATCAATTATGTCTGCTGATGACCTTGCCTCTTATTTCAAAAGCAAAATTGACACAATCAGAGACAGTTTCACCCTACACCCCCTACAACCACTTTACCCAACTGCTCAGTGCTCTTCATCTTTAACCTGTTTCTCCGTCACTGATGAAAAGCTCTCCAGCCTAATCTCTAAATCCCACCTCACCTCCTGTGCGATTTACCCGATCTAGTCACATCTCATCCCCAAGCTCACTGAAGTCTTTACTCCTGTCCTAACCCATCTCTTTAACCTATCCCTAACTAGGGGATCCTTTCCTTCCACCTTGAAACATGCTACCATCACACCTATACTTAAGAAACCATCCCTCGATCCATCCTCTCCAGCCAACTATTGCCCCATCTCACTGCTCCCATATACCTCTAAATAGCTTGAACAACACGTCCACTCCGAACTATCCTCCTATGTCTAGTCCAAATTACTCTTTGACAGACTACAGTCAGGCTTCAGACCCCATCACTCCACAGAAGCTGCCCAAACAAAGTCACAAAAGACCTTCTAACTACCAAAGCCAAGCATCACTACTCTGTCCTCCTCCTCCTTGACCTCTCCTCTCCTTTGACACAGTTGACCACTTCATCTTGTTAGAAACGCTGTCATCCCTTGGCATCACAGACCTGGCCCTTTCCTGGATCTCCTCATACCTCACCAACTGCACATTCAGCGTCTCCCACTCGCACACCACCTCCTCGCCATGCCCTCTTTCTTTAGGTTTCCCCCAAGGCTCTGTGCTAGGACCCCTCCTGTTCTCCATCTACACCCTTGGCCTTGGCCAACTCATAGAATTTCATGGTTTTCAATACCATTGCTATGCTGACGACACTCAAATATATCTCTCTGGACCAGACATTAGCTCTCTGTTGTCCAGAGTTCCAGAGTGTCTAGCAGTTGTAGCCTCCCTTCTCTCCTCCCACTTTCTCAAACTCAACATGGAGAAAACGGAGTTCATCATCTTCGTCCCACTGCACATGGCTCCTTTACCTGACCAATCTATCAAAGTTAATGGAACCACACTTACCTCAGTCCCACGAGTTCGTTGCCTTGGGATAACCTTGAACTTTGACCTATCCTTCAAGTCGCACATCCAAACCATCAACACCTCCTGCCGCCTCCAACTCAAGAACATCCATCAAATTCCCTCCTTCCTCATCCCTGAAACTACAAAGATGCTAGTCCATGCCCTCATAATCTTCCGCTTAGATTACTGTAACACCCTTCTCCATGGCCTCCCAGCTAACACTCTCGCCCCCCCTCCAGACCACCTTAAACTGTGCTGCTCGCTTAATACAACTTTCCCCCCGTCCTTCATCAGACGCTCCCCTCTGCCAATCCCTTCACTGGCTACCCGTTGCCCAGCGAATAGAATTCAAAATATTAACAGTTACATACAAAGCCATCCACAACCTGTCCCCTCCATATATCTCTGACCTAATCTCCTGCTACCTGCCCGCACGTAACCAATGATCCTCCAAAGACCGCCTACTCCGCTCTGCTCTTATCCGCTCTTCACACAACCGTCTCCAAGATTTCTCTCGTGCATCCCCCATACTCTGGAATTCATTACCAAGACACATAAGATTGTCCCCCACAATCACAAGCTTCAAGAAGGACCTGAAGACTCACCTATTCAGGAAGGCCTACAACCCCCAATAACGCTACTGTCACCACACCACCACCTGAACAGCCTCTACCCTCACCTTCTGTCTCTATCCTTCTTCCCTCATAGATTGTAAGCCCTCGCGGGCAGGGCCCTCTATCCCACTGTGCCAGTTGGTCACTGTTAGTATTGTATTTGTTTTGTATATTTTGTGTAGCGTATGTAAACCCTCAAATGTAAAGCACCATGGAATTAATGGTGCTTATATAAATAAATAAATAATAATAATAATAATAAATCTTCCAGGCCACAGGGCTCCCCCCTCCCATTAAGCCTTGCTAAAACACTATTTGTGAAAATGTGGGGCGCACAAAGATGCAATCTTTTGATGCAAAATCATCCATAAGCCAAAAATTGGGACGCTGCAATGAAAAGTAGAACTGAAAAGCATCCCTTCACTGGAGTGCTGGTTAAGTTTGTGACAAATATTCTAATCTTTGGCCAATTTTACTATAGGATATACAAAAGGCCCAGCAAGAATAAAAGAAAGTTATTTAATACACTAGTTATTTCTGTTCTTTGACATTAACCTTCTTAATCTAAGTGACCGCTGTTCCCTTCACACAGTTGTTCTGACCTTTTCTGTATTGATCGCTCTCCTCTGACCTCTACAATGATCTGGAATCATTGTCATCTCAAACTTGACAACCTGTTCAGTTACAATGCACTGGTCTCCATGCTTATTATTATTGGTTTATTGCAAGCCTCCTGCTCTGCTTGTCCTAAAGTTTATGATGCAGAACTACGCCTGCTTCCTCTTCATGTATTTATTATACTCCAGGTCATGCCTATAGCCATAGGACTACATAATAAGCCATATTTATTAGTGTATTTATGGTGTTGTCTGTCATAAACCTACTAATATATCTGGCCTTGGAGTTATATAAAGTCCCCTCTGTGCTTGTAAAGGGATCAATCTATGACATAGTGAAAATTTCGACTCATTTAATAACAATTTTTACTGTTGTTCTACTCAAAACCACGCCATGTTCAGTATGGAATTGTTTTCGTCTACACCATAATCCTGAGCAGCAATGCATATAAATTCAGGTTCCTGGGTCTGGGGCACAAGTTTAGACATGGCATAATTCTTGCAGATTTTTGGTGAAGAAATGATTCTTTTAAATGTTTTAGAGAAAGCAAGCAGAGGGAGAGGTGGAAATATTAGACACAGCCCATTGATGGTTATGACAATTTATGCGAAAAAGACATATTCTTTCTAATTCTCTAGTTCAAAAAAAGACAATTGTGATGATTTACTATCTGTCAATGATGACACTGTGTGTACAAGGTTTGTGAATTATAATTTAACTCTTAACAGTTTAGGAGAAACAATATATTTTAAGGGGTTTGCTTAACTGCAAACACTTTTCAAGCTGCGGAAAGTTTACAATGTATCTTCTATCCTAGCCCTATTCTTTGTACTTCTATAGATTTTATAATGATAGAATATTTTTATACTCTAAATACAGCTTAAATAGCAAAGCACATGTAATGCTTTATTAATGCACTAGTATAAAAATCAGGGCAGATCTTGGAGACTGAAGCTGCAAGAGGTAGACTGTTCGACCATATGAAGATGATACTGTACCTACAAAAAATCCTGGACATATCTGATCTATGGACAAGTATTCATAAAGCACCTGTCTCCACCACCACTGCCCAAATATCCCTGCTGGTGTCTCCCTGTTTAATATGCACCTTATTAAATAGGAGACAACTTTGGAATTGATCATTTTTGTGGTAAAAAAAATATTGTACTGTTTAAAGTCCAAATAATTCAGCAGGACCTACAATAGTCTAATGTCTATGGTACCCAGCATACAGTCCATTCACATCCTACCTACCTTACACTATAAAGTAAACTGACCTCAACAGAATTTAATCATTATTGCTAGTTTTAGTAACTATTTTTCAACATTACATATACAAAAAAATTACAATAATACATATTAGAATTATTAATAGTATTTGTATGATTTATTTTGTAATTTGGTTTATGGCATTTTATATTATGTATGTATTTATTGTATGTCTAGTATAATTTACAGCATATTTATATAAAACCATTCAACTGTAATAGACCATTCATACATCTGTTTTCAGCAAAACAAATGAATATACAAGAATAAATAAGCACATACCTGACAGCAATGAACCGCACGACCAATGCACTCACACATATAACAATTGCTTGCACTGAGAATCTGATTTTATTTATCCAGGTATTGTGAGTGAACGTTAGAGAAAACCTTCATAGAGAACCTCTCCGTCTCCTGTGTTATTCTTTCAAGCAGTCATGCAGCACTGTCAAACCATGCGCCACCCCCAGACCATCTGGCTGTTTACTACAAATAATGAGCAAGCACAAGGCTTTCAATTTGGCATTTCATTTGTAGTAAGGGGGAGGGGGAACAATCTGCAAGAACATATGAAATATGAAAGAGGGAAAATGGACAAAAGCCGTGTTGGCTTGAGGAAAAAGCTCTAACATAGCAGTTAGGTAACAATAGTAATCCCAGGAGACCTGGAAATACATCAGTGTGCTCTCTGGTTACTGAACTAGCAGCTAATGTGTTAACTACAAGGATGCCGCTCAGCCAGTCCTGTATCACTCAGCTCCAGTATAAAGTGTCAAATACTATGTAGTTAACTAGATCAGATGTATGTATACAGTAGTCTGTGGTCTAGCGTCATGTGTGTTCAAGGTATATACTGTAAGTCAGATAGATACCCTACACTGCTACAAGTCCTTCAGTTTTGTAGTTTTTACTAATGTGTTACGAGTTTTCTCAGTTATTTGTTTAAGGGAAAGTTGTGACAACCATTAGGAACACAATTACGGCCTCCACACAGGTTGTCACAAGTATCCTTCCCAACAGACAGACAGTATCTCCATACCTAAACATTTTGCTGTTCTCCAGCAAACAGACAGACAGAAATCAGTCACCACATTGTTTGTCACCCAGCTTTTCCATAAACAATACGTAAGCCATTTTAGTTAGTCCGAGACGAATCTCCATTTGTTTGGTTTTGTAACAAAACTGAACAATTTGGAATATTTGATTCGAACCCAGCTCGGTAAAAACTGATTTGCCCATCTCTACTATTGACTTAACCGTGCATGTTCTGTCCGAAAATTACAAAAGTAGTACATGTTTCTGTTTTTTTTTTTTCCCTGTGGAACAATGGTGTGCAGAAAAAATATACACCTGAATATATTGTAGATATGTAGAATTCACTGGGTCTATGTCCTAGCCGGGGAAAACATGGGCAGCGCAAAGACAGGAATGACTGACTTGTAAATTCTTCTTGCCATTACTCAACATCTCCCACTATAGGTCTGACTTTCTTCTACATGAACTGTAATATACTGTAATTATACCACAATACTGCACATTGAAGACAACTGGGCTATGCCTTGTAAAATATAGATATACAGTATATATAGCAGCATCACCTTCATTTCATTTTTTAAGAATAACAAGACTACATTAAAGTCACAGGATTGAAATCTATAAAACATAACAAATCTCCCATGGGCCTCAGAAAGAGAATAAAATACACAGTAAATTAAATAAAAGGGAAAAGAGCTCTCATTTCTCTTGGATATTGCTAAAAGAACGAAGTAATAAAAAACGGCGGTGGTCCTAAGAGGAACGTCCTTAGTAGAATTCAATATTCAACAAATGGAGAACAACTTTGAAAAGAAAGTCACTTAGCATACGAGAAGGGTTTGTCATGCAACAATTGTTCTCTAATTGCACCAAGCATTTGGCTTCACAAGGTTTATTTAATGGTCAGGACTAAAAGATGCAGCCATTGAAGAGGCCATAAAAACCATAAATGCTCTAAATGGCAATTCTCCTATTGATCTGTGATGCAGGATTACATAGCCTCTGTCTTGCCACCTGTCGGAGAGCTACAATTCTCACCATTTTCCTTAAGCTTCTGGATGGAATCTACCATTTCACATCTTTTATAATCTCTTTTAATTCTGGGAATTCCTCAGTTTCGCCAGTATTGCTCCTAAAGGTGGTACAACTAATTGGAAAGCTTACACTGTGTTCCAAATTATTATGCAAAAAGTGTTTAGGAGTGATAAGGTAAGAATTTTTTTGTTTGTCAGTTAAACTCATTGATGGTAATGTGTGTCAGGGCTCTTTATATCACTGAAAGCAATTGCAGACACCCGTGCTAATTAGTTTGGCAGGTGTGTCCAATTAAAGGCAAGACTACTTGAGAAGGCTGTCCCACATTATTAAGCAGCCTACATTTTCAGCCAAAATGGGAAAGAAAAAGGATGTGTTGGCTGCTGAGAAGCAACAAATTGTGAAGTGTTTAGGTCATGGCATGACTACAATCAACATTGCCAAGACACTTCATCGTGATCATCGCACAATCAAGAAGTATGTAGCTGATTCACAGCACACACGTGTGCGTGCTGATAAGGGAAAATTGAGGACTCTTTCCAACAGGCAATTACGTCAGGTTAAAAGAGCAGCTTCAAAAATGCCTTGTCATAGCAGCAGACAAGTTTTTGAAGCTGCTGGTGCCTCCAACGTCCCCCGAACAACAAGATGCAGGGTCCTTCTCCTTCAGAGGTTTGCAGCTGTGTGTAAGCCATCCTGTCGACCTCCTCTATCCACTGCACACAAGCAGAAACGGCTCCAGTGGGCCAAACAATACATGAAGACTGACTTCAAAACTGTTTTGTTCACCGATGAGTGCCGTGCAACGCTCGATGGTCCAGATGGATGGAGTGGAGGATGGCTTGTTGATGGACACCCCATGCAAACATGGCTACGGCGCCAACAAGGAGGACGTGGAGTAATGTTTTGGGCTGGAATCATGGGGAGAGAGATTGTCGGCCCCTTTAGGATCCCTGAAGGGGTAAAGATGAACTCCATAATGTATGTGGAGTTTCTCAAACAGCACTTCCTGCCATGGTTCAAGAAGAAGAACCATGCATTCCGCAGAAAGATCATTTTCATGCATGATAATGCACCGTCTCATGCTGCAAATAACACATCTGCATCTCCGGCTGCTATGGGCATAAAAGGGGACAAACTTATGGTGCGGCCCCCATGCTCCCCTGACCTCAACCTCATTGAGAACCTCTGGAGCATCATCAAAAGGAGTGTCTATGATGGCGGGAGGCAGTTCACATCTAAGCAACAGCTCTGGGAGGGTATTCTGTCCACATGCAAAACAATTGAAGCAGAAACCATCCAAAAACTGACAAATTCAATGGACAAGAGAGTTCAGAAGCTTCTTTCGAACAAGGGGTCCTATGTGCAAATGTAACATCACCTCGAATAAAGTTTTGGCTTGAAAACTGTTTGATTTCAGTTTGTAATAACCTGCTAATGCTTATAATTTCACAATGACCATTTTTTTGTTCTTAATAAAAATGAAAAGGTTGCAAATTCTGCTGTGCATAATAATTTAAAACATGCATTTTGAGTGTTTATTTTTTTTTTTGAAATATACTGTTATCATAGGCAGTTTGTTCAAACACCTTTCAATTATACTCGAATAGTTGATGACTGGAAAATTACAATGACTGCAATTCATATAGGCAATTTTGGAAAATATGAGAAAATATTATTTGCATAATAATTTGGAACACAGTGTATAGAGAACCTTTGAATACCTTCAGAAATTCCAACTCTTTACATCCATCAGAATGGCCCTGTTGCACTGATTCTGACACAGTTGTAATTTTTTTCTCTATCCCCCGCCATTCCTGAGCAATAAGTGCTGTTAATTTCAGCACCCAATATGTTAACTAGAATCTCTTCTATCAGGAATGTGGTCCTGGACTTGATCAGACAGTCTGAGACCACCCACCTGGCAGTAGAGAGCCAGCTTAGCATACTGGTGCTGAAACTAGCAGCTCCGCTTTCTCAGTAATGGTGGGAGCTGCAGAAAAACTTCGAATGTCTGAAATTAGTAGACTGGAGACTTTTGAAGAGTTAGAAGTGGTGAAAGGTCCTCATTAAAGGGGTATTCCTGTAACAAGAAGTAACCTCCTATCCACTTGGACCCCACTATTCAAGAGAACTGGGTTGTTTTGCACTCCAGTTTGAATAGACCAGCAGGTCAGACAGGCAGTATGTTCATTTTAATGGGCACCAGCAGAGACAGCCAACAGTTGTGTTTCAGCTATCTCTGCTGGTCCCACTGAAATGACTGGAGCAGGGCGCATAAACACACATCTTTTCCAGCTTTATGACATAAGTATAATTCTTTTTCCTATATTGGCTGAGTGAATATTGACAAAGTCATGCTTACATCTAGGATTTCCAGGTTAAGTTGCTTGGTTGGGTATATCCTGATCCTAGATAAATGAGCCCAGGTTGATGCACAGGTGGAAGTATTATGAAAGGGAAATTACTCCCTCCTGGAAGAACAGGCCTCCCTAGGAGCACTGTACATATTCACAGCTGGTGCTTAAGGCTTAACTTAACTGAAAATATTTAAAGGACAAATTTGCATGTACAATCTAGTCAAAATTAAAAGCAGTTCTCATCATCCTACTCCTACTTAAAGGCGTGGTCCAAGACTTGAAATTGATGGCCTATCATTAGTATGGGTCATCAATATCAGACCGGGGGGTATGACACCCCCAACTGATCATCTGATATCTGCACAATATACAGAGCAGGATATCAGCTGATCTTTGGATCTGATATTGGCAACTTATCCTTCAAGTTATATGTCTTATTTGCAAGAATCAGGTCCAGGAGGAGTTCTGATTCCTATTTTTATTATTTAATGGTTCTCCTGAGGGGCCTATAAACATAAAAAAGGTATTCTTCACTCCCTGTTCCCCTGGTTCCAGTGGTGGCAGCTCCATTCCTTTGTATACTGGCCCCTCCGTCTGACATCACCAGTGATGTCCTATTTGTGCTAGGGGTCTGCTGCAGCCAATTACAGGCCTCAGTGGTGACCTCCTCACAAATAAATGTGCCGTTTGCGAAGAGGTGACCGCCGGGGCCTGTGATTGGCTGCATCAGTCACCTGTTTCAAACAGCCAGGGGACCTGTAAACTGAAGAACGGACCTGCCGTCACTGGATACGGAGGTACAGGGAGAGGTGAGCAAAGGGTTTTTCATGTTTATAGACCCCTCTGGAGCATCATTCAACAATAAATATAGGAGTTGGAACATCTCTTTAAATATATATATATCCCATGTAGAGATATGGACATTGCTGGTTTTATAAAACAGTAGAAATGCTAGTTTTAATTAAAAACAATTATTTTATATATTCTAATGATGACATTTTGATACATATAAATTGTACAAAGGTACATAAAGTATTATACAAAGCCAGCCCTTATGTACAATACTTTACGGCAGGAAACAGTTACTCAGTGTCTATATTAATTCAGTAACATGATAAACTGTACAGATTTAGCAAGGAAACTCAAAAGTGAGCATATCACATTGCGAATACTAAATATACCGGTGACTCATGTTCAGCAATGTGAACTGCTGCTATTTAAAATTTGGAATAAAAATGAGACAAATGTTTAGCAGTTTTACTTGCTTCAATAGCACAATGGGGCAGATTTATTAAACTGTCTAAAACCAAAGCTGTTTTAGTTGCTCATAGCAACCAATCACAGCGCAGCTTTTATCTTGTATTCTGCTCCTGAAAAAGAAAGCTACAGGGTGATTGGTTGCTATGGGCAACTACAATAGTTTTCAAAAAAGGTGTCTCATTTTTTTCTGCCTCCCATTGATTTTAATGGGTTTTTCAAGGCTAAATCTGCCTGAAAATAGGTCATGTCGCTTTTTGTTCCTCTACCTGAAAAAATAAGCTAGAGTAAAAAAAATCTGCTACTAACTCCATTAGAAATTAATGGAACGCATTTTTTTGAGCCAGATTTTGAGGAGGATTCCAAAAAACTTGATATGAACTCACCCTAACAGAGAAATAACTAAAAGAACAAGCAGAGACATAACTTAAAGCTCCTTAGCCCAAACCTGTAATATTCCTTGTGCTATTTAGAATATTGGTATTTTTATGTAGCATACGGATCTTTGGGGGGGGACCCTCAGGGTCCAGGGCCCAGTAGCGACTAATACATTTGCACCCCCTAGGGTAAGTTCACAAGGCAGAAAATGGAGAGGAAATCGTCTTCATTATCTGCCGCCATTTGCAGAGCATCAGCATTCGGTCGCGGCTTTCCGCTGCTGATTAGGCCCAGATGAATGCGCCCCATCAGCAGGGAGTCTTGAGCTGCGGAGCCTGCGACTGAATCAGTCACAGTCGCGGTTTTGGAAATCGCAGCATGTCAATTATACCTATGGAAACGCCGACGGTTTCCCTATAGGTGAAATGGAAGCAGAAAGCTTTCTGTAAAAAGTGCTGTGGGAAAAACCGCAATGCGCTGCGTTGCTTTGCAGCACTTTTTTGCTGCGCCCGCTACGTGGGGCCTTAGTCTTTAAAGAGGGTTAATCATCATATAAACCACAAATATAACACACATCATATTCCAGCACAATTAAAAATATTCATCTCAGCTTCAACTAGACAGATAGGCAGATAGATAGATAGATAGATAGATAGATAGATAGATAGATAGATAGATATGGGAGAGATAGATATGGGAGAGATAGACAGACACACAGATAAGATACATGGATAGGGGAGAGACAGATATATTTGGGAGAGAGAGACAGAGATACACACAGATAAATAGAAACTGGTGCCACTAGAAACACGCAAATATATATCTCTTATGAGTTTCATAGATATAAGCAAAGCACATTAAGAGTTAAAAGTGTTCCAGCACTTAAAAGCATTGCAAACACTGAGTGATAATAGCCGCTTGGCTGTCTTCCAATGTCTGCTATAGTGTGGACAGAAAGCATATTTCTTCATAGGGAAGAATATTCCCTGTAACATGTATTCAGCACACTTAAGGCATAAAGATTCTGAACATACAGAATGTGATAATTGATAGTAATAGTCGTCAGCAGTCACATTTACCGTTTAATGACTTCCTCTTGCTTTCTTCTTTTTTCATTCTTTTCCTTCAAATAAGCCAAATTTGTTTCATTCCTCAGTCGATCATTTTCTCGAGCAATGTCTGAAGCATTCTGTATTACCAAGCCATCATAGGCCTTAAGCCCCATATCTTCAATATATTGGAGAAATGTGCCCAAAGTATCGTCCTCCTGATTTGTAGTCATCATCTTGGAGAAGATAATTTAAAAGCAGGTAAGTTGCCCTGTGAACCAAGGACAAAAGGTCATGTAAATCATCCAAATGGTTACACCTTCACTGCCCTGTACATCACATCCCTGGAATACATTACGTATGTACAGAGTAAACTTTAGACTATTAGACATGATTTCAGCGTGTCAACATACTGAGTATTATTATTACACCATTAATATATCAATTTACAAGGAAGGATTTTTTGCCCTCACACTTAGGGTCTAAGATCTCAACCCTGTCCAGTGTTATGTTGGGGTAGTTAAATCATTTTACTGTATAGTAAGGCCAATGGGAGATGGAGACCCACTGAATCACTAATAGATTTGACTTAGGGCTAAACCATGGAGCAGAATCTGAGGGACTGTGAGTTCTTCATTCTTAACTCCTGCAGGTAGGAATGGAATTTCCCACAGGGAGTCCAGAGGTTGATACCCCAGGAGTAGGTTCTGTTAGCAATTTCTAGTATGTAGATGTTCTGAAAGCACCAAATCATGGTACTAAGGCAGCAGATGGGAACTGTAGACAGACAGGCCATGGGTCAAGGTAGTTAAGTCGTAAGCTACAGAATTCAGAATTGATAGCAGACAAGTAGACATGGTCAAATATGCAAGACAAACAAGTGACAATAGAAGCAGGAACAGCAGGAACCAAATAGACCTTATTGTTCAGTTCTGGGAAGGGTCTATAGGAAGCCTGGGGTACACTGACAGTGCACTGTTCCTGTAAGAGGACATGAGCTTTCTCATGCACACCACCAAAGAGCAAAATGCAAAGATTCAGGAGTAGAGTGGTGGCCAATAGCAAAAACGCCAAACATACCTGTGGGTAAGTTAGCATAGTGTGACACACTGTTTCAGGAAGACATCTGAAAAAGTGTGCTTTCTCTAACCCCCAGAAATAATCTGTTACCATGAAGAGAAAGCATTTCCAATACACGGGGTGGTCCTGATCAGGAAAACCCTAAAACACCTTATATTTACTGTACATTTACTATGCTTAGCCATAGATGCAATCGATGCATACTAAATGATTAGTAGAAAGGTAGGACCTGTCGGATCTACTGTATCAGTTGATATTTTTCCTAAGTGATCCCCTAAAGATTGTATTGTCAGGAGATCCAGCAGTGGCATCAGCCAAAAATAAACTAATATATATTTCTGTCTTTCCTGCTTGCCCTCATTGACCTCTTCTAATAACATAATTTCATCATTGACATAACAAAATTGGTGGATAGACCATTGCCTCTCAAAAGATCAACATTCATTTTGATGACCTATAGCAGTGATGGCGAACCTTTTAGAGACCGAGTGCCCAAACTGCCCAAATTTAACCTTAATATTGTGCAGATCCACAATTGCGGACAGTTATGGACCCGCAAAATACGGTCATGTAAATGGGGTTTTACAGAGCTTTCAATGATACAAAACAACTTTTCACTGAAAGGTAGAAGTTTTGAACAATTAACGTTCACTATTTACATCACACAGGATCTGTTTTATAGTGACCGTGCAATGTTATTACCACATTATTATCACATACATGAAGCGCACGCTCACTAACGGGGAATCCTGTACCGGATTCCCCATTAGAGAGCGATCAGGGAGCCTGGATGGGACGACGACGCGCGTGCCAACAGAGAGGGCTCTGAGTGCCCCCTCTGACATGCGTGCCATAGGTTCGCCAACACAGACCTATAGTAATAGTATAGTGAATATTCCACTTCTGCTTTCTATAACAGTATAACATGAATAAGAGATGTTCAGTCACTTCTCATATTAAACCCCCCCCCCCAAAAAAAAAAACATGTAATACATGCAACACAGACATGCCTCTGCAACCATATACAAAAACTAACTTTTATGCAGAGGTGCAATGTAAGGAATCTCAGCCCTTTGAGTTATAATGGTCATGAAACCTCTTACAAACCACTGTAGTTATAGTACACTTGTTGTATACAATGCTTTTAAGCAGAATTTATCCCATGAATGTCTTGTTGTAAAAAGGAATAAAAACCTTCCTCAGGCTAAGGTCCCATGTTGCAGAAACACAGCTTTTTTGTTGCATATTTTGCTGTGGTTTTATGAACCAAAGCCAAGAATGGCTACAAAAGGAATGGAAAATATAAAGGAAGTTCTTATACTTCTACCTTCTGCTCAATCCACTCCTGGCTTTGGCTCAAAAAAATGCAGCAAAATATGCAACAAAAAAGTTGCATTTCCACAATGTGGGGCCTCAGCCTTACACTTAACATGAATGGTCAGACTAACATGGTCAATACACATTTTGCACTAGAGTACAGAAATGTGGTAAATAATATAGAGGGATGAACACATACAGTATGACACCACTTGACTCTCTAAAACTGCGCCTCGCTACATGAGACATAACATTTCATAACAGCTAAGTCCCAAAGTCTGCCAACATTCCAACTGGCATATCTTATGTTAGCGTGTAGTCATTTCTGGTGTGTTTATACACTCAGCATTACATCGCCTCCATACTTACTTAATTTAGCAAAATACACAGTTCCTGAATAACGCTTGGGTGCACCATATGGTACAGTAGAAGTTTAAGAGATTTCATTTAAATTAGGAACAAAACCCTCTTACAAGTAGAATGATATGAAAAAGTATGTGCCAGATGTCTCCTATTATTGCGTATTTGTCACACTGAATAGCTTCTTTGTGGCGACTACTTCACCCTCGTAATATTCAACATATAATATGTATAAAATGCTATAAATTGAGATTTAGATTTGTTTGTTACAATCTAGCCTAGTCATGTTCTAAGCATTATTACATTTTATATAGCTGTTAGAGATATTTTTAAATATGTGAAATTATGTTAAATAAATGTTGTAACAATTCTAAGATGTTTTCAGGTCTTTATTGCCTAATATTACATTTTGATAAAGTTGACTTTCAGACCAATATTGAGAGAAAAAAAAGACACTAAAGCTGTCCCCATTGAAAAAAGAACATACGTTTCAACATAGTGTATATTATATAGTGAATATTTTCTATCATTCAACTATTGAGCCTGAGTGCATCCCTACTGCTCTTGTGTTTGTGTTCTGATGTGTCATCTACAGTATGATGATGTCATCACATCACATGACTATGGTAGCTACTCCTTAGGGATGAATTCTACTGTAGCTGGCAGTGATTTCCACTAGATCAGCAGGGATGATGACTAAAACATTCACTCACTTAGGGATTACAACTGAATTAAGAGTGATTTTATTATATAACCATGAATCATCAGGGTTGCCATTGGATCACCACGGATAGAAGCTAATTTAATAAATCATCAAGGTGGGCATTGAGTCATTGGGGAAGAACCATAAACCAGCATATAAACCAATTCAGATCTACTGGTTCAGGTTATAAGCACTACGGTAATAGGACATTAGGTATTATCTGATTCTACTTACTTCCAGCTTCACCATGTTTATAAAAATACTGTAGCTATACAATAGTAAATTGAAAAATAAGTGGGCAATTAACAGAGATTTCCTCTAGGCTTAGTCAATCATATTGTCATTGACATCAACAGTCATTCATTTTATAGAATATATAGGAAACATGGCACATAAGCAGTCTGACATACGGCAGCAACTGATTGGGTGGACTCTTTATAGACGCAACAATACCCTTACTATACTGCACAGTACATGTAAAACAAAAAGATACCTTGGTCTAAAAGTCCTATGCTATTTAGGTTCTGTACTATCAGGTGGACAGTGTCAGGCAGGAGCAAGCAGGGGGTGTAATTTTGAGCTCTGTCCACCTCAGATTGGAGCTCTGCTCCTGCCTGACACTGCCCACTTCACAGTACAGAGACTAAGTAGCAGCTCAGGCACCAAAATTAACACCACTTATTGTATTTATTTTAATAAAAATTTCCAACTGTACTGGAATCAGTGGAACGGCACCTTTTAACAGATGCTAAGAACTGGAGTTTGTGGGTGTAGGTGGTGAAAGGTCCTCTTTATTATTTTGTCAGGACCAACCAGTAGAAAATGTTTACGCATACTACTGGTCTTTCCACTGTACAACCCCTAATACCTATTACCCCAACTTTAAACTGACATGTAACACTTTGCACCACATTGAAATAGTCAATGCTGCACCTATGTACTATTCCATATGTATCGTAAAACATCTGTACAGAATATGTAACAGCTACCAACTAGACTGTTACGTTGTGGTATAGCAATAGCATAGTGTGCCTAAGCAGTTCATTTCACAGTTAAGTTGTCAAACTATGCAAATTTTAACACTCTTTAAAGTCCACATCATATGGTCAGATCAAAGACACCATTCAATTTGCTGGAACTACAAACAACAAGGGACTGATCAGATCTCTGTTTTTTCAGACACTGTTACTTAAACCACAGGCTATTCTCGAAACCTCATGTACATTTTCCTTTAGAATTTGCTGGTATAATTCAGAATTAGTGGTTCCATCAATGATGACAAATCCTCTTGGCCCAGATGCAGCAAAACAGGCATACAGGTCCGTATAGGCAGCAATTTTTTTTAGGTAGCAGTGACTTTCTACTTGCAATCTTGCTAAGCACAGCATTGTTATTTAGTGTCCTCCTGGTGGTGGACTCTTGAACTTTAGTTTCATAGAGGTTACCTTCTTTTGCAGAACACCTTGCTGTTGGGCATGATCTTTATTGGCCAATCACTCCTGGAGAGGGTAATAAATGGTCTTGCATTTCCTCCATTTGTAGGCAGTCTGGCTGACTGTGTACTGGAAGACTCCAAACTCTTTAGAGATCGTTTTCCAACCTTTTCTAGCCTGATGACCAACAACTCTTTTTCTGATGTATATCAGATATATCAAATGAATTTTGAACTAATTTTGACTAATATTGTTCATTCCAAAAATTCAATAAGTAAATTTTCATAATAAAAATATGGCTAATGTAGCAATCTTGCAAACAGAAGCAATGACTCATAAAGCCTTAATAGAGGCAGTTCCCTAAGTGAAAGATACAACCTGACAGTGTGTGTATTTGCACATCTACTATATGCTTGAAGTAACAAGCCCTGTAGTACACTGGGAGTCCTAGTGACTAGAACATGCTTTGCATAAATGTGAGCCAAGTGAATGAACTCTTGTTTTTCCCTTTCCCCAAAAAAATTTTACCAAAGGGGGAGGGCGGGGTCTTGGGCCCCGGGGGATAAAAAAAAGGGGAAATGTTGCAAAAAAATAAAAAATTTTTAATTTTTAAATGTGTTAAAGGGGAAAAAAAAAAGGAGAGGGAAAAAAAAAGGGGGGGGGGAAGGGGAGAAGTTAGGGTAGGTTGGTGTGGTGGTGTATAAAAAAAAATAAATTAAAAAATTTAAAATATTAGTATTAATTATTTTTTTTTTTTTATATTTTTTAAATATTTTCCGTGTGGTGTGTGTTTTTTTTGCTCTTTTTTTTATTTTAGTTTTATTTTTAAAATTTAATTTTTTTTTTTTTTTTTTTTTTTTTTTTTTTTTATTATTTTTTTTTTTTTCTTGTTGTGTTGTTGTTTTACAGTCATATGAAAAAGTTTGGGCACCCCTATTAATCTTAATCATTTTTAGTTCTAAATATTTGGGTGTTTGCAACAGTCATTTCAATTTGATATATCTAATAACTGATGGACATAGTAATATTTCAGGATTGAAATGAGGTTTATTGTACTAACAGAAAATGTGCAATATGCATTAAACCAAAATTTGACCGGTGCAAAAGTATGGGCACCTCAACAGAAAAGTGACATTAATATTTAGTAGATCCTCCTTTTGCAAAAATAACAGCCTCTAGTCGCTTCCTGTAGCTTTTAATCAGTTCCTGGATCCTGGATGAAGGTATTTTTGACCATTCCTCTTTACAAAACAATTCCAGTTCAGTTAAGTTTGATGGTCGGCGAGCATGGACAGCCCGCTTCAAATTATCCCACAGATGTTCAATGATATTCAGGTCTGGGGACTGGGATGGCCATTCCAGAACATTGTAATTGTTCCTCTGCATGAATGCCTGAGTAGATTTGGAGCTGTATTTTGGATCATTGTCTTGCTGAAATATCCATCCCCGGCGTAACTTCAAATTCATCACTGATTCTTGTACATTATTCTCAAAAATCTGCTGATACTGAGTTGAATCCATGCGACCCTCAACTTTAACAAGATTCCCGGTGCCGGCATTGGCCACACAGCCCCAAAACATGATGGAACCTCCACCAAATTTTACAGTGGGTAGCAAGGGTTTTTCTTGGAATGCTGTGTTTTTTTGACACCATGCATAACGCCTTTTTGTATGACCAAACAACTCAATCTTTGTTTCATCAGTCCACAGGACCTTCTTCCAAACTGAAGCTGGCTTGTCCAAATGTGCTTTTGCATACCTCAGGCGACTCTGTTTGTGGCGTGCTTTCAGAAACGGCTTCTTTCGCATCACTCTCCCATACAGCTTCTCCTTGTGCAAAGTGTGCTGTATTGTTGACCGATGCACAGTGACACCATCTGCAGCAAGATGATGCTGCAACTCTTTGGAGGTGGTCTGTGGATTGTCCTTGACTGTTCTCATCATTCTTCTTCTCTGCCTTTCTGATATTTTTCTTGGCCTGCCACTTCTGGGCTTAACAACAACTGTCCCTGTGGTCTTCCATTTCCTTTCTATGTTCCTCACAGTGGAAACTGACAGGTTAAATCTCTGAGACAACTTTTTGTATCCTTCCCCTGAACAACTATGTTGAACAATCTTTGTTTTCAGATCATTTGAGAGTTGTTTTGAGGAGCCCATGATGCCACTCTTCAGAGGAGATTCAAATAGGAGAACAACTTGCAATTGGCCACCTTAAATACCTTTTCTCATGATTGGATACACCTGGCTATGAAGTTCAAAGCTCAGTGAGGTTACAAAATCAATTTTGTGCTTCAGTAAGTCAGTAAAAAGTAGTTAGGAGTATTCAAATCAATAAATTGATAAGGGTACCCAAATTTTTGCACCGGTCAAATTTTGGTTTAATGCATATTGCATATTTTCTGTTAGTACAATAAACCTCATTTCAATCCTGAAATATTACTGTGTCCATCAGTTATTAGATATATCAAATTGAAATGGCTGTTGCAAACACCCAAATATTTAGAACTAAAAATGATTAAGATTAATAGGGGTGCCCAAACTTTTTCATATGACTGTATACAGCTTCAGTTGGACTAAATCAATATAATATCTATAGACGCTGATATGACTCTAAGGAGTACATGATTTCAATTAGCTACCTACACTAGTTTGCTACAAGGGTTCACAGCAATCTCACCGCTGGTAGTATATTTATAAACCATATACAAGTATATAGTTACAACTACTGTATCTACAAATGTACATTATAGACTTTACTACAGCAACATACCTAGTAATCCTAACATATCACATGTACCTACCCTCTATTTTAACTCACTTCTGTATATTATGCCCATTAATACATTCATAATATCAGAAATTTTCAGTATATTGCAACATTTCACATTGTATTATACCACAGGGACCAATGAACGCTGTTACTACATTCGTAACAATTCTTCTGGGAAATGGGAAAAACAAGAGTTCATTCACTTAGCTCACATTTATGCAAAGCATGTTCTAGTCACTAGGACTCTCAGTGTACTACAGGGCTTGTTACTTCAAGCATATAGTAGATGTGCAAATACACACACTGTCAGGTTGTATCTTTCACTTAGGGAACTGCCTCTATTAAGGCTTTATGAGTCATTGCTTCTGTTTGCAAGATTGCTACATTAGCCATATTTTTATTATGAAAATTTACTTATTGAATTTTTGGAATGAACAATATTAGTCAAAATTAGTTCAAAATTCATTTGATATATCTGATATACATCAGAAAAAGAGTTGTTGGTCATCAGGCTAGAAAAGGTTGGAAAACGATCTCTAAAGAGTTTGGAGTCTTCCAGTACACAGTCAGCCAGACTGCCTACAAATGGAGGATATGCAAGACCATTTATTACCCTCTCCAGGAGTGATTGGCCAATAAAGATCATGCCCAACAGCAAGGTGTTCTGCAAAAGAAGGTAACCTCTATGAAACTAAAGTTCAAGAGTCCACCACCAGGAGGACACTAAATAACAATGCTGTGCTTAGCAAGATTGCAAGTAGAAAGTCACTGCTACCTAAAAAAAATTGCTGCCTATACGGACCTGTATGCCTGTTTTGCTGCATCTGGGCCAAGAGGATTTGTCATCATTGATGGAACCACTAATTCTGAATTATACCAGCAAATTCTAAAGGAAAATGTCAGGACATCTGTTCAGGAGCTGAATCACAAGAGAATGTGGGCTATTCAGAAAGACAATGACCATAAGCACACAAGTCATTCTATCAGAGAATGGTTAAAGAACAATACAGTTGTGGACTAGCCAAGTCAAAGTCCTGACCTTAATCCAATAGAAATGTTGTGGAAGGACCTGAAGCGAGCAGTTCATGGAAGGAAACCACCAACATAACAGAGTTGAAGCTGTTTTTATGGAGGAATGGGCTAACATTCATCCAAGCCAAAGTGCAGGACTAAGCAACAATTATTGGAAACAAATAGATGTGGTTATGCAGTTGTTACAGATATGTAATGACATTTTTTTGTATATATGAATGACCAAGTGTAATATTTTTATTATTCATTTTATTTTAAGTCAAATTTATGCAGAATTGTACAAAATTGTGAAAGGATTGCAACCATTCCATCATCATGCTATAACAGATGTGATCAAAAGGCCTACAACTTTTTAGGGCATATTCACACATAGCACACCATGCTATACTTTCCTAGAATAATCATGCGATTCTGTGCAATAACAAGATACACATGGAGTTATAGTATGAACCATAGAATATTATAGGCTATATACAGTGCTGGCCATAAGTATTGGCACCCCTGCAATTCTGTCAGATAATACTCAATTTCTTCCAGAAAATGATTGCAATCACAAATGCTTTGGTAATAAGATCTTCATTTATTTTGCTTGCAATGAAAAAACACAAAAGAGAATGAAAAAAAAGTCAAATCATTGATCATTTTACACAAAACTCCAAAAATGGGCAGGACAAAAGTATTGGCACCCTCAGCCTAATACTTGGTAGCACAACCTTTAGACAAAATAACTGCGAACAACCGCTTCCAGTAACCATCAATGAGTTTCTTACAATGCTCTGCTGGAATTTTAGACCATTCTTCTTTGGCACATTTATCCAGATCCCTGAGATTTGAAGGGTGCCTTCTCCAAACTGCCATTTTGAGATCTCTCCACAGGTGTTCTATGGGATTCAGGTCTGGACTCATTGCTGGCCACTTTAGAAGTCTCCAGTGCTTTCTCTCAAACCATTTTCTAGTGCTTTTTGAAGTGTGTTTTGGGTCATTGTCCTGCTGGAAGACTCATGACCTCTGGGGAAACCCAGCTTTCTCACACTGAGCCCTACATTATGCTGCAAAATTTGTTGGTAGTCTTCAGACTTCATAATGCCATGCACACGGTCAAGCAGTCCAGTGCCAGAGGCAGCAAAGCAACCCCAAAACATCAGGGAACCTCCGCCATGTTTGACTGTAGGGACCGTGTTCTTTTCTAAGAAGGCCTCTTTTTTTTTTCCTGTAAACTCTATGTTGATGCCTTTTCCCAAAAAGCTCTACTTTTGTCTCATCTGACCAGAGAACATTCTTCCAAAAAGTTTTTGGCTTTCTCAGGTAAGTTTTGGCAAACTCCAGCCTGGCTTTTTTATGTCTCTGGGTCAGAAGTGGGGTCTTCCTGGGTATCCTACCATAGAGTCCCTTTTCATTCAGACGCCGACGGATAGTATGGGTTGACACTGTTGTACCCTCGGACTGCAGGGCAGCTAGAACTTGTTTGGATGTTAGTCGAGGTTCTTTAGCCACCATCCGCACAATCTTTCGTTGAAATCTCTCGTCAATTTTTCTTTTCCGTCCACATCTAGGGAGGTTAGCCACAGTGCCATGGGCTTTAAACTCCTTGATGACACTGCGCATGGTAGACACAGGAACATTCAGGTCTTTGGAGATGGACTTGTAGCCTTGAGATTGCTCATGCTTACTCACAATTTTGCTTCTCAAGTCCTCAGACAGTTCTTTGGTCTTCTTTCTTTTCTCCATGCTCAATGTGGTACACACAAGGACACAGGACAGAGGTTGAGTCAACTTTAATCCATTTCAACTGGCTGCAAGTGTGATTTAGTTATTGCCACCACCTGTTATGTGCCACAGGTAAGTAACAGGTGCTGTTAATTACACAAATTAGAGAAGCATCACCTGATTTTTCAAAGGGTGCCAATACTTTTGTCCACCCCCTTTTTTATGTTTGGTGTGGAATTATATCCAATTTGGCTTTTTGACAATTCTTTTTGTGGTTTTCCATTGAAGACAAATTAAATGAAGATATTATTACCAAAGCATTTGTGATTGCAATCATTTTCTGGAAGAAATTGAGTATTATCTGACAGAATTGCAGGGGTGCCAATACTTTTAGCCAGCACTGTATTTGATAATGGTACAATATGTAGTACATTCAGAACCTACTAGAGTGCATGATGCCTAACTCTTTTTTGCCTAGGCATATTTGTGGTTTCCATATTTGAAGACACCTCTGTATAGAAAGGTAAATGATATATTGTAAGTAGGAGATGATGTCATATATTTGCTTAAGCTGGAGAGGAAATTTATGGGTCATGGAATTTCAGAGAAAACTAGTGTGCAGTAAGGAACATACACAATATAAGGTAGCTGGTGTACAGTACAGAGATCTTTCCTTATACTAATGCATGTAACTGTGACAAGGGGGCATACTCTACATCTAGAGGAAAAAAGGTTTTACCATGGTCATAGGCGGTAAGAGCAATGAGACTATGGAGCCCGCTGCAACAAGATGTGGTAATGACTGATAACTTGTTCAAGTTCAAGAGCGGCCTGGATGCCTTTCTTGAAAGTAAGATTATCATATGCTATGGGACCCAGAAATTTTTGGGAAAGGATGTTGATCCAGGAACATAGTCCAATTTCTATATATGGAGTTGGGAAGGTATTTTTTCCTCTGATGGGGCAATTGGCGTCAGCCTCATGGGTTTTTTTGCCTTTCAAACCTCTGTAAAAGCAGGCAAATCTCCCAACCTTGGCATTTCATGTATCAGTTGGGCACTTTTTGTGCCAGTGACGTCCAAAAAAAAGGGAGTGACAAAAAAGCACAAAAAAGGGTTTGCGGCCCAATCCACAGGGGGCATGGTGTCCAGGAAATTGCAACTGCATGGTTTGTTCTCCCCATCTGCAATGTTGTTCCCTACAATGTACTGTGACTGGTTTAATATCGAGAGTCCTTTTAAGCTCTTACATCATAGCTAAAGTGACAGTCCCAATGGTCAGTGACTTTACAATTTGTGTTAACAAATAAATCAAAATGAAAAAAAATGACACTTGTAGTAAAACTTTATAATTCGGTTTCTGAAACTAAACACAAGTTACATTTGGTATATTTCACCCACAAACCCTGAAGCCGGGAGATCTGACATTGTTTGACAATATAAACAGTCATTGTCATTTTCTAGACAATCTGGTGATGCTTTACTGCTGTTTGGGAAGTGTCATTGTCTTGAGACAAGGACAAAACAAGAGCATGATTTTCACAGCCAAGACCTGAATACACAAGCTACGTCTGGGAAGGGATAGTTTAACCTTTTAGGTGATGGAAAGTTTCAAGTGAATAATATATCTCTTTGTGCTGAGAGTAACTCATTGAGTTTACATGGCCACCTTCATATCAGTTGAAGCACACCATCAAGTATGTATGTCTAGAAAACGCTACTCATTTCTGTTTGCTACATGCACTTAGAAACAATATCTACAGTTTTCCTAAAGGCAAGCACTTTCCCTAAACTACAGTAAACCTGGATGCTAAGCATTGGGAACACTCATTACAATTAGCCGGGTGGGCACAGGTGCAGTTCTTAGAGTCACAGCAATATACAAACAAAGGACACTCATGGGACATCTTAACTGAACAAGACTTGCAGTGGAAAGGTCAAAACTCTGAACCTTAAGGGAAGTCTCCACCTGGCAGAGAACAAAACGTAAGAGGAAATTAGGAGCTTTCTCATGAGAGTTTGGGAAGTAATGTATGAGAGTTCATCTGCACAGTATAGTCAACAGCCGCATCATAATAGATAGGCATTATCATGAATTGCTCCGCTGCACTTCAGACCAACAATATGCCAAATGGATTTGTCAATAAAAACTTACGGTCCTGACATTTTGGGTAATGACAGAAAGGGATAGTAGATCCATCTGGTCCCTTAGAGGGGATTGAGCAGCTACCATTATAAGAGCTTAGGAAGGAGAAGAATAGTGCACACAGTAACAATCCCCCTCCTGAGTGCAGTCAGGTGTATATATGCACCATATGGTCTAAAGTGTGTGGACATCCCTCTTATTTAGTGAATTTTCAGAACACAGGTACATGAAATAAACCATACAGATGTTGATCTATAGGCAAGCATAAACAATAGATTAATAGACTATATATACCAGAAGAGCTCTGGCATTTCATCATGGTATTGTCATAGGATGCCCCCTAAGCAACAAGTCAGTTTGTGAACTTTCTACCTTACTAGAGTTGCCCTTAAAGTGAATCTGCCTGTTGATTTCTGTGAGATCAGGATATGATAAATGGAGATGAGATGAGTTCTATGATACATAGGTTTAAGAGACATTGAAAGTCTTCATTTCCCCACCCATACAAAATAATGATTGACAACATCTGTATACATACTGATATAGGGAAAGCTGTCAATCACTGTGTGTGGGGACAGGAATCTTACTGTCTCTCCTTGGAGTCCTGTCAGGATTTACTCTGCGTTTTACTCAGAAATTCTGCTACAGATCATATAATCTTAAATATCACCAAGCTCAACTTCTCTCTCTCTATGATATCAGATATGGCAGCTGAAATCACATGATAAGTTCATTTCAAGCAAAAAATAATAATTAAATAATTAAAAATTAATTCATTAAGCTAAGTATTTTAGAATTTGATTTTGATAGTATAACCATGTATTCTAATGATTTCCCTGCTCAGGTAAATGCAGGAACTGTGGTTAAAGAGGACCTTTTCTGTCCTCATGAAAGTGCGGTTTTATATACCACTAGAAAGCTGACAGTGCGCTGAATTCAGTGCACTGTCGGCTTTCCCGATATGTGCCTTGGTGGAGGAGATATCGGTGTCCTTAGTTTCTACACCGATATCTCCCCACAGTCAGATCGACGTTCCTCACAGCCTAACGTCATTGTCCTTAGACATGTATTGGGGGGGCGTTCCTTACAGCCCAGCGATGATGCTGAGCTATGAGGAACGATCTTCTGATAGTGGGGAGAGATCAGTGCCGAAACTAACGGCACCAATTTCTCCTCCACTGGGGCCCATACCAAGAATGCTGACAGTGCACTGAATTCAGTGCACTGTCGACTTTCTAGCTGTATATAAAACCACACTTTCATGAGGACATGAAAGGTCCTCTTTAAGTGCTTTTTTATTATATTGGTGTTATTTATTAGACCTTCTTTAACACTTACAGTACTGTGCAAAAGAAAAATCAAAGAAGTATTAATATTTTATTTTGATCAATTAACAAAGTTAAGTGAATGAACGAAACAGAAATTAAATTAATATTTGCTGTGATCACCCTTTGCAGGAGGAGTCCTGGAAATGATGATATGGCCCTCCACAGAACCCTGATGTCAACATCCTACAGTCTGTCTGGGATAACTTGAAGAGACAGAAGGATTTGAGCAAGCCTACATCCACAGATGATCTGTGCTTAGTTCTCCAAGATGCTTGGAACAACCTCCCTGCCGAGTTTCATCAAAAACTGTCAGCAAGTGCACCTAGGATAACAGATGCTGTCTTGAAGTCAAAGTGTGGTCACACAAAATATTGATGTGATTTAGATTTCTTTGTTCATTCACTTAATTTTGTAAACTGGCAAAAATAAACTATTGTCACATTAAGCGTTCTTACTTTCCCATTACACACCATACAACTGGTGTAGTTACAGTAACATAATATGTAAGGTAGGGGTGGTTATCAATTTTGTACACAATTTAGGCTCAAAACACAAAACAGAGGAGGATGCTAGTGTGAATAGAGGTTTTATTAGTTTGATTGTTCTTGCACAGTAAATGCCCCCTGTGATCCTTTGCCCGAGTAGCTGTATAGCCAAAGTGCTGACATCAGGGCTGGAGGAGGATGCACAGATGCTGTTCATTAGAGGAGAGAACGGAGACGTCTTCCATCTTAACATGTTAGAGCATGTAGGCCATCCCTTGTGGCCCCAGCTCTAAGTGTTCAGCTGCTGATTTCACAGTCAAACAAGATATGCAAATCAGGCCAAAGCCTACAAAAATGTATGTAAATATGTTCAGGGAATAAGATAAGCCAGGCTTTTATATACAATATAGATATATACTGTAAGCGCATAGCTACTTCAGGCCTTTGCTGTGTGACCCTTTAAATGTAACTTCATTAGTGGTAAACTGAAATGCGGGTAGAAAGCTCAGTAATGCTTGTGGTCTGGTTTACAATACACAAGTGGAAACTGGTCCTGAAGTATTAGCCCATAGTGTTTGTATTGTAATGTCAGCTTCCTATACGCACTTAACCATGTGGCTGAACCCTTTTACTGACATACTGGGCAACTGGCCGGACAACATTTCACTGATATTTATTTATTATAAATATCTGTGTTCACAAAATAGCTGTGTTCACAAAGAGGAATTTGGAGCTGACTTTGAAGCAGATTCTGCCTCAAAAATCAGATCAAAAAACCACCTATTGTCTTCAATAGGAGCCAGTGACGGACACTTGTTTTTTTGAGCATGCTTGCAGCCGAAAGTGTAACAAGAGGTTCATGCTGAGTAGTCTCATCATGTGCAAAGCTCTGCTTTAGCTTTCCGCTGCTGGTTCCACAAGGCCACTATTTGAGAGGTTGTCAATCTGGTGATTTTATAAATACCAAAACACCAAATCTGCTGGATTAATGGTCACAGGTGGCAAGTGACATAAGACTTTGCAATAATAGACTGTAATGTAAGGTGCATGTGACAGTGACCAATTTGGCTGTTTAGTTAAAAGCATATACAACTCAAAAATAACAGCACAACAGCAAGTTGCAGAAAATAGCACAAATTTTTGGTCACATGGCTTGCCACAGGGTAATCTTATGCTATTTCTACAAACAGAATAAAGCTGGACTTATGGCTGCAAGCCTAGGGGGAGGCCATGATGACTGGTTTAAAAGGAGTGGAGCTAGAGGTAGGGAACATAAATGGTTAAAGTTTAGTGGGGAGGTGATAGAGGAACGGGGGAACAGGTTAGATTCTGGTGAAAAAAAGGTACACTAAATGGAACCTAAAAAATGAAGGAGAAGGATAGGTAATGGGTGAAATTGACCAGGATGCCAGATGGGAGAAGGGTTAGTCGCATTAAGTTTAGGGGGCATTACTATTGTTATTGTCCATTGTTAGCATCTGTCAGAAAATGTTAATATTGGACACTAGATCCATCTAAAATCCCATTGATTTCCGTTAGTGTCTGTTTTCATCAAATCTGTCACAGGTTCGTTATTTTGGCGGAGACAATAGCGCAGGGAGCAGGACTTTTGGCTCCATTCAAAATAATGGACTTATGACAGATGTGAAGTGTGTTATTTTTTTAACACTAATGTCTATGGCTAATGGACATATGATGGATGGTAATGGTCATCTGTCATGCCATCCGTTATTTCTGTCCGTTTTCTTTTCTGCGCATGCTCAGAAAGCAGAGCAAAAAAACATATGGTATAATAACGGACATTTATGTCCATTATTATGTTGTCCATTTTTTTTGTTCTGTTCTCAGAGCATGCATAGTGAGCACTGCGGAAGCACGGCCACAAAACCGGACAGGAATAGGACCTTTCCTGAGTTTTACGGCCCAGACTGCTGGCCCGCACACTGATCCATGGAATACACGGTCATGTGCATGGGCTGACAGAAATGAATGGGTCAGTATGCTATCTGGAAAAAACTCTGGGTTGTGTGTAAGAAGCCTTAGGCTCATGTTATGGTTGTACTGCCTGTATGTTAGGCTATTTATATGTTTGTTTAATTAATTAATTACTGTGGCCAATTAATACTCAACACTGGTAAGTCTTTATTGGGGAAACCATAAAATGGAGGAGTCTAATATTGGGTCTGGTGAAACAAGTTGACAATGCTCTAGCCATAAGCTCAGTGTACTATAAAAGTTTGCACAGTGGCTTGATCTTTAATAGGGCACCTTTGGTATGGGATATAGAATTGGAGATGTTATACCTAATAAAGGAACTGCTGAGTGTAAGATCATGTTAAACAGCTGAATATGCAGTTCTTCTGACAGGAGACAAAGAATTACTAACCTTTAGTGTAACCTAATAACCTCTGACACTGATGACAATGCATACACTGTACATATTTCCATTGAAATGTGAAATAAAAGTTGGTAGGTTAGACTATAAGAAATATAATCACTAACTAAAAATCTACACTGAGGTCACCTCACTGTGACAGGGACATAATATGGGTGTCGGTTATTTGCACGCATTACAGACAGAAAGCCCGGTACTCCCATGGTTTATCCAAACCACACTTAAAGTACTATAAATACCTATGGTGCACTAATTCTTTTTTGGATGAACTGCGGAAGATCCATGTGTTTTGTCTGTAATACAAACAAAATAAGGCAAGTGCTACAAGTGTTTTTAGTGGTGTTTTTTATTTTGTTAGATTTAAAACATATGTTTATCTCCTGTAAAGAACCAAAAAACCACAACAAAAACACCACAAATCAAAACCCTTGGTAAGTAGAATGTTTTATATTTCAGTATAGAATTAAATGTACTGATATATCTGACAGAAGCATTTTTGCTTAAAGGGGTTATCTGACACCTGGGACCCCCGCAGGTCACCAGTATAGAGACAGCGCTGTTTGCGGGATTGTTTACATACCAAGAACCGCGCTGTTCACTCGCCGTACAAACTGAAGCAACGAGTGTAGGTACTGCATTGAAATCTATGCGGCAGTGCTGCAGTACCTAAACTTGCTGCTACAGTTTGTACGGCGAGTGAAAGCGTGGCTCGCAGCATGTAAGCAATACCGCAAACTGCGCTGTCTCGGTACTGGTGATCCGTGGGGGTCCCGGGAGTCAGACCCCCACAGATCTAACATTGATGGCCTATCCTAAGTATAGGCCATCAATGTTAGAAATCGGATAACACCTTTAAGAATAACACACACCTAAGCAGACATTATTTACAGAGGTACAGCACTAGATGATTCTAGCTGGTGTGATCATTGGATGTCCAGAAAAGGGAATTAACTACTTTATCTGTTACAAATTCCAAGTTCATCTGAGGTCAAGATTTAGACTGGAATCACACATTCAGTTAGTTTTCTTTTTGTTTTGTTTTAAAACTAAACCTGAAAAGGAAAAATGTAATACCAATACTTCTTTCTTTTTTTTTATTCATTCTAGGATTGAGTCTAAAAGCTGCAACCAAAACTGCATTTGTGATTCCAGCCTTAAAGAGGTTGTCCAGTTTCTAATATTGATGGCCTATTCTTAGTCTGATGCCCAGGACCCCCGCAGATCGGCTAATGTTTACATTCTGGGAGCCATACTGCTCACTCACTACGAATTGTAACAGTCAGTTTTAGTAATACAGCCTGTCCCATTGAAGTCTATAAGGCAGGGCTGCAGCACCAAAACCCGTTGTACAGCAAAAGAGCAGCACATCTTCCAGGATGTAAACATTATAGAAAGCTGTGCTGTCCCCGAATATACTAGAGCCTCAAAGGTGTAATAATGTTAACCTATCCTAAGAATAAGCCATCAATATTAAAAGTGGCAAACATGAGGAGCTAAGCAGATTATTATATAGTTTTGTGGGAAAAATTCAGAGTAAATTGCATTTTATCCATTGAAATAACTTCTCTTTCTATGCTAAGAAGTCAAGGAGGTGGCCTTTCAGTGATAGTTATCTCTGTATTATGCACTGTCACTGATAGGACCGCCCTCTTGACTTTTCAATATAGAAAAAGCAGAAATGTTAATGGATAAATAAGAAGCTATACTAATTTTTTTTTCCCCCACTACACTATATATCAAGCTGTTCAGCTCTTCCTGCTCTATAACATGTTGCCTGCAGATTAGACTGCAAGTTGCATGTGACAGGTTCCCTTTAGAGGGGTTTTCCCTCCAGAACAAAATTTATTCAGGGCAGAGAAGCAGAAGTTGAAATAAAAAAAAGTGATACTCACCTCTTGTTCACCATGTCGCCCCAATGGTGGGATCCTGGTTCTCTGTGTCAGTCTCCAGTTCTGGAGCTCCAGTTATGACGTCATGCTCATCAGTCATGTACTGTAGCCAGATATGTTATCACTGTCCCTGTCGAATGTTTGAGTGAAAAAGGGGTGGGTCTCACTTTTTTTTTATTTTGACACTGTCCCTGCCTTCAAGAAAATTTTATTAGGCGCTGGAAAATCCTGTTAGGCCGGGGCTCCACGTGGCATAAATCATGCCGTTTTACAGTCACAGTTGCAGCAAAGTGGATGGTTTTCTATCGAATCCCATCCATACTTTGCCGGAAAATACGCGCAGCAGACATGCTGCGATTTCTGTAACCGTTGCGGTTTTGGAAATCGTAGCATGTCAATTATACCTACGGAAACACCGGCAGTTTCCCTATAGGTATAATGGAAGCAGAAAGTCCGCAGTGGACCTCAACCTCTGTGGACTTTCGGTGAAAAACGCTTCGGAAAAAAAACGTAATATGTTGATGGTTTTTCCCGCAGCCCTTTTTTGCTGCGGGACATTAGGTGGGGCCTTAGCCTCATAGTTTTGTTGAAGAGAAAGATTTCCAGCATAGAGCAGTTAACATTTCACTTTTGTGAGTAGAGTGTGTCCCACAATACAATAGAATTCTATATTGCTTTGAAAAAAAAAATAATATATATATATATATATATATATATATATACAGTTATATATATATATATGAACAATATGAATAGGACATCATACAGCTAATGGACATGTGCGCATCTACAGCATGTAAAACTAAGTCATTTGGTCCAATTTCCCTAATATTTCCATAATACTTACTGCAAATACAAAGCTTTACCGCTAATGGATGGCTACAGCACAAAGCACACACTGTAAGTTACAGCTCAGACTAATAACATAGCAGACCCAATTGTGTCTCCTTTTTAAGGTCATGCATCTGCATTCCCATCTGTGCACCTGTCTCTGAATCTCTGCACCAGGTTTGGAATAGAGTAGCTGTCCTGATGGATGGTTGTTTTGGGCCTGCTACAGTCATAAGCATAAAGGTGAAGTTGTAAAAGCTGCAGCATACCCTGTACAAAATGCAAGATTTTTTTTTCTGAACATCCAAGGTGTTTAATCACATTACAGAGCACTTTGCTAAATTAAAAGTCACCAGTAAATCTATAAGACATCTGTTATCGATCCGTGCAAACTTATGTTTAACTATGGCTGTCTCTAAGAAAGTTGGGTGGTAATGAATATGGTCACAGACATCATGATACAGTGAATCTGACTGGTTATTCAGAAAAACATAAGCAGAGATATATCAATACATACTGTAGGCAGTGTTATCTCTCATATGTGTTGGAAAGCTGGGTAACTACTTCCATGGAATTTGCCATGCTAATTATATTGATAATGGTCACCCAGCTTTCCTAAAAACAGATATATCAGAATACTATTATAACAACTTGACAGAAGAGGACAACTCAAGGTCTTACTCTCTGTTTCTACATAATTCTCTTTTCTCAAAGGAGAAAATGTTATTTAAACAGATGAATCCTCAAACAGCTTAGACTCCCTGCCAACAAAAATGTTAAAGTACAAGTTAGATTTTATCATGATGATAAAACTACAATTTTCAAATAGGTGCCACATACATACATAAATAAATCTGACAGGTAGTAAAAATGTCTCACACTCTGTAAACCTAACTTTCTGTAGTGTATGAATACAATTGAGAGTGTGATAAAGAACTACTGAAAAAGCCAACAAGCAATGATATAATGTCCCAGGGTTGTCAAGAGCATGACCCAACGAAAATGTGAGCAGGTCACTAAACTTAGCACGTTGTGCACCCATGTATAGACTATATGATAGATAGATATTGATATATGATGTGATATTACAATATAAATTATATATAAACAGTTATAATATTTTAAAGTCAACGATCGCTCCTTATGTTATAAACCAATGTAATTTACTTACGACTAGCGTCTTATACTCATCATTTTGTATGTACTGTAGCACATGCATAGTTTTTGCTTCCAGACTTGGAGACGTGAAATACTAGCATGCCTCAGGGTGCCATGGTTACTAAGATTTGTGTTACATTTGTGTATGTCTTTTATTAGCATAAACAAATCAGCAACACCATCTCAGTCCAAAAGAAAGCATTCCATGCCAATGCTACCATTCAGGAGCCAGAGCATCGCATCCTCTTTACATAGCCACAAGTGCACAATGAGGTGAATAAAAAGGGTAAATAATTCATCCTTGACCTGTGCTGACTTCACATTAGTATTACCCATTCTGAAACCATCATTTATGTGCTCACTCAAGCCTTTATCTCACAGGAGAATCTCTCTATCCAATCTCTCTCTACATGTGCCCATACGAACATGTATGTAGGTATATATATATATATATATGCAGTTTTACCCAAAAGTTCCATTCTCTGAGTCATACAGGACTGAAATGAACACATATGTTTCCACAATCTATTATTCATTATATCCCAAAGCAAAACAACTTAGCAGCTGGCAATGTAATAGAAGAAGAAACACTCTTATAGGAAAGCTTCATGAAATATTATTTTCTTTTATAGGCATAGACAAGTGATATTACTTTGCTTTGGTTATGTTTTAAGTAAAATTTCTTCAAAGCATATTACACTTTATATGCCAAAGGAAATTTACCAGCTAAGTGCAGTTGCCACACAAAGTGATAATGTATATAGATGCTATATATAACAGGGTTCTAAAATATGCAGATATAACATATACATACCCAAGAAGCAGTGTCTAGATGAGCAGTAGAGTATTGTGATTTTATCAGCAGAAGCCCTTCCTCAGGGTTGGTCTCAGTGCAATCTGAAAGGATATTTCAGCACCATAAAACAGACTTGAATTTGGACTGTCTTTCTTCAGCTAAAGTGCATTTTATGATGAAGTAGTCCACAGTGTAATATCTTGCATCCTCATATGATGGTTTCCTTTTAATCTTCACAATCAAGGCTTTGGCCTTTAAAGTTGACTACAATGTAAGAGTGGAGAGGAAACAAAAAAGAATGTTTCCTCTTTAAATCCAGATGCAACAATATGAGCAGATAGATAATGGGTGTGTGCCAATGACACCCTGTTCTGTGGTCCAACACAGGAGAGCGTGGATAATATCGCTCCACTTTACTACACAGAAAATTGCAGCACCATCAAACGCAATCACACTTGGCTGTCTGCGGTGCCTCATTTGAATGTACTCTGAGGAGGCAAAAATACATAGAAAATATTACAGCACAGCTCGTAATCCATTGGAAATGGCTTATTCCTCGTGAAATGATGTGTGTTTCATTCCTACTGGTTTTAAGCAGTCTGGCTCATGGTGTACTCCCTCCCCTGTGACTGCCGGCAGACTTGCACTCCCTCTCCCTTTCTGGCTGCTTTAGTCTGTTGATGCTTTTGTAGTGTAGATTAATAAGGGATAGCGGAACAAAGAGAGTGCCTACCTTCCTCCCAAATAAATTGTGGCCAGTCTCTTCTTTCGCCTTGCAATCCGTTCTCTTCCACCACAGAGAGCAGTGAGCATTCCAGCACCTTGGACAGCTCCTGCTAGTCAGGCCCATTGGAAATGTGTGGAGAACAAGCAACCGTAGAAATAAGCCACTGAACAGAGCACCATCATTCCACCTTTCACCGTCATCCTCAGTAAGGCATCCCAGATCACCCGTCTGCTCAGTTAGGGGTCAAATAATGCAGAAGTCACATTAAAAATGACAAGTGACTCTCTCATTCCCCCCAGGTTTCAGTCATCAGAACCAAATGTGTAAGATAGAACAAAGACTGCAGTGCAAATGAACCCTTAGCCCATGATGATCCTACAGAAAACAAGCAAGCCTTGAGACAGAAGGTGCATGTCTGAATCTTAGAGTGCTAGCCGGCCTTCCTGACATAGCTTTTGCACTCTCTTCCTCATTGTACAGCAGTGAAATGCATACAATTCATGCTGACGTATATCAGGTTGCTGCTGCTGGGGTAAAGATGGGAGGAGCACATTAACCTCGTCAAAACAACCCCCCACCACCTGCTCCCACTGCATAAATACAGAAGGGCTCGGGAATAAAGCTGCATAGATTATCCCATGTGTCCAAACACTTTGGTATCAGGAAGACATAAATATTCTAAACACTTTTGTATGATAAGGACATGAACCTTTGCAGGGCAGACACTGATTTCATGGTTTCAAGTGACATCTTCCTATGACTCTGCACACTAGAGAGTTCCAAAAAGGAACAGATATTCTTTACTATGTCCTTACACTTTATTCTGCACAAATATACTAGTCATTTTTTATTTATTTTTAGTTTTTGGTTCATTTATTACTAATGAAATATGTTTGTTTTTGCACTTTAATTTGGTTTGCTATGGTGACATTATTGATCATAAATGAATCATTTCAATAAATATTTTATATTATTTCTCTGTCATATATACAGTTTACAGTAAACGATCAGTAGGTTTACCTGCAGTATACAGTATACTCAGTAGGTTTACCTGCAGTATAGAATATACTCAGCAGGTTTACTTGCAGTATACAATACACTCAGTAGGTTTACCAGCAGTATACAACACAATCAGTAGGTTTACCTACAGTATACAATATACTCAGTAGATTTACCTGCAGTATACAATATACTCAGTAGGTTTACCTACAGTATACAATATACTCAGTAGGTTTACCAGCAGTATACAATATACTCAATAGATTTACCTGCAGTATACAATATACTCAGTAGATTTACCTGCAGTATACAATATACTCAATAGATTTACCTACAGTATACAATATACTCAGTAGGTTTACCTGCAGTATACAATATACTCAGTAGATTTACCTGCAGTATACAATATACTCAATAGATTTACCTGCAGTATACAATATACTCAATAGATTTACCTGCAGTATACAATATACTCAGTAGATTTACCTGCAGTATACAATATACTCAATAGATTTACCTACAGTATACAATATACTCAGTAGGTTTACCAGTAGTATACAATATACTCAGTAGATTTACCTGCAGTATACAATATACTCAATAGGTTTACCTGAAGTATACAATATACTCAGTAGGTTTACCAGCAGTATTCAATATACTCAGTAGATTTACCTGCAGTATACAATACACTCAGTAGATTTACCTGCAGTATACAATATACTCAATAGATTTACCTGCAGCATACAATACACTCAGTAGGTTTACCTGCAGTATACAATATACTCAATAGATTTACCTGCAGCATACAATACACTCAATAGATTTACCTGCAGTATACAATATACTCAGTAGATTTACCTGCAGTATACAATACACTCAGTAGATTTACCTGCAGCATGCATACAATACACGCAGTAGGTTTACCTGCAGTATACAATACACTCAATAGATTTACCTGCAGCATACAATACACTCAGTAGGTTTACCTGCAGTATACAATACACTCAATAGATTTACCTGCAGCATACAATACACTCAGTAGGTTTACCTGCAGTATACAATACACTCAATAGATTTACCTGCAGTATACAATACACTCAGTAGGTTTACCTGCAGTATACAATATACTCAATAGATTTACCTGCAGTATACAATATACTCAGTAGATTTACCAGCAGTATACAATATACTCAATAGATTTACCTGCAGTATACAGTATACTCAATAGATTTACCAGCAGTATACAATATACTCAATAGATTTACCTGCAGTATACACCCCCCCCCCCCCCCCCCCCCCCCCCCCCCCCCCCCCCCCCCCCCCCCCCCCCCCCCCCCCCCCCCCCCCCCCCCCCCCCCCCCCCCCCCCCCCCCCCCCATATACTCAATAGGTTTACTTGCAGTATACAGTATACTCAATAGATTTACCTGCAGTATACAATATACTCAGTAGATTTACCTGCAGTATACAATATACTCAATAGATTTACCTGCAGTATACAATATACTCAGTAGGTTTACCTGCAGTATACAATATACTCAATAGATTTACCTGCAGTATACAATATAATCAGTAGGTTTACCTGCAGTATACAATATACTCAATAGATTTACCTGCAGTATACAATATACTCAGTAGGTTTACCTGCAGTATACAATATACTCAATAGATTTACCTGCAGTATACAATACATTCAATAGATTTACCTGCAGTCTACAATATACTCAATAGATGTACCTGCAGTATACAATATACTCAGTAGGTTTACCTGCAGTATACAATGCACTCAGTAGGTTTACCTGCAGTATACAATGCACTCAATAGGTTTACCTGCAGTATACAATATACTCAGTAGATTTACCTGCAGTATAAAATATACTTAGTAGGTTTACCTGCAGTATACAATATACTCAATAGTTTTACCTGCAGTATACAATACACTCAATAGATTTACCTGCAGTATACAATGCACTCAGTAGGTTTACCTGCAGTATACAATGCACTCAATAGGTTTACCTGCAGTATACAATATACTCAGTAGATTTACCTGCAGTATAAAATATACTTAGTAGGCTTACCTGCAGTATACAATATACTCAATAGATTTACCTGCAGTATACAATACACTCAGTAGGTTTACCTGCAGTATACAATATACTCAATAGATGTACCTGCAGTATACAATATACTCAGTAGGTTTACCTGCAGTATACAATATACTCAGTAGGTTTACCTACAGTATACAATACACTCAGTAGGTTTACCTGCAGTATACAATATACTCAATAGATTTACCTGCAGTATACAATATACTCAATAGATTTACCTGCAGTATACAATATTCTCAATAGATTTACCTGCAGTATACAATATACTCAATAGATTTACCTGCAGTATACAATACACTCAGTAGGTTTACCTGCAGTATACAATATACTCAATAGATTTACCTGCAGTATACAATATACTCAGTAGGTTTACCTGCAGTATACAATATACTCAGTAGGTTTACCTACAGTATACAATACACTCAGTAGGTTTACCTGCAGTATACAATATACTCAATAGATTTACCTGCAGTATACAATATACTCAATAGATTTACCTACAGTATACAATATTCTCAATAGATTTACTTGCATTATACAATACACTCAATAGATTTACCTGCAGTATACAATATACTCAATAGTTTTACCTGCAGTATACAATATACTCAATAGTTTTACCTGCAGTATACAATACACTCAGTAGGTTTACCTGCAGTATACAATATACTCAATAGATTTACCTGCAGTATACAATATACTCAATAGATTTACCTGCAGTATACAATATACTCAATAGATTTATCTGCAGTATACAATATACTCAGTAGATTTACCTAATTTACATACTTCCCAAGCAAAACAACAAATGACAGATTATAAATTACCATGTGTTGTGCTGAATGTGAAGTTTTACTCTTCTTCACTGAAAGCCTAAGCTTGCTATATCTGATTTTACATGCATTGAGGTGAAGTTTCCCCTTTACAGCCATTTCACATATTATATAGTAACATAAGACAGCCATTTCACATATTATATAGTAACATAAGTGGCGTTTTCCTAAGAATATTTAATCACAATTAAGTAGGGAGATTGTTCCATTGGCCATGCTTTTCAATATATATTCCACAAAAAATCTATACAGCAGAGTGTGTCTTATATATATATATATATATATATATATATACAGTGGGTAAAAAAGTATTTAGTCAGCCACCAATTGTGCAAGTTCTCCCACTTCAAAAGATGACAGAGGCTTGTAATTGACATCATAGGTAGACCTCAACTATGAGAGACAAAATGAGAAAACATATCTAGAAAATCCCATTGTCTGATTTTTTAAGAATTTATTTGCAAATTATGGTGGAAAATAAGTATTTGGTCACCTACAAACAAGCAAGATTTCTAACAGACCTATAACTTCTTCTTTAAGAGGCTCCTCTGTCCTCCACTCATTACCTGTAGTAATGACACTTGTTTGAAATTGTTATCAGTATAAAAGACACCTGTCTACAACCTCAAACAGTCACACTCCAAACTCCACTATGGTGATGACCAAAGAGCTGTGGAAGGACACCAGAAACAAAATTGTAGATCTGCACCAGGCTGGGAAGACTGAATCTGCAATAGGCAAGCAGCTTGGTGTGAAGAAATCAACTGTGGGAGCAATAATTAGAAAATGGAAGACATACAAGACCACTGATAATCTCCCTCGATCAGGGGCTCCACGCAAGATCTCACCCCGTGGGGTCACAATGATCACAAGAACGGCGAGCAAAAATCCCAGAACCACACGGGGGGACCTAGTGAATGACCTGCAGAAAGCTGGGACTAACGTAACAAAGGCTACCGTCAGTAACACACTACACCGCCAGGGACTCAGATCCTGCAGTGCCAGACGTGTCCCCCTGCTTAAGCCAGTACATATCCGGGCCCGTCTGAAGTTTGCTAAAGAGCATTTGGATGTTTCAGAAGCGTATTGGGAGAATGTCATATGGTCAGATGAAACCAAAGTAAAACTGTTTGGTAGAAACACAACTCGTCGTGTTTGGAGGAGAGTGAATACTGAGTTGCATCCAAAGAACACCATACCTACTGTGAAGCATGGGGGTGGCAACATCATGCTTTGGGGCTGTTTCTCTGCAAAGGGACCAGAAAGACTGATACGTGTACATGAAAGAATGAATGGGGCCATGTATCGTGAGATTTTGAGTGCAAACCTCCTTCCATCAGCAAGGTCATTGAAGATGAAACATGGCTGGGTCTTTCAGCATGACAATGATCCCAAGCACACCGCCAGGGCAACGAAGGTGTGGCTTCCTAAGAAGCATTTCAAGGTCCTGGAGTGGCCTAGACAGTCTCCAGATCTCAACCCCATAGAAAACCTTTGGAAGGAGTTGAAAGTCCGTGTTGCCCAGCGACAGCCCCAAAACATCACTGCTCTAGAGGAGATCTGAATGGAGGAATGGGCCAACATACCAGCAACAGTGTGTGCCAACCTTGTGAAGACTTACAGAAAACGTTTGACCTCTGTCATTGCCAGCAAAGGATATATAACAAAGTATTGAGATGAACTTTTGTAATTGACCAAATACTTATTTTCCACCATAATTTGCAAATAAATTCTTTAACCGGTTAAGGACCAGGCCTAAAAGTGCCTTATGGACCAGGCCTCATTTTTCAAAACTGACATGTGTCACTTTATATGGCAATATCTTTGAGATGCTATAACTTACACAAGTGATTTTGAGACTGTTTTTTCATGACACATTGTACTTCATGTTAGTGGTAAATGTTGATCAATATTTTTGTATTTATTTATAAAAAATTAGGAAATTTGAGGTAAATTTGGAAAAAAATTGCAATTTTCAAAATGTAAAATGCTCTGCTTTTCAGACAGATAGTCATACCACCCAAATACATGAATACATATTATCTACCATATCTCTGCTTTATATCGGCATCATCTTTTAATCATCCTTTAATTTATTTTGGATGTTAGAAGGTTTACAAGTGTAACAGCGATTTTCCAGATTTACAAGAAAATTTCCCAAACTCATTTTTTAGAGACCACTTCAGTTCTGAAGGGGATTATAAAGGCCTATATATTATAAACTCCCATAAATCACCCCATTTTCAAAACTGCACCCTTCAAATAATTCAAAACAGCATTTGGGAAGTTTGTTAACCCTTTAATCATTTCACAAGAATTAAAACAATATGGAGGTGAAATTTAGACATTTCATTTTTATCCAATAATACATTAATTTATCCCTAAAATTAACACATTCACAAAGGGTTAAAGGAGAAAATGCATCTCCCAGTTTGTTGTGCAATTTCTCCCGAGCACAGAAATACCCCACATGTGCGTGTAAAATGATCTTTGGGCACACGGCAGTGCACGGAAAAGAAAGAGCGACACTTGGCATTTGAAAAGCAGATTTTGCTGGAATAGTTTTCAGGTGCCATGTCTCATTTTCAGAGCCCCTAGAGTACCAATACATTGGAAACTCCCAAAAGTGACCCCATTTTGAAAACTACACCCCTCACAGAACATATAAAGGGGTATAGTGAGCATTTTGACCCCGCAGCTTTTTCACAGACTTTATTAACATTGGGACATGAACAGTGGCGTAACTAGGAATGGCTGGGCCCCAAGGCGAACATTTGCCCCCATACAGCATTATATGCTCTACATTTCTCCCCCCCACACACAGTATAATATGCTACCCACAGTGGCCCCACACAGTATAATATGCTCCACACAGCGGTCCCCACCCAGTATTATATGCTTCCCACAGTGGTACCCACCCAGTATTATATGCCCCCCATAGTGGGCCCCACCCAGTATTATATCCTCCCTACAGTGGCCCCCTGTGATGATTCCACTTAAATATGGCTATAACTCAGAGATGTATTTTGATCTCTGGGTATCGTATCTACCACTTTCTTCCATTCATTCATAATGTGCACAGCCTACTCATAGGTATATTGCCAATAGTGGCCGGACTGGAACAATAGGGCTTTGTATCCATCCCAGCAGGGCTCCATTGAATTCCTACACAGCCCTGAGTGATCAAACAAACATGCATTGGTCGGCCTGAGCTGGTAGATCAGACATGGTTGATAACATTGTATCATTTCACTTGGTCTCATCTCCATACAAAGAATCGTGACTTGAGTGCGTTAATCAATCAGACTTGCTGTTGTTGGTGACCTCATTCTGGGAGGTGGCATAAAGGGTATAAAAGATGAGGTAAGAGGTGAGTGAGACAGACCATCACAGACTACAGGAGAATACAGAGTTTTTTACAGACAGACTACAGGAGATTACAGACAGACTTCCACTGTGAGAGACTATTGGAATACTGTGAGGAGCATGCAGGCTGGATTGTTGTGTTGATGCCACATGCTAAGAGTCTCCACTGGGTTATTCACACATACGAGAGCATGTGTGAATGTTGGACTATAGAACCACATCAAGGAGATGCGTGGTAAAGTAATTATTTTCACTTTTATGCCCTTTTATTTTATTGTACTGTATCTTGTAACTAGTAACTGTTAATGCTTGTATACATCTGCATATCTGTTCTGAACTGCATGTGTTAGATGTTAATACCGACCCATTTAGGGGTTAATAAATATATAAAATTTAGAAAGCTTGTCTTGTATTTATCTTGTGAACCCAACACTCACTGGCGGTGAGTGTGGTTTATATGAAAGAAGACTCAAGTGTGAGCCAACGCGGGGTTGGCACACTGAGGATCTTTCACACCCCCACACAGTATTATATGCTCCCCACAGTGGCCCCCACCCAGTATTATATGTTCTACAGTGGCCCCCACCCAGTATTATATGCTCTACAGTGGCCACCACCCAGTGTTATATGCTCTACAGTGGCCCCCACCCAGTGTTATATGCTCTACAGGGGCCCCCACACAATATTATGTCCTCCCTACAGTGGCCCCCACACAGTATTATATGCTCCCCACAGTGGTCCCCTCCCAGTATTATATGCCCTCCACAGTGGCCCCCACCCAGTATTATATGTTCTACAGTGGCCCCCCCCAGTATTATATGCTCTACAGTGGCCACCACCCAGTGTTATATGCTCTACAGTGGCCCCCACCCAGTGTTATATGCTCTACAGGGGCCCCCACACAGTATTATATCCTCCACACAGTGGCCCCCACACAGTATTATATGCTCTACAGTGGCCCACCTAGTATTATATGCTCTACAGTGGCCCCCACCCAGTATTATATGCTCTACAGTGGCTCCCACCCAGTGTTATATGCTCTACAGTGGCCCCCACCCAGTATTATATGCTCTACAGTGGCTCCCACCCAGTGTTATATGCTCTACAGTGGCCCCCACCCAATAGTATATGCTCTACAGTGGCCCCCACCCAGTGTTATATGCTCTACAGTGGCTCCCACCCAGTGTTATATGCTCTACAGTGGCCCCCACCTAGTATTATATGCTCTACAGTGGCCCCCACCCAGTGTTATATGCTCTACAGTGGCCCCCACCCAGTATTATATGCTCTACAGTGGCACCCCACCCAGTGTTATATGCTCTACAGTGGCCCCCACACAGTATTATAAGCTCCCAACAGCCCCCCTCCCGCTTCGGTGCTATTATTATACTCTGGGGTCTCCTCAGACCCCAGAGTGTAATAATTGGAGGCCCAGGGAAGGTGATTAAAAACAACAAACATTCATACTCACCTTGCCTTACCTTTCCTTGGCATCCTCGCTCCATCCTGCTGTCTTAAGCGTCTTCAGGCCCTCTTCCAACGTCGCAGCTGAGGCCTGTGATTGGGCCTCAGCGGTCACATGGGGGCGCACTGACGTCATTACGCGGCCGCGCCCCATGTGACCGCTGGGGCCTAATCACAGGCCTCAGTCATGACGGAGGAGCGCCGGAGAGAGCGCTGCGCCCAGGAGAGGTGAGACTATGTGTTTATTGTTTTCAGTCACCTCCCCTGGGCTGCCATTTATTGGAAAGGGGCCTGCAATATGCCATATATGGTGAACCTAGCCTCTTTGCTGCCTGAGGAGGACTATAGAAAGACGCCCCCCAAAAAAAAAAACAAAAAAAAACTGAGTTTCCATGCTACTAGTTTAACACACTGTTATCGTCGCACAATATACACAATACACAAAGTTATAAAACAGTTTTTAAGAATTCTTCTTCCTGTATTACTTCAGTATCAGATCAACAACACGGCATTAACAATGAAAGTAACTTCACACATCTTCTGCTTGGTGGATGGACGAGCCCACGAGACCCCCATTCTCTATAATAGGAGCCCCGCAGATAGCTGAGTACTGGACTTCGGGTATCTTTGGCACTCCCATTAAAGTGAATGAGAGCCACGCGGATTCATCCATCCACCAAGTGACACACCTATATATATGGCTGCGGTCAGGCTGAATTCCCACCTAGTGGGGGGAAAAAACCCAATTCTCAGGCTCAGTGGGGGTTTCAGCAACAGACCCCATCACTCAGGTATTTATCCTCTATCATTTAGGTGAATACAGGGCAGTAACATTTTGTGACTTACAGGTGATGTCTCTGACTAATCCTTCACATTTCCCTTCTCTTCCCTTTGGACCGCCATGACCACTTCTTCCAGCTGTGACTTGTCTCTATAAAGTTTGCAACACAGACATCTTTGGCTCCTCACTTTTCCAGGCATCCAACCCACATTGTCCTCACCTACACAAAGCCCCCATCCTGCTGCTACCCCCAATTATAAAATATATGATATAACCCCCCATAATGAATAATACCACCAAGTGTATCTTTATATTAATAATGTCCGTGCGTACCCTGTATAAATAGTGCCCCTTATTAATAATGCCTCAGGTGTTAACTAATTAAAAGGTTTTCCAGGTCATTAATAAACTAATCAGTGGGGTTCAAAAACCCAGGACCCCCACTGATCAGCTGTTTGAATGGTACCTGTGTAAGCGCCATGACCGCTTTTCTGTTTACATAGTGTCATTCATCTCATAGCGGCCATGTAATGTAACTACAGCCTCGTCCTGTACATGTCTACAGTATGTGACAAGGCTACAATTACATCACACGGTCACTATAAACAGACAGCGTATAATATAAACAGGTGCCATAGCCCATGTTTATAGCACCCCATTTACACACACTATAATGTTCTACAGCAGCCCCTGCACACAGTATTACACAGTGTTATGGCCCGCAGCGGCCCCTGCACACAGTATTATGCTCCATAGTGGCCCCTGCACAGGGTATTATGCCCCACATTGGCCACTGCACACGGTATTATGTTCCACAGCAACTCCTGCACACAGTTTTATGCCCCATATTGGCCCCTGCACACGGTATTATGCTCCACAGTGGCCCCAGCACACGGTATTATGCTCCATAGTGGCCCCTGCACTGGTATTATGCTCTATAGTGGCCCTTGCACTGGTATTATGCTCCATAGTGGCCCCTGCACTGGTATTATCCTCCATAGTGGCCCTTGCACTGGTATTATGCTCCATAGTGGCCCCTGCACTTGTATTATGCTCCATAGTGACCCCTGCACCCGGTATTATGCTCTATAGTGGCCCCTGCACCCGGTATTATGCTCTATAGTGGCCCCTGCACTCGGTATTATGCTCTATAGTGGCCCTTGCACTGGTATTATGCTCCATAGTGACCCCTGCACCCGGTATTATGCTCTATAGTGGCCCCTGCACTCGGTATTATGCTCTATAGTGGCCCCTGCACTTGTATTATGCTCCAGAGTGGCCCCTGCACAGGGTATTATGCTTTACAGTGGTCCCTGCACAGGGTATTATGCCCCATAGTGGACCACCCATGAACTATTATTATACTCTGGGGTCTTTTCAGACCCCAGAGTATAATGATTGGAGACCCAGGGGAGAATACAAACATAAAAACCAGAGTTACTTACCTATCCTGGACACTGATGCACTCCTTGCAGCTTTCGGCCCTGTTTAATTGTGCACACACGTCACGTGATCAGGCCGGCGACGCGACCTGATGACATCACCAGAGGCCTCAAGCCTGCTCGGAGTTACATCGGATCGCAGGAGGTGAGTAACATTGGTTTTTATGTTCCCTCACCAACCCTAGGCCTCCGATTATTATACTCCGGGGTCTGAATAGACCCTGGAGTATAATAATAGTAGTATTTGCGGCCCGTGGCCTCACTTACCGATACCCGCGGCCGCTCACAGCGGCATCCACTTCGCCTTCTGCGTCCCATAGCAGAAGGGGAAGCGGGGGCGGCCACGAGCAGACGCGGGGTAGGTAAATAAATAGGCCGTTACGTGCCGGGGATGCTCCAACAGGTTACGGCCTATTTATATATATAAAAAAAAGTTATACTCACCTCCGATGCCTTGATGCAGCCGCCGCCTCCTCTTCTTGTCCGCGACATCTGTATCTCAGCGTAGGCAGCGTGATGACGTCATTGTATCGCCGCCTGCGCTGAGATGCAGTCTTGTAAACCAGCCCAGGACATGAAATAGTAAAAATGCCGCCCCCCGGACAGTGCCGCCTGAGGCGGCCGCCTCAATTTGCCTCATTAGCGGTGCGCCCCTGGCCAGGGCCCCTTTCCAATAACAGTATGTATAGCGGTCGGGGAACCAGGCTTTCCCCGACCGCTATCATAATGGTCTGGGGCCCGGCCATCTCCATCTGGCCGCGGGCTCCGTAACCTGCCGTGTCCGTTCGCGATCATTACTAGTTTGTGGAGTTCGCGGTAGCATCTTCCACAGGGCTCCGGAGCCCCTAATGTCCCGGGCCCTGTGGCAGCCGCTACCGCTGCTACCCCGATAGTTACGCCCCTGGACATGAAAATGAAAAATTACTTTCTTTCCAATAAGCCATCAATTTAGCCCCAAATTTTTCATTTTCACAAGAGGACAAAGGAGAAAAAGCTCCCCAAAGTTTGTTACACAATTTCTCCTGAATACAGGAATACTCCCCATGTGGTTGTAATCTGCTGTATGGGTACATGGTGGAGCTCAGAATAGAAAGAGCGCTATTTAGCTTTTGGAGGGCAGATTTTGCTGGAATAGTTTTCAGGTGCCATGTCGCATTTGCAGAGCCCCTAAAGTACCAGTACAATGGAAACCCCCAAAAAGTGACCCCATTTTGGGAACTACACCCCTCTAGGAATTTCTCAAGGGGTATGGTGAGCATTTTGACCCTACAGTTGTTTCACAGATTCTATTAACATTGGAATGTAAAAATTACTTTTTTTTCCCAATAAACTGTCCATTTAGCGACATATTTTTCATTTTTAAAAGGGGATAAAGAAGAAAAAACCCCACAGTTTGTTACACAATTTCTCCTGAACACAGAAATGCCCCATATGTGGTCATAAACTGTTGTATGGGTACATGGTGGGGCTCAGAATGGAAAGAGCGCTATTTGGCTTTTGGAGGGCAGATTTTGCTGGAATAGTTTTAAGGTACAATGTAAACCCCTCAAAAGTGACACCATTTTAGAAACTACACCCCTCAAGGAATGTATCAAGGGGTACTATCATTTTGAGCCTAAAAATGCTTACCAAAAATTAATGTACAAAGTGAAAATTGACAATTTTAAACTGCCATTTTGGTGCCCAATACGTTGTACCTACTTTGTGGCATCAGAGACGTACACTCCTAAAACTATTAAGTGGGCTATCCCGGGGGAAAAAAAAATTATATATGTGGGTGTAACCTGCTGCTTGGACACACAGTAGGGCTCAGAAGGAAAGGAGCACTGCGCTTTTTAGCTTTTGAAGTACAGATCTAGAGGGACTTTCTGGACGCCATGTTGTTTTTGCAGAGGTGCCAGTAAATTGGAATTCCCCAAGAAGTGACCCCATTTTGTAGGGGCAATTTTAGGGTGTTTGCCAATTTGACATGGTGTCCAAAATCCAACAATCTAAATCTATGCTCCAAAAGCCACATAGTGCTCCTTCACATCTGCCCCCTGCTGTGTACCCAAACATGCAGTACCCAAACTGCATGTATGACACTGTTGTACCCAGGATAACGTACTTGGTATAAACTGCTGCTTGGGCACAGCTGGGCACAGAAGGGAAGGAGCGCTATTTTGTTTTTTGAAGCACAGTTTGGTTTTTGGACACCATGCCACTTTTGCAGAGCCCCTGGATTGCCAATAAAGTGGAATCCGCAGACTTGTGACCCCATTTTGGGAACTACACCCTTGAAGGGATTTATCAAGTGGGGTAGCGAGTATTCTTAACCCTTAAGTGTTGCATTCATTTAATTTCAATAAATGAATGCGCAGCTGATAAAGAAAAGGGAAAATTGCAATTTTTCCAGAGATACGCCATTTCAGTGCCCAATATTTTGTTGCCAGCTTATGTCAGCAGGCACAAACACTCTAAAAACTGTTAAGTGGGTATCCCGGGCACAACATCTTTTGGAGCGTTCACATCTGATACAAGACAGTCACAACGTATTATGCATTGAAATTACATATTCCTGGAAAAATTGTCATTTTCACCTTTCACAATCAGCTGCGTATTCATTTCTGGAAAATAAATTATAGCAACACTTGGAGGTAAAAAATGCTCACTGTACCTCTGGATAAATTCCTTCAGGGGTGCAGTTTCCAAAATAGGGTCACGTGTCAGGGGATTCCACTTTACTGGCATTTCAGGAGCTCTGCAAAAGTGTCATGGCGTACAAAAGCTAAACTGTCTAAATCTGTGCTCCAAAAACCAAATAGCGCTCTCCTTCCCTTCTGTGCCCGGCTGTGCCCAAACAGCAGTTTATACCCACATATGACATTATGTACGTTATCCTGGGTACACCAGTGTCATACATGTGGGTATAATCTGCAGTTTGGGTACACAGCAGGGCACAAAAGGGAAAGAGCGCTATGTGGCTTTTGGAATGCAGATTCAGATGTTTGGTATCTGGACGCCATGTCATGTTTGCAGAGCCTCTAATGTACTAAAAAAGTGGAATCTCCTAGGGAGTGACCCGATTTTGAAAACTTTGCCCCTCAAAGAATTTATCAGAGGGTGGAATAAGCATTAGTATCCCAGATGTGAATGCACAGCGGATGGTGAAAAGTGAATATGTAAGCTGTGCGGAGTACATGGGGAACACGAAATTCCCTACTATATCCCCAGTAGCTCCTATGATTGTGGGGGGGGTCACTCTGTGGGTCACTTCTGGTTTATTATCCCTCGTAAACTCTAAATCTGGTTTGTACCCTGATATACGCTCGCACAGCTTATACATTCCATCCCTGCCGCAGCCAGTTATGTTCTAATGATTTGGTGATTTTTGGGGTTTTTGTCTTCACATTGTACAAGCTATATTCTTTATTTTTCGGATGATGTAGCCATATGAGGGCTGATTTTTTGCGGTATGATATGCATTTTTTAATGACACCATTTTTTTGGGGTGTCTATAGCTTATTGAATAAATTATATAAACTCTTTCTGGGTAGATTAAAAAAAATATCAATTCTGGAATTGGTTTTTACCTTTGAATTTTTTTGCCGTGTGGAGTACAGCATAAGTAACATGTTACCTTTATTCTGCAGGTCGGTACGATTATGGCGATACCTCATTTATATTATTTTTTTATGCGTTACTAATTCTGCAGAACAAAAACCCATTTGTGGACATAAATCAATTGTTTTTGCATCACCATCTTCTGAAATGCGTAACATTTTTATTTTTCGGTTGACAGACTTGGTTTAGGGCTTATTTTTTGCGGGAGAACATGCGCTTTTTATTGGTATTGTTTTGAGGTACATATGAGTTTTTGATCACTTTTTATAGCATTTTTTTGTAAGCGAGATAGTCAAAAATCATTACTTCCAGCGTTTTTTTTCCGTTTATTTTTTTCGACGTTCCCCGTGTATGTTAAATATTGTTTTAGCTTTATTGTACAGGTTGTTACGGACGCGGCGATACCAAATATGTGTTGTTTTTATTCATTTTTTTTATATATATATATATATATATATATATATATAATTCATTTTATATAGGAAAAGGGATTTTTGGGGGCTTTATAACTTTATTAATTTTTATTTTACACACTTTTTTTTTTTTTTTTAACTTTTTTTTACATTTTTTACCTGTCCTATAAGGACACCTGAGCCAGCGATGCTCTGATCCTGGCTCAGTATTACAGACTGCAATACACGAGCATACTCTTGTATTGCAGTCTATACAAGAATGTCAGCCGATGTAGACGCATCGGCTGACTTCTTGACATCCCGGCAGGATCAACCAGGTAGTGGGGGCTTCAGGCAGCCTGGGGTCACTGGGCAGACCCCGGGCTACAGAAAATAGATATGGCACCCACCGATCTCGCCGCGGGGGGTGTAGGGGGGCGGCAACATGGCGGAACCCCTTGGATGCCGCGGTCATCTTTGACCGTGGCATCCAAGGGGTTAAAACCTCCGATCGGAACTAAATTCCGACTCGGGGTTATGGAGCAGGGTGTTAAAAATCAGACAATGTGATTTTCTGGATTTGTTTTCTCATTTTGTCGCTCATAGTTGAGGTCTACCTATGATGTCAATTACAGGCCTATCTCATCTTTTTAAGTGGGAGAACTTGCACAATTGGTGGCCGACTAAATACTTTTTTCCCCACTGTATACTGCTGTGATACCTGGTTCTGTGTAATATACTGATGTGATACCTGGTTCTGTGTAATATACAGATGTGATACGTGGTTCTCTGTAATATACTGATGTGATAATGTCTGTGGTGGCCATACACATAAACTTAATCTGCCAATAATCTGCAAATAAATATGTGGCCAGCTTTAGAATGTGTTTTCACTCTGAAGATTTGCTAGAGAAATTTTTGCAACTGTTTGATTCATCAGAAATCCACGTGCTGGCCGTCAATACTAGAGATATATTCAGCTAAAGGAAGAAGGCAAAAGAATGGTTACAATGTAATTTTTCATTTCGATATCATATTATAGATAGGCCATCAAAATTATATTGATGGAGGGTCTGACTTCTGCCAACCAAATCAAATCGCTGTTTGAAGAACCTGTGATGAGTGCAAGTGCTGTGTCCTATGTAGCTTCCAAGAACCCAGACACTGTGCTTGCTTTATGTAGTGTAGGTGCAGGGTTTATTGGTTTTGTATGGAGCATCCAATGGCATAACTACCATGGAGGCATGCTAGGCTACTGCTATTGGGCCTGTGGATGGAGGGGGCCCACAGACCTCTGTCATAACACTTTGATCTCCTTTGATGTCTGCCAGTCTTAGTATTGTAAATCCTTCCCCATTGCTCTGTTTATTAACATCTATAACACAGTCTGCAAGACATGTCTCCCAACCTTGTCAGCAGATCATTAGCATTTTTTTATGGCACAAAAGTAGCAGTAGGTCAGTCTATAGTCAAATAAGGGAGGTTGTAGAGAAAAATGTAACTGAAAGGGTTGCAATGTTATGCCTATTTATCTATTTCCTCCACAAAAGTTTCCTGGCATAGTGGGATGATTTTGTGGCGCACATTTTTCGCAAGTCCCTTTCTCATATACAGTGCTGGCCAAAAGTATTGGCACCCCTGCAATTCTGTCAGATAATACTCAATTTCTTCCAGAAAATGATTGCAATCACAAATGCTTTGGTAATAATATCTTCATTTATTTTGCTTGCAATGAAAAAACACAAAAGAGAAAGAAAAAAAAAGTCAAATCATTGATCATTTTACACAAAACTCCAAAAATGGGCCGGACAAAAGTATTGGCACCCTCAGCCTAATACTTGGTAGCACAACCTTTAGACAAAATAACTGCGAACAACCGCTTCCGGTAACCATCAATGAGTTTCTTACAATGCTCTGCTGGAATTTTAGACCATTCTTCTTTGGCCAATTTCTCCAGGTCCCTGAGATTTGAAGGGTGCCTTCTCCAAACTGCCATTTTGAGATCTCTCCACAGGTGTTCTATGGGATTCAGGTCTGGACTCATTGCTGGCCACTTCAGAAGTCTCCAGTGCTTTCTCTCAAACCATTTTCTAGTGCGTTTTGAAGTGTGTTTTGGGTCATTGTCCTGCTGGAAGACCCATGACCTCTGAGGGAGACCCAGCTTTCTCACACTGGGCCCTACATTATGCTGCAAAATTTGTTGGTAGTCTTCAGACTTCATAATGCCATGCACACGGTCAAGCAGTCCAGTGCCAGAGGCAGCAAAGCAACCTCAAAACATCAGGGAACCTCTGCCATGTTTGACTGTAGGGACCGTTTTCTTTTCTTTGAAGGTCTCTTTTTTTTCCCTGTAAACTCTATGTTGATGCCTTTTCCCAAAAAGATCTACTTTTGTCTCATCTGACCAGAGAACATTCTTCCAAAAAGTTTTTGGCTTTCTCGGGTAAGTTTTGGCAAACTCCAGCCTGGCTTTTTTATGTCTCTGGGTCAGAAGTGGGGTCTTCCTGGGTATCCTACCATAGAGTCCCTTTTCATTCAGACGCCGACGGATAGTACGGGTTGACACTGTTGTACCCTCGGACTGCAGGGCAGCTAGAACTTGTTTGGATGTTAGTCGAGGTTCTTTAGCCACCATCCGCACAATCTTTCGTTGAAATCTCTCGTCAATTTTTCTTTTCTGTCCACATCTAGGGAGGTTAGCCACAGTGCCATGATCTTTAAAGTTCTTGATGACACTGCACACGGTAGACACAGGAACATTCAGGTCTTTGGAGATGGACTTGTAGCCTTGAGATTGCTCATGCTTCCTCACAATTTTGCTTCTCAAGTCCTCAGACAGTTCTTTGGTCTTCTTTCTTTTCTCCATGCTCAATGTGGTACACACAAGGACACAGGACAGAGGTTGAGTCAACTTTAATCCATTTCAACTGGCTGCAAGTGTGATTTAGTTATTGCCACCACCTGTTATGTGCCACAGGTAAGTAACAGGTGCTGTTAATTACACAAATTAGAGAAGCATCACCTGATTTTTCAAAGGGTGCCAATACTTTTGTCCATCCCCTTTTTTATGTTTGGTGTGGAATTATATCCAATTTGGCTTTTTGACAATTCTTTTTGTGGTTTTCCATTGAAGACAAATTAAATGAAGACATTATTACCAAAGCATTTGTGATTGCAATCATTTTCTGGAAGAAATTGAGTATTATCTGACAGAATTGCAGGGGTGCCAATACTTTTGGCCAGCACTGTAATAGTGTGTGGAGGCCACTGTGGATCATATAATAGTGTGTGGGGGCCACTGTGGAGCATGCAATACTGTGTGGGGGCCACTGCAGAGCATACTATAGTGTGTGGGGCCACTATGGAGCATATAATACAGTGTGTGGGCCACTGAGGAGCATATAATGTTGTGTGGGGGCCACTGTGAAGCATATTATACTGTGTGGGATCACTGTGGAGCATATTAAAAGCACCACAGTACATTCAAACAGTTGATCAGCAGGGGCCCCGGGTATTGGACCCCTACTGATCTCTTACATCTCTTAGACTGTTAGGACCCTGTTTCTCACAGCACGCATCTCTCAGTATTGTTTACATGCCAGCACTGCGCTGTTCACTCACTGTATTCTTGATAACTGCAGTTGTTGTTACTAAAGTTGTATCCCATTCAAGTATCAGAGATACCGCTGCAAAACCTGTCACTATCAAGCGTTCACTGTAAGCACGGGGCCCCGGACAAAAGTTTGCACTGGGGCCTACAATACTTTAGTTACGTCACTGAATTGTACAGTAGCAAACAAATAGTATAGAAAAACACAACTGAGCTTAGTAAAGAAGATCCAGCGACACTGAACTGCAAATACAAAGCAAATACATGCAGGCATGATGCAGCTATAAAGATCCCTGACACAGGAAAAGAGCAATCTATGAGTACAGCCAGGAAAGCGGCTTGCTGTCTGAATAATATCCCATCATTAATCACACAAGCAGCCAGAAGTAGATACAAGTACATAGAAGACTTTTGTTAAATTGTCAGCTGTGAGATGTGCAGAATGTTCTGTTCAATGTACAGAGAAAGCAATTTGCAGACATGCTGTAAGGAAAAATTCCCCCCCCCCCCCTTGCATTCACTATGTGAAGAGACCAGTCCCTTCTCCTTCCACTTACTGTGAAGCCTTGCTTTTTAAGTCTAAGGTGTCTAGGGATGGGACTTCCCTAGTAACAAGGTACTTCAAATTAGGGAGACACCTAGTGGCAGTGGTGTTTCAGACAGAAAGCAGCAACATTTTTAATTACAGTGTATTACATTTTGGTCCAGAATCACATGCTCTATTAACTAAGACTAAGTTGTCAGAAACGTTAGTGACCATTTAAGCTAATAGATATATTTTAGGGAATTACTGTTTACAAAAGAAAAAGTATAATGAGGATGTTTTATAGTCAACATTTTAGCTCTAAAGATTTAGGAGAACACTCGATGCATTCAAAGTCCGGAAATACAAGAGCTTAGTAGCTTATATAATGTTCTGTATTATTTTAATAATTATGTTTCTTCAATGAACAGTTGCGCTATATAATGTATGTCAATGCAGCTGTTCTCTAAACCACAGAGGATTAGTGAGCCTTCTTCTTTTTACCATTCCTTTGGTTATTATATACAGAGACAAAACATATGCAGATGGCCACTTTTGTCAAGCAAAAAATTATAATACGTTGGCTTATATTTATACGGCATAATTCTGTCACAGCAAAATTCATATGTTTGGTTTGTGGGATGGGTATAACAAGGAATTTCTTGGCACGAAAATAAATGCAGTAAAACAAGGACAGTGTTATGTATGGTGAGTCTTGGAAAAGTATACATCCACTTTGAACTATTCCATGTTTTATTGGGTAAAAATCTGATTAGAATTTACTGTTGAACATCTTACTGTATAAAGGGAACCTGTCAGCACAATTTTAGCACCCAGAGCACATTACCTAACAGGATACTGTATGTTTTCTGCAATGGTGTCCGTATAATGTTTGGACAATTATTCAATATTCAGATTCAATATTAGCTTTTTGAAGTCTAGGGGGTGGAGAGCTAGCCGAAGGAGTCAAGCTCTGCACGCTCCATTTGCGGTAATTGCTGCCTCTTTCACTCCTCTGATACCTTCGCAATGGCCCCGATGTACTCCCATATAAATCCACATCCTCAGGCCTCAGCTCATCAATGCACATGTGCTGAAGGTGTTCTGTGATGCAAATATGCTCATCGCTCTGGTAGAGTCCCAGTTTCCAATTATTCTTCACAGGAGCAGATGCTCCCCATCTTCTGCCAGTTTATGAGGCATGGAAGCGATGAGCACGATTGTGTCATAGAACACACCCAGCCCATGAGCAGTGAGGAACTGAGGTGTGAAGATGTGGTTTCAAATGGAAGTACATTGGGACCATTGTGGAGGGGTAAGGGGGCATCAATTACAACAAAAGAGGGTGTGACTTCTCTGGCTATCTTTTCACCCCCCCTTGACTTAAATAAAAGTGATTCTTTTGGAAAAGCTTCACAATGGTTGCAAGCAGAGACGTAACTTGGAGCTCCTATGCACAATATGTAATGGGGCCCCTACTTAGCTTGTGCTGTCTATAATATAGAAGTCTTCTTACGTTGTAGAATGGCTTTTGGGCCCCCTGAGGCTTCTGTGCTGGTAACCATTGCTATCTCTGCTCTCCCTATAGCTATGCCATGGTTACAAGATGTGCAGGCAACTGGCTGAAGAATCGATGTAAAAAAGAATTTTACAGATCTACTCAAGTTTAGTACGTATAAAAGTGCGCAAGTACGTACAATAACAATTAGTAATTATGAGATGAAACTTAATAATTCACTAAGAAGATCCTCAGGGACATTAATAACCTTTATTTATAGCTAAATGTGTTGCAGGAAGAATGAACAGACCAGCTGAAATACATAATGTATGCTATGTAATGTAAAGCATAGGAAACAATTTGCAAATACAGTAAATAAACTGATGCATTGTAGTCTTGACACATAAAAGCCTCTGTCACACACATACTTTCTTTCCAGTGCTTTTAAATGCATATAAAACACCATTTGTTTAAAGCATTTTTAAATGCCATTGTTTTACAACCATTTTTGGTGGATTTTATTTTTTTTTTTTATTAATTTATACAATCAATTTTCCAGGAGTTATTGAAGTCCTAATGTGAAGTCTATAGAAATAAGGGAATGAGAAAAAAAACATAAATAGAGCATGCTACATATTTAAAAAAACAAAATGCTGTGTATGTATTTTACTATATTATAGCCATTAAATCTGAGCAAAACACATGAGAAAAGACTCAGTACTCTCAATAGATAAAGTTGAACATTTATTTAGAGAAACGTAATCCACAGGTATAGTGACGTTTTAGCCCTCTGGACCTTTATCAGACTCAATTGCTACAGAAATTGCGTTTGATTGGTAATGTGGAACGTGGCTGACCGCTAATATATGGCGATCTGAACAAGAAAAATAGGAAACATTGCATGAAAATTTTACCGAAAATATAGTAAAGTCATGTGAAAAACCACACCTAAAGGAGTTGTCCACTTTCAGACCAATATTGAGAAACAAATGTTATTGTTTGTATACTGAAAAGTTGTACAATTTCCAAATATACTTTCTGTATCAATTCTTCATAGTTTTCTAGACCTCTGCTTGCTGACATTAATTCTTTTCACATGACCTTTATTTTGACGGTCCATTGTAATACTGGTCTTCCCAATATGAAGAGACCAGCTATACATTATAGCTAGGATCCTGGAACAGATTTTGCATTGGTGCCCAGGATCTTCATGTTACATCTCTGAGAATGAAGTCAAAGCATGAAGGAAAGTAGGAAATCTCTATGCTATTTCACCTCTGAGAAAATATGGTCTGCCCATTACAGTCAGTGACCAACCATGTGGTCAACTGTAAAAAGCTAAGCAGAGACAATGTGACATGATGCTTTCCTAATGACTCTGCCACTACAATGTAGCAATTTCAGATTAGCAAGGGTCTAACCACTGTGATCACTGATTCACTGCCTAATGGACATTTGTAGTATAAACTGGCAATATGCCACCAATTATTCTAAGACATCTCCATTTAACTCTTCAGCCCTGCAGAGCCACTCCGGTTAGCTACTTAAAGAAAATAACCAATACTACATAGCTTTTCTGTGTGAGGACCTAAAATCTCACACACCTTTAACCCTGTGGGTATGGTATGAGTGTAAATCAACAGCACTAAACTGCGGATTGGATTTGAGAAAAGGACCCCAATCCCAATGGGACTAAAGGAAGAACTCTGCACTCCAAATAAGTAAGTTTTTCTTATTATAAATGCAATCCTATTTGTCATGTGACATTTCAGTCCTGTTTGTTGGACCTTTATCAAAACTGATTGTAAAGTATGAGAGGAGAAAGTCCCAGAGCTATGTCCAAGCAGTGCACATAAGAAGATTGGCGCTGAGGAACCTCAACCTCAGTCACTGCTAATCCTGTTGGGATTGAGGTTGTGTTTCCACAGCACCAAACTGTGCTGCTCTGATGTAGTGCTGGGATTTCCTTCTCTCTTTCTTTACAAAGCAGGAATTGTGTTTGATAAAGGTCCAAACATGATAAATACAATCAAATTTACAATAAGGTGAAAGTACTTAAATGTAACTTTGTAGGCTTTAAAAGGGATAACATAGATATTTTTTAAAATTGTACAAAAGTATGTGAAGCCAAAATATATGTAAGCTATATTTATGTAAGAAAAATAGAAATAGCAAAATTTACATTATATATATACAGTGCAACCTCTTTGAGCAGCCATCCAAATTTGCACCGAAAATGTTCTTTTATAGGAATGGTCCTCAAAAAGAAGAAAGTATACAGAATACAGGATAAAGTGTCTAATGGAGTTAGCAAGCATTACAGCCCCCCTAAACCCCCAAAATGATAAAAGAACCAAAAATCATGGATTTAATTTATGCTAATTCATATTACACAGAGCCAGGTATCACATTAACATATCACACAGAACAAGATTCATTCAATGGCCCCATCAAGATTCAAGATGGTCCTGTCATTCTTGGTCCTCAGCATGGCTTTCCTCTCGTTCTTAGCTGCCAGCATGGCTCCCCCTTCTCATTCCTAGTCTCCAGCATGGTATTCCTTTAAATAGTGGTGCTCATTAATACATTTGGTAATATACTTTATAATGAATTTTGGCTCCTTTCTGTGAAATCCTGTGCTGAATCCACTTCTGCCCCTCATTTATTCTTTCCTTTGTTTCACTATGGCTAGCTGAAATCCGTACACTGCTTTTCATTAGAGAATGGATGTGCAAGCTCCTGTATAATACATACTGTAGAAGCTGAGACTGATAGATGGATACAGATGTAGATAGAGAGATAGATAGATAGATAGATAGATAGATAGATAGATAGATAGATAGATATCCAAGGAAAAGGCAGCCCTCCAAAAGTTCAGTGAAAAAAACTAGGTGGTGTTTATTCTATATTGCAATGTTTCCGCTCCAACGAAATGACTGGACCTTTATCAAGCTTGAGTTCTGCCTCACTTCTTTTGTATTAAGGATTTCGCACCTATATCCTGTAGGCTTGGCACTTTAACCCCTTTAGAGGGCTTTTGTATACACAGTGCTGCTCTTAGATAGATAGATAGATAGATAGATAGATAGATAGATAGATAGATAGATACATAGACATATAGACAGAACTATAGACAGATACATAGGTAGACAGAGAGATAGATAGATATCAACACCTCACCCCATCCTCCAATCAAACTTACATGAGAGATGATCATGACCTTTGATCCCCATGAGGATGGGCCACAGTGCAGCAGGACCCTGGCTCTAGTTCATCACTGTGCTGAAGGTGAGCCTTAGGAGCAGAGGACCTGGCGAGCTTCAGCCGACCTAAACAGGGATTGTGGGCGGCATGTGCAATGTTTATGTTGGTCAGATTGGTAAAGCAGTCAAGTGTGCAGCTACACTAATCACAGCAACATAAACTAAGTATTCATGCGGCTACAGTGGAAGAGCAGCTAGGGACTCAAGCGACACCCCATACAGCTATCTGTCTCCACTGATGGAAGAGCAGCTAAATAGCAATGAAGGCTCTGAAGTCAAGGGGCCCCTTAGGGGAAGGGTGCTCTGGGCAATTGCCAAGTTTGCACCCCCATAACGTTGGACCTGCCTCCACCAAGCCGTGCAACAATGCAGAAATCTACACCACCTCATAACTGACGTAGATTTATGTCATCATTTATGCAGCAAAAGTGGCATATATGTTAGTCAATTTGACATGGGGTGTTGGTTCTGCACCAACTCTGCCCTGCCTACTTTTTGAAAAGTGGCAAAGCTGATGTTAAAATGCCACTTGCGACTAGCCTGTGACTAATGCCTGAGACTACTGTCTGTGAGAGAGGCAATTAGAAGTCTGCAGGTGGCAGTACCTGGATGACACACTGGTTTACATCCCAGAGGACGTGTGGCAGCACCACCCTGGGATATGATAACATTTTTAAACAGTTCACCCAGTACCACATCCTGATACATTGCCAGCTGTAAGTGATGGGGTATGATATGGTGACAGCTCCAGGCCTAGGTCTCATACCCTGCCAAGAACAAGATCTCCTTAGTCAAATACTCCATGACGCAGCCAGGAATACTGGAGCATTAGCAAGTGTTTGGCACAATTCCCTTTCCTCAGAAAGTGATGAATACGGTCAACTGGAAACTTCAGACGAGCTATGGATGTTCTGCTTGTCCTGAGAATTCTGCTATGTTCTCTATACAACATGTTCACAGAATGGCTACCATACATATAATAATAATAATACATTTTATTTATAGAACATATTCTGCAGCACTTTAAAAATTGTGGGATTCAAGTACAGACAAAAAGATACATTACAGAGTAATAGTTAATTCACACAATGGGACTGAGGGCCCTGCTCACAAGAGTTTACAATCTATGAGTTAAAGAGGGGGTGATACAAGAGGTATCAGGGGCAGCATCGGAGGTAGCATTCCTTATACAGTGGTGCAGACATTTTTGTGACAGAGGTTACTGTCATTACACATAAATAAAGCTGTATGTGCCGTCACCAGTCAGTGTCCTTTAATGTGCAGATGGTGCCTGGACGTATAAAGTTACAGCCCGATATGGCATCATATCCTGTGGGGTTATGTGGGAGCGTGAACAGAGGAGGGTTCGTTTTAGGGATTCTAACTGCGGAATTAGGAATTGTGATAGGCCTGTCTGAAAAGATGTGTCTTTAGTTTGCACTTGAAGCTGTGGAAATTGGGGATTAATCTAATAGTCTGGGATAGAGCATTCCAGAGAAGTGGTGCAACTCGGGAGAAGTCTTGTATATGAGCATGGGAGGTTCTGATAATAGAGGATGTTAGTCTTAGGTCATTGCCTGAACAGAGAGCAAAGGTTGGGAGATAGACTGAGACGAGGGAGGAAATGTAGGGAGGTGCAGCATTATGGAGAGCCTTGTGGAAGAGGGTGATAAGTTTATATTGTATTCTGTATTGTATGGGCAGCCAATGTAGTGACTGACACAGACCAGAGGCATTGCTGTAGTGTTTAGACCATACAAGACAATAACCAAAAATGAGGGGAATAATAGGCAGTGGTGGCTGCTAGTTATACCCAGCGCTGCTCTCCGGTTGGTGGAGATCTGGACGGTGATTGGTGGAGAGCCAAGCCAGCTGACATCTCAAAATGACTATTACCTCATGGGTGGTTCTAGTTGTTTCTGGGTGGTGCCTTTTTCTGATAGGTGGAGAGCCAAGCTAGTTCAGAATATTTCCTCAGTGGCTTTTTCAGTTATCTGGGCAGTAATGCTGCCATCTGGTGGAATTAAAATATCCCGGAAAACCCCTTTGCATTTAACCACTTCCATACCAGATGCTTTACCCCACTTCCAGACAAGACACATTTTCGGGTTTTTTGTATGTGCAGTTTTGAGGGCTATAACATTTTTATCTTTTGCGTTATTCAACTCATTTCTGCGTCTTTTTTCGGTGACACATAGGGCTTTATTTTTATGTTGTTTTTATTTTTCCATGTGTTTTCATTTTTTTTTTTATATCCAGGAAAATATAAACAAAAGAGGAGGGAAAACGTGTCCTTTTTTCACTTTTCTTTTTTTTATTTAAAAACACAAAGTGCTACTAAAAAACTTTTTAAAATAGTTTTTCCTTTTTTACGGTAATTTTTATTTTTTATGGTGTCATCGGGGGTGGGGCTATAACCTGTAATAATATTTTTTAAATTATTTTATTTACTTTTATTTTTTTTTTTTTACTTTTCTATTAATTTTCTTTTTCATTTTTTTTTTTTTTACATTGTGTCCCCATAAGGTCATAATAGACTTTTGGGGACATCTGATCACTGGTTTTTTTTTTTATTTGGGGAGGCTGATTTCCCCTGTAACTGGGGCTGGTACGTTTAGCCCCAATTGCAGGAGGAATACAGCCTCCTGCCCGTTACTTACACAATACTATAGAGCTGATCTGGATCCTGTAGGACCCAGCAGCTATTGCAGACACTGCGCCTGGCAGATCACATGACCGCTGGGTCAGAGGACGGCTGCAAGATGGCGGCACCCATAGCGCTGTATACAGTGCTCATTGAGTGCTGTATACACAGCGATCGGAAAGGCAGGGAAGGTAATAAACCTTCCCTGCCTTCTCTCTGGGAGCTCCAGCTGAAGTTACAGCCGGCTCCCCATTTCAGTAGCTGCACAATCTTGTGCAGCTGCTGATTTCTGCTTGGACGTACCAGTACGTCCTTTCAGAAATAGACAACCACCACTTGGACGTACAGTATATACTCTATGGGTGGTACAGAAGTGGTTAATAAAAATAATTGAAGAATAAAATGAAGAATAAAGAATAAAATAGTCTGTGAAGATGCACATAGTTTATAAGTAGAATCAGGCCATTAAATTAAGCCCTGCTCATACAGCTCAGGGTTTGTTATAGTGTATCAGTGTATACACTGAAACAGGGATTCCTCTTTATACTGATAGTTCTTGCCTACGCTGATACATTATAGCAAACCATTGTAGCAAACCCTCAGCAATGTGATCAAGACAAGACTTTAGGTGGAGTTGAAAAATATATACAATATGAGTGAGAGCCTCTATTTTAGACTCACGGGTGATATTTATTATTATTCTTTTCCAGATTTCCCAAGGATTGCGAATTTTTAAACACCAGCTGAGACATAATCGGTGCTGATAATTTTTAGCTGCCCATGCTAATTTACACCACCAAATGGGGTATGCTGGGTACGGAACTATCAACCCTGCCAGATTTATTATCACTTACACTAGAAAACTCATAATCCATGTATCGTCAAGTACCTGCTCTTTGCCCAGACATGTAAAGTGGTCTGTACTTTCGTAAATCGGTGCACCAGGGGCAACAATCTGGTTGGGGTGTGAAATAAACACTGTTTTGATCCAGTGAGGCTGCTGTAGTCTACTATGTCTATAAGGACAAACTCCATTAGCCCCAGAAGTCTTGTGTTGTTTTGATAGAGACTACACTGGCATGAGCCCCTATCCCTCTGGGCATGCAAAAAAGAAAAAAAAGAATAAAAAAAAACTGTGCAACTCCTTTACACTTTATTTTATGTGCTCTTGCCAGTCAAACTTTCATGGGAAAACTAGGCACCAATGTGATAGTCCATTTGTAGCTGGGCATGCAAAAAAAAAAAAGAAAAAAAAGAAAAAAAGAATAAAAAAAAACTGTGCAACTCCTTTACACTTTATTTTATGTGCTCTTGCCAGTCAAATTTTCATGGGAAAACTAGGCACCAATGTGATAGTCCATTTGTAGCTGTATAAAACTTAGCAAGACCCGATGATTTCATCTCTCAAAAGTCTAGTGTTAGAGTCCAGTCGCAATCTATGTCACATGCTATAGAACTAGAAGCTCCCTCTTTATGCAAAACTGTAATCTCCATGCTGTGGCTCTCCAGCTGTCAAGGCATGTTAAGAATAGCGGTTTTTCACCTCTAGGTTAAAGATCACTGATACAGGAGTATGTGACATTTCCATTTTTCCAGTATTGTTGATGCAGGGTGTGCATAGCACTGTGCTTGGTATCTCGTGAAGAGGCTGTAGCACTCACCCAAATTCAACCGGCTGATCTGTGGGGTTCCCCAGTATCAGACCCCAATGATCACATATAATGAAACTTCTTTGAGTCAACCACCCCAATTTGCACAGAAAAATGTCTTTTATAGGGGTGCTCCTTTCAAAGAAGGATGTATACAGAATGCAAGTTAAAGTGTCAGCAAGTATGTGAAGTCCCCCCAGACTTCCAAATAATGATGGAAGAACCAAAAAGCATGTATTTTATGCTTCAGCATATTAAACAGAACAATGTGTCACATCAGAATATCACACAGAACCAGGCTTAGACTGTGACTAATAAAAATATCCATGGACCAACCTACATACATAACCTTTTTACTCCCCTGGTAAAGTGCACATTTCCTAGTTCAAGACAGTGCCAACATTTTTCGTCCCCACCATGCATTTCCTCTCATTCCTCTTTGCCAGCATGGCTCCTCCTCTAATTCCTGGTCCCCAGAATAGCATCCCTTTAAATTGTGGTCCTCAGCCTGCTCCCCCTATCATTCCTAGTTGGCATGGTTTCTCTCCTGGAGCGCAGCATGGCTACACTGCTCATTCCTGGTTCCTAGCATGGCTCTTCTCTCAATTCCATACCCCAACATGACTCCCCTTTATATTTCCGCCCACATTGCTAACCTTGCTGATATTTTGTAGGACAACATCTGAACTTTAAAGCCCACCTGGGAACACCCCAAGAATGCCCATTTTGGTCTGGATATACATAGAACTCATCCCTTTTTGTGACCAAGTTCCCAAGATTGCCCTGGCATTATTAGGACTGTTGGCATGTGTGCTGGACACTTCAGTGGCAGATTTCATTGACTATGACATTGTTTCTCTGCTCCAGTGTGATGTTCATTGTTATCTCCCAATGTCTTTTGCAAGTCTTTTGCATGCTGTAGTCCAGTGATGCGGCACAGCAGAGTTGTGTTCATATTGGTCTAACAGTGCATGTACAGTGCCTTGCGAAAGTATTCGACCCCCTTGAACTTTTCAACCTTTTGCCACATTTCAGGCTTCAAACATAAAGATATAAAATTTTAATTTTTTGGTGAAGAATCAACAACAAGTGGGACACAGTTGTGAAGTGGAACGAAATTTATTGGATATTTTAAACTTTTGTAAAAAATAAAAACTGAAAAGTGGGTCGTGCAATATTATTCGGCCCCTTTACTTTCAGTGCAGCAAACTCACTCCAGAAGTTCAGTGAGGATCTCTGAATGATCCAAAGTTGTCCTAAATGACTGATGATGATAAATATAATCCACCTGTGTGTAATCAAGTCTCCGTATAAATGCACCTGCTCTGTGATAGTCTCAGGGTTCTGTTTAAAGCGCAGAGAGCATCATGAAGACCAAGAAACACACCAGGCAGGTCTGTGATACTGTTGTGGAGAAGTTTAAAGCCGGATTTGGATACAAAAATATTTCCCAAACTTTAAACATCCCAAGGAGCACTGTGCAAGCGATCATATTGAGATGGAAGGAGTATCAGACCACTGCAAATCTACCAAGACCTGGCCGTCCCTCTAAACTTTCATCTCAAACAAGGAGAAGACTGATCAGAGATGCAGCCAAGAGGCCCATGATCACTCTGGATGAACTGCAGAGATCTACAGCTGAGGTGGGAGAGTCTGTCCATAGGACAACAATCAGTCGTACAAAGTCCAGACCTGAATCCAATCGAGAATCTGTGGAAAGAGCTGAAAACTGCTGTTCACAAACGCTCTCCATCCAACCTCACTGAGCTCCAGCTGTTTTCCAAGGAAGAATGGGCAAGAATTTCAGTCTCTCGATGTGCAAAACTGATAGAGACATACCCCAAGCGACTTGCAGCTGTAATCGCAGCAAAAGGTGGCGATACAAAGTATTAACTTAAGGGGGCCGAATAATTTGGCACGCCCTACTTTTCAGTGTTTTATTTTTTACAAAAATTTTAAATATCCAATAAATTTCATTCCACTTCACAATTGTGTCCCACTTGTTGTTGATTCTTCACCAAAAAAATTAAAATTTTATATCTTTATGTTTGAAGCCTGAAATGTGGCAAAAGGTGGAAAAGTTCAAGGGGGCCGAGTACTTTCGCAAGGCACTGTAAGTCTAATATGTGGTCTTTTCAAAGGGATTCTCACTGAAATATTTGCTTGGAAAAGTGGTGTTTTGTTGGATAAGGAGATGGTCTGCTTATACATACTTATAGCTTCCATAGAGTATAATGGAAGAATAATCGGTCACTATTTTTTTACTAAAGCTTTTCTTTAAAGCGTTAAATCCATGTGTAAAGAGCCAAATTATAACCATGTTTGGCACAAAGTATAATGACTGTCAATTATTTCGGATCCACAGAGGGAAAAAAAAATCAACAAGCGAATTATTTGGAAACGAATTAAAATAGTTTGAGGTCATTAGCAGTAAAAATACAAATATTTGTGTAAAACGCTGCCTGCAGTGTATTACGCTCTACTTCCTAGGGCTCAGAATGTGTCCCTTATTGTGGCTGGTTCATGGCTGGGCTAAGACGGCCATCTGTTATAATGAGTTATTTAATCAAACACATATAATTGACAGAATGCTGTTCCAAAGAGGTTGCTGGAAGTCTGCTTTGCATGGCTGGCTAACTTGGAGAGTTGCTGCAGACTGACTTTGATATGTTGAAACCCTACGATGTAGAATACATTAATATTGTTCGTAGTCGTTCAGTATTCTTAAGAAAAAATTAAGAAGATATTGTAGCTTTATGCAGAATGAGTCTGCACAGTGAGTTATTATGGTTTAGAAATGTCCCATGGTTCATCTTTGTTGTAAAGATAAATATTGCAGGTCTAAGCATTGATGTTTCTTTAAAGGGTATGTGCCACCATGGACATCGATTACCCATCATCATGATAGGTGATAAATATATGATCACTGGGGCCCCACAAATCACAAGAATGGCTTTCCAGAGCCCTTGTTCTTTTTTGCTGAAATGCCAATATATGCCACTGTGCTTGGTAAGTAGTAAAGAGACCACAGCTATCAATATCATAGTCCCCTCTAATCCATTTAAAGTCCCCCTCACCATGGTAAGAAGCTGAGGCTGGGGACATAGGAGTCTCAGCAGTCGGGCAACAACTAATCGGATATTTGTGTGGATAGGTATACTCACAAAAATGTAGAGCCCCACAAGGTCAAATATAATAACACTTACTTTATTAGATCATAAAAACACACAAATCAATTTAATAAAAAATATTTTTACATAAATATAAACTAAATGGAACCACCTGTACATACACCGAGTACAGCACAAGCAGAATTCATAACATAAATTCATATAAATAACAATACACTTAAATAGATAAAAAAATATTGAATCACCCATAGGATTATTGCAAAAACCAGTGACTAAACAAGTGTAGGGGGAAGGGGAACAGTAGGCACAGCAAGGCCGATCAATGCAAGTCTGGGGAAAATGCAGATCTGACACCCAAGGCAGGGCTGAAGTCTATGGGACAGCACTGCAGTAGCTATACTGTGCTACAGTTTGTATGGTACCGGAGATCTGCAGGCATCCCGTGTGTCGGCCCCCCACAGATCTAATAGGATCACCACTGTAGAAGGTAGATAACCCCTTTAATGTAGACAAAACTGCCATACAAAACTGCGCCAACACTCTGACCTATTGTTGTGCTACCAGGGGTACTAGAGGGATGACAGTGGCTCTTTCCCCTCTCTTTCCCCTCTCATGCAAGAGATATAGGTGAGAGTAATATGGGAGAGAGTTGTCATCCAAGTAATGATCTTGTTATACTGTAGTCATCAGATCTTGATGTTGTAATAGAAGAGGATCCCAAGTTAATCATGACCTTCTTCTATTAGATAAATCCAAAAGCACATGTACAGTCATGGCCAAAAGTTTTGAGAATGATACAAATATTAATTTTTACAAAGTCTACTGCTTCAGTTTTTCTAATGGCAATTTGCATATACTCCAGAATGTTATAAAGAGTGATCAGCTTAACAGCAATTACTTGCAAAGTCAATATTTGCCTAGAAAATGAACTTTATCCCAAAAAACACATTTCAACATCATTGCAGCCCTGCCTTAAAAGGACCACCTAACATCATTTCAGTGATTGCTCCATTAACACAGGTGTGGGTGTTGATGAGGACAGGGCTGGAGATCAATCTGTCATGATTAAGTAAGAATGACACCACTGGACACTTTAAAAGGAGGCTGGTGCTTGCCATCATTGTTTCTCTTCTGTTAACCATGGTTATCTCTAAAGAAACACGTGCAGTCATCATTGCACTGCACAAAAATGGCCTAACTGGGAAGAGTATTGCAGCTAGAAAGATTGCACCTCAGTCAACAATCTATCACATCATCAAGAACTTCAAGGAGAGAGGTTCCATTGGTGCCAAAAAGGCTCCAGGGCACCCAAGAAAGACCAGCAAGCGGCAGGACCGTCTCTTAAAAGTGTTTCAGCTACGGGATCGGGCTACCAGCAGTGCAGAGCTTGCTGAGGAATGGCAGCAGGCAGGTGTGAGTGCATCTGCACGCACTGTGAGGCGGAGACTCTTGGAGCAAGGCCTGGTCTCAAGGAGGGCAGCAAAGAAGCCACTTCTCTCCAGAAAAAACATCAGGGACAGACTGATATTCTGCAAAAGGTACAGGGAGTGGACTGCTGAGGACTGGGGTAAAGTCATTTTCTCTGATGAATCCCCTTTTCGATTGTTTGGAACATCTGGAAAACAGCTTATTCGGAGAAGAAGAGGTGAGCGCTACCACCAGTCTTGTCTCATGCCAACTGTAAAGCATCCGGAAACCATTCATGTGTGGGGTTGCTTCTCAGCCAAGGGAATCGGCTCTCTCACAGTCTTGCCTAAAAACACAGCCATGAATAAAGAATTGTACCAGAATGTCCTCCAAGAGCAACTTCTCCCAACCGTCCAAGAGCAGTTTGGCGCTCAACAATGCCTTTTCCAGCATGATGGAGCACCTTGCCATAAAGCAAAGGTGATAACTAAATGGCTCAGGGAACAAAACATAGAGATTTTGGGTCCATGGCCTGGAAACTCCCCAGATCTTAATCCCATTGAGAACTTGTGGTCAATCATCAAGAGACGGGTGGACAAACAAAAACCAACAAATTCAGACAAAATTAAAGCATTGATTCTGCAAGAATGGACTGCTATCAGCCAGGATTTGATCCAGAAGTTGATTGAGAGCATGCCAGGGAGAATTGCAGAGGTCCTGAAGAAGAAGGGTCAACACTGCAAATATTGACTTGCTGCATTAACTCATTCTAACTGTCAATATAAGCTTCTGTTACTCATAATATGAATGCAATTATATTTCTGTATGTGATAAAAACATCTGACAAACACACATAAAAACCAGAGGGCAGCAGATCATGTGAAAATATAATATTTGTGTCATTCTCAAAACTTTTGGCCATGACTGTACTATATTGTGGCATCCTTTAAAAAGTGTTGTCCAGGATTTGAAATACATTTCAAAAACAGCACCACACCTGACCCTATGGATTTTATCTGACATTGCAGCCAGCATATCCTCTAAGCTTGATATTAGATGTACCTGTCCACAGAGTTTAGAATTTTTAGTGCTATCATTTCCAGAGTGCACAGTGGAAGAGGAAGCAGTGACTGGTGTCAGGAACCTGACTGCAGAGACGGGGAAGGAGGGGGGCATATTTGCCAACTTTGCTGGGTATCTACTGATTTTTAAAAGGCAATCCGAGCGAATATTTGTCCTGGTCAAAGACATGGCACTTTTTTTTGTAAGTGCTGCTATGTACTGTATATACTCACTAATCACGATCTTTGATACTGTACACGTCCGTTACCTGTTCATGTAGTGCAGCACCAGCCAAAGCAGCACATTATGTGATGATGCTGAACCACATCAGGCCATCACAGGAGGTGGACCTGTAGAGGACCAAGGATTGGTCATTGGTGGGTATGATATCAGCTGTTAGCTATTCTAATAAGATAATAAGTAGTGACTGATTGCAGTGAGGGGGCATTATACTGTGTGGGGGTTATAAGGGACTATTATTCTGTATGCTGCTCTTTGCTTGGGGCCTCAGAATTACCAAATCCACCCCCGATTGCAGTTCACTTCCAGTAGACAGATGTGGCACTGGTTTTGGAAGAGTTGCCCTCACTACTCCAGACTGCTCATTTGCGAGTTGTGAAATAAATTTATATCTCTCCAACAGAAACATGAATTTTCATGGGGAAAAAGTCGTTATAGTGAAGTGAACCTGAACTTTCTGTGTTGCTGGGCTTCATCCTGGTGATAGACTTCCTTTAAGACTCTAACATTCCACTTTCTAACTTCAAGACAGTGTTAGTAAATCTGCCCCTATTCTCTTCAATGATGATGACTAGTAGAGTATATACAGTGCCTTGCGAAAGTATTCGGCCCCCTTGAACTTTTCAACCTTTTGCCACATTTCAGGCTTCAAACATAAGGATATAAAATTTTAATTTTTTGGTGAAGAATCAACAACAAGTGGGGCACAATCATGAAGTGGAATGAAATTTATTGGATATTTTTAACTTTTGTAAAAAATAAAAAACTGAAAAGTTGGGCGTGCAAAATTATTTGGCCCCCTTAAGTTAATACTTTGTAGCGCCACCTTTTGCTGTGATTACAGCTGCAAGTCGCTTGGGGTATGTCTCTATCAGTTTTGCACATCGAGAGGCTGAAATTCTTGCCCTTTTTTCCTTGGAAAACAGCTCGAGCTCAGTGAGGTTGGATGGAGAGCGTTTGTGAACATCAGTTTTCAGCTCTTTCCATAGATTTTCGATTGGATTCAGGTCTGGACTTTGACTTGGCCATTCTAATACCTGGATACGTTTATTTGTGAACCATTCCATTGTAGATTTTGCTTTATGTTTGGGATCATTGTCTTGTTGGAAGATAAATCTCCGTCCAAGTCTCAGGTCTTTTGCAGACTCCAACAGGTTTTCTTCCAGAATGGTCCTGTATTTGGCTCCATCCATCTTCCCATCAATTTTAACCATCTTGCCTGTCCCTGCTGAAGAAAAGCAGGTCCAAACCATGATGCTGCCACCACCATGTTTGACAGTGGGGATGGTGTGTTCAGGGTGATGAGCTGTGTTTCTTTTACGCCAAACATATCGTTTTGCATTGTGGCCAAAAAGTTCGATTTTGGTTTCATCTGACCAGAGCACCTTCTTCCACATGTTTGGTGTGTCTCCCAGGTGGCTTGTGGCAAACTTTAAACGAGACTTTTTATGGATATCTTTGAGAAATGGCTTTCTTCTTGCCACTCTTCCATAAAGGTCAGATTTGTGCAGTGTACGACTGATTGTTGTCCTATGGACAGACTCTCTCACCTCAGCTGTAGATCTCTGCAGTTCATCCAGAGTGATCATGGGCCTCTTGGCTGCATCTCTGATCAATCTTCTCCTTGTTTGAGATGAATGTTTAGAGGGACGGCCGGGTCTTGGTAGATTTGCAGTGGTCTGATACTCCTTCCATTTCAATATGATCACTTGCACAGTGCTCCTTGAGATGTTTAAAGTTTGGGAAATCTTTTTGTATCCAAATCCGGCTTTAAACTTCTCCACAACAGTATCACGGACCTACCTGGTGTCTTCCTTGGTCTTCATGATGCTCTCTGCGCTTTAAACAGAACCCTGAGACTACCACAGAGCAGGTGCATTTATACGGAGACTTGATTACACACAGGTGGATTATATTTATCATCATCAGTCATTTAGGACAACATTGGATCATTCAGAGATCCTCACTGAACTTCTGGAGTGAGTTTGCTGCACTGAAAGTAAAGGGGCCGAATAATATTGCACGCCCCACTTTTCAGTTTTTTATTTTTAACAAAGTTTAAAATAACCAATAAATTTCGTTCCACTTCACAATTGTGTCCCACCTGTTGTGGATTCTTCACCAAAAAAAATTAAAATTTTATATCTTTATGTTTGAAGCCTGAAATGTGGCAAAAGGTTGAAAAGTTCAAGGGGGCCGAATACTTTCGCAAGGCACTGTATATGTAGTATGTCATAGAGTTTTATTAAAATAGATGATGACAGAATGCTGTTGCAAATAGATGAACAGCCCAATAAAAGTTCCAGTCGCAGTGTTAGTGCTCCACTGCTGCCATGTTCTGTGCTTCTAGATAGAACAACCTAATTTCCTCTTATTACATAATGCACAATGCTGTGGGTCTGCTGCTGGTTTGTGAATTGATAAAAGGCTGTAAGCACACAGCTCCTATCTTCTGATGGGACACGTGACACTGGGAGCCACCGGGGACCTTCAGTACTATCAACTCAATTATAACATTCAGCTTCTCAGTGAAAGCAGCAGATATGAAGTGTGCGGCAAAGCCATTAGGTTGTATCCAGACTGTGGTGAGACTCAAATTGTAGAAGCTTCTACGATTGTGCAGGGACCAGGAGCAAAATGTAATAGCAAAAAGTATCACAATATTCAATACAGTGTATAATAATTTATCCTGAGGTGTGGAATAGCCTGGCTTGACAGCTGCCTTTCCATTTTCTTGCTTGTTTGCTGTCACCATAGTACCAATCCAGCCCTGAGGTTAGTTGCTAGGCATACAATAACTAAAAGCTACTGTCAACCTTTTATATAGTATTCTCAGGCAGCATGTCCATAGCAACCAGTCTGATGCAGAACACCCAGGTCTTCAGTGAATGAGAAGGAGGAAGGAGATACTTTTCTTAATCCCTTAATAGTAATACCATCCTAGTCTCAGACTGCATGATGATACTATGTATTGCAATTATTGCACTGTGCAATTGTGTTACAATGTGTTGAATTCCATTTGGACTTTATGATGGACATCATTTTAATGGTAAAGTAGACTGCCTGTAGATTTAGTTTTTCTGTGAAATTTGACAGAATCTCTGACAGTAACTCAGAAAGCAGCCTGTGATGCAGATGTGAACAAAGGCTAAAGTTGATGGGAGTGCAAGGTGCAAGCCCCCCACTGATCTGATACTGATAATCTATCCTAAGGATAAGCCATCAATATTCAGTGTTAGGCAATACTGTATGGGTGCTTATATTTTTAAAGGCATTGTCCAGTTTCAGCAAATAAATGTTATTGTATGTATAATGAAAAGTTATACAATTATTCCAATAAACTTTCTGTATAAATTCCTTAAAGATTTCTAGACTGTACATCACATGACTATGGACTGATTTTTATCCACTGGGAGTAAGCAGAATGAATGACAGAAAGCAGAGATCTAGAAAACTATGAGGAATAGATACAGAAAGTATAATGGAAAATTGTACAACTGATTAGTTTGTATTGGTCTAAAAGTGGCCAACCCCTTTAAGTGTAAAAGGCTTTTCACTGTATACTGTACATCCAGTATTACATATGGTTATCGTCATATGGTAATCCTCATCTATCCTAACTGAAATCTAAAAGATTTCCCACCATACTATAATATATCCAGGCTAGGATTGGCCCACAGGGATACAGGTGAATCACCCTGGTGAGCCAACCTACATGAGCAGTGCACAGCACAGTACATTCTCTGAAGTACATACAGATAGGCAGCATGTAGCATCTCAACTAGCCTATGTGCCCATACAATAAATTGGATAGATTATTTTGTCTACCCATGTAATGATTACATAGACATATCAGGTAAATGAGATGAAATGTAGGTGCATAGGCAGACTAGCCAGTATCTTGCCTCTCCGAGCCCCACTTTCTCAACATTGCTATGGGGCCCTGAGGCTGCAGCTATGTGAGCACAAACCCTGGCTCATAGTGCTGAGGACCCTAGTTCAAGGCAAGAGCCAGTCACCCAGCCACTGACAGGACCCCTCAGGACATGAACAGCCCAAAGCAAGGACTAGGCCGCAAGTTAGGCCTCATGCACACTACCGTAATTTTATCTGCAATTGTGAATAATAGTACAGGTCCATACATTTAAATGAGCCCATACACACAGCTGTAGTTTTTGCAGCTGTGTGTCCAGGTCAGATTTAAGAGCCACAAATCTTGGAGTAGATCCTATACCACTCAATAGAATGGGTAGGTCAGTGAAAACCACGGATGACTTCCGGATACCAATCCAGGTGTCATCCATGCCATTTTCACTGACCAGTAGACTGCATATGATCATGTGCATAAAGCCTTACTAGTTACAAAAATATGTGTGGCACAGTTTTAGTAAGTTGAGTGAGATAATATTTGCATACAGTTGCACAGTGGACCTCAAGAATGAATTTTAATGGTGGGCTCTATGAACCCCACTTCAACACTGAATATATCTGTATATTTCCAGTCATAACATTGTTTAGAAAGGATAACTTAATCTTTGATTTCTCAAATAGAAGGCGAAAGTAGCAAGAAAATCCAAACTGTTCTTCACCAAACCGGCATGGGATGATGCCAAGCACTGCAACATTCATTTGTTATTGTGCCACCTTCTTGAGCTAATCACAATTAGCCTATTTTAGCAGGCACTTTCTGTAGGTGGGCTGATGCAGCAGAGCTGAATTTCACGCAGAGTGTTAGTGTAGGACCGGATTTTAATCCTCATAAGAGACCGTGCTCAGTGGAAAGAATGAATTCCATTATCTGTTATTAGAGCAGTGTCTGATACGTAAGTAACTTGTCTGTGCTATGTGTATACACTGACCAACATAAACATGTACATACAGTATATAGGCACAAACAAACTATAGCATGTATACTGCAGCTACACATTCTATAAGTTATATGGATTCAGGAAAGTGAGGTGAGTCACTGCTGGGTAGTATGTCATTGAAAAGTCACAGACAATGTAGTGAGGGTCCTCAGCATGTCTGTTAACACAATGAATACTGCAATAATGCTGTACAATGATGATTCATGCACATGTACATGTATGTTAAAGGTAGCATGTATGGATTATATATACCAGTGTTTCCCAACCTTTTCAGGGTCAGGGCACCCATGGAAAAAGAAAAAAAAAATACAAAATACAAAAAACTAGTTTTGATGTGTTTTTTAGTGCAGTTTTTGAAATTACAGCTTGAACCTCATCAAAACTACATGCATTTTTCTGTAGCAGTTTTGATGCAATTGTAACTGTGTCACAACTGCACCATGTGAATGCCCCCTTAAAGTTACACCATCCTATACTTTTCACCCAGCGCATACAAAAATTCACCTTTTACTATCCAAGCTCCCCAGTGGCCCACCACACAGTACATGCTCCATAATGGCCCTCAGACACATATTAATGCTTCCCAGTGGCTCCCAGACACCAAATAATGCTCCCCAGTGGGCCCCAGACATCTAATAATGCAACCCACTGGCTCCCAGACACCTAATAATAATCCCCTGTGGCCCCCAGGCAAGTAGTAATGTTCTGCAGTAGCCCCCAGGCAAGTAATAATGTCCTCCAGTGGTCCCCAGACAAGTAATAATGTCACCCAGTACAGAGCCTAATAATGCTCCCTACTGGCCCCCAGACAACTAATAATGCTTCCCAGGGGGCCCCAGACACCTAATAATGCTCCCCAGTGGCCCCCAGGCAAGTAGTAATACTCCCTAGAGGCTCACAGGCAAGTTGGAATGTTCTCCAGTAGCCCCAGACAAGTAATAATGTCCCCTAGTGGCCCCCTGGCAGGCAATAATGTGCCCCAGTGGCCCCAAGACAAGTAATAATGTCCACCAGTGGCCTCCAGGCAAGTGATAATGTCCCCTAATGCCCCCAGATAAGTAATAGTGGCCCCCAGACAACTAATAATGTTCCCCAGTTGCCCCTAGACAAGTGATAATGTCCCCCAAACAAGTAATAATGTCTCCCAGTGGTCCCCTGACAACTAATAATGTCCCCCAGTTGCCCCCAGACAATTAATAATGTTCCCCAAACAAGTAATAATGTCCCGCAATGGCCCCCTTACAACTAATAATGTCCCCATGTAGCCCCCTCACAACTAATAATGTCCTCCAGTGGCCCCCACACTGTAGTCCCCAGTGTGCCCCCACACTGTAGAAAAAAAAAAAACACCACTTACCCATCCTCGGTCCAGAGAGCTCTGTGATCCTTTTCCCCTGCAGACTGATGCAGCAGGTCTTCAGCAGACACCACTAGCTGATGCCTGAGTAATAGAGCAGGAAGCTAAAGCCTTTCTGCTGCATCGTTCTATTTAACTCATTTGGCTTAGGATGCCGATGTAGTTAAAAGGAGGCATACGGCCATTTCCCCACTGGATTGTCACGGTACCCCTGTGGGGTCACCACAACACCCCTGCAGCGGCACTCGGTTGGGAATCACTGATATATACAGTATAATGTAAAAAGGCCAATCACTTACATGTGTCATTTATAACACTGGTGTCTTCTTATGTGGCTAAGGGTCTCTAAGGTTACCTCAGACACCAGGGGTTAGGTGAGATTATTACCCTTCCTCTATAGTTACCCCCTGACAGAAGGTACAGAAACACAGCACGATGTAATCTGTCAGGTTATGATCATGGACACCAATGAAAACCAATTTAACTAAAGACTATATAAAATGATAGCGTGGAACCAGATGTTCAGAGATTTAATGTAAGACCATAACATGGAAAGTAACAATCCTCCAGGACAACATCCACAGGTTTTGTGGTTTGGCTTATATCCCTAGTCATGTCAGAAGGCCTGCTAAAGGGTTGGACATTGACCTATATGGTAGCTACACCTCACTAGGTGGCACTAACCTAGTGGGGGAAGCTACCAAATGCGTCAATATACGACCCTTTAGCAAGCCACGTAACATCTGCAGACAGCTGTTTATCACCTGTAATCAGCGCAGATCAGGGTATTGGTTGGCTATGTAGCAGGCTTATGGCATGGGTCTAAAGGGTCAAAGTTTCACCATGTGGAGATCACCAAGCTGGAGTAGAGAGTTTAAGAGGCACAGCAATGCTTGGCCTATTAAAGTAGTCTCTGTCAGAAGCAAGGAAAATTGTCTCATAGTATTCTTTGTTGGACAGGAGTAGAGTTGAGTGAATTATTCAAAAAATTCAATTCGACCAATTCTCCGAAGTTTACAAAACAACTCAATTCGATCCGAATTAATTTGCGGCGAATCGCGTAAACCCCTTCCCAACATCCGCCCTAATAGTAAGGTGCTGCCGGGAAGGACTTCCCACAAACCACAGCGGAAGCATGGTGCATACACAGAAACTGTGTGCGCACCCTGCTTTGCAGGTGTCAGGCATATGTAACGACTAGTAGTATAATGTTGTACCATGTTAGCCATTGAAAGTAGTGGAAGAGTGAAGAAATCAGGGGACACCTTTTAGAGGCTAACTTAGTATATTTGATGGTAAGCTTTCGGAAGTACTAGCTCCCTTCATCAGACATGGTGTTATACAAGAAACTGAAAATTCACAGATTTTTTTTATACTCTAAAGACTTGGACCTTCAAAGGATCTTAGAATCCTTTAAAAAAACACAAAATGCAATCTAAGTAGAGAAGTTATTTACAACCAGTCAAAAAATGAACAATCTGGAAAGTTGTGGCGCATGACGGAGGGATCACTAAGGCTTGCTTTCTGTTTGCTGTCACGTGGTGATTTGTGACCCTCACAGTTCATACATAGTGTGACATGAAACTGGCATGAATATTAAGTCCAAATTGCAGAGTTTGACATTTTTGCATTAACTATATTCCATTCTTTCCTCTCCCCTGCGTCTTAAAATGTCCCATTAAAACCACAACCCGCAAATCTTCAATAGAGTGGTCTTCTCCAGAGAAATGTGCGGCCACTGGGAGATCTGTTCTGCTGTTATTATTGGTGGATCTGTGTGAGTTCATGTGCTAAGTCTCTAAGGATGTAACGGCTGACACTGTCCTCTAACACCCCCGGTCGGAGCTGAGCTCCGATCGCAGGTGTTAACATGACCGCAGCATCTCAGGGGTTTTATTATATATTGGGGTCCCGATCGGCCCCCCAAGTTTTCGGGGTGTGCCGCTGCTCCTATTCAGCAGCCTGGGGTCTGACCAGTGACCCCGGGTCTTCCCCATCGCTGTCCCTCCGCATACCTGGTTGATCGTGCCTTCAATGGACACTGTCGCTGCTTCAACCCCCCCCCCCCCCCCTCTAAAGCTGGTGCTATTATTATACTCTGGGGTCTCCTCAGACCCCAGAGTATAATAATCAGAGGCCCAGGGGAAGTAATTAAAAATAACAAACACTTATACTCACCTTAACCTCACCTCTCCTGGGAATCCAGCTGTCTGACCGTCCTCCTCACTCCTCTTCTTCCTTGCGAATGACCACGGCATCCAAGGGGTTAAAACCCTTGATCGGAAATGTGCAATTCAATACATCGTAGAGTGAGGAAATCCTGAATTGATGCGAAACGAAGATTTCCTGAAATTCGGATCGAATTCCACTTCGTCAGCTTCGATTCGCTCATCTCTAGACAGGAGTACTTTATGCAGTATTATGCAGGCCACTGTGTATGTGTGAGTAAACCCATAAAAAGCAGCCTCTAATAGCAATTGATTGGTTCCAAAACAGCTTTAGGCTGAGGCCCCAAGTAGGGAAACAGAGCTAAAAAAAAAAAACACTGCAAAAAAAAAGGCAGCAAAAAATCATTGTTTTTTTAAACGCAGCATTTTTCATTCAGTTTTTGCTACGTTTATCTCTGCTTTTTTTTCCCTTCCCATATTAAATCTATAGGGAAAACACTTGCAATCCCAGAGGTAAAATTAACATGCTGCGTTTTTTAAAAAAGCAGCTTTTCCGCAGCCCTTTTTTCCACAATGTGTGTATGAGATCCAAAATCTCATTCACTTTGCTGGTACAGTAAAACGCAGTGTTTTTGTCTGCAGCAAAAAAACGCAACATTTCCACAATGTGGAGCCTTAGCCTAAATGAGGTTGTCATCTGCTGTAAGTGAGCTTCACCCAAAGAACTGAAGATTCCACCACTGATATCAGTTTAATGCTATAAATGTGGTTTCCTTTTTGATACCCATTTTACCTGCAGAATTGCCCCAATTTATCATACCATAAAATATGTAAAATATGTCACAGGCACCTTGTACCAGGCTGGCCTGATTGTACTGATGTTGCAAAGACTGTAAAAAAAAAAACAGCTATTGCCATGAAATTCCTTGAAGTGTTTATTCATATATTTCCATTTTTGTAACTGTTGAGGTTTTGCAATTTTTATAACTCTCACTTGTGAATAACCTGAAAGGATTGTTGCTGGTTTCATTAAATGAACGTAGAGTACATTGATATTTACAGAACTTTGTACAGTAAATGCTTTCAGATATTGTTTTGAAGAGTTCTACAAACTCACAGCCAGCAAATCTTACCTAAGAATTCAAAAAGAGTAAAAAAAAAAAAACATGTAAGAAAGTTTGTATACTTTGAAGACAAAGGACTATTACGTTATATATAAACATGGTTGTCACATACTATAGTCTCTTTGGTTCCCCTAGATTCTCTTAGAAGAAACAATAGACCCACACTCTAATATCAGATCCAACCTCAAACATGTGAATTAAATTTTTATAGTACTAGTCATATTTTCATATTTTTTAATTCTCAGGTTTCTATTGCTACCCAGAAACTTGCATTTGACTTGACAGTAAATTAATAAGGGTGTGGGCACCATAAATACATTATGGTTAATTGTCCTTTGTCAAACTCAGGGTGGGTTCACACTTGCGCCCGGAGTCCGTCCGCCGCAAATCCAACCTAAATGTCGGAAAAAAGGATGGGGAAAGGATTAGGAAAGGTTTGAGACGCATTACTTAAAAACCCTTTCACTTCTATGGGTTTTTAAAGCAATGCGCGGGTGACCCATTGCACCCTCTGCGCCACAAAGCCGTTTTTTTTCGTCGGAAACAAAGTCAGACGTGCAGGACTTTGTGTCTGCCGAAAAAAAAAAACGGCTTCACGGCGCAGAGGGTGCAATAGGTCACCCGCGCATTACTTTAAAAACCCATAGAAGTGAATGGGTTTTTAAGCAATGCATCTCAAACCTTTCCCAATCCTTTCCCTATCCTTTTTTCCGACATTTAGGTCTGATCTGCAGCGGACGGAATCCAGTGTGAACAAACCCTCAGGCTGATTTCTAAAAATATCTTTGCCTATCCTTTGAAGACTGTACAAACTAAGCCCAATGTGACACCTTCTCTATTCCCAGAGAGCTCTGGTTTCTGCTACCCTATACTGCAGTAGAATTTCCTGTCCATAATCCTATAGTTTAAGGGGTATTGCCATAGACCCTGAATAGAGCTCCTCTGCTGGGGGGAATGGTGGGACCTGGGTCCTCCATTCTGGCAATAAGTGAGGTTTTCAGTGGTCAAACCACCATCTATCTCACCTTTATCACTTATTCTGTGGATAGGTGAAAAATGCTTTAGACTAAAATACCCCTTTAATTCCCTTGTTGCTATTGTGATAGGGTCTGTAGAGAAGGGATCCTACTACATGTTCTCACTACTCATTAAAGTAAAAGATGCAGCCAATCTGAGCTGGACCACCTCTGCTTTGGGATTTATAGCAGTTTCATGGGCTGCTTCTATGCAATGTATGTATACCCTTGATATATATGTACTGTACCTTCAGGCATTTGCATAACTCATTTTCCTAACAGAAGAAAAGTGTTTTGTACTGTAATTTGCATTTTACAAAGTATGTTCTTTTTGCAAGCCTTGCCATCTGAGTAAACAATATATAGTATATTACTGAGTTACCATTTCTGTAATCTGTTGGTCAAACAATGCAACAAAAAATGATAAGCAACAATCCTGTAGAAGAAAACTAAAAAATCCACAGTAAGTCGATAAAGGAGCAGTGTTTTTAGGAAAGAATTGGCTGAGTTTGGATGAGAGTCTCCTGTTTTTGACTTACTTGTTTGCCTAAGCTGTCTGTGACAAGACAACTTGTCATCTCATAGTGGATGTTGTGGTAAAGCTCTTGTGTCATGATGATGTAGTGGTTTCAGGCAATATCTCTTAATATTATAATATTTCTATTCATATAGATGTAGTTGATTCATGTTACTTGAAGTACAGTACAGGTAACTGTAAATACTGTAGGAGTGCATTTCCCTGAGTTGGCTGATCTACCTTAGTCTGATATGGTGAACTTGTTGAAAGTTTCATGTCAAGATCTATTAAAGAGGTTGTTCAAATCTACGGCCCATCCTGAGCATAAGCCATAAATATCTGATTGTTGAGAGGCTGACCTGGCCCCCGCATGGATCAGCTTATACAGAGCACAGATAACTTTATACTCTGTAAAGTGGCTGGAGCATTACTGTAGCTAAATTCTCATTGACACTAATGAGAGCTGAGCTGCAGTAACAGCCCCCAGCCACTATACAGGGCATGGTGCTATTTACGTCTGGCTCTGTGCACTGTATAGTCTGGTTGTTTGAGGCAATCCCCCAAAAGTGATCCATGCAGGGGCCAACAATCAGATGTTTGTGCACTACCCTAAGGATAAACCATAAAAAATACTGATCAACCCCTTTAAAGTGGCCTACACCAAGATAACTAAGCAAGGTCTAGTCAACCTCTGAACTGCTAACCTTTTTAGCATTGCCAGATTGTCCAAATTCTTAGGCTACCCCTTCTTCTCAAATCAGAAACATTACAAATAGATGTTTGTAGGTTGGGAAGTGCCATCAATGCCCTTGGATACCAAAACCAATATTAGTTTTCATCTGCCTATATTTTTCAATATGCAGTATATTTTATTCATAATAAAATAAATGGTTAATATGAGAACTTACTTTTTTGTGACTTTTTGACATCAAAATTCGGGTCTACAAGGCTTGATAACTTGCCCCCATAGTGTCACACAAAATAAATGTGCCAACCAGAGCGCCCCAACAGTAATAATGCCATAAGTGTCTCCCAAAATAATTGTGCCATACATAAGTGTTTCCATGCAGCCGCCAGCATGAATAGTGCTCACAAATGACCCCTTTAAATAATTGTGCCAAAGCAAAGATCTCCCATAGTACCCCTAACATTAGTAGTAACACCGTTTCGTCGAAGTGTCCTCGAAGGTATTAGTGCTCCTAACCAAAGTGTGCCATTGAAAAGGTAAAAATACTCAACAACCTCCATTGCTGTATCACACACAGGGGTGCAGGATACAGGCTTTTTCCTGCCTATAGCCTGCATAGAGTACAGTAATACACTTGTGTTGATGTACTTGCACCCTTCTCTCATTGACTACAGGCATAAAGTGGTCTATGGCAAACAAGGTGGGGAGATGTGGAGATACTTGTAGATGAAGGTGTTGCCAGATCTACTTGGGCCCCTCAACAAGCAACCTGCTGACAGCAATTGATGGGATGCCAATGCCTGCTATAGAAGATCAGTTTGTAAGTGAAGCATACTCTGTCATCCTTATGTAGCTTCAATGTCATTTTTACATAATGATGAAAAATAGAGACAAATATAATAAGGATTTTACATTCCGTTACAGATGTACATACAAAAATAACACAAGGACACCTCAGTTATGCCTGTGAAGTCAACTGCAAAGGGAGACTGTAACTGTGTAATAGGAAGCAAACAAAGGGGGAGCAGAGAAGCTTCTGGAACCCAGTAAAAAAATCTGTACTAGGCCCACCAAATGTATCATTTATAGCACTTGTCTCATGCTGGGAAAACATATCTTATGAGCCTCTGAGGGCTCCTGGACCAAGATGCAATTGCTCCTTCTGCACCCCTTCAGTTACTGTACGGCCCTAGAGGTATCATTTTGATAATCTTCCATTTGTTCTCGCAGTATGACTGGGGCCGACAACTTTATATAGACAGCCCTGTACCTCTCAAAGGCCCCCATTGCACTGAAGGACTGAGAACTTCAGAAAAGCAAAGAGGACATATGGTAATTGGGGGGGGGGGGAGGGTCATTGATAAATTAATCTCTGTTAAGTTAAGGTTTGCTGTGCAGTATTTAGATATTGATACTCATTGCAATAACTTCAAGATACAACATCGGTCGATCTGCTCTATAGCAGCCTATTTTTATAACACTGAAATATTACATGGCACTTTACAATTTGGGGGTTTATGTAGAGACAACATTATACAGTAAAAAAAAAAAAACAATTAATAGTTTATACAATGTGAATGAGGCCCATGCCCACAAAAACTTACACTTTATGAGGACCCAAAAGATAAACATGTCCACTTTCTAGTGACAATGGTCCAGCCATGTTTCATAAAAAAAAAATAATAATAATATGGAAGTCATCTATATGGAAAGCTAGACTTTTAGGAATTCTATTTTTATGTACAGAAGATAAGAAGTATATAAAATACAGAGCAGCCAACATAGCTGACGTAAGGGGAATTCAGTAATGTCTACTGTAAAGCTAATACTGCTGTCTGACCCAAAAACACTTAATATTGGATATGCACTTCAACATAAATAATTCAGCACATAAAATCTAGGTAACAATGTTACAAAGAGACAAGCATAATCTAGATTTGATATAGAAACATGTAATCATAAAGCAGCTCTGCTAAATCAGGCTGTGCTGCTGAGTATATCCAAGCATTAAGTGTCCCGCCCACAGCCGCCAAAATATAAAATAAGTATATACAAGATCGTACGAGAATGGGAGCAAATGTGATGTTTCTGACAGCCAAATTATATATTAATACATTGATTATATCTGGGTATAAGGCACTAATTAGACAGTATCTACCTCTATTGAGGCTTGTTCACATAGTCTCGGTCACAGGGATAAAATGATCATGGTCACAGGAGGTAATCCTGAACCTGGATGGGTCATGACAGCACTCGGAAAGCCTGCCATCCCCGACTGCTGTCTCTCTTATAAAGATAATACACCTCCGGCAGCAGAGATCGGCTGTCATCTCTGCTGCCTGGGAAGGTCGCTGTACTGAACTCTCCAGGCAGCAGAAATAAGTGCTGATCTCTGCTGCCGATGGTGTATTATTTTTACAAGAGACACAGTGGTTGGGGTAGCAGGCCATGGGTTGGAGTGGGGACCCCTCAGTGGATAACACTTTTATATTATTAATGACTTATTCTCAGAATATGTCATCAATAAGAGACTAGTGGGGTCCAACACCTGGGGTCCCTACTGATCAGATGTTTGAAGGAACAGCAGCATTTGTGCGAAAGCTGCAACCTCTTCACTGTTTACATCACACTTAGTCTGTTTTATACTGGCCTCATCCTATACAAATGAACAGGGTGAAATTACATTGCAAGGTCACTATACAACAGATGGCATGCAATATAAATAGTGAATGGATCATTGCAGGGTGAAAAAACTGCTAAAATCAACTTTTAACGCACATTCAAATGAGCTGTTCAGTGCACTCAAGGAGTGAGCACGCTTACTAAAATAAGCATTTCTGCCTGTGGCTGCTGCAGGACCTATAAGTCTTTATGTTTGGGAGAGGTGCTGGGTGGTAAGTACATGTGAGTGCACCAAACATACTATTTTCATGCAGATTAAGGCCGGGGCCCATGTGGAGCAAATGCCAGTTTGCCCGCAACGGTGAATCCCATCCCCACTTTGTGGTAAAACACGCACAGCGGACACACTGCGATTTCCATAACCTTTGCAGTTTTTAAAATCATAGCATGTCAATTATACCGTTATACTGAAATGCCAGCGAAACCTCTTCGAACTTTCTGTGCAAAGCGCTGCGGAAGAACCGCAATGAATTGCCGCAGCACTTTTTTGCTGCAGGACGGTATGTGGGACCTTAGCCTAAAAGTTGATTTTCTCAGTAGTAAGATTGCACTTTGACACAAAAAGTTACTATTTTCTTTCTATGGTCTTGGACATGCAGAAGAACATAACCCAGCCGCAATAAGTACAATAAGGAAATCATGACTGGAAGCAACTGCACGGAATAACTTACTCGGAATAACACTTGTATGGAATAAAGCACCTTCTATGCTGAAAAAAAGAGATCCTTTAGCCTCATTTGGGTAAATTGTGATCTATGGATCATTTTGCTGTAAATATATAAAGGGTATCTAGTATAAAGAGATACAAATAGACAAATGGCAGTAGAGGAAAAGAGTTCTTGAAGTTCCTTAAAGCATTGCTGTGATTGTAAAACAGACTGTAAAACTGAAGTCTTTCATTTTAGCTCAAACCCTGCTGTCTTATAGAGACTGTTACAAAGACTTTAATATAGGTTTCAGCACAGTCTACACCAGTTTTTGCTACTTCTAAGAGAGAGACTGTTGCTAGTGGTTACTAAGTACACATTTTGCACTACATAATATATGCCATTGTTTGAAATGCAACGTCCTAAACACCTTCAGTAAAAAAAAATAGTTAATCTCACAGTGACCCAGATTTCTTATTGTGTATAAAAATTGTGTACTAAAATTCTGTCTCAAAGTAAACCAACTAAAAGGTGGTATAATCTTAGACTAGACAGTCTAGCCATATGCCAGATTTATCATCCAGCATAAGACACTGTGATAAATCTGGTATATTTTCAGACTGCCTAAATTTGCACTGTCTAACTGTTAATAAAGATGGGTGAGTGTGTCTATGTCTGTCCTAGATGATGCCCAATTTACAGTGTATTAATACATTTCTAAAAGTATATCAGCAGTATGGCACAATGCAGTATTAGATGAAAATATGATCCAGAATTGTTCCTTTACATGGCATAGAATGATTTACTAAAACATATATGTTAAGGTCTAAACAACCTTTTCTGGTCTAAGGACCACCAACTCAGATTACACCACCCCCAAATGGGAATCATAAGTGTCTCAGATGGGAATATGACCTGATTTGTTTGTTTTGGTGAATTATTGAAGTATTTGCTAAAATAAACATGATGAAGTGATGACAAGATCTTAGTGGGCAGCATGGTGGCTCAGTGGTTAGCACTAAAGCCTTGTAGCGCTGGATTCGAATTCTGCCAAGAACAACATCTGCAAGGAGTTTGAGTGGATTTCCTCCGGGTACTCCGGTTTTCTCCCACTCTCCAAAGAAATACTGATAGGGAATGTAGATTGTGAGCCCTATATGGGACAGTGACTGACAATATCTGTAAAAGCGCTGCAGTATATGATGGGGCTATACAAGTAAGATAAATAAAATAATAAAAAGATACTGGTGCGATGCTGTGCGGTGTCTGCCATTGCTGTGGTGCGGTGCCCATGGGGCGATGTGGCCCAGGGCCTGGGGGCTTAGCCTGGCAGCAGGGTGGTGCTGGGCTGCTGGGTCGCTCGCCCTGTGAGCGCTGTATCGTGGTGGTGGCGGTCGCTGTTCGGTGCCGCATCCAGTAGTGTAGGGACCCACTATAAAGAGGTCGCCGTGAAGTGGCTAGTGGGCTTATACACCTTGATCAATATGTATACTAAGAACCTCATGTTCAGTATTGTAGAATTTGCTGAGAAGCGCAAGATCAATATATAAGATTGGGATGTGCGGTCCATGTCTTTTTCTTTTATTGGATATTTTAATAAAAAGATACTCTTTATGTCTCTATGACATGTCAAAAGTTTAATGGGATTACAGTGACCCTTTAAATGTATAGAAGCACTTTAACAAAACAGGCCAGATCATTGTATTTTGACTATGCTACAGAGTTTTGCAATAAATCATTTTTGCATGATCCCCTGTAACACAGTAAGAAACCATATACTGTCTAGTTAATAACTTCCCCATGTCCTTAAATAAACCACTGCATGCGGAAAGGTCTAGTGATATGTTAATTGCTGGTGTGTACAGGCCTTTTAAAGGATTAGCATCTGATATATGGAGACACAATCTGCAGCCCACCTATCCAAATTCAATATATTATTTTAATGTATTTATTGAATCTGAATGTTTTAAAAATGTAAATGGATTTGCTTCTGTGGCCGGCTTTAAAATGAGATTTTCTGGCTGCACTCCAAGTCTTTAATCATATTTCTAATGGAAATGTCATGGTGTAGCTTCAGTCAAGATGCAGACCACATGACCTCATGCTTAAAGCTATTTTTATAATGCATTCCACTTTTTGTGTTGAGAGCAGCAAATAAAATAGACGTTGCGATTATAATCACTAGTCTAATACAGGAAAACAAAGGGAAACATGATCGAGCTGCTAAGCCATGAGCCAGATATTAGTTATGGACACTGCTACCAGCTCAGGTTTATACAGTACATCCAATAGTTTTAGCCTTTAGCTTACGGACGTGGCCACAGATTGTCTCTGCTTAATAATCATTTTACAGCCATATCATATGCAAAGAAAATGTGTATACCAGTGTGCAGGTGCACTGTCTGTAGATATAGGTGACAGAGGGAATAATAGAGGCTGCTCTTTAATACACATATCTGGTTACATAATGGTTAGAAATTCAGGTTCTTAAAAACTAGGGATTATTTTTTTTTACAATGTTATTACAGTATATGTGCAAGAGTGTGACATAAACGGGGAGTGTTGCGTAATGGTTTGTTCTGTTGTGTGGTGGATTTGCTAAGGCTAACACTGAGTAGGGAGAAGTAAAGCACAACTGGCAACAAAAGTGAGTACACCCCCTAAGTGAAAACGGACAAATTGTGCCCAAAATAGCAATTTTCCCTCCCTGGTTTCATGTGACTCCTTAGTGTTACAAGGTCTCAGGTGTGAATGGGGAGCAGATGTCTTAAATTTGGTGTTGTCTCTCTCACACTCTCTCATACTGGTCACTGGAAGTTCAACATGACACCTCATGGCAAAGAACTCTCTGAGGATATGAAAAAAAAGAATTGTTGCTCTACATATAGATGGCCTAGGCTATAAGATGTTTGCAAACACCCTGAAACTGAGCTGCAGCACGGTTGCTAAGACCTTACAGCGGTTTAACAAGACAGGTACCACTCTAAAGAGGCTTCGCCTTGGACAAACAAAGAAGATGAGTGCCTGAGTTCAGCGTCATATCCAGAGGTTGTCTTTGCAAAATAAACGTATGAGAGCTTCCAGCATTGCTGCAGAGGTTAAAGGTGTTGGGAGGGTCAGCCTGTCAGTGCTCAGACCATACGTCGCGCACTGCATCAAATTGGTCTGCATGGCTGTTGCCCCATAAGTAAGCCTCTTCTAAAGATGATTCACACGAAAGCTCGCAAACTTTGCTGAAGACGAGCAGACTAAGGACATGGATTCCTGGAACCATGTCCTGTGGTCCGATGAGACTTATAAAAACTTATTTGGTTCAAATGGTGTCAATTGTGTATGGCAGCAACCAGGTGAGTTGTACAAAGACAAGTGTGTCTTGCCTACAGTGAAGCAAGGTGGTGGGAGTGTCATGGTTGGTGGTTGCATGAGTGCTGCCGACTGTGGTGAGCTACAGTTCATTGAGCAAACAATGAATGTCAACATGTACTGTGACATACTCAAGCCCCTCCCCTGTGACATACTGAAGCATGATCCCCTCCCTTCGGAAACTGGGCCGCAGTATTCAACATGATAATGACCCCAAACACACCTCCAAGACGATCACTGCCTTGCTAAAGAAACTGAGGGTAAAGGTGCTGGACAGGCCTAGCATGTCTCCATACCTAATCCCTATTGAGCATTTGTTGGGCATCCTCAAACGGAAGGTGGAGGAGCGCAAGGTCTCTAACATCCACCAGCTTTGTGATGCCGTCATGGTAGTGTGGAAGAGGATTCCAGTGGCAACCTGTGAAACTTTAGTGAACTCCATGCCCAAGAGGGTTAAGGCAGTGCTGGAAAATAGTGGTGGCCACACAAACAATTGACACTTGGGGCACAATTTGTCCATTTTCACTTACGGGTGTACTAACTTTTGTAGTCAGGGGTTTAGACATTAATGGCTGTGTGTTGAGTGATCTTGATGGCACAACAAATTTACACTGTTATACAAGCTGTACACTGACTACTTTACATTGTATCAAAGTGTCAGATCTTCAGTGTTGTCCTATGAAAATATATAATGAAATATTTCCAAAAATGTGAGGGGCGTACTCACTTTTGTGAGATACTATAAATATAATACGTATAACTGAGTCTCTGAAGATAAATTGTGCATTGGTTGCTATGGATAGGAATGCATACTGGTTCTACATGTGATACGAAGTGATGAGCCATACAGTATATATTTATGTTATATTAGAAGATCCCTTACATTTATTGTTTGCTGGATCTTTATATAATTTCTAAACTGCTCCAAACAAAAGCAGGGATAGTCCCATACAAACATATTAATCCTGAAAGCAGCTGTCAGATGCCCATGGCCTTTGATCTGTGCCTTGCAGAACATGACATGATTTGATTTTGGACCTGCTGCACTTTTTCAGTCTCTGGCGAAGTCTTATGATAATTCATTTTCCATGTTTTGCCTCATTTAAACCAGTCAGACAAATGATGTTGTTACATTGCAGCATTTCATCCTAACTGTGCTATTCTGGGCCGACACTTTAAATAATTCATCTGCGCCACATGCCGAGTATTGCACTAGTAATGACAGTCACTACTATTTAAAGAGATATTCCACTAGTGGCAGTCTAATTGTATCCTTTTCTTAAATTGCTTATTGATTGTTTATAAGCTGTATATGTTGTCTATGTTCCCCTCGGTATCATACAGAATGTTTTTTTAATTTGCATCCAGAAATTTTAGAGTACAATCAATCTTTTCACTATAGTTCCTCAAAAGAGGCTGTTCTTCCCCTCTCTGCATATTATCAAGGCAGTGAATAATGCTGCAGGATGGGGATAAATCACAAGGGGATACACAGTACAGTATGCAGAATCAGTGGCATACATCATGCAGAGAGGTACAAATAGCAAAGGTCTAAATGGGATTGTCTGCCGCTGCTGGCTGACACTAGAACACATTAGCATCTGAAAATGCACTTGTTTCCATGTGGGAGCATAACCATGGGGCCCCTTATCAAACTTCATAATGGATCCCCACTTTACCATGACCAACTAAAGCAATAAGTTCAGGACTTGAAACATATATTATTACTATGGTCACCTTTACAGAAAGGGATCATGCACATAGCAATTTTACAGAACTAATAATGCACGCTGTGATGTCACAGTACAGATAATACACACAGTTATGTCGCAATACTGGCATACTGCACATAACGATATCATAGTACTGGGATAATAAAGTTATGTCTCAGTACAGGAATAACAAATGTAGTGATGTCAATGTAGCGGGGTAATGCAGTCACTGATGTCACAGAACAGCGATAATACACACAGTGATGTCACAGTACAGGGACAATACCCACTATGATATCATAGCATATCATCGATAATGCAGACACAAAAAGATCACTGTGACATCACAGCATATGAAGACAGTAATTCTGAGAATGTTACATGCAGGCATTATTAGATCCCAGTAAAGTAATGGAGGTGAATTCTGTGAATGCTACTATGTCTGCTATCCTGGTACTTACACCTACTGCATCCGTTCCCATCCCCTAATGGAAAGAATGACAACAAGACCCTCTCACTGTTTAACCTATACTTGAGGCCCCTATACATATCCCATTACTCTGTAGTGGCTGGAAATGCTATGGTATTTGATATTAATACATGTACATCTTATCGATAGCATAGTGCAAGTGGTTGCAGAAGACACAAGGTCATTTTACCTGTCTGAGCTCCAAGAAGAAAGATATCTTGGCAGGTTCATGTCATACTGACCAGCTTATTAATTCTCAGAAATGGGAGAAGCAGCAGAGCTACATTAATGGGAGTAAGAAAAGAGCTCAAAGATGACAGATGAATTTCTCAGCAAACTACACTTTTCACACTATGGGCCAGATTTACTATTGTGGATATGACTAGACACTGGCTTAAACATCTTTGGCGCAGTGTGTTACATCTCTGTCGCAATGTGGCACATCTTGGGGTACTTATTTTTGGGCTAGAATTTTTCAACATGCTTGTCATGTGTTTGTGGATTGTCAGAAAAAGGGGATGCCTTAAATGCGCTACAATGTGCAAAAATAGTGTAAAAAAAAAAAAAGCCAACTAAAGGGTGATATAAATGAAAACTAGACAGTCTGAAAATATGCCAGATTTATTATCTAGCATAAATCACTGTGCTAAATCTGGCATATTTTCAGACGGTGTAAATTTGAATTGCAACTATTAGTAAATCCTGGCCAGTGTCTGCTGTAAAACAAACCACAATAAAAAGATTGAGATTTGTGTAAGATAGTCCTCCTTCAGGGCCTGGGCAATTTATCATTGTTGGAGCAACCATAACCTAATCTTAGGATAGGCCATTAATATCGGATCAGTGGTGGTCCAACACCCGGCACTCCCACCAATTAGCTGATTGAAGGGGGCTGTGGCACTCAAGAGAGGGTTGTGGCCTTTTTTTTAGTGTCACATGATCCTTTTGCAATCTTACTCCCATTCAGGTGCTTTAAAAGGCACAGTCACTACTCTATGAATGGTGCTGTGTCTGGTAAACAGTAAAAAGGTCATATTGCATTTCCAATTGCTGCCATTCCTTCAATCAACTGCTGATAATGATGGCCTAGACCACAGGTGTCAAACACAAGTCCCGCGGGCCGAATCCGGCCCGCTGCCTTCTGTTATCCGGCCCGGCACTTATCTGGCCCGCAGGGCCGCGGCATTTTTTATTGTCTATGTAATGTAAACCAGCCCAGGACAGGCCGGTTTAAAAAACAAAAAAAAACAAAGCTACGCGATACCTGTCCTGGGCTGGTTTACAAGACCTCTGCATGTCAGCGCAGGAGGTGATACAATGACGTCATCGCGCCTCCTACGCTGACACGCAGACGTCGCGGACAAGAGGAGGAGGCGGTGGCTGCATCAAGGCATCGGAGGTAGGTGAGGATAAGTTTTTTTATATATATATATATATAAATAGGCCGTTGCCTGCTGGAGTATCCCCGGCACGTAACGGCCTATTTACTTACCGATCCCCGCTGCTGGTTGTGGCCGCCCCCTCTTCCCCTTCTGCTATGGGACGCAGAAGAGGCTGTGTGCAGGAGCGGGGATGGTAAGTTAGGCCGCGGCCGGCGAACCCCATCAAATACTACTATTATTATTCTCCGGGGTCTAAGCAAGCATATACACATTAGGTATCCCCATATATCCGAAAATGCCTGAACTTCAAACAAATAAAAATATTTTTTTTTTTGCATATGGTGAACACTGTAGCAGGAACAAAAATCAAAATGGCCAAACCGTAAATTTTTTTCCCTGTTTTGCCTCCCAAAAACAATTGAATAAAATGCTATAAAAATATCAGATATTCCCCAAAATTGTTTAACTAAAAGTACAGTAAGTTTTAGATTTTTGTAAATTAAAACATAACAAATCTATATAAATTTGGTATCAACATGATCATACAAACTTGTAGAATATACAGTTAGTTATTTGCACAGTGACACAAGTTTTGGCATTTTAGCGGTTTACCAAATCATATTCAAGATACAGTTATATAATCAATATGGGCTTAAAGTGCAGACTCTCAGCTTTAATTTGAGGGTATTCATATCCTCATTGGAGAAAGGGTTTAGGAATTACAGCTCTGTAATATGTAGCTGCCTCGTTTTCAAGGGATTACCAAAAGTAATTGGACAGCTATCTGAAAAGCTATTTAATGGGCTGTATGGCCTATTCCCTCATTAATCCATCATCAATTAAGCTGGTAAAAGGCCTGGAGTTGATTCCAGATGTGGCATTTTCATTTGGAAGCTGTTGCTGTGAACCCACAAAATGCAATCAAAGGAGCTCTCAATAGAAGTGAAAGAATCCATCATTAGCCTGAAAAAAAGGAGAAATCTATCAACAGATAGCGGAAATGTTAGGAGTGACCAAATCAACAGTTTGGTACATTCTGGTCAAAAAAGACACTGTTGAGCTCAGAAACTCAAATAGGTCTGGATGGTCATGGCAAACAAAAGTGGTGGATGATCACAGAATCCTTTCCATGGTGAAGAAAAACCCCTTCACAACATCCACCCAAGTGAAGAACACTCTCCAGGAAGTAGGCGTATCTGTATCCAAGTCTACCATGAAAGAGTGAAGACTTTATGAAAGCAAAAATAGAGGGTTCACCACAAGATGCAAATCAATTATCAGCCTCAAAAAATAGAAAGGCCAGATTAGACTTTACCAAAAAAAACACCTAAAGAATCCAGTCCAGTTCTGGAACAGCATTCTTTGGATAGATGAAACTAACATCAACCTGTACCAGAATGATGGGAAGAAAAAAGTATGGAGAAGCCTTGGAATGGCTCATGATCCAAAGCATACCTGTAAGGGTCTTGCCAAACGAAGCAATACCCTGACACTACTGCAGTGGTCTGGGAGGAAGGACAGAGACAAGTGAGCCTTAATCTCACCCCAGCCACTGTCCCTTCCTATTGCGGCAGTTACCCTAAATGGTAAAAGGACAACCTGAAGACAAGCCGAATACTGGGTAAGTGACACACAGAACAGGACAAGACAAAACAAACACAGAAGCAGTGTGAGCAAGCTAAGGGGGTCAGTAACAAACGAGCAATGCAGTACAAAATCTAAATCCAAGAGAATAGTCAAAGTCAAAGCCAGTGGTCAGAAAATCAGGTAACAAAGTAGTAAGGTATATTACAAGGAGAGCAGGCAAAGACAGAGCAATAACCGGCGACAATGTGAGGGCTGACAACCTGTTTATAGAAAGTCTGGGACCAGCCCCCAGACCTGATAGGTACACAGGCTGTCAATCATACAGGCCAGGAAGAGATTAACTCTATGCAGTCCAGAGAGAAATGTTCCTAATTACACGGGTGTGGCTTTACACAGCAAGAGAACTAGGACCATGTTCAGACTGAGCATCAAGAAGCTAACACAAGAACCAAAATGAAGACGCCTCCTTTGCCACAGCGTGTGAGTGGAGGGCGGCGCCGAGACCCGAAACAGCAGAGACGTTACAATACCTCATCCTCTGTAAAACATGGTGGAGGCAGTGTGATGTCATGGGTATGCATGGCTGCCAGTGACACTGGGTCACTAGTGTTTATTGATGGTGTATCAGAGGACAGAAGCAGCCAGACGAATTCTGAAGTGTACAGGGATATAATTTCAGCTCAAAATACAAAAATATAAAGTGTCAGTACTGTGAATTTTTTTTTATTTTTCAAAGTTTTTGATTTAAGTAAAGGTACTAAAACCTTTCAAAATCTATATAAATTAGGTATCGACATGATTGCCGTAAATACAAAACCCATAAGAAAATGGCACAATTGCAATTACATACTAATAACACCCCACTATTTTTTTTTTTAGCTTCCCAGTACATTATACGGAATATTAAATAGTGCCATTATAGCTACAATCTGTTCCACAAGAAAATAAGCCCTTAATAGCTCTGGGAACAGAAAAATAAAAAAGTTATGGCCTTTGGAAGGTGGGGAGTAAAAAACATAAATCAAAAAATGACTGCAGCACTAAAGGGTTTAACTCTAAAAAGAAAAAAATCAGTATGTGAGTATGCCGATTACAGCAAAGAATTTTTTTTATTATTATTCTGCTACTTTTAAGTTTACACAAGGCTCATCACTTTGCTTTTTTGTCAGGGTCAGTGGGAGTGGTTTATCTGTAGAAATGCATTTATGACATGACCCCTTTATAAAAATGGAGCAAAAAACATGCAACTAAACTCCAATACATGTGTAGCATAAAAATAAACCTGAAATATATCACAGCACTGGTATCAAACTTCCATGAGGTGAAGTTTTTGCAAAATTTATGACTTTTTAGTAAAGTAGGCACACAGAATGTTGAGGCATAACAAAAGTGCGTGTCAAAAAAAGAAGCCCACAAAATAGCACAAATAGCAAATGACCCCCCCCCCCCACCACCACCACTAAGTCTAAACTAACTACAACAATTTATGGTCGTATTGTATCATTTCTCACTAAATAAGTAATTATCAGTAAATTTCGATTTTTTTTTTTTCTTCTCATGGATTGAAATGAAGCATGGTTATGCTACTAATTTTTTATAATTTTTATTATCTTCCTTCATTTGCGGGGTACGGTAGATAAAATGATCTTATATGGGTATATTACTGACCATGTATTTGATAAGCAATGACAATGTGAACTAAAGAACGAAGGCAAGTGTGAGGTTAAGATACGTAATTATAGGGGCAGGGACCTCCAGAAGAGATCAGTATCCCAAGGTTCCTGTCATGCTGATCTAGAAAGATAGGGCTCTTAAGCTTACCGTCTTTTAAATGGAACATTACAGATATATCCCTAATTTTATTCCACATAACTTTCAAAGAGGATTATCTCAAATCCACACATATTACCTCCGTGTAATTTGGGATTGGTTTTCTAAATATAATATCTAAGCAGCAGGAGTGAAGGCCAAAGAACAGTCCAAAAATTCCAAAGAGCATATACAAGTTTGTATACTCCAAGCTGAAGCTATACTTGCTGTTCTGTAGTTATACTATAGCCAATTCTAATATACAGGCTGGCAAGTCATGCTCAAAAAATGTATATTTACATGACCTATAGATAATTTGTGAAAATAAGTCGACTTTGCATTAGTTCTAGTCCAGAAGAACATTACAGACATAGTCGCCAACATTTAAATACCATTTCCAGGGAATCTTCACTGCTGAGCCAGTGGACCTAATGCAGCATGACATTCCCATCACAAAATGGTTTCTGAATTTCCTACTGAAATGTGTTTTTGCATGTTAAATAGGCCTGTTCAATAAGTTACATAAAATGGATGGTGAACGGGAAATGAAGGTAATAATGTTTTATACCAGTGTTTATTGATGCAACAACCACTGATAGGGCAGGCGATGACTGCAACGGCAATAAGAATGTAAAGTTTGTTGGTCCAGGGGCAAGTCGCAGGTCACAAGCAGAAGAGGAAATCCAATAAATTAGAAATGGCAAATAAAAGGGACCTGCAGCGGTCTCTGATGAAGTCAGTTAATAATGACAGAACAATCAATAAAATCACATAAACTCACATTTAATACAGCGACATTTAGTGTACAGTACTGTATCAGCACACCTTGAGGGATTGCAGCAAATCCAATGTCGGTCCTTGGTGCAAATGGTCAGCTAGAGAAATAAGAGAAATAGGCCCACATGTAATCCTAGTGTAAAATGAGACAGGCGGTCTGAAAATACACCAGATTTACCATAGCGTTGGATGATACATCTAGCGCATGTTTAACTGTCTATGTTTATACCACCTATTAGTTGGCTTTCATTGAACCAGAATTTCAAACCACTATTTTGGTACAACTTGGGTTATGTTGGATTTAATCTGCTCCATCTTTTCCCCCAAAGTTTTTTTCAACAAGTCAGAAAAATTTTATGTCAAACTAGATGCTTGAAAATGCACCAAGATGCACCACATTTTGGTGATTTTATGCCAGAGTTGAGTAGTAACCACAATAGTAAATCTGCCCCACTATATGGGAAAGGAGAAATTTACCTTTGGACATGCTATGCCACAAGGCCAACATTAAGGGTGCAAATACAGTATGCCTCACCTTGAATGTGTCTACTCTTACCTTAGCTCAAAGTTCACTTAAATATTACACATTCTAGAAAACCCTTGACAGGCTGAAAATATTATCACAACCATGGGGTTTCACAGGCAGACACATACAATAGACATCTCAAGACAGAATATTGCAAAATTACGTTGCTTATAAAATATTGGTTTGTGACACAAATATATCTGGACATGTCCATTTACCATTTAAGGGTAGAGTGGCATGGTAGCAAGATTGTTTCCTTTTTAATGTCTGATCTACAGTTGGTGCAGATCTATCAGCTGATCATTCCTGCTACAAGTCTTCCCACTCCATAACAAGGGTGCTAAAATGAACTGCCATTTAGATTTGGATTCAGATACTCAGACTCAGTCTGGCCCACCACTGCTTTTTTAATAGGCTGTTACTGATCCAGCCACTAACGGCTCCTATTAACTTATCAATCCCCACTCCTGCCCACAGCAGCCTCTTCCACTTATTCTTCAGCCTCCATGGGGCCCCCGTGTGCTGCACATTATATTATTGTGTTGGAAAGTGATGTTCAGTGCACAGGGCCCCGTGACGGGTGAAGGAGGCAAGGGAAGGATGCAGCTTGATCTCCCTGGATCTGCATTCCAGTTGCATGTTTAATAATTGGATTGGCAGAACCAGGGAGTCCTGGTTCTGCTACTAGTAGAGAAAGAAACCACAAGCTTCCTGCTCCAGGCTCCACCCTTCAACTCGTAGGCGGCAGACCACATTAGACCATACAGTGGCATTGGTTCCCCCCCCCCCATACATTTAAATTTTCCCCTAATGCCCAACATACTTTAATGTCCCCCCCCACAGGACATTGGCCCCCATCACGGCCCCCACACAATATAATTACACCATCACTGGTGTCCCCCATACAGTGGCCCCTTCACTTGTCCCCATACTGGGGACTGAGGACTCCTTGCAAGAAGTGGCCTGCACAAAACTGAATGGACATTGGCAGTGGACAATGGAGTGCAGGGGACACACTCAGTTGCTCCAATTCTTGAACAACATCTGGCAGGGGGTATTCTTTCAACCCCAGTGAAATAGCCCAGAACACGTGTGGCACAATACACAACAATGCAGGACATACAGCATAATATAAAGCAATGTGTGTTTAGGGAGTGTCCACTGGGCTGCTAAGGCATGGAAAGGGTCAAAAATAAAACAGGAGAAATGACAAATAGATGTGTTTTGCTTTTATTTTTACTTAATTTATACCAAATGTTCTGAAAGCATAGTGCCATAATCTCACTGCTCATGCCATTATTTTAACCATTATTACAGTAGTTGTCTGCTGCCATGCAGTAACTCAACAGAAGGTGAAATGGCAAAAGTGATGTAATCACAATTACTGTAACATCCGCTGCAATATTCAACACATCTTCATCTAGAGGCAGAGACATTACATGTGTTAAACTGTATGAGTTAGTACTTGAAAATCTAAAGTTTCTGATGCAGGATATAGTGGGACAAAAGCTGTGTTAGAAAAACTCTAGGATTTGTGCGGCACTCTGTGATTATACAGTATGCTAGCCACGCTTAATCTCATATGGTCTCGATCATAGAGGAAATTAATCTAATAATAATTTTGTCTTGTCTACTTCTGTGCAATATTTAAAGCGGCAATTCCATGATCCCATTCTATGCATTTAGAAATACAGATGTGTCCACCCCAAACCTGTCTATAGTTTGGTTAAGAATTTTAATTTTTCATAAAACCAATTCAATACAGTATTGTGACATGTTAACAAAACCCTTGAAAGGAGGCAATGCACAATACAAACACTGGGTGGCTACACATAGACACGTATATGATAGAAAGCATATCACATTGTGTTATTATATCACTTTGTGGCAGCAAATTGTGTAAACATGACACACATATCTGGACCTGTTCAGTCAAGAGGAAGAGTAAAAAAAAAAAAAACACACACACTTGCATAGTGTTTAGACCTGTACCAGGCTGCAACCTTATTTGAGACTGTCAGATTTAAGTATCGACTTGACCAGTGGTCAGTTTGAAACTTCCAAGCATTTGTGGTTGACTTCTTTGGGAATATCTGCCCCTTGAGCTAAAGCAAGCACAGGAAGGTACTGATGTGTGTGACTAAAGCTTGAAAATTTGACAACCCTCTGTGGTTTTACCTTGTCTTGTTTTGAGTTTTCATTGAGAACCACTAAGCTGTGTGCCCAACAAAGAGCTGCAGTCAGCAAGCTCTGTGCCTCCAAGCCCTGTACCAGGTTGTGGCTATAAGTATAAATTTAAGTGCCTTGTATTGTAACTGTCAAGCATTTTGCCTATTGTTGGAGCAGAGTCCAAATCAATTTCACTGCCAAGTCTTTGCCTCTTCACTGCATCACAGGCCATCCCAAAACTGACCCTTCTCCAGGTAAATTCTGTTTACAGACCTGGTACAACTCCCATGATAATACATGATTACCTTGTGGGGTGCTGATGGACCAACAGTGGAAGCCTCCTCCCTCTGCCAAACCCCTTAGATGCCGCTATCTCTATTACCCATAGTATGAAAAAGGTTAAATTACAGGGATCGGAGTTAACACCATACATGGCAGTTGTGGCAGGGTCACGGCTGTATTTTAAAGCCCTGCTCCCACCACAATCTCATGTGTACACTGGATAGTGGCCACACAATCCCAGAAATTGATATCATGTATTCATCGCTGTGCGGGTTTGAGTATCCACTAGTGTTAGCTATATTCATCCCTCAGCAGAGCCTTGCTGTCCATATTCTCTTAGGCCTTATTAGGGCATATCTAAAGGGAGTACATATACACTCTGTACGCCAATGAATGGTGTCCATGTACGACATAACATTACAGAGATACTCAAATTTCATGTTGCATACCACAATATTTGTTAGGGTCTCATGAATTTGAAGGCATATGTAAGTAAATTGCATTAGATTTACAAACAGTTTGGATTCTGCCCTGTGGTGATTTCATGGACATGGAGCTACTATACATGCTCTATGGATCTACCCATTGCTGAACTGAAGGAATTTTATACGATAAACAGACAGATATTGTGGGTGAGTGAGCAGACATTACACATTCCAGTAATTGTCTTGCTGTCTTCTTTGACTAGATACTGCTATAATAAGAAAGATATATAAATAGCGCTACAGCCTAGGACAATGGAGTGAGTGACAGCTTGCAAATTGCAATTGATTCACAATTTCGTTTTGCATAAGCATTGTTGATGTTGCACCTATGCAAGCAGGAAAAGCCGATCCTCCTCAGGGTCATTTGACAAGCAAATAACTTTCAAACTGCATTTATCAGAAGACATGGTGTCATCTTATCCAGTACGCCTCGAAATGAGCATAAAAAATGCATAAAAAATGTCTGGCTGCCTCAGTGTCCACACACTTTATCATAAGATCTGCTGAATGAATTAAATGTATGATCTTTTCTAACAAAGTAATGATAATTATACTGAAATGATAGTAAAGGATATGTATTATGTTTATAATGAAAAAGGATCATTGAGCAGAAGGCATCAGCAGAAACATAATCAGACTTCAGAGCCAGAAATGTTCTAAGAATTTCCCCTGTGTAGACAAGAAACCTGGGCAGAATGCTATTTGGAAAAGCCTTCATGTCAGTGCTATGTTTTCATGGTAAATTGAGTTAATAGGATAAATCAGTGGAGCATTGTGAGATTAGAACCACAGTAGCTGTGTCCTTACGGTAGGCAGTTTAAGTAAGTGGCTAGTTAATCCCTTATTTCTGAGAACCCTACAAGTAGTACAGAGGTGAAACTGCCACCGGCAGCATAAAGAGAAAGTGATGGCACTAAAACCTCCTCATTCTGTATCAAGTACACAAAATATAAATGGTGAAGAAGTTATTTCCTAGGACTAAAGCCTCAAAGCTGTATGGAAGGGTTAATTGTGTTAGTTTTTATGGGTCTTCCACTTCATTTAAGTTGTGAGTTATGTATCTTTCCTGGGGAATGCCTGTAAGATCTGACACTGCTGGGCACAAGGCAATGTTCCTAACTGCAAGACATGCACAATAGCCTATACCCATCCTAGTTTCCTGCGCACCTAGTGCAGGGGGCTAGGGGTATACAAGTTCTGTTTATGGCATAATAGGTGGCCTTCCAATCTTGATGTCTAGTGTATTCACTACAATTATTGAATAGCATTGATAGCATGGGTGTTGGCAGCACAATTTATGAGACCTGACCAGAAGCTAGGTGGCAACTTATGTTGTATGCTTGCTTATTCTGTATTTGTACACTTGCATAATATTTAGTAAAGTCACTGGGGGCATTTATTAAGACTGGCATTCTGTACACCAGTCTTAATCAAGTACTCTGCTGGCACAAGATGGGCCTAAATAATTAAAAGTCTCCAGAATTAAAATTTACGCCAGTCAGAAACTAACGTAGATTTTAGCTATAACTTACACCAGCTTTCTAGTGTAATTTATAGCAAATTTGACGGGTTGGGGTGTGCCCATCCTGTCCAATTTTGTCTCTGTCTCACTCTACCAACCTTTGTAAGGGAGCAGAAGGAATAATGAGCCTTGTGTCAAAGATTCCCCACAATTAACCCCATGAGTTAGTAAACTCCCCTGCTGTGTGTTTACTTTTCAAGTCCACTTTCCATGTAAAAAAAAATTCTCTCCATCTATTAGACTGGAAGCTACACCTTATCCAAACAATATAAGATAAAATAAGATAATTCTTTAATAGTCCCACCATGGGGAAATTCAGTGTGTTACACCAGCATAGATAATATAAATACAAAAACTCCAAGGTAGAAGCATTAAAGTGACAGTAGGTACAGATAAAAAGGTAAAGGTAAAAAAGTAGTAGAAGGGATATCACAACTTAAGATCTTTCAGTTCTCTGTATGGAATGATCTGCGCTTAGGTCGGTGTTGGTTATACAGCCTAACTGCATCGGGGAGGAAAGACTTCCGATAGCGCTCCTTCTCACATTTAGGGTAAAGCAGTCGGTCACTGACAGTACTGCCCAGCGCTATCACGGTCTCATGCATGGGATGGGAGCTATTCTCTAGCATGGAGCTCACCACGGACAGTATCCTACTGTCACCCACCACCTGCACTGAGTCCAGGGGGCTCCCCAGGACAGAGCTGGCCCTTCTAATCAGCTTGTCGAGTCTATTCCTATCCCTGGTTGATATGCTACTCCCCCAGCAGACCACTCCAAAGAAGATGGCTGATGCCACTACAGAGTTGAAAAAGGCCCTAAGAAGTGCCCCCTGGAATCCAAAGGCTCTCAGCCTCCTAAGCAGGTAGAGCCTGCTGTGGCCCTTTCTGTACAGTGCATCCAAGTGATCTGCCCAGTCCAGCTTATTATTGAGGAGCACACCCAGGTACTTATAGGTGTTCACTATCTCAGTGCCCGTCCCCTGGATGTCCACTGGTATTGGAGGATATCTGCGTTTGCGAACGTCCATTACCATCTCCTTGGTCTTCCCAGCATTAATCCTAAGGTGGTTCCGCTGGCACCAATCCACAAAATCCCGGTTCACTTCTCTGTACTCCCTGTCATCTTCGTCTGTGATGAGGCCTACGATTGCAGAGTCATCAGAATACTTCTGTAGGTAGCAGCTAGATGAGTTGCACCTAAAATCTGCAGTGTACAGTGTGAAGAGGAAAGGGGCAAGAACTGTACCTTGAGGTGCCCCCGTATTACAGATCTCGGTCTGACACACAGGCTCTCACATACTGAGGTCGGTTTGTGAGGTAGTCTAGGATCCAATTGGAGAGGTGGTGGTCCACTCCAACAAGGGCCAGCTTGTCTCTCAGTACCACTTGTGGGGTATATTTTTGTTCCCTAGAGATGGCTTTCATGGTTTACAATAGCAATAACTGTTGAAAATATAAATGTCATTGAAATTCCATATTAAAACAGACCAGGATAAAACACCCAGACAGTTGTAATAGAAAATATATAACAGGAAAAAGAATGAAAAAAAGAAAAAGACAGGAATCTCTGGGCATTGTGGGATAAAGAGTTGGCTCTCAACAGTAATCTACTAGTTCTTATTATCAAATATATACAATGGCGTATTGTACCTTCCAGCATCCAACCAATGTTCAGATTGGAAGTCGATATTAACTTTGTAAATCACTAGAACTAGAACTGAAATTACCATATGTGGCGACATCTCACTCTGTAAACCTAATGAATCAAAGCTGCTTTTTCTACTGTAACTAAGGCCTGTGTGACCATAATAATGAATACATATTGGTGTTGATAAGGAAATAACTGCAATTCACATCATTATCACTGGAACCAAATAAATAACAGATGTCATATGAAACATAGTGTAATAGACATTACTATAATTATTGTAACTCTCTTACATAATGATATGTGATCAGGATAAAATAGCATTAGGAGAGTACTAGGACACTAGGGAGCTATGGAATGGTTTATGCGATAAACTAATACAAAGCTTTTAGAGTTAAATCTGTAAAATAACAGATACAGACATGGACACAATTGTTAGTACCCCTCGTTTAATGAAGAAAAAAACCCACAATGGTCACAGAAATAACTTGAATCTGACAAAACTGGAAATTGCCAAACTACATGTTAACAAGCCACAAAGCTTCTGGGAGAATGTCCTATGGACAGATGAGACAGAAATATAAATTTTTGGCAATGCACAACAGCTCTATGTTTACAGATGGAAAAATGAAGACTATCTTGAAAAGAACACTGTCCCTACTGTGAAACATGGAGGAGGCTCTGTTATGTTCTGGGGCTGCTTTGCTGCATCTGGCACAGGGTTTCTTGAATCTGTGCAGGGTACAATAAAATCTCAAGACTATCAAGGGATTCTACAGAGAAATATACTGCCCAGTGTCAGAAAGCTTGGTCTCAGTCGCAGGTCATGGGTCTTGCAACAGGATAATGACCCAAAACACACAGCTAAAAACACCCAAAATGGCTAAAAGGAAAACATTGGACTATTCTGAAGTGGCCTTCTATGAGCCCTGACCTAAATCCTATTGAGCATCTTTGGAAGGAGCTGAAACATGTCGTCTGGAAAAGGCACCCTTCAAACCCAAGACAACTGGAGCAGTTTGCTCATGAGGAGTGGCCAAAATACCTGTTGAGAGGTGCAGAAGTCTCATTGACAGTTACAGGAATCGTTTGATTGCAGTGATTGCCTCAAAAGGTTGTGCAACAAAATATTAAGTTAAGGGAACCATCATTTCTGTCCAGGCCTGTTTCATGAGTTTTCTTTTTTTAAAAATTCTATTGAAGCATGGTTGAAAAGCAATGTTTGACTTTCATTTGTTCATTTTCATAGAATTTTTATATATTATTACTTTTGTCAGATTCAAGTTATTTCTGTGACCATTGTGGGTTTTTCTTTCATTAAACGAGGGGTATCAACAATTATGTCCACGTGTGTATAAAAGAAGGTTTACTTACCAGATCACTGGTGGCTCCTTGCATTGGATCTTCAATTCTCTTTAGCAGGTTCATATCTTCTGTTGCCGACAGTAGAGAGTCATGGACTGAGGACCAATAGAGCACAAAGGACTCACTGCAGAGATATATAAGTGTGTTTATATGTTTAGATCCGCATATAACAGTGTATGTATGTAAGCATGTATGCATGCGTAGCAAATGCAAGTCTGGAAATTTCTAATACAACACCTTTGCAGTATGGATGATGGGGAATCACATGAGTGAATCCAGAATTGTAACCTAGAGGAAGTAAAGCAGCACGACACTAAACTTATGCTGAGAAAAGAAGTAAAACAGCAGCACAACTTTCAGTCCAATCCAAGATGCATGCAATTCACAGTCACAGTCTAAAGGGCTGTACATAATGCAAAAAAGGATGATACAACACTCCAATACGGTAAATAAAGTGAGTTTACTTTTTATTCACCCAGTATTAATATAACATTTCAAAACCAATGGGTCTTTATCTAGCACTGAGCTTGAAATATTGCCTTAATGTTACTATACAAGTAACAAAATAACCGATAATATCATCATACAGTGAACATATAGTGGTCAGGTACCAGGTCTACGTGGCAGATTATATAGTATAAAATGATTTATAAGATAAATATTTCTGGCGGGTGGAAAGAATGGTACACACCCATGTCTAAACCATAACCATTGTTCTAACATCATAACACAATCAAAGGTTATAGGTTGCTGTATGTAGGCGAGACCAGATAGTGGATCAAAGATCACACAAATCCACAATACATTACAAGGATCTTTTTTTGGCTAGCTACCATCATGTCCACTCCATGATGAGACATTCTGTCTCACAACTGATGTATCAAGTAGTGGAACAAGTGAAATCACCATGTAGGGGAAGATATAGATATAGAGAAGATATAGATTTTGGATATATACCCTTCAAACCCTGGATAAAAAAAGGGCTAAAATGGCGAGTATGAAATAGCATATATACTATAAGGTACAGTATAGCTTCTGTATTTCCCTGGCCACCCTGGGGGTAACCTAGTATTTTATATATAGGTAAACTCATGTATATTTGATTTTACGCTTGTCCTTTTATATATATTTTTGGTGTATATAATTGTATATTGCCACTGTTATAATTGACATGTCCTTACTCTTTGTTTTAGACCCAACAGAATCACTGACTACAGGAAATATAGCATCGAAAATAGTAGGTGCTCAGTGGCATTGCATGAACTGCTTATGTTTACAGTGGTCACAGGGTAATGACATCTGACATCACTGAGTAAGATGCGGGATTATACAGTCTATTTGTTAGATTATTTGTTCATTTATTCATCATATGTAGTTGAGAAGGATTTGAGGACTGGGATGAAACATACCCTTTGTATGCATATGTAATAAATAGAACATTTTGTATCAAGCAGAGAGGGACAGGATTTCCTTCTATATAGCTGAATGCGAGCAGAAAACTACACCATGTGCACTGCATTAACCAATGCCATCCACGCTGCCTCACTCTAGGCATTAATGTCTTTTCCGTACTCAGTACATCCCTTTGGCAGCTAGGTGGTTCTTAGTCACTGCAGCCTGTTGTCTGACATATAATGGGGAGTTTCTATGCTCAAGTTTTGTTGCAGTTTTAATGCAATTTTTGAAGTCCAAACTAGGTGTGGATTGTAAAAAAAGAGAGGTACAATACCATCAGTCCTTTATACTTTCTCTCCCTTTATGATCCACACCTGGTATGGGCTTCTAAAACTGCATCATAATACCTAAACTTGTAAATCCAGCCTAAGTGAGGATGCAGCTGCAGGATTACTAGTCTGTGGCATAGCTCCTAGTACAAGAACCTAACTTCAGAAGAGGCTGTTAGTAGTCAGAATCTACTTGTAAGGCCATTTTTTCTGTGTCTGTAATACCTCATTCATGATTGGGAACTCAAATCTCTTTATGAACCAGGAACAAGTCAAATAACAAAATGACAAAGAAGATTGAAATAAAATGAAACTTTATATGTGTAAATATTACAATATTAGAGCAAAAAAATAAGTTTCTTGGGGAAAACTGCACAATTGAAAGGAAACTCAACTCTAGTACCCTTATGACCTACCTCTAGCCTGGATACAAGATGAGATACGTTTGGGCAGGAAGGCATATAGATTACTTATGGCATCCTGCGGATGCTAGGTTGGCAGAAAAACCTGGGTACAAGGAAGGACAAGGAAGTGTTGCAATTGGGAGGAGAGATTCCCAGGAAATCCTGCTGAAATTAGCCAGTTGGAAGTCTTGCCATGAGAGGCTTCATATGTGGCAACAGGATGTCCTACGCATATCACTGCGATGTCCTACACATAATACTGTCGTATGTGATGGCTACCCATCTCATCACACAGCTCTGGCAATGTGTTGCTGCAAAGCAAATACAGGTTTGAAGTTCTTATCACAAAACTGATATATTCAGACCCAGCCATCATTGGATCCCAAACAGAACTTGGATTTGTTGCTAAAGATGATACGGTTCCTGTCTTTAGCAGTCCAGGTTTCTTGTTCTGGACACCACTGCAAATGAAGGCGACACTGGCTATCAAAGGAAAGACACATAATGACACTGAATTTTCTTCTGCTATGCACCTGAAATTGGTCCAGGCAGAGAAGGGAGTGTAATGAAGGTGAAACCTGTGTTTGGATGGTGGACAAGGAAACTGTGGGAGCTGATCATGTTTGTTGGTGAATCAAATAATCCTCTGCACTAATGGTCTGTCTGGGCTGTCCAGAACTTGTTCACCTCATATAACCACTGCACCCAACACCTCCTAAGAGCTAGGTCAACAGCCTAGATAGCAAGACATCAATATAACCATTCAGCTTCATTCAGTCCAATTATGTGCCCTGTTCGAAATGTATCAATTCGGCAAAATGTCTGAGTGTGTTGTAGGGGCATGTGTAGCAGACTAAGATCTCTCCCCATGGTGTACACTATCCAAAAGTAGTCTCTGAGAGCCTTTTTATAGGGCAGCGGGGGAAACACATTTACACCCTCCTGTGGCAAGACTGACTCTATAATCCGACCACATCTGTGATCATTAACATATGTACCTGAGACATAACTGCATCCCCAGTTTTGCCGCAATCCAACATTTCTATCCAATTTTGTTTTGTCAGTGAGTGTATTTTGCTAGCTATTCTGTCCTCAGTTCAACCCCAAATAAAATGGGATGAATCTAAGATGACTGAAATATATGAAGTACTTTCTGGCTTATTCCATCAGTGATGCTCTATCTATGACGCTCTATATAAGGTATTCTTATATAACTCCATTGCAGAGTTACTTCTCTGCCAAGATTATATTGCCATCCTTGGAGTTCACAGTTGGATGTTAATACATGAGCAAACTGAACATAAGCAGAGTTGTTTACTTATTTATTCTAATTCATTAGCTTTTATGTCTTTCTATTTTGGTTTTAATATGGACTAATTGAGATTTAGCAAGGTGTAACTGAGTTGTTGTTTTAATTGTTGTGCAGTGTAATAATGTTGTGTGTGTCCTGCTGTGCAGCTTGTCAAAAACTGTTCTGTAATGTTACAAGCATGTGTGCTACAATAATAACTAAAATTTATTAGAGCAGTTTGGGTCGTGATTCACATGCTGAACAAAAATCCTAGCATGTACTGTTAAACATCCTAGATGGGGTGCAATCTCCACCACTTTAAGCCAACAAGGATGTACTCAAATTGAGATGAGCGAAACAGCTCGAATTGAACTGGGTTTGGCCCAAATGCTGATATTAAAGGTGTTCATTTTTTTCAGGGAGAGATTACAAAGAGGGAGTCCCAGAAAGCCAGATTGAGATAGATAGGATAATACACAGATAATACAGAGTAGGGTTTCTTGGAAATTGTAGTATTTGGACTGGAGAAGAAGACGTTGATTTAATTGATAAGAGAGAGATAAGATTCCCTCTGTACGTCTGCCAGTGAAATGATGGACTACTTTGAGGATAGGTTCACATCTGCGCCAGATTCTGGAGACTCTGTCACAGAAGCCACCGAAAACCACTGGAGAGAAAAGTGCTGCACGGAGGACTTTTTTTGCCACCACTTTCAGTTTTGAAATGGCAGACACCAAATAGTCAATGGGGTTCGCCGGTGTCCATGTGTAACTACTATTTTAGCGGTCCAGGTCTCCATCATTCAGGGCCCCTGGTGGACCCGAACGATGGAGACCACAGCCCTAGTGTAAACCTAGCATTACTGTACTGTTGTAAGGTGGTACACATTCACACCTTGAACATGTGACTGTTTCTCTGTGCTCTTTTGGCCAGTGCTGGATATAGGCATGGGGAAGGTTGTGTTGTGTTACATGAGAGGTGTGCTAGGTTTGTTGCATGCCCTCTCAGTCGTGTGTCTTATTGTGCATTTTATGATTTGTATTGTATTGACTACGCTGATGCCTTTTGTACAGTACCCATGCCATTATTGAGTGCTCTTGGGAATCAGATTGCAGTCACTGCTTCTAGCATGTTCTGGTACAGAGATAATACTGTAGCAGACACTTATGTGTTACAGTTGAATTAACATTGCATGTCAGTGTGCAAACAGGAATGTGATGAGTAATACCTGTTATCTAGTTGTGAAAGAGTTAAAGCATACTTGCCAATTTCCCCAGAATGAGGCTCCCAAAAAATGGGATGACCTCCCGGTCATTGTGACAGTTTATGTACTTCTTAGGAGGCATGGTCACACTTAATGGAGACATGGTGATTTCCAGAAGGGGACATGGTCATGTCCATAGTGGGCGTGACCTCACCTGAAATTTTTGTGACGCACTGTCCATGCTGTTCTCTACTTATCAAATGTTGACAAGTATGAATTGAAGCAAAGATGTAAAAAAATGTGTTGTGTCTAAAAAAAAAAGCTTACTGTTTTGACTAAAACAGGACTTAGTTCCAAAAAGACTATAAAAGATAATAGACATTTTTTGGTCAGTTGGTTGCAGACAATCCATTGTGTGAACTACTGAGGAGCCAAATGGGCCAAAATAAGCTCTGCCTTGAGGCTTGTCTGGAGGCCGGGGTCTTGAGCAACAGAGAAAAGATCAGCAAGAAGATTGTTTTTTTTTCCCTTTTACTCTATATTTTTGCATTTTCTTTCATTAAATTTGTCAAACTCCATCTTCTTGTTGTTTCCTACCTCCAGAACATTCATCCCTCAGTTACACTTAATCCCATTTCCCAGAGTCAAGACATGCAAATTTAATCTATAATGTGTCAAAGAATAGTCAATTTAGTCACCCTCACATGTCACTCTTTTTGTAAGTATCTGGGGTAATTTGGTTATTTTTTAATCCTTGTCAAACTCAAAAACCCAGTGAAGTTATATATATTATGCCTTTAATTGATTTTTTTTTCCAAAATGTGGTTCTGTAAAGTGTGGCCTGTTTTTTTTTTCCTTTCCAAACTCAAAAAATTCCTGGTGAAAATAAAAAACCCATAAACATTCTGACAGTGCCATATGTTTTTTAAAAACTCTTTTTTTTCTTTAACTAGCTGTTTGCTGCCATCAATACAATTTGCTTACCCTTATCCATTTCTGTTGCTGTTACTTTGGCATTAGTAAGACTGTGTTTGCATTACAGAGCTAGAAATAGGTTAGATAAAGCTGTAGAAGCCCTCGGAGTGCAATACACAACTTTTTTAAACAATTTATTTGCACTTCATGTTTGGACCAAACCTGAACTTTTGATCCAAACTGTCAAACCCAAAATCAAACCGAATCTTTAAAGGTCTCTCTGACGTCTATACGCAATGCATGGTATGTGAATAGCAGTCATTTCCAATGTGCAATTCATCAGCTTCTGCTAAACCACAACATGTCCTTACATCTGTGAACTTTTGAAGAATAATGGAAATAGTACTTTTGAAAAATCAGGAGAAACACAGCTCAGATGACTGATACATAGTATCTAGGGAAGAATAGATGGTACTATAGGCAGCTTATTAGACAGCTCCATTTCACAGACTGTATAGCCTCCCTGACTATATATCTATGGTCTCTTACTTTATTTAGGAGAATATAGAGGGGAGGGTAAGCACACTGTCCCCAGCAGGCAGAGATGGTACTAGCTCTAGGTGCCCATGTGATGCTGTGCTGAGCCATCATGCGATTGATAACATAGTGCAGAGTGTGATAAACTATCATGTAGTTTGGTGCAGGTTTGGAGAGTTGTGTTTCCAACAGAGATCTTCTTTTAGATAAAATGCACCTGCCTCTGGTTGGTTCAGCACCTGCCCCGGACAAGGTCACTGACTAGCCAGCATCCTTTGCTCTTCCGAGCTTCATCTCTGTTCCATTTTAGAGGCGCTGAGCACCCTGAGGAACCTTCTTAGACTTGAGGCATGCAGTAATGTGACCCTTCACTCCTGTGTACAACATACTTTTTCTTTGACCTATAAAAAAGATGCATATGCTCAAACATACACCAAAACGTGACATAAACTGTCCTAAGTTGCAAATAATACTTCCAGAGATTAAATATAAATTAATTCAGAAAATGTCTCTGTGGTGAACTAGAAAGATTCTTCGTGCCACAAATGCATTTTGTTTCCCAATATAAATTGATGATATGGCTTGCTGATTCGGATAACCTCAGCTGGATCATGTGATGCACTTCATGCAGTGGGATAGAAGCCTGTAGACTGATATCCTGCAGGATGCAAGTGATTGCTAATGGTTTCCTGCCGAGTAAGATGTTCAGCATGAATTGACTGCTAATGACAGCCAGGGAGCGTGTGTATGTTACATGTGTTTTCAACCTATGACATAATCCTATGATATAACAATACAGTTATAACTGTGGAGATAGAGACGAGTATACAAGGAGGTAGATTATAGTGTACATTACTGAAGTAGATGTGCCAATAGTCTCTTTACATACCACATACAGTATACGGTTTCCTTTACTTACATATTCATATGTCTAAAACGTGTGGATGAGAATTCAGCACAGCAACTATTCATGCTTGACCCATGTGTGCATTTTGCTCTATGGTTTTTGGCCACATGGTACAAATCCAGACACACAGAAGAAGTCTTACTCAATGTCTTTGTCAGTCCACCTTCTCCTGTGTTGATTTAAAGGGTTTCCCCTAGTCCCTATTCATAAAGTCTTATAACATACCCCATGCACTCATATATTCTCTGAGAGTATTTCCTATGGACCAAGGGTTCTGTCTGCTGAAAGAGTATGTGTTAATCGGCAAGTGAGACTGCCAAAGGCGTAAAGCTGGCTATACACATTAGATTTTAGAGTGCTGAATTGGCAGATGTTGGACTGTCTGCTGTTGGTTGGTCATACATAAACCTACAACAGTCTGTCTCATACTGCCAACCATCAACTAAAGTTGGTCAGAACCTAAATCTATTGTGTTGGAATTTTTCTGCTGTCTGTCTAACATGATCTGTTGTGTATGGGCTAAACTGACAGACCTGTGGGAGATTTTTGTATTGTGGGCATGTGTTTGTACTACTAACAAACCCACAAAGTGTCCTTCATTTGCTATTTTCAGCACTTCATTAACATTGAATGACTTTCATTTGTTAATTTTCCAAGTGACTGGGATAGTCAAATGCTCATTGAGAAGTTGTTGGTTGTTCATGTGTTTGGGGCAGTTGGTTGTATGACAAACCAACCACAGTTCATTTCAAAGGAGCGATGGCAGTCTAAGATCTAATGTGCTTGGCCAGCATTACTCAGAAGGGGCAGCCAAATGGAGATTGTACCAGGTAAGCAAAGTAAGAGTACTGCAGTTTACATGATGCCGATTACTAATGGGGAGAAAGTGTAAAAAGTTGGAGTGTTTCTTCAAAGGTGGCCACTAAATTAGAAAGAAATAGATTGCTGTTTGAACATCCATAGAAGGAGCCATCACCCGGTAAATAAATGCTACACTGATGGAGCCATAGACACTTTAGCCTATATGGACAGTAACAGTAGTTCAGATTTACTCTACAATTTTTCTGGGATTGCTTTTTCATGGAAAGTTTGTTCATTTAATGGATAACTAAGCAATAAACATACAAGGACTAGAAACTATTGGACATTTTAAACATAGCCAACTTCTGTCTAGAAGGTGACGGTCTGTCAAGAACCAGCCAAACAACCTTACACTGGTAAAAGTCACGAGAAGAACCATAATTTAGTTTAAAATTGTCCACTTGACCAACTTTAGACTAATGCGTATGGCCACCTATATCGACTGACAGGTTTCTCTTGTCGCATTCAGTTGATCCCTGGGGGTCTGAGCAGCAAAGCATGGCATTATCAGCTCATTTTGGGGGAATTCTGCTTCTAAAAAGCGAGGCAGACAAGACCAACTTTTCTTTTTATCATACCTTGTCATACATTTTTTTTTTATTTTGTGTCAGGGTAAAAACGCGTATTAAAGTATAGATTTCATTATATCTTTTATAAGCTGATAAAAATCTTTTGTGGCTCATGTTGCTTTAACTTTTTGAGCTCAAGCGCATTTAGGCATAGCACATGCAATATTTCTTTAAAATCCTTATTACAGATAAATATCAAATAAACGCTACAACGTTAGCATGGATTTATTCATGCTGCTAGATAAATTAATATAGTGCTGTTAAATCCCACATACAATTATTTATTTTATTTCCCTCAGAGGATAAAATATTTTATATTTCTGAGAAAATACATTTTTTTATTCTAATTTAAAAAGAGTGTCTTCTGCTTTATCAAAAATATTCTGCCAGTATGATTGATACAAGATAGTGTTTCTGAAATCAAGATCACAGGAACTTCACATGCTAGGTTCTGCTTCCATTTTGTTTTTGTCCCAGTATACAGTATGTCAGGACTCTATTTCCAAATCCAATGGAAGGTTACTGTATGCACCTCTATAGGCACATAGTAGAATGTCGCCTATTGATTCCAAATGTTTTTACTAAATTACATGTGAGCAGAGCCTTAGAGTTGTACATATACAATACTATAACAACAAACAATATTCCCTATAATGACTGAAGTGAAGAACACTTGTAATGTGAACATACTCCAAGGAGGTAAATGAGGCCAACTGATGTTGTCCTTGAATACTAACCACCTTGCAACATGTTAGATGTGTGGTAATGAATAAACCGATCCTTTTCACATTCAGCCTGGCTGAGCTTAGGTTGAATGTGGATCAGGAGAAAAGTCCTGCAGTTTTCATTTCAAGGGATAACCACTTTAACATAGGCTCCTACGGGTGATGGATGGCATCCATTACACATACAGTGATCAAGAGCAAGGTTGAGTTGATGTGCAGTAACCTGGTCTGGCCACTACACAGAGAACAGAGCTGTCATCTTCCTGCTTTCTTCTCTGTGTATCATCTGCTGAGGACACCTGATTGGTGGAGGCACAAGGTGTCGGACCCCACAGATTTTATATTGATGATCTATCCTTAGGAGAGGTCCTTAACAATTTTAGACTGGAAACCTCCTTCAAACAACTGCCAATTCAGAAGGACAAGGCAAAAAGCTAGGCTAAACACTGTGGCCCTTCTGGTCTGATCTACTCGTATCAACTCTCTTCAGGATATGAATGTATGATGTATTAATTCATAGATGTTCTATAAGTCCATACATGGTATTATCCACTTTTCGGGGAGAGCCATGCAGAGTCCATCAGACGCAAAGGGGAACAGCGGTAAGTTTAGCACTTCTGCCTCTTAATTTTAGAGGTTGGACAGGTCTCTGTATCCACACAGATTACAGATAAAAGCGTTTTACATGTCAGTATGACATTTAAAGTTTGTTTCAGCCATGCAGTGGATCATACTTGACAACTTTCCCAGAATGTCTGGGCTGTTACTATAAAGAGGGAGGACCAGAACAGTAGACATAAGGGGTGAGACCAGCACATTGTTTGCCTACATCACAAAAAGGGTGTGGAACAACCAAAGGGGTGTGTTCTCTCGCAAAAATGTACATTCTCCCAGACCCTTGTTGCCGAATGTTGGCAAGTATGCAGTAGATACCCTTTAAATTCCACTCATAATTTGAGTTAAGCTGGGTGACAGATCATGTGGCGCTATAATAGTGGTCATATGGCTTATCGCTCTATGTTCCCAGAAACACATCAAAGCTAAAAATGACTGAGCAGAATTTTTAAAAGTCCAAGTAAATGTGACCCAGTCCAGTCTCTTCATTGCTGGAGATCTTTTCTAATCTCTCAGAAATGCTGAATATCTCACAAGTGTTTGCATCTTGAAACGTTGCCATTGTTAATACTCCTTTTACTACAAGACACTTCATAAGCTTTAAGGGACTATGACTAATATGCTTTGCTGTCAAGTATAATGTCTCTTTTAAATGCTTCTTCTGATGTCAAACTGCAGAATCTGTCAGAACCTGGAGAAGGTGCTCATAGTAAAATATTATTTCTTCACACAATTATCTGTCTTGTCAAGTTGTCTGATTTCTTTCACTTACCATTTTTTCTTTCTTTTATGAGGTAATGTTTTCAGATGACTTTCACCTTGTCTGGCAGACAACAGTCCTAAAAATACTCCACAATCAGCATTATATTCTCTATGCATGGTGTGCGTGTTTGGGATTAACATGGCTGTGCATTCTATATTCAAGCAGATGCCTTCCTCACTGAATATTTCGGCCTACCTTTTTTCCCGATAGTCTTATCTTACCAATTATTTGACGTTCTTCTGCTGTCAGTGTAATTTGTCTCCTGACACTTCTTGAGTCTGCTGGCGTGTGAGGATACATCCAGGTGCTACTGACATTGTGAACGACATCACCATGGCCAAAATGTAACCACAGATACCTCTTATTAGGGCCTATATATGTAATAGATGATGCTCCCTGCTCTTGACCCAAAAACAGGGCTTGCTTGGGCTTGTACTATGCCAATTTAAAAAAAAAAAAAAAGATAAAAGGGAGCTCCATGAGGAAGAAAGAACTAGGTAAAATACAGTATATTGTATGTATGTGCAATTACTTTTTATATAAAAAAAAACATCATGATCTGGGTGTTTGATAACTTCTTTCTTCATTACAATAAAAGTTTTACGATTCTGTCAGCTGTGTACAACTTCATGAAATATGCAAGGACTTTACAGCAGAGCCATTAGTCTACACTAACACAGTCCCACCCATATATAGCTGCTTATATTGTAAAGATTGGGGACAAGACAACGGTTTTATTTCTGACAAAACTCCTTAAGCATTTCAGTCTGTAGTAGAATTTGGCAGTGCTATCTGTCAGGTGCGTTATCATTATGAATAGCATCTGTGTTGTAGAACATGGTTGTCAATGACAAGAGGACAATTGTACTCTCCTGCTGGCTCAGCATTCACTATGTAGGGCACCTTAGAGTGAATTCTGTACTGTCCTTTTCATCTTAATCCAAAGCTGAAGGCCTTACAGCAGTGTAATAGAACTGAATTATTATGATATCCGTTAAAAAGGTCATACCCTTAGACTGCGCCTCTTCAGCAGCTACAACACCCTTCTAGAACTAAACTGCATTTCACTCTCACTAGTCTCTCATTTCCATTTCCTATAGTAGTATATTAACTCTGATTTACAGTATAGAGGAAAGCTGCTGACTGCGTGTCAGGGTGGATTCTACTGCGCACCAAGTAAGTTCTTTTCTATAACTTTATCTGCATGATAATTCAACCACAACATGGAGTAGACGGCACTTGTTTTTTGCAATAAACTAATAGTGTAAGTATATAGAAGCTGTTCTACCATAGCTCCTCTATGTACACACGTGGACAAAATTGTTGGTACCCCTCATTTAATGAAAGAAAAATCCACAATGGTCACAGAAATAGCTTGAATCTGACAAAAGTAATAATATATAAAAATTCTATGAAAATGAACAAATGAAAGTCAGACATTGCTTTTCAACCATGCTTCAACAGAATTTAAAAAAAAAAGAAAACTCAATAAACAGGCCTGGACAGAAATGATGGTTCCCTTAACTTAATATTTTGTTGCACAACTTTTGAGGCAATCACTGCAATCAAACGATTCCTGTAACTGTCAATGAGACTTCTGCACCTCTCAACAGGTATTTTGGCCCACTCCTCATGAGCAAACTGCTCTAGTTGTCTCGGGTTTGAAGGGTGCCTTTTCCAGACAGCATGTTTCAGCTCCTTCCAAAGATGCTCAATAGGATTTAGGTCAGGGCTCATAGAAGGCCACTTCAGAATAGTCCAATGTTTTCCTCTTAGCCATTCTTGGGTGCTTTTAGTTGTGTGTTTTGAGTCATTATACTGTTGTAAGACCCATGACCTGCGACTGAGACCAAGCTTTCTAACACTGGGCAGCACATTTCTCTCTAGAATCCCTTGATAGTCTTGAGATTTCATTGCACTATGCACAGATTCAAGACACCCTGTGCCAGATGCAGCAAAGCAGCCCCAGAACATAACAGAACCTCCTCCATGTTTCACAGTAGGGACAGTGTTCTTTTCAAGATATGCTTCATTTTCCTGTCTGTGAACATAGAACTGATGTGCCTTGCCAAAATTTTCGATTTTTGTCTCATCTGTCCATAGGACATTCTCCCAGAAGCTTTGTGGCTTGTCAACATGTAGTTTGGCAAATTACTTTTGTCAGATTCAAGTTATTTCTGTGACCATTTTGGGTTTTTCTTTCATTAAACGAGGGGTACCAACAATTTTGTCCACGTGTGTACCTAAAGGCTGGGGGCATCCTCCCCCACTGAGTGGTCACACGTAGATACAAATAGGATAGTCACACTTTGGGATAACTTGTCACAAAGCCATGTTGTTTTTCGCAAAGTTGCATAACTTGTGATTTACATATCTGGACATACACAGCCAAGAAGACAGATAAGGTACCACACAACTATAAATCTATAAAGGTCTACACACATATTATGTACATATAAAGACATCAGTAAACGTTTCAGTTTTATTTATATAGCACCCATATATACAGCATTTTATAGTTCTCATTGTCCTCAAAGTGGTTCACAATCCCTGTGGACGGCATTCATTCAATACATAGGAGTTTTATTTAGTGGCCGGGGCTTATTTATTTTGAGATCAGAAGCTTCATAAAATCTATGGTCTATCTTAATTAATTCTGGGGTTTGCATTAATTGGCCAAGTGCATTTGGAGACATGGCCTATGTGTTTAAAAAAATTTGAGCCATCCATGATTTGTGGCTGAAACATTCAAAAAAGTTTCAATAGGAGTTGGATGGGAATACAATTGAGTCTAGCGCTAAGAGGCCCTAAACATTTAATTGAGGTCTGTCCCAGGGCATATGCCCCTCTGCTCTTCTGAAACAATTGGATCCAGTAGCAGGAAGCCCTAAACATCTACTGGAGGAGAGGCCCATGGGGCATATGCCCTTCTGCACCCCAAGTCCAATCCGATCCTAATGGTAGATCTGTGTGAGTGAAAACTATCCTTCTTGTCACTAGATTTTCACCACTTTTCTGTTTCATTTTGCCTAACTTTCACATTGCTTTTATTTTGATGACAATTTAAGCATCATCCACTGACTTTTCTACAATCTATGCCGAAGAAATATGGTATTTGGGAATGTTGATGCATTTGTGACACATTTTATTGCACATTTAAAGAGTAGCTGTTGTATAAAAAATGTTTTACACTAATAATTTCCTTATTCACCTGAATTATGCATTTCTTAAAAAAAACAGCAACAGTTCCTCTTTAAATGTGTCAAAATATTGAATGGAGCATGACTCATTTATCAATACTTTCTTTTCTAAATATAAAAGTGATGAAAGATATGACTTGGGCTTACATTACTTTTATCCCCAATCTTTCTCGTTATTTTTATAATTCTACCATATAGCCAATTGTGTCACCCATTCAAATATTTGGTTTAATATCTCATGATTTGATACATTTCTCTAGGAATTATCCAGTCCTACAAAATTGATAACCTATCTTTAGTATAAGCAATCAATATCAAATAAGACGGGGACCAACTCTCAGCAACTTTGCGGATTAGCTGACTGAAGGGGCCGCTGCCCCTTCATTGTTTTCTCTGCTCTTACTTTTAGTAGTAACTGCACTTGGCATTATACCTCATATCAGCGTAGTTCTATTCAAGTGAATGAGACTGTACTGAAACACTAAGCATAGGCACTACTAAAAGTATAAAGCTGCATCCAGAGATATAACTAAAGGCTCACGGGTGCTTGTACAAAAGATCAGCTTGGGCTCTCAGTGCAACTTCTCTCCACAACCATCAGCATTTACATTTTCCCTTTCTCTATCTGGATCCAAATCGCAACGAAGACTTGTTCACAACATGCCTGTGCACACAAGCTTCAAATCATCCCCATACACTGTCAGTGCCCCCCACATTGCAGGCTCCCTCCTTAACTATATGCTGACCAACCGCTACTTTTGTCAATAAAAGGTTAATTTTTTTTCCTGTGAAAGGCATCCCGTGTATATCTTCAACTGTCTCACTCCAGTGCTCTATTTTCATCGGAACGGAAGAGACCATCAGATGCCTCCTTGGATGGCATATTCAGATGTGTGCATGGAACCTTACAGTTATGCCAGTGTCTGCATCTGGTATACAATAAACGTGGTAGGCCCTGAGTGTCATCCGAGTGCATTACAATCTGCATTCACGTTTATGGCAGCTTCCGATCTCTTCCGTTCCAATGACACGGTGCAGGATAAGCCTGCTCTATTTTCATCAGAACAGAACAAACCATTGGAGGCCCCTTGGATGGCACACTCAGACGTGTGCATGAAGCCTTATGTGCCAGTGTCTGCATCTGGTACACAATAAATGTGGTGGCCCCTTCAATCAGCTCATTGGTGGGGGGTGCTAAGACTTGGACTCCCACTGATGTGATAACCATGGTCTGCCCTAAGAATTAGTCATTAACTCTGTAGGACTAAAGTACTCCTTTAAGCAAGCCATCTGTCATTAACTTTCTTCTTAATATATTATAATAAAACATTGCTTGAGACATATCAGACTTTTTAAGCAAATCTATTTTATCTTCTGAAAGTGCCATACTTTCTTTTCTAGCTCATTATATAACCAAGAAGAAAGAAATTAGTGAACGTAATTTACAAGCTTATTTGTTTATGTTTAATTATAATAATAACACTAATTACCAAGAGTGAAGAGGAGCAGCAGATAAAAAACCTTTTATCCATAGAAAATAACAACTACTTCAATGGATCATTACATATTTGACAAGTAACCAGTAAATCAAATGGGGTTAATTCCAAACTTAAAGAGCACGGTGCGCATTGTAAGGATGGTGTGAGAAACATTTACTTGGGGAATATAAATGAAATCAGAATTTTCGCAAAATTCAATTCAATAAAAAAAATTCGCTTCAATAGCAATAAATATATTGTATGCACATATGTACCATATACAATATGTAGAATTCTTCTATAGTTTTCCTCTTATATTTAGTATGAAGTATATATTTTAAAGGTTTTCTTTAAATAGTGTTTTTTTTAACTTGCCAAATGGGTTTTTCTGGAAAAAGGATTGCCATACTGGTGTGTCTGGGTAATAATGTTTTCTGCATTGGTACAGCAAAGTAAACCCCTGCCAGACACCTCCGAGGCACATTAGTTTGCTGAAAACAAAGGGATCAATATTTCGAAATCCAACAGCCCAATCCTCTCTTCCCCAATATTAGATGGTCAGCTGACCCCACTAAAATTGGTGGGTTTGGCCAATATTAATCTAACATGTACAGACATCTTTAGTCTGCTAGGCTATCAATCAACCTTCTCAGACCAACTAACTGACATATGTCTACATATGCTCGCTGTAGGTTGTTATTCAGGATCTATGATTTATGTAGGGTACCAGATTTATATACATAGCTATTATAAGTGCATAGCTATCATTAATTCTCCAAAACCAAAAAAGTAAGTAAATTACAGCAGATGTCTTATAGGCGAATGGCCAGGTCAGGAATAGCCAGCTGACTGCAATGTCAAAGTAAACAGCAGAAACAAGTCTGTGTTAGGAGGGCAACGTACTGGTGTCAAGACATAGTACAGGAGGACTCAAACTAATAAATAAGCTCAAACTCACTTGGCTAGTTAGACCATGGCTATTAGTGTGAAGGAATGATATTATATTGTATTGTTGCCAACTGATATATGCTTTTACAATGAAACTCATCCTACCCAAGGACGTAGTGATGGTGTAGTTAGGGATAGGGGTATACGACCATATGGGTTGTTACATTTTATGGTATTTATTGACTTTTAATGTTAATATTTTAATGTTTTATTGTATTGATGTTCTTGTTTATGTTTTTATGTTTATGTAAAGCTGTATATACTATAATTTCTCCTTTGTCGATAAGGTTCTCTATCTATCTATCTACATAGCTATCTAGTTTATGTCTTCCTGTACTATGTCTTGAATCCTCTACTTCTCCCTCCTAACCCAGGCTTGTTTTTGCTGTATATATTGACACTGCTCTCTGACACAGCTGTTTATTTCTTACCTGGCACTTTGTCTGTAAGACATCTGTTGTTACTTGCTTACTTTTCAGTCTTAAAGAATGTGCTAAAAGGGGACATAAATTAATAAACAAGCTTAATCTAACATAGCTAGGGGTCCCATTTATGATTATGAAAATGGGGGTCCCATCTGCCTTGTTTCAATCAAGTGTTAGTCAAGTATCTATGTTGCTGGTCTATTTAATGTCCATGGGACTGATGGAGATAGCCAGGAACAGTGCCCGGCTATCTTTGTCAGCTCCATAGAATTGACTGTTGCTCCTTTCAAATGGGGGGCACAGGTCATCTGTTCTTGTGATCAGTGGGGTCCCAGCAATAAGACACTTACCATATATCCTGTGGATAGGTGATATGCTGTCTTTGTTGGAGAGCCCCTCTAGTCAGTATAACTGGCATCAGGCAGAAACCACAAGCAGCTCTAAACACAGTAATCTCTTCTCTCATTGGCCCGGCCATTACAGAAAAATGTGGCAACTGAGACAGAGATCTGCAAACATCAGTAAGGCCTTGCAAGGAAGGCTTATAAAAGGTATGTCACAGTGTATGATATATAAGAAAGTAAAGGAATTTCTAGAGTCAGATATCACTATCATTCAACCATTATAGTAAAAAAGTAGATTTATCAGGCACAGTAAATATGGTATGGAATATTGTGCTCACATATCAAGAACATCTACTCTAGAAGATCCATCAATAGAAGATTAATATGATTGAGAATTTGTCTCTTTGTTGACCACAGGATACCGTACTAGTCGATGCATAGGGTTTGTGTTGGTTATAAAGGAAGATTATAGAATGATTCTTTTATCACATGGGGCCATGGTACAATGCAAATAATGTGAAATTGGACTGAATCTTATGGAATTTCCAATGAATGCTTTGAAGGATTTCAAACAAGTCTTATTAAAGGAAATCAATTTCGCCTACTCAAGCTTGAGTCTTTTCTATGGGAATGTTGTGTTTTATTTCAGCCTCCCTGCATTTTCTAGTAACTGGAGCAGAAATTTCACCTTAATGTAGCCAAGGGAATAGTTTTAATTTACCTTTAGTCTGCCAGGTAACGGCAATGGGAAAATTCTGTAAATGTGAGAGAAATATTAATTTACGGTATAAAATGCAGAATTATATCATGACTATTACTATAACATTTGTGATTTCATTACGATGATAAGTGATAATAGATTTTACAGAGTTACTATTGGCGGTCACTTACATAACGGGCTTCTATTTATTTCCTGTAATAGTGGGGTTATTTATTAGTTAAGAGTAGGAATATATAGATTATTAATCTATAGCAGGGATCGGCAACCCCTGACACGCGTGCCACTCTTGGCACGCGAGGCTTATTTCCCTGGCACGGCAGTGGGTTCCTCACCCAGCAGATTCGATCGGACCAAACATGGCCGAAACGAAACTGCTATTATTATACTGTGGGGTCTCTTCAGACCCCGAGTATAATAAGCGGAGACTCAGGAGAAGTGATGAAACATAAAAAACAATGATACTCACCTTGCTCCCTGCGCTCCGTGGCGGCTGTGCGATCAGCAGGCGTTTCCGACAGCTGACAGGGCCTCAGAGGTCACGTCTGCGTCTGACGTCATTACGCATAATGACGCAATGTGACCCCAGAGACTCAATCTGCGGTCGCTGACTACGGGCAGAAGCGCCGAAGAGAACAGAGCGGCTGCGGAGCGTGTAATGGTGAGTACATTGTTTTTTTATGTTTCTCACCTCTCTTGGTCCTGCACTTATTATACTCGGGGGTCTGAAGAGAACTATGGGACATAATACCGTGTGCAGGGACCGCTATGGGACCTAATACCGTGTGCAGGGACCTCTATGTGACATAATAACGTATGCAGGGAATGCTTTGTGACATAATACCATGTGCAGGGGCTGCTATGGGACATAATACTGTGTGCAGGGGCCACTATGTGACATAATACCGTGTGCAGAGGCTGTTATGGGACCTAATACCGTGTGCAGGGGCCGCTATGTGACATAATACTGTGTGCAGGGGCCACTATGTGACATAATACTGTGTTCAGGGGCCACTATATGACATAATACTGTGTGCAGGGGCCACTATGTGACATAATACGGTGTGCAGGGGCCGCTATGGGATATAATACCTTGTGCAGGGGCCGCTATGTGACATAGTACCGTGTGCAGGGGCCGCTATGTGACATAATATCGTGTAAGGGGCCGCTATGTGACATAATACCGTGTGCAGGGGCCACTATGTGATATAATACTGTGTGCAGAGGCCACTATGTGACATAATACCGTGTGCAGGGGCCGCTATGGGACATAATACCGTGTGCAGGGGCCGCTATGGGACATAATACCATGTGCAGGGACTGCTATGGGACATAATACCGTGTGCAGGGGCCGCTATGGGACATAATACCGTGTGCAGGGGCCGCTATGGGACATTATTCTGTATAACGGTGTGTTTTCTGCATTAAGGATGCAGTTATACATTGAAGTAAAAGTTCCAGTGGCCTAAGACTATATCTGTATCCAGATACATAGTGTGTCACCACCCTGAGGATGCCGCCATACTGTGCTCCTGGACACATTTACCCCTAATTGGGGGCTGCACATGGACTTTCATTGTTTCTAATCGGAAAGTACAGGTGCGCCCCAGGAAATAGCAGTAAACGCATGTGTCCTAAAGCATCTGGTGGCAGCACTTCTGTGTTATGGTTTGTGGTGTATAGCTTTAGTTTAGGGGTCGTCAGACTTACAATTATTGACCGGCACTCCGAGTACTTCATCTTTGATTTTTTAATTAAAATCGGCACGCCGAACAAAAAAGGTTGCCTACCCCTGATCTTTAGTATGTAATCGGATGGTCAGTGATCATTAGCTACAAACATTGCATATAACATATTTTCACCAATAAAGTAAAGAGAGATCTGGAGGTGATAATTTTAACCAGTTAATGTGAACATATACATTAGATGAACACTGGCCAAATTCACCAATTTTTGTAGAACCAGCTGATCTGTATGGATTGTTCAACTTGTCCTCCAATGGAAGATGTTGTGGGAAGGAATATCGGGCAGTTGGATTTCAACATGCTTGATACTTTTCTTGTCAAGCGAGATAAGCCAGCCTTAGTCATGTCTGGTAACAGATTATTCTTCTCTACATAATTTTGTTTTCTTTTTTTTTTCTTTGCAAATATCACATATTACAATGAGAACACAATGAAAAAGTTAAAATGCAAAACTACAAAATATCTCTCCTAAATCCCTACTGAGAGCACATGAATGCTAGGCTTGAGTTGAGTGTGCATGTGTATGGTGAATTTGAAAGGTACAGCTTTTGACTAAATTAGCCGACAGCTATCTAAAGTGCCTTAGTAATCGTGATGGCCACTAAAGTGTTCCACAGTTTATGGACTTTATTGTGTTGTAAAACTATATGGTTATAACAATATGAGTCAACTTTATGGTTAGAGTAGTTCTGTGTGGATCTTACATTTATGACCTCTGTGAGATTACATAGCACAACTGTACAGATACATACTGGGCCACACTCTTGTCCCGCACTAGGTGTGGGGTCCCTATATGTTTTTCTAGATTTCCCCACAAGCAGACATAGACAAAGTAAATATAGATTGTTAGATAAGCAGCATGTCGATCAAAAATGGAATCAATTTATTGGTTCTAAACCTATATACCACGTATGGGTTCATTCAGGGGCCTTTCTCAAATGCACTTGAGAATGACCCTAACTTGAGCCAATTCATTTATAGTTTATAGATTTGCTTCAAATAAACTGATTCCATTTTTGCATGGTATGTTTTTTTCTTCTAGATAGATAGATGAAGGCAAGATTTTATCCTCTGTCTGAAAAGCAAACAAGTAGAACAAAGCTTCCACCTTGTTTTTTACATTACAGTGAATGATGACGGTTGCAAATAGAATGTAATCCATCTGCATCCATCACTATATTAGTTTTTTTCAGTCCATTGTTCTTATCCCATGGTAGATCACGGCAACAGACTTAAAGGAAGTCGAAGTGAACCTAACCTGACCTTGTGATTTTAATGTATTGTCTGGAAGCTCTAGTTTAAAATGTTCAGCTATGATACCTCCTGCTTCCATTTTGTCATCTTTACAGATGTGTCCTCCATTATGTTTTCTGTTGGCTGCACACATACAGATATATGTACCATGAGATTTTTAGCTTTTGAAGACAATACAGTTTTGTGATATTGTGTCAGTATAAGTATTAGTAAGTGATATGCTATATGTGCCTCTATGTGGCACTGGCTACCAAGTCCTTGATCTGTAAATTACAGTCTTTTGTTTGCACATCTCAATATTGTATTAAATTGGTTGCATGCAAAATTGGAGTCTTTAACTAAATTTGAGCTAGATTAAGCAGACAGATCTGTCTAATATAAGCTGTATATCCTTCTTTAATATTTAATTGTCATTCTGAGGATATCTGTATGTGTAGATTTGGAAGCTTTTAAAGTCTCAGTTTTTCTCTAAACTTGACTTTTCTTATTCTTACTTTAGATGGATCTGTCAGACACGGCTTGTATCAATGATTGCTTTACTGTGACAATTGTGCTAATAAAGCTAACAGATGGAATCTTATTTTAGTAACATCATTACAATGATCAGCCTTGAACAGTTTTTCATTGTGCATTAGTGTGATAAGCATGAAACGTCTTGTTGATTAGTCAAACAAAGGCAAGCTGCAAATGTGAGCTTCGACAAGACAATATGATATTCCCTCTAAATGTACTCACTTTCTGCATACAGTATGTTTATTTCTAACAACTTTGTCACAACACGGTACACTGTGGATACAAACAAAATGACACGTCAGGAAAATAACATAAATGCTTAGCACCTTGTTTGTGAATTTGCAAACATCTGATGCGTATTCTGTCATTTTTTTTGCACAACATATACAGTAAAAGTATGGGCAGACAGTGCAGCAACCCCCTGTATAACTCAGTCCCACCTGCAAAGTCACATGACCATTGGGTGGTGCGGGGGGTGGGCTTCAGATACATGTGGTTGCCAGACTGTCTGGTCATGCACTGAAAAACATGGGTAACAACTTATCAAGGTGGCCTGTAGCCCCAGCCTATGCACAGTAACTTGTGGGGCGGGGGGATTTTATGGGGCATGAGTCTCAAGATCTAGGACCTACTGTAGGTGGTAGACAGGTTCAACAAGCCATCACACTTTACTTAGTTAGATTCTGAATTTTTTTTTCCAGGTGAGGAAAAATCTACTGTAGCCACCGCTGCTTCCTATGAACTATGGGGGCACATGAAAGGTTATTCCCCATAGTTCATTATTCCGACCAGGCCTGACAAATAGTCCATTCCTACCACTAGGGTTTTATACAATAGGGTGTACCTGTGCATTGTCATGTGAATCACTCAACCATTTCTCTGCTCACATTTTATCATTTTTACTAAGTTCATCATTGTTTATCCTTCCTATAATAAACCTGTGAGTGTGTACTGAGCTTAAGTGGGGGTTTCCTGAGTAGACCCCTGGCAGAAGTAGAAGACCCTCCCACGTACCTACAGAGCTCCCAGCAAGATTTGGGTCGAGGCACTAAGTCATAGCAAGGTGAGAAATATCACACACTGCAACAGAGGTCAGCTGAAAGGGGTATTACATTTACTATAGACATGGTTTTATGTAGAAATTGGATTTTAGTATAAAACAGTATAATATTTTTGGATTAAGCAAATACCCCTGCCTCGCTTTAGACATGACATAGATAGCACAGTATCCATATAATCTTTTACTTTCATGAACATGTATTGGTTCAGGGCAAAACAACAGCTATCATTACTTATTTACTTACTTACAAGATATGAGTATAAACCATGTCTACTGACATATTATCTGTGGATACTAGCACATTCATGTCATGCTTTTTCAATAAAAACATTCAGATTTTTAGTTCATGCTGTCCCATCACTGAGATCCGCTACTTTTTTAGATTATAATGTGTTATACTGTATCATGAAAGGGGAAGTAGTGTCTCCTTTGTTATGGTTTACTTTCCCACGTACACCCCTAGAGACTGAACTATTTTGAGCAGGGTGTCACCTGTTCCACCTGAGTACTTACAGAAATTAAAACATTTTCTTTTATATCAATACATATATTTTTTTGCTACTTTCTTTACGTGAATATTTTTCCTAGCTGCGATTCCAGAGATTGGCTTTATAGAAGGTCACAGGACATATGAAAACTACAGCTGAATTCACACACTATATGCATGTTTTCTTTGGCAAAAAAAATCCAACATTGACCCTTGAATTTTTGTGGTGGATGTGCTGTGGATTTACAGTTTGCAATGTTGCAGATCCAGATATTTAGCTTCTCAATTATTACACAACGAGACTAATCCTCACCTTTTCCATGCAGAAACTGTTGAAATAAGTAACATGCTACTTATTTTTGTGCAGCAAGTAGTTAAACTTTATTTTTGTGACATTTTGATTCTAGAATTCTGGCATGTAGGGCTTAATAAGTGACACCACTTTATGGGATAGTGCTGTGGGCATGTTTTGTTTTGTTTTATGTGCAGTGGTTACTAGACAGGGAATATGAGGAGTGAAATTGGTGTTGAAATCACTTATTACCAATGGTGGAATTCTGTGTGCACTAAGTGATCTCTTAAGAAAAGCAAGTGTCAGAGTCAGGGTCACTATTGATGTCTTTTAATGAAGGTGTACGTCTACAAATCAATGCAATTTTAATTATCATCCTCATCATTGTGTTTTGAAAGGTTGACAACTGTTACAGTCACTTAACAGGCTAACCTTATGGCTGCCACTTCTTGCAGAGGGGAAGTATTGATATCATAGCTTTGGGGAATTCACTACTTCACTATACACTGTGTCTGATCTGTTTCTTGACCACTTCAATACCTGCAGATGCGTAAGTTGGTGACTTTGTTCTCCTGGAATTTACGTAACAGTATTCTACTTGTTTTGTGATCATTAGAAGTAATAGTGCAAAACATAATCATTGACGTCTGCATCTCACGTCAAGCCACCATCTCCTAGATTTACTGACAGCACTACACCCACAGAGGAATGTCAACAGCTATTTAAGAAACAACACAATCGCCAATTCCCCAACGGAGAATAGAAATCAGAATATTATACATTAGTTTAATGCAATATTTAATGAGAATTGAACATAAAAGGGTGAAGATTGTCACAATGACATAAATTAGAAGAGATCTTTGAAATTAATTTAGTGACTATAGCTCTCGTGAGGCCAGAAGTTATAAAACTAAATGTGAGTATGGAGTGTTAAGTCATGGAGCCATTATATTTAAAGTGTATCTAACCTTTTAACAAACGTTGAATAAATTACTATTATGGTGTGTGTACATGCGGAATTACATTATTTATAGCTAATGTATGACTAATATGTGCCATCTTTAAGTGTTTTCTAAGCTAGTGGGTGCAAACTAGCTGCTATGCTATCTCCCATGAACTGCACACAGATAGTAGAGAAGAATCTGCTCCATAACGATTTCTTTTTATTTATTTATTATGCTTACTTATATAGCGCCATCATATTCCGCAGCGCTTTACAGACATTTTCAGTCACTGTCCCATATAGGGCTCAAAATCTACATTCCCTATCAGTATGGACTGTGGGAGGAAACCGGAGTACACCCATGCAAACACGGGGAAAACATACAAACTCCTTGCAGATGTTGTTCTTGGCAGGATTCGAACCCAGGACTCCAGCGCTGCAAGGTTGCAGTGCTAACCACTGAGCAATCTTTCTCATGCTTAAAGAGAACCTTTCATGTCCTCATGTATAAGCGGTTTTCTATACTGCTAGAAAGCCGACAGCTAGATAGTTTCTCCCCACTGTCAAAAGGGCGTTCCTCATAGCTCATGTCATAACTGGGCTGTAAGGAACACCCCACCGCCGACAGTACTGTAACATAGCCCTGTACTGTCAGAGGGGGCATTCCTTACTGCCCAGCGATGATGCTAAGCTGTGAGGAACGTCCCCCCAGTACATGTCTATGGACGAGTACTGTCAGGGAGAGGCATACCTTACAGCCCTGCTATGATGCTGCGCTATGAAGAACACCCTTATGAAAGTGGGGAGATATCAGTGAAACTAATACTAACGGCACCGATATCTCCAGCCCAGGGGCACATAGCAGCAAAGACGACATCGCGCTGAATTCAGCACACTGTCAGCTTTCTAGCTGTATAGAAAACCACATTTACATGAGTACATGAAAGGTCCTCTTTAAAAGCATCAGCAAGATTATATAGGACATTCTAAAACCGCGATGACGAACCTATGGCACGCGTGCCAGAGAGGGCACGTAGAGCCCTCTCAGTTGGCACGCATGCCGTCATCATGAGGGAATCCGGTACAGCAGTCCCCGTTAGTGAGCGATCACTTCTTTCAGCTGTATGTGCATTTGCACATACACATAGCTGAAAGCTGTCAGTGTAGGCCGCGGTCCATAGGACCACTGCTTACACTGACTGCAGAGTGTAATCTTTGCCCCGACACAAGCACAATGATGTAAGTAATCAGAGCTGCAATCAGAAGAAGAAGGACGCTCTTCGTGGTACTGCAGCCATGCTGGGTAAGTAGCATAAACTACTGTGTGGGGGCCACTGTGAAGTATATAATTCTGTGGGGGGGGCCTACTGTGGAGTATATACTGCTGTGTGGGGGCCACTGTGAGCATATAATACTGTGTGGGGGCCACTGTGGGCATATAATACTGTGTGGGAGCCACTGCAGCATATAATACTGTGTGGGGGCCACTGCAGCATATAATACTGTGTGGGGGCCACTGCAGCATATAATACTGTGTGGGGGCCACTCGGGAGCATATAATGCTGTCTGGGGGTCACTTTGGAGGGAATTGTACTGTCTGGGGAGCCACTGTGGAGTGCATTGTACTGTGTGGGAGCCCTTCACTATTTATATCACACAGTATCTGTTTTATAGCAGACATGTGATATTATTACAGGCTGTAATAACATTGCACTGTCACTATAAAACAAATCCTGGTTAATTTAAGGTTAAATTGCTGTGTTGGAACTTTGCGATAATTTAGTGGGTTTTGGGTTGCAGTTTGGGCACTCAGTCTCTAAATGGTTTGCCATCACTGTTCTAGAAGTACCTGAAAATAGCATCTTGTATTTAGTTCCAGAAGTCTCTGTCTGTGCCTGTGTTTCATCTATCTCTCCTCTATAACTCACCTACTACTTACTGCTCCCCCCTCCACTCTCCATAGACTTCTATTTAATATGATACCTCTGTGCTAGAGCAAGGCCAATAAACCAGAGCTTTCATAGTGAATTTTTGGGGATCGCCATCCACGAATCACCATTATACTCTGGCACCTCTTCGGACCCCACAGTATAATAAGTGGAGAAGGTGCAGAAAAATAATAAACAGTCATACTCACCTTCCCTCACCTCTAATTAAATTAGTCACTCCTAAAAAATGTTTATTCCCTGGACTGTTAAAAAGGTTTATTATGGAATTTGCAGTGAAGGTAATATTCTTACAGTTTGAGCTTGAGTTATCCACTCCCTCCTGGTCCTCAGCTGTCATGTGACCAACACTCTGACTCTCCAATTGACACTATGGGGGGAATTAATTACTACATCAAAAACTGGCATAGATATAAATGTGGTGCATCTTTGGCACACACCATAATTTGCACCAAAGATGTACCACATTGTTCCTTCTGCACCCCATTCATCATTTTTTTTTTACAAAAGTGGATAGAGTGGGAAGAAGACCAAGGTGGGCCATGCCATGATCCAGCAAATTTACTATAACTCATGTCAAAAAGTTTGCATGAGCTATACCTAAAATCAATGCCAGCTCCTGACTGGGGTAGGTTTCAATTATTGCTCATGGGAGTTGGAGCCTTTTAATAATTTATTAAAACTGTTGTAGGAAACACCAGTCTCTCCAGTGTCTTCAGTGTCTTCGGTTTCACATCGAGGATCTGGTAGAAATAAATAGAGACACTGACTTCCTGTACACACATGTTATGCTGTGTCAGTTGGAGATTTTGATTACTGGTCACATGACATATCTGAGGACCAGGAGGGAATGAACAACTCACAAATACAGCCACTGATAAGATTACCTTTGCTACAATTCACATCATGTGCCTTTTTACCTTTTGTGGGAGTACTATTTTAAGTATAAGCCCCAAAAATTACAGATTGGTGATTAGAGCTAACTGGCAATCATACAGAGCCCCTTTGTAATGTATCTGCCTATTTGGGTTTCTGTGCCACCCTCCGCACGCACGCTACGGCGCAGGAGGCATGTTCAGTTTGATTCCTTGCTTAAGGTTCTTGTTGCTCAGTCTGAACACTGTCCTAGTACTACTTCTCTGTAACTGAATTTCAGCCACACCCATCTCCTGCATTTTTTTTCTCTCCGCTCCTCTAACAGTTAATCTTAGCCTTGCCTGTGTGATTGATAGCCTGTCTACCAATCAAGTCCTGGCAGGTCCTGGACTTCCTATATACAGGTCCTCAGCCCACACAGGTCTGTTGGCTATTGCGACTCAGTCCTGTAACTTTGTTCCTTGCTTGCTGTGCTCTTCCTATTGTATTGTATTCTGACTTCTGACCTTTGGCTTCTCTTGTGACTACTCTTTAAGATTTCGATTTGGTTCGATTGTGTCAGTGAGTCTCTGTGTTGTTTTATCTTGCCCTGTTCTGTGTGTCACTTATTCAGAGAAGGGATTAACGCCAAGTTGCCCTGCTACCACCTAGGGTAGCTGAGACAAGTAGGAAGGGACAGGAGCTGGGATGACTTTAGGGCTCACTGTCTCTGTCTTCCCTTTTTTCCTTTTCAACAGCAGCACTGGGGAATTGCACAACTAGCAATTCCCTTACACTCTTATCTGCTATGAGCCATTTATAATACTGGCTTCTTCTCAGCTGGCAGACAGGCCTTTGCTTTTCCTCATGGACCAAGGCACAATGTGAATGCTGCCTATGCACCACACCTGTAGAAAAACCCTTTTTCATTGGAAATCTCCCAGACAATTAAATGATCACATGGGAGGGTTGGTAGAATACTGTAATAGAGCTCTGAAATCTGTAAAATTCCTAGAATACTTGTCATTAGCTTATACACTCCTGCCTTGAACAATCTGCAAACATGCCGTGGGCGCTCGCGAAGGGGTTAAAAGGCTGTGACATCACAGGGCTGGCTGCTGATTGGCTGCATGCATGGCATTGTGGGTGATCCCACGTTCCCAGAGTTCTTTGCCCTATGACCTAACATGTGCAACAGACATTTTTTAATAAATGTGATTCGTTAACACGAAGCGTGAGGAAATCCGGATTCGATGCGAATCGAATATTTCCTGAAATTCGGATCGAATTCCACTTCATCAGCTTCGATTCACTCATCTCTACATATTATATATAAACCATACATACAGGGGTTCTGATTTTCTTTATCACTGCTATCGCCTAGCTACAGTATTATTGTATTTCTTTGTATTCACTGCAGTGCTGGTTTACTTTCACCACTGGGAGACTTTTGATAAAGCCTACGTAATACACCCGGATTTACAGTTCAACTTTGTGGATAATGATACAGGAGATAGACTGAGCATCAGCTGCATATATTGATCCTTGCTTATCCCTATTGATCTTCAGTTCTCCTCCTTCCCATACTTCTATTATATATATTCTTCTTTCTACGGCTAATGGTAGACTTTTTATCCTTAGCTCCATTTGTTATTGTTTCCTGACCTTAGTTCTTATATAACAAGAAGGAAACTTTATCAGTCATTAAAATAATTGCGGCTAAATATACTTAATCCAAAGCTCATAGTAAAAGAGAGTGAGACTAACACAAATGCTTTACAGGAGAATTACTACACAGGCTCAATGTGGCCAGTAAGAGTTAGGTATCAGAGAATGATGAACTAATGTAGTAACCGATCCAGTATGATACGTCTCGTGACTACAGCACTAAAGTCTATTACTATGACAAATCCTCTTCATTTATTGTATCTGTAAGGTATTCCATGTGCAGCCTCCCACAGTGTTAAATAGAGGTTAGGAAAAAGCCTTGTTGCACATACCCTTCTCTTGTGTGAGCCGTCATAGTCATTCCGCTAAATCAAGAGATGCCATGTGACACATTTCGTCGAGCACTTGAATCTAAATGGGAAGAGTTCTTCTTTAGGATAAGGCCCCACATAGCGGGTTGCAGCAAAAAAGCGCTGCAGGAAAAACTGCGGCGGCAATGCATCGCAGTTTTTCTCGCAGCACTTTTCACAGAAAGTCCACAGAGGTTTCCACTGAGGACTTTCTACTTCCATTATACCTATAGGGAATTCACCGGCATTTCTGTAGGTATAAATGACATGCTGCAATTTCTGCTGCGCGTATTTTTCCACAATGTGTGGATGGGATTCACTGCAGCCCCAGCCTTAGGCCGTTTGCAGGCAACCATGCTGCAACCGACCTGCCGTGAATTAAAAGCACGGGCGGCACACGGGGATGTCCCCCATGCGCCGCCTGTGCACAGGCCATGCTTCCGCAGCTCCATTCATTAAATGAATAGTAGCCACGGAAGCAAGAGCCACAAAATAGGACAGGAATAGGACCTGTTTTATATTTTGCGGCCCGGACTGTTGGCCCGCACATGGGACAGTGAAATTCACGATCGTGTGCACGGGCCCATAGAAAAGAATGGGTCAGTGTGCTACCCGCGAAATACATGGATAGCATACTGAACACGGCCACAGTCGTCTGCAACCGGCCTTAGGCTGCTTTTACACGGCAATGCTTTGCTTAGATGATTGTAAGTCCAAAACTGGGAGCAAGTGCAAACCTTTCCATTATACCTTATCTCTGTGTAGTCTCCACTACTGGCTTCAGCTTACAATAACTGATGTGAAACACTGACTAAGACACTAACGTGTAAAAGTAGCTTTAGGACTTTGCACGTGGTTGAATGGCACAGACAGCACATGGATGATATCCTTCTGAGGCTTGTGCCTCCTTGGACCCTTTCATTTACTTCTGCAAAACAGACAGGAATAGAACCTGTTCTGAGTTTTGCCCCAGGCTCACAGACCCATACACAGGCCCTTGATAATACACAGGCGTGTGTATGGGACCATAGAATATAATGGGTCAGTGTGATAGCCATGAAAACTAACATAAAGAATATAAAATCTGGTCAATAATGAGAAATCATATATTTACACCAGAAATCTGCACTCTTTTTAATGGTTTTAACTTAAAGTGATATTTAAAGATAAGACAAACTGCTGTAGGGAGGGAATGGCATAAAAACAGTATTACTTACCTGTCAAATCCAGTCCTGAGAAGCATTTACCTATCCTAACAATATTTACAACAAAGAAAAGAAAAAGAAAAGTATTACAAGAGAAGAATTGGGATACTTTAAAGGGAGCCTGTCAGGTGGATTTTCCATACTAAACAGGCCCCAGGATGTGCAGCAAGATAAGGCCATTCTACTGGTGACCCTCTTTAATCTGTTTCTAGTGTGATGTTTTATGCTTGAGAAATTTTAGAACTCATATGCGAATGAGGTCTAACTAGTCACAGGGGGCGGTACCTGCTGCTGCTAGTCACTCCATTCTATGACAAGTCAAAACTTCCCACTACGGGATCGCCACAAACATACACAAAAATTTCAACTGTATCAGTGTCTACAGGACACCGATGCAGTTGAAATACATGGTAGGGCAGGAAGCTGTTGGCTACCTGCTGTACTATTTTATAACCTGTAGGTTATTAGGTCTGTAATTGCTTGCGGTCTACAGGTGCCCTGGCAACAACTAAGACATCAGCGTTCCAGCACAGGCAAGCACGATGATGTCACTACATAGCGCCACCTGTGGTGACGGTGACTTGTACGCTTCAGACCTGAAGTAGCTCACAGCCTACAAGATACAGTAAGAAGAGGCGGCGGTGGCAAGTCCGTGCATCAGATATCAAAGGCAGGTCAGTATTATTGTTATTTTTATTTCTTTTTAGGGTGGTGAAGCGGTGGGGACCTTATTAATATTACGGAGCAATAACAATATAAGGATGATTAGGGGAAGCAGGAGCATTATTAATATAAGGGGGGGGGGGAATGGGAGGCAGTGTTTATATAAGGAAGTATTAACCTCTGGGGTATTGGGCTATACTAATTTAAGGTGAGCATTATTGATTTAAGGGAATATACAGGAGTATTAATAATTAGGGAGGCACATGGGGCATTATTAATTGAGGGCATTATTGATTTAATGGAAATACAGGAGTATTATTAATTTGGGGCACAGGGGCATTATTAATTGAGGGGCACTATTCATTTAAAGGGGTTGCCCATTATAAATTTTCAGAAGGTTACTCCTGACCCTCTGGTCTCCTTGGATGGTTTTAAACTCCTTCGGGCAGACAGGACAAGGGAGAGCGGTAAGAGGAAAGGAGGAGGGCTGGCAATGTTTGTGAATAATAGATGGTGTAATCCTAGGCACATTGTGATTAAGGAGCAAACTTGCTGTAAGGACATTGAACTATTAGCTGTGAGCATGAGACCTTTCTACCTACCAAGGGAACTATCACATGTCATCGTGATAGCTGCATATGTCCCCCCTCTGCGAAAGCTGACACTGCCTGCGAGGTCCTACAAGCCACGCTGAGCCAGTTACAGTTAAAACATCCCCAGGCCCTCTTTCTTCTGTCGGGTGATTTCAACCAGTCCTCTCCATCATCCACACTGCCCAGTTTCACACAGTATGTAACCTGCCACACAAGAGACAACAAAACACTGGACTTGTTCTTTGCCAACGTGAGGGAGGCATATAACTCATCAGCCCTACCGCCCATGGGGAGATCGGATCACAACCTAGTACATCTCCGACCTGTGTACAAGCCACTTGTACGTAGAGAACCAGCTGTCACCCGCACAGTGAAGATATGGTCCGAGGAGAGTGAGGAGGCTCTGAGGGATTGTTTTGACACAACCGCATGGGAAGTTCTGCAGGATTCTTATGGAGAAGATATAGAAGGACTCACACACTGCATAACAGACTACATTAATTTTTGTGTGGACAACACAGTACCCACAAAAGTGGTGAGGTGCTTCTCCAATAACAAACCATGGATTAACTCTGATATAAAAACACTACTTAAGGAGAAAAAGATGGCATTCAGGACAAGAGATAAGGAGGGGTTGAGGGAAGTACAAAAGGAGCTGAGGCATCAAATCAGGCAGGGAAAAGCCAGTTATAAAGAAAAAATGGAAAAGCAAATGGAAAGAAAAGACATAAGGGGGGGTCTGGGAGGGGCTTAAGTCAATTTCGGGTCATAAACAGTCTGTCTGCCAGATTGAGGCAGATGTTAATTGGCTTAATGAACTAAACCTATTCTTCAACAGATTTGATCACACACCAGCTCCTCCCACCCCAGTATGTCCTTCAGCTTCCCCCACCACAATGACTTCTCCCCCATGCGGCCACTTCCCAACAGACCAGTAAATCCAGAAATCCGTCTTTATCTGGCCACAGTCTGACCTTCACACGGGCCCAGGTGAGGAAGGAGAAGAAAAAGATCAAGGCGAGGAAAGCCGCAGGGCCAGATGACATCAGTGCAAGGCTAATTAAGACTTGCGGGGACCAGCTGTGTGGTATAATTACATATATGTATAATATGAGCCTGAGGCAGGAAATAGTCCCTGAATTATGGAAATCTTCTTGTGTGGTACCAGTTCCAAAGAAACCCCACCCTATGGACCTCAACGACTACAGACCTGTAGCACTGACATCCCACCTGATGAAGATCTTGGAGAGATTGGTTCTCACACATCTCCGCCCTCTAGTGAGCCCCGCTATGGACCCCCTCCAGTTTGCTTATCGGCCGGGCATTGGGGTAGATGATGCCATCATCCATCTTCTGCACAGGGCTCTGTCTCACCTGGAGAAACCAGGGAACACAGTGAGAATAATTTTCTTTGACTTCTCCAGTGCTTTTAACACCATACAGCCCAGGTTATTGAGGGACAAGCTGGGCCTTGCTGGAGTGGACCACCACCTCTCCAACTGGATCCTAGACTACCTCACAAATCGACCTCAATACGTGAGAGCCCAAGACTGTGTGTCAGGTATCATGATCTGTAATACGGGGGCACCTCAGGGTACGGTTCTCGCCCCTTTCCTCTTCACACTGTACACTGCAGATTTTAGGTGCAACTCATCCAGCTGCTACCTACAGAAGTATTCTGACGACTCTGCAATAGTGGGTCTCATCACAGATGATGATGACAGGGAGTACAGAGAACTGAACCAGGATTTTGTGGACTGGTGCCACCGGAACCACCTGAAGATTAACGCGGGGAAGACCAAGGAGATGGTGGTGAACTTCCGCAAAGGCAGAAGCCCTCCTAAACCAGTGGACATCCTGGGGACGAGCATCGAGATTGTGAACACCTATAAGTACCTGGGTTTGCTCCTTAATAATAAGCTGGACTGGGCAGATCATATGGAGGCCCTGTACAGGAAGGGCCACAGCAGGCTCTACCTGCTTAGGAAACTGAGAGCCTTTGGAATCCGGGGGGCACTTCTTAGAACTTTCTTCAACTCGGTAGTGGCATCAGCCATCTTCTTTGGAGTGGCCTGCTGGGGGAGCAGTATATCAACCAGGGACAGAAATAAACTTGACAAGCTGATTAGAAAGGCCAGCTCTGTCCTGGGGAGCCCACTGGACCCAGTGCAGGTAGTGGGTGACAGAAGGATACTGTCCGTGGTGAGCTCCATGCAGAAGAAGAAGTCCCATCCCATGCATGAGACTGTGATCGCGCTGAGCAGTACTGTCAGTGACCGACTGCTCCACCCTAGGTGTGAGAAGGAGCGCTATCGGAAGTCTTTCCTCCCCACCGCGGTTAGGCTGTACAACCAACACCGACCTAAGTGGAGATCATTACACACAGAGAACTGAAATATCTCTCTGCCTGTTAAATGCCCCCCCCCCCTCCTCTGCTACGTCCTATCTGTCTGTCTGCTATTAATGTAATGCCTCTCACCTTGGAACATTCCTGTACATGTTGTATTTGTATTTGTATCTGCTTATCTTTGCTGCTGTAACACACTGAATTTCCCCATTGTGGGACTATTAAAGGACTATTATTATTATTATTATTATTATTATATTGACAGATAACTGTCAGTGCATTTTTATTTTATAACCCTCCCCACTGCATGCATTAATATTTCTGATCACAAAAAATCCCTTTAAGAGGGCACACAGGAGGTATTATTAATTAAGGCACAGATGAGCATTGCTAATTTACAGTATATTTTTATATCATGTATTTTATAAATGGGGTATCAGCAGCAGGATGGGTACTTTGTATAGGCGAGGAAAATGTATGTTTGGTGTCTGGAAAAATGAATAGATAAAGATGTCTGTGTTTAAAAACTTTACAGAGACAAGTCACAGCTGGAAGAAATGGTCATGGCGGTCCAGATGGAAGAGACGGGAAATGTGAAAGATTATAGGCAGAGATGTCACCTGTGAGTCACAACAGTTCTGTCTGGCTGATGGTTTAGCGTGCCCATGCTTTGTTTTCATTGATAAGCAATGGAGAATTCAGAGTACAATAAATTAATTTTTATTCACTTGTATGGTGTACTCTGTTTTTCTTCTATTTGTGAGCCTAACTCCAGCGATATCTGTGGAATGACCGATGCACTGCAGAGGTACAGATGAGAAGAAGACAGCATCTTTCCTTTTCATGGTGTCCTCAGGCATATATGAAAGAGAAATATCTGGACTTTATCTTATTTTCTAGAAGGGTAGAGCTGTAACAAGTGATATTTCATACCACTATTTACACTATATGTGTTTTAGCTCTGGAGAACTCTTTATGGTGCTGGTGTTTTTTGGAGGGCAAGTGGACTGGATCTCAATCTGTTTGTAGGCTCCACTAGGATTGGAGATGTTTTTGATGCAACAACCACAAATTGTATTAAAACGGTATCGATGGCAGACAGATGAAAAAAAAAGTGCCATAAAAAATTCCCCTCAAGATAAATTCCCCTCTTAGATTAGACAGTGCCAGATTTCTCACAGTGGCTGATTCTGGATGACAAATCTTTAGTCTTTCTAAAGGTGTCTTAAACAGATAATGAATGTGGTGCACAGCATGTAGGCCAGCTTTAGACACAAATTTGGCCAGAATTCAGTGGCATTTAGCTTAGTAAATCTACCGAGATGTTGCAGATGTGCTCTGCTCACTACTTTTGTTTCAGCAGATGGAGGCCTACATGCATTTGCACTTCCAATCTGCATTTAGTTAATGTTTTATATATGGATTATTTTGGAATTAAAAGTAAATATAAATTTACAAAATCAGGAACCCGACACAGAAAAAGTTTTGTACTGCCGCTGCTGACACATCATTGCTCTACTTTTTATTTCCCGGTACCCAGAGGCCAACCTTTAATCTTTAGAAGTCTGAAAGTTCTAGACTACATAATACTTTATTTGTGGTGTCTGTCAAAGATTTCTATGAATATGTATATAGTACTGTAAGTAAAGATCATACTGAAGACTTTATAAAACATAATTGTTACGGGTATAGCGGGTGTGGACCCGCTGCATTTAAAGTATTTCGTAGTATTCACTGTTTAACCCATGAATAGGGGTCTGGAGTTCACCCGCAGTAATCCCCATGTTACTACCATAGGAGTAGTCTCCATTAGCAACAGCTGTCATGACACTAGCTGGTAAAAACAGGACACATTACAAAATCGGCTGCTAGAAATCATAGCCAGGACAGTAAAGGACAGAGCTAGGAGAATTCAGGCAATATAGTCCACAAGTAGAAGGTCAGGGAAGGGAACAGTCAGGAGACATGGTCAGAAAACAAGCTTGTTTGGTATCGTATCAAGGAGAGCACAAAAACACCTTTGCACAGTGTGGGAACGAAGAAGGACCTTAGTGCTTAGGTATTAATAAACATTGTGACTGTCTGAAAAAGGGAACATTGGTAAACTGGCTTTTTAAGAAACTGAGAACCAGGACATGTATATATGAGGGAGCAGCAAGAGAACTGTGATGAATAAGAGGGAGCCAGGTACGGAGGCCCCAACACCTAGGTCTACAAAAAAGAACAAGAACAAGTAATTTACACCACTTGACAACAACTTGTGTCAAAGTTGATTAAAAGTAGTAAATATAAAATAAATAAAATTATTTTGATACATAGTATCAGTTCCAGGTATAATTCCTAGTTATTGGTTGACATTGGTTCTCAAATTCACAACCCTCCACTACCCCCAAAACCCCATCCTACAGCTCTCCAACACCCCTGTCCCTGCTGAACATCAAATCCAGACTCTCAGCTATGGTCTGGAGCTAGAGAACCAGCTGATATATTCAGGTTACTTACATTGTTTGTGTAACTCCCATGGAATTGAATGAGAGTAACAGAAACAGCGTATAACAGTGAGCTACTTACCTCTTTGTTCCTCTGCGTTTCCAGCACAGGTTCTTGGTCCTTTCCACTAGTTTCTAGTTCAAGTGAAAGAGCGATGATGTAACCAACTACTGTGCATTGACTGCTGAGTTCATGGACGGACTGCTGCAGGCACATGAGGGGTCACTGATGTCATCGCTAAAGTGACAGAAGGAGAGGATGGAGCCCCACCATTTCAACAGCAGGGTAACACTTTTTTTTTTAACTAAAATTCCTGCTTATTCCCATTATATTCTGCAAGTCTAGTGATTATCCACTTATTCTCGTGGTTGGTTGTGTGGACGAAAATCCACTCAAATTTTTCCATTGCATGTGAACACGGTTGTGGTAATCCCATTTACTTGCTTTGGAGGTGGATTAAGAATAGATTTTATGTGTATTTTAATATGGAAATACATGTCTAATCCTGGATGCGTCAACTCAGCATTAGACACAAATCTGTAATATACCCACATTACCCCATCCTCTCCAAAATACCTTCTTGGGGTAGGGACACAGAAAAGCTATAATGTCTAATAATCTTTTAACGCCTGGGTCTGGTTCTTTATGCTACTTCTTTCCAATGGGGGAGAGGGGAACTCACAAGTCCTCCCGTCTATTAATAATTACTTACCTTCTTACTGCTGCATTGGGGTAGGAGTGCTGCTATGAAAAGATACTAGCCAAAATAAAATACTGCAACCTGCCTGTGAGGTATTTTACTGGCCAGGTGTCAACTGTACCTGGGAGCGAGAAGACTGATACAGCAGAGAATTCACCTTCTCTGAAAGATTTATTACAGCGTTTTTTCTATTCACTATTGATTTATGCAAAGTTTGTTGAAACTTTAGTGACCATCTAAATTACGGGGATGGACAGTCTTGGATTACAGGTGTTTCCAGGATTTATATTTTTATGGCTTATTCTTAAAATAGGCTATACATATCTAATATGTGGGGGATGACATCGGCCCCCAGCACCAATCTGCTGTACAAGGCACTCTGTGTGGTCCACCCTGGGCCGCCAAAAACACATACAATTCCTTCAACTTTATTGGTGCCTAAAGTACACTGATACAGTTGAAATGCATGGTAGAGTAGGAAGCATTCGGCTTCTTGCTCTGCTATTCTGTAAACCACAAGCCACTTCAGGGCTGCTGGTTTACAAGGCACCAGGACCACAAGATTTCTGCTACCTGGCACAGACAGGCACAAGAATGTCGCAGCAGTCTCATCGCAGTCAACAAGCAGTGAGGAGAGACAGCAGCAGTGCAAGGTCTGTGCAGCACAGTATCACAGGCAGGTGAGTATAGCTTTTTTTTTTTTTTTTTTTTTTATTAGGTCAGTTCTTTTTAAGTGTGGCATAAAGGTCACATTAGGGGGGAGATCATTTATGTACGGGGAATAAAGAATCTAAGGGGCATTAGAGGGCATTATGACTATAAGTGGAAGATCATTTATATAAGGGCATATAAACAATATAAGAGGTCATTAGGAGCCATTATAATTATAAGGCTGGCCTGATTGAACGGCATGGCGTGCATGGGCAGCACACGGATGGCACATGGATGTCATCTGTGTGCCGGCTGTGCTTCTGCGGCCCCATTCATTCAATCAATAGGAGCCACGAAAGCATGGCTGCAAAACCGGACAGGAATAGGAACTGTCTTGAGTTTTGTGGCCTGGACTGTCGGCCTGCACACTGATTTGTGTAATACACGTTCATGTGCATGAGCCTATAAAAATGAATGTGTCAGTGTGCTATCCAGGAAAAATATGGATAACACACTGACCTACCCCACGGTTGACTGCAAGGGGCCTAAAGGGGAAGATCATTTATATAAGGGTGTATAAAGAATATAGGGGGCATTATTTATATAAGGTGTTGTTGGAGGCTTATAATTATAAGAGGTCATTATAGGGCTTTATGAGTATAACTGTGATCATTAATAGAAGGGGGCATTGGGGGGCAGTATTTATCTCAGAGAGCATAGTATAAGGGGACAATTGGGCAGTATTAAATTAAGGCTTTTATTACAGGTGCTTTCCAGCTAATTTTTGTTGATGATCAGTTCTAAGGATATCAGTGGGGTTATGACACTTGGGTCTCCCACTGTTCAGCTGTTTGAAAGGCCAAGTCGCACATGCAGGCACGGTGACCCCTTATCTGTTTATATTGCATGCTGTCTGTTTCATAGTGCCCGTGTGATGTAACTACAGCCTTATCCTATTACTTAACAATGAAGGATAAAGTAACCTTGACTCCCTCACATTCTTCACCCATATCTGTCTGGTCTTACTGTCTTAAAAAGTTGGCTGTACAAGTTGTTTATTGTGTATAAAAATGAGAATACGTGCAAAAATGGTAAAAACAGGGAGAGGTCATGGTTAGTATGAAACTACAAGGATTTATTCAAACATGGTTTCATATTGGTTCATAATGAGTATACATGTATGACTATATGAGGTTAACATACAAGATTAACTATAGAGTTACTCTAACAAGTGTATAGAACACAGCTGCAGTTACATTACATGGCCACTATGAAATGAATGATACAATGTAAACAGCGAAGGGGTCATAGCACTTGCACAAGTTCTGTGGTCCTCTTTCATGCAGCTGATCCGGGTGTCGGAATTCCACTGATTTTTTTTTTATTATTGGAAAAGGAGCCAAAGATTATTGCAAACTTTACAGAGATAAGTCACGGCTGGATGAAGTGGTCATGTCAGTTCAATCCAGATAGATACAGAAAATGTGAACGATTACAGTCAAAGAATGTTTTCTGTGCTGTAATTGTCTTCAGAGCCTGTATTTACCACTATATGGTCACCGTATAGTGATAATATCGGTATACCTGAGTTGGGGGCTCACTTGGAAGTGTTTGCCCCCTGTAGTGAACCCTAGCTATGCCTCTGCCTGGATATTTACACTATGTTTCACTAAACACTTAGCATTTACGCAAAACACTGGAGTGCCATGGACTTTCTACTGATGTTATATGGCTGTGATGGGCCCTCTCTCTGGCACCTCTTTATAGAGACCGTGTATGGTACATTTTGATTCCACGAACATGGTTATGGGTCTGGTAGATTACACTTGAAGAGGACAGTCATACAAGTTAAAGATGGTGACCTGCATTTTTTTTTTGCATGGGAAAGCAAATAGCTGTCAAAGTCATTCTCTAGAAGTAAAGATTTTTCCCTTTCTTGTGTATGTATATCTACTTCCCTGATAATAAAAATAAGGCAGCATAAAAAAAGAGTATGCCCCCCTGATTAATGTATTGGCACTCCAACATATCATAGATATCTCTGATAAATGGGAAAATATTTGTAAAGAAAGGACGTGATCATGACTATTTGTACATACATTATATAACATCATGATCCGTATAATGTTCACAATGTGACTACCTTCCAGTATATTAAACTGTAACCATCAATGAGACTATTAGAACAGTCCTACAGCGTTGTAACTACTGACACATGTTTTGAAGGAGCGATCTCTGCTTTACAGCTATTTTTTTTTTTTTACACAAATACTCCCAAATTTGTTAAGCCTCATTCCTGCATCAAGCAGATTTTTTCTTCAGCCATGGGGCTTTTCAGTCTCTCCGGCATTCATTTAGAAATTTAGGTCACTATACAAATTAGACAAGCTGAAATCTCTACGATTCTTAAGTATTTAAACTTGCTCGTACTTATATCAATTCTGCACTTAGGTAATTTCAGCTACTAGAGAATTCTGCTGGTAAATAATCTTCTTAAGAGGCAATTGAATGGCAGCTGCAGCATTGATTCAGAGATTTATGGGAAGGCAGGAATGGTAACACAGAAACCAGTTATAGTACATATTACTATAAGCATGTAAATTAATAAAAAAAACCTAAAATAATGCCCAAATTACAGTTGAAACACATGGGCTCCCTCATTTTTGTCCAAGTGATGTGGACAAAAATTGTAAAGTGGTCTCATCTTGTAGTTGGGTTCAAAGTGATAGTAGAATGCCAACCTACGTAGGTGGAATCAGTAAACCATCATAACACATTGGTGGCAAGTAGGGCTAATGCAAAACTACAATACAGTACACAAATACAGTTGTCAGTGGTTCTCACCCAGGGGCACTGGGACTGATGAACTGTGCACCCCTAACACAGGCACTATTGCTACTGTAGGACAGCACGGTGGCTCAGTGGTTCGCAGTACGGCCTTGCAACGCTGGAATCCTGGGTTCAAATCCCACCAAGGACAACATCTGCAAGGAGTTTGTATGTTCTCTCCGTGTTTGTGTGGGTTTACTCCGGTTTCCTCCCACACACCAAAGACATACTGGTAGGGAATATAGATTGTGAGTCCTATATGGGACAGTGACAGTCAATGTCTGTAAAGCGCTGTTGAATAAAATGGCACTATGTAAATAAGCATAATAAATCAAAATTTATACTAGGAAGGATATTATGCCACTGTTTCCCAACCTCATGACACCATGATCCAGCTGTTCTTCTGTAACATCCTTGCCCGTCTGCATGCTGTGGCGCAGGAGGCATGTCCCACTGTGATTCCTTCCTTTGTGTTCTTCTTGTATTGTCTGAAAACTGTCCTATTCCCTCACCTCTATAATTGATTTTCCAACACACCCATCTCCTTCACTGTGGTTTCCCTCTGCTCCTCTAATAGTTAATCCTAGCCTTACCTGTGTGATTGACAGCCTGTCTTCCTATCAAGTCTGGGGAGGGATCTTCCTTCCTATTTGTTTGCTCACATTCCCATTGGCGCTTGCTATTGCCTCGTGCTGGCTATTTACTCTTTGCTGTTTTGTAACCTGTATTCATATGCCTGACCTCTGGCTTTACCTCTGACTATTCTCTCGGATTTTGATTCTGTTCTGTGTTGCTCGACTGATACCAACCCCTTGGCTAGCTGACCTCCCTTTTGTAGTTGTTTGTCTTGTCTGCGATCTGTGTCATCACTTATATCTTAAGAAGGGATTGCTGCCGAGTTGTCGCCTAGGACAGTTCAGGCAAGTAGGAAGGGATGGGGGGGTTTAGCTTAGGGCTCACTGTCTTGTCATGCCCCTCCCCCCCAGGGTTCACCAGCAGCTACTGGGAAATTGCTCCTCTAGCAATTCCCTTACACCTTCCAAGAGTTCTCCCAGCAGAGCTAACTCCAATCCGCTACTGGACTCCGCATGGATCAGGAGAAACTCCTAAAACTAATATGTACATCTTAGTATTATTTGTTAAAGGGAAACTGTCATAAGGTTCATGCAGCCAAAACACGGAAAAAATTAAATACTGACAAGCTCCTTCATTACAAAGAACTGTGTTTACTCTGAAACTTTGTGACAGGCAGAAAAGGACCACTGGGAGGATCTTCTCTGCTCCGACTTCCCTTGATTGAACGATTGGTAACTATTTGTGTACAGGTTCCCTTTACTACTGTAGTATAAAACACCTATAATGGCAATGCTGTGTCTCAAATGAATAGCCATACCGATTTCATAACAGCATATACTGTAAAGATATAAGATAAATAATGATAAGTAATGGTACCGATTACAGATTACCTGTAGCTAGGAGACTGTGAAGGACCCCAACTCAAGTTTTGTGTATGGACTTTTCAAGGGGTGTGTGATGATTCCACTTAAAATGGCTATAACTCAAAGATGTATTTTGATCTCTTGGTATCGTATCTCCCTCTTAATTCTATGAAATTAAACTATGCATAGCTCTAATCCTAGGTGTATGTTATCAGTAGTGGCAACATTGTAACAATAGGGCTTTGTATCCATCCCAGAATGGCTCCATTGAATTCCTACATAGCCCTGAGTGATCAAATACCCATGCATTGTTCAGCCTGGGCTGTTAGATCAGACATGGTTGATAACATTGTGTCATTCCACTTAATCCCATCTTCTTACAAAGAATCTGGACTTGAGTGCGTTAATCAATCAGACTTGCTGTCGTCGGTGACCTCATTCTGGGTGGTGTAATCAAGGGTATAAAAGATGAGGTAAGAGGTCAGTGGGAGGAGATTGAGCTGAGACTACAAGGAGAATACTATGATGAGACTACAGAGAGACTACTGGGATAGACTGTGATGAGCATGCAGGCTGGAATGCTGTGTTGATGTTGCTGCCTCCACTGGTTATCCCCACATGCCATGTGTGAGGGTTGGATTATAGAGCCACATCCAGGATATGTGTGGTAAAGTAATTATTTCACTTTTATTCCCTTTTATTTTATTGTACTGTATCTTGTAACTAGTAACTGTTAATGCTTGCATATATCTACATATCTGTTCTGAACTGCATGTGTTAGATGTTAATACCGACCCATTTAGGGGTTAATAAATATACAAAATTTAGAAAGCTTGTCTTGTATTTATCTTGTGGACCCAGCACTCACTGGCGGTGAGTGTGGTTTTTATGAAAGAAGTCTCAGGTGTGGGCCAAAGCTGTGTTGGCGCACTGAGGATCTTTCACAGTGTGTGTACAAGATCCCATTTTGGGACAGCTGTAGCAAAAGTTTACTCTTAACGCATAAACAACACTGTGGAATATGGTGTTAACTCTTTCAGTGGATGTTCATTTGCTTTTGTTGCCATATGTGTAATGCAGTAAATTATCCCACTGCAGAAAGTTAAGATAAACGTTGTTACATCTGTACATGTTAAATTCAATGTTCACCCACAATGTTCACCCACAGGTCCCAAAACATGAGAGAAGGATACCGAGGCGTGTGAGTCATGATTTGTTGCCATGGAATGGCAATGCAAACCAATATCCACAACAGCCCTCTGGTGGGAGAGCGAAAGTAAGCAAGCACCTCTAAGGTCAACCCTACACATGTACTTTCCCAACTTTGAACTCCATATTGTCTAAGGCAGGCTGAACCAGGAATGCACACAGCGTTGAACCATTGTTTTTAGGACCCTACGCACAAATAGAAAAAATACAACATGTTATGGTGCTTTAAGGGGCCTAATTCTAATTTTACCACAAATGAATGAATTTACTAATAGAAATGTAAAAAAAAAAGATGAATAAACCTACATAAGCATAAAAGTAGACTAGGCAATAATATATTAACAGTCAACCATGAATAATACATAATAGAGAGACACATAAAAATATTAAAATTACTATAAATATAAGCATCTTACATGAAAAAACCGACATCAAAGAAATTTTTGCTGGCATAAACCCACTGAACTTATTAGTACTGCGAGGTAATGCAGAGAATATTGTGACCAAATAGAGATAACATCACATTTTAGTTCTTTCAATGGATCTGCTGCCTATTACAACAAAAATTAGCCCTAAGTCACCATAAGCAGAATGAAAGAGACCATGACACTTAAATATAGATAAGAGCCGGCAATGAACTTAATTAGTTCCTGACTGTGCCTGCTCAGTGCTGGCATTATGTGTTGTACTGCACTTCATGGAGGGGTATATCCAGCATTACAGAAGGATTGGAAATAATCCATTAACATTTGATATATTTTTCTTTCAAGGTAAAGGTCCTTGCATATTGCTGTAGCAAATGCAAGAATTCTGCGCAGTGGAAAATTAAGGAATTCCTTGGTAATAAGAGTGTTGTTTGATGGTTCTGCAGTCTGTGCCGCTATATCTAGTCATTGTTTAAGGCCCCAGAGGATCTTTTTGTTGAAAGGTCAGATTTCATGTTAAAGCACATTTTCTGCTATTTGTTCAGAAGTTTATATGGAACTGTGACTCTAGGTGTATTAAAACACTATTATTAATCTAAAAATTACATGATTTTCTATACGTAGTTTTTCTCAGCACCCATCAGTAAACCTTTGCATTGCAAGCTCTCAGGATTTTGGCTAGGATGTGAGTGGTTAAACAAAACATAGATGTACGGCACTCCAATTTAGTCGTGGATCCTGAGTAGGGTACCAACCCATCTGTACTCACAGAAAAGAACTTGGCACTCAAGAGGAATTATGCACTGAATAGTTATAATGTTTATATCAAAGGTAGCTATCCAAATAAAAGTAATGTTTCGTTCTTGACATTGACCATCAACAGGCACGGACTGAGCATGTCAGAAGAGCAACAGCTTGATACCAAACACTGTGGAAAAGCAAGAATACTCCCTATGTGGTTGGCATATCTGTTAACTAAAATGAAAAAAGGGCCCTGAGTTTTTTTATATTTATAATATCAACACTACTACTCTTGTCCTTGGAATTCATCTTGTATTGTAGCTCAATGCTCTTCACTTGTAATACTAGACAAGCCTATGGATAAGAGTGGCTGTGACAATTAGCGGGTTAGGGGTCTATTGTGTGACCTAACCAGTTTTACTTTAAGCCACTACTAAGGACATGGTCTGAGTGGCCTCTCTGGCCACCCTTTAACACCTATACCGCAATATGGACTTTGCTACAGTGAGATCACAAGGTCACTACTTCTTAGAGTGGTCCCATATAGGCAATGGCATGCCTAGAGCCAAGAGACACTGCTGAGAAGCCCCTATGATGTTTGTTACAGATATTGCAAAAATTTCGGGTTTGATAGATAGTATACTACCCACAAACTATTATTATACTCTGAGGTCTATTCAGATTCCAGAGTATAATGATCGGAGGCCCAGTGGAGGTGACAAACATAAAAAGCAGTGTTACTCACCTCTCTTGGGCTCTGGCGTGACTCCTCTTCAATGATTCCACAGATGTGGTTTACATCGGCATCATTATGCATCGTGACACTGGCTTGACTCACATGACGCCTGTGACATCACTAAAGAGGTCCGAAGACAGCAGGGAGTGCCGCCAAAGCCCAGGACAGGTAAGTAACACTGTTTTTTTATGCTCGCTCACCTCCCCTGGGTCTCCGACCATGATACTCGTGAATCTGAAGAGACCCCCAGAATATAATAGCAATTTCAGTTTGGATCCATTTGGTCCGAACGGAACCATCAGAAGAACCTTGCAAGATGAATCTTGCAGGATTCACCCAACAAATCCTCTCTCCAGGGGGCCCCATGTGTCCTATTTTATGTCGCTATCAGCGATGTCCTCACGCTGTTCAGCGTCAGTGATGTGATATGGGACACATGGGGTGCCCTGGAGGGCAGAAGGGGAAGTGGAGGCGGCTGTGAGCAGGAAGAAGGATTGGTAAGTAAATAGGGCCCATTACCTGCTGGGGTTACTCCAGCAGGTAATGGTCTATTAAAAAAAAAAAGCAGCAGGGGCCCACCAGGCCCCCTAAGGTCACAGGCCCCGTAGCAGCCACTATGGCTGCTATAGCAATAGTTACGCCACTGGGTATGTATTTGGATTCTGTTTGCACTGCCTCATGCAGTTTTTACTATGGGTCAGCCAGACCTTCTCCCTATTTCTATCAATCAATGCTTCCCTGTTGAATTAAAGTATTTTATGAGTCTGAAACATGTGTATTGAAAGACTGAAGATTTTCTGGATTCACTCCACCTCTATTAAATGCCATGACTGCGAGGTACTAATTCAATTAGAATTTTAAGTTCTTTATTCTATGCATTTCTCTTTAAATGACACAGCATCAATGTTACCACAATGTAAAGCTTTAATGTATTCTTCTACTCTATTGGAAAATGGTGTCCAATAGTAAGCAGTGTATATAGCCTGTGGTTAAACATGTCATTTCTCTCCACAGCGTTTGTTATAAGCTGTCATTTTGACATGAATTGGTTATAAACGTACTGAATGATCGTACAGTATTATGTGATACGCTTGTACACTTCTTTATTTCTCAGTACCACAGCACTATATAATGACATTTACTGTAGCTGTATTTTCATTGTATAGCGGCAGTATATCCAGCCCCCAGAGATATATTATTCTTGTGTCTTATATAGTAGGTCATCTGCTAATCACCTCCTGGGAGTCCCTTTTGGCTTTAAAGCTATTTTAGGAATATTATGAAGATAAAACGCCATAGTCTGATGTATCTTGCATGTTGCCTAGAGCACAGTTACTGCGTACATTCAGTTTGACTCATTCTAGAATCATATAGGAATAATTTCTCAGGATTACTTGTGCACTATAGCAGTTGGGTATTATGTGGGGGGAATTAGATTTTATTAGATGCACAGCCATCAAGATGTGCAATTGGATGGTGTATACAATGCAACATTTTTTATCCAGGGGTGTATGGTTCATGGATGGATGGATGGACATGTCATACACTAACTGTGATGGACTGTTGGACTTAGTAATTTGACTGATTTACTGCATTACTAGTCAACATGGCCATAAACCTTATACAACATATATAAAATATATATATATATATATACAGTACAGACCAAAAGTTTGGACACACCTTCTCATTCCAAGAGTTTTCTGTATTTTCATGACTATAAAAATTGTAGATTCACACTGAAGGCATCAAAACTATGAATTAACACATGTGGAATTATATACTTAACAAAAAATTGTGAAACAACTGAAAATATGTCTTATATTCTAGGTTCTTCAAAGTAGCCACCTTTTGCTTTGATTACTGCTTTGCACACTCTTGGCATTCTCTTGATGAGCTTCAAGAGGTAGTCACCTGAAATGGTCTTCCAACAGTCTTGAAGGAGTTCCCAGAGATGCCTAGCACTTGTTGGCCCTTTTGCCTTCACTCTGCGGTCCAGCTCACCCCAAACCATCTCGATTGGGTTCAGGTCTGGTGACTGTGGAGGCCAGGTCATCTGGCGTAGCACCCCATCACTCTCCTTCTTGGTCAAATAGCCCTTACACAGTCTGGAGGTGTGTTTGGGGTCATTGTCCTGTTGAAGAATAAATGATAGTCCAACTAAATGCAAACCGGATGGAATAGCATGCCGCTGCAAGATGCTGTGGTAACCATGCTGGTTCAGTATTCCTTCAATTTTGAATAAATCCCCAACAGTGTCATCAGCAAAGCACCCCCACACCATCACACCTCCTCCTCCATGCTTCACGGTGGGAACCAGGCATGTATAGTCAATTCATTCACCTTTTCTGCGTCGCACAAAGACACGGTGGTTGGAACCAAAGATCTCAAATTTGGACTCATCAGACCAAAGAACAGATTTCCACAGGTCTAATGTCCATTCCTTCTGTTCTGTAGCCCAAACAAGTCTCTTCTGCTTGTTGCCTGTCCTTAGCAGTGGTTTCCTAGCAGCTATTTTACCATGAAGGCCTGCTGCACACAGTCTCCTCTTAACAGTTGTTGTAGAGATGTGTCTGCTGCTAGAACTCTGTGTGGCATTGACCTGGTCTCTAATCTGAGCTGCTGTTAACCTGCGATTTCTGAGGCTGGTGACTCGGATGAACTTATCCTCTGCAGCAGAGGTGACTCTTGGTCTTCCTTTCCTGGGGCGGTCCTCATGTGAGCCAGTTTCTTTGTAGCGCTTGATGGTTTTGGCCACTGCACTTGGGGACACTTTCAAAGTTTTCCCAATTTTTCGGACTGACTGACCTTCATTTCTTAAAGTAATGATGGCCACTCGTTTTTCTTTACTTAGCTGCTTTTTTCTTGCCATAATACAAATTCTAACACTCCATTCAGTAGGACTATCAGCTGTGTATCCACCTGACTTCTGAACAACACAACTGATGGTCCCAACCCCATTTATAAGGCAAGAAATCCCACTTATTAAACCTGACAGGGCACACCTGTGAAGTGAAAACCATTTCAGGTGACTACCTCTTGAAGCTCATCAAGAGAATGCCAAGAGTGTGCAAAGCAGTAATCAAAGCAAAAGGTGGCTACTTTGAAGAACCTAGAATATAAGACATATTTTCAGTTGTTTCACACTTTTTTGTTAAGTATATAATTCCACATGTGTTAATTCATAGTTTTGATGCCTTCAGTGTGAATCTACAATTTTTATAGTCATGAAAATACAGAAAACTCTTGGAATGAGAAGGTGCGTCCAAACTTTTGGTCTGTACTGTATATATACAGTACTGTATATATCATGAGAAAGAACATTGGTTGCTTATGTGGTTATAGTACATGTTACCATCACTTCTACATCTACAAACTGGTGATAGTACATAGTTGATGGTACAAGTTACAGTGCCTTGCGAAAGTATTCGGCCCCCTTGAACTTTTCAACCTTTTGCCACATTTCAGGCTTCAAACATAAAGATATAAAATTTTAATTTTTTGGTGAAGAATCAACAAGTGGGACACAATCGTGAAATGGAATGAAATTTATTGGATATTTTAAACTTTTGTAAAAAATAAAAAGCTGAAAAGTGGGGCGTGCCAAATTATTAAGTTAAGTTAAGTTAACACTTTGTAGCGCCACCTTTTGCTGCGATCACAGCTGCAAGTCGCTTAGGGTATGTCTCTATCAGTTTTGCACATCGAGAGATTGAAATTCTTGTCCATTCTTCCTTGGAAAACAGCTCGAGCTCAGTTAGGTTGGATGGAGAGCGTTTGTGAACAGCAGTTTTCAGCTCTTTCCACAGATTCTCGATTGGATTCAGGTCTGGACTTTGACTTGGCCATTCTAACACCTGGATACATTTATTTGTGAACCATTCCATTGTAGATTTTGCTTTATGTTTGGGATCATTGTCTTGTTGGAAGATAAATCTCCGTCCCAGTCTCAGGTCTTTTGCAGACTCCAACAGGTTTTCTTCCAGAATGGTCCTGTATTGGGCTCCATCCATCTTCCCATCAATTTTAACCATCTTTCCTATCCCTGCTGAAGAAAAGCAGGCCCAAACCATGATGCTGCCACCACCATGTTTGACAGTGGGGATGGTGTGTTCAGGGTGATGAGCTGTGTTGCTTTTACGCCAAACATATCGTTTTGCATTGTGGCCAAAAAGTTCGATTTTGGTTTCATCTGACCAGAGCACCTTCTTCCACATGTTTGGTGTGTTTCCCAGGTGGCTGGTGGCAAACTTTAAACGAGACTTTTTATGGATATCTTTGAGAAATGGCTTTCTTCTTGCCACTCTTCCATAAAGGCCAGATTTGTGCAGTGTACAACTGATTGTTGTCCTATGGACAGACTCTCCCACCTCAGCTGTAGATCTCTGCAGTTCATCCAGAGTGATCATGGGCCACTTGGCTGCATCTCTGATCAGTCTTCTCCTTGTTTGAGATGAAAGTTTAGAGGGACGGCCAGATCTTGGTAGATTTGCAGTGGTCTGATACTCCTTCCATTTCAATATATGATCGCTTGCACAGTGCTCCTTGGGATGCTTAAAGTTTGGGAAATCTTTTTCTATCCAAATCCGGCTTTAAACTTCTCCACAACAGTATCAGAGACCTGCCTGGTGTGTTCCTTGGTCTTCATGATGCTCTCTGCGCTTTAAACAGAACCCTGAGACTATCACAGAGCAGGTGCATTTATGCGGAGACTTGATTACACACAGGTGGATTATATTTATCATCATCAGTCATTTTGGACAACATTGGATCATTCAGATATCCTCACTGAACTTCTGGAGTGAGTTTGCTGCACTGAAAGTAAAGGGGCCAAATAATATTGCACGCCCCACTTTTCAGTTTTTTATTTTTTACAAAAGTTTAAAATAACCAATAAATTTCATTCCACTTCACAATTGTGTCCCACTTGTTGTTGATTCTTAACCAAAAAAATTTAAATTTTATATCTTTATGTTTGAAGCCTGAAATGTGGCAAACAGTTGAAAAGTTAGCACGGTGGCTCAGTGGTTAGCACTGCAGCGCTGGAGTCCTGGGTTCGAATCCTGCCAAGGACAATATCTGCAAGGAGTTTGTATGTTCTCCCAGTGTTTGCATGGGTTTCCTCCCACACTCCAAAGACATACTGATAGGGAATATAGAGTGCGAGCCCTATATGGGACAGTGACTGTAATGTCTGTAAAGCGCTGTGGAATATGATGGCGCTATATAAGTAAGCATAAATAAATAAAAGTTCAAGGGAGCTGAATACTTTCGCAAGGCACTGTACATACAGTGGGGAAAAAAAGTATTTAGTCAGCCACCAATTGTGCAAGAACTCCCACTTAAAAAGATGAGAGAGGCCTGTAATTGACATCATAGGTAGACCTCAACTATGAGAGACAGAATGAGAAAACATATCTAGAAAATTACATTGTCTGATTTTTTAAGAATTTTTTTGCAAATTATAGTGGAAAATAAGTATTTGGTCACCTACAAACAAGCAAGATTTCTGTCTCTTACAGACCTGTAACTTCTTCTTTAAGAGGCTCCTCTGTCCTCCACTCATTACCTGTAGTAATGGCACCTGTTTGACATTGTTATCAGTATAAAAGACACCTGTCCACAACCTCAAACAGTCACACTCCAATCTCCACTATGATGAAGACCAAAGAGCTGTGGAAGGACACCAGAAACAAAATTGTAGACCTGCACCAGGCTGGGAAGACTGAATCTGCTATAGGCAAGCAGCTTGGTGTGAAGAAATCAACTGTGGGAGCAATAATTAGAAAATGGAAGACGTACAAGACCACTGATATTCTCCCTCGATCAGGGGCTCCACGCAAGATCTCACCCCGTGGGGTCAAAATGATCACAAGAACGGTGAGCAAAAATCCCAGAACCACACCGGGGGGACCTAGTGAATGGCCTGCAGAAAGCTGGGACTAATTGTCAGTAACACACTACACCGCCAGGGACTCAGATCCTGCAGTGCCAGACGCGTCCCCCTGCTTAAGCTGGGAGAAGGGTGCACTAAGGGGCATAATCTTCAGATGCTGCATGACCAGAAAGCCACATTACCTTAACTACAGTGTTTGGATGTAGAGCTAGTACAGCATTCTGAAACTTTGCCCCAAGCAAAGTAAATAGGTACACTACTATACCCAGCTCTAAGTATTGTCACCTACATCCTGCTGCACCAGCTGTTAGGCAATACAACTGACTTGGTAACAAAGTTAATACAAAAGAATAAATAATACATAAAAGTACAGTCAAGAGGATTTATCATACATAAATAAACCAGGTGTTGAGAAGAATGGATTTCAATAAGCAATATGTCTGATCCCTTGGTTCTCAGGGGAGAAGTCACTTCCAGAGATGTTCAGCAGAGGCTTACTCCCAACTCCATATTGAGATCTAACTAATGTGTATGACAAAGGTGGTGGCAGAGGGACAGAAGAAATAGTTGTCGAATATACGTGACCAAACAATCAATATTTAGTAATTAAGATTTATTTACTTAGGCCCAGTTCACATCTGCGTTCGGGTTTCCGTTCGGGGAAGTCCACTTGGGAACCCCCCAAATGGAAACCTATATGCATAAAAAAGCTGTTTACCTGGGAAACCCACGGACCAAGCAGCACTTTCTTCTCTGGTTGTTTTGTGCAGAAACCAAGCGGAAACCACACGGACCCCATTATAGTCTATGGGGTCTGCGGGTTTTCCAGGTAAACCGCTTTTTTATGTGTATAGGTTTCCATTCGAGGGTTCCCCAAGCGGACTTCCCAAACAGAAAACTGAACGCAGATGTGAAGCGGGCCATACAGAGGAAGTCCTGATATGTGTGTCATGAGATGACCAACATTTCAAAACAATATTGGTTTGTGATATTTTATCATAAGATGTTTATGTATATGTATGTATATGTATTTATATCTGGCCAATGGTTATGGGAACTAGACTTTTCAGAAAGAATATAGATCCAGAACTTTGTCCAGTTACCATATTTGGAGTTGGGGAGGATTTTCTTTCCTCTGATGGAGCAATTGGCATCCATCTTATGCAGATTTTGTCTTCCTCTGGATCAACTTGGTAGGTTTATAGGTTTGACTTGAAAGATTTGTGTCTTTATTCAGTCTTATTAACTAAGTTGCTGGGCTGCAACATTGTATTGAATTGGTTACATGATACATTGGACTCCTTACACAAATTTGAGAAGAGGTAAGGGTGTACACATCTGTACTGGCATCTTTCTGTTTTGTTGCAGCAGACATTTTATGCAGAAGTGACAACAGAATGTGCAGCCATACTGGTTTCCTGCTTTGAATAATTAGTACAGATTCAATATGTTGTTGGTATCACAACTTCAAACAGTTATGTCTAAATTGTTTTAATGTAATGGTTGGTGTGCCCGTCTCTAGCTTATCTTACTTAGTTCTAGTAACTTTAGTAATAATGATTGGGTGGTGAATTGGAGCAGGCAAGTGATCCTGGGGTACAAAGGCTCAGCATGTGTGGTGCAATATACAAGGCACATAGAGCTGATACGGGTTACAGTTGATATGTGACTTGCTATACCCTCAATATTCAGTATTATGCCATGCATTAAATTAGAACACCCTGCTTCACACATGCCATGCAAGGCATTACATGCTGACCAAACATTCCTAATTCGTGCCTTGCCCCACTTATCCTAATCTCTTTTTAAAGATTAATAATAAAAAATAAACACCAGATATAGATAGTGGAAACGTAAAGAAAAGCAAATCTGACATTTTCAAGAGTTGACATTTCTTATTATATTTTGATTCCATTGTCTGCATAAGTCTTCTTTAATGTGTTCTCCCAAAATGAGATCCTAACTAATGCTAAATGTGTAAAGCTCTTAATGCCTTCCACATCTGAAAAAAATCTGACAGCTCAAAATAATCAGGAACTTCAAACAACATTTTATGAGTCACGCACAGATTTTATTAGTTACCCTCTGTACTTTGATTTGTGATGGGAATCATATTGCTACTTGTATAGTCTAATGTTCCTACTACTTGCTTGAAGAATGTTTAGTCTTTCATAATGGTTAATTATTCATATAAAGTATCGCTTGTAATTCAAATCATCTGCATGTGGCGGCCAAATTTACATTTTCATTTATCTAGAATTACCAGGTCATGGTAAATTCAATGCTGAAGTATTGAGCACTTTACATCCAAGCTCTGCCGGCAGTATAGGGGTTAAGTCTAAGAAGTAAACCCTATAGAAAAACTTTGCCTTGAATTCTGCTGGAATTCATATAGGATCAATGTCCTGCTGAGATGAAGAGGGTTTAGCGCAGGGTCATGCTGAGTCACTGACAACTAGGAGTTCAAATCAAACAGAAGAGACACTGGAGATCCCGATGTCGGTCACCGCACACTCTCACAGTAACATAGACAACAGTAGTCATAATGTGGAGGAGGAATTTATAAAGTCCCAGTGATTCTAGGTGAATTTTCAGCCAGTGTGTGTATAGAGTAGAGTAGAAGGCCCAGGCAGAACTCTCCCACTGTGAGACCGTCAGGAGCTCCTTGCACTCGGGGCAGGGTTCTGCTATGCTTGGTCGTTTCAATTGATCTTCTAACAATCCTCATGTTTTGGATGAGAAATGCGTTGGGATGGAAGGAGATATTAACAGGGCAACTTTAGGGTCAGCATTGAGACCGCCCTTGTAAGGGCTAGAGTAAAGGGTGACAGGGTTGCACAGGGTCAATCTCCTGCACCCATCCTTGGTTCCCTTTTTGTTTGGATAAATTGTGGCCCTAAAGGTGGGGTATGACACCCTTCATCTGGAACAGGTAAGAGCGTTCCAATTATTTTCTGATTTTTATACCATCCAATCATTGGGGTTAATTATATTTTAGATGATTATTAAATGTTACATTTTATTTGTCATATAATTGTGGATCTTTGCTTGCTTGTATTAAGAATTTTTGATCCATGAGAAATTAAGAACCCTTTTTCTCATTTGTGCTATTGTATATTATCTCCCAGTGATTGCATTTAATTGGGTGCACGTTCCGGATGGGACCGATCACTTTCCCAATATTTTGTATTATTGAAGAAGTAGAACAGAACACCAGTTTTGGGTTTGCTTCTTAATTCTGGTTTTATTGTAATCTCATCATCTGATCAGTACATGTGTTCAAAATACAATTTCAGGTGTCAAGTGCTAGATATCAATGAAACATTTTGGGAAAATATCTGGACATAACAATATGTAATTTATGTACTGTTTATATATATTGTTTACACCCACGGTTCCCCCAGTCATATTGCAGCTGTAGAATGATGGGAGCACCACAGTCAATGATCCTGTTATTTGTAAGTTCTGTAAATTGCTATATGACTTTCTCATAAAAATATAATATTTTTTTGTTTCTACTAGAAGCACTATATCAACTAATATAGTAGTTTAGTAGTGAAACCAAGCCCATGTGGTAGTGGCAGCTTACTGTAAATGATGCACTTAATTTATTGTTCTGCTTCAGCGATAAAAGTCTGTTAGGCCTGAGGCAAAATTTTACTGTCAACTACCTCTTCTTTGTCTGCGATCATTCATTGTTTATTGGTACAATAAAATTTGCTGCATGCCTTTTATTTTCTGCTCATGTGTCGTGTTAGCAGAGCATACAATGCCAAAGTCATTGCCCAGTACAATGTATTTTCAGAGGATTTAAAAGCATCTTATTTATATGAGATTGTTTCAGTGTGCATGATGGACACATGCGAAACATGTATAAAAAAAATAATTGGTAACTTGTAATATATGACATTGATGAAGTCACCTGTATATCACAAACATAGGAAGAATATCAAATCTATCAGACGGAGGAAGCTACGCCTGTGTCCATTACTCTACTACCATTCTTACAATGGTTGACAGCAATGAGCTGTAATAACAGCAGCTTTACAGCTTCTGTCTGACAATGGCTGTCGCTCATTTATGAAGGAGCAGAAGTCAGAGCAGGAGTGGGGTTGTAGAAAAATAGAAGTGTTGTTAGTTTGGCCTACGGACTCCACAGCCCTGAATATACATTTCTAGTTATAAGTTTATCATGTAATTATTCATTGTATTCAGGTTATAGTAAAGTATATTTTATCCATGGTCCTCCTCAACTCCACCACAGTAACTCACCATCAAGAAGCTCTACCATACCTCCCAACCATCCCGCATTCAGCGGGACAGTCCCGGATTCTAGATCCTGTCCCGTTGTCCCAGTCGGCGGGAGGTATGTCCTGGTATCAACTCATCTGTGTCTGGAGGATGCAGATAAGTTAAATATAATGGTGAAGCAGGAGCCGTCCGCAGACAGCTTCTGCCTCACCACTCTGTGTGAAGCACTTCCCTGTGTGCTCAGGCCCTGGGAGCTGTAGGCACGGAGTGATGACATCACTCACATCGCACCTGCAGCTCCCTGAACACTTCGGAAGAACAGACTTCTGCAGAGCAGCAGGGGAGTGAGGAGAGGTGAGTATCAGAGTTTTTATTATGTTAAACTGGTGGCAGATGAAGGTGGGACATTAAACTTGGGGCAGATGAAGGGGGACATTAAACTGGGGGGAGAAGAAGAGGAACATTAAACTAGGGGGCAGATGGAGGGGGGAATTAAACTGGGGACAGATGAAGGGGGACATTAAAATGGGGGCAGCTGGAGGAGACATTAAACAGTGGGGGTCGCTGGACAGGGACATTAAACTAGGGCAAGTTGGAAGGGGACATTAAACTGGGGGAAACTGAAGGAGGAAATTAAACCGTGGGGGTAGCTGGAGGGGGGATATGTCTGCCTCTAGTTGACACCAGTTTAATGTCACCCTCCAGCTACCCCCACATTTTAATGTCCTCCTCCATCTGCCCCAGTTTAATGTCCCCCTCTAGTTGCCCCCAGTTTAATGTCCCCCTCCAACAGCCCCCAGTTTAATGTCCCCATCCAACTGCTCCCACGGTTTAATGTCCCGCTCCAGCTTCCCCAGTTTAATGAACCCCTCTAGTTTTCCCCAGTTTAAACTGGGACACCAGGAGAGGGATTTCATACTGTGGGGCAGTTGGAGGGTAACATTATAATGTGGGGGCATATAATGTTAGAGTAACCGTAGGAGCATTATATTGTCTGGGCACATCGAAAAATGGATGAGAATGGATGGAGTCAACATAGAAATGGGTGGAGCTAAATTTGCGCACTGCACATTCTGTCCCTTTTTCTATCCTTTGAAAATTGGGAGGTATGGCTCTACTTTCCCGAGAATGTAGTGTTCTCAGAATAGACAACTCAACAATAATCTGAAAGAATCCTGAAAAATTACATTAATGACTCAGAACCGACACCAGTCCTAAAAAAAAATGACCACTTGAGGTATCATATTCCAAAATGTGTTTAAAATGTTACTTATAGCTATTTACAAATACATAGGGAAGCAAGGATTTATGAAATCTGTTATGCCATTTTTGTGGTGTAAAATACTCGCAAATCAGTGATTAGCAACTGTTTAACACCACTAAAATAGTTGCAAGTGACGTTTTTGTGCCAGCCTCAGCAGTTTTCCGAAATTGGATCTATGGCAACCCCGCAGTTGCTGTAGATTTTTGTCTGGATGCAAGGGCGCAGAGGAATAAGCCACTATACTTGATGGGGACAACTTCATCATTAATTTTTTAGCGCCCTGCACTGGTATGAGGAAAATCAACACCAGCATAAAATATACCAGCCCATAGTGTGTTAAATTTCTTCATAGTTTATTTCCGCAGCAAAGCCACTTCTGCTAGTTAGCATTCGCTTCTTCCTCTGACAGTGCTGCTGGCTGTATCCATAAAATGGACACAGAAGTTCTGAAGTGGATGCTAAGTGGGGATTGTGGCTTCATTGCAGGTATACTCTGAGCAGAAATTCAACGCTTTATGTGTTAGTGAGTTGTCTCTAGTAATATTTTAAGCACATTTGGAAATATCATGCGTAAAGTGGCCAAGCCCTTTATGCTATGAGGTCCTAAATAAAATAATCTTCTTCTGTTTTGCTGTTTTTTGAGCCAAAGTCAGGAGTGGCTTTAACAGAAGTGACTCATCTCAGTACTTCCTATATATTTTCCATTCTTTTTCAAGCAACTTTAGACTTTGGCTCATAAAACACAAATGTAAAATCTGCAACAAAAATGCTGCGTTTCTGCAACGTGGGGCCTAAGCCTAAGGGTTTTTTTTTCTATTTTTCTATTAATAACATTCAAGTGTTTTCCATCAGAAAGGATCGACATGCAGTTGATAGCTATACCTGGCTACAGTAGATGTGGCTATACCTGGCACTGCTGTTTAAGCCTTTTCAATAGGATAGGCACAGTCAGCCTTACAAAATGTGACTATGTAAACCATAAAAGGGCAGTGTGTCAAGGCATCCTTGTTTATATCCAGAGGCTGAAAAAAATGAACCCACATTAAACGTCAATAAATTTCTAGCTGGTGAGACTGTTCTAGTTAGATGCTTCTCATCAGAAGTACTGCCATCTCATCCAGTGAAACTAAAATTTTTTGGACAAAGAAAGGGTTATTCTGTGGGAATGGAACCTAGAGACCTCCCCTTACCTCAGCTCAATGGACTGATTGCTGCACCTTTATCAGCAAGGGCAGTTGGCAGGTTATCCTTAAGGAGCCTTCTCCAAGATTTTACATAGAACATATTTGATCCCCTCTACATTGCACAGTTTTTGCCCTACGGTTTACTTCCTTTCTTTTTGGGGCTTTAATTCTCTGGGTGATACTCTTCATGTCTGGTGCACCTGCCCTCTAGTCTGTCACTAGACTCCTAGGACTGTCGATACCATTGACTGCACCAGTCTTTCTACTCGGCCTTAAAGGGGTTGTCCAGGATAAAGTACAAATTAACCCCTAAACTAAACCCCCTCCCCCCATAACTTCTAATTTACTTATATTAAAAATAATGTATAATTACCCACACTTTCTGATAACCCGATGACGCTGCGTTTCACCGCTTCCAAAACGGAACGTCACGAGTACTCTCCCCCCCCCCAACCCCATCAATACCTTCCTGTCCTCCCCACTACAAGAGCTTGCACAGTCTGGAGGTGCCTGCGAGACATGCGCAGTAGAGATGGCACTCCATCTCTACTCCGCAGGCCTCACAGGTACTTCCGGTCTGTGCACGGGCTAGGAGAGATGAAGAGAAGCATCTCCAGCATGCGCACAGTGAAGGAGAAAGGGGGAGCCGTCTCCCAGAGAGGAAGCCTGGTAAGTATGATCCGGTGGGTGGGGGTGGGCTTAGTTAGTTACTTGTGAAGGGCTAGCAGTGGGCAGGATAGTTTATCTAGGAAGACAGGGAGAGGGGTGTATCAGAGTGAGATAGGAGGGGGGAGCAGTGAGAGGGAGATAGTGTGGAAGGTACACAGGAAGCTACATAGCAGGAAGCTAACACAAAGTAAACAAATGCAGAAGATGTCAGGAGCACCCACAGACACCCAGAAACCACTGCTAAAAGTATATGAGTGTACTTTTGACCCATTAAAACCCATTTAACCCACTAACAGACCTTTTAAAAAAAAAGATTTTTGGCCGGGAAAACCCCGTTAAGCCAACTGCTTTTCGGTATGCACAATACAAAATGTTTCAATATATATTGATAGCAGTGAGAATCCATATTGCTTTCAACTGGAAAAAACAAATCTTTCTTTGATGGAGGTCATTGGACATTTATACAAGATCATGTTCCATGAAAAAATTGATGCCACAATATCTGATACCCACCTGCATTTCGGCAAGGTTTGGCCTCCCTGGGTTAACAGGTCCAATATCCCAGGCCTATCATACTGTTTCCAACTTTGATACAATACTGAGTGTGAGTGTTATGTTTCTCCCTAAGCAGGGTCTTCCATTCCCTCCTCTCCCCGACCTATGCTCCTAGACGCTGTTCACCCCTTCCTTTGTGTTCATTTCTGGTTATGTACCTTTTTACCCCTTTTAAGCTCTAATGTTCGGGTTTGCATTGTTTTATTCCTGTATTACACTTTGTACAATCCACTGTTTATATTATTGTCATTTCACTACCTCTATTTTGTACTTTATGCTGTTATACAATAAATACTCTTGAAACTAAGGGGTATTCTGAGACTTAAAGTGTACCTCCAAATATAAAACAACTATTCATGAATGAATAGTGCAAGTGAATATTATAAGCCCTTGCGGGCAGGGCCTTCTATCCCACTGTGCCAGTTGGTCACATATCTGTTTTGTATATCTGGTGTACCGTATGTAAACCCTCAAATGTAAAGCACCATGGAATTAATGGTGCTATATAAATAAATAAATAATAATAATAATATGAGAAATTTTGTAGTACATTTTAATACAGAAAAAGTTTCTATCTCCATTCATCAAGCTGAGTTATTTCTACCATAGAAGTCTATGGAGAGCAGAGGGTGGAGGTGGAGACTGCAGCTCTAAACTCAGTGACATGGTGTGCAGGGTGTTGGTACCTCACTGATTTGATATTTATGACTTATGCTTAGAATAGATCATCAATACTTGTAGCCTAGAAAAACCTTTAAAATAACCCACAAGCAGAGTATATTAATACAGGTATTGACAGAACAGATCTATATACTAAACAGTGTAAACGCAGTGTAAATTTCACTATACAGTAATACAGATCACTATATTATGGAGTATTCATATCATTATTAAACATGATTCACAATGCATTTCTTGTCTTCAACAGTGTTTGACATTTAAGCATTTGCATCTGGAAATCCCAGTCATTGTACTAAGGTGCAAAACATAGGATTAACTTCACTAATATTTTATTATGTGAGTGATAAATCAGAGGATGTATTGGATCAGAGAACACAAGCCAGTGCAGGAAGGTTGCTGCAAGCTCCAGCGACCTCACATGTTGTATGGAAATCACCGGAGCCCTGGTTGCCTGGTTCAGCTGTGGTTGCTATAGGGATGAAATCATATGAGTATTCCATCTGCCGAAAGAGGGACGGCTTGGAAACCCCCATCACATATGATGCATGAAGAAAGTAAGAAGATAACTCACCTTGCATTCAGTCCCAACTTTCATAAACTACTGTATGACTATGGTTATAAAAAGCATATGATACAGATGATAGCGGGTACAGAACAGAGAGCAGAGTAGTCATCCTAATAATAAACCAGATGTGATAATAAATGTTCCTGCTACACCTTCTTTATTTGTAAGATATAGCACACCCTTTTCAGTAGAAACTGGAAACATGGTGTATTAGATGGGTGCTCTGTGTACCCAGCATATTACTAATATTGTATAGAAAGTAATTAAAGGAGTTATGCATAAAAATGGTTTATCCTCTATTCATAGGACCTGAGACCAGTGGTGAACCTAGCCTCTTTGCTGCCTGAGGCGGACTATAGAAAGACGCCCCCCCCCCCCCCCAAAAAAAAAAACAAGAAAAAAACTGAGTTTCCATGCTACTAGTTTAACACACTGTTATCGTCGCACAATATACACAATACACAAAGTTATAAAACAGTTTTTAAGAATTCTTCTTCCTGTATTACTTCAGTATCAGATCAACAACACGGCATTAACAATGAAAGTAACTTCACACATCTTCTGCTTGGTGGATGGACGAGCCCACGTGGCCCCCATTCTCTATAATAGGAGCCCGCAGATAGCTGAGTACTGGACTTCGGGTATCTTTGGCACTCCCATTAAAGTGAATGAGAGCCACGCGGGTTCGTCCATCCACCAAGTGACACACCTATATATATGGCTGCAGCCAGGCTGGATTCCCACCTAGTGGGGGGAAAAACCCAATTCTCAGGCTCAGTGGGGGTCTCAGCAGACAGACCCCCATCACTCAGGTATTTATCCTCTATCATTTAGGTGAATACAGTGCAGTAACATTCTGTGATTTACAGGTGACGTCTCTGACTAATCCTTCACATTTCCCTTCTCTTCCCTCTGGACCGCCATGATCACTTCTTCCAGCTGTGACTTGTCTCTGTAAAGGTTGCAACACAGACGTCTTTGGCTCCTCACTTTTTCCAGGCATCCAACCCACATTGTCCTCACCTACACAAAGCCCCCATTCTGCTGCTACCCCCAATTATATAATATATGATATAACCCCCCATAATGAATAATACCCCCAAGTGCATCTTTATATTAATAACATCCGTATGTACCCTGTATAAATAGTGCCCCTTATTAATAATACCCCAGGTGTTAACTAATTAAAAGGTTTTCCAAGTCATTAATAAACTAATCAGTGGGGTTCAAAAACCCAGGACCCCACTGATCAGCTGTTTGAATGGAACCTGTGTAAGCGCTGTGACCGCTTCTCTGTTTACAAAGTGTAATTCATCTCATAGCGGCCATGTAATGTAACTGCAGCCTCGTCCTGTACATGTCTACAGTATGTGACAAGGCTACAATTACATCACACGGTCACTATAAACAGACGGCGTATAATATAAACAGGTGCCATAGCCCATGTTTATAGCGCCCCATTTACACACATTATAATGTTCCACAGCAGCCCCTGCACACAGTATTACACAGTGTTATGGCCCGCAGCGGCCCCTGCACACTGTATTATGCCTCTCAGCGGCCCCTGCACACGGTATTATGCTCCACAGTGGCCCCTGCTCACGGTATTATGCCCCGCATTGGCCACTGCACACGGTATTATGTTCCACAGCAACTCCTGCACACAGTTTTATGCCCCATATTGGCCCCTGCACACGGTATTATGCTCCACAGTGGCCCCAGCACACGGTATTATGCTCCATAGTGGCCCCTGCACTGGTATTATGCTCTATAGTGGCCCTTGCACTGGTATTATGCTCCATAGTGGCCCCTGCACTGGTATTATCCTCCATAGTGGCCCTTGCACTGGTATTATGCTCCATAGTGGCCCCTGCACTTGTATTATGCTCCATAGTGACCCCTGCACCCGGTATTATGCTCTATAGTGGCCCCTACACTTGTATTATGCTCCAGAGTGGCCCCTGCACAGGGTATTATGCTCTACAGTGGTCCCTGCACAGGGTATTATGCCCCATAGTGGCCGACCCATGAACTATTATTATACTCTGGGGTCTTTTCAGACCCCAGAGTATAATGATTGGAGACCCAGGGGAGAATACAAACATAAAAACCAGAGTTACTTACCTATCCTGGACACCGGCACTCCTTGCAGCTTTCGGCCCTGTTTAATTGCGCAAACACGTCACGTGATCAGGCCGGCGATGTGACCTGATGACGTTACCAGAGGCCTCAAGCCTGCTTGGAGTTACATCGGATCGCAGGAGGTGAGTAACACTGGTTTTTATGTTCCCTCACCAACCCTAGGCCTCCGATTATTATACTCCGGGGTCTGAATAGACCCCGGAGTATAATAATAGTGGTATTTGCGGCCCGCGGCCTAACTTACCGATCCCCGCGGCCGCTCACAGCGGCATTCACTTCCCTTTCTGCGGCCCATAGCAGAAGGGGAAGCGGAGGCGGCCACGAGCAGACGCTGGGTAGGTAAATAAATAGACCGTTACCTGCCGGGGATACTCCAACAGGTTACGGCCTATTTATATATATAAAAAAAAGCTATACTCACCTGCGATGCCTTGATGCAGCCGCCGCCGCCTCCTCTTCTTGTCCGCGATGTCTGTGTCTCAGCGTAGGCGGCGTGATGACGTCATTGTATCGCCGCCTGCGCTGAGATGCGACGTCTTGTAAACCAGCCCAGGACAGGCCCCGCTCAGCTCTGTTTTTTTTTTTTTTTTTTAAAGCGGCCTGTCCTGGGCTGGTTTACATTAAATAGTAAAAATGCCGCCCCCCGGACAGTGCCGCCCGAGGCGGCCGCCTCACTTCGCCTCATTAGCGGTGCGCCCCTGCCTGAGACCCCCACCAAATCTGTGAACAGCGGGTGTTTTACTCCCATTGAGAATGTAACCACAGTGCTAGAGCTGTATAATGTCATGCTGGAGGTTTAGTGGTCCCAAACTACCTGACAGGTTCTATATAAAAAGACTTTCCCATCTTCCCCTATCCTGCATATCTGTGGCGGTCCGACTGATCAGACCACAGAGATGAGAAGAATGGGGGATTTTTGTCCCCCATACCAAATGCTGCAGTAGTCAAATGGTGGTTATACAGATCATGCACAACTCCATTCATTTCAGTTAGAGTGCTGGAAATAGCAGAAGTAAAGAGTTTGTTCATCTGCAATGTTCCCAATGAATTCAGTGGTGCATGCACTGCCCATCTCCCATGCAACCACTAGCCCATTAAAAACTGGGGAAAAAATCCACTGTTTTTCTTATTAGTGGCTGTTGAGCAGTCAAACCTCCACCAATCTCACGTTATCCCCTATTCCCCAAATGGGAAAACCCCATGTTGAGAATATTAGTCGCTTTGGCGGCGCCGTTTCCGCTGCATATTACAGTACCTGCAAAGTGGGTGGGATTCTGGCTAATCCCATCCACACATTGCAGAAAAAAATCTGCAGCGGAAAAGCTACGATTTCAAAAACGTTGCGTTTTTGTAAATCGCTGCATTTCAATTATAACTATGAAAACGCATGAGTTATAATGGAAATCTCTGCCAGTGACAGACATTAAAAACCATCTATTACACGTCCGTTTTTCACTGTGGTATGCATTGAATTTAATGTGTATAGCAGGCTTTAGTCCTGGATTAATGAGAATATTACATTTATTTAATACCACAACAGAATTTTGCCAGCTTCTACATTACTGTAGAAATAAGCTTTCAATTCACTTTTTTTGTTTTTTTTACTTACCCTTTAAATACATTAGTTTTCTATATAGTATTTAATATGTCCGATTTATATTTATGACCTTATTGGGTCATTGCAGAGAACAGTAAAATTCCAGTGAACGGCAAATCCTGAAACCCGTATCTAGTTTTGATTTTGTATAATGGATTAAACATTTTAAGAAAAGCCGGCTGTCTTCCCTTATGATAGGTGCTTTTACACATGAAATGAGGAAGTGTCTCCACATATATGTATTAGTCACATGTTGGGGTTCTTAATTACCAGGGAAGTCCTACTTGTCATTTGGCCGCACATTATTATAGTGGTTGCCATCCATATAATTATCAGTCAGCTGCTTCTCACATACTAATGAATTATGCATAGACAAGTGGTTATTCATGTCCATTGCTTTTTAAATGGCCTTTTACACATCAATTAACCCGTCATTGCTCCTATTACCCCCTTGGCACAAATATGGGATCTAGGGTCACCTTGCTATCATTTATGTTTTGCATCTTCATGCATAGTATGGACACAATAAATTACAGCCTACTGAAAGACAATCTGCTATTGCATTGATACATGGTTGTTTGTATGCACTGCAGCTGTGGTTTGGTTTTTGCCATAGTTTTCTGAAATCACAACAAACCTACATCTTTTTTTGCAAAAAGATACTTTGTCATTATGGCCCAAATAGGCACAGTCCTTAAAGGGGTTGTCCTGGAATTACAAATTTCTGGAAAGAGGCCGGGGAAAGTGGAAAATAAAAAAAAATAAAAAACATATTCACCTGTCTCCTTGCTCTGCGGCGCCTGGGGGGTCTGTGGTCCGGCGTAAGTCCTCGCCTCAGTGGCCTCAGTGGCCACAGGAAAAGACAAAGGACTTCACTTGCATACATCACTGGTCATGTCCCATGTCCTTTCCTGTGACCACTGAGGCCACTGATTGGCCGCATAGTTCACGTGTAATGAGGATTTCCACCAGAACAAGCCACCAGGTGCTGCTGGATCAGACAGCAGCAGGATACACTAGAGCTCCGAGGACAGGTGAGTATGTTTTTTTTTTTTTGTTTTTTTTTACTTTCCCCGGCCTCCTGTCAGAAATCTGTAATTCCTGGACAACCCCTTTAAGTGGTTAAATGAACCTGAAATACCTGACCCAGTCCATGGACAAGAGTGACGCTGTTTTTGATAAGAAGTAGTGTTTTTTAAATTTTATAAATACAATTACTCATATACTATAGCCCAACAAAACACTACAAGGATGTAAAAGTTTAATAAAGTGAATTTGATTAAACTGGTTGGTTGTAAACTACATCTCCACATATCCTCACATCTGCAATTCTCTTTCTTGAGGGCACATTTCCTGAGGTTAAAATGTGGCCTCAGTAGATAAGTATCATCTCTATACACTTCCACTTGTGCAATGAATGGCTAATTCTTGGGAACTCAAAAGCCTCAGCACAATGAAACTTGTGTAAAGAAACCACATTCTATTTTCTTTCCTTTATTGCATCAGAGTGTAACGTACCAATTCTTCGCATGGTTTTCTATTCTTGGAGCAAAGAATTCTTACGTAGAGGTAGGATAGCTGATATTAATAATAGTTTATCAGGTGACAGAAGGTCGTAATTTATTTCTATGTACATTTTGTATTCACCCTAAACTGGAGTCCTGGGTTCAAATCCTGCTAAGGACAACATCTGAATGGAGTTTGTATGTTCTCCCCGTGTTTGCATGGGTTTCCTCCGGGTACTCCGGTTTCCTCCCACACTCCAAAGACATACTGATAGAAAATGTAGATTGTGAGCCCTATATGGGACAGTGACTGTCAATATCTGTAAAGCGCTACAGAATATGATGGCACTATATAAGTAAGCAAAAAAAAATAAATAAATACGTTATAGACAGTGAAAACTTAGACCAGAAGGCTTAACCCTTTCACGCATTCTCACGTACCTGTACGTGGAAGAATGTGGTTAGTTACCGCATCCCCACGTACAGGCACGTGACGGTGATCGAGCGGGCTCAGAAGCAGAGCCCGTGCGATCACCGCGGGAGCCCAGCTGTATTTGACAGCCAGGCTCCTGCTGCAACAGCGGGGATCAGTGATAACACCGATCCCCGCTGCTTAACCCTTAAGATTTGTTAGCGGCATTGAGTGTCGCGGGCAGCATCGGGAGCGGGTGTTAGCTGCCAGTTACAGCTAACACCCTGCTCCTTAACCTCCGATCAGCGCCGATCGGGGTTTTTAACCCCTTGGATGCCGCAGTCAAACATGACCGCGGCATCCAAGGGGTTTCGCTATGTTGCCGCCCCCCGGCACCCCCCCCCGCGGCGAGATCGGGGGGGTGCCGATATCTATAATATGCAGCCCGGGGTCTGGCCAGTGACCCCAGGCTGCCTGAAGTCCCCAGTACCTGGTTGATCCTGCCGGGACCTGTGGAAATCAGCCTATGCGTCTACATAGGCTGAATTCCTGTATAGACTGCAATACATGTGTATTGCAGTCTATAGTGCTGAATCAGTGATTAGACTATCGTTGGTTCACCTGTCCTAGTGGGACATATAAAAAAAGTAAAAAAAAAAAAAAGTGTATGAAAACAATTAATTAATTAAGCAAGGAAATAATGATTTTTCGCCATCTCACCTTAAAAAAAAGTGCTTTAAAAAGTGATCAAAAAGTCATATGTACCCCAAAACAGTACCAATAAAAAGCACAGATCGTCCCGCAAAAAAATAAGCCCTCAACCAACTCTGTCAACTGAAAAAAAAAATGCTACACCTCTCAGAAGATGGTGATGCAAGAATAATTGATTTCTTTCCCCAAATGGGTTTTTGTTTTGAAAAACTAGTAACGCATAAAAAAAAACAATATAAATGAGTTATCGCCGTAATCGTACCAACCTGCAGAATAAATGTAACATATTACTTATGCTGTACACTGCATGGAAAAAAAAATTAAAAGGTAAAAAGCATTACCAGAATTGATGGGGTTTTTTTTTTAATCCACCAAGAAAGAGTTAATAAAATTTATTCTATAAGTTATAGGCACCCAAAAATGATGTCATTACAAAATGCATCTCATACCGCAAACAACAAGCCCTCATACGGCTACATCACCAGAAAAATAAAGAAAATACAGCTCGGACAAAAACCCCAAAAATCGCCAAATCATTAAAACAAAACTGGCTGTGGCAGGAAGGAAATGTATAAGCGGTGCGAGCATAAATCAGGGGACACCCCAAATTTAGAGCTTACAAGGGAAAATAAACCAGAAGCGACCCCCAGAGAGACCCCCCCCCCCATTCATAGATGCTGCTGGGGAAATAGTAGGGAGTTTGGTGTTCCTAATGTACACCGCACAGCTTATGTATTCACTTTTTACCATCTGCTGTACATTCACATCTGGGATACTAATGCTCACTACATCCCTTGATAAATTCTTTGAGGGGTGCAGTTTTCAAAATAGGGTCACTCCTTAGGGGATTCCACTTTACTGGTACTTTAGAGGCTCTGCAAACATGGACATGGCGTCCAGATACCAAACATCTAAATATATACTTCAAAAGCTACATAGCGCTCCTTCACATCTGTGCCCTGCTGTGTGACCAAACTGCAGTTTGTGCCCACATGTATGACACTGGTGTACCCAAGATAACGTACTTAATGTCATATGTGGGTATAAACTGCTGTTTGGGAACAGAAGGGAAGGAGCGCTATTTTGGTTTCTGGAGCACAGATTTAGACGGTTTGCTTTTTGGATGCCATGACACTTTTGCAGAATTGCTGAAACACCAGTAAAGTGGAATCCCCTGACATGTGACCCCATTTTGGAAACTACACTCCTGAAGGAATTTATCCAGGGGTACAGTGAACATTTTTAACTCCCAAGTGTTGCATTAATTAAGTTTCCAGAAATGTATACGAAGCTGATAATGATAGGAGAAAATGACAATTTTTCCAGGAATATGTCATTTCAATGTGTAATATGTTGTGTCTGGCTTGTATTAGAGATGAATGCTCCAAAAGCTGTTGTGCCCGGGATACCCACTTAACAGTTTTAGGAGTGCGTGTCTCTGATGACACAAAATGTCAATTTTCACTTTGTACATTTATTTTCGAGAGGCACTCTTGGGCTCAAAATGATAATACCCCTTGATAAATTCTTTGAGGGGTGTAGTTTCTAAAATGGGGTCATTTTTTTGGGGTTTCCATTGTAGTGGTACTTTAGGGGCTCTGAAAATGCGACATGGCACCTGAAAACTATTCCAGCAAAATCTGCCCTCCAAAAGCCAAATAGCGCTCTTTCCTTTCCAAGCCCCACCATGTACCCATACAGCAGTTTACAACCACATGGGGGGTATTGCCATGTTCAGGAGAAATTGTGTAACAAACTTTGGGGAGCTTTTTTTCCTTTATCCTCTTGTGAAAATAAAAAAATTGGGACTAAATTGACAGTTTATTAGAAAAAAAAGTAATTTTTCATTTTCAAGTCCCATTGTTAATAAAATCTGTGAAACAGCTGTAGGGCCAAACTGCTCACTATATCCCTTGATATGTTCTGTGAGGGGTGTAGTTTCCAAAACGGGGTCACTTTTTGGGGTTTCCATTGTATTGTTACTTTAGAGGCTCTGTAAATGCGACATGGCACCCGAAAACTATTCCAGCAAAATCTGCCCTCCAAAAGCCAAATAGCGCTCTTTCCATTCCAAGCCCCACCATGTACCCATACAGCAGATTATGACCACATATGAGGTATTGCCGTGTTCAGGAGAAATTATTTAACAACCTTTGGGGAGCTTTTTCTCTTTTAACCCTTTGTGAAAAAGAAAATTTTGGGGATAAAGTGACATTTTAGTAATTTTTTATTTACACATCCCAATGTTAATAAAATCTGTGAAAAGGCTTTTGGGTCAAAATGCTCGCTATATCTCTTGATAAATTCTCAGAGGGGTGTAGTTTCCAAAATGGGGTCACTTTTAGGGGGTTTTCATTGTATTGGTACTCTAGGGGCTCTGCAAATGAGACATGGCACCTGAAAACTATTCCAGCAAAATCTGCTTTCCAAATGTCCAGTGGCACTCCTTCCCTTCCGTGTGCTGCCGTGTGCCAAAACATCAGTTTACACCCACATGTGGGGTATTTCTGTGCTCGGGAGAAATTGCATAACAAACTGTGAGATGTATTTTCTCCTTTAACCATTTGTGAGTGTGTTAATTTTAGAGCTAAATGAATGTATTATTGAAAAAAAAATTAAATGTCTAAATATCACCTCCATATTGTTTTAATCCTCATGAAATGCCTAAAGGGTTAATAAACTTCCCAAGTGCTGTTTTGAATTATTTGAGGGGTGCAGTTTTGAAAATTTGGTGATTCATGGGGGTTTCTAATATATATAGGCCTTTATAATCCTCTTCAGAACTGAAGTGGTTCCTAAAAAATTAGTTTGAGAAATTTTCTTGTAAATCTGGAAAATTGCTCTTACACTTGTAAGCTTTATAATGTCCAAAATAAATTAAATGACAATTAAAAGATGATGCCAATATATAGCAGAGATATGGTAGATAGTATTTATTAACTTATTTGGGTTGTATGACTATCTATTTGAAAAGCAGAGCATTTCACATTTTGAAAATTGCGATTTTTTTTTCCAAATTTCCTTCAAATTTCCTATTTTTTTTATAAATAAATACAAAAATATTGATCAATGTTTACCACTAACATGAAGTACAATGTCTCACGAAAAAACAATCTCAAAATCACTTGTGCAAGTTAAAGCGTCTTAAAGTTATTGCCATATAAAGTGACACATGTCAGTTTTGAAAAATGAGGCCTGGTCCTTAACGCACTTTTGGGCTCAGACCTGAAGGGGTTAAAGGTTGCCAGATTTATTAACGTGTCTGATGTTGTTTGATAAATCTGGTGTATCTTTAGACTATTAGTTGGCTTAGTTTATGCAAAAAAGCACCCAACTGTTGCAAATTAGGTCCCTGCCTAATTCCCAATAAGCCGCACTCCGTTTCCATGAGGCTACACCTCTATATTTTGTACAAGTCTTAAATATGTCTAAAAAGGTGTCTAAAACAATTGATATATGTGGCACAAGACATGTTAGACAGGTGTTTTTGCCTTTTGCTTTGTAAATCTCCCCAAGTGAGTTATCTGAATTCTGATTTTTGTAGTCCTATAAAAACACATTGGTCATAATAAATTGTACCAAATGACAATATAACTTGAACAAAACAGAGTAATATACAAAATTTAGAAGTTCTCAGTCACAGAAGTCACACCAAGAATTTTTTTGTAATTATATACAGTGCCTTGCAAAAGTATTCGGCCCCTTGAACTTTTCAACCTTTTGCCACATTTCAGGCTTCAAACATAAGGATATAAAATTTAAATTTTTTGGTGAAGAATCAACAAGTGGGACACAATCGTGAAGTGGAACGAAATTTATTGGATATTTTAAACTTTTGTAAAAAATAAAAAGCTGAAAAGTGGGGGCGTGCCAAATTATTCGGCCCCCTTAAGTTAATACTTTGTAGCGCCCCCTTTTGCTGCGATTACAGCTGCAAGTCGCTTGGGGTATGTCTGAAATTCTTGTCCATTCTTTCTTGGAAAACAGCTCGAGCTCAGTGAGGTTGGATGGAGAGCGTTTGTGAACAGCAGTTTTCAGCTCTTTCCACAGAGTCTCGATTGGATTCAGGTCTGGACTTTGACTTGGCCATTCTAACACCTGGATACATTTATTTGTGAACCATTCCATTGTAGATTTTGCTTTATGTTTGGGATCATTGTCTTGTTGGAAAATAAATCTCTGTCCCAGTCTCAGGTCTTTTGCAGACTCCAACAGGTTTTCTTCCAGAATGGTCCTGTATTTGGCTCCATCCATCTTCCCATGAATTTTAACCATCTTTCCTGTCCCTGCTGAAGAAAAGCAGGCCCAAACCATGATGCTGCCACCACCATGTTTGACAGTGGGGATGGTGTGTTCAGGGTGATGAGCTGTGTTGCTTTTACGCCAAACATATCGTTTTGCATTGTGGCCAAAAAGTTTGATTTTGGTTTCATCTGACCAGAGCACCTTCTTCCACATGTTTGGTGTGTCTCCCAGGTGGCTTGTGGCAAACTTTAAACAAGACTTTTTATGGATATCTTTGAGAAATGGCTTTCTTCTTGCCACTCTTCCATAAAGGCCAGATTTGTGCAGTATACGACTGATTGTTTTCCTATGGACAGACTCTCCCACCTCAGCTGTAGATCTTTGCAGGTCATCCAGAGTGATCATGGACCTCTTGGCTACATCTCTGATCAGTCTTTTCCTTGTTTGAGATGAAAGTTTAGAGGGACGGCCGGGTCTTGGTAGATTTGCAGTGGTCTGATACTCCTTCCATTTCAATATGATCGCTTGCACAGTGCTCCTTGGGATGTTTAAAGTTTGGGAAATCTTTTTGCATACAAATCCAGCTTTAAACTTCTCCACAACAGTGTCACGGACCTGCCTGGTGTGTTCCTTGGTCTTCATGATGCTCTCTGCGCTTTAAACAGAATCCTGCCCTGAGACTATCACAGAGAAGGTGCATTTATACGGAGACTTGATTACACACAGGTGGATTATATTTACCATCATCAGTCATTTAGGACAACATTGGATCATACAGAGATCCTCACTGAACTTCTGGAGTGACTTTGCTGCACTGAATGTAAAGGGGCCGAATAATATTGCACGCCCCACTTTTCAGTTTTTTATTTTGATTCTTCATCAAAAAATTAAAATTTTATATCCTTATGTTTGAAGCCTGAAATGTGGCAAAAGGTTGATAAGTTCAAGGGGGCCGAATACTTTCGCAAGGCACTGTGTGTTCTGAAATGTGTTGCATGTATAACATTGTCATTAATAAAAAGTTCTCGGAAAGAACACAGGTGTGTACTTCCCAACCTTCATCTTGTCTGAACCAGATAGATGTATCACATGATGATCAGCTTTTCAAAACCCCATGTTTTGCCCCCCCAGTATATGACCCCCTTTTTTATGGCCCCCCTTTATAAAACCCCACTTATTGCCCCCCCCACAGTATATGACCCCCACACAGCGATATATGATACATATAACGGAATAAACTGTGTAGAGAAACATTCTTTTTTTTTAATCAGCCGCTACTTATTGTATTATTGCAATAGATAGTGGCTGATAATTTTCACTCACCCATCCACGCTTCTGTCCAGGTCTGCTATGCTGCCACATCCAGGGCATGCTGTACCAGACACTGAAGAATGTCATGATACTGAACGTAACATCCTGACATTCTTCAGGGTTGTTACGTAAGTTTAGCGTTGCCTAGCAGCGGCAGCGGGGTCGAACCTGGACAGGAGCATGGATGGGTGAGCAAAAATTATTGCCCACTATCTATTGCAATAATAGAATAAGTAGTGGCTGATTAAAAAAAAGAATGCCCCCTCCCAGTTTATTCCATGAGGTGCCACCTGAGGCCATTGCCTCAGGTTGCCCCATGGAAGATGTGGCCCAGTCCGTGGATACAGATTTATGAATGAGACCTTAAAGAGGTTGTCCACATTCAGATATTGAGAGACAATTTTTATTGTTTATATAATAAAATGTTCTACAATTTCCCTGTATACTTTCTGTATTAATTCCTCGTGGTTTTCTAGATCTCTGCTTGCTCTCATTAATTCTGTTTACTTCCAGTGTATAAAAATCAGTCCATGGTAATGTGATATACAGTCCATGGTCATGTGATATACAGTCCATGATCTTGTGATTAACACACAGGTGCACAACTCGTTAACAGGCAGATGTCTGATTAATGTGCTCTTACTATAACGAGCTATGCAACTGAGTCCATCACATGACCATGAACTGTATATCACATGACCATGGACTGTTTATTTATTTAAGATATAAAATCTTTTTAAAGATTCCCATTGACATTAATGTAAACAATGTTTACTGTTGTAACAGTTGGGGTAAACACAGACAGACACCTGACAGGAAGGGGGGCTCCATCTGCATCTGGTATTTAATGTCTGTTGCTCTCACCCTGTGACAGTAGTGTGAACCCACCCTAATAGATGGACTGAAATACAAACACAAGACTTACCAATGTTCATGCATTTTTTTATTATGAAGTTACATTGCTATAGGTGGAATGTACTGCAGACAGCATTGAAAGTGTGAAAAGTAGAAAAGAAAACCAGAAATAATAACTGATTCATTCTAAGAAATATTAAATCAGTAAAATTCACCGTTCATCTAACAATGATTGAAAGCACAAGGCCAGATCTACACTGGAACATTTTACAACAAATAATCTATTGCCTGGAGTGGTTAAGACATTGTTGCACCTTGAATCTTAGAGAGCATTTTATATCACCACTATCTATCATTTACACACGTGACCAAAATTGATGGTATCCTTCGTTTAATGAAAGAAAAACCCACAATGGTCACAGAAATAACTTGAATCTGACAAAAGTAATAATGTATAAAAATGCTATGAAAATGAACAAATGAAAGTCAGACATTGCTTTTCAACCATGCTTCAACAGAATTTTTAAAAAAAGAAAACTCATGAAACAGGCCTGGACAGAAATGATGGTACCCTTAGCTTAATATTTTGTTGCACAACCTTTTGAGGCAATCCCTGCAATCAAACGATTCCTGTAACTGTCAATGAGACTTCTGCACCTCTCAACAGGTATTTTGGCCCACTCCTCATGAGCAGACCGCTCCAGTTGTCTCGGGTTTGAAGGGTGCCTTTTCCAGACGGCGTGTTTCAGCTCCTTCCAAAGATGCTCAATAGGATTTAGGTCAGGGCTCATAGAAGGCCACTTCAGAATAGTCCAATGTTTTCCTCTTAGCCATTCTTGGGTGTTTTTAGCTGTGTGTTTTGGGTCATTATCCTGTTGCAAGACCCTTAACCTGTGACTGAGACCAAGCTTTCTGACACTGGGTAGCACAGAATCCCTTGATAGTCTTGAGATTTCATTGTAGCCTGCACAAATTCAAGACACCCTATGCCAGATGCAGAAAAGCAGCCCCAGAACATAACAGAGCCTCCTCCATGTTTCACAGTAGGGACAGTGTTCTTTTCAAGATATGCTTCATTTTTCCATCTGTGAACATAGAGCTGATGTGCCTTGCCAAAAATTTCGATTTTTGTCTCATCTGTCCATAAGACATTCTCCCAGAAGCTTTGTGATTTGTCAACATGTAGTTTGGCAAATTCCAGTCTGGCTTTTTTATGATTTGTTTTCAACAATGGTGTCCTCCTTGGTCGTCTCCCTTGAAGTCCACTTTGGCTCAAACAACGATGGATGGTGCGATCTGACACTGGTGTTGCTTGAGCTTGAAGTTCACCTTTAATTTCTTTAGAAGTTTTTCTGGGCTCTTTTGTTACCATTCGCATTATCCTTCTCTTTGATTTGTCATCAATTTTCCTCCTGCGGCCACGTCCAGGGAGGTTGGCTACAGTCCCATGGATCTTAAATTTCTGGATAATATGTGCAACTGTAGTCACAGGAACATCAAGCTGCTTGGAGATGGTCTTATAACCTTTACCTTACATGCTTGTCAATAATTTTCTTTCTAAGCTCCTGAGACAACTCTTTCCTTCGCTTCCTCTTGTCCATGTTGAGTGTGGTACTCACCATGTCACCAAACAACACAGTGAGTATCTGTAGCCCTATATACAGGCCCACTGACTGAATACAAGATTGTAGACACCTGTGATGCTAATTAATGGACAAACCCTGATTTAACATGTCCCTTTGGTCACATTATTTTCAGGGGAACCATCATTTCTGTCCAGGCCTGTTTCATGAGTTTTCTTTTTTTTTAAAAATTATGTTGAAGCATGGTTGAAAAGCAATGTCTGACTTTCATTTGTTCATTTTCATTGAATTTTTATATATTATTACTTTTGTCAGATTCAAGTTATTTCTATGACCATTATGGGTTTTTCTTTCATTAAAAGAGGGGTACCAACAATTTTGTCCACGTGTGTATGTCCAATCTACCCGCTAGGACCTAACTGTGCCAGAAAGAAAAGTTAGAATTCAACGTATACAGAGGATTTTGATTCTCTGTTATATTGAGTTTATTCCTTATGCAAAAGTGGGTTCTAATAAATTTTTTATTGCACTTTAGTTATACAGCTGTCTAGCTTTATCTGAACCTAAACAGCAAATACTTGTATAAAGGCAGACATATTCAAAGACAAAAATAATTCTTTGTTCTGTTGGTATGTGGGAAATTCTGCTCACATGTACACCTTATGTGTGGGTGCAACAAACTGCAGAGCCTGATGCCCAGACATCTTTGGCCTCTTGCTTCTGAAGCCCATTCCCACCCTATATAGCAGCACAAATAAAATCAAACCTCAGACTACTAAATTATTTCAGACTTCAAACTAGACCCTAAAATTATTATAGATCTCACAGAGAACCTCTAAAATAAATTCAGGTCCTATAACAAAACCCAAAATAAATTCTGAGACAAAGTCAAACCCACAAATAAAATAAAATGCCATATATAAATATATTCAGACTTTTTTGACACTATATTATAAAGGACTTGTCACCAGATCTGAAAAGTCAATTAACATACTATATCATCTGATAGGTAAAGTCACCCTGAGAATTTACTTTGCTTATCCAAATCCATTCAGCCATTCTACAGATGTAAGACCTTTTAATGTTGACACAAATTAGGGTATACAATGGGTAGTAACACTACATGACATACAGTACACAGAGCCCCCAACCACAGAGAAACAATAGTATTTTACGCCCACTTGGCTAGTAAACCCTTATTTTCACCAACATTACAAGGGTTTATATCTTTGGAATGGCAGAACAAATTTGGATAAACAAAACAATGAAGTGCTCAAGGTGACAGCACCTATTAGATGATGCATGTCATTGGACTTTTCAGACTTTAAATCAAATCCAAGATCAGACGCCTTTATAAAGTCAGACCCTTTAATAATAAATTTTATTTATATGGAGCCAACGTATTCCGCACTTTATAAATTGAAAACCCAGACTAGACCTTACAATAAATTTAGTCTTCAGACCAGATCCCTAAATAAAATTCAGATGCCAGACAATAGCCCTAATTCAGACTCCAGACCAGACTCCTAAGTAAAACGAAACCAATCCCCAGAATAAAATGTGACTCCTGAAAAGACCTCTACATAAAGTCAGAGCCCAGACCAGACTTATAAATAAACTTAGACCTCAGTCCTGAAACATAAATAAGTTAACATTCTAAACCAGATATGTACATAAATTTAAACCACAGGCTCCAGAAAAGACTCCCGAAATACATTCAGATCCCAGATTAAAAAGGCTTTCCAGGCCCTCGGGCGTTTCTCATACTGATAACCTATACATAGGACAGATCTGATTTCTGGGAGTCCGGCCCCCAAACCCCACACCCCTAGCTAATTTGGCTGCCTCCAGGTGCCAGAAGCTATAGCAATGGGTGGAGACAGAAGCAGCTCTGCTTACAAGCAAGTAATAGTAACACCTCGATGCTAACACTATACAGTGAACAATGGTGGAAGAAGGCACCATTTAAGTTCTGCTCCTATTACTTGAGTAGGGACAGAGCTACTTCCATCCACTATGATAACTTCTGTTGTCGAGAGGCAGCTGCATCAGCTGATCAATTTTTGGACAGGTTTTGGGTGTCAAAGCCCAACCGATCAGATACATATGGCCTATCTGATGGACTGGGGGGGGGGGGAAGAGGGCTCAAAAATCCCTAGTACAAGTTCCAGATTGGAATTGTATATAAATTTGGACCCTGGACCTGACCTCTAAATTAATTGAGACCCCAGACCTGTAAATAAATTTAGATTCCAGACAAGAACTATAAATTAACAGACCAGATAAGAAGCAATATATAATGTTCCTCTTCTCCAAATATGAAACAATTGGAAGCTTCCCTTACAGGGGTGTTTGCCTTCCTCTGGATCAACATGGGCTTATGTTGTTTTGTAACTTTATGAAATATGTAACTACAGCATGTATCTGTCCTATCACTGCTGACAGCACAAGGCTGTAGGGACACAATACATTGACAAGGGAAATTAGAATGCCCATCTGTGAATTAACTCATAGATTTCCAAGAGGAAAAACATTTCTATGAAAATATGCTAACGAAGTATTTCACAGGGAATACATGTGGGGAGGTTTGATAGGTCCTCTTTATATGTGACTAGTCTATTAGACAAAACTGGAAGAAGAATACCTAGGTAGCTAGCATTGCAATAAATGGCAGGCCATATAAATTGTATTTTACAATGTATATACCTGCATGGCTTATATTGATTTTGCATGTTTTTTTCAATCAGATAGACAAGGTTCTGTTCTTCCTGAACAGATGGGTGCACTATCAATTGTGTAAATATGCATAATTAATATGTATAATCAGCTAAAGGTCATAAGATAAGAATTATTTTACTGAAGGATAAATGAGAAAACTGTGAACACCTACTGTTTTCAAAGGATGTCATTTACTTGTTATCTGTGGATCTTCTAAGAACCCAAGCATCATAGGTAGACAACAAAAAGACAGACAGACAATAAATGAATTGATGTATAGCTTCCTAAAAAAAATTATGAAGTATATTCCTTATATATTACATGACCATGAATAGCATTTATTCATTTTTCTCATGTTTAGCTCATTTGGCATAGACATTGTCAGTGGAAGGCATCTTTGACTTTCTCCAAAAGTAAGGGTATCATGACCTTCAGCCATGCCTGCTGCCGCAGTGTTTTACTACAATTCATTACAAGCTGACTATTTATGGAGTGTTTCTGGGTAATAGTAGCTTGGTTTTGTAAGTTACCAAACAGCCATTAATTGTAAACACTCAATAATCCGTTTGTAATAAATTAAAGGGGTTTTCCCATCTCCCTCTCTCAGCAGCTTTGCCTGCTGTGCCTTCTTCTCACTTCCTGTATTCTTCCACAAGTTGGTAGGCTTTGACTGTTTGATGAACAGGACACTATGAAGTACCTCAGTATATATAGACAGTGCCTTTATCATGGTACATTATTTATTATGAATCCTAGAAATCTAATATAAATGTAGATCAAATGATATACACAGTAAATGTATATTACATTACACAGGCTTGGAGAGAAAAAAAATTTATATTCTACTAGGACAGACAACGGACTTGCAGTAAACTCAATGTTATCTTTGGGTTTACATGACAGATAACAAACAATGTCCAAGCCTTTATCAACAAACTGAAATTAGCCGACCTGTTCACCCAGAGCAGAAGGTAACAGCTCTGAAAGTAAAACAGAGAACCTCCCCTTCAGAGAGCAGAGAGTCACGTCATCCATCCTGGATCAAATAACAGGCCAGGTGTCTTGACAAAGTCTTACAAACAATAGGGAGGAATAATCTAAAGTAGCTAGTAAACAAAGCAGCATTTCTAAAGCAATTTATTCAGTAAAACTCTTGAATTTACATAAGCTAGCAGTTTAGATAGGATCTTTGAGATGGTAATACCCCTATAATGGAATGCTGTGGCAGTTGGCATGGCTATCCAGTTTTCAGCCACATCTTGACTGCTTCATGACCGCACCAAGTGGTTGTAACCTAAACATATCAAAATGTAGGGTTTTGAGAGATTTAAGATAAGTACTCACTTCTTAGTCAAACTGTGCATTTTGTTACATGCTAGCAATTTGTAGAATGCCAATCAAATGCTGCTTCATTCATACTTGCCACATACCTTCTCTCCAGAATTGTATAATTTTTGTTGTGGTTCCAATGCGTTTATAAAGCAAAAAATAAAAATGAAGCAACTTGACATATAGTGTTCAGAAAAAATATCCAATACAATATATCATTGTGTCTACAGCTTCATCCAAACAACTAAGATTTAACAAATTTTGTATATAGTTTGATCCTGCAGTTACAGATGTGTCCTTCATTCAAGTTATGTTATATAGGTGTCTATGGGCAGCCACCCAGCGGTTGTCCATGTTCTCGTATTGTATTGAATTGGTTTTGTGAAAAAAATTAACCAAATTCAAACTAAGGAAAGGATAGACACAACTATATACTCCCTTGGACCCATCCCTAACATTAAACACACATTTGGTAGATTGGCAAGTTTTAGGAGTGTAAGAATAGAGAGTAAGTTTTAGTGCCATCTGACTGCTGTCAGCAGCCTCCTCTCTCTACCCACTGTGCTGCTCTCCCAGGTCACCAGTTCTGTGCTCCGTTCTTTGCCTGTAGGATGTTTTGGTCCTTTAAGAAGTTGTAAATGTTGCAGTCTGTTCCCAGGCAATCTCTTGCACATATTGAATGTACCTGAGCAAAAAGGTTCCTAGCTTGCTAGAACTTATGAAAATGTTTTTTTTGCTGTTGCATCTTCTGTGTTTGACCTTGGCTGTTACCGGACTCTGATTCTGTTCTGTGAGCCCTGACTTATCGCTGAATTAGCTGTATTGCATTAACTTTGCCTTCCCTGACTTCGGCCTGTTTCCTGACCATGTCTCTTCCGACCCTTTGGTGTCTTGCTCAACCCACCTGGATTAGCTGTCACTGACCTGAGACTACACCAAGAGGCACCTGGTAGCCACCCTACAGTGAAGTCCAGCTCCTTGTACTGGGGTTAAAGACTGAATACCAGGGGATCACTTAGACAACGCCCTTAGGAGTAGGCCCAAGTCAAATCCATTCAGTGACAAAGTGGGTCCACACCCAGTACTAAGGTTTTTAAAGTATGTTAATGAACTATGTCAAGTGAGGTTACTGAACTCAACCCCATGCAAGGTACTTTATAAGAGCAAGGGGAACGTCACACCAACAACAGGTGATTCAAAGCAGAAACAATTCAACAGTATACAACTAGCAAAAAGGTTCTCTCAACTGCAGAGAAATAGCATACAACTAGAATGAACTTGAATTGACTCCATATGGTGGCAACCCTCCCCCCCCCCCCAACCTGCATGCCTTTGCTAACTCCATCTCCATGGGTATCACAGCATCTAAATGAGTGGAGCCAAACTACTTCCTCTGGTCCTAATGCACTCTATTTATGTCCTAGCCATTCAAATGAACTCTGCACTTAAAGACAAAGTGATAAATGTACATGCAGAATAAGTCTTAAACATTTCAGTGGTACATTATCATTTACAGTGTAAATTCTACACTATACGTATATAATACAACAATGGGGGTATTCTTATTGTGCCAGTAAAAATAAAGGAGTCTGAAGCTTTAGTGGAAGGTGAATATTTCTTTTGGTGTTCAGAACACATATGATGTTCTTTTAGAAGAAACCAATAACGCAGACCTTGAACTTCAATTCACTGCAACTTTTGATCACAATCAAACTTTATTTTCCAGCATTCTCGTCTCCTTAAAAAGTTTGGGCATCTGATATAAAAACAATTTCTCTGTCATTTGCAGTGTGTTATCATCACCCTTCAGTCGGCCTGACTAAGGCATCAGTTCCGCTTAGCTGCAATCAATGACAAAAAGAGGAGCAGAACAATTGAGACTTATGCACAGCACGACTATAAATACTCCGCAATCACATCCAGTCTATGCCGCACAAAAAATAGCAATAGTATACGACTATGGAAACAATCAAGGTTTAATTCCTCTCAAAAACCTATTCTGGAAATAAACTTCTTGCCTATTCGTATTGTATGTCTCTCTGTATTGGACATCAATCGTTTCCTTTAGATGGTTTTTGTATAGACAAGCACAGTACAACTATTATTTTTCATCGTGATCTATCAATATCATCACATTTGCTGCACATTCTTTATTACCTTTTGTTCCTACCACTGGACCTGTCTAATATACTGAAGAGGATTTGATATATTCTTTTAACCTTGTCTTTAGAAAAAGACAGGACAAGCACTGTATGTTAATGCTGCAATAATACAAAGCTGCGTGCTTAAAGGCATCCATCTATTATTACAGAGTAAATGAGACTGTTCAAGAGTCAATCACAAATATGTTTTTGTTCTCTTTGTATCACATTGAAAGATAAAGATTTAAGTATAGATGTGACAGAATTAAATTTTTACTTAGTGTAGAACCAAGTTTGTCATCTGGCACAGTTCAACATTAACTCACAGTTTGGCATATTTAATAATTTATACAATCTGCTACAATCTACAAGGGGCTTACAGATTTCAGGAATAATTTACAACAGTTTTCTATCATGTTCTAGTATATCTGTTGGCTGGGGAGTCGCCACTGCTCCTTGATTCTTTGTTTGAAAAAGTGGCAAGCGGATGGGAAAAGGGATAACATAGCAGATCATTGGTGCAAATTGGGGCTCTGCAACACAGATTAACCATGCAGATTTCTGTCATGAACATTTTGATAAAAGTCCCCCTAGGTGTTTTAGTGGTCGCTCTGTACTGCATATATTACATTCATTTCATAGTGTGATTTTATTTATGTAATTTCTCTCCATCAATATAAAGCAACCTATAAGTGCAGTTCTCACTGTCAATGATCAAATCCTTTAAAGCTGCCATAAACAGGAAATGTCCCTTCAATAACATTGGTGCTCTTTTACTGTCTGATAAAAGACGAGTTTTCTGTTCCACTTCTTGCTTGTAGTTATCACAAGGGCTGATAAAAGACTCAATAAAGCATCATAAATGGTCAGCTGGACCTCTATCTCTGCTTGTTTATGGGCCTTGTATCTTCTTTTCTTTAGGAAAGACACTTTGTCACCATAGTTTTAGTTCACGGATCAAGCCTATTTTTAGTAATTGTGCAGCTGCCATTTTATTTATAAGCCAAGAGGAAATGTGCTGCCAAGCCAGCGCTCTTCTACACATAAAATAATCATTAGCCTCCTAAAAATATGTAAGTAAATCTGTAGCAAATCTCCGGCATTGCCCTAGTGCACAGAACATTATATTTTGTACATATTTTGCTTGAATGCTTGAAGTCTGTGAATGACCATTTTACTTAAACCCAATAATAAAGTGTAATAAGCGGACTGTCATAGCTGCCCTACAATTGCATGTAGCTGTTCTCAGTGGCTAGCATTGGGGATATGCGGGGCTGGGATTCAAATTTTTAACAAAAGATTGTGGGGGGGGGGGATTGGAGGGGGCAGTGCACAAAAAAAATTTCAAGCCACACCTCCACATTAAAGGGCGTGCTCAATTTTTAAACTATTTCTTTGATGGGTCTATATGTTAATGTAGTTCCACTTACTATATATATATATATATATATATATATATATACACACACACGTTCCATTGTATTAATATTACCCTTTAATGTCCCACATAGGATAATGCCCCCTTTAGTGTCCCCACACAGTGTAATGGCTGCTTAGTGCCCCAAAACAGTTTAACGCCCCCTCAGTGCTCCCACACAGTTTCATGCCCCCTCAGTACCTCTAGACAGTTTAATGTCCCCTCCAGTGCCCGCACACAGTTTAATGGTCCCTCTCACTGCCCCAACACGGTTTAATAGTTCTCCTCAGTACCCTCAAACAGTGTAATAGTTCTTAGTGCCCCAACGCAGTTTAATGCCCCCCCTCATTGCCCCCACACAGTTTAATGTCTTTTCAGTGTCCTAACAAAGTTAAATGGTTCCCCTCAGTGTCTCAACACAGTTAAATCCCCCTCACAACGTCTCCACAGTTTAATCCCTGCTCACAGGCCCCACACAATTTAATCACCCCTCCAGGGCCCCCACACTGCTGGGAGAGAAGGGTGAGTATCAGTTCATTACTCACCACTCTTCTCCCTGACCCCATTCTTTCTCTGCCCTGGTCTCATTTGACGTGCCAGAGAGGTAGTGCAGAGCAGTAAGTATTGAACTGATACTTAGCTCAGGCCTAAAGTGGCTTGTGGCCTAGAACTTGGAGTACACTATTTAGAGTTCAGGACACTTCTTCTTCCTGCTTCTGCAAACTGGAAAAATTTTTAACAACCGGGTCGGCAAAACTGGGCAAAGCAGCTGCATCCCACCTACTATTATATGTTAATATGGTATAAATGTTGTCTTGTCAAAACTATCCCTTTTCAGATGATTACTCCAGGTGTAGCTTCAGAAGCACGGGGAGATCAATTGTTATAGCAGGGAAAGCTGCAGTCACTGCAGGGGAAATGTAGTATTATATACAATCCATTCAAATTAATAGCTATCTTCTGTCCTGTATATAGCATATGGATGGACTGGGCCCAGCAACGCAAGCCCTAATACAGTGAATTCCAAGGAGTGCCCTAACAGGACATATGGAAAGAAGCTATTTTGATGAGACAAAATACATAAAAGAGACCACGACCACATTAAACACAAAGTAAGATTGTATTCACTCCACATTTTGAGTATGCATGTTTAGCCTTATAAGCTGGGCAATACTTCTAGCAAACAATAAGAGAATGCATCATACCCTATAGACCTAATTGATGCCAAAAGTGTGTTCCTTTGTGATCTATTGGCAATAATACAATTGTCAGCAACACATAATTGTTTTTCTATGATTACTTAAAGGGGTATATCCACCTGACACATTTATGGCAAAAGATATTCTATAAATGTGTTAGAGTTTCAGGTCCCACATGAGGACCCACATGAGGTCCCAGGCGCTAAGGATTGAGAGTTTGCTGCAAATGCTTGGCTCTCATTCACACTGGAGTCCCAAAAACAGTGAAGCAGTAGTCAGTCTTCAAGGTCTTCCTGAAGCTTGTAATTGTGGTGGAAAGTCTTAAGTGCCGTGGTAGCAAGTTCCAAAATATGAGTGATGCACAGGAGAAGTCTTGGAGGCAGTTGTGTGAAGAGCAGATAACAGCAGAGCGGAGTAGGAGGCCGTGAGAGGACTGGAGGTTACGTTTGGGTAGGTAGAGGGAGGTTAGGACAGAAATGTATGGAGGGGACAGGATGGATTTGAATGTCAGCATTAACATTTTAAACTCTATTAGCTGGGCCAGTGAAGGGATTGGCAGAGGTTAGAGGCTGTTGAAAAATGGGGGAGAGGTGGACTAAGTGAGCGGAGTTTAGGGTGGTCTGGAGAGGGGCAAGGAAGGCCGTTTGCTGGAAGGCCATGAAAAAGGGTGTTACAGTAGTCTAAGCGGGAGATTATGAGGGTATAGACTAGCATTTTTGTAGTTTCTGGGGTGAGAAAGGAGCGCATTCGATAAGTATTCTTGAGTTGGAGGTGGCAAGATGTGTTAAGGGCTTGGATGTGAGCCTTGAAGGATAGGGTACAATCAAAGGTTACCCCCAGGAAATGGACTTGTGGGACTGGGGTAAGTTTGGCACCATTAGCTTTGATAAATTGGTGAGATAGGGACTCCGTGCTATGTGGGGGAAACATGATGAACTCAGTGGTAATGTCTGGCCCATAGAGATATCTTTGAGTGTCGTCCGCTGGTAATGAAAACCATGGGATTCTATGAGTTGGCCAAGGCCAAGGGTGTAGATGGAGAATAGGTTGGGTCCCAGGATGTATCCTTGAGGGATACCTACAGAAAGAGGGTGCAATGAGGAGGTGGTGTGTGAGTGGGAGATGCTGAATGTGGGGTTGGTGAGGCATGAAGAGATCCCAGGGCCAAGTTGGTTATGCCAAGGGATGAGAGAGTTTATAACAAGGAGGTGGATGACTGTGTCAAAGGCAGAGGAAAGGTCAAGAAGGTGGAGAATAGAGTATTGCCGTTTGGCTTTGGCATTTAGTAGGTCGTTTGTGACTTTGGTTAGGGAGGTTTCTGAGGAGTGATGAAGTCAGAAGCCAACTGTAGTCTATCAAACAGTAAGTTGGACAAGAGATAGATGAGAGGGGGGAAGAGGGGCAGGAGAAAGGAAGATAGATTTAGGATTTAAGGGGTTCCGTGATCTGGCCCTGGTTGTGTGGTGAAAGGAAGAAGATCTAACAGTGGTGATTTGCTGAGGTGGCCCATGATTTGGAGATATGTTGCCAGCAGTAAGGAAAAGCAGGGAGAGGCACAGCAGGTGTGAGGAGGCGAGGGTGTGAGGTGGTGGTCGGTTTTTGGGGAAGAAACTCTGCAGGTTTAGATGTAGCTCTGCAGAGAAGGTCAGATGGTGGGGTAGAACAGATGGAGAGATGAAGAGTTTGTTTCTAACTGCAGTGTTTGGGGGGTGAGAAATCACTTTTAGAAGTAGGACAATAACAAAAACAACAGTGGTAAAGATGATAACCATTCTAGTTTATGACATTGTGTAAATATAGCAATTATAAGGTGAATTATGTGTAGTTTTTTAGCAGTTACCTTCAGTTCCCTTCTGTTCCAGTTCTGGTCTAATTCTGGTCAGTGCATTTATAGAGTTGCGCTTAGAAATGTTGCACCAAACTGACTGGTAATATAAATTTGGTTGGCTAGAGTCTATAAGAACAGGAGTTGCCCCTGCAGAGAGGGCTCTGTCTCATAGAGGGGGTACTGATCTGAAAATCCTCATCTATGATGCCCATACGCTCTAATAGGGAATATGAACAGGGGTTGTCTTCATGAGAAAAACCCATTTATGAAGATGTATGCTACTGCATTATATACAGTGGGGAAAAAAGTATTTAGTCAGCCACCAATTGTGCAAGTTCTCCCACTTAAAAAGATGAGAGAGGCCTGTAATTGTCATCATAGGTAGACCTCAACTATGAGAGACAAAATGAGAAAACATATCTAGAAAATCACATTGTTGGATTTTTTAAGAATTTATTTGCAAATTATGGTGGAAAATAAGTATTTGGTCACCTACAAACAAGCAAGATTTCTGGCTCTCACAGACCTGTAACTTCTTCTTTAATAGGCTCCTCTGTCCTCCAATCATTACCTGTAGTAATGGCACCTGTTTGACATTGTTATCAGTATAAAAGACACCTGTCCACAACCTCAAACTGTCACACTCCAAACTCCACTATGGTGAAGACCAAAGAGCTGTGGAAGGACACCAGAAACAAAAAATTGTAGACCTGCATCAGGCTGGGAAGACTGAATCTGCAATAGGCAAGCAGCTTGGTGTGAAGAAATCAACTGTGGGAGCAATAATTAGAAAATGGAAGACATACAAGACCACTGATAATCTCCCTCGATTAGGAGCTCCACGCAAGATCTCACCCAATGGGGTCAAAATGATCACAAGAACCATGAGCAAAAATCCCAGAACCACACGGGGGGACCTAGTGAATGACCTGCAGAAAGCTGGGACTAACGTAACAAAGGCTACCGTCAGTAACACACTACGCCGCCAGGGACTCAGATCCTGCAGTGCCAGATGTGTCCGCCTGCTTAAGCCAGTACATATCCGGGCCCGTCTGAAGTTTGCTAGAGAGCATTTGGATGTTCCAGAAGAGTATTGGGAGAATGTCATATGGTCAGATGAAACCAAAGTAGAACTGTTTGGTAGAAACACAACTCGTCGTGTTTGGAGGAGAGTGAATGCTGAGTTGCATCCAAAGAACACCATACCTACTGTGAAGCATGTGGGTGGCAACATCATGCTTTGGGGCTGTTTCTCTGCAAAGGGACCAGAACGACTGATTCGTGTACATGAAAGAATGAATGGGGCCATGTATCGTGAGATTTTGAGTGCAAACCTCCTTCCATCAGCAAGGGCATTGAAGATGAAACATGGCTGGGTCTTTCAGCATAACAATGAACCCAAGCACACCGCCAGGGCAACGAAGGAGTGGCTTCGTAAGAAGCATTTCAAGGTCCTGGAGTGGCCTAGCTGGTCTCCAGATCTCAACTCCATAGAAAACCTTTGGAGGGAGTTGAAAGTCCGTGTTGCCCAGAGACAGCCCCAAAACATCACTGCTCTAGAGGAGATCTGCATGGAGGAATGGGCAAACATACCAGCAACAGTGTGTGCCAACCTTGTGAAGACTTACAGAAAACGTTTGACCTCTGTCATTACCAACAAAGGATATATAACAAAGTATTGAGATGAACTTTTGTTATTGACCAAATACTTATTTTCCACCATAATTTGCAAATAAATTCTTAAAAAATCAGACAGTGTGATTTTCTGGATTTGTTTTCTCATTTTGTCCCTCATAGTTGAGGTCTACCTATGATGACAATTACAGGCCGGCCTCATCTTTTTAAGTGGGAGAACTTGCACAATTGGTGGCTGACTAAATACTTTTTTTCCCCACTGTACAGTGCATATATCCTGGCTTTATATTCATATAGATTTCCTCAGCATGTGCACTGAATATCACATGATGTGAACAGTCTTAGATACATACAGTATTACTATTCTATTCCACTCTGAATGAAGCTTTCGCTTTATTTAACACATCTTCTTGAGCATTGTTCCTAAAACAAATGTGTGCAAATACACTATGAGCCATAAAACAAGCAAAAAATGGCTGTGGTACATCAGATTAGCCTTCCTTGATGCAGAAGGTAAACTTCACTCTAACTAATGTACTGTGTAAATAATTTACATACTGCTAGGTTTGGGTATAAACAGAAGAACGTGCTTGTACAGTATTTTGCAGAGAAACTGTTGTGTTGCTCCAGCAGTTACTGGGTGAATAGATGCCAGCGTAGCATACATTATTATTACAATATACATTATTATTATTAGGTTTTTCTATTGGTGGCATTCTATAACAAATGACCACGTTTATGTGTGTTTATCTTCTCTTATTTGAGTTGTTCATGGCACACTGCCCATTCTTTATTTCCATGAAAACATCCTGTTTCTTTAGATATAAACTTCTTCTTGCCTATAGTTACTCTTTAGAGGGCATTGGTGCCATTTAGAAAGGTGACTGTACAATTTCTCCACATTTGTCCAACGTACACCACAACTCCCGTATCTTCATTTTCCTCTTGTACCAGATTTATGGAATTTTAAATGAAATCCACCATTTGACTTTATTGATCCAGAAATCAGTAGTGCAATCTCCACACAAGAGACATTGGGTATAGTGCCTCCTATATATAAAGCTGAAGTGCTTTGTTTTTCAGTACTCATCAGCGTAACATAAAACAAGTGGAAAATAAAGTGTAGCAATGTAATGTACTTACAGGATGTATGCTTTATAGTCAGAGGCACTTGTGTTATAGATTAAGGGTTAAGGAAGAAGAAATAAATCACACTGAACATCTGCTGAGATCACCTATTGAGACTAGCACATTTAATGTTTGTTTCCTAGTTTATTCCTGTTTATAAGTTGTTACATGTGTGACATGAAGTAGTCAGAGTTTTCATCATCCGATAACAGAAATGTCTTAAAACCTGAGCTGGAAATGCATTTTAGATCGGCCACTCCACAATGTATGGAGCTGTCTGTTTCTGGCTCTGAACACTGCAGTAAAAAAAGCTGATCAGTGCGGGGCCTGTGTGTTGGACACCCCCAGATCTCATATTAATGTTCTATCCTAAGCATTGGCGTAACTAGGAATGGCTGAGCCCCAAGACGAACATTTGACATGTTGCCATACAGGGTGTAGCGGTGGATTTAGGTAGTGCAGTGGTGCACATTGTATGGTGGGTGAACAGCATGGCATTGTTATTACCTATAGCCACACTGTCTCGGTACAACTGATCTGCAAGGGTTCTGGCGGTGGGCCCTAGAACCAATTCCACTGGGGGCCCTAGACATCCCAATCCAACACTGTCTGTGTCTTCCTTTCCTTCGACTGCTTTAACTACTCCAGCTGGTGACCTTCAATGGGGTGGTGTGTCTGGGTGACTGTTCTGTAAGGGCCATCCAGGCAAGCAGGTGAACGCTGTATAGCACACTAGCCAACCAGTGGTGGATCATTGGGTGAATCAGTAATCGATAGGTCATTATCAGTCTTGGACAACTCCTTTAAGTAAGTTGATTTAATTGCAGAGAACCATACTTTTTGGCTTCTCTTTAAAAAAGGATACTGGGACATCACCTGCACACTGTACATCATTCCACCATGTAAGAGAAAACTATATGTCTTTGTCACGCCACATATTACCATGGAGGGAATTTGTTTTTCTAGACTGGCTGACAAACAGCATGTCCGATGTTTGCTGAGAGCTGTAATAAGCATATTAAATTGCTGATTCCACAGTGAGGACTTTCTGGACAGAAACACATTTACAAGTGATGTGTACTCATTTTCAGCTACATTAATTTTCTATTAAGTAGTCTATGGTTTGTCCCAACAATTTCACCAGGCATATCCCAAGAGAAAAGCGTTATTATGTGTTATTACTTGTCCGTATATCCATTTTTCTTTCTATAAATGCTTACTTTAACCCTGGGATAAATACTGTAGGGCGACAGTAGCTATTCATTGGCATTTGTCAGAAAAAACTAAGCAAAATATGAGACTATGAAACTGTCTTTGGAAGTTATCATAGACATTAGAAATTTGTTGGCAGATTCAGCCAGTTGTGGAGATATTGTGCAGAGATCTACAGACAATAGATTTCCCCAATATCCCACCAAAAATGGCAAGAGGTCTTTAGGGAGACTTGAGTTCTTAATGTTTGATAACTGGCAAACATCACACATAACAGGAAATACACAAGTCCATCTGGTAGTATATCATTCCGTTGCTTCATGCGCTGTATGAGCTATCCTTTTTAATGTATCTGGTATATGTGCTTTTGAATTGTGCCAATGAAGATATTTTTTATAATATAATTTGTACACAGATTTTTTTTTTTTTTTAGGTATAATAGGAAATGCGCAGGTATAGTCCAAAGCTAAAGCTTGTCATAAACCTTAGATTTTAGCCAAATTTTAGGAAATGATCCAGTATTCCACACGGACTATATGTGGTGATCTCGCTCTGGTGACCTGTATTATATGAAAATATTCCTTTACATCAGACACTTTACAGTAATATGTGGTTGAAGAATCACACTGCCTTAGGAGTTCCGAGCTCAGCTAAGCTGTTAAAAAGTATTGATGACATACAGTATCCTAAGGAAAGGTCATCAATAGTAGATTGGTGGGGGTCCAATTCTTGCTACCTCTGCCGATCAGCTGTTTCAAGGGGCTTCAGCAATGTGTATAATGCTTCATATAGTCAGCATGCCGTACATAAAGTAACAGCTGTGCCTTGTACTGCAGTGTTGTCCGTTTACTTGAGGTATTAACCTGATTTAAAGTAACAGTGTCTTCCATATACACTGCAAACTGTGGATATGACTCCCCACATTAGTAGCGTGGATGTCCCTATAAGTGCCTGCCACCAATAAGTGCCTCAGATGCTATCATCTATGTCTATAATGCCCCTTCAGAGACTCTGTTTTCTTGAAACACTTGCTTTCTTCAAAATGTGCACAGAAATCTATACAGTGGGGAAAAAAGTATTTAGTCAGCCACCAATTGTGCAAGTTCTCCCACTTAAAAAGATGAGGCCGGCCTGTAATTGTCATCATAGGTAGACCTCAACTATGAGAGACAAAATGAGAAAACAAATCCAAAAAATCACATTGTCTGATTTTTAAAGAATTTATTTGCAAATTATGGTGGAAAATAAGTATTTGGTCAATAACAAAAGTTCATCTCAATACTTTGTTATATATCCTTTGTTGGCAATGACAGAGGTGAAACGTTTTCTGTAAGTCTTCACAAGGTTGGCACACACTGTTGCTGGTATGTTGGCCCATTCCTCCATGCAGATCTCCTCTAGAGCAGTGATGTTTTGGGGCTGTCGCTGGGCAACACGGACTTTCAACTCCCTCCAAAGGTTTTCTATGGGGTTGAGATCTGGAGACTGGCTAGGCCAATCCAAGACCTTGAAATGCTTCTTACGAAGACACTCCTTCGTTGCCCTGGCGGTGTGCTTGGGATCATTGTCATACTGAAAGACCCAGCCATGTTTCATCTTCAATGACCTTGCTGATGGAAGGAGGTTTGCACTCAAAATCTCACGATACATGGCCCCATTCATTCTTTCATGTACACGGATCAGTCTTTCTGGTCCCTTTGCAGAGAAACAGCCCCAAAGCATGATGTTGCCACCCCCATACTTCACAGTAGGTATGGTGTTCTTTGGATGCAGCTCAGCATTCACTCTCCTCCAAACACAACGAGTTGTGTTTCTACCAAACAGTTCCACTTTGGTTTCATCTGACCATATGACATTCTCTCAATACTCTTCTGGAACATCCAAATGCTCTCTAGCAAATGGGCCCGGATATGTACTGGCTTAAGCAGGGGGACACGTCTGGCACTGCAGGATCTGAGTCCCTGGCGGCGTAGTGTGTTACTGACGGTAGCCTTTGTTACGCTAGTCCCAGCTTTCTGCAGGTCATTCACTAGGTCCCCTTGTGTGGTTCTGGGATTTTTGCTCACCATTCTTGTGATCATTTTGACCCCACGGGGTGGGATCTTGCGTGAAGCCCCTGATCGAGGGAGATTATCAGTGTCAGTATCAGTCTTGTATGTCTTCCATTTTCTAATTATTGCTCCCACAGTTGATTTCTTCACACCAAGCTGCTTGCCTATTGCAGATTCAGTCTTCCCAGCCTGGTGCAGGTCTACAGTTTTGTTTCTGGTGCTCTTCCACGGCTCTTTGGTCTTCACCATAGTGGAGTTTGGAGTGTGACTGTTTGAGGTTGTGGACAGGTGTCTTTTATACTGATAACAATGTCAAACAGGTGCCATTACTACAGGTAATGAGTGGAGGACAGAGGAGCCTCTTAAAGAAGAAGTTACAGGTCTGTGAGAGCCAGAAATCTTGCTTCTTTGTAGGTGACCAAATACTTATTTTCCACCATAATTTGCAAATACATTCTTAAAACATCAGACAATGTGATTTTCTAGATATGTTTTCTCATTTTGTCTCTCATAGTTGAGATCTACCTGTGATGTCAATTACAGGTCTCTCTCATCTTTTTAAATGGGAGAACTTGCACAAATGGTGGCTGACTAAATACTTTTTCCCCCCACTGTATACTGTATAGTTATTCTCTAGTACAGGAAAACTAACATTTACTTTATCACAACTACAAAAAATTTACTTTTTCACTTGTTCTGCTATCCTGATGGAGAGTTGGAATTGACTTTTTCTTTTAAGAAATAACACAGGGAGTGTTTGTAGACAATGGTCTTGTTACCTTCATTGTATATATTATATTATGTGGAGAACTGAAAATTATTTAAAGAGAACTTTTCACCACCGCCATCAACACCAACCATTTGCATCCTTCAATAAGTGCCGCTCCACTTATTCTGGATACAGCTGACATTTCTTTCTAGCCCCCACCATTCCTGAGGCATCAGTGCTGTTACTTTCAGTACAATCACACTCTCTACTATCAGGTGGGTGGTCCTTGGATGGTGCAGACAGACAGAGACTGACAATAGAAAGCATAATTGTACTGAAATTAACAGCAATGATTGCTCAGGAATGGTGAAGGCTAGAGAAAAAAATTCCAACGACACCAAAATCAAAGCAGCACCTATGACAGCTCCTCTTTAACAACTAAACAACCATAATTATCCTTGGCCAAAAAAATGCACATGACTTGGATAGAGCGGACATATTCTTCACATGGCGCACCTACAGGAATATTAACACTGGAAGCAGGAAATAGCTCAGCTTCCCCTAGCCACAGAATAATGGATCAAATGGAAAGCGGGTTTTCTTAGCGCTGTTAGGATGCTGATTTCTTAGAAGAGTTGTTCAAGCTGGACAACCTTCTTAGAGAGGGTTGCAATATTAACCTATAATATTAAATATTATCAGGCTGCCGGCTGTACATTATCCCTCCATGTGTACAGCCCAATTACAAAAATAAATAAATAAATAAATATTTTAAGGGAAAAAGTGGTAATTGTGTTCTTTTGTACTGCTCCTTAGTCACTACTTTTAGGGGCAGACATACCATGTGCACAAACTGTGTAGATTCGCTGGAACTCGCTGTCACCTTAAAGAGTCATTCCCATCTGGGTAAATCACTGCAAGGATGGAAATGACAGCTTCCAAGCCCTGATGGCAGTTTAAGAAGCTCCCGTTCTCCTCTATGGGAATTATAGGAACAGTAGAGCAGCACTGCTCAGCCAAAGGGTTGGCACAAGCAGCATATTCCAATCTCAGCAGAGATTTGCCAGTGGTTGGAATAACCCTTTAAAAGGGTCTTCCAGGGGGAAGAAGGTATTTTTAAAATTGATGCTCAAAAAACAAATAGCATTGATATTCACCCTTTCTCAATCCCAACAAGTCCTTTCCTAACACTGCAAAACACAGGAAATGCTGTGCAGCTAGTCACTGGCCAAGGTCGGCCACTGCTGCACGCAGTGATTGGTAGTATTAAGCTAAGGGGTCGTTTTCAGGCATTCCCTGTATATCTATAGACAAATGGAAAACTGAAAAGTTTCTCAGTAGATAAATTTTAGCTCCCAATACTAATGGATTGCTATAGAGACACAAAGGGATACTATGTGCTGAGCTGTTCAAGAGCAATGGGCTCATATATTGTTATTGCACAAGGGCTTTCTGCTGTCTGTGTCCACCCTTAACTACTCTGTACAGAATATCTATAATGTGATTGTCTTGTGCTCACAATTTGCCAAGACTGGCATACAGTAGCTGGGTGTTCTAAATATAATAATATTCAAGTTAGTAATAATAAGACATGTTAGCAGCATCTGCCCTGCTATGGGTTTGCATTAAAAGTATGGCCAGTATAAAGATGCCAATGTAGACAGGTGGTCTTCATATGCCGGGGGGTAATCTGTATCTCTTCTCTGACTCTGGTAATTACAATATATAAATAGATAGTGAATTGCAGGTCTTATAAATAATATGTTATTGTACTAAATACATTTTGCACTTGGAAGCATTTCATATGTTAAATCAATTGACCCAGTGAATAAGACAAAAGCAATGTCTTGGCAAGCTTGGCATTTTCACAAAAAACAAATACGTTTCTTTTCAGAAAATGAGAAGGAACCATCTATAGAAATGCTCCAGGATGAGTTCTGTACAATAAAGGAAAAGAACTATGTTTAAGCATGGAGAGAACTGACACCTGACTTTGTATTTTACTCTTTGTATTGTTATTACTCTTTGTGGCTTGTTACACATAGTATTTGGCCAGGTTACAGCTTACTCTTCACATTTGGCAGACTCCTAATGATTTCTGATGGGCTATACTAATAGACTCGGCCAAGAGTTAAGTGCTCCTCTTAATTCTGCAGTGGCAGATGAGCGCTACATTGTCCTGTGAGTCCCTCTAGGGGTGAAGTTGTGCTATTAACACTATCATTCAATTATTGTCATCATTTTGCAACCATATATTATCCACATTTTTTTCTGTCAATCTCCAAAAATATCACAGGTTAAACATATTTTCATTTTTTTACAACTCATTTTTAGTACAAGTTAACACCGTTAAATTGACTAATAGCAATGCAGGAGAGAGTATCACATTATTGCTAGATAGTTTACAATGGGTTTACTGAAAAATAATAATAATAATAATAACTTTATTTATATAGCGCAAACATATTCTGTAGCACTTTACAAATCAGGGGACACATGAACAGACAATATGAGACATTACAATGTGACAAAGAAATAAACATATCGTGCAATAGTAGTGAGTGCCCTGCTCGCAAGAGCTTACATTCTGAAAATTATAGCTGGCTTGTGAGTCTATCAAAAATTCAACACCTATCAAAATACACAGAAAAAAACTATGAAAATGCTGTAAAACATCTGTATTAAATACTTTGCATGAATAATTAAGACTCCAAGCGCTGTGACAGCCTGGGTCAGTATTATATTTTATATGGATATAATGCAATAGCCATGTTTGTTCATTTGCAGTCCTGAGTTAATAGATAGGATGTTTAGCACTAATGAATATATTTTTTGCACATACATTTAGATTATTTTAACATTTATTCATTATATTGTAAATTATATATGAACTTGAGGACCTATGTGCGTATTTAGGATGAATTAGGGCATCCATATATTATCATGTCAGTGATCATATCATAAACTTACAATTGATTTATGCAGTACTCTAGGCTTGTTCCCTACCTATATTTTTTAATTGTCTCTTATGATTGTGAATATGTTTTTTCATTTTAAAAACATGCAATATTTATTGGCGTAATAAAGGCTATACATTTATTATACTGTATATTGATGAGTTTATGGTGTCTTCATGGCTATAGATGTTATGTGCCAACACCATTGACAGGAAGAAGCCGGAAGGCTTTCGTTTTCAGCTGTCATGAGTTACAGGGAAGCAACACTATCTGTGCCTCCAACATGTAGAGGGAGTGCTAGGGGTAGAGGTATCTACAGTACACCTTAATCATGCATACAGAGACTGGTGTCCCCATCATTTACATGGAGAGTCAGGGGCAGAAGTACAATATCTATTCCTATATCATATATAGAGAAGCAGGTGTATTGCTTCCCTGTCTTATATGTTACTGTGTTCCTTAGCCTCTGCAGCTTAATAAAACCTATTATTCCCTATATTAGGTTGAGGTGAATGGAATGTTTGGTAAAACTATTTGTTCCCCAATGATCACAATATTTTATATGCTCATAAAACAATACTGCAGAAGACACAATGTATCCCTCTGATGCCATTTTATTAAGAATTGTTCTCTTCTTTGAATATATGTATAGGGTGAGGAATGAAAACAGATAAGGAACAAATGTTAGCGTACAATGTTTAGCAGAATGTTACTTATTTTCCTACATTAGTTTTGCTAGTGCAAGTCATTAAATGGGGTGGACATGGTGTCCATGCAGCTTATTCAACACATACTTGCCAACTCTCCCAGGTCTCCTGGATTCCCAAAAGAGCCATTAATCTCCCAGGTGTCACTTTTATTCGCCACTCTTTGTTTCTGTACTTCTTCTGGGTTTATGGCATCATGATGTTGTCTGCTGTGGTGTGCAGCATCAGAGGGATCTACAAGAATAAAACAGGTGATTGAAACATCTGGTCTGAGGTCTGTAAAGACTGATCTCCTCTTATACAGACCTCATACTAGGCCATTACATTTTGGGTCTGTATAAATGTCTTGCTCTTTGTCTGTATACAGGAAGGCCTGGTGTCTGTAAACAGATGAGAAGTTTAATCTAAGGGACTGTGAACAGCTATGGATGGTCTGTAATGGTGGTGGGGGGGTTCCATGGTCGGTAAATAGGAGGGGGCAGTAAAAATGGAAGGTCTGGTATGGGAGCTACATAAAGGAAGGGGTCTAATGTGGGATCTATAAACAGAGGGGTCTGTAACCGGGAGGTCTGACCTGGGGTCTGTATTTTCAGGGGGTGTGGGTCCACAACTATTTAGAAAATTTAGCTCTGTATCGATTTTTGGTTGTTTTTAGGTGGTCTGTTTTGGGGTCTCTATTAGTTAAGGGGAATCTGGGAGAATCTGTATTTATAAGTCTGCATCTGTTTAAAGGGTCTGGTGACTGCATTCATTTTGGGATGTACTGAAGGGGGTCATATGTACTACGGCTGCCTGACCTGTCTGTGATTGGCTGACAATACAGTGTCTGTGCCACCAATAACTTTGATAGAAAGTACAGTTCTGAAGCACAAACCAGTACTGTAAAAATGAGACATTGTGCAACATACAGATATGAAACTACCCTGATAATGATAATGATGTCATACAGGTCTATAGCCCACTTTCATTACATGCTTAGCATATCATCAGTGCAGCTCAGGAAATGTTCACTTGGTAGAAGGAAAATATTTTTAGTGTGGTGAAGCAGTCAAGTGACACCTTTTCCTGTTCAGTGAGAAAGTGTCAAATAAAAAAATCTTCTTTGCAAACTACTACATGTTCACCTGGTTAAAAGGTGCATGCACCTGTAATAGCTAAAAGCTCACTTGGCTGACATCTACTCCTCGTGACTCCCCCATACATATATATATGCTCAGTTTGGCCTAGTCTATATGTTTTCATTTGGAAGGAAAAAAATAAAATGTAAGTCAGTGTGTAAGTGCATCAGGGGTGGGGCCTGATTCTCCAGATTTGCCTACAGATAGTTGCATATTCTCTGGTTCTCCTCTTGAATCAGTGCCCGATGTCTCCCCTTTTAGCCGTAATTGACATTTTCAGCTTCTGTATGCATTATGGTTGTCTACATGCAAACCTGGTAAATCAGGTCATGCCCCAGATGCAGGGGTGTAACAATTGCGTTCGCAGAGGGTGCAAAGGCAAACTGTCCCGGAGTGGAGCTAGAGATGGTCAGGGCCATGATAGCGATCGGGGAAAGCCTGGTTCCCCAACTGCTATACATATTGTTAATGGAAAGAGCCTTTCCAATAGTAGCCCTCCCAGGGGAGGTGATTAAAAATAACAAATACTTATACTCACCTCTCCTGGGCTTCTGACGGTTCCCAGCATCCTTTTCTGGGCTCTTCCGGCCTGTGAAAAGGCGCACAGGCATAACAACATTAGTGCACCCCACGTAGATGCTGAGGCCCAATCACAGGCCCCATCGATGATGTATGGGACGCGTGACCACAGTTGCAGGCAGAAGAGGACTGAGGAGGAGGATGCTGAGAACCGGATCGAGCAATGATGAACAGGAGAGGTGAGGTAAGGTGAGTATATATGTTTATTTTCCATCACCTCCATTGGGCCACCGGTAATTATGCTCTGGGGTCTGAGGCAACCCCAGTGTATAATAATAGCACTGAAACTAACCGAAGTGCCAATCTCACGAATATTCATTGCATTTTGTGGGGTTCACCTGAAGCGGCTCAAGAGGGACTCTTGGGAGCATTTTATACTGTGTGGGCGCCACTGTGGAGCATATTGTACTGTGTGTGGGTCACTGTAGAGCATATTGTACTATGTGGGGGCCACTGTGAATCATATTATATTGTGTGGGGACCACTGTGGAGCATATTACACTGTGTGGGGCCCACTGTGTAGCATATCATAACTGTATCACAGCTTGCTTTTATTATCATCTCTGTTGGTCTGTTTCCTTCATCTGTACTCAGAAGCTAAAGCACTCCTGCTTCCATCATAACTGTATCACTGCTCGCTTTTATTATCATCTCTGTTGGTATGATGTTGTCCTACTTTGTTTGTGATTATATGAGATTTGAAGACACTGTCTATATTCCCCTGCTATGTACTCTCCACTTTTCTCAACTGATCCTTTCCGTATCTCTGATTTTATCTCCATGTATTCCCACCCCTATTCACACCTGTAACACATACAATTAAATTAGTGCTCGCTAGTATATATCTAAGTGCAGAGGTCAGTTTTGGCCTTGGTCAGTTTTGTGCAACATCCTCAAGTGTAACTCTTAAGTGTATGGACTGGAATTAGGCCATATTCTTGATAACTGCAGTTGTGGGTACTATTTTTGTATCCCTTTCAAATATCTGAGATATCACTGCAGCACTCATAACAGTCGCTATTAAGAGTACGCTGTAGGGAGGGGGCCCAGTAAAAGTTTGCATCGGGGCCCACAAGAGTTTAGTTACGCCACTGCCCAGATGCACTGTCAGGTTTATTTTATATCCATAAAATGTTTATTATCCCGGCATTGCTTCATGGGTTTCTGGACATTAAAGGGGTTGTCCGGGATAAAAGCTAATTCCTACACTCTAATCTAACCAATCTAAATACCCTCCCCCTGCCTACTTTCTAAATTACATAATTTATCAAAAATGTATATTTACCCATATCCACCTCTACTGCGCAATAGACGGTGGATTGGTGGCTGTAGAGCACAGAGCAGCACTGGGACTATTGCGCGCGCCGGCAGTCTTAAAGAGGGAGCAGCCATCCTGCAGGAGGAAGTCTGGAAGGAAGAGAGGTAAGTATGATGGGGTGGGGGTGGGATGGCTGAGTTAGTTGGGAAGGGCTAGTAGTGGGCGGGATACAGTGTCGTTCTGGGATGTCTAAGGCCCACCAGTGGAATTGTTTCTAGGGGCCCACTACCAGGACCCCCGCAGATCAGCTGTACCAAGACAAGGCGGTTAAAGGAAATAACATGTCGGGAGCCATGCTGCTCACCCGCCATACGATATGCACCACTGCACTACCTATACTACAACTAAACTAAGCTACACTCTGTATGGCAAGTGAACAGCGTGGCTCCTAGAATTGTTACCATTACCTGTAACCGCATTGTCCTGGAATAGCTGATCTGCAGAGGTCCTGGCTGTTGTACCCCCGCAGATGTAATATAGATGGCCTATCCTAAGGACAATCAATATTAGAAAGATGGATAAATCCTTTAAAGAGGTTGTCCAGGAATTGGAGCAACCCATGTGACGAGCAGGAGATGTAAACTAAAAAAAAAATGGATAAAAAAAGCATACTCTATTGTCTGCTGCCAGTGTCTATTCAGTCTCGTGCCGGCGCCTTCTTGCTGGGAGTCTTGCACCTCATGTGACTGCTAAGACCAATTAAGTACAGGATTTCTAGAAATGAGGCGCCGCCATGAGAACGAACAGACACAGGCAGGGGACAACGGTGTGCTGGGGACAGATGAGTATGCTTTGTTTAAAAAAAATTTTTACACCTCCCTGGCGACCTCCACAGTGGTCGCTCCAATTTATGCACAACCTCTTTAAAGGGGTTGTCTGGGAAAAATTTTTTATTTTTTTTTGTAAATAACTTTTTATTAGATTTTCAAGTATCACCAATGCGTACACATAGTTACAGACAATGTGCATGGCACAACAATCATTGATCATACAATCGGATAATCTGGCGTATTACATACAACGGTTGACTAATAACACAATGATGAATGGAACGTTAGCGGTGGAAAAGATACAAAGAATCCTTAGGGTGAAAGGCCAAGGGTCTCAGTAATTTATTTTGTTAAACAGGGGGTTCCCACAGATGCGTCCTGGTAGTGTCTTTAGAGAACTCATACCAAGGCGCCCAAATAGCACTAAACTTCTGGTAGGTACGGAGTTCTAAGTGGGAAAGTTCTTCCATCCGCGCAACTTGAGATACTTTCCGCAGAAAGTGGGATACTGGAGGAGGGGATTGGGATGCCCAGTATAAAGGGATCATAGATTTGGCGATAGCCACTAGTTTAAGCCAAAGACGTTTGTGGGACCTAGGCGGAAAAGTGGGCCTCAAATTCAGGAAAATGCCTACCGGGGTCAGAGGCTCGGTGACTCCACAAACCTGGTTCAGTATCTGCTGAACAAGTGACCAGTAAGGGGATATTTTTTCGCATTCCCACCAAATATGCAGGTAGGAACCTGAGGACTTATGGCAGCGCCAACACAAAGGGGATACCTCCGGAGAGAACTTATCGACTACAGTGGGCGTTCTATACCATCTGGTGACCAATTTGTAGCTGGATGCCTGCAAGCGTACACTTCTGGAAGGCCCTGTGGATCGCTTGAGCATAGATGAAATTTCTCCGGGGGTAAGGGACATTTGAAGGTCCTCCTCCCATTTTCGCACATATGAGGGGGGCTCTGTGCCTAGCTCGCTTAGGAGGTTGGAGTAGAGGGTAGATAAAGGTCTTGGTGTGTTTTGCTTTCGGAGTAGGAGCTGTTCTAGCCATGTAATTGTGCGATTGTCAGGCTCCTTCTTCAGAGCTCTCAGGTACAGTGTTTTAATCGATTGGTATGTTAGGAAATTGGTATGGATGGAGAGGGGGTGTTGGGTATAGCGTCGTAGGGTAGTCGCCCGACATGTTTCGGCACTTTTGGGGTCGATTCTATAAACTTGGATTCCGATAGGATTAAATCCTGAACGGACATGAGGAGGGAGGGACCTGTTGACAAAGGAAGCAGTCGCCGTACCCATTTCCATGAGTCATAGACTGCTGATGTCAGAACATTGGGGACGAAGACCTGCTTAGCCGTTTGGCGGGGAAGCCATAGTATTGCAGTAAGGGGGAAGTTTATAGTGGCTTCCTCCACTGACACACGTAGCCTCGAATTATCACTCTGAAACCAATCAATGATCCTTGCCAGTTGTGCTGCATGGTAATATGTTCTTATAGCTGGTAGACCCATACCACCCAACTTCCTAGGTCTGGTAAGAGTGCGGAACGCCACTGGAAAAAACTTTTTTAATGGCCCCCAATACAGTGGTCTCTGCACTGGTCCCCCATACTGTATGGGGAACAGTGATGGGGCCATGATATTGTGTGGGGGCAGTGATTGAGGCTAACATCCAGTGGGGGGTACATTAAACTGTGTGTGGGGCATATTAATGGGGATGTCCAGGGTTAACTTTTTTTATGGCCTATCATCAGGATAGGACATAAATACCTGATCGCTAGGGGGTTGACACACGGCCCCATCAGCTGTATGAACCCCCTTCCGGTGCCCGTTTTGTACACAATACAGGGCCGGAAGCAGAAAGCTTCATCCTCTGTATAGTTGCCCGGCACCTTCACTGCAGCTCAGCTCCCACTGACTTCACTGTGCTGAGATGCAGTGAAGGGGCCAGGCTAATGTACAGTGGACAGAGCTTTCTGCTACTGGCCCTGTATTGTGTACAGGACGGGTGCCAGAAGTGGCAACGTACAGCTCATTGGTCCGGGGTCGGCCCCCTACAGATCAGGAATTTATGGCCTATCCTGAGGATAAATCATAAAAAAATTCTGCCTGGACAACCCCTTTAATATACCCCCCCCCCCCCCAATGCCTCACACTTTAAAGAGGTTGTCCAGCATAATTTTTTATTTATTTATTCTATTATTAGTCTGGGGAAGGTGAACCCCCCCCCCCCCGAAAAAAAAAAACCTACTCACCTGTCCCCTGTGCTCCGGTGTCTTCCCAGCAGGGTCAGGTCCTGCAGCTCCGCTGTTTTCTTTTGCCAGAAGTCCTCACCGGCACAGGTAGTCATGTTCAGTGGGAAGAAAACAACAGAGCTGCAGGACCAAACCGCGCTGGGAGACAATGGGCACAGAAGAGTAAGTATTGGGGTTTTTACAGTGGCGTAACTAGGAATGACTGGGCCCCAAGGCGAACATTTGACATGGGGCACCCCCCCGAACCACTGCCCCCAATCATCCCCTCGGACCACCCACTCCAACCCCCCCCCCCCCAAAAAAACGCATTCCTGCACACAGTATTATGCCCCATAGTGGCCCCTGCACACAGTATCATGTCCCATAGTGGCCCCTGCACACAGTATCATTCCCCATAGTGGTCCCTGCACACAGTATTATATCCCATAGTGGCCCCTGCACACAGTATTATGCCCCATAGTGGCCCCTGCACACAGTATTATATCCCATAGTGGCCCTTGCACACACTATTATTCCCCATAGTGGCCCCTGCACTGAGTATTTTGCCCCATAGTGGCCCCTGCACACACTATTATGTCCCATTGTGAACCTCCCATGAACAATTATTATACTCTGGGGTCTTTGAAAAGACCCCAGAGTATAATGATCGGAGACCCAGGGGAGGATAGAAACATAAAAAAACAATGTTGCTTACCTGTTCCTCGCTCCGGTCCACTCCCTGCTACTTCGGCCATCTTCAATGTTGGACCAGGCCGGCGTCACGTGATGTGGGCCGGCGTCACGACGCAAAATGACATCCGCTGATGTCTGGGACGTCACCAAACAGGCCCGAAGCCTGGAGAAGCGTAGGAGAGGTAAGTACATTGTTTTTTATGTTCCCTCACCAACTCTGGGCCTCCGATTATTATACTCCGGGGTCTTTTCAAAGACTCCAGAGTATAATGATAGCAGAGATTGTGGTGTTCGGCCTGCGGCCTCACAGCCGCCTCCGCAAAATCGGAAGCGCAGGCGGCCGTGAGCGGGACCCTGGGGAACGGTAAGTATATAGGGCCCGTTACCTGCTGAGGTTACTCCAGCAGGTAACGGCCTATTAAAAAAAAAAAAAAAAAAGCATCAGGGGCCCGCGGGACCCCGTAATGTCCCGGGCCCTGTGGCAGCTGCTACCGCTGCTACCCCGGTAGTTACGCCCCTTGGGTTTTATTAAAACTGGATTGCAAAACCGGGAAGAACCTGGCTGCATCACTTACCTCACCCCTCTCCTGCTCGCGGCCCACCCTCTTCCCTCTGCAGCCTGGGCCCTGGTCTGGAGCTGGGAGAGGTAAGTGAATGGGGGCCTTACCGCACCTCCACTGCCTATCAAAAAAAATAAATGGCAGTGGAGGTCTGGTAGTGCCCCCTAAAGGCACGGAGCCCACCGGGGGATTCACCGACCCTGGCGGGATAGCTAGAGAGACAGGGAGGGGGGTGCAAGGGAGGGAAGTAGAGAGGAAGGGGGAGTGAGGTGACAGGGAGCTAGTGTGGAAGCTACACAGCAGGAAGCTACACCATGTAAACAAATGCAGAAGATGCCAGGAGCTCCCAGAGAAACAGTAATCACTTTAAACACTGCTAAAGGTATTTGGGTGCAGTTAATAACTCATTAATAGCTCTAACAGACCTTTTTTTAAAAAAAAACAAACATTTTTTGCCCGGAAAACCGCTTTAAGGTCTGTTTCTACACCTATTAAAGAGCCCTACATGGCATCATTGGTTTTGGAGGCATGTTGGAGTTGACAGGTTCTCTTTAACACATGTGCTGGAAACTTTCATGGTGCACTTGTTAAACAGAAAGTAAGGCACAGTGTGAAAGAAGCCTTATAGCAAATATTACAATAATTTGGTAAAAATTATCTGAGCAGGTTTCATTATTTCTTCAACGATATTTTTTATTTTAATAGCATTTTATTGCAGATTAGAAATAAGAATACACTAAAAGTTGGGTATTATATGCAAGTATACAAGGATCTAATGTGACCTGAAACAGATGCCACAGTGCCAACTCCATCATGTAATAAATCCTCAGTACTCTCTATTGACTTTTACTGGGCTCTGTTATTGTGGTATCAGTCATTTTGATGGGAAAAAATACACTTTTCTTTCCTCTTTCAGTGTCATGGAACTACCAATGAAGGCTCCAAACAGATCTTCAGGGGGTAGTGTAAGGATAGTGTAGCCTTAGAAATGTGACCTTTGGTCAAGATCATACACAGTATTTTTAGACACTGAAAGTCACAATAAGATCCCAAAGGTCACTTTCAATATAATGTCAGGGGCAAAAAACACCTAAAAAATGCTGCAATTACAATGGGAGTGCTGGGGAAGTGCCGAATGTAGTCATAACTTCAGGCTACCGCTTTCCCTTTGGGACATAGTTTGTAACTCCTTCCAAAGTATATTCTGCCACCTAATAACAGTGGCCAGAATGTTAAAGAGAACTAAACCGTGTGAAATGGGCAACATTTCCACTTTTCTATCACACTAGTTTGGTAATACTCTCCCACTGTACATCACATTAAAAATGGAACTAGGATGCTAAGAAAATATGTTAAAGACTGAAGTAAATCTACAGTGTGCTGAAAAGCTTCCTTATGAATTGTAATAATGAAAACTTTGTTTTCTCTGGATTTCCTCTTTCTCATGAAGTGTGAATATGATTTCAAGTATAAGTATCAGCTCTGCACAGATTATCAACAAAAAATCCCACAGAATTTTGTGACCTATGCTTCAGATTTATTTTAATAAATATACTTTCAGGGAAAATCCAACTTCACAATCTTTTTATTGTTTTAGATCAACTAAAATAAAAATTGAAAGAGGACCCGTCACCGAATACAAAATGTTCAATGAAGCCACAAATGACTGTTGTTGTGCCCCTGTTCAATTTGGCATTTTTTAAAAAATCCGTCCACCTCTTCAAAATATATGGCCCCGGCAAGTTCTATGTAAATAATCTATTGTTTTCCAAACTTTTTATTTTCTTTGAGACATGGAGAATAAAAGTTAATTTATAAATAACCTTCTGGGAGCCATATCTTATTAACAGATGGACTTTTAGCTACAGCAATAATCAAATGAGGTGTCATTTAGCATTTTGTACTTAGTATGGCACCCGCTCTGAAGCAGAATGAATGCCATAACCACAGGTCTCTGCTGTTTTAAACAGCAGAGGCCCAGTGCTAATGCCCGTGATCAGAGTTCAATTTGATTGTGGGCATTACTTACTTTTGTGCCCCCTACACCCCCTCCAGAGCCGTCACCGCCCCTGTTCCTATGCCATTGCAGGACGGCTCCCACATCACGGGATCACGAAAGCTGTCCTGTTCCTATGGTAGCCAGTAGCATTATGAAAGCTCAAAGGCCTATCATGAAATTATACTGTAGCTGTTGAGGCTTGCCTGTAGAAGGCTTCAATAGTTAGGTAGTGAATTTTCCACATATTCAAATACAGTTTTATTGCTGTCTATGGAACAGGTGATGTAATGATCACAGGTTCAAGTTCCCTGGGGGTGGGGTCTAAAGAAACAGTAAAATAAAAATAAAATGTTTTTTTAAATATTTAAAAAAAAAAAAATAAAAATTCAAATCACCTTCCCAAGATCTCAAATAAAAATTAAACAAAAACAAAAAATTATGCCTGAACTACAAGCATCAAAATGACCAAACCGCCGTATTTTCAACTTTTCCTCTTCCAAAAAATTTGAATAAAAAGTGAACAAACATCAGACATTGCACAAAATTATAAAAATAAAAAGTACATCTAGTCCTTCAAATGCAGTCCCATATATGGAAGTAAAAAAAGTTATGAGTATTACAATATAGCGACTCCAAAAATGTTTTTTTCCTAAGCTTTGGATTTTTGTTAAGGTATTAAAACATCAAAAAGACATATGTTTGGTATTGCAGAAATCGTAATGACCTGCATAATATAGGTAACATGTCACTTCAGTTGCACAGTGAACACTGTTAAAATAAAACACATAGGAAAATGGCGCAAATGCAGTTTTTCTCTAATTCCACCCCATTCTGATTTTTTTTTCCCAGCTTTTTAATACATAGTATGGAATATTAAATGGTACCTATGAAGGATCTCACTGCCAAGCCACTTGGCACACCTATGATCAACCTTCTTACCTCCCACTCACACACCGTGAGCGGACCGGGTTCATAGGATAATATGAAACAAGCTTTATAAATTTTATATATTTATTAACCCAAGTGGGTCAGTACTAGGCATTAATATATACAGAAATACACATCAATGGATTATCAAGCAAATACAGGTAAAAGCAAAATACAGTACAGAAAATAAAACGGGAAATAAAAGTTAGAAAAATACCAGAACAAAGTTGTAGTCTGATTCGCTAGGCCTCAGCAGAATGGCCTAGGGTGCATCCTTAAGTGAGTTACAGTGCATGTGTTCATACATGCTGTCCAGAAACCAGAAGTCTCAGACCTGGCTGCTAGACCTACAGGGTCCTGGCTTAAGTCCACAGCATGACATGCCTTCACATCTTTTCCCAGATAACAGACAAAACCCTTTCCTCAAGGTCGACCATATAACTATACCAGTCTCCTCCCTGTGTGATGTCACTAGGAGGGGAAGTCCCGCCCTCCATCTTGAAATCCAAGTAACTATAATTCGTCATATCTCCTTGCCTGATGACCGCAGTGTCATGCAAGGAGACTGATGGGGTTCATGGTGAGATCCACATTGTGTAGACACCAAGAATGACACCCCAATCTCCTTTGGGTGATGAGTTCAGTGTCTAGACCTTTTCCCTGCTCTCAACCGTACCGAGTTTAGAATTGGGCCGCTCGTCTCGACCTGGCACACGCGAGGAATTTATCGGTGTGAAGATAGGAGGTTCAGCTGGAGAAATATTGCCATAAAACCATATTCCCTTTGTTCTGTGGTTGGCTCCAACTTGTCTGGGGATTCCCCATCTCTGCAGGAAACCCCTGTGGAGATAATGAGTGTAACAAGGGTATGCTAATTAAGTCAGGGACAGAACAACAAAGGGTCTTGGCACAAAGCAGACGGCCACATTCCTGGAGCCAAACTGGTTTTGATAACAGGCATGGACACCACAATATGAGCAAGTAGTAGTACAAGAAATACATATCTGGATCTCTAATCATCACAGTACCATTCTTAAGCACAATTTGCCCCACAAAAATTAAGCCCTCATAAAGCTCTGTGAACGGAAAAATAAAAAAAAAAAAGTTATGGCTTTTTGAAGGTGGGGACTAAAGAAACGAAAACTGAAAAATGCGTGAGTAAATAGAAATCTTCTAATGCCATATTTTTCTACTGCTTCTATGCAAACCCATGTGTCTCCAAGATATCAGACTGCAAACTGCAGTGTGCAGTCCAACTCTGTAGTTATATAAATATACATTTATCCCCTACTTCTTACATTCTTACCTAATGTAAGCCATTATGAAGAAGGGATGCATGAGTGTGACTGCAAGTTCAGACTACAGTACATGGGGTTTCTTTAGAGTGTATAACCATGGAGACAGGAAATTTTTAATAGGTTGTTTTTATAGTTGATTCATATTTCATTTTGAATAGGTACCACAAATCTGAGCCTAAACTTTTAAACAGAAAATGCACATTATGCCATATTACCGAATTAAGACAATATGAACACTAACCAAGGATAGACTGAAATGATACATTTGTAGATATTGCTAGTTACTGTATTACCAATTATTTACAGGAGGAGTAGGAAAATATCAAACAAATGCAGAGCACACTGGACATTACATTTGCCTCTGTACTACTCCCAAAGAGTAGACATGTACAAAACTCTCCAGGTGTCATTTGCTTGCCTTGACAACTATATCACCACCCAGTTTTTGGTGTCTCTCCATGCCTGATATCAGATCGCCTGGAGGACAGAATAACAGTGAACCTTTAGGCTAAGGCCACATGTAGCGGACCACAGCGAAAAAGCGCTGCAGGAAAAATCGTGGCAGAAACGCACTGCGTTTTTTTCCATAGTGCTTTTCACAGAAGGTCTGCAGAGTTTTTCTCTGCAGACTTTCTGCTTCAGTTATACCTATAGCGTTTCCATAGGTATAATTGACATGCTGCGATTTCCTGAAGTGGCGGTTTTGAAATCGCAGCATTTCAGCTGCGTGTATTTCCTGCAATATGTGGCTGGGATTCAATAGAATCTCATCCACTTAGCAGGGGCTGTAAAACGCTGCGGTTTTTGCTACGTCGTTTACATCGTGGGCAAACAGCGGGGTTTGCGCCACGTGGGGCCCCAGCCTTAAGCACTACCCTTAGCAAGTCTAGTCTAACAACAGCATCAGCTAAGTTAAAGTGCTCAGCTCTTTGTGTAATTCCTCTAGATGCGGTTGCTCTGGGTGGGAGGATCGCCTGACTGGTTCCCAGATTCTAGAGAAGGTTCCAGGAGTCCAGTGGGTGCTCATGCTTGTGAGTGACAAACTTTTCTGTATGACTCTGCATACAGACATAGCTATCACTGACTAAGTTGAGTTAACTGAGTTATTGTGAACCTTTTCTCCACAACACTACAGTATATATCAATATGCCCAGCTCCTCTTGCCTTATAACATGCTGCCAGTGGATAGGACTGCTTGTACATGACAGTTTCTTTTTAAAGGGGTCATCCAGTTTCAACAAATAAATGTTATGGTTTGTATAATGAAAGTTGTACAATTTTCCAATATACTTTCTGTACCAATTCCTCATGGTTTTCTAGATCTCTGATTGCTGTCATTCATTGTTAACTTCGAGTGAATATAAATCAGTCCATGTTCAAGTAATGGACACACAGGTGGAAGGTTCGTTACAAAACAGATGTCTGATTACTCTGCTGTGACTGTGTTGTGCACCTGTGTGACCATCACATGACCATGAACAGATTTTTATTCACTGGAAGTAAACAATGAATGACAGTAAGCAGAGATCTAGAAAACCAGGAAGAATTGATACAGAAAGTATATTGGAATATTATATAAATTTTCATTAAACAAACAATAATATTTATTTGCTGAAATTGGACATTCCCTTTAAGGATGGGGACAAACTAGGTGTATTCTGGCAGCTAACCTGCTATGAAATATAATAGGATAGGGACCTGATCATTGGGGTTTTGACAAACGCGAGAACAGGGGCCTGTACACTCTGAATGGTGCAGCTCCATGGGACATGTGACAATAGATGAGTATAGTGCTCTGCTATCTCCAGCAGTCACAGCTGTGGATAAGGTGATAAGATATTTTGGGAAAAACCCTCAAAACATTAATGTGCTTCAGAATAAACAAGCCACAGCCCTCCAGATAGAGTGCCCCTTTATGGTTTATACAGGCACAGACTAGTGCTGTACTTACAACAAACCAGTGTGGCTATGCCTGGTTCTGCAGCTTAGTCCCATACACTTAAACACTGAGCTACGGTATCGCATACAGCCATGCTACTGGAGAGTCACTGAGGAAATTTATCAAGCTGTTGTTTGCAAACATGTTGCTGTATTTTGTGTTTTTTTGAGGTGGTTTAGTGTTTTTTGCCTTATTTATGTAGTATATGTTCCTAAAATGATGTGTTCGCCAGATAAGGGTAAGTTCACATCAGCGTCGGAGGTCCAAGAGGGGTCACAAAATCCTTTAAAAACTACAGATGAAAAAGTTCTGCTTGCAAGACTTTTTCATCTGCCAAAATAACGGATCAGAACAATGGAAACGTAACGTTAACATGGACGTAGCCTGATTTATGACATGTGTCTTTTTAACAATTGGCCATACTTTTTATGCAAACTTTTGGTTTATTCAAATGACAGTTTGTTGTGTTTTGTCCATTTTTTTAGATCTATTCACATGGCCATTTTTGTAACAGACCATGTGTAACATGAGAAAAATCAGTGTATGTTCTAGTCTGATGTTTTTCACAAATCACTCATATACTCAAATCTATGGGATCAGTGAAAAATGACCAATGTGTCTATGTATGGCCATCATTAAAGCACAGTTGTGCAAATGTACCTTTATACGACTTGACTAGTAACATAAAATGGGCATTACGCATACAAGGGACTGATCAGACAGGGGAAAAGATTGTGTGAAATAGATTGTACAAATGTATCAAACAATGAGGGAAATTTAGTTTCCTGGCATAGATGGGTGTAATTGTGATGCATGTTTAGCACATTGCCCTTTTTTTGCATAAAAGATGCGCCGCATGGAGTGGGGTGGAGAACGGAAGTGGGACATCTTTAATATTTATTATAAAACTAGGTTCACACTAGTGTCGCCTCTCCATTGTTCTGGTTTGTCAGAGGACCAGAACAACAGATAGGTGGACCACTAAAATAGACTATGATGGGGTGTCCGTTGTTAAAACTGAAATTGGTGGACATTGTGACAGAGTCTCCAACTGAGACTCTGGTGCAGATGTGACCTAAGCCTAACTCATGCCAGAAAACTGGTGTGAGTTAGGCTAAGGCCCCATGTAGTGGGCTGCAGCAAAAAAGTACTGAGGGAAAAACCGCGGTGGCAACGCATCACGTTTTTTTCCGCAACGCTTTTCACAGAAAGTCTGCAGACATTTCCTCTGGGAACTTTCTGCTTCCATTATACCTATAGGGCAGGAGTAGGTAACCTTCGGCACTCCAGCTGTTGTAAAACTACAACTCCCAACATGCATACTTGCTCTGCTATTTTTGGAGCTCCATGGAAGTGACTGGAGCATGTTGGGAGCTGAAGTTTCACAGCAGCTGGAGTGCAGAAGGTTGCTGACCCCTGCTATAGGGAAAAGGCTGGCGAGTCCATAGGTATAATTGATATGCTGTGATTTCCAAAACCGCAACGGTTTTTGAAATCGCAGCATCTCTGCTGCACATATTTTTCCGCAATGTGTGGATGTGATTTTCTTTGCCATGTTTTTTTTTCATTGCGGTGTTTCTGCCACATGGGGCCCCCGGCCTTATACAGAAAATCTATGCCAATTCCTGACTGGCGTAGATTTCTATTCTGGAGCAAGAGCGGACCCTGATAAGACTGGCATAGGAAACGCCAATCTTAATAAATTCCCCCATTGCACACCTTTTTGATAACTTCTGTGCAGATTTGGACACAGTGTTAAAAAGCTCTAGGCATAAACCTAGCTAATGCAATAAAGTATTTCTCACAATACAAACTATTTTTCCAAGAATTGCAGCAAAGTCCCATTCATCGGGACCAATAGTTTTTAGTATCGGAGGGGCAACAATTATAGGAAAAGATGGTAAATATGTAACATCTACAGTGCAATGTAATGGAGTGACAACTAATATAAGCTTCATTGACAACTAGCATAAAATATAGGTTGTCACTTTCCCAGGATTTTAACAGGCAAATCTATTATTGGAGCAGAGTACACTTCAGTAGAACTAGGCAGCCTTGTTGTTCAGGGTCCTAGGAAAGCTGGGTGACAAGCTATGTTTCCTGCACATTTCCAGGATAGATGTATCTAGGTGGATCTTCCATGTATATTACTTTTTTAACTTGTTGCTTTAGACATCCCGGCAGCAGATGGTAAATTCACTCCCCTGCTGGGAAAGCTGTGTAAAGTGTCCCCGGGATCCCCTGCCAGTGCACACTATGGGACTCCTCTGCACGACTGGAAGACGCTGCTGAACTTTGTATCAAGTCAGATAAGAGGAAGACAGTGAGTTCCGCTTCCTTGAGTAGCAGAGCAGCGAGTCAGAGAGCCCTGAGCGGGTAACCTGCCATCATCGGCGCTGTGACCTGTTACCCTGAACCGCAGCGCCCTCCATCACATCCCTCCATTCCTCGTCCCCTTCCCTCCCGCCTCCTCGCCAGCCGTCCCTCTCCACAGTCCTAGCGCCGCCGGTTGCCCCCGGTGATCGAGTAGATGGAGCCCTCTCGGAGATTCACCAAGAGCCTCCTGAAACCGGGGACCGCAGCAGAGATCAGGCAGAGCGCCTCCAAGGCTGTGTGCAGGGAGCAGCGCAGGGTGAGTGGCTTCTGTCTGCAGGCTATGTGTGACTTGTGGTGCTCACTGTCATGGTCACTGTCATAGTCTGTGGGATATGTGACAGCTTCATCTGGGGGGCTTCTGGCAGTAAAGCTGCTCCTATGTGGGGTGTATATATATATATATATATATAAAGCTGCCGCTATCTGGGGTATTACTCTTAGTAGCTCCTATGTGGGGTATTACTGGAGCTGCCCATATTTGGGGTATTACTCTGGAGCCACCCCTATGTGAGCTAGTACTCTTTTGCTACCCCTATGTGGGGTATTACCCTGGGGTGGGGGGAGTTGGGATCTCTTGTGATCAGTAGGGAATGGTTTATTGTGAAGCGCTGTTGGCATGGCAGAATATGCTGGTTAGTTCTATGGAGGGACTCCAGATGTCCCCACTGGTACCACCTGGAGACTACCAGCTCTAAAACTGGCCAGTATGGACACCAAGGGTCAGATATATAAAGGGGATTTTGGCTATTATATATATTTATATACGCTTTAAAGGTTAATTAAGGTGCGCTGTAATAATGGCGGTTTGCGGTATCGACGTGACGTCATGCCATTGTGTACAGTCATGGCCAAAAGTTTTGAGAATGATACAAATATTAATTTTTACAAAGTCTACTGCTTCAGTTTTTCTAATGGCAATTTGCATATACTCCAGAATGTTATAAAGAGTGATCAGCTTAACAGCAATTACTTGCAAAGTCAATATTTGCCTAGAAAATGAACTTTATCCCCCAAAACACATTTCAACATCATTGCAGCCCTGCCTTAAAAGGACCACCTAACATCGTTTCAGTGATTGCTCCATTAACACAGGTGTGGGTGTTGATGAGGACAGGGCTGGAGATCAATCTGTCATGATTAAGTAAGAATGACACCACTGGACACTTTAAAAGGAGGCTGGTGCTTGCCATCATTGTTTCTCTTCTGTTAACCATGGTTATCTCTAAAGAAACACGTGCAGTCATCATTGCACTGCACAAAAATGGCCTAACTGGGAAGAGTATTGCAGCTAGAAAGATTGCACCTCAGTCAACAATCTATCGCATCATCAAGAACTTCAAGGAGAGAGGTTCCATCGGTGCCAAAAAGGCTCCAGGGCGCCCAAGAAAGACCAGCAAGCGGCAGGACCGTCTCTTAAAAGTGTTTCAGCTGCGGGATCGGGCTACCAGCAGTGCAGAGCTTGCTGAGGAAAGGCAGCAGGCAGGTGTGAGTGCATCTGCACGCACTGTGAGGCGGAGACTCTTGGAGCAAGGCCTGGTCTCAAGGAGGGCAGCAAAGAAGCCACTTCTCTCCAGAAAAAACATCAGGGACAGACTGATATTCTGCAAAAGGTACAGGAAGTGGACTGCTGAGGACTGGGGTAAAGTCATTTTCTCTGATGAATCCCCTTTTCGATTGTTTGGAACATCTGGAAAACAGCTTATTCGGAGAAGAAGAGGTGAGCGCTACCACCAGTCTTGTCTCATGCCAACTGTAAAGCAGCCTGAAACCATTCATGTGTGGGGTTGCTTCTCAGCCAAGGGAATCGGCTCTCTCACAGTCTTGCCTAAAAACACAGCCATGAATAAAGAATGGTACCAGAATGTCCTCCAAGAGCAACTTCTCCCAAGCGTCCAAGAGCAGTTTGGCGCTCAACAATGCCTTTTCCAGCATGATGGAGCACCTTGCCATAAAGCAAAGGTGATAACTAAATGGCTCAGGGAACAAAACATAGAGATTTTGGGTCCATGGCCTGGAAACTCCCCAGATCTTAATCCCATTGAGAACTTGTGGTCAATCATCAAGAGACGGGTGGACAAACAAAAACCAACAAATTCAGACAAAATTAAAGCATTGATTCTGCAAGAATGGACTGCTATCAGTCAGGATTTGGTCCAGAAGTTGATTGAGATCATGCCAGGGAGAATTGCAGAGGTCCTGAAGAAGAAGGGTCAACACTGCAAATATTGACTTGCTGCATTAACTCATTCTAACTGTCAATATAAGCTTCTGTTACTCATAATATGAATGCAATTCTATTTCTGTATGTGATAAAAACATCTGACAAACACACATAAAAACCAGAGGGCAGCAGATCATGTGAAAATATATTTGTGTCATTCTCAAAACTTTTGGCCATGACTGTATACTAAATAAGGATCAGTGTATAGCAGTGCAAATAGGGGTATGTTCATACACTGCATCCAACATGGATTTTGTTGTGAACTTTTCTGCTAAATAAGCTTGAAATTCGGTAAAAATCTGTATCTTCATGCATGTGAATGGGGTTTCTGCAACCACATTCACGTGTCAGAAATATTTCACACAGAAATGGAAGGAGTTAGCTAGTTGGCCGGAAGGGCTGAGTGTTAACTTCACAGAATTAAAAGTGTCTGCAGGTTTAGGACAAAAAGCATGTCAATTATTTCTGCATGTTCGGCCACGGATTTCATCCTTGGCAATTCAAGGTGATTTTAGCTGGTTTTTGTCCTAGGCGGGTTGTCCGCTACTGGCATCCATGTATTAAATTCAATGTTAGTGAGTGGGGGCTATTCACATGACTGTTATTTTGACGGTCCATTGTAACGGACCTTCAAGATATAGGTCATGACCTATTTTGTCCTTTTTCACAGATCCCTCCATACATTCAAATGTACACTATGCCAGGAGATGATGGACTCCTAGCAGTATAGGTATCTATAGTAGTAGGTAGGGCTGGGCCATTATGATCCATATAAAAATCACGATTAATTGAATATTTTACCTTGATTACGATTAATAAACAGTTATTTTATGGCACTCCTATTTTTACTTGCTTCGCCCTCTATTTATATGCCACGCCATGCCATGGACTTTTGGTTTTGGTTATTCATGTATCAGCAGTCCTGACTAGATATCGTACAACTAGTGACATATCCTTTAACCAAGGGCAGTGTCAGACAGGGTGGCATGGAGGCAAAATAATTGAAATAACCCATGTGAGCTAATTTTCGATTATTTTTCTATTAATTTCCCAGCCCTAGTGGTAGGAGTCCCTGCCTCTCCACTACATGCTGTACCATAGTGATTACAGTACAGGACCCAATGTAGCAGAGAGGCAGGGACTTCTACCATCATAGATAACCATAATACTAGGAGTCCATCTCCCTGCATAGTGTACAGGCTGGTAAATCCGGAGCATACATGGGCCGAGCCTCATGTCCAAGACTCGGATAGTGTGAAACCATCCTCGATCAGATAGCTCTGTAAGGATGTATTGCAAAGTATTTTTATGTTTTACAATTGTAGAAATACTAAAGCATTTTTTAGAAAAAAATTCTGGAAATTCCCTTTAAGCCTGGTTCAAAAATGTTGCCAATAATCGGGGATGTACAATAGGTGGCAGGAATCACTCATTGCTAAAATTAGGCTATGGCTGACTGACCTCTTGCTGGTTATTTTTTGTTAGCATCATTGTCAAGAGAAGGGCACCCTGTACCCCCCTCCCCTTTCCCTCCAAAATAAGTTGTAACAGAAGAGGTTTCCATATAGAGACAACCCTGTCCAAATGCCAAAAGAACTCCCACTGTTAGAGTAGTCCCTGCTCCTACAGACCTGGTATACTATTGAATTACATGGTTGCCCATTAATTTGAATGTCCCTATTTAAAAGGAGTCTGCAAGCAGAGTTGTCCCTATGCAGGTAATAACAGTGGCACTTTACTGTTTCTTCATGTGTCTGACAGGGTATATGCAAGGTTTCCAAACTGAGCTGAGACAAAGCCTCTGGCAGGGGGCGGCGCTGAAAAGTGAAGAGTGGCAAGGAAAGTTATAAGTGGGTATACCCGGAGGATCGGGCACATTCTGTGACATCTCTAATGGTAGACTTCTTTTAACACAGCTCTAAGGGGCAATAACCTCTGACTGACAGGGGTCAGGGAAGCTGGCTTTGTTGGCGAGACAACACCTTTGACAGTTTCGAACATTGATTTTTCTGGAGTAATATGCCACCTTTATGGAGTAATGTGCCATTTTAATGCCAGTTGAAATATCTTTCTGCAGACTTACTCTAGAGATACATTGGTGGTTATGTCTACTTCATCTACTATACCTGCAGTTGTGAGAAGCCCCAGACACACATCCATGAGACAGTATTACCAGCTCCGCTTCTCCTTTAATATAACCACATGTGTTGTTGCAAAATAAATACAGGTTTGAGCTTGTGAAATACGATGAGATTGTTCACCGGAAGATGCTTGTTCACAGTTACACTTATTAATACTGAGTGCAAAAGGGAAATGGGGTTTGCTTATCATGTAGCGCCACAAGGTAGTAATGTCTGTCATGGAAACTTCTTTCCAGATAACTTTTTTAAATATAGAATTTTACTATAATCTACTAAAATATTATTAAAAAATGTGTTTAAAAGGTTAAAGGGTTGTCCAAGATTTTTTAAAAAATGACTAAGAATCAGGAATTTGAATATGAATTTTTCTGCTTGACCAAATTCCATGTCAAATTCTGCACCAGCCAGACAGAAATTTTCTGCCTTCTATACAATTCAATGGGAGTTATTTGGCGAAATGTCTTTCTTCTTTGTAGCTTATGAGAGTTATTGAATCAGCCAAGCATTTCATATCCCCCCATATTCTACAATGGAGAGAGCCATATTAATATACAGCCATCATTTCCTCACTGGAGAACTGAACAGAAAAGAGTCGTAAATTTTAGGGGAGCCAGAGATGATTGGAGGCCACACAGAATACCATTATGGGTTGTAGACTTACAGTATTTCTACGTGATACCAGGACTTCTAACCACTGTGAATAGGAATTGACTAAGGACATATTACTTTATAGGTTGGTTTCTACTAAAGGGTGTGGAAATATATTAGTGAGGCCTCCGAATAAAGCCAGTTGGTCCCATCTGCCAATTATTTAGAATTATTTTTAATATCCGTGATATAAGACATTCAGACCAGATTCCGGCCATTAAGTCACCTTTTGCACAAGTTTCTAAAAGAAACTAAAGTTACTGAAAGCAGGGTAGGTGATACAGTAATAAAGTAACTCCTACTCAACTGGTAAATTCCCTGCTGCTCCAGCACTGCCACTCCGGTGATCCCTACTGGTCTTATTTATTTGTCCTGCAGTCATGATGTACCATAAATGTGCAGTCACTTACCTCAGTGGTGATGCCTTCACATACACAACACCACATGGATTAGCCACAGCATGTCGACGGACACCAGGCTGCATTCTATGGTTATGTCTCTTGCTCTCAAACAATGATGGATGAGACATTAATAACGATGGTGTGAGCCTACCCTAAGGCCTCCTCCATTCCCACAACCCTACTTTTCATCCGCAATTGTGGATCTGCAATTGTGGATTAAAAGTACGGACACATGCATTTCTATGGGCCCATACACACAGACGTAGTTTTTGCAGCTGTGTGTACGGGCAGTAATAAGTTGCCACAAAATATGGAGCAGGTCCTATACCAGTCTGAGGTCTATGGGTTAGTGAAAAGCATGGATGACACAAGGATACCAATCTCCGTGGCATCTGTGCTGCTTTGACTGATCCGTACACTGAACATGGTCATGTGAAGGAGACCTTAGATTTATAAAGGCACCATATTTGTCAATTATGGCAATGCAGACTCCAGAAAAACTGACTTTAAAGATTCCCCTCATAAATACCCCCCAGTGTTTATAAGGAAATGCAGATGGAGAAGAGATTCATTTACCATTGAAATTTATTTTTCTTTTGTTCACTAATAAATCTCCCCGGGTAAAGATAATGCAGAACATTCATCTGCAGTCCTATGTAACACCACAAGTAACACATTGTGTGGAAACAATGAGTCAATTGTTATTTTAATAAATGTGTGAAAACAAACATACTATAGTGGTGGATGGAACTGCAAATACACTCCAGTATTGTATGCCTACCATAAATACACGGACAACTAAAATAGTTCTACTGAGTACTACTGACTGTATATGAAGAAATGATCTAAAATCTCCTTATCTCCTTATTTATCTACTTATTTTGTATTTCATTTGACTTATTTTTCAGTTTATCTTTTTATTTTTGCAATATAAAAAACACAAAACTTTTCTGTCACTGCCTGGAGACCATCAGCAAGCGGTTAGGCATAGGCATGTGCATGTAGAGGTCTGTGAAAAACAGAACGGATGGAATCCATCTGCCATTGTGCTTTCCAAGGACCCATACACTTGAATGAATTTGTCTGGACCGTAAAATGGACAGAAATAGGACCTACCCTGTGCTCTTTCTCGGCCCACAGCCCCCACACTAACCCATGAAAATTATGGTTGTATGCATGTGGCCATAGAAATGAATGGGTTAGTGTGCTACGGATGGCACACTGAAGAAAACTGTGGTCGTGTACATGGAAGCTTATTTTGTGTCTCTTTTTGAGTGCATACACTACTTCTTATTAGGATGTAAGTTCCCAAAGCGAGTATTAATAGGTCTATCATGTGGACACAAATCTCTACTGAAGTGATTGATGTAAGAGAAATGTATTAGGACATGTCAGCCTATCTGGTGAGTGGCCGACCGTGTAAAACGCAGACAGGCCGGGCCTGCCAGAAGAAGCACCACTCTTACCTAGTTTGTAGGGAGCATGCTGACGGCCATATTGAAAGGGCTGTCTTGATGTGGCTACCCCTTTAAAAGGGTGTTATAGAAGAGCTGTCCCTCTGTCATGTCCATGTGCCCAATGAGGGGCTATTGTGATTAGATACATGGATGTTCACTTGTTAATGTACTGAGGTGCAGAGTATGTTAGGAACACACGACATAGTTGGAGTATAAAGAAACATAATAAGATCTGTCAGCAGCAACTTGTTGACACTTTCAAGGTGAAAACATGGAAGAAAACTTCCCTCTTGTTTTTCACATTGAAGTGAAGGGCAATGGACACAGATGGAGGGGGCTCTATCTGCATCAGTCATTCTATTACTATTAAAGTCCATTGCTCTCATCCTATGACGGAAAGAGCAGCGGACTACAATAGCAGTAGTGTAAACATCCTCTAAACAGAGCAAAATAATAGAAAACAAATAAAGTAAAAAGCAGCACTGTATGAAGATATGTGGTGCGTGTCAGCAACTGCAGCCTGGTGCAATGTTGTAGATACTCCAGATATCAATGCACTGATATGGGCTTGTAAACGTTCAATTGTTTTTCATTGGATTTTTGCTGCAATTTTCTGATTTATTTACAGCAACATAATGAATATACAGTGTTCCATGAAATACTCATTCTCCCCAATGTTTTCTTCCCTGGCTCCTTCTCTCTGCTTGGCAGACCCGGCATCCTCTGGGTCCTTAGGCTAGTTTAATTCCCAGGGTGTGTTGAGATTAGAATGGAGTGGTTTAAATCAAGTGTGTCATGGATCCAGTAGGTGGCGCTGCCTCGGCTCCAGGAGTGTTAGCTGTGCACTCTGGTGGGCCCGTCACCTAACACACCCAGAGACTCGACATTTTCGGATGTTGCATTGTTGAACTAGAGGCTAACAATGCCTCGCTTATATGCAACCCTAACCCGCCTGGTTTGATGTGGATACAGCAGGTGGTGCCTCATACTAACAGTCACAGGAGGCAGCACCACCTACTGGATCTACAGCCTACCAGGCAGCTCCTGATTTTACCCAATACATTCTAGCATCTACCGTACTCTGTCTGCTTCTTAATAGACTGTCCCTAGGTCAGTTTTCACCAGTCATCTCATACCCCTGGTTATATAAGACACTTTCCCCACAGTAAGGTGCCTGAGTAGTTTGGTTTCTAACTTCTCTAGTTCCGGCAAAGGTGTTCCTGTGTACCCATGTCTGCCCGTTTACCTGACTCCAAACCTGTGCCACCTGTCCTGACCTATTGCCTGGATTACTGTTATATATGAATTCTGTCCCCTGTATTGCTGTCCATTTTGGCACTATGTGCAGGTGTCTCCAGACCTGTTTGGGTCAGCTGTCACTAAACGGAGACTTCTCCAAAAGGTAACAACCTGGCGGTTTCCATGTAGGGACGTCCAATTCGCCATTCATGGATAGAGGGTTAATCCCAGACAACCGCTTGGTCAGTAAGGCCATTAGAAGTAACACTGAGTCAGATCTGTTCAGTGACAGTGGGATCATGCTCGCTGTATTACAATGAAGAGGTTACACTCCACTTGTTTGACTACATAGCTAATGGACTTATCATCCACATAATATAATGCTCGCTGTACATCAAGGTATAAAATGTGAATTACAAGTGTTACCATATAAATATGATGTCACTCTTATAGACTGATGTTATCTAATGGATACAATGAAACTGTAAACTGAATGCAATAATATTAGAAATGCTTCTTGTGATTCTTCATCATGGGCTGAGATGTCTAATGTCCCCAGCACGTGTATTAATAGCTGGTAATTTAGCCTTTAACCTTCCCTAGAACGAGTCTAAGCATTGTCCTTGGGAATAGTATCAGTATGTGAAGGACAGATTCCCATGTCACCATAGCCGTTCCCCTGTGTAAACTGCAGGAAACAGATTTTTCTGTTCATATACAAGGAAAGATATGTGAAAAATGTTTTTCAGCGTCACACAAACCAGAGATATTAAAACACACACACAGCACAGACTTAGCACAGACATGGATGAAAATAATAAATGTAAAATGTGCTCAGCAGCTGTTAGAGGACAGAAACAAGGGAATGCACGGAAGGTAAGCAAGTGTGGGGTAAAAGTGGCCATGGCTAGTAGGGTACCCGATATATGCAGCTGCCACTGTATGAGGGCTGGGTATTGTGGTTTGCAGTGCATGGTGGAGTTGTTATAGTTTGTGTTGTATGGTTAGGGCATGTTACGTTGCAATGTATGTAGAACTATGTAGTTTGCACAGCATGGGGAGCATTGTAGTTTGCACTGTATGCTTCACTTATTGCAGTTTGTCCTATACGGTCAGGGTACAGTAGTTTGCACTGTATAGTGCAGTTATTGTAGTTTGCGCTATATGGTCAGGGCATAGTAGTTTGCCCTGTATGGTGGGGTTATTGTAGTTTGCGCTATACGGTCAGATCGTATTAGTTTGAACTGTATGGTGGTATTATTGTAGCTTATGCTGTATGGTTATGGCATAGTAGTTTGCACTGTCTGGTGCAGTTATTGTAGTATATGCTGTAAGGCCAGGGCATAGTAGTTTGCACTGTATTGACTGTATTGAGAGCATTATAGTTTACACTGTATGTTGCAGTTATTGTAATTGTTAGTGTTTGTGCTGTATAGTTAGGGTATAGTAGTTTGCACCATGTGGTGGGCTTATTGTAGTTTGTGCTATATGGTCAGGGCATAGTAGTTTACACTATATGGTGGGGTTATTGTAGTTTGTGCTATATGGCCAGGGCATAGTAGTTTGCACTGTATGGTGCAGTTATTGTGTTTTGTGCTGTACTGTATGGAGGGGTTATTGTAGTTTGTGCTGTACGGTCAGGGTATAGTAGTTTGCACTGTATGGTGCGGTTATTGTAGTTTGAGCTATACGGTCAGGGTACAGTAGTTTGCACTGTCTGGTGCAGTTATTGTAGTTTATGCTATATGGTCAGGGCAAAGTAGTTTGCACCATGTGGTGGGGTTATTGTAGTTTGCGCTATATGGTCAGGGCATAGTAGTTTACACTATATGGTGGTTTTTTTTAGTTTGGTTGTTTGGTCAGGGCATAGTAGTCTGCACTGTATGGAGGGGTTATTGTAGTTTACGCTATACGGTCAGGGTATAGTAGTTTGCACTGTATGGAGGGGTTATTGTAGTTTGTGCTGTTTGGTCAGGGCATAGTAGCCTGCACTGTATGGTGGGGTTATTGTAATTTGTGTTATATGCTATAAGGTCAGGGCATAGAAGTTTGCACTGTATGGAGGGGTTATTGTAGTTTGTGCTGTTTGGTCAGGGCATAGTAGTCTGCACTGTATGGAGGAGTTATTGTAGTTTACGCTATATGGTCAGGGCATAGTAGTCTGCACTGTATGGTGGAGTTATTGTAATTTGTGTTATATGCTATACGGTCAGGGCATAGAAGTTTGCATTGTATGTTGCAGGTGATGTAGTTTGCACTCTGTTGAGAGTATTATAGTTTGCACTGTATGGAGTAGTTACTGTGGTTGGCTTTTAATGGTGTTGGTATTGTGGTTACTCACTTATAATACTAGGCTGTTGGTCATTCGTGCCTGTGAATAGCTCTTTTTCTGTCTATCATATACAGTCATATGAAAAAGTTTGGGCACCCCTATTAATCTTAATCATTTTTAGTTCTAATATTTGGGTGTTTGCAACAGCCATTTCAATTTGATATATCTAATAACTGATGGACACAGTAATATTTCAGGATTGAAATGAGGTTTATTGTACTAACAGAAAATGTGCAATATGCATTAAACCAAAATTTGACCGGTGCAAAAGTATGGGCACCTCAACAGAAAAGTGACATTAATATTTAGTAGATCCTACTTTTGCAAAAATAACAGCCTCTAGTCGCTTCCTGTAGCTTTTAATCAGTTCCTGGATCCTGGATGAAGGTATTTTTGACCATTCCTCTTTACAAAACAATTCCAGTTCAGTTAAGTTTGATGGTCGCCGAGCATGGACAGCCCGCTTCAAATTATCCCACAGATGTTCAATGATATTCAGGTCTGGGGACTGGGATGGCCATTGCAGAACATTGTAATTGTTCCTCTGCATGAATGCCTGAGTAGATTTGGAGCTGTGTTTTGGATCATTGTCTTGCTGAAATATCCATCCCTGACGTAACTTCAAATTCGTCACTGATTCTTGTACATTATTCTCAAGAATCTGCTGATACTGAGTTGAATCCATGCGACCCTCAACTTTAACAAGATTCCCAGTGCCGGCATTGGCCACACAGCCCCAAAGCATGATGGAACCTCCACCAAATTTTACAGTGGGTAGCAAGTGTTTTTCTTGGAATGCTGTGTTTTTTTGACACCATGCATAACGCCTTTTTGTATGACCAAACAACTCAATCTTTGTTTCATCAATCCACAGGACCTTCTTCCAAAATGAAGCTGGCTTGTCCAAATGTGCTTTTGCATACCTCAGGCGACTCTGTTTGTGGCGTGCTTTCAGAAACGGCTTCTTTCACATCACTCTCCCATACAGCTTCTCCTTGTGCAAAGTGTGCTGTATTGTTGACCGATGCACAGTGACACCATCTGCAGCAAGATGATGCTGCAGCTCTTTGGAGGTGGTCTGTGGATTGTCCTTGACTGTTCTCACCATTCTTCTTCTCTGCCTTTCTGATATTTTTCTTGGCCTGCCACTTCTGGGCTTAACAAGAACTGTCCCTGTGGTCTTCCATTTCCTTACTATGTTCCTCACAGTGGAAACTGACAGGTTAAATCTCTGAGACAACTTTTTGTATCCTTCCCCTGAACAACTATGTTGAACAATCTTTGTTTTCAGATCATTTGAGAGTTGTTTTGAGGAGCCCATGATGCCACTCTTCAGAGGAGATTCAAATAGGAGAACAACTTGCAATTGGCCACCTTAAATACCTTTTCTCATGATTGGATACACCTGGCTATGAAGTTCAAAGCTCAGTGAGGTTACAAAACCAATTTTGTGCTTCAGTAAGTCAGAAAAAATAGTTAGGAGTATTCAAATCAATAAAATGATAAGGGTACCCAAATTTTTGCACCGGTCAATTTTGTCTTGCCATTGCACGTTAGTACAATAAACCTCATTTCAGTCCTGAAACATTACTGTGTCCATCAGTTATTAGATATATCAAATTGAAATGGCTATTGCAAACACCCAAATATTTAGAACTAAAAATGATTAAAATTAATAGGGGTGCCCAAACTTTTTCATATGACTGTATTCAGTGCCGCATGGTGTGTGCATATACTAATTTGGCCGTATACCTTTGCTATCTGTCAGCTGAATGCTCAGTCAAAATTTATTCCCCTTGAAACCTCCATATGCATTTAGCTTGACTGAGCATGCATGTGTTTTCCGTGGGGAGAGAAGAGCTACAGCTTTTTATGTGGGAGCAGAGGATCAGGCATGTTGAAATCCAACATGCTTGATCGTTCTTTTTCCCAGCATCTGCCATTGGGAGAAGTCTGAACACTCCGTTACACAGTAGATGTTCAGCTGGTCATGGCAGTATTGATGGGTACAGAATACAAGAAAGTCGTGTGCAAGGAGTCTGGCCAACTGATAGCTGTACAATCTGTACATGTGGATAAAAGATATTCCTCATGTGCTTCTGTTGACGTTTAAAACCCTTATGTTCCTACTTAATAAATATTTGATAAACCTTTCTAAGGTTGCTAGAATCTCCCTGTTTAGCTTTAGGCAGACATCTTTGTGACATCTGCTTGAAATTCTTGAGCATCTTCAGTGGAAGACATGCCATTTCCTAAACAAGAGATAAGAAAGACGGAGATGAAGTAAGACTAGATTTGCTACTTGCAGATGACAGAAATGTATGTGTGACAGTGTAGAGGAAGTCCTTGATTTTGAGCTTAGAGGACCGTGTGAACACTAGTCTTCTTCATGGTCCATATTTACATTTCCTTATTTTTAGGGCCAGGACTGAGATTTACTTATGTAATTTTGGTATATACACCCTCGAAACTATAGACACACAATTGATAGAGAGGGACTACTCATGGCAATTGAAGTTTCCTCCCTCCCAGAATGTCTGTGGACTATCAGATAAATAGTGCTATTCAAACTAGAGGACCCCTTTAATATTCCCATTGAATTTGTTGGGTTGTCATTCCTTCAGTAGTGTTCAGCTAGCCTTGATTTTTGCTGGGCAGCATGAGTATTGTGCTATGATATCCTACCCAGAAAACAAAGAAACCAGACAGATCCTCAGGATCACTTGTGTTTTGATTAGTAAAAAACAGGAATTTTTAATAAGTTTTGGTATCCGTTTTTGCTATATTATGATGCTTCCTCTTGCCGGAGTGGTAGAGCTCTAACACAAGGCTTCAAGGTATTGTCATAGTAGATTGAACTTCTGGTGTTTGCTTCAGCACACGTCCCTGTGTATGATCAAGTGATGGTCACCCACACAGGAAGTGAAGCTGCTGCTTGGCAGTCTCACGTACAACACCATGTCTAATACATTCAACAAGAGCTTGAAGACAAGGAAAATATACATATACTGTAGCAAGGTATATACTGTAATACCTTATAACACCATCAGCTGCATGTTTTGGGTCACTTTTGTGTGTTTGAAGCTGTTTACATTGCTTGTTATGTCCTTCAGTGACTTTTTTATGGGCTCAGCTGCATATGGAGATACAGCTGTGGATGAGCTGTGATGTAGAAGCATATGTTACCCAGATGTATAGAAATGAGTTTTAATCACGCATGAGCCTGATTCTTTTATCAATGCTACTGTCAGGCAGTCTTCTTCCTATACTGCATATCCAGTGATAGTCTGTATGTCCTGTAGGACCTCTTCCCTTAAAGGGAACCTGTCACATGAAAAATGTTCTGCAGGCAGCATGTTATAGAGCAGGAGGGGCTGAGTAGAATAGTGATCTTGTAGGAGAGGATTCAGTATAACTTGTCATTTATCTGTGATCTTTGTATGTTGAGAAGTCAAGGAGGCGGTCCTATCAGTGATTGGCAGTCTCCCCTCTATGACTTTGCTTACAGAAATAGCTGTCTGGACCGAACTGATAGGACCGCCTCCTTGATTCTCAACATAGAAAGAGTAGAGAGTTCAGTGGATAAATGGCAGGTTGCACTGAATTGTTTCACACAATGCTATATATCTATCCGCTCAGCTCCTTCCTCTACATAACATACTGCCTAAAGAGTGGACTGTGTTTTCCCATCATGGAATCTTGAAATCCAGTCCAGTAGCCCAATCCTTCTCTTCTCCAGCATATCTGGGGAGATTCAAGAGGCCTCCATGCATATTAAATGGCTGACAATCTAATGTGTATGGCCTGCTTAAAGATTTTAGTTTGCTGTTTACTGGAGTAGTGAAAAACCCCTGTAAGGCACCCATACAGAAACTGTAAAAGAAACGAAACTCACTCATTTCTGCAGGTTTGGACGTCTATTTTATGGGGCCACCTGACTCTCCCCGACTATTGAAGTCAGGGAAAACAAGGACTAGGCGTGTTGAATTTTATCATGCCCAATCCTTTGTTACCTAGCCTACACCATAGGTGTCTGGCAGAAGCTTAGTCTTACCCTTCCCACCCTGCTCAGCCAAGCTTACCAAGCATGGGTATAGGGGAGCCAGAAGGAATAAGTAGTAGTATGGTGCAGTTATTGTAGTTTGTGCTGTATGGTCAGACTATAGTAGTTTGCACTGTATGGTGGGGTTATTGTAGTTTGTGCTGTACGGTGGGGTTATTGTAGTTAGTGCTGTACGGTCAGGGTATAGTAGTTTGCACTGTATGGTGCAGTTATTGTAGTTTGTGCTATATGGTCAGACCATAGTAGTTTGCATTGTATGGTGGGGTTATTGTAGTTTGTGCTGTACGGTGGGGTTATTGTAGTTAGTGCTGTACGGTCAGGGTATAGTAGTTTGCACTGTATGGTGGGGTTATTGTAGTTTGTGCTGTACGGTCAGGGTATAGTAGTTTGCACTGTATGGTGGGGTTATTGTAGTTTGTGCTGTACGGTCAGGGTATAGTAGTTTGTCCTGTATGGAGGGGTTATTGTAGTTTGTGCTGTACGGTCAGGGTATAGTAGTTTGCACTGTATGGTGGGGTTATTGTAGTTTGTGCTGTACGGTCAGGGTATAGTAGTTTGCACTGTATGGTGGGGTTATTGTAGTTTGTGCTGTACGGTCAGGGTATAGTAGTTTGTCCTGTATGGAGGGGTTATTGTAGTTTGTGCTGTACGGTCAGGGTATAGTAGTTTGCACTGTATGGTGTAGTTATTGTGTTTTGTGCTGTACTGTATGGAGGGGTTATTGTAGTTTGCTCTATACGGTCAGGGAATAGTAGTTTGCACTGTATGGTGTAGTTATTGTGTTTTGTGCTGTACTGTATGGAGGGGTTATTGTAGTTTGTGCTGTACGGTCAGAGTATAGTAGTTTGCACTGTATGGTGCAGTTATTGTGTTTTGTGCTGTATTGTATGGAGGGGTTATTGTAGTTTGCTCTATACGGTCAGGGTATAGTAGTTTGCACTGTATGGTGCAGTTATTGTGTTTTGTGTTGTACTGTATGGTGGGGCTATTGCTTTAACAATTAACCCTTCTAATGCCCAATCAGAAGTAGCTATGTAATGCAGTAGACAGTTCTCTTGTGTATTGTGCTTTTCTGTCCGAGTTACATGACTGTTAGTATTGAAACAAATCTAGTATCTTGTCAGTTGTGAAGACTGCATCCATTACAGATGTATTCAGGCAGATTATATCGTGTGCTGGACCACTTGTAATAAATAACAGAGCTAAAAGCCGTGACTTGGATAGCACATTTATAGCATCTAAGATTATTGCAGACACTAGGAATTACTATAAAGATGGCAAATCCATCATTTGGCTAAAACATGATCATTAATCTCTAGCTTTATGTTACAGTAACCTTACATGCCGCAATGTCTGTGTTGTTCAATCTGTTTTACGCCATTACTATGACAGATTTAGTGACAGTAAAGCACTTCACCCTTGCATTTAAGTCACAAAGTGACATCTAAGTCTTACTCACTGATCCAGGAGCTGGGCTGAGTGATGTAAGTATGATACTATTGTATTTGCTGATGCAAGATTTACATATAGTGACCCATTACATCCATTTTCATTAAGACTCTTGTTCTATCATCTTCTTGTATATTCTCAGCTGGATATAGCAATGCTCGCATTGCACTGGGGAAACCTAATAAGCAAAATTCCTTTAAAATTTTTACCCAAAAGCCAAACGGGCGAAATCTCTTCTTGCGTAAGAGGTGCTGTATGATCCATCTGAGACCCCTTTTCCATCTGTATGATGACAACAGTATAATTAAATGGACAATACACGATTTATGTTATGATTTGGTGACAGTTTTATCAAAGGTAACATTTTATTTCTCCGCTCACAAAACGAATGTGAGTCTGCTGTACGGTTTATAGCTGGCCATTCCTTATTCTTTATGTCTGTTATAAAATACCCAAGCCATCACTTTTCCAGCTTGTCCTTTATTGGTATCCTTATCAAGCAAGTTTTAACACAAGTCCATACTGTATACCCTGAAAAAACATGTTCTTGGGTTTGATTTTATATAGTTGCATAGTAAATAGGGTTGAAAAAAGACATATGTCCATCAGTGTAGAATTCTACAGTGTTGATCTAGAGCAAAACACCGTATGAGGTGGACACCAGTTACCCCATATTAGAGGGAAAATCTAATCTGGAGATACAGTGCTGCCCAAAAGTATTGCCACCCCTGCAATTCTGTCAGATAATACTCAATTTCTTCCAGAAAATGATTGCAATCACAAATGCTTTGATAATAATATCTTCATTTAATTTGTCTTCAATGGAAAACCACAAAAAGAATTGTCAAAAAGCCAAACTGGATATAATTCCACACCAAACATAAAAAAGGGGGTGGACAAAAGTATTGGCACCCTTTGAAAAATCATGTGATGCTTCTCTAATTTGTGTAATTAACAGCACCTGTTACTTACCTGTGGCACATAACAGGTGGTGGCAATAACTAAATCACACTTGCAGCCAGTTGAAATGGATTAAAGTTGACTCAACCTCTGTCCTGTGTCCTTGTGTGTACCACATTGAGCATGGAGAAAAGAAAGAAGACCAAAGAACTGTCTGAGGACTTGAGAAGCAAAATTGTGAGGAAGCATGAGCAATCTCAAGGCTACAAGTCCATCTCCAAAGACCTGAATGTTCCTGTGTCTACCATGCGCAGTGTCATCAAGAAGTTTAAAGTCCATGGCACTGTGGCTAACCTCCCTAGATGTGGACGGAAAAGAAAAATTGACGAGAGATTTCAACGAAAGATTGTGCGGATGGTGGCTAAAGAACCTCGACTAACATCCAAACAAGTTCTAGCTGCCCTGCAGTCCGAGGGTACAACAGTGTCATCCTGTACTATCCGTCGGCGTCTGAATGAAAAGGGACTCTATGGTAGGATAACCAGGAAGACCCCACTTCTGACCCAGAGACATAAAAAAGCCAGGCTGGAGTTTGCCAAAACTTACCTGAGAAAGCCAAAAACTTTTTGGAAGAATGTTCTCTGGTCAGATGAGACAAAAGTAGAGCTTTTTGGGAAAAGGCATCAACATAGAGTTTACAGGAAAAAAAAGAGGCCTTCAAAGAAAAGAACACGGTCCCTACAGTCAAACATGGCGGAGGTTCCCTGATGTTTTGGGGTTGCTTTGCTGCCTCTGGCACTGGACTGCTTGACCGTGTGCATGGCATTATGAAGTCTGAAGACTACCAACAAATTTTGCAGCATAATGTAGGGCCCAGTGTGAGAAAGCTGGGTCTCCCTCAGAGGTCATGGGTCTTCCATCAGGACAATGACCCAAAACACACTTCAAAAAGCACTAGAAAATGGTTTGAGAGAAAGCACTGGAGACTTCTAAAGTGGCCAGCAATGAGTCCAGACCTGAATCCCATAGAACACCTGTGGAGAGATCTCAAAATGGCAGTTTGGAGAAGGCACCCTTCAAATCTCAGGGACCTGGAGAAATTTGCCAAAGAAGAATGGTCTAAAATTCCAGCAGAGCATTGTAAGAAACTCATTGATGGTTACCGGAAGCGGTTGTTCGCAGTTATTTTGTCTAAAGGTTGTGCTACCAAGTATTAGGCTGACGGTGCCAATACTTTTGTCCGGCCCATTTTTGGAGTTTTGTGTAAAATGATCAATGATTTGACTTTTTTTCATTCTCTTTTGTGTTTTTTCATTGCAAGCAAAATAAATGAAGATATTATTACCAAAGCATTTGTGATTGCAATCATTTTCTGGAAGAAATTGAGTATTATCTGACAGAATTGCAGGGGTGCCAATACTTTTGGCCAGCACTGTATATGGCGATCAGGATAAATCCCTGGATCAACCTCTCATGGCTAATAATGTAATTCCCATATAACACACACACACATATATATATATATATATATATATATATATATATATATATATATCCCATTTTTAAACACTGACATAGTTTCCACCATTACTACCTCTTATGATAGGGCATTCCATAATGTTACAAGGCATTATTAGAGGGGTAATATGACATTGGGATTTCTGGTTTTTATCTCTCCTTTTACGCAATCCAAAGTGATATTTGCTTTTGCAACTTCTGCTTGACATTGAGCATTTTCGCGTAGCTTACTTGTACCATAAATATCCAGTGTGCGTCTCTAGTTTGGTTGTCCCCAGTGTTATTACGTGTAGCTTATATAGAGTTATACTGGATGTTTTTTTTTTCTTTAAATTATTTTTAATAGAAAGTAGATAAGTATGGGGCTACTGCAGTCAGTTTTACAAAGAAATCAGAAATTGGAGCTCATAATATATAAGCTGGTGTACCATCAGTACAACTATACGGACATTCATGGTTGACAAGCCAGAACTTACCCTCTTATGTTGTAAACTTTTAGACTCCTCATTTGTATCATTCAATAATGTCAGGAATACACTGCAAGGCCTCATGGACAGAGGCATATTACAGCTCCATTTTGTGCATCCCAGGGTTAGCAGTGTGGAGTTGGTGTGGTGCTGTGGGGGAAGCCTAAGAAGGTGGCTAGTCTCTCCTTCTCCTGTCATGGTGGTTTAGGTGCCAAATCCTCCTACAGGACCTAGAACATCACAGTGATGAAGGAGTCGCACTTAAGGGGTTTTATTAGTACAAAGATTTTTCCATCAGGACTCTCCCCGCTGTGGGTCTCCTGGCTGTTGATGTTTTGGGAAAAAAATGAGCCACAGTGGCAGTAGAATAGGTGAAGCTCATGGCACAAGGAACATGGAGGCACACTTTTTTTTTATTGAGACAGTATCCACACACAGAGCACTTTACATAAGCGGATGGAAAAGACATCTGCTCTTTATTCCCTCCTCTACTCCTCTCTCCTTTTCCACCTTGGCGACTATGGGCAACCATGGGACTTGTTTCACTATTGTGGAAATGCAGGGCGAGTTTCAGCCATGGATACCAGAGCGGTGGGGCCCATTGTTGAGGGACAGCCTGTCACCGCCTACTTTCTAGCTGAAGGTGTTCTCACAAACACAACCACACACACTGAAGCCAACTACTAACTAACCATTGCTAACAGGCCCAAACTGGCTAAGAGCAGGGGTTTGCTTGGCTCCCAACGAAATCCTTCCCCCTTCTAAAAACTATACAGCAAATGAATCTCTTGTTCATACAGAATGACACAGCAGCATAAGAATGGCTGGTTAACCTATAAAGACCCAGCATGAAGCTGGAAACGTGACATTCATATTACAAAGCACAAAAAAACTGTGAAAAACACTCAGAACATCATTAGGCCAACCACATGTAACATTTTACAGGAATATCCTTGTGGGATAATATATTGTGCTTCCATAGAGGTATATGGGTCTACCATTGTATGCCTTCAATATCATACAGAGTTTATTCTGTTGGATTTGCACTGAAATAAATCAAGATCCATCAGAGGTTGTGTGTAGTGGAGAATATTGTAATGCATGGTAAGGGCTTGATAGCAGGTAGGCCGTATTAGGAAGGGATGCATTAATCCAAAAACTATAGCGGGAAATAGTCATGCCATGGATTCTCTTCACACACGTCTTCAGGTAGTCAGACTTTTTATTGATTTTAAGTTGCCTGCTTTGAACGTTGCTCTTTGCCTGTTGAGAGGAAGCAATGGTGTGTGAGAAAATGGATCAGTTTCCTTAAAAGGCTTCTCCGGGGCTACACGATTGGTTGATTATTGGTAGATGATTATTGATATATGACTCATTATTGGTAGATGATTATTGGTATATGATTGATTATTGATAGATGATTATTGGTTTATGACTGATTATTGGTAGATAATTATTGGTATATGATTGATTATTGGTAGATGATTATTGGTATATGATTGATTATTGGTAGACTGTCCTCCAGCACTTGCTGATCAGCACAGTAAAGGAGCTGTGGTGCTCATGCTGGTGTCCCCCTCATTGTTTACACAGGCACATCAAGTGCATGGTTGAGCTGAAGTTCCAGGCACAGCATCTATACAGACGAGTCGATATGTCTGTGTAAACAATGAAGGGGATACAGTATGTATGGGATATACTGCAGATTCAGGCACAGCCACTAGAACAAACTACTTGCAGTCCCTTTATTGTTCTGATCAGCTGGATTCCTGGATTATCAATGATAATATTATAGTCCCGTGAATCCTTTTCATTTTACCATAGTAAGTAATGTTACCATAATGTTTTATAGATTTACATACATTAATATAATGTTTTCACATACATAAATATGTTCATATACAGATGTAGCAGAGCTGAGTTCATCCATGCAGTACTGCTGAATGTATTATTTATTGTGATGTGTGGTGACATTCTGATGTTTTGCTGCACATACTGAAGACCTATTTACTTAATCATAAACTCATCTCATCTCAGCAGTTTATCAAAATGCTTGAAAGAAATATCAAATGGTAAATTCCACTTTGCTACATCTGTATACATACATTTTATACATTATATGAATACATGCTTTACAATCATAGCTTCCTATACAGTTTGCATATTGTGAAAGAAGGTCAATAAATGCCTGCTTGCCTTGGGCTATAAGTGACGCGTGAACCCGATTTGTTTGACCACAGGACATGAGCCAAATAGATTGAGAGAGACAAAAGCCGCGCAGTAATGTATTTGGATATGGATGGTGAAAACAATTCCTTTATGTTTCATACAATGTCATGGAAACTCAGTGTATTGTATGCTTTTATCTAGTCCTCAGAACTAATATACGGCTTGAAAAAATGTCTATTGGATACTTGTAGTATATACTGTAAGCATATGTATACTGTATGTACATTGAAAATATGGCTAGAAGGTATGTTATTTCAGTAAAATGTTCAGTCTTTCTGTATAATAAATATATATATATATATATATATATATATATATATATATATATATATATAATATATATATATATATATATACAGTATATATATATATATATATATACAGTTGAAACCAGAAGTTTTCATACACTATATAAAAAGACACATATGCATGTTTTTCTCACTCAATTAGGATTACCAAAATTATTTATATTTGCCAAATGCCAGAATAATGGGAGAGAGAGAATTTTTTAAGGCATTTTTATTACTATCTGCGAAGTCAAAAGTTTACATACATTTCATTAGTATTTGGTACCATTGCCCTTAAACTGTATGACTTGGGTCACACATTTTGGATATCCTTCCACAAGCTCCTCACAATAGTTGGTAGGAATTTGGGTCCATTCTTCCTGATAGAACTGGTGTAACTGAGCCATGTTTGTAGGCCGCCTTGCTCACACCTGCCCTTTCAGCTTTGCCCATAAATTTTCAGTAGGATTGAGATCAGGGCTTTGTGATGGCCACTCCAAAACATTGACTTTGTTATCCTTAAGCCACTTTGTAACCAGTTTGGCAGTATGCTTCAGGTCATTGTCCATTTGGAAGACCCATTTGTGCCCAAGCTTTAACTTCCTGGCTGATGTCGATTTAGTATTGCCACATAATGTTCTTTCCTCATGATTCCATCTATTTTGTGAAGTGCACCAGTCCCTCCTGCAGCAAAACAACCCTACAACATGATGCTGCCAGCCCCGTGTTTCACAGTTGGGATGGTGTTCTCTGGCTTGCAAGCTTATCCCTTTTTCTTCCATATGTAATGATGGTCATTATGGCCAAACAGTTCAATTTTAGTTTCGTCAGACCACAGGGAATGTCTCCATAAAATAAGGTCTTTGTTCCTGAGTGCATTTGCAAACATTAATCTGGCTTTTTTATGTTTCTTTTGGAGTAAAAGGCTTCTTCCTGGCAGAGTGGCCTTTCAGACTATGTCGATACAGTACTTGTTTCCCTGTGGCTAATGACACACTCTTACCAGCTTCAGCCAGCATCTTCACAAGGCACAGTGGGGAAAAAAAGTATTTAGTCAGCCACCAATTGTGCAAGTTCTCCCACTTAAAAAGATGAGGCCGGCCTGTAATTGTCATCATAGGTAGACCTCAACTATGAGAGACAAAATGATAAAACATATCCAGAAAATCACATTGTCTGATTTTTAAAGAATTTATTTGCAAATTATGGTGAAAATAAGTATTTGGTCAATAACAAAAGTTCATCTCAATACTTTGTTATATATCCTTTGTTTGCAATGACAGAGGTCAAACGTTTTCTGCAAGTCTTCACAAGGTTGGCACACACTGTTGCTGGTATGTTGGCCCATTCCTCCATGCAGATCTCCTCTAGAGCAGTGATGTTTTGGGGCTGTCGCTGGGCAACATGGACTTTCAACTCCCTCCAAAGGTTTTCTATGGGGTTGAGATCTGGAGACTGGCTAGGCCACTCCAGGACCTTGAAATGCTTCTTACGAAGCCACTCCTTCATTGCCCTGGCGGTGTGCTTGGGATCATTGTCATGCTGAAAGACCCAGCCACGTTTCATCTTCAATGCCTTTGCTGATGGAAGGAGGTTTGTACTAAAAATCTCACGATATATGGCCCCATTCATTCTTTCATGTACATGGATCAGTCGTCCTGGTCCCTTTGCAGAGAAACAGCCCCAAAGCATGATGTTGCCACCCCCATGCTTCACAGTAGGTATGGTGTTCTTTGGATGCAGCTCAGCATTCACTCTCCTCCAAAACCACGAGTTGTGTTTCTACCAAACAGTTCTACTTTGGTTTCATCTGACCATATGACATTCTCCCAATACTCTTCTGGAACATCCAAATGCTCTCTAGCAAACTTCAGACGGGCCCGGATATGTACTGGCTTAAGCAGGGGGACACGTCTGGCACTGCAGGATCTGAGTCCCTGGCAGCGTAGTGTGTTACTGACGGTAGCCTTTGTTACGTTAGTCCCAGCTTTCTGCAGGTCATTCACTAGGTCCCCCCGTGTGGTTCTGGGATTTTTGCTCACCGTTCTTGTGATCATTTTGACCCCACGGTGTGAGATCTTGTATGGAGCCCCTGATCGAGGGAGATTATCAGTGGTCTTGTATGTCTTCCATTTTCTAATTATTGCTCCCACAGTTGATTTCTTCACACCAAGCTGCTTGCCTATTGCAGATTCAGTCTTCCCAGCCTGGTGCAGGTCTACAATTTTGTTTCTGGTGTCCTTCCACAGCTCTTTGGTCTTCACCATAGTGGAGTTTGGAGTGTGACTGTTTGAGGTTGTCGACAGGTGTCTTTTATACTGATAACAATGTCAAACAGGTGCCATTTCTACAGGTAATGAGTGGAGGACAGAGGAGCCTCTTAAAGAAGAAATTACAGGTCTGTGAGAGCCAGAAATCTTGCTTGTTTGTAGGTGACCAAATACTTATTTTCCACCATAATTTGCAAATAAATTCTTAAAAAATCAGACAATGTGATTTTCTGGATTTGCTTTCTCATTTTGTCTCTCATAGTTGAGGTCTACCTATGATGTCAATTACAGGCCGGCCTCATCTTTTTAAGTGGGAGAACTTGCAACTTGCATTTGGTGGCTGATTAAATACTTTTTTTTCCCCACTGTATTTTGCTTTTGTTCTTAGGCTGATATGCACATTTTGTACCAAAGCATGTTCATCTCTGGGACACAGAACCTGTCTCCTTCCTGAGCAGTATGATGGCAGGACATTTCCATCTTGTTTGTACTTGCATATAATTGTTTGTACAGATGACTGAGGCACCTTCAGATATCTGGAAATTGCACCCAAAGATGAACCAGACTTGTGCAAGTCCACAATTCTCTTTCTAATATCTTGACCGATTTCTTTAAACTTTCCCATGATGTTACATAAAGAAGCAGTGTGTTTCAGGTGTGCCTTAAAATACATCAACAGGTGTGTCTCTAATTAACTCAGATGTTGCCAATAAACCTATCAGAAGCTTCCAAAGACATGACATCATCATATGGGCTGTCCCAAATTATTTAAAGGCATAGTAATCTTAGTGTATGTAAACTTTTGACTTTGCAGAAAATAATAAAAATGCCTTAAAAATTCTCTCTCTCTCATTATTCTGGCATTTGGCAAATATAAATAATTTTGGTAATCCTAACTGACCTAAAACGGGAAAGGTTAATTCTGATTTCATGTCAGATAGTGAGAAAAACATCCATATGTGTCTTAATAATAATAATAATACATTTTATTTATATAGCGGCAACATATTCCGCAGCACTGTACAACTTATAGGGTTCAAGTACTGACAAAAAAGATACATTACAAAGAAATAGTCAATTCACACACTGGGACTGAGGACCCTGCTCGCAAGAGCTTACAATCTATGAGGTAGAGGGGATGACACAAGAGGTAGCAGGGGCGGCAACAGACGTAGCATTGCTTGTACACTGGTCAGACAATTTTGTAATAGAGGTTGCTGTCATTATACATATATAAAGCTGTATGAGCCATCACCAGTCGTGTCCTTTAACGTTCAGATGGTGCCTGGACATATAAAGTTAGTCTAATACGGCATCATATCCTGTGAGGTAATGTTGGAGCATAAACAGAGGAGGGTACGTTTTAAGGAATCTAACTATGGAAGGGTTTACATTAGGAGTTGTGATAGGCCTGTCTGAAAAGATATGTCTTTAGCTTACTCTTGAAGCTGTGGAAATTGGGGGTTAATCTGATAGTCCAGGATAGAGCATTCCAGAGAAGTGGTGCGGCTCAGGAGAAGTCTTGTATATGAGCGTGGGAGGTTCTGATAATAGAGGAGACATACTGCCTATGAGATATGGTAAGGCCAGAGACTGCAATGGAGATATAAAAGACAGATCTACAGCAGTAATTCAGTCTTTGAGAGATTCAATTTCAGCTAGAGCGAAGACATGATATTTGAGACAGCAGAGAGACAGTCACTGGTGTTCTGTATTAGTGCAGGGGTGATGTCACGGGATGACGTATATAATTGGGTGTCATCAGCATAAAGATGGTAGCGGAAGCCAAATCTAGTGATGGGTTGTCCAATGGGGGCTATGTAGAAGGAGAAGAGCAGGGGACCTAGGACCGAGCCCTGAGGAACCCCAACGGCAAGGGGAAGAGGGGAAGAAACAGAGCCCGCAAATGATACACAGAAAGTGCAGTCAGAGAGATAAGAGGAGAACCAGGAGAGAGCGGTGTCCGTGAGGCCGACAGAACAGAGCATAGTTAGGAGGAGTTGATGGTCAACAGTGTCAGATGCTGCTGAGAGATCTAGAAGAATAAGAAGAGAGTAGTCACCTTTGGATTTAGCCGTCAGGAGATCATTGTGAGGGCCGTTTCAGTAGAGTGCAGAGTGCGGAAGCCAGATTTTAAGGGGTCAAGAAGAGAGTTAGCAGAAAGATAGCGGGTTAAACGGGAATAGACTAAGCGTTCCAAGATTTTGGAGATGAAGGGGAGGTTAGAGACAGGTCGATAGTTAGCAGCACAGGACGGGTCAAGGGAGGATTTCTATAGTAGTGGGGCTATGACAGCATGTTTGAAAGAGGATGGGAAAATTCCAGAAGAGAGAGAGAGGTTAAATATTTTAGTAAGGTAAGTCGTTACGGCAGGCGACAGAGACTGGAGAAGGTGTGAGGGGAAAGGGTCACTACTGCAGGTTGTAGGGCGAGAAGAAGAAAGTAGCTGAGATACTTCCTCCTCTGTAACAGGTTCAAAAGGTGAGAATGAACAGTCTGAAGTGCGGCTGGTGAGGGGGTCAATGCCACCTGGGGATTGGGCAGTTATTTCCTGACGGATCTTATCAATTTTATCATGGAAATAAGTGGCCAGGTCATCTGCGCTAAGGTCTGTAAATGGCATCTGCACCTTAGGTGTGAGTAAGGAGTGAAAAATTTCAAATAGCCTTTTAGGGTTACAGGAGAGAGAAGAGATGAGAGCGGTGAAATAGGCTTGTTTGGCTAGGTGAAGGGCAGAATTATAGGTTTTGAGCATAAATTTAAAGTGGAGGAAGTCTGCAGGTGAACGTGATTTTCTCCACAGACATTCAGCACACCTAGAGCACCGCTGAAGAAAACGTGTCTGTGGCGTGTGCCAGGGTTTCTGCCTCCTGTGTCTAAGTGTGGAGGGGGGAGCCGCCTCATTCAATGCACTCTTAAGGGTTTCATTATAGTGACTGGTGGCCATATTGGGACAGGAGAGTGAAGAGATGGGGGACAGAGAGGACTGTAGAGTATCTGAGAGGTGCTGGGTGTTAATAGCACGTAAATTCCTATATGTATAATGGGTAGGTGTGTCCTGTGAAGGAGAGGAAGCACTGATGGTGAGAGACAGAAGGTTATGATCAGAGAGTGGCAGAGAAGAGTTAGTAAATGTAGAAACTGTGAGGAGTCGATGGAAGACACGATCAATGGTGTTGCCATCTACATGTGTGGCAGAAGAGGAAAGTTGTGAAAGACCAAAAGACGTGGTTATTGAGAGAAACTGTGAGGCAGCTGGTGAGATAGGGGTGTCAGTAGGGATGCTAAAGTCACCCATGATGAGGGTAGGAATTTCACTGGATAAAAAGAGGGGAAGCCAAGAAGTGAAGTGATCCAGAAATTGGTAGGGTGAGCTGGGTGGACGGTAGGCTACAGCTACACGTAAGGAGAGTGGGCAGAAAAGTCTGATAGCATGTACTTCAAATGAGGGGAATGTGAGTGAGGGTACCGGTGGGATGGCCTGAAAAGTGCACTGCGGTGATAGAAGTAACCCTACCCCTCCACCCTTCCTGTTGTCAGGCCTAGAGGTGTGTGAGAATTGTAGGCCACCATGAGACAGAGCAGCAGGGGAGGCCGTATCAGACTGCTGGATCCAGGCTTCAGTAAGGGCAAGCATGTTGAGAGATTTGCTGAGGAATAAGTCATTAATATATTCTAGTTTGTTACACACTGAGCGGGCGTTCCAGAGAGAACAGTTAAAAGAGACAGGAGAAAGATAAGGAGAGGGAATATGGTAAATATTGATTAGGTTTGTAGGATTCCTGTGTTTGTAGGAAGAGGAAAAATTAGGGAGAGAAGGAGGGCCAGGGTTTGGAGAGATGTCCCCAGTAGCTAGGAGCAGCAAGATGGACAGAGACAGAAGGTGGTTCAGTGATTTATGTGGATGTTTATGTTTGGTTTCACTGCTAAAAGCAGTATAGGGATTAGGGTGGTTGAAGAGAGTAAAAAGTGTGTGAGAGCTATACATGGGAGAAGGCAGAAGAGAAGGACTAATATGGATAGTGTACACTGGTGGTAGAGATGGAGGGGAGGTCTGCAGGAAGACAATTGCTAACATATTAAGTGACAGTGCAGCTATATCATACCATGTGTTAAAGCTTGTTGTTTTGGTTTTAAGTTTACCTGGTGGTCTTCCATGGCAGGCCTATCTTGTGCCCTGTCTAAGTGCCATGTGTAAGTGCACTTTGGTTAATATGCACTTCGGTTAAGATGGACAGCTGCATTAGAAAATGCCCCCCTGCATTGGAAATGCTTCCCCCATGTATCTACTTATATAAGGATCTGTATTTTTATATAGTGTATGTAAACTTCTGGTTTCAACTGCATACACAGCTCATACAGACTTTTTATGTGTAATGAAAGTAACCTCTATCACAAAAATGTCTGGACCACTGTATAAGCAATGCTACCTCCGATGCCGCCCCTGCTGCCACTTGTGTCACCCCCTCTACCACATAGATTGTAAGCTCTTGCGAGCAGGGCCCTCAATCCCATTGTGTGAATTGACTATTTCTCTGTAATGTCTCATTTTGTCTGTACTTGAACACTACATTTTGTAAAGTACTGCGGAATATGTTGGCGCTATATAAATATATATATATATATATATATATATATATATATATACACTGTATATACACGCACTATTTATATATAATGTACAGTATATCCTGTGTGCATTGTATGGCAGCATGTAGAGGGAAAAAGTACTAAAAACAGTAGTGTATTCCATATAATGACCAGAAATAGTGTAAAGCCCGGTTCACATCTGCGTTCGGGTTTCCTTCCGGGAGTCCGTTTGGGGACCCCCCGAACGGAAACCTATATGCATCAAAAAGCGGTTTACCCAGGAAACCAGCGGACCCCATAGACTATAATGGGCTACGTGTGGTTTCCGCTCGAAGCAAGTGGAGAGGAAAGTGCTGCAAGCAGCATTTTCCTCTTCGCATGTTTCCGCATGTTTTGTACGGAAACCGAGCGGAAACCACACGAACCCCATTATACTGTTTGGGGTCCGCGTGTTTCCCGGGTAAACAGCTTTTTGATGCGTACGCAGATGTGAACCGGGCCTTACTTCTCATCTTATAAATATGATAGAACAACTGTTACTTCCAGACCACAATGTATTTCAGGGCTGACATTTTTAGAAGCCCCAACCCTTTCAACCACACCACTGCATGTGTAAGACTAGAGGACTGCGGTGTTACCTGAAAAATAACTCTAAAAAAAGACTGAACTTGACCGTGTCAAATTTTTGCAACTTTTGCATCCTTATGAACTCATTAAGATCATGGTTATCCTACAATTTACCGCAACTTGCTAGCGACCCTGTGGAGCGCAGAGCCTAAATACATTAAATGAAACCTAAGTGGAATATTATAATATTACATCATGGATGACAAAATATTTTCATGTTTCTCTAGAAGCCAGTCATAAACAGCTACACATTCCAATGTAAAAGCAGAAATGCAGGCCATGTACTAGTCATCCATGATACATAACTGTCTCCGAATGAACCATTAGGTGGAGCCCTTCATCAGAGACTTGTGTTCACAGCACATCATTCCAGTTCCCATGGATTCTTAACAGGATAATGACAATCTGTCTTCACCAATTCATTGTTATTATAACGCTTTATCATGTAATTCTTCATGCAGTGAAAAATGACCAGACTGTTTCATATTTCCGGGTATAGTCTATGGTTCCCGTGGTTTGCCCCATAAATGTCAATAATATTTATCATTTTTTTTTTCTCATGAATTAAGTGCACAGGAAATGAAGTGATAAAATATTAGCCGAGAAAACAAAGCACAAGACAACAAGATAAAAGCAGAACACAGATGGCAGATAACAATACAAAAATACCCCTCTATGGCCCAGATTTACAACTAGACATTGGTGTAAACATGGTGCATCTTTGGCGCAGTGTAGCAGATCTTTGGCACATCTAGTTTGGGTTAACATTTTTCAACTTGCTAGACATGTGGAAGTATATTCTCAGAAAATGGGGAGTGACTTAAAAGCCTCAAGATGCGGCAAGATTGTGACGCAAAATTCTGGTTCAGAGTAAGATAGTATAACCTTAGACTAGGCAGATTTATCATTCAGCTTCAGTCACTGTGATAAATCTGGCGTACTTTCTGACTGCTAACACTGTTGAACTATTAGTAAATCTGGGCCTATGTTTTCACTGTGGAAGGTAATACTTTTGTGCATGTTAATTTTTATCATTTATTCTTATTTCCTAGACTTTTCTAGCAGGTATTATTATAGTATTTAAAATGGAAAATGTATTCTGTTAGACTCATTTACCTTGGCATAATGGCATTGCCGTGATCCAAGGACCGACATGCTCAGATGTAGCAGCTCTGCTATAAAGTGTTTCTGGAAACTCTCTGACATTGCTGGCAGCTAAATATGATAGATTCCCAATATAGTAAATCTCTGTACTTTTAAGATGTATATGGAATTTACCATTTACTATTCAGACTGTGCAGTATTATTTGGCCTGGAAGCAAACTATATGACAGCAGAGCCGTGGCTTATTCTACATTAACTCTTCCTTGCCCTTCTGCTCCGGCAGTAGTAGGGTTACATTGAGATGTTTGTTGGTGTCATGCACTTGGCACGTGTTTGCACTAGCAAGTTATGACTCTGCAGAGTGTAAATGGAGACAACAAATCTGCTTCTCATTTACATGTGAAAACGTTTGGCGCGTGTGTAGTAACGTGGAATTCTGAATGAAACACGTAAACCCGCCAGTATCTAGTCAGCAGTTTACATGGCTGTGATCTTCTGTGCTACAGCTGCTTTGCTTGGAAATAGTTTCGAGGCATTAAGTCCAATAGGCTCCAATCATTTCCTATTTGTCTTTATATATAAACCTGAACTGGAAGGGGCTCCTCGGGGGGATACAGATTTTATCGATTGAAAAGATATTTCAATCTGGAGAACTTCCTCTAGGAATGCAGTTTAGTGGCCAATGAGATCTAGCAGGATATGAATTTCCATGTAGTGTGACTGTACAGCATATTGTTACTCAGCTTGATATTGGGCCACAATGCAAATCAGCAGCTGTTGCTAAGCCATGTCTATTGTGTTAACCCAATGTATGTATGTCATATGGTTGTATATCTTCTTCCCTGCTTTATTCCAAAGCGTTTCCATTCCAAGTACTAACAGACGACACAGCTGTTGCTGTAGAAAGTTTGTGCTAGCATTAATATTTTGTGAGGTTTAGCTAAAAACGTGTATTTCTCTGAGTTGACCACTAGTGGCTGCTGTTTTACCGTGAAGAATTTGTGTTGCTTTTTTACACTTGACCACTGGAGGCTGCTATATTGGCCCTAAGGCTAAGGCCCCATGTGTTGGAAAAGCTGATTTTTTTTTTTGTTGCAGATTTTGCCGTGGTTTTTTGAGCCAAAGTCAGGAGTGTATTTAATAAAAGGGAAACGTATAAGTGCTACCTTTATATTTTCCATTCTTTGTCAAGCCACTCTTGCCTTTGGCCCCCATAAAATGCAGCAAATTCTGCTGTACTTAACTATTTCTGGTGCTTCCATTGAACCGAATGGAGCAGCGTGTGTGCTGCCTGACCACCACTTCATTCAGGGGCCGAAATTCCATGCTCTCCTGATCACTGGGGGTCTCAGCCGTCAGAGTCGCACTGATCTTCAACTTATCCCCTATCCTATGGATTGATGAACACTTGTATGCATGTTTTATAGCAAACGCCTTCTTAGACCATACGGTATAACACTATATGGAGCATTGTGTAATTTTAGCTTTATTCCTGTGACATTTGGCTGGAGGATACTTTTACATTGCCAGATGTGAATCAGTACAATAGTGGCACCAAGAGGATTCAAGTCTTTTCATATGGTGGTGTTGAAATATAGTCTGTCCATATTGAAAACTGGCTTACTTTTACACAGTTTTCATGGAGCGGTGAGATCATGTTCATGACTGTATATTTTTGGGTACATTTTTTATCTAATTTTTCTCTAGGTTTCTCACCTGCTTCAAAATAGCATTGTGTTGTTGAGGTGACTGTATTAATTTTTAAGAGAATTTGTGCTTCAGCAAACTGCACACGCTGCGGCAAAGGAGGCGTGTTCAGTTTGATTCCTTGCGTAGGTTTCTTGTTGCTCAGTCTGAACACTGTCCTAATTCCTCCTGTCTGTAATTGAATTTAAGCCACACCCGTCTCTTGCATCTTTGTTTCTCTCTGCTCCTCTAATAGTTAATCTCAGCCTTGCCTGTGTTATTGACAGTCTGTCTACCAATCCAGTCTGGGGCAGGTCCTGATTTTCTATAAACAAGTTGTTAGCCCTCACATGGTCGCTGGTTATTGCTTCTGTGTACCTGCCCTTACTCCGTGCTGTTTTGTTACCTGTATTCCTATTCCTGACCTCTGGCTTTGTCTGTGACTATTCTCTTGGACTTTGATTCTGTACTGTATTGCTCGTCTGTTACCGAGCCCTTGGCTTTCTGACCTCCCTTTTTGTCATTTGTTCTGTCTTTGTTCTGTGTTGTCACTTATTCAGTGTAGGGATCGGCTCCGAATTGTCGGCTGTCACCTAGGACAGTCAGGCAAGAGGCAGGGCCAGTGGGGGGTTTTCAGCTTTAGGGCTCACTGTCTTGTTGTGCCCCTCCCCCCAGGGTTCTCCAGCAGCTACTGGGGAATCGCTCCGCTAGCGATTTCCTTACAAGCATATAGACAAGCAATGTTTCGTCTTTACTTTATACCAAACACAGCATCATACATTTAGCTTGGTATTGCATCTGGGGCAAGTAGTCTGCAGAACTCATAAATGTGACATCACAGACCTGTAAAGCAGAAGGGGTGCTTGCCCAATTGCCAGGTGTAGGACCACCATCAGTCTGATATTAATGACCTATTCTAAAGACAGGTTGCCAATATTTAACTCCCCTTCATATTTGTATTTCACCATGATGGCTAATTATTTATTTAGCTTACTTGTATAGCGCTACAGCGCTTTACAGACATTGACAGTCACTGTCCCATATAGGGCTCACAATCTACATTCCCTATCAGTATGTCTTTGGAGTGTGGGAGGAAAGCTGAGTACCCAGAGGAAACCCACACAAACACAGGGAGAACATACAAACTCCTTGCAGATGTTGTCCTTGGCAGGATTCGAACCCAGGACTCCAGCGCTGCAAGGCTGCAGTACTAACCACTGACCCACCGTGCTACCATCTTGCTTGCCTTGTGTTTGGGCCAGTGTAATGAGGTTATCCCAGAATTGTTGTTATTCTGTGCATCTCTCTATCTCTAGTTTATGTCTCCAGCGGCTTCTGAACAATTGTATTTCTGTAATTTTGTACTCAGAATGGCTGCTGTGCTGCCTACATTCAATGTCCGAACTGGCCAGATGTGCTATTGAGAACACAATATGATCGCCATTTTATAGACATAAACTATAATGTACAAAAAAACGTGCCGGTTTGTGCTGGAGGAGCACAGGTGCAGTAATAGGACTGACATAGGGAAATAGTGGGGTCATACTGCACATGCTTAAAGGAGTTATCCTGTTTCTAACTTTGCTGGGCTATCATATTAGATCTGAAGAAAGAGAACTGCTGAAGGACGTCCTCATTAGCAACAAGGTATAACCAAGGTATATTCCCCATTACCAGGGGTATTTAGGGAGGGTTCCTGGTAGATATACGACTTATTCTGGCTAAACGATTATATTTGCAAAAAAATATATTTCACAGATAGTAAACACTGAACCTGATTTATTGTCCTGGGAATACCCTTTTAAGTGTACATGGAAGTCCAAACAATGCTTGAGTATTGTGAGTTTGTCCAGTCTTGTGGCCCTTGTGAACTGTTTTTGTCAGACTATTTGTACTCCATTGGTTCTCCATTTCTTTCTACCCTGAGTCCATCCATCAGGCTGTCCACACAGGCCATTCATCCAGGTCCTCAATGTGCTCTTTTCACCTCCTCCAGGCCATTCATTTCATCTGTGTTTGACCATTATTATCACAAATATAACTTTTAAATTTATAAGAGAAAATAAAACAGGATTATGGGATCTGCCAAAAATTGTGATGTAGGCCCAATAAATGGTCTCCCTAAAAGACAAGTCGGGAGGGGGTCTTGTAAAAAGTAATCCCCACCCTCTGGACTCATCTTCCTCTAAGGAGTCATGGCTACTGGAAAGCAAGTAACTCTCCCAACTTTACCAAGTAACTTGGGTTACAGAGAGTAAGGATATCACCAAGCACTGTGTGCACAGTAGCATATGTGGCCACCTGCTTTCCAACTTTCAGATCTAAATCTATTGAGGGGCTTTAGAATTATTCTAATGTCCTAATATTAGATTTAGCAGAATTACCTTATTAATTACAACAACAATCTCTGTAGTAAATGATATAATTCAATTAGGACAAACCATTTTTCTAAATGCAGTAACAGATCATCCCTTTTTGTATTAGAGGAGGGGCCTGAGCATTCCCCTGAACAAGCCTGTAGTCTGCAACCTATAGCTGTGCAGTTGTTTCAAAGCTACATACTTCACTACAGTCCTGATTTTCCTAGGGCAGTCCCACATAAAGAGGCATGGGTTATTCAAATGTCACCCACAACTGGTTGTTTTGGGGGACAATCCCAGAGGTTTCAGGGGTGTTCCTGGGGGCAGGGCTTAACTGACTCAATTTTGGTTATTTAAATGTTGTTGAGTATGTAAATCCCAGCCAAATACTGTCAAGGCGTATTCATAGATTGTAAGCCCTCTATCCCACTGTGCCAGTCGATCACTGTTAGTATTATCTGTTTTGTATATCTTGTGTACCGTATGTAAACCCTAAAATGTAAAGCACCATGGAATTAATGGTGCTATACTGTATAAATAAACAATAATAATAGTTGGTTATTTGGGTTTTAGAGCTGGAAATCCTTCACTGCCCTGAGAAGACATCTCCTTTAACTGTCATATAAAGTAATTTTGAAAAATAACATGCTTGTAAACCTGTCATGGAACAAGGAATCTGATATAAACAGATATGATAAAGACATTGGGCATGGCATCAAAAGTTTTGCATTTTATATATTAAATAGAACAAGAAGTCATATTCCCTAACTTAAAAAGCAAGGGAGTTACAAATGAAAAGCAGATCAGATGAAAGCTGGCAGATTCATGTCTCACGTGTAGTTTGGCATGCGGTGATACCGTAAGAAATGCATAGAGCCTTGGGATTGCTACAAATGACTGCGCAGTAGGTGAGATACACAGTTCTCATCATCTGTCAAGTTCAATTTCTCTATTCTAAGTATCTGGAGAATTGTGCCTAAGCAGTTCAGTCATGATGTGCCAACCTCCGCTGTGTTACACAGGCCTTAAGAGAAGTCATTTCCAAACGGTTATACAAGAAGGTTTTAATCAAGAAATCTCCTAGAAACTTTTACCAAGGATTGATACATTCCATTAGAAACTGCATGAAATGCTAAATGAATTAAATATTTATGTGACTCTGTAATAACCTTAATTTGTTCCCTGGCGTGTTCCCTGAACCACTTGTGGGTTTGGTATATAGCCAGGGTAGGTCCTTGGACGTATGGAACATTTAATTCTTCATATTATTCAAATGCTCTGCCTTCTTACAAATAATATTATTAAACTCAGTTCATCTTAAAGTGGCAGGCCGCACATGGCAGTGGTCATCTCTTAAAGCGTAACTAAACTTTGAAACAACTTTAAATTTTCTGGACAGATTTGTGTTATGTATAAATTATGTAATATACTTTATTACCGAAGTTTGACTCCTTTCTGTGCAATCCTGCACTTTTTTATTCTTTCCCTTGTTTCTTTATTGAAATGTGTACACTGCATTAACTAGGCATAGAGGGGTATGATCTTGTGTAGTTCTGGGAAGCTGAGATTGGGGGGATCGCATCAGTTCTGTGCCATTGTAGTCTATGGAACACCATTGCAGTACCTACACTAGCTCACTGGCCCTGCCACTCACTAACAGTAAATATCCAATGTCCTTAAAGGGGTGTTCCAGTTGATTTTTGAAGTGTTGTTCTATATTTTAAATTGCTATATCTATGTATCTTTAAAGTGACCCCCTGGCCTCAGCTTCCCTGTACTATACAAGAGCCAGTACACTCGTTCTACAGTGAGAAGCAGTGTACAGATCACAGCTCTCAATAGAGCTACAAGGGAAAGAATAAAGAAGTGTAGAATCTCACAGAAGGGAACCAAAATTTGTTAATAATGTATATTACAACATTTATTAATGACAAATGCTGCCGGAAAATCAAAAGATGCTCGAAAGTTTAGTCACACTTTAAAAAAGATCTTTCACCACATCCGCCATGTCCATCTTTTTGCATAATTTAATAAGTTCTGATTTTGGAACAATTGAAATTATTTCTCTAGCCCCCAACATCCCTGAGCAATAAGTGCAGTTCGTTTTGGTGCCCTTATATGCTATTTAGCCTCTGTACTGTGTGATGTCAGGCAGGAGCAGGCAAGGGGTGTGGTTCTGACCTCTGACCTATGTATGGAGCTATGAATAATGCCTCCTTGCCTGCTCCTATCTGACACTTCCCACCTGACAGTACAGAGGGTAATAGCATATCCAGCACCAAAACTAACAGCACCGATTGCTCAGGAACAGGGGAGGCTAGAGAAAAAAAATAAAAAAATCAGAGGAACAGCAGCTATTAACATGTTCTAAGAACTGGAGTTAGTTAGAGTGACATGATATTCAGTGGTATCGTAGGTTACAACAGCCCTAGGTTACAAATATTTTCAGCCTTTCTGGACCCGCTGAAACTTTAAGTATTTAACCTACAATTTGGCATACATTGTTAACCATTTTACTTTACACTCTACCTAATAGAAATTGAATGTGATTCTTAAAAGTCACATTGATAAATCTGTTGTACATCAACTGAACAGACTAACCAAAACCACTTTTCCATCCACTTTTTAAAAGTGAACTGAGCAGCATAAGAATGCAGAAACATCCTGAACAAATGAGCTCAAAAAGTTACAAATCCCTATTTTTGCAACATTTTGATTTCAAAATTGTCTCTCTCTCTCCTTCTCTTTCTCTATGCCCTGTGCAATTGAACAATACCTGTAAAATATAGCAAGGATTAGTGTTGCTTTAAAGGGAGTCTACCCTTATGTAGAGTTTTGAGAGTTATGTTTGTCAATTTTGTAGATTTGGAAAAAACTACACTGAAGTCTTAAAGAGGACCTTTCATGTCCTCATGCACATGCGGTTTTATATACCACTAAAAAACCGACAGTGCGCTGAATTCTGACAGTGGGGGGGACAATCCTCACAGCCCAGCTAAACTCTTAGGAATGCCCTTCTGACAGTGGGAAGAGATCAGTGCCGAAACTAACGGCACCGATATCTCCAGCCCCGGGGCACATAACGGGAAAGCCAACAGTGCGCTGAATTCAGCGGTATATAAAACCACATGTGCATGAAAGGTCCTCTTTAAGCAAATGAGGCAGTTGGTGCACTGGGCCTGGACTTCGGCTCTGGGAGAACTGCTTTTGCTTCTCATGTGGGTGATGAGGAAGATCAATTCTCACTGCATAGGGTGGCGCAGGCAGGAGATGGTAGGGGGAGTGGCAATGTCAGTGCTACAGGGAACTAAAGGCCCATCTCTAGTGCACCAACTTCCTCATTTGCATAACAATGCAAAACTTCATCATTTGCATAACAATTCTAAGTTGACATAAGTGACATAAATGACAAAGGTATGTTGTTTTTTTCTGTAACATGGTGGTGACAGTTGAATAGAATTGGTAGACTCCTTTTAAAAGAATATAAAAGTACAAGAACACATTACAACACACTTTTAGATTATAAAGAAGACTTTTGCCTGTGGAATCTCTTAAATATGTTTATGATGATTAAATACAAGGCAGTTAACGGCTTTAAAACATGCCAAACAAAATGTTACAATGTATCCTCTCAGCCCCGCTGGCATCAATGTATGCTGGATATAGTGTGTACCAGTCACAACTTCAGAAGAAAAATTCTCCTCTTATTAGTGCCACAGACAACTCGAGCAGCCAGTCTTAATTCATTTTTCACATCTGTGGTCTGTAGCCACTAACCATATCTGTGGGTGGCCCTGGCATTATGCATGTACAGATGTAATGAGGAAAATGTATAAGAGCAGATGCTCCAAGGTTTGGCCGGCACAGACAGTCTGCCACTCTCAAACTTTGCATTAATATGAATACAAGGGGTCTTTCATTCCTCAAGAGAAGAAGTAGTCTCATTTTTCTGTGACTTACTATTCTCTTACAAAGTAAATGCAGCTGTAAAAAATTTTTTGTATTGTCACTGTCAGAGTTTATCTTGCAGTCAGCTAGATTATACAGGATACAGTGTGCTTTATATACAGTTTGAAGACTGAATTTCATGTTTTTATACAAGGCTCTAAATAATTTTACTGTACATGAAGCCATATGATCTGTTCATTGTCATCAGCAATCCATATGTTTATACTTGATAGAAATCTTGAGTTGCTTGGGTTAAGGTTCTAGAGAAAAATTGTAGCTCTCATTGGGATTCCACCTCTAAGCCCTGACATCTTTTGTTTTTGGCAGTTGTTTTCTTGACTTTATCTTTCTTTGCAAAGTTCCTGATCACTTCTTACTGTCAAGGTGTCAATTGTTAAGGAAAACACCATAAGTTTCATGGATGAAAGGGTTGGCTTCTAGTGATGAATCCACCAAGGGCTAGGCTTTCAGCAATATGGTTTTATTTACCTCTAACTAAGGGAATAGATGGCACCAGTTGTATGTGCAGAAGATCCCTCAACTTTAAAAATGGAGGAATTAGGAATAATGATAGAAAGTTTAGTATCTATGGCAGATATGTTACATTCTAGCAGCAATTCTAGCAGATCAGATACTATAATGATGTGTCCTCCCTTACATTCCTCTTGGTTGGGCATGTCCAGATATGTGTGTCACAGGCTAAGCATCTTTTCTAAAAAGCAACATGATCTGATAAGTTAAAGGGGTTGTCCAATTTCAGCAAATTAATTATTGTGAGTTATTGTTTGTATACTTTCTGTATCAATTCCTCACGGTTTTCTAGATCTCTGCTTGCTGTCATTCTTTCTGCTTATTCTCAGGAAATAAAAATCAGTCCATGGTAATGTGATAAACACACAGATGCACAGCTCGTTACAAGACAGATATCTAATTACTGTGCGGTGACTGTAACGAGCTGTGTACCTGTGTCCATGACATGACCATGGACTGTGTATCACATGACCATGGCCTGATTTTCATCCACTCAAAGTAAGAGATCTAGAAAACCATGAGAAATTGATACATATCAAGTATACAGAAAAATTGTATAACTTTTCATTATAAAGACAATAACTTTTGTTTTCTGAAACTGAACAAACCCTTTGACACAGAAGGATATGCTATGTACCTTATTATGTACCCTATGTATGTGTGGCAACTCTGTAGTGGGTAGGGTAGGTGTAGGTGTGATTTGCAGGCTTTTGTTAGCATATCATAATTTGCATTGGTTAACTATACTGGAGATGACTTGAGGCTGGTCACATCCGTATATTGTTTACTCTGTAGGCTAAAACACACTAGGATCTTATCTTATCAATTTTGTGATGTTTTAGTATAATATATTTAGTATACTCCATCAGCTGTACTGAGTGTAATGTCCTTATCTTGTAAGTATCATAGCAGTATGTCGGTTGTCATGTAGTCCGAGGCATGTACTGTAGATGGACTCATGGTGATACACGCCCCAATATGCTCCTATTGACTAAGATATCTTAAACTTATAAATAAATAAATAATAGACAGACACTTTGTATCTCTTGGCTTAATAGGCCGCGATGCGTTTATTATGTGGTTACCCAAATATATAAATAATTATAAGTAATCAATAAATAAATAATAATAATAATAATAATAATGATAATCAATATAATAATCAATAAATAATGTGAACCAATAACTAAAAGTCCATGAAACAAGTCCTCCCAGACTAAAATTCCCCACTAATAAAGCATCGCAACAATAAACTTTATTTAAAAAAAAAAAAAAGAGGGGGGGCGGGCGGGAGCTGCTCCATGTCTTGATCACGGCGGGACTGACACCTCAGCTGGTAACGCAGCTCTTTATAAATGTTGATTTTCCCACCCTCCGGCACACCTGTCCAATCAGCTGTTCAGGGTTGCTGCTGGGCAGATTATCAGCTGTTAAATTTCCCACCACTACGCCCAGCTGACCAATCAGCTAACAGAAGCTGCTGCTGGGCAGAACATTGGAAAGACCTAGAACCTGCTCGTGACCACCACAGCTGACCTGGGATTGACCTTCAATCAACTAGAGAGAATGAGGTAAGTAATCCAAGTAAAACAACACCATTTATTATGAGAGAATCACCAATTAACTTAATAAAATAAAAAGACATTTGGAGCCGGTACGGTATCCCCATGGGCTCCCAGACGTAAAACTCCTGAGGGCACATTCATTCACATGTTTTGGTCGGAGATAAAATAGCGGTAACACACGGAGTCTGACGGACCCCATTGACTAAAATGGGGTCTATCAGGTGTCCGTCATTTTAAAACTGGAACCGGTGTCCCATGCAGGACTTTTTCCTCTGCTGATTTTCAGGAGGACACTGCGTTGGCGTAGCCTTAAAATGTGTGCCCTATTTTGATCCATTTTTTCGGGATCAGAATAGCCTTTCCATGTGCAGTTTGAGATTTCCTGTGCATCTGTTTCTCCTTTATCATCTCTGGTTCCTGGAGGCACCTCAGAGGAAAAAATATTGGTTGTGCGAATAGTACCTAAATAGTACAAATTGTTATAGTCATGTAGTTTATTTGAGTGTATTTTCTACCTCTGCTTAGACAGAGAGATGATAGACAAATAGATTCTTTTGATGATTTTTTTGTAGAGATTATTGAGAGGTGTTATCCCTGCACCGTCTCATCTGGCCCTGTACAGATGTAGCCCAGTTTAGCAGACTCTGCTCACTAGTTGTGATGCTGCCTGACTGGTATGTGTTCAGGAAGCTGAAATACTTTTACAGTCTGCTGTGATTTGAGAAAATACAAAGAAGAATTTCTCACTGGTCTTTTCTGTTGTTTCCATTTTCACTGCACGTCCTAGATGTAGCGTTGCATGTCAGAGGAGTAAGGCACATATAGCATTAACCCTTTAATATGTATCCCTTTTGCCCTCTCCTAAAAGATCTACCTGGGCATAGAATGAAGCCTTCACACCATAGGCAAGCAACAATTACTGATACTAATAAATCCTGATATTGTCTGTACGTATAGACATTACTCTACCTGTTACATGTAATACTCTTCTAGGTCTATTGAATGTCCCTTGACCACTCCTTTATCACATGCTTATTCTGTAACCATATACTTTTACCATGTGAGTACTATGTGATACATGACAAGTATGCGCCCACTCCCATATCATTTAGTTCTGTTGGAATACCAGGTCCTGCATTTTCTTGCAGCTGTTTGTGAATAGTAAGTTGACCAGGACTCTTGCAGTAAATACTAAGTGCTTTTATATCTTCAGTGCCTGGAGCATTTTAGGGGAAAATAAATGGACCCTGGAGGTAATTTTTACTAGGTCAGTGTTGTGCACACACTAGACTTAATATATTGCTTTGTGTCAACTCTTGTATTCTATTTTCAGTCATTCGTGAAATCAGATTTATATGGGAAAAATATTGGCTGCAGACAGATGATGGCTAACTCTGACACCACACAGGCCTCCTTGCCAACCTTAGGCTGGCTGACATGTAATCGTAGCAGTGGTGCTCCACATCATTCTGAACATCTCTCTGCCGATATATCGGCATTGATTACAAGGGGAAAACGCCATCTGATTCAATTGACCCTGACCTATCTATCTGCAGAGCTGGGTTGATATGCTGGGCTCTGTTGACACACTCCCTTTAAAGAGGAGTTCAGGGGTAGTTGTATTAATTCCTATGCATTGAGCTCCCTCTAGTGGTGGCTCTGCAGGCAGCAACTTTTAGCTCTCTGTAATTGAGTGAGTTGTATATAGGATTTTTATCAATGTATTTATATTAGTCATCTGGTGTAAATATATTGAAATATAAGGAGGCTGATTCATACATAGTATGTAAAAAGTAGCAGTTTTTAGCACACAGCTATAAAATTACAACTTACCCTTTTTGCGCCACACTTTTCTTAAAAGAAATTTACTGGTGCAAACAATAGCTTAACGGCTGAAATCTACGACAGCACCTGGTGCACAGTCCATGTGAGATATGCCAAAATTAATATATTAATATATATGGTGCAGCTGTTCATTAAGACTAGCATACTATACGCCAGTCTTATTGAAAAGCTTCCTACAAAAACATCATGAGGTGGGGGTCTTACTGCAGATCACTATCGGGCCTATGATATTTAGGAGTTGACAACTTCTGGTCCGCAGTGGAATTAATGGGTAGGAAGCCCATGTCTTATAAAACATCTCCTAGTATTAAACGTATATTATCTAACACAAATGGTTTTAGATACATTAACCCTTAAGGTTGTAAATGCAGTGTAATTTGTGGGCACCACATTATAGAGTAGGAGGAGCTGAACCGATTGATATATGTATACTTTAGTTTTGTGGGAGAAGAAGATTCGGTAAAACCTCTGCTAATTCTATCTTTGAGCCCAGTGCCGGTCTGTCTCAATGACTGACAAGCTTCCATGTATGAGTGTACAGTGACAGCGGCCATTCATTGAGTAGGACCGCCCACTGGACTCCTAAGCCCAGAATGAATGACTGCTTCTACAGAAACTTTCCCACAAAGCTATATATGATTCTTCTCAGCTAATTTTGCTGTTACTTGGTGTCTGCAGATTTGGACCTCATTTTCAATGTGATGGGTTCCCTTGTGATAGGTTTCAGCTATAGTGACTTTAGTATTTTTGATAGATGTACAGAAAATTCTCTTTTATATTTAGTCGGAACCTACAATGCAGTAGGAATGGGCTGATTTGCAGACACGGACATATTTTCTTAAGGCGGAAGATTAAAAGGCTGTGACTGTCTGTAAAATATGCACATCTGCCCCTAGTATCAGCAGATATTTTACTGTATACATATAAATCATGACTGGTTTCTACTGACTTTCCCTTTTTTGTGGTATTTGTACCAGAATTAGGGTTTATTTTCTTGTCTGGGAATTTGACCCTTTGCATATATAGATATACTGTATATAGCTGACGTTGACGGTGATTGTTTTGGGAAAGCTCATTACGTGTAGCATGTATTGTCAGCAATGTTCTTATTGATTTCCAATAGTCCTATCATATTACTGGAGGGTTTGATGGGTAAGAGCTTAGAAAATGTAAACATGTAAAGTATTTTCACCTTATTTATGCTTTATTATGGCGGCTGAACAATAAAACCTGAACATTTATTTCTTTAGTTTTACATGAATGGCTGTTTGTACAGTTCTGTGTCTAAAGCATTAGGCTGTGTTCACACTTTGTGAAGTCTGTTAGGATTAGGCTTGGTTTCTGCACCAAAATCCAGACAAAATCTGCTGACATTCCACCAATACTGGATTTTATACTCTAGTTACACACTTTGAAAATTTAACATGCAGTCGTGATCATGTTAGATATAATGAATGGATCTGGTTTCATCAATCAATCCATGGCAGAGATCTGTATTTTATCTGTGGATTTATGCCAAAGATCATCCTCATGGCTATTATGATTCCTGACTGTCTGAACATACTCATAGAAATCTGGGAACTGGACTAGATAAGTCTTGGCATTGTCACATTTTGACTATTAACAAGTTATATGGTATGCTACCAATTTATGTATATCTTCAAAGTAAAACACTAGTAGCAGTTGTACCATGAATTGTTCTTTAAACTAAGGCCCATGTAGCTAAAAAACGCAATGAAAAATAACGCAGTGAAAACTCATTTGGTTTTCTCCTGCATTGTTTTAAATTGTGTTTTTTCTGTGCTTTTCTCTGTGGTTTCCATGGCCAAATGACATTGACATTTTTTTTGCAAAATCTCATTCACTTTATAGGTAATGTGAAACACAGCTTTTTTTTCCTCTCCGTTTCTGCAGCAGGCAAAAACACTGCGTTTCCGCGTTTCCGCAACGTGGGGCCTTATCCTTAAAGTGGTATTCCCATCTCATAAAGCAATAGCATACAGTATCTCTAGGATATGCCATCATTTTATGGGCAGTGGGGGTCTGACCTCTGGTACCATAACCACTCCTGAGAATGAAGGGACTGCAGCTCTGATTCAGTTCTGCAGCACTTTCACAGTGTTCACATTACCATCATTATCCTCCCTCCATTATCATCATATAGTCTTCAAGCCCGCAGTCAGTGACCTATCTCCAGCCATAAATGCATGCATAGCTGAACCACAAGAATGGATGAATGCCCGCGGGCTAAAGCTGAACCCAGACAAAGTTCTCAGGATTGGAGGTCAAAGCTTAATGGCAAAATGGCAACTTGTATATCCACCAGCTCTATCCCTAGGAAGCACAACCCTTCAAAGCTCAGACTAACTTGGGTGTAGTTATTGATGGGAAACTGTCTCTCAGGAGCCTCCATTATCAAATCTTCACACTTCCACCTGAGGAACATTGTAAAAATCAAACACCTTATTCCAGCAGAAGACCTCTCTACTCTGGTCCATGCCTTCATAACCTCACACCTGGACTACTATAATGCCCTATATGTAGGCCTTCAGCTAGTCCACAAAATGCTGCAGCGAGCTTAATAACCAAACAACTCCGACATGTTCCTATAACCCCCATCCTCCGCTCACTACTGGCTGCCTATAAAAAGGACAATAACTTTTAAAGTTGTTTGATGACCTTCAAATCCATTAACAATTTAGGGGCTGATTGCTTAAAAGAACGTCTGCAGCCCCATAATCCTTGCCGACCTCTCAGATCCGCAGGCACAAATCCCCAGGATCCACCTTAGACGAATTGGAGCCAGAGCCTTCTGCCATTCAGCCCCCACTCTCTGGAACGCATCACCCGGACCGATCAGAGAGATCTCATCCCTGGACTATTTTAGATCAAGACTCAAAACACATCTCTTTAGTATTTAGGGCAAATAATACCCTCACTATACATAGAATACTGAAAAATACCGTTTAGAAAACCACCGGCTGCGCTTTGAGTGTATTGTGAGAAAAACACATTACAGATGTTTATTGTTGTTATTAAAGGGGTATTCAGATTTTTTTTTTTTTATTATTTAATGGTGCTGAAGAAAGAAGAAAGCTTCTGCCATATTTTTTACATTAGATTGAATACAGGCGGAGGTGGCTCAATCTGAATTAGTCGCTATCGTGTTTAAGCCTATGACGGATGAGAGCAATGGATTTTAATGACTGTTCAAGGAACTGCAGCACAGCTTTGAAGTGCCAGGACATGAGATGTGAATACACTGCACCTCAAATAAGTTTCCAACAGCTATAAGATGGCAACCACAGGAGTGCCACCTATCTTGAGTGTAATTCTGTAGTTGTAGCAAAAAGGGTGAATGACGCTAGAACTGTGATAGTCTTTTACCCCCATATACTGTATAGTGCTTAAACTATCTCTCTGCATCCTTTAATAGGCGCTGCTCCACAGATTCCAGCATAGTTAGCGTTTCTCTCACTCCCACCATTCCTCATCAATCAGTGTGGTTAGTTTTTCTGTCTGATATAAGTAGGCTCTGTACTGTCAAGTGGGTGGTCTCAGGTAGGAGCAGACAAGGGGTGTGATTCTGGACTCGGTTATACTGTCCGCCTCAGAGCTCTCAATAACGTCCCCCTGGCTACTTCTGCCTGAGACCACCCACATGACAGTACAGAGCCTAATTAGCATATCAGGCTCCAAAGCTAACTGTATTGATTGCTCGGGAATGGTGGTAAAAATTAATCTGTGGTGGAATCAGTGGGGAGGAGCCTGTTAAAGAATGCAAAGAACTGCAGTTGATGGAGGTGGTGAAAATAACTGAAAATATCCTATATGGACTTTTTTTCTTTAATGGGGGTTTCCAGGTATAAAAATATAGAAGAGACTTTACTGATGAAATCTTTTCACGTGTTTCTGACATATCAAGAGATTATTCTGACCAGACTTCCTCTTAAGAAAAGTAAAACAGGAAAAATCAGTTTCTCGAAAAAAAGAAGAAGACTATCTCCAGAAGGGGAAGTATTACGATGTATGCAATGGATTTCTTTTAGCTCTTTTTCCTCAAAAACCACAGATTTCAAAATTAGCCAATGGGGAAAAAAGTCATGATTTTGTATTAGTTATATATGAGACGCAATGGAAAGAGGTACATGCTGTATACTATACAACTCTGCAAGGTAATGGACAGGAAGGGAAATTTTCTGTCCAACAAGGCCAGGGTAGGTTATTATTCATCTAGTGAGAATTAAAGGGGTTGTCCGGGGAGTATTACTTTGACCAGCGCCATACTGGAGAATCTATTCTAAACTTTACAACAAATCTGCCACTTGTTAATGTCTCCTCTGCTTAGTAGAGGACTGTATTCCTCTGTTATTCCTACTAAAAATGTATGAATAAATTGACAGCTACGTGTTACCAGTTGGGGGAGGGTCTTTATATACTCTTAATGTGTCCAGTCATTGCAGAGACTGTCCAATTGTATAGGGAAACACCCTTCTTTCAAAGGGGGTAACACTCAGTTGTCAATTTATTCCTAAATTTTCTAGGAAGAATAAAGTAGCACAGGGATATGAGAAAATATGCACTAGAATTGTGGATTACAAGTATTTAAGTAGGAAATACAAGTACAAGTTATAGAGAATAGACATTTCAGGAGAGGTGTCAGCTCTTCTTTTGGCTAAGGTCCCATGATGTGGGGCTTTTTTGTTGAGATTTTGCCTCATTTCTTTTTTTTTTTTTTAGCCAAACTTCAGAGTGGTTACAAAAGGAATGGGAAATATAAAGGATGCTCTTATACTTTTCCCTTTTGCTCAATCCACTGGTGGTTTTGTCTTAAAAAATGCATCAAAATCCACAAAAAAACATTTTTTTGGCAACTTAGCCTTAGCCTAGGCCTCACATAGCGTAATGCAGCGGAAAAAATGCAGCGTTTTACAGTACCTGCAAAGTGGATGGGATTCTGCCTAATCCCATCCACACATTGCAGAGAAAAATCTGCAGCGACATGCTGCGATCAAAATCGTACGGTTTTGTCAGACGCCGGCAGCTTTCCGTATAGGTATAATTGAAGCAGAAGGTCCGCAGAGGAAAACTCTGTAGACTTTCGGTGAAAAGGGCTGCAGGAGAAACTGTGATGTGTTTCTGCCGTGGTTTTTCCTGCATTGCTTTTTGGCGGCGGCTCGCTACGTGGGGCCTTAGCCTAAAGTGGTTTTCCAGGAAAGGTACATTATCAGCATTGGCCAGATTGTACAGGTTCAATTTTCAGCTTGGTTCCGGAATATGTCCGCCTGTCTCCTTCCTGCCTCTATGGGTGCAGGTTTACTCACTCTGATAGCCCTCTTTTCTGTCACTCTGATGCACAATGGAGGAGAGGGATGGCTTTGCGATTCCAATTAACAATCCAGCCAGCCCCATAATATACATCACACCAAGCAACAGGGAATAGGGATGCAGGTGCTGGATACATGACCTTTTGTCAGAAACAGGATGGACGCCCCAAGTTCAGAACCTGTAGAATTCAGGCTATAGATTGTAAGCTCTTGCGAGCAGGGCCCTCAGTCCCAGTGTGTGAATTGACTATTTCTTTGTAATGTATCTTTTTTGTCAGTACTTGAACCCTACAAGTTGTACAGTGCTGCGGAATATGTTGGCGCTATATAAATAAAATGTATTATTATTATTATTATTCAGGCCAGATGCTTGTAATTTACCTTCCCCAGACAATCCCTATAATCTCACATTTGTTTACTCACCTGGATCCATTAGAATTATTATATCAGAGAATAACATCATAAACCTAACATAATGGCTCACATTTACTATGTTCCCCCTGAATTCTGGTGTATGTTGTACCTTCTTTTTGACTCAAATAAATTTTTCTTTAACTTGCTATATGCTCTTCTAAAGTGTGGCGTGGTTTTGTTGGGTCGTAAAGTACGCCAGATTTATCACTAATATGTGCAAGTTTTCTGCCTTATAGTACGGATTAAAGTAAGTTAACAAGTTGGCTTAAAAAGAGAGGAGTATCTAGTGTCTAGTAAACGACCATAGTGTACTATGGCAATAAATATTTGGCACACCTTGTGGCTGCAGATTCTGGGTTTATGATCTCTTACTAATAGCATTAGTAAATGTGGGCCAGTGGTGTGTCCAGTGTTTTAGGCTACATGCACTCGACAGTGAAATAGCCAGACATTAAAAAATGGATGAAACTGTCCGTTTATATCCGTTTTCTATCAGTGTATCACCTATTTTTCATGTTGTCTGGTGGTTGTCTGTTTTTAATGTCCATTTTGCATCAGTTTGTCATCCATTTTTAATTGTCTGTTAAAAAAACGGATGAACTTCATTGGTTTATTTTTTTGGACAAAACCCACTCAATTTGTAATGGGCTTCACATGGATGCAAATCCATTTTGACGCATGTCAAAAATGGACCCATTGACTTATATTGGTCTGAAAACGGACAAAAATCGGACATGTCGTATTTTTTTAGCGGTTTGTTACATGTCTGTTTTTTATTGTCTGACACATGGGGCCTTACAGTTAGGAGTCAGTCTCATAACTTACCATCAGGACTGTGGGAAAATCAACATCCAGATTCTCTTTACCTGCAGATTTGTTGCAGAAGTTTTGGTACTGTCCCATTTATTTGAATGGTGCAAAGTGGATATTCAGTTTTCACGAATCCTTCATAGACTTGAGTCTATGGAAATGGCATGTATTACTATTTAACCAATCAGTCACACGGACCATTTAAAAAAAAAAAAAAAGATGGTCATGTGTTTAGGTCCACTAAATGTCTATAGGGCCATGTGCAGGCCGTTAATACAGCTCATGGCTGGAGAACCCTGTCATGTGAATAAGCACTTACAGAAATCCTAGCACAAGCTGCAAATATTCTCAGAAAATAAAATTTATGCCACATCTACTGTATGCCACATGCGAACATACCTTCACCGGCATTGGCATATCATTTATAAATTCCCAAAACCTATGAGGAAACTACTCATAATACAATTCTGTTTTATAGCAGTGCGGAGTTATAAGACAACTCTACAATGTTACGTTTGCTGTTAACAAATCTGACTATTTCCCAAATTTTCCAACAAGCAAATGCATTATTTGCACAGATGATTTTAATAGAAGAAGCGTAGCATTGCAAGCCTTTTCTTTGGAAATCAGAAAACAGGAAACCTTGGTCTTCTGTCGATTCCAGAATTCTTTGGAGCCTGTTCCGTGCCCTGATGTCTGTGCAAGTGTTCAGTTACAGTGGATGAAGTCTTTTCCTTTAGCTGCATCCAAGCTATTTAGTTGTGATCAGATGATCCGGGCAGCAGGAACTGATTGGAGAGGCTGCTGGCTGCAGCTGCAGTGTAGGCTGCTTCCAGGGACAAGGAGCCACTGTTGTACAAACATAGCATCAACATAGAAGTTATTTTGTGGGCTTCAGGATGCAGATATGGGCTGTGCTGCCAGCATTGTTCTGCTCCAAGCCTTTCGGTCTGTGGTACAGAGGAGCTGTCCTCACATTTGCACAAGACGACAAGAAGATCTGTCACATGAAATTGTGCTACAGGATGATGTGGATGAAATAAGCAGACCCAGAACTCTGATCATAATGGTAGAGTATGCCTATGCAAACTGTGACAGTGGCGACAGGATTATTTATACAGATCCAGCTGTGGCATTTCTATTAGGAGTGTGCACAGGGGCTTAATCCCTTTCATTTCTGTATCATTTTCCACGCTGCTCTGTATAAATGTTATATATTGCTGTGTCCAGGCTAAAGCTGTCTATACCTTATGTAACACTGCTAGGATTTGCTGGTGCTTGTTGTGACTTCTGCTGCCTGCTGTTGCCTACATGTTTACGTCGGATAGTTCTGGATTAATGACAATGACGTATGGAGTGATATGATGTAGGTAATAGTAGGTATAGGCTTCCTATTTTTGGCACAACCTGTATAGCATCCCTATACGGATTGCACTATATTTTGGACTTGTGGATTTTTTTAAAGCATGCATTATTCTGAAATAATTTTCAGTCATTGTCTTCTTTCTTTTAGTCAGTGGGGTGTAGAAGTGATATTCTGCTACGTATAACATTAGGAAGGTCTGTAGAAAGCTGTGTAAATTGTTTGTTTTATTGTAATGGACAGGCTGGCTGGTAAATATTCATGGGCACTTTTGCTCTCGGCATTTTCTACAGTTGAGGAATGAAGATAACATCAGTGCACGGCTTTCAGTATCTGACATGTAAAGGTTTCTTGTACATACACAATGGTCATCATTATAATATACTCCTTGTCTTTATGTACATTAGACCTCCACTGGGGATACAGTATTGGGTATATGTGGAATAAAGTACAGGATCGTCTTCTTCTACAGCATCTATGTTGGTGTTGGCCTTTAGACTAGTGTTGACAAGCAGGCCAATAAAAACTGGCTACATGGCAGCTCCTAGAACCACAGAATCTTCTTCTTTAGGCCTAGACAAGGTCTGCAACACAAGTAACCTGTATACTCTATTACAGAATAGTCCAATTCAAGCTCTATGTTGCAGGCTATTTTGGCTACTTGTTAACAAACTACTTAAAGGGGCACTGACATGAAAGTTTAGTGCATGACAATTTGCTGTGCAGATTGGTGTAATTTATTAAATCTATCATTCTCTGTTATCAGCCACTGAGTTATAGTGTTCATTGCCAATGCCAAGCCCAAAAATGTGCCTGTATCCATGTGTACTGCTGGGAACCTCCAAAAACATGTATATGGTTGGTACATACAGCCCTTTATATATTGCATTTTTGAACACACTTACTTATTCTCCCTTACTACAGGGATGTGGAGTCGGTAGGCCAAACTATTGACTTTGACTCCATAAATGGCTGACTGCCATAGTCAGACAGAAGCAGTAAAGATCCTCTGATACCTTAAATAGCTAGTGATTGACTTGCTATCAAACTAAATATGTAACAAACTTTGTATCTAATTTTACATTATTAATAATTGTATATTATAATTAAAAAGAATTATTTTATTTTGAAGTTGGAGTGGGTAACTTTTTTCCAACTCCATCCAAAATTGGTTCTGACTCCATCTCCGAATCCACAGTCCTGCTACTTGCTTTTCTTATATTGCATTGTATTTCAATTGTAGGATATCCTTTTACATGATATAATAGAAATCTGTAAGTAGTGCAAACCAAAGATAAATTACTAACAAACCCATCCTTTTACTATGTGCTCGTCTTGTTTCTGAAGCTGTCTTAGACATAGGATAAGTCCATAGAAATTGTAATGTAATAAAAATAATAGAATATAATATAGCCTCATGGAGAATGTGCACAGTCACAAGTTAGTGCCAAAGTTTTGCAGACAGAATTAAAGGGGCTGTCCAGTTTAAAAAAATCTTTTTTTTATTTAACCCTTTTAAGGAATTCTTCATTATCAGAGGGGGTGTCAAACAAATATTGTTACAGTAACAAATGTTAGTTTTGCAATTTCTGCGCTATGTTTCCCATTCAGAGTAATTGGGGGCCGGACTATGCAGTTTGCATAAGTGCGAAACGTTCATTAGTTCATTGTGAAAGTTTGTTTTATGGCTTCTACATCTGTACCCCTATACAGTCATGGCCAAAAGTTTTGAGAATGATACAAATATTAATTTTTACAAAGTCTACTGCTTCAATTTTTCTAATGGCAATTTGCATATACTCCAGAATGTTATAAAGAGTGATCAGCTTAACAGCAATTACTTGCAAAGTCAATATTTGCCTAGAAAATGAACTTTATCCCCCAAAACACATTTCAACATCATTGCAGCCCTGCCTTAAAAGGACCACCTAACATCGTTTCAGTGATTGCTCCATTAACACAGGTGTGGGTGTTGATGAGGACAGGGCTGGAGATCAATCTGTCATGATTAAGTAAGAATGACACCACTGGACACTTTAAAAGGAGGCTGGTGCTTGCCATCATTGTTTCTCTTCTGTTAACCATGGTTATCTCTAAAGAAACACGTGCAGTCATCATTGCACTGCACAAAAATGGCCTAACTGGGAAGAGTATTGCAGCTAGAAAGATTGCACCTCAGTCAACAATCTATCGCATCATCAAGAACTTCAAGGAGAGAGGTTCCATTGGTGCCAAAAAGGCTCCAGGGCGCCCAAGAAAGACCAGCAAGTGGCAGGACCGTCTCTTAAAAGTGTTTCAGCTGCGGGACCGGGCTACCAGCAGTGCAGAGCTTGCTGAGGAATGGCAGCAGGCAGGTGTGAGTGCATCTGCACGCACTGTGAGGCGGAGACTATTGGAGCAAGGCCTGGTCTCAAGGAGGGCAGCAAAGAAGCCACTTCTCTCCAGAAAAAACATCAGGGACAGACTGATATTCTGCAAAAGGTACAGGGAGTGGACTGCTGAGGACTGGGGTAAAGTCATTTTCTCTGATGAATCCCTTTTTCGATTGTTTGGAACATCTGGAAAACAGCTTATTCGGAGAAGAAGAGGTGAGCGCTACCACCAGTCTTGTCTCATGCCAACTGTAAAGCATCCTGAAACCATTCATGTGTGGGGTTGCTTCTCAGCCAAGGGAATCGGCTCTCTCACAGTCTTGCCTAAAAACACAGCCATGAATAAAGAATGGTACCAGAATGTCCTCCAAGAGCAACTTCTCCCAAGCGTCCAAGAGCAGTTTGGCGCTCAACAATGCCTTTTCCAGCATGATGGAGCACCTTGCCATAAAGCAAAGGTGATAACTAAATGGCTCAGGGAACAAAACATAGAGATTTTGGGTCCATGGCCTGGAAACTCCCCAGATCTTAATCCCATTGAGAACTTGTGGTCAATCATCAAGAGACGGGTGGACAAACAAAAACCAACAAATTCAGACAAAATTAAAGCATTGATTCTGCAAGAATGGACTGCTATCAGTCAGGATTTGGTCCAGAAGTTGATTGAGAGCATGCCAGGGAGAATTGCAGAGGTCCTGAAGAAGAAGGGTCAACACTGCAAATATTGACTTGCTGCATTAACTCATTCTAACTGTCAATATAAGCTTCTGTTACTCATAATATGAATGCAATTATATTTCTGTATGTGATAAAAACATCTGACAAACACACATAAAAACCAGAGGGCAGCAGATCATGTGAAAATATAATATTTGTGTCATTCTCAAAACTTTTGGCCATGACTGTACATACATTCCAATAATTTTAAAGGTCATGGGCATAACTTCCAGGGTAGCAGATGTTGCAGCTTCTATGGGGCCCAGCAACTAAGGGGGGCGGGGGGGTGCATTTCTACTGAGTCCTAGGGCGCAGTTAGTGATAAATATGGATGATGGAATGGGATGTGAAAAATAGGATGTGCCGGCATTACTGTACTGGAACATCATAATGCTTGCATGTGACATCATTATAATTACCATTTTCATATGTGATATCACAGTGCACAAAGTGATTTTTTTTTTTGTATGCATTATCCCTGTGCTATGATGTCATAGTGGTCATCATCCCTGCACTGTGACATCACTTTGTATATTATCCCTGTATTGTGATGTGATCGTGTAAATTATCTCTTTACTTTGATGCCACTATGTGCATTATCCCTGTATTGTAATATCATTATATGCATTATCCCTGTACTGTGATATCACTGTGTGCAGTTTCCTGGTACTATGACATTACTATGTGCATTATCTGGAATGTAAAATCACTAGGTTGGTTATCCCTGTATTGAAGGCAAACCAAAATAGTCACACTTTTCAAGTTCTGAACTTGCTGCTTAAGGTGGTCATGGTAGAGAAGAACCTTATAACAAGTTATGCTATGCAACCCATAGTTACTTGTTACATCCCCGAATGGATACTAGGTCATTTTTAATTTTCCCTGTGGTGGCGCTGCAAGGAAATTGAACACTTACTGACAGGTTTTCTTACAAAATCCAGCAGGGGATACTTTGATGATTGCTCTGGATCCCTTTCAAAGGGAGTCACCAGAACAGACACATCAAACCCAGCCCCATAGAGAAAAAGGTTAAGGTCACCGTAACTAAACAGTGTTTTTCACAATATTGTCTCAGTGTTTTTGTCAATATGCAAATTAACTATTTGAAGCAATGAGGGCATTCCCATTGCTCCAAAGAGGTAAGCGGCAATGTCATCATTACTCCAAAGAAGTAATTTGCATATTGATAAAAATAGCGATATAGGCAATGGAGTCACTGATTCACAGGGGTAAAGTAACGGTAGATAGGTTAGGGTCACCTGAATCAGTCTGTGTGTTGTGTTCTGGTGGCAGACTCCTTTGAAGTAGGGATTGTCCATAGTTGACGACTTTTTAAAGGGGTTTGTCTGGTTTAGTCAAGACAATTTTCCATACACTGTTAGGAATTTGTCTTTGCCAAAAATCTAAGACTCATAACCTATAATATTTCTTTTCAAGAAAGGCATCTAAACCCTTCTTGAACGTATACAATGAATCCACCTTCACCACATCCTGTGGCAGTTTCATAGTCTCACTGCTCTTATAGAATAGAATTTGATGGGTGTAGAGGATGTCCCCTTGTCACTGTCACAGGCTCAGGAGTACAAAGATCATTAGAAAGGTCTTTGTAGTGTCCTTTCATGTTTTTGTACAACCCGTGGATGTGTGACATATGGTGAAAGAAACCATGTTATCTAAACCTATACAACACCATTAACATGGTTCAACCTTTCTTTTCACTGTTTACACAAGTTGGAAATGGCATGGCCATTTGTGAAGTGAGAAGTTTTCATCTAGTTTTCTTCATATGTCATTATGAATATTTCACAAGCGCACACTGTGTAAGTGACAATGACCTATTAATCATATTGTGAGGTAGCAGAAAACCACAGACCAAGGAATAGGTTCTACAAAGTAGATCTCCGTCAACTTTCTGTAGTGATGTGTGGCGGCTGTTAAACTGAAGCTGGAAATTTAAGGTGTCAAGTAAAATATGAACATAGTGAGAATGTCAGATAATGTCATATTGTGTGTACTGACATAAAACATGAGTCATATTGCAACATTTCGAACAGAAAAATGGACATGGACCGCATATCTCAATATAATACATTGATACTATGCTTCTCAGCAAAATCTACAAAAGTGAACACGAAGTTCTTAGTATATGTAATGATCAAGATATAAGCCCATTAGCCACTTCCCGGTGACCTCTATATAGTGGGCCCCTACTCTAGTGGGTATGGTGCGGCACAGCAAACACCATCACTACAACACAAAGTTTCAAATTTACACCAGTTTTCAAGGGTGCTTAGTTTAATAAATTCTCCCTGATATGTAATAATAAAACAGTGACTGACAGCTATCTCTGTGTACACTGAGTCATACATGAAGTCATAAATGGACCGCCCCTATGACTAGATCACTATTTTTAAGCACAGAAAGAGCAGAGATATACTGTAAATCAATCTGCTTAGCTCCTCCTGCTCTATAACATGCGGCCCATACAGAAGATAGGACTGTAATCACAAGGTGATACGTTTCCTTTATTCAACATTACTTGCTAGATGACTTCATTTTTCTTTTTCTCTTAGATGCACTTAATGGGGTTATCCAATATAGAAAAAAAAACCTCTGCCTGGGCCTACGTTTCCAGTGGTGGCAGGTCTTTTCTTCTTTATACAGGTCCCCAAGCTGTGATCACCAGTAACGTCCCATTTGAGCTAAGTGATCGCTGCAGCCAATCACAAGCCTCAGCAGTGACCTCTTCACAAATGGCACATCCTGTTTGTGAAGAGGTCACTGCTGAGGCCTGTGTCTGGTTGTCTCGCTCAGCTGGCACAAATAGCCTGGGGACCTGTGAAGAGAAGACCGGACCTCTCACCATTGGAAACAGAGGCCTGGGTAGAGAGGGGTAATAAAAAAAAAAGAGTCAGACAAACCCTTTAAGCATTAAAACACAGTTGAATATGTGCCATGTAAATCATTTCCAGGCTACAAAGTTTAGAGGGAGAAATCCTCACTTTGTCAATTGATGGAGACTTATGATAACATTTTGTCACGTCACCTTGTGGAGGCTTATGATCACGTTTTTTCTTTATTTTATATTCACAAAGCACAAAAATTTAAGAACTAAGTGGTCAAACAGATTTAAGTACAACCTATTCACAGCTAAGATGACGCATATACTGTACTTGTTACATACATAAGTGAATACATAAAAAGTGACCTTGTGTCAGAATATGTAAGTAAAGTTTAGAAGACAAACATTTACTTTGGTCATGAGGACTCATGTGATGTATTCATGGCGGCATTCTCCCCCCACCTAACAACTGTATTGAAGTAATGTATAACCTTTATACAATATAAAAGTGACATAATACTGTACCTAGCAAGCTATCAGTTCTCTAGTAACAGCACTGAATCACTCTGGATTTAATAGGAGAAGACTCTTTATTATGGATTGTCTGGCTTAGGAACACATTTTCTCTACAATGTACGTCTCGTCGTCCGTTACAATTTTAAAGGGGTTTTCCTACCATTAGTCCTTATCGCTTATCCACCATGTGAACAGAGCAGTGGTGCACATGCCAGACCACGACTACAGCTACTTCTATGGGGCCAGATTGACAATGGGGTGAATGGAGCAATGGCCAAGCATGCTCACTACCACTCTATTCTCAGTGGGCACTTGAAGATCCTCACTCTCCCCATTGGTGGGGGTCTCCACCAACAAGACCTGAACCTGATGTTTCCCTGTAACACAGCACCAGAATCTGATATCTCATGTTGTCACATTGGTGACATGTCAGTTGTTTTGCAGATCACTGTAACCTATAACATTAAAGCCTTCACTTTTATTGGCACCAAATGGAATCCTAAAACCTGTCATAATCTATGTTTCTGTAGTTTCACCCAGTACTTCCTATTCAGGAACATTAATAGATGGAAACCTTCTTATAATGAGTCTAATGCATTGTTCCTCCCAGGATCAGAGAATAGATTTGCAGTCAGTGATGCCAGCAAGTATCATAGCCGCACCTGGGTGTAGATAATGGGAAGAATGTCAGAGAGCATTGTACAATTACCATATAACCTGCATGCTTATTACTGTCATCCCTCGAAGTAATTACTCGAGCCATACCTATGAACCACACTATAGAAGAGAGATCTCTCTCCTTATACTCCATTGTTCTTTCATCTTTCTCTAGTCTCTTCTACCATAGCCACTTAGTGTTGGGCTTAATGAGTCGATGACATTCTCTGCTGCACAGTTCAGTAAGTAGGCTGCACACGAAGGGATTGTTACCATTATATGCTATTTTTTATGAAGATAGAAGCAGAATATATATTCAGATATGGTCAAGTATTGTTGCTTAAACACTTAAGCAGGCCATATAAATTAGAGTTTAGACTACTGAAGTGACAAATTTTATACAGCCAACCATTAACTAAAATTGATCAGAACCAAACTCTGCTGTGATCTGTTGTGTGTGGACTAGACTGACAGACCTGTGGGAGATATTTGTATTGTGGCCAGGTAGTTTGTACTACTAATACATCCACAAAGTGTCCGTCATTTCCTGTTTTCGGCATTTCATTATCATTGAACGATTTTTCACAGATCCTTCAAGGCAGGTATTATGACTGTTTTTAAAGTTCGTGTCAGTAAGTCCTTAAAGACTTATCTGTTACATATATGGGGGCTTTAGGCATACTGTACATATACTTCATACTAAACCAATGCGGTGCAATAAAACTAAGAGGCCCAAGCCCAGGTCAGTATTTTTTTCCCATTCCATGAGCAGTATGGAGAGTATGGAGCTGCCCAGTGCTGCAACATGCCTCAGTCCTCACAATTTTAATAAAACAAGGGTGGACATGACCAGTGGTCACAGCACATCTTTATTCCAAGAGAGATAATAGGGGAAAACAAACAATGTATCTGAACTTAGCAATATGATAGTGTGAATTTGCACCAGAATAGGGTTCCCTCACATTCCTGCATTCTGTTATTTCACAATGACTCTTATATACAGTAGACACTTTTCTAGTACCTACGTGTCACTAATATGAAACATTTCCATTTTATATTTTAATTTCATACAATGTACAGTACAGACCAAAAGTTTGGACATACCTTCTCATTCCAAGAGTTTTCTGTATTTTCATGACTATAAAAATTGTAGATTCACACTGAAGGCATCAAAACTATGAATTAACACATTTGGAATTATATACTTAACAAAAAAGTGTGAAACAACTGAAAATATGTCTTATATTCTAGGTTCTTCAAAGTAGCCACCTTTTGCTTTGATTACTGCTTTGCACATTCTTGGCATTCTCTTGAGGAGCTTCAAGAGGTAGTCACCTCAAATGGTCTTCCAACAGTCTTGAAGGAATTCCCAGAGATGCTTAGCACTTGTTGGCCCTTTTGCCTTCACTCTGCGGTCCAACTCAACCCAAACCATCTCGATTGGGTTCAGGTCTGGTGACTGTGGAGGCCAGGTCATCTGGCGTAGCACCCCATCACGCTCCTTCTTGGTCAAATAGCCCTTACACAGTCTGGAGGTGTGTTTGGGGTCATTGTCCTGTTGAAAAATAAATGATGGTCCAACTAAACGCAAACCGGATGGAATAGCATGCCGCTGCAAGATGCTGTGGTAACCATGCTGGTTCAGTATTCCTTCAATTTTGAATAAATCTCCAACAGTGTCACCAACAAAGCACCCCCACACCATCACATCTCCTCCTCCATGCTTCACGGTGGGAACCAGGCATGTAGAGTCCATTCGTTCACCTTTTCTACATCTCACAAAGACACATGGTTGGAACCAAAGATCTCAAATTTGGACTCATCAGACCAAAGCACAGATTTCCACAGGTCTAATGTCCATTCCTTGTGTTCTTTAGCCCAAACAAGTCTCTTCTGCTTGTTGCCTGTCCTTACCAGTGGTTTCCTAGCAGCTATTTTACCATGAAGGCCTGCTGCACACAGTCTCCTCTTAACAGTTGTTGTAGAGATGTGTCTGCTGCTAGAACTCTGTGTGGCATTGACCTGGTCTCTAATCTGAGCTGCTGTTAACCTGTGATTTCTGAGGCTGGTGATTTGGATGAACTTATCCTCCGCAGCAGAGGTGACTCTTGGTCTTCCTTTCCTGGGGCGGTCCTCATGTGAGCCAGTTTCTTTGTAGCACTTGATGGTTTTGGCCACTGCACTTGGGGACACTTTCAAAGTTTTCCCAATTTTTCGGACTGACTGACCTTCATTTCTTAAAGTAATGATGGCCACTCGTTTTTCTTTACTTAGCTGCTTTTTTCTTGCCATAATACAAATTCTAACACTCCATTCAGTAGGACTATCAGCTGTGTATCCACCTGACTTCTGAACACCACAACTGATGGTCCCAACCCCATTTATAAGGCAAGAAATCCCACTTATTAAACCTGACAGGACACACCTGTGAAGTGAAAACCATTTCAGGTGACTACCTCTTGAAGCTCATCAAGAGAATGCCAAGAGTGTGCAAAGCAGTAATCAAAGCAAAAGGTGGCTACTTTGAAGAACCTAGAATATAAGACATATTTTCAGTTGTTTCACACTTTTTTGTTAAGTATATAATTCCACATGTGTTAATTCATAGTTTTGATGCCTTCAGTGTGAATCTACAATTTTTATAGTCATGAAAATACAGAAAACTCTTGGAATGAGAAGGTGTGTCCAAACTTTTGGTCTGTACTGTATAACAAATGTCTCATAATAAAGAATCAATTATTCTAAAACAAGCACAATCTCATGTATTTTCTGTATGTTCCAAAAATCCTGCCTTGTCAGGGGAAGCCATGGCTGGCTATCCTGTACACTACTGTATGGGAAATGTGATATTACATGGTGCCTGTTCAAAGAAATAGGGGGTCATGTAATACATGGGTTTACCAGACCACGTCTGCTCTTTCGTAGTGGCTGTGCACTATGGCTAATGGACCTCATTGATATATGCCCCAATGCCCTAGCTGTTTTCAGACAACCATTTTAGGTCGGGGCCCCACATGGTGTAAATTCCGTGGTTTGGCTGCGGCAGAAACGCTCTCAGCAAAAACTGTGCCGTTTTACAGTCACTGCAAAGTGGATGGGATTCTACCGAAAACCTCTGCGGACTTTCTATGATGATGCGTTGCCACCACGGTTTTTCCTACAGTGCTTTTATGCTGCAGCCTGCTACAGGGCCTTAGATAGATTTTCTGGATTTTTGTAAAGCTTTTCTTGTACATCTGGAGCTGCTTTTGTATACATATAGAGTTACAAAGCCTGTCCTGATCATAAGCTGTATACACAGTAGCACAGTTCTTTACAGAAGACCTCTGGTACACTTAGGCCTTATTCACACTTCAGTGATTTGCATCAGTGATTGTGTGTTAAAAGTAGAAACAGGTCAAAAACACAGAACAGGGACAAAGCTTTCCATTTTATCTTATCTCTGTGTAGTTTCCACTCCTTTAGGCTTACAAATACTGATGCAAATCACTGACCAAAATACTGACCACAGACTGGATTGTACATTGCAAATCCTTAGCAGTTTACAGTATAAAACAAGTGGATGTGGCTTTCAAAACCCCCAAAAAAATTCTGCACGGAAAGCAGAATACCCTTTGGATTTTCTTGTTTGTAGCATGCTCATATTGTTACTGAAAGCTCCAGATATTTACAGCCAATTTTACCCTTTGTATATGAAACATGGTCAGATTTTGTTCTGAATTTACAGTGAAAATAATCTGCTGGGCCAGGGCTAAGGCTTGGGGGAAACCACCCTATTCCACAAAATGGCTTCAAGTGGGCAACTTTGCCAAATCCTTACCCTCGGTTGGCCTGTGTAGCTGTAGATCTTATTTTGCACAGTATGACATGCATTATTCTGTTTATTGCTGTGTATTTACTGTGTTTTTATGCTGTTTTTAGACACACAGTTTGTACACATTAAAAAAAATAAATAAATAAATAAACACAGAAGAAAAAGAAAGGTATGGTAAAATTATAGTTTGACTGCATGGCATGGGATATTACTGGTACATGAGAATACTTACTAAGGCTAAGACCACACATTGCAGAAACACAGGGGGAGATTTATCAAGCAAAATACACCAGAATTCTGGTGTAATTTGCACCAAAAAACTGTGTAATACTCTTTAGACATTTTTATGTGGTGTGAGTCTAGGCTAAGGGTGTATTTAGACTAATGATGGGCGAATATCACGAGATTTGTTTTGTGAATATTCACAAAGTTCACTAGCATGTTATAGTTTGGTTTGAACTGGAAGTGCTATTATTATACCTTGTAATCTTCAGACCCCAGAGCATAATATTCGGAGGCCCAGTAGAGGTACAGAAAAATAAAAAATAACTCATATTTGCTTTTCCCCATCTCTTTGGGGCTAGTCATAGTGTCCAATCCTGGCCTCTTCCAGCCTCCTGGGTGTCATCATGCCAGATGCCGCAGGTCACCGCTGTGAATGGGTCTCAGCTTTCTGGTGGGAGTGTTGATGTCATGACGCTTTGACACTGTGCATCATGACTGCTGGGGCCCAATCACAGGCTTCAGTGGTGAGCTTGGGCAACTGACTTCACCCAGGAGGCCGTAAGATGCTGGGGGAAAAAGAATGGACACTATGGAGGAGCCCTGAAGAGGTTAGGAAAGGGGAATATAACATTTTTTTTATTTTATTTTCCACACCACCCTTGAGCCTCTGATTCATGGGTGGTGACCCCCAAAAATCTTTGTTTTTGAGTTGAGCTAAATGTTTGAAAATTTCATAATGAACCCGGTTCATTATGAGCCAGTTCTCTCATTCCTAGTTTACATGTTCAAGTTTTCAAATGCAGTTTTTGAGGCCAAAACTAGGAGTGGATTGAAAAGAAAATAGAAGTAACACCTATATTTTTGCTCCCTTTATGATCTACCCATGGTTTTGCCTTAAAAAACTGCATCTGAAAACCTGAACATGTAAACGTACCTTGCCAAGCTGTGCACTTTTTTCAGTAGGACAAGATCAGAAGAGATCATGATGTGATTACCAGGGGTCTATTCACTGACAGCAGGCAGAGATCCTTAGCATGGTAAGGAAGTAAAACACAGCATATATAACATCACTTTTCATGACTGAATACTGCATTATTTACATAAAACTAGATAACCTCTCTATGTCATGCTTATTACTGTACTCTTCAGTGCTTGCTTCAGGAAATCAGATATAATTTTGTCTTTTTTACATCTGATATGGATCAGCAAGCCTTGTAGAAGCAATCATATTGCATATATGCATGCCTGTGCTAATATGTGATGATATTGATCTATTGCTAGATTATCTAGACTCTATTTTTGTCAGTTTACATGATATGTTTTTGTTTGCTATGTTCTGTGGTTTCATGTATAGATCATCTGCGGCACCCACTGCTGTGGAGTCTCTCTTTTCAGTTTGGACGACTACAGACAAATCAAGCAGAAACTTTTTTTTTTACCAATTTTGGGGCAGATTTATTAAGTATGCTAGTCATAATAAAGGCCCCGACTGGCACAAGGCGCACCTGTATTATCAAGAGGCCTCACTCTCCTCTGCCCACATTTGTGTAAAGTGGTGAGCGAACATGGGTTGATACATTTCCTCCCACAACAAAATTCAATATAGGCTCAGGGAGAAATTTTGTAGAGGACACAAAAAGTAAACCAGTGCTGCAGCCCCTTCCTTCTCAAGATGTGGAGCTCCAGGCCGTCTGATTCTCATCAGAAAGAGATGACCCAGCATATGCCATCGCTTTTAGAGATGGGGCAATCCTGTGAGAAAATAAAATTCTTTCTACTGGCTCCTACCACTCAGTAGAGCTCATGTCATATAGAGCTCTCTTTCGACGCATTAGGAACTGTATAAATCTGTATTTACTAAGCTCCGTTTTGTGGAGGTTACAAGTAAACAAAAATTATTTTCACTCAATGGGAGAGATTTATTACCTGGTTGCCCATATCAACCAATCACAGCACAGCTTTAATTTATAATAGTGCTCTGGAAAAATGAAAGCTGCGCTGTGATTGGTTGCTGTGGGCAACTAAGACAGTTTTTCTGTTATACAGTTTAATAAAGCTGACCAGTTGAAACACTCCCTTTAAAATATGGACGCTGGGGCAGTCAGCTGTCCACCCTGGGTCCCACTCTCAGGAACCCTGGCAAACAACCCTGAATTTGCCAGAACAAGTCATGGTCTGGCAGGCATCTAGTCTTGCCTCTGCAGGGAATATGCAGTATTACATGGCAGCTTTTCATATAAATGACCGTCCATGTAATACATAAGTCCGTCAATACGGCAGTCACTTGCACAGCTCTCTGTTCTAGGATCATGGTTCCTGACCCAGGCTCCATAATAATTCTGCTCCAAAAACATTTCTGTATCGTGTTGTATGTCTCTAATTGTATATGGAGAGATATTGTCGCCCTCCTTGTGGACTCCCTTATTGTATACCCGGCATTGCAGTGAGATAAGTAATAATTACGTTTCACATCATTTACCGTATAAGTAAAATATCTTTCTTCTCAATCCAAAGCCCTTAAATCTGGTTAAAGTACAAATCATTCTCTGTGGATATGGACTTTAAGTCAATACATTCACAAGCTCAGGATTCACATTGTAAGACACTAGACCTTTATTTATCCATTAAGCTTCTGTGAGGTACGATCTTAAAGGGGTTGTTGGCTTAGACAAGCCTTTGTTATAAACCCCATGAGGGAGTCTTGATCAGAGAAGAGGATTATTGTTAATGGCCTCTGTGGGTCCCGAGGGCCCTCAACTTGGGAAGATTCAGTGGGAGTTATTTATCAATTGCACAGTTTTTGCACATTTTTTCACTTGCTAATTCATCGAAAGGGCTTGCCTCATAAATCTTGTGCAAAATTCACCACATGGAATTGTGATTACAACGCTGAGTTACATGATAACATGAAGGCCTTTTTTGCATTTGTGACTATTTTGTGCCTGGATATGTGAAGTGTCAAGTGTTTGTAAATAAAGTGCCAGCAGGCACCAGTGACATTCAGTCAATGCACTACTGAAACGTGGCACAGGTCAGAGCTATATTTATTGGCATTTTGACAGGTATGATCATGTAATGGGCACTTTCTAAGAAGGTCACAAAATCTGCTTTTCTTCATTGGTCTAAATGAAAACAGTAACTAAACAACTTGTACAGAGAAAAAAGCCCTTCTTACCTGAGGGTAGGGACTTCAACCACTCATTCATGCGCAAAGACCCCCATGATGATTTCAGAACAGCATATAACAGGTGCCTATGTGAGTCTTAGTGGGAATCACCCATTAAAGAATTCCCATAGAGAGGCAAACTTTCCCTTTTCACTTGAGTCCTTCTGTTTCACCAACAGGTCCTTCAGCACACTCCATGTAATGATACCAAAAGTGAGGAACTTACAATATATGGCCAATATTTCTCCTTTCTGCATTGAATGCTCTGTATTAATCAGGACTATATGAACGTGATCCATTATTATATGAAGATCTTCCTTGGCAGATATCCCACATACAGGATTCTATATTGAATACAAACAGTATAAAGATCCCTGAGCATAATTCTGTCACATTTTTAGGCTTGATTCACATGTGCGTTGTAGTAAGGTACAGTAATGGAAGTACTGGATCTGTTGACTTATGGCACCTGATGGACTCAGGCATCCATAATGGGCCCCAGCATTTTACCTGACATAATAGACTGCTGCACTGTGATGGCGGCTCCTAAAGAATGGATGAAACCGTACATGCATTTATTTATACATACTGTATATAGGCATCACCAGGAGACTTCTATAGGGTCATTTAATGTATTAACAACATCTGATGTTTTCTTTGCATGGCAATGGTTGTACAATTACTGCTAAATGATCTGTTGTTTCCTTATTACTATATTTTTAGTAATTGACTCATCATTATCTTCCAGGCACAAGTTATTATGTTGCGCTATATGGTACAAATGAATACGACATTAGCTGTAATTTGGATTATCTTTATGTTATACCTGATGATAATGATGAGATTAAGTTTAAGGTCATCCTAGTTTATGTCATGTGATTAGAATAGAGAACAAAGCATTTTGTATTAAATATTTTGAGAATGTAGTAAAGAGAATAAAGTTGGCCATAAAACTCACATATAAATAAATACACATGTAATTGTAAAGGCTGTGCCTATTGCTGTCAATTGGCTTTCATATTTGGTCATTGACAAGTGCAGTCATTGACCTACAGTTACAGTAGTTGGAAAATAATTCATGAAAAGTGACCTACTGTATCATCAGGCTACGTTGGAGACTCTGTCACCCCTGCTTTCAGTTTAAAACGTACAGACACCAGATGGACCCCATTAGAGTCAATGGGGTCTGCCAGGCACTGTGTGTAACCATGTGTAACCCAATGGACCCAAACAATGGAGATGCAACGCTATTGTGAACCTAGCATCAGCATCATCATAAGGGTCCATGAACACAACCATTTTGTCATCTGAGAGCCATCCATTCTTCACTGATCCATTGCCAAGAGACATAGTTGAAAAAATGTGGTCAGTGAAAAACGGATGCAAAATAGATGTTAAAAACAGAATGGAAACCAATGAAAAAATGGACACCCAGATCGGATTCGAAACTGAAACAATTGTGTATGGGACCGGTCAACATAGAAATTTTGCCTCAAATTCACACCAAATTCCATCCTGCTCGATCTTGCCACTAATTGTGCGACTGATTCGGCAACAGAACCTGCGATATGAGCCTAATCAGAAAGGGAAAGGGGATACGTGTCTTTAATGGAACAACCCCTTTAAGGTCAGGAACACATGTACTCACAGTGAGTTAGCCACTGCAAAATCGCTGCCAGCTAACCCACTGTGAAGTACAGTAGCAGTGTAGGGAGTGACATTTAAAGAAATCCCATCTACACACTGCAGAAACAAACTGTGCAAAGTGTCTTGTGCTGCGGGTTTTAAACACACAGCATGTCAATTACTGCTGCAAGTTTGCAATGCAAAGGTTGAAAGCAGAGACCAGAGGCTTACTGAGAAGTGAAAGCATTGGTGTCCTGGGGACTGAATGCGGCCATACTACATCCAGTACATCATGTGGCATCACCCTAATTCCTATGGATGCAGTAAGGGTGTCCTTCATTTTTCACACATTGCTTCTACATAGTGGCCTAGCTTTTGTTAAATAAATAATGACACGTGCAATTTCTCATGTCTTATTTTTTATCTGAGGTTGGATTTACTTAATTTTAATACGTTTTAAGGACCAGATTTTTTTTTTTTTATTATGTCTTGATATGTACAACCGTAGAATTTAAAGACAGTATGCTTTATTTTTATCATGACTGTATCACCTATATACAATACTGTGAGCCATCATGGTTGCATTGTGTGCCTCTGAAGGCTTGAAGAGGTTTATTTCACACAGATTTAAATTCTCCTCTCCAGTTCTCGCAGTGTTTTCCAGTCATCTTAAAGTCAGCACTCTTAGTGCATTCCTATGAGAATCTGCATCTGACTTCCATAAGTACAGGTACATCTCATTAAATTAGAATATCTTTGAAACGTTCATTCATTTCAGTCATTCAGTAATACAATTCATAATCAGCGTCTTCCATGATTGTGTGTCCTACTGAACCAGACTGAGGGACCATTTAAAGGCTTAGGAAACCTTGGCAGGTGACTCACTGAATTTACAATACTGAACTTTTTTACAATATTCTAATTTTCTTAGATTTGGGTTTTCATTACCTGTAATCCATAATCAATATTTACAGAAATAAAACACTTGAAATAGAACACTCTGTGTGTAAAGAATCTAGAAAATATAGGAGGTCACTTTTTTAATTTAATTACTGAAAGAAAGAAATGGTTCAAAGATATTCTAATTTATTGAGATGCACCTGTATCTTGAGTGTCTGGATCAAAGAAATACACCCTCTGAATCAGCTACCAAAGAGGAGTTCACATGGGGGAGGATGAAGTACAGTATAAATTAATGTCAGGAAGGGGTTAATTGTATGGCTGATCCCTGTATTTCCCACTAGGGGAGTATATGTATGTACAAGGGGAAATGGCGTGATATTCATTCTGTTGATTTTGTTGTGAATTTGCTAGAAAAAGCCTCCTATATGCAGTATAGATATGGTGGTAATACAGCCATGTATTTGAGACATGCAGTAAGTGGGACTTAGGATGGTGTGATCTATATATGCATTTATATACAGTACCTAAAAATATTTCAATAAAATAATAACTACTATGAATATATGGACATATTTTAATATTCAGTTCAGTAGATTCAGAAAGAACATTAAAGTAGGAAAGAAAAATGTAGGCGCCAAACTGTGGCATAATGTGGGAACGCTCTTGGGACTGTGCCAGATTTTTGCAGCTGGCAGCATGTACATCTGGAGATAGTAAACTGTGGAGTAAATCTGCGAAAATAGTCTGACTGACTATAATGAGACGTAACCACGCTACAGTATGTGTGTACACATGCCGTATTCAGTGCAGGTGCACCATTATACACATACTGTAATAGGCACATGGATAATATTGGTACAAGCTGCATTTAGCAGTATATATGGAACAGAAAGTCAATTGCGTATTTGCTCCTTATTTGCATGGCATCTGGGCATCACTTTGTTTATCTTGGCTACGGCTTTCTACTTATGGTGTGGTCAGAAGTACTGGAAACATGCTCCATGTCTGAAAGGCATAATAAGATCTACCTCAGAAAGCCATTGGGTAACATATGCTACGATTCCTGGCCTATCCACAGGTCTAAAGACTCAAACAGCATCCTAGGCATGCAGTGTATTTCAGGCTTCACACTACCTTTATGGTGCTCTATTGTTGTATATGCTGGACAAATCATTGGATGTACTCACTGGCATACCTATGGACGGTAATAAATAATTTACAATAGCCAAATAGTATGTTTAGGCTCAGATAGGTGAGGATTGTGCAACGCCAACTGTATTGAACATTGCAGTCCACAACTATTAAAGGGATTTTACAAGTTAAAAATATTGATGACCTATCCTATTATTCTCAGTAGGTAATACACATGAGAATGGAACAGGAAGTAGACAGCGCTATTCTCTGTGTAGTGGCAGAACTGAGTCACTGCAGCTTAGCACATGTTCAAATTAATGGGATCTGATCTGCAGTACCTGGTCTGACCACCACACAGAGAACAGCGCTGCCTGCTTCCTGCTTATTGTGTATCAGCTGCTGAACACAATTGATTTTAGGGAGTGCCAAGTGTTGGACCCCCACCAATCTGGTATTTATTACTTATCTTTATTATAGAGCATCAATATTTTTAGTCCAGAAAACCCCATTAATGGCATGGAATGGAATGTATAGGCATACAGATTCATATTGGTGATGTGTTTGGGAAATGGCAACATCGAACCAAATGTGGACTATTTATCAAGCCATGCACACCAATTTTGTGCTGAAAAAAGTTGTAAATTTTGGTGCATGCAATATTCGTGCTCACATTTGTTACTTGAGCCTCTCACAACTTTCCAAAAGAGCTGGTTTTTTTACAAAGTAGGCAGGGTGTAGTGGGCAGAGCTTCTTGCAGTTTGACATATTTACGATAATCTTCAACAGAAATTGCTACAAATTGGCACCTCTTAAACCATGACCCTTTTCAGCAAACTATGCCTCTTTCATGCTAAACCACACCTCCTTGTCAGACAAGGCTTAACAGAAGTCTGTCAGGACCAAAATGCCTTCCAAACCAGTAGTAAAGCTATATAAGGAGCCTTACTAGGAGCACACACTGATAAAGCAAAGCAGAGATAATCATTGTTTTATAGATTTGCAAATCAGTGGGGTAGATCCGATTTGCCAGACTTCCCTGCAGACAGGCTGAAAATGAAATGTCAATCACAGCTAAAGGAATGACAATGGGCAGCAATTTTAGAGGACATTTAAAGTACTTGTCCAGATGCAGGTAGAAAAGAGGAGGCAGATGAGCGCTGGTCCAGAATAAATGTAGTCTTTATGCACACTTGAAAAAGGGCTTGTCCTAAAACACGTGTGTTTTATTCAATTGGATTAAAGATTACATTTATTCTGGACCAGCGCTCATCTGCCTCCTCTTTTCTACCTGCATCTGGATTCTTCCACACGTGCTTGACACCACGGTTCTGAGGCTAGAAGCTGCTTTACAAGGTCCCAATGAAGATAATCTGATTCTACATGCCTACTAAGTTGTTGTGAGCTGATCACAACCCACCAAGGTGAGCAATTTGTATCAGTGTTCTGATATCTATCATCCTTTGGTTTTACACTATTAGCGCTCTGCGCTGGGTTTTTTTTTTTTCCATTTTCCATTTTTTTCCCATTTCTTTCTACACATTTAAAGTACTAGTGGCTGTTTGTGGGCAAAACTAGCAAATCAGGCCCCGCCTCCAATGCACTTGAGACTGTTTTGCATAACCATAAAAAGATGATTATCTCTGCATTGCTTCATCAGTTTGTGGTCATGAAGATATGTTTCTGCTCCTATGAAGGCCCCTACGTGGCAGTGTTATTGGTTTGGGAGGTATTTTCATCCTGACAGATCTCCTTTAAAAAATTGTCTAAAACACTTGATAAACTATAGCACTGGAGTGAGATGTGACTAAATTATTTAGAGGTAATTTTTTGCATATCAGAATGTCTGTGCCTCTAAAGTGAATGTCTGAGTCTAAAATCTACAATAGCTAACAACTGACATGGATTTCAGTTACAATGTATTTCAGTTTTCTGTTGTAAATTATAATAATTTTGTGCAAAACTGGCACGTGGCAAAAAGTTTCTGTGCCAGAAAATTGGTGTAACTCCAATGATACATTCCACACATTTGTTTGTAGACGTCCTCATATTTAATTTTATACAGGCAGGAGCAGGAAAGGGGGCGTGATTTACAGCTCTGACACTGTTCACACCTGACTGTACACGCCACCATTGCCTGTTCCTGTCTGACACCCACTTAACATTAGAGAATCTAGCGCTATAGTTCTCTGCCATCATTGCTGTAGGTTATTTATATGCCACCCATAAATTAGTGTACAGGAAGCAGTGAATCAGTAAATCGGAGCAGACTTCCTGTATAGCACATATTTTTATAGGGTTTTACAGCTGAATTACAAGTATATTACTTTCATTCTACTTTATAAAAAAATGATATCTTTGGCAACATAAAATAGTTACTACTGCCAAAAATCACAGACCACCCATGTGTTTGTTTGTAGTGACCTAGCTACCAGAGAGCCACGGCACATAATATTATGGGGCCCAGCACTAAACTGAGTTGCTTTCCTTTTGTCCAGTAACCTAGTCATAGCATTAGTCTGCAACCACCTCTAGAGGGAGCGCACTACAAACAGAACTAGCTGAACTAGAAACAGATTTTTACAGCTCCCATTGAGGTTAATACTAGCTGCGTAAACTTGTAGACAGATAGCTTCCCCTAGTGGTGTCTGTTTGCAAACAGATTTTTATCATGTAATGCTCTAGCTCTCTGAACAGAAATTTACAGCTACCCGTGTGAAAAATGCAACCTATAGAGATGTATTATGAAACGATAGTGGATATTAAGGTTGATAAAATCCTAATACATTGGACACAGCTATGAGAAGGGGTGAGGCCATTCTGAGTTTTACTATAGGGCTTTATGATTTATGTGTACTTCCTCTTTCTTATAATAGCTGCTTCTTAGGAAGTTGGTTGTTGACCAAATTATTTGCTATTACAATTACCAAACGAACCTAAGGCCAGGGTCCTACATAGCGTAAATGCCGTGGTTCGCTTATTGCGTAAACGCCACGGAAAAACCTGCACGTTTTACAGTCACTGTGTAGTGGATGGGATTCTAGCGAATCCCGTCCCCACAGTGCGGTAAAAATACACGCTGTGGACATGCTGCAATTTCCAAAACTATCACGTTTTTGGAAATTGCATCATGTCAATTATACCTATAGGTATAATGGAGGCAGAAAGTCCGCTGTAAAAAGCGCTGCGGGAAAAGCCTAAGGCTAAGGTTCCACGTGGCGTCCTGCAGCAAAAAAACGCTGCGGGATAAACCGCGGCGGGAATGCATTGTGGTTCTTCCCGCAACGCTTTAGACAGAAAGTTCGCAGAGGTTTCCTCTGCGGACTTTTTGTTTCAATTATACCTATGGAGAAACCGCCGGCATTTCCGTAGGTATAAGGCCGGGGCCCCATGTGGCGTAAACGCTGCGATTTGCCAGTGGCGGAAACGCCAAGGAAAAAATTGCGGTGTTTTACAGTCAGAGAAAAGTAGATGGGATTCTAGCGAATCCCATGCCCACTTTGCGGTAAAAGCCGCGCTGCAGACATGCGGAGATTTCCAAAACCGGCATGCTTTTGGAAATCAGAGCATGTCAATTATGCCTTCGGAAATGCCGGCGGTTTCCCTGTAGGTATAATTGAAACAGAAAGTCTGCAGAGGAAACCTCTGCGAACTTATTGTCTGAAGTGCTGCGTGAAGAACCGCCATGTTTCCCGCCGCGGTTTTTCTTGCACCGCTTTTTTGCAGTGGGATGCCACGTGGGGCCTTAGCCTAATTGACATGCTGCGATTTCCAAAACCACGTCGGTTTTGGAAATCGCTGCGTGTCCGCAGCGTGGTTTTTACCGCAAAGTGGGCATGGGATTCACTAGAATCCCATCCACTTTGCTCTGACTGTAAAATGATGTGAATCGCAGCGTTTAGGCCACGTGGGGCCCCGGCCTTAGTTCCGCCGCGGTTTTTCCCACAGCGCTTTTTTGCTGCGGGATGCCACGTGAGGTCTTAGCCTTAAAGAGGTTATTTGGGACTAAGATATTGATTGCTGCGACCTCTTCACTACTTATCAAGCACAGCACTATACCTTGTATAGTGGCTGTGCTTGGTACTGCAGCTCTTCCCCATTTGAATGGGACTGCACTTCCACATTGCCATGTAACCAATAAAAGTGATGTCAATGCCTGAGAATAATAACAATAATAATAATACCTTTATTTATAAAGCACCAACATATTCCACAGCACTTTACAAATCAGAGGACACATGAACAGACAATATTTGACATTACGGTGTGACAAAGAATTAACACATCAAATAATAGGAGTGAGGGCCCTGCTCGCAAGAACTGAATAGTCTCAGACAACCCTTTTAACCTAGACTGCCTCGAGTTTTTCAGCATTTATTACAACACACATTACTGTGTAAAACTTCAGCTATGTGCATTATGTTGATACATGTGCAAAATTAAAAAAACAGGACAAGAGCTAACCTGATGCTTTGTAACAATGGATTTATAGTTTTTAGCACGTATAATGTATGAAATTGTAACAAATGCTGTGCTACAGTAAGTACTACAGATGGATGTTAACAAGAAGGTTTCTGTTTACTGACAGCAAACACTTAAAAGGGACTGAGCTGCAGTACCAGGCACAGGCATTACCAGATGTATGGCTCTGTGCCTTGTCAACAATAATGGTTCGTTCACATGGAGGAATCTGTCACGGATTTGGGAGTGGATTCCACCCCCAAATCCGCGGCAAATTCCTCCCAGAATCTGCTTCCCATTGTGTTCAATGGGAGGCAGAGATCACAGCAGGATGTGGAAAAAAATCATTCATCCGGGCCTAATCAGCAAAGGATGGTGCAGGGCCATTGGCAGCTCAGCTCCCATTGACTTCAATGGATAGGCAATAAAATCTGATATCACGGACAACCCCGTTTAACATTAGTTGGCAATCCCTTTTTCTGATACAAAGCTCAATATTCTTTGTATAAGCAAAGACTAATGCAAAAGATATAAAACAAAGGAGGACGGATCTGGCAGGTTGTACAGCTGTACAGGAGCGCTTCCAACGTACTGTTGAATTTGTGCCCTGTGAAGTGGCCGACTCCAGTACTGCAGCTCAGCTCCCATTGAATTCAATGGATAGGCAATAAAATCTGATATCATGGACAACCCCTTTTAATATTAGTGGGAAATCCCTTTTTCTGATACAAAGCTCAATATTCTATGTATAAGCAAAGACTTATGCAAAAGATATAAAAAAATCTCCACCTGTTTCAAAACTAACAAGGAATAAAGATGAAAACGTTTTGAAAGCACAGAATAAATTTGGCACATTTCTTGTTACCCATTTTTCCTTTGTTACAGAATTCTGCTGCATTTTACAGATATGGAATAATAGTAGACAGCTATAAGGAGGCAAATACTGTATATACAGTAGATGCTAGTTATATGCTCTCCTCTGCAGGAGCACATCGGATACTTGTTACTCTTGTATACACTGTTGCTATGTTATATCTGCTCATGTAAATGTAAAACTTAGTGTTTCTGGAAGGTGTGAGCAGTGCTTCTTCCTTTCAGTATGAGGCTAAATCATACTTCCCTTTCACAAGCGTGTGACTTAGCACTGTGCTATATAGCTGTAAGTAAGGCTTCACATGCAACCCGTCTATGGAGAACGTGTTCCTCAATACAATGAGCTTGAAGGGGAAAGTGTTCAGGAGAGAGCAATGCCCAGAATCATGGAAGAAGCGCAAAACCATAAGAAGAGTCTATCAAGGTGGACTCCCAAGAATGAGCTGTGTAGGTGATGACTCTTTCATGCTTTACATGTCTTCTATTCTTACTGTTTTGAATTAGAAAGCACTAAAGATAATGTATATGTAGTGTACAATGTCTGAACATAGCAAGGATTTGTGTCCAACCATTGGTAGTATTGTGATAAAATCAGTATAAATAGCATTAATAACAAAAACAGATAGCTAGATGGATCAGTATACAGATATAATTGTAAGATCAATCGAAAGATAGCTAGATCAGTATACAGATATGGTTAGAAGATCGATAGGTAGATGGGTTGGTAGATAGATGGATGGATGGATAGATATTTTTTCACAGAATGTGAATAACAAACCTACATTTGCACTTATTGAGATCTGACATTCTGCCTATTCACTAAATCTGCACTAATGGCAGTTATCGTGTGTTCCTCACGTTACTCCTATAGAGCAGGGGTTAATAAGTTATTATATGCATATATTTATTTGCTACGTTTTTTCCTAGTGTTACCGCAGACAGCACATACACAGACAAACCATTAGCATTCTGGATGCCACATGCTACAGGGTGTTACTAACCCGATTGTATCAGAAAGAAACCATAGACACTGGTTATGAAACAAAATCTATGTTTGTGAAGGGAAATAATAATGGCTGTATAGAAGTTGTTACCCAGTACTGTACTGTAAGGTAGATGGGTAATAGATATGTATCGGAGAAGTATCCTTTTGCATGGACCTTATTATAAAGTTGTAGATATAGACAACCCATAACACTGCACAGTCTGTGGTTATCAGACAGTTCCGTTTCAGACGGTCTGTATCTGAGTCTTGTAAAGGAGGAAGTTTGGATTGTTGGGTTATTTGCAGCTATAAGGCGGTAAAGCTTGGTACACTGAGTAGTTATGTGTCGATAAATAACAATTTAATGATGTATATCGTATTGGCTAGTATTGCAAAGTGACCCTTATGACAACTGAATATATTACCTTTACAGTGATACATAAATTCAGGGTTCACACCTACTATATATTGTATCTATAGTCAATTTATTCTAAACTCGGGTAAATATCATAGATACAACTATTTCCTATGTACTGCTAGATTATTATATTAGTAAATATGTATAAAGATCTCCAGAAGCTCAGACTAGATAAATCATTTCAAGTCATTCTGGAGAAAGGAGAAGCCTATTGTAAAATGGAAAGCACCTAGCCAGTGCACTCCTGTTATCCTATAAAGTGTGTGTGCACTTTGGTAGGTTCTTTGACTAAAATATTTAGTAACTACATTAGGGGCATTATGCATGCTGCATTATGTATGTATCAGGGAACATTATGTGCAGTTTCCTATTGCAGCGTAATGTTATTGACCAAGTCACTCTAAACGCAAGCAGGAGCAAACCAGACCTGGAGCATGGATGTCACATGGACAATGAAACCCAGCATGGCTTACCTGCAGCCTTTTAGGCTGCCTTCACATGTGACAAACTTGGTTGCACAAATTTCTGCATCGGGAAATCAGTTCCATTAATCTGGATAGGATTGTTTTTAGCAGCACATGTATCTTTACAAGTTCCGATCAGATGAAGGACACATTGCAGAATTCTTTTCAAGAATCTGCGGCATATGAAGGGCCATGACTGTACTATGGCAGTATATTTGTGCTAGTACCACTAGTGTCATTTGTAAGCAATTGTACCTGCATTAATATTCTATTCAGCAATTAAGCTTTGAGCAACTTTCATCATGGCATTACTGCAGACTGACCCGTGACACTGACTGCCGCCCACTGGTTACACAATCTGCAGTCAGCCATTGTCACCTGCCCCATGTTTCTAGGTTACACCCCAAACAAATGTGGCCACAATTTGTTAATTTGGTAGACTGGGGGGTTTTCGGAAAAAATACTGTGTGGCAGGTTCATATCTGCAGTTCTGCTTAGACACATTAGACAGAATTCTGAAATAATCCAAATAAACGTATAGGACGCAAAACAGCCCTCGCCTTACAACTCCCATATCTTGTACCTATCTGAATTTTGGAATAAACATCATACAGCACATGGTGAGTGCCACAGGTTTTTTTATTTTACACTTTCCAAATTTACATGACCCTGGTTACTGCTGAGCACTTATGGATTTATGGTTTTAATCTTCGTTCTCAGTTTGTCTCATGCTTCATTCTGACACATTGTATCTGTATGATTTTAGTATATTAAATTACAATGAAATCTTGTCCATAGACATAGCCCTAGCCTCTCAGCCATGACTATTAACAATGAAATTTACTAACAGGCAGCTTGTATATGTAATGTTGCTTTGGTTATACACCATGCAGTTATTTGGCAATGAGCCAGCGAGCTCTTCTTACAATTACCATCACTCAGTTACTCAGAAGGAGATATTCCCACATGTTATAACATCGACTGTGATCATACTGTTGATCACCCCACCCTGTTGTGCAAGTGATAAAAGGTCAGATGATGGGCGATATCTCACTGACCACTGCTTGTCTATATCCGTCTTCACACTGTACCACTTTACAGCCCGTAATGATGCATTTCCAATGAACACGTTGGATGACAGTAGTTGTCATATAATGTGACCATGACAGGATTAAAGGGAACCTATTAGGTGGTTTTTCCACCATAAACTGGCCCCAACATGTGCAGGATGAAGTAATTTCCTTTCCATTAGTCCCCACTCTAATATTTCTGTTGTAGCAAAGTGAAATTATAAATGTCAGAAAACATAAAAAGTCATCTGTGAATTACTCTACATAGTCATGGAGGGCGAGGAGCAGCTTAAGCTGAGTCACACTGTCCTATTACTTATCACACTTCGTGGACGTGACCGACATCTCCTCATAGTCCCCTCACTCCTTGACATCACGAGGACATTGTTAGTCATGCCCAGGAGGTGTGACTAGCAATGGGACAGAGTGACTAGTCTGAAGCTGCTACCCGCCCCCCTGACTACTTAGGGTAATTCACAGATGACTTTTTATGCCTTCAAACATTTATAACTTCACTTTTCTGCAACAGAAAGATTACAAATGGGGGCCAATTGGAAGTAAGTACTGTATCCTGCACATGATGGGGCCAGTTCATTGGGAAAAAAACACCTGACAGATTCCCCCTTTAAATATAGCAACAAACAAGGTGAATAACTGGTTACTACAACTGCTAGAAGTGTAATGGATTTATACAACAGTACTTGCATTATTTATAACAAGTCCCCTAGGAAGCTTTTGCAACATGTTAGGAATATGCAGTAAAATTAAAGAGCATTTCTTAAAGTGGATGTGCCACAAACAAGATGTATCTCCTATATACGGTATAGGGCATAAATGTCTGATTGATGTGAGTCTGATCTCAGGGATACCCCTGATCACAAGTAAGGTGGTTGTACATTTCCAAAACCGCTCTATTCAATTCTATAGGACTGCAAAGATACTTGAGTAAAAAGTCCAACTATCTCTGGCAGGTTCCATATAGTTGAATGGAGTGGCAGTGCTCATGCTCAACCATACCTACATTCAAACAGGGTGACTTGGGAAGCCCATTTCTGTGATCGTGAGGGCCCCAATGGTCAACAGTCAGACATTTATTCCCTAACGTGCCATAGTGTTAGTACTTGGATGAATGGATGGATAGATATATATGTAGCCAAGTTTAGCAGTGTTAAATGTGTTAAATGAACAGTTGCAGCCATCTTCAATTTGACTATTTCAATAGCTTTCTACGGCTATTGTTTTGTAATATCACAGTGCAGGACGTTATCAGATTCAAGTTAAAGAAGGTTACATCTGTAGATAGATAGATAGACATACAGATAGATAGATAGATTATATAGATACTTTAGATAGAAGCGTTTCCGCTGCGCATATTTATCTGCAGTTTTTGCTGCGGCCTTACAGTATGGAATTATGCCTGATAAACAATGAAGGAGACGTAGGGCTCACTGGAGCAGAATTGCCAGGAGTCAGACCTCCACTCATCTGATATTAAGGATAGGTCATGAACCTTATAGTCCTAAACTTTCCAGATGAAACAATGTAAAACCTGTCTTTTAGAATGAATGTTACTTTGTATTATATAGTTAGACATTCATTGCTTAACTAAGGTGCCAGTCTCAAACCACTTCTGCAGACTGCACAGAATTTTAGCTGATGTTACTATCCCAGTGGTTTTTCGGACGTGATGTTCTCATTGTCTTGTGTTTACATTTTTGTCTTCCAGTTATATTTTTGTCTTCCGTATAATAGAAGATTAATTTCATATTTCCACTTTAATTACAAGGAATGAGCGGGACTCCAGTTATTAGCTCACCTAGCAATGCTATTGGCAGTCCTTTTCTGCAATGCTGCCCGCTTTTTACAGCCCATGGTAACAGGCTTATAACAAGCTGAAAGTGATTGACCATTCATTATAATATCCAATAGACAGGCTGGCAGGCTCTAAATCTATCTGACCACCAAACAGTATTCATGGTTATAAATAATATTATCCTGTGGCTCAGCCCTTAGGTTTTGTGGTAGGGTGGATTTGTGTGTTGTCTGCATAACAACTTATCTGTTATTTTTTTTATGGAGATTTGTGGGATTTTCACATTTTTGTAAACGTCTGAAAAACTAGCCAGAAATTTCAGTGAACCCACAAAATGTCACATATAGGATCTTATACAGAATAGATCTCTTCTAGATGAAAGAAAAAGTCTTGGAAGTGCACAAACGACCCCAAAATGGCCTTAACCACCTCACCAAGCAGTGGTTAAACGATGCTAGTAGGCATAGGGTAGTCTCCTCCTCTAGGTGGCACTACACAGATGGTTTTCTTTCTTTTTAAAAAAGGGCTGATCTGCATATAATTTTTCCCAGGAAGCATTGCCTGTCTTATGACACGCTCTACTCTGGTTCTCTCCACAAGGGGAAACAGTATCCCCAGACATATAAGATCATAGTCATTTTTTGGAAAATCCCAGCTGTTGCCTTCTCTGCCAAGAAAACTGATGTTGTAGAAAGCACCAGGGGATGTCTACAAGTGATAAGTATTTCTGATACTAAACCCATGCCAAGAATTACACAGAACACTTCTCAATTCTTCAAAGCAGCCACTATATGGGCCATTGTATTACATTTGCTACATAGCCCTTGTACCTTGTGCCCAGGCCTAAGTATCCATATCTACTGTCTATTTGCCTTAGGTTATATGAGGAATACGTTATTCTGTACTGTCTTATTGAAGGGCTGTAGCTGCCTCACACTGAGTGCATTGAGGATATGCTAGTTGTTTCATAACACTGAGTGGTAGCTTGTATTTTCCAGTTGCTTCACCTACGCATATGGCAGAAGCACATGGCAAGTGTTTAACTGTTTTACCAGTTCTATCATTAGGGGAATAATTTAATAGCTGTGATATGCAATATTAACTTTAATGCTCAGTAAAGCCATGTGCTGGAGGGGCGCCAGAATTGTCTCTGTTCTCTTCTGCCATATGTGCTGGTTGCACATTCCAGAGATGCAGAAGGAGGATGTGTCCCTCCATGACTCCTCCACACTCTCAGTTTACACTGAATTCACTATGTCCTTTACTGTCTGTACTATAGTACAGGCTATCTCATAGCCGAGTCTGCAATATCAGCATTGCTGCAGCTTCTAAATCAGATGCACTGTTAGTCTATTCTTCACGCTATCTCGCCTGTTCAACCATATGTAAAACCTGGCAAAGTGACATGAGACTAGGTATGTAGGTATACCTGTATGGGTTAATCCGAGTTCATCTGCTTATTTTTTATCCTGAGTACAGAAGCAGGGCTATGCAGTTTATTGTAATAATTCACTATAAAATATTGTGATCCTGATTTGCATCAGAATGATGAAACCACTTTTAGCCCAGCCCGGAGTGTAATATATTCCATGCAGGCTTTGTCCTCCCCGCTGCAGACTACGATGAACAGTTTCTTCACTGTGGAAAGCCTGTATTACATATATCTGACTCTTTCTCCCTGTGCCAGTTTGTATAACTTGAGATTAAAAAATTGAGATTTTATTGTTAGACAAAATTGCCCAGCACTATTGTAAATGTACATTAAAGAGGTCGTACCACCAACTCAAGTCATTATCTGTCCACAGGATGCATCTCAACTTGCTGATTGGTAGAAGCTCAATCACTGGGACCCCCAGTGATCCGAGAGTAGCGTCCCATTTGCCTGTGTGAATGGAGCAGCAAGTGATACGTGCATTTCCACTCCATTCATTCTCTATAGGACTGCTGGAGATAGTCAAGTGCTGTGCTCAGGCGACTTATCATTGTCTGCTGGGCAGTCTCTGGCAGTCTCCTATAGAGAATGACAATGAATGAAAGAAAAAGTCGGGTTAAGGTTCTATTACGATCACGTTTTTTTACATCTGTGAAACGGACGCAAAAATGGGATGCAAAAGCAGACGCAAATGGATGCAGTTTGCCATCTGTTTACATAGACATCAATGTTAACCACTTCAGTACCAGGCCAATTTCTGGTCCAGGACCAGACACATTTTTGGGTTTTTTTGTATGTGCGGTTTTGAGGTCTGTAACATTTTTATCATATGCGTTATTCAACTAATTTCTGCTTCTTTTTTCGGTGACACATAGGGCTTTATCTTTATGTTTTTATTTTTGCATGTGTTTTCATTTTTTTTTTTTTTTTATATCCGGGAAAATATAAACAAAAGAGGAGGAAAACGTGTTTGTTTTTCACTTTTCATTTTTTTTTTTTATTTAATAACACAAAGTGCTACTAAAAAACTTTATAAAATAATTTTTCTTCTCCGTTACGGTAATTTTTATCTTTTATGGTGTCGTCGGGGGTGATGGCGCTCATTGAGCGCTGTATACACAGCGATCGGGAAGGTAGGGAAGTTACAGCCGGCTCCCAGTTTCAGTAGTTGCACGATTTTGTGCAGCTGCTGAGTTCTGCTTGGACGTACTGGTACTTCGTTGCAGAACTAGACAACCACCTTCCGGACGTATATACTCTATGGGCGGTCCGGAAGTGGTTAAAAAAATGGATCAGTTGCTGTTGTTGTTTTTTTAAGGACACAAAAACATAGTATACCCTACTTTGGTGTCCGTCCAAAAAAATGGATAAGTTTTTTTTTGTTTTTTGTTTTTTTTAACATCGATGTCTATGTAAATGGATGGCCATCCGTTTGCATCCATTCTTTGCATTTGTTTAACGGATGTAAAAATGTGATCTGAATAGAGCCTAAAGCTGCTTAAAGGGGTTGTCCAGTTTCAGTAAATAAATGTTATTGCTTTTATAATGAAAAGTTGTACAATTTTCCAGTATACTTTCTGTATCAACTCCTCGCAGTTTTGCAGATCTCAGTCATTCTTTGTTTTTACTTCCAGCGGGTAAAAAATCAGTCCATGGTCATGTGATATACAGTCCTTGGTCATGTGATGGAAACACAAAGGTGCAATGATCGTTACAAGACAGATGTCTAATTACTGTGTTGTGTCTATAACGAGCTGTGCATCTGTGTGTCCATCAGATGACCATAGAATGTATATCACATGACCAAGGACTGATTTTTACCCACTGGAAGTAAACAAAGTATTAAAGCAAGCAGAGATCTAGAAAAAAAACACGAGGAATTGATACAGAAAGTATATTGGAACATTATATAACTTTTCTTTATACAGTCAATAACATGTATTTGCTAAAACTGGACAACCCCTTTAATCAATGTATGATATATGTGTGGGTACAAATTTATTTCACATAAAACATTAAAGAGGATCGGTCACCACATTAGACATGTCTGCTTTGGTAAGTAGATGGATACTCAATTAAATTATGATTCTAGAACGTCTTTTCTTATAACTGTGTTCTGCCATTCCATATAGACAAGTGACCCTTGATCAGATGATGTCCATACATATTTTGGCAGATTGCCTTTATCACCCCCCAGACAAAGGCAATCTGTTGAAACACATGTTGGGGTGGTTGTAATCTGATCAAGGGTCAACTGTCTCTAAAGGTCATGCTAACTTGTTTTTTTATTTAGCAGTGTATTAGGTTGGTTGTACCTGTAGTTTAGGATAACCATTTATACCGCACGCTATAGTTGGCAGCTTCCATGAGCAGCTCACACCTGTATTACTTGCATGTCTGTACTGTTATGTTCCCGGCCCTTTTGGCATATTAAGTTTAGTCATTTCTTACCTCACTGCTATGTCTCCAGTTAGCAATAATTGTGTAAGTGTTTCTCTGATGCTAGAAGAAGCCAGTGCTTATATTTTTATTGGTATCCCTTTTGAAGTCATCGTGTGCTGTTTAGCTATAGCTATAATGAATCTGAAGCACTGGGGAAGCAAAGGCTGCTACAATGTAACATACAGTGGGTACGGAAAGTATTCAGACCCCTTTAAACTTTTCACTCCTTGTTTCATTGCAGCCATTTGCTAAATGCAAAAAACTTCATTTTATTTCACATTAATGTACACTCAGCACCCCATCTTGACAGAAAAAAAAACAGAAATGTAGATATTTTTACAAATTTATTAAAAAAGAAAAACTGAAATATCACATGGTGATAAGTATTCAGACCCTTTGATCAGTATTGAATAGAAGCTCCTTCCTTTTGAGCTAGTACAGCCATGAGTCTTCTTGGGAATGATGCAACAAGTTTTTCACATCTGGATTTGGGGATCCTCTGCCATTCTTCCTTGCAGATCCTCTCCAGTTCCGTCAGGTTGGATGGTGAACGTTGGAGGACAGCCATTTTCAGGTCTCTCCAGAGATGCTCAATTGGGTTGAGGTCAGGGCTCTGGCTGGGCCAGTCAAGAATGGTCATAGAGTTGTTCCGAAGCCACTCCTTTGTTATTTCAGCTGTGTGCTTAGGGTCATTGTCTTGTTGGAAGGTGAACCTTCGGCCAAGTCTGAGATCCAGAGCACGCTGGAAGAGGTTTTCTTCCAGGATATCTCTGTACTTGGACACATTCATCTTTCCATCAATTGCAACCAGTTGTCCTGTCACTGTAGCTGAAAACACCCCCATAGCATGATGCTGCCACCACCATGTTTCACTGTTGGGATTGTATTGGGCAGGTGATGAGCACTGCCTGGTTTTCTCCACACATACCTCTTAGAATTAACGCCAAAAAGTTCAATCTTCGTCTCATCAGACCAGAGAATCTTATTTCTCATAGTCTAGGAGTCCTTCATGTGTTTTTTGGCAAACTCTATGCGGGCTTTCATATGTCTTGCACTGAGGAGAGGCTTCCTTCGGGCCACTCTGCCATAAAGCCCCGACTGGTGGAGGGCTGCAGTGATAGTTGACTTTGTGGAACTTTCTCCCATCTCCCTACTGCATCTCTGGAGCTCAGCCACAGTGATCTTCGGGTTCTTCTTTACCTCTCTCACCAAGGCTCTTCTCCCACAATTGCTCAGTTTGGCTGGACGGCCAGGTCTAGGAAGAGTTCTGGTTGTCCAAACTTCTTCCATTTAATGATTATGGAGGCCACTGTGCTCTTAGGAACCTTGAGTGCTGCAGAAATTCTTTTGTAACCTTGGCCAGATCTGTGCCTTGCCACAATTCTGTCTCTGAGCTCCTTGAGCAGTTCCTTTGACCTCATGATTCTCATTTGCTCTGACATGCACTGTGAGCTGTGAGGTCTTATATAGACAGGTGTGTGCCTTTCCTAATTAAGACCAATCAGTTTAGTTAAACACAGCTGAACTCCAATGAAGGAGTAGAACCATCTCAAGGAGGATCAGAAGGAAATGGACAGCCTGTGAGTTAAATATGAGTGTCACCTCAAAGGGTCTGAATACTTATGACCATGTGATATTTCAGTTTTTCTTTTTTAATAAATTTGCAAAAATATCTACATTTCTGTTTTTTTTTCTGTCAAGATGGGGTGCTGAGTGTACATTAATGAGAAATAAAATGAACTTTTTTGCTTTTAGCACATTTCTGCAATGAAACAAAGAGTGAAACATATAAAGGTGTCTGAATACTTTCCGTACCCACTGTACATACATCATACTTTGTTCACTGGAGTTTGTGTTCTTTTAGGGTATTGTTCTGTAAAATGAATGAATTAAGATGATATTATCATATTACACCTTATTACTCTGCTTGCACGCTTATCTAATCTAATGTAAGTCTTCTGAGAACCAATAGGCTATCCTTTATAAAGTCATTCACTTAAAATAGTAGTGACTGTGAGTCTAGGGCTTGGAGGTGCTGGCTTACCATTAATGGCTTACCATACATTATACCATCAATGTAAAATAATATCTGACCTGTAAGAGTCATAAAGTTACTTTAATGTTTTTCCTCTACATGCCTCTGACATACCCTTCAAGCACAATGTAAAGATACAGTAGGCCATCGATATTTGATGAATGGGGTACAACAACTCCTATCCTCAGCACTGATCAGCTGAATAACAGAACTGAGGTATTGGAACATGTGAATAGGCTCATAGTACCAGTCACAGTCACAATCGTGGCGCTCCAGAAGGTGCCCTAAATCTCAGGGATGAGTTTCAACAAATTGACAGCACTTTGCATACACTTGAGTTTCTAACTTTTAGATACACACATTTCTATTTTTCTCCTAGTCTTTTGGCTAGGTAAAAATTATAGATACTGTAAAATGTATTTAACCCTTTAATGACGCAGGATAGTTTGGGAGTTAAAAGGGGTTGTCCAGGCAAAAATGGACACCCAAATAATTTTTTAAATCAGCGAGGAGCGGTAAAAAAAAAAAATCATACTCAGCTTTCCCCGGGGCTCTGGTGTCTCCCCTTATGGTCCGGTCCTGTGGAAGTACCCGCCACACATGACCGCTGAGGTCAATAAGCAGCCTCAGTGGCCTCAGGAAGGAAACAGGAGAAAATTCCACAGCAAGAAGGCAGCCGAGCTGGGAGGACATCGGGGCACTGGGGACAGGTAAGTATGATTTTTTTTTTTTCACCTCCCCTGGCATATTTTAAAAAATAATTGATTTGCCCGGACAAGCTCTTTACTGCTCAGAGACTTTTTTCATATTTTCCCTCCCCGCCTTCCAAACTGCATAACTTGCTTATTTTTCTGTTGACATAGCTATGTGAGGGCTTATTCTTTGCGTGACAAGTTGTTCTTTCATTTGGCACCATTTTGGGGTACATATAATGTTTTGATTAGCTTTTACAAATGGTTTTGGGGAGGGGGTCCATGTACAATTCTATTATTATTTTTGCATTTTGTTTTCACGGCGCTCACTCTGCATAACATGGCAACTCTGTTCCGCAGGTCATTACTATTACAGCGATACCAGATGTGTATTGGTTTCATTGTTTTACCACTATTACTAAACAAAACGCCATTTTTCAAACACAAACTATTTACCTGTGGTTACCGTATTCTGAAATCTGTAACTATTTTACTGTTTCGTGGATGGAGTTATGTAAGGTCTCTCTATTTGTGGGGAAAGTTGTGGTTTTTATTGGTACAAATATTTAATATATATGACTTTTTTGATTACTTGTTATTGCTACTATAGTTTGTATATTGTGGTATTTATTTTTTACAGCGTTCACCATATGGGATAAATAACACTATTTTCGATACTGCAGACTTATACACACATTGGAATACCTAATACTTTATTGGAATACCTGTCTCTTATTGTTTCTGTCAGTATCCTTCTGGCTGGCTCTTGCATTGAACTAGGGCCCATTTAGCTCTGTGAGCTAGGGATATGTGCCCACACAGTAGTAGACCTCAGGCAGTAACAAGAAGCTGCAGGATGTCTGGTTATTGGGGCTTCTGCAATGCGATTGTGAACATGGGGCCCAGGGAGGAAGGATACTGGTTTGGTTGACTATGCACCTAGAGGTCCTCTCAACAGTTCCAAATATAAAAGTTAACTGGTTAGTTTCCTAAATAATCTGCCCAGGATATTATACCAACACATAATCTGGATGCATAGCTGTATAATGAGTATGAAGTACAATGAGTGTGCTTTGCTATGCCAGGGTGAGATGGGGCCCACCTGTTTCAGGGGCCCACTGGGGGAATTCACCTGTTCACCTGTGGGAAAGTCTGAGCCTGCACTTGCTTATTGGTCTGCCATAAGGATTTAGCAATGTGATGCCCATAGCATTAGCATAGCAAGGGACGTCTATTGGTAATTAACTCTTGCAGGGCTTTCCAACTTGTAGGAAAGGTTGGTGGCTCTTTCTTCTTCAGAGCAGGATTATGATAGGCCTCATGCTTCTGTACTTTTCATTTGATTCACTTTTTATAGACTTGGGTGAAACTAACAAATGTAGGTGTCCTTCCATTTAGTTTAATGTAGTGTTGTTTTGAAGCTTTTTGCTTTAGGGATTATTAATTTTAACTGAATTGTGAAGCGGTTTCATCTCTACATATAAAGCTCCACATCCTCTCTTTTTTGTGGTTAACACAAGCCCGGAGGCTGTATTTCCAGCAACAGCAGAACGTTTCACTTACAAGGCTTGTACTGATGTTTTTCCAAATTACTATAAAAATATAATCATGTTATAGTTAGTTGTCACACTGACAGTATACATGTTACCATTGCCACATTATTACTAGGTATAATTTAGCTATCATTAATCATGTGATGTGACCATAGTGACAACCTAGGTATTTAATGCAAATGAATGGGTGGTTGTCAGAGTTCCATTAATAGTACCGGTGAATCATACAATACATGTAATAATAGGAAGATCTTGCTGAAAATCCTGTCCTATAACAGTACATGTATAATTAATGACTAATTCGGCTTCTGTGACTATTGCCTAGTTTCTAAGGCTCCATGAATAGAGCTCCTTCTAAATGGAGTGATGGGCGCTAATAGCATTTCAATATTTTACTATTTTATTGTATATGGCTGAAAGTTTACAGTATTTTTCTTGTTTCTTGTGCTTTTCGACCCCGACTATAAAACATGATGTATTTTATTTTGCAGCATGAAAAGCCTAAACTCCTAGAGCCATTGGATTACGAGTCCGCCATTACAGAACTAGAAAATAGTTATTCCAACGACCCTCTAAAAGATCTTGTATTATTCCCTGAAGACGACTTTTCAGTAAGTACGCTTTTACAATGGCTTGCTTTATCTTCTAGGCAGTTTTGTATAATCTATGAATTTCTTTTCATGAACAAAGATTTCAGTACACTGTAGTAGCGATGCACATGCTGTAATAATATGTATCCAGCTACCTTATGTACTTATTAGTACATTATGTCATTTGTAGTATAGAAGCACCTACTGCAGTAATATTTTATCGATTTTATCCTTTCCATAACCCCACCCTTTATTACATTGGTCCCACCTCTGAAATGATCCCTGGTTGTAATCAGTGCTATACTGTATGTTCTTGGATTACCAGGGCTTAGTCACCCCCTAGTTCTTTAATGTTATAGTGTTCACACCTAGTAACTAGGGCTACATACAGTAGTACCTACATACTAGCGTCACCATATGGAATTTTATTTACCATTGTGCATACAGATTTACTTAAAGCCACATGTTAGCATTCACAGAAAAGTTACTGCAGTAGCTGTGCCAATGTGAAATTGCTAGAAACATCAAAGTGTCTGCCACCTTTCTGTTTTGATTTTTTAATATCTTTTTGGAAATTGCTGTAAGAAATGTTGTCCTATTCAGTATTTATTATTAAAGCATAAAACTGACCATACATTGTAGAGAACTGTCAGCTGAGCACTCATTCAACCAACATCTCTTCCTCCCCATTCCCCCATACATATGCATGTGTTTTCAGCGGGGTAATAAGTGACTGTTGCACACCTCTGGCAATGGCTTTTCTCCCTTGGGAACAAAGGATCAAGCATCTTGAATTTCAGTGTGCCCCACCCTTCTTTTCCCAAATATCTGCCATCAGGGATGATGGTTCAGTAGCTCACACTGTTACCTTGCCATGCTGTAGCCCTGAATTTGAATCCAGCCAAGGACAACATCTATTTGGAGTTTGTATGTTCTCAATGTTTGTATGGGTTTTCTCCTATACTGTCAAGATATATTGATAGGGAGCAAGGGCTCTACTAAGGATAGTGATTGATGACAATATCTGTAAAGTGCTGCAGAGTACATTGGTGCTGTATACATTAGATGGTCATCTGTGTACAGTGAATTTGTACAGTATGATCAACATTCATCGAAATAGTATGGCCACTTAAAGAGATCTAGTCAGCAGCTCCACTGGGAGTGCACTTGAGAAGAAGCTAGGAAGGCCAGGAGTTATATCTACACAAAGTGTTATTGTATTCAAAATGATAATCCCATTACATATTTGCAGTGACACTGAAAATACCATTGTGGATATTATTGAAAATAAATGTAGAAATGAATATAATACAATGTTTAGATTAGGCCAGGCGCCTGACTCCTACTTTTCCATAGCCTGACTCCAATGCCTGACTTCTGACCATAAATGCCTGGGTCAGACAGAAGCTGTAAAGTTCCTCTAATTCAGGAAAAGGGCCATATTATTTATCCCCTATAGAAGTAAATATGCATCAAGCCAGACATCTAAATAACTATACGTTACCAATAATTGTCTAATATGGTTAAAAATAAGTAATCCTTTTATTTTGAAGCTGGAGTCAGTAACTTTTTTCAGACTTTTTTCGGACCCTGGTTTATGTAAGGTACTGTGTGCCTTATTTTAGATTTTACTGCAACTGAAATATAGCGGAAAAAGAAAATTGGTGGTCTTAGCTTGGACTAGGAAGGAGTGTAATGCCAATGTTCCCATCCCTATTTTTACTTAGCGCCCGCTTACTGTTTATATGTAGGCATCCACATTCTGAAAAGACATACTAATGTGTATTACTGCAATTACTAAAATCAGTCGTGACTGCCTCATGGAGCAACCCCAAGATGGAGATCACTTTAGATGTTTTAGAAAGCCATAACTGTGTAATTTCTTATATATATATATTGAAATGATGTGCTAAAAGGATTATTTTCATATGGAATCTGGCTGCTTGTCCTGGATACAAAAGCTATGTTTCCATAATGGAACATATACCTATTGCTGGCAAGGACTGTCTCATAATAATGAGAACAAGTTAGCTGTAAGTACTTCAGCAGTCTGCTGTATATTGTGAGCAATGCAAGAACTGTAAATGTGGCTTATATTTAACATAAGAATGACAGTCATATACTGGGGGCCACAAAGTGACAATTGCTGCTCTGGGATAGCTACGTGGTCATGGCAGTAGTCACGTTTCTTGGTTTTCCCATTGCAAACTTTGCCCTTGACCTTATGCAGTGAAGTTTCTTTATTCCAAATTTAAGAACCAAAAAAAGCACAATTTTTTTTCTTTAACAAAAAAAGGAAGAGGTAAATACAATGTTACTATGGGCAACTAAGACAGTTTCTCTTTCAGACGGTTTTATAAATCCCCCCTTTAAAGAGATTATTTAATCTTACTTGTCGTAGGACAGACACGAATGGTCTACCACTAGAATATACTATTAGTAGCAAACACTGCTGGGTACCTGGTGATCACTAAACCAAAATTACAGTTGCACTAGCGTTACTTTATCTCCTGTCGCCTCAGCTTGAGGCTGTGTACTTGGAAATTTACTATAATAGAACAACTACCATGTTTCTCCGAAAATAAGACCTACCCCAAAAATAAGCCCTAGCATGATTTTTCAGGCTTTTTGGAGTATGCTTGTAATATAAGCCCTTCTCCTAAAATGATCCCTAGTTACAGTTCAATAAAAAAAGGAGTGTCCAGACAAGTATACATGTAAAAAAAGTAAATAGAATCCAGCAGAACAGATACAGTACACCCTTCATCAAGGAAAGCAGACACCCCCAAAAGAATTGCACCCCAAAACGTAAGCAGACACCCCCACAAGAATTGCACCCCCAAACGTAAGCAGACACCCCCAAAAGATTCATTGACTTTAAGGGAGCTATCTGTACAAGATGGCACTAGTGAGATAGTTCTCCACAACAATAAGTATTGACCACTGGTAGTGCTGGTTTCTCACACACAGATCAGGTACTCAGTATGCTGCAGTGGAACGCTGCTGCAATGGCAAGGGGCCAACATTGGCGTTGTAGACTCTAATTGTTTTGGGTGTAAGGGGGTCTGGTGAGTGGATTGTTCATGGAAAAAAAATAAGACACCCACTGAAAATAAGCCTTAACCCATCTTTGGAGCAAAAAATAATATAAGACCCTGTCTTATTTTTGGAGAATCATGGTATGCAGCCTCTAGAAAAACTCAAACTTATAGCACTTATATTGCCCAATAAGTTATATTATCCTTTATTAGAACTTTGTTGTACTATTCCTCTGCTATTCCTTCTGGAAAAGTATAAATCAATTGACAACTGGTTGTTTTCATTTTCCTTGTCAATAGTACTGTGTCAGTGTCTGTACATAGTCTATGTCCTCCCGGACAGTATCAGATTGTGTAAAGCAGACCTCATTGAGGAAGGTAGCAAGCAAAGTTCAAAGATTAATTTTCCAGAAAAGTTACCTAGTAGAGAATGCAAGTATTTACTAAAGTAGAGGAGAGCTCATAGGTCTTCTTTAAAAGATACTGTGCACAGGTAAATATATTGTGGAATTGCACTTCACTCATATACTTGCAGCACCTAAATGAAACTTCAGCTAGAATAGGGAAGGTATATACAGTTAAGGGGCGTTAACTAGCAAAGACTGGGTCCCCCAGCAAACTTTTGACATGGCCCCCCCCACAGCATAGCACCCCCTTTCCTGGCCCCCACATAATATAACGCCCCATTTGCATACACTATAAAGTCCCAAAGAGGCCTCCAGACAGTCTAATGTCCCATAGTGGCCCCTCCACATAGTATAATGTCACATAGTGGCCCCTCCACAAAGTATAATGTCCCATAGCGGCCCCTTCACATGGTATTATGTCCCACATCGGCCCCTGCACATGGTATTATGTCAGACAGTGGCCCCTGCACACTGTATTATGCCCCACACTGGCCCCTGCAGGCAGTAGTATGCCCCACAGTGGCCCTTTCACACGATATTATGCCCCACAGTGCACACGGTATTATGTCCCACAGAGGCCCCTGAAAAGACCCCGGAGTATAATAATAGCAGTATTTGTTGGGATTCGCGGGCCTGCGGCCTCGCTTACCGATCCCCACTCCTGTTCACAGCTGCATCCACTTCCCCTTCTACCCTAGTGGGGGCCCCAGCGACATGATATACGATGCAGAAGACGGCCGTGAGCAGGAGCGGGGCTTGGTAAGTAAATAGGGCCCGTTACCTGCTGGGGTCACTCCAGCAGGTAACAGCCTATTAAAAAAAAAAAAAAAAAAAAAAGCATCAGGAACCTGCCGGGCTTCCTAATATCTTGGGCCCTGTGGAAGCCGCTACCGCTATTACCCCTGTACTTATGCCACTGTATGGAGTGTACTGGAAATATCAGTCTATAGTTTGTTCGCAAGCAATATATATTACATTTCACTGCAAGCATTCATCCCTATCATCCCTACATCTATTTTATCTAATGTGTCCACTATAGAATTTATTACCCTGGGCATCTCCAAGCCTGTTCAGCGGTACAAGGAATCCCTACAGCTCCATGGTACAGATCTTGATCTATGAGATGATTTTGTATGTATAGGTATAAGATCAGAGGCATATGTAGATAGAGTATGGGCCTATACTGTAGACTTCTAGGGGACCCATGTGTAGGGGCCGATATCTATGAAATGTCATCATGATTGAATTCAGTAATTATTTTAAGGTAAATTGCTGAAAATAACTATGCAGAATAATAAAGATACCCTAACTATGTAGGATAATAATGATAGCGTATAACACTGTGTACAGTGAATTACAGGAAACTATAAAAGTTTTCTGTTTTGTGCAGACGTTAAACATTTAACACATTTCTGGGGATGGCAGTATTTCTTCTGAAAGATATAGTCATGAAGAAGAAACAATACGGTAGATGTCTGGGCTGCTCATCTATTATGAATGTGCAGTGAAAGGTATCATCCACTACAATAAATGTGCTCGCTCAAGGAAAACATAGCAATGAGCGCTCGCCTGAAGCATCTCCCACCAGCAGCTCTACAGGCTCTTCCCTTCTGATTTGTGTTTTTATGTGAGTTCTCTTTTTTTCTTCATGTATTTCAGTTTTGTAAGCTTTGAGATGGTGGCTACAAGGGCAAAGATAACATTACTTTATAGTCACAATATCCAGAGTCGTCGATTGGCCTTGACTAGCAGGGTGTCCATTTTGCCAACGGATCAGAATTTGGTGCTAGCTTCCAGGAAATTGCAGAGAGACAGGACAGATCGGTGTGAGGAAGTGGTCACTGTGGGCACCCTGGAGGTCTGTGCCACATGAACAGAGCTCTTGCAGAGATGTGCCATCATATTGCCAGCTGATTGGCGGCTGGAGCTGGCATGCTGGGCAGTTTGGGGAGACAGGGCAGAACAGCAGGAGGACGATGTCATTGGGAGTAGCCCAATGTGCTGTGTGGTCAAGCAGTGCTATTGCATGGCATGGTGAATATAGCGCTGGCTACAGACATAGGGAATCGGGTTACCTGTTATAGAGAGGTTCCACACTTGTTGTAGGGTGGGTTGTATGGAGTCTAGAGATTGGGGTGCTGGGTGTCTTATTCTGATGTGGGGACATTGCAGTGATCCAGAGCTCCATTGCTTGCAGAGGAGACGGCTGTGGTACAAAGTGTGGCAGTGTACATTGCACATTATCATAGGTTATAGTGTTATTGTAAGGCGGTAGACTGTTCACTAAAGTATAAATATCTAGTATAATAGATATAGTAGAAATAAATATCATGGCTGACTGCATGCTATAATAACACTGAATAAACTTACAGATGAATGCGTGTTCTTGGCAGGCTCCATCAGTGTAGAATCTTATGCCACTGTCATGTTTCACTTACCGTTTTTTATGGTCTGGATTGTTGCTATATATATTGATATACCAGTAGAATTACATTGAAAGACCCTCAGATTTTTTTTCCCTCATACACCTACAATACAGAATGTTGCATATAACAGCGCCAGGCACTCCCCATTACACTGGCCTGCCGAAGGGAGTGAACAGGACAGCTGGTCCTGCAGTACACCAGTGCTTAGCCAGATTAGTCCCAAAGAACGCACACCGCACTCACAGGTCACAATTTCACTTGCCAATGGTTGTCAGTTACAGCAGGACTATGTAGCAGTTCACAAAACATATACAGCAGCTTTGTAGGTGTTACACAGCACACAGATACTACAGTGTTACTATAGTGTGCAGTCAACCACAATTGTGTGTGTTTTTAACTAGTAATATTTTTCTAGGTGGTATAAAACCGGAGATACAGCCATTTGAAGTGATCATCCCCCTTTGGTAAATGCTTCATCTCTGCATGCTGCACTGAGTACATGTGTACTCCCTGGCAGGGCTTAGTTAGGGCATTGCTAATGGAAACTTTATAAATTATATTGCAAAAATGTCCCCTTTCCCTACCAACACAATAGCAAGAAATAAAATAAAATGGGAGTTACACTTTAATGTTGGTTAAGCACTTGAGGTCACTATTGTGTCTTTCTCCACCTTACATGACAGATGACTTATAGGTAGAAATGGTGCGGACACAAGCAGGCATAGCAAAACCGATAACTGTACTGTTTGATATGGCTGTGTAACAGTATGTATGGCCTTACGCTTCGAGAGGTTGTTACTGGGCTGTGGTACGTATGGGACCCAAAAGCCCCTCTGCAATGTAATAAAAATGACTGCAGGCTCCAGTAATAGGCTGATATTGAAAATTCTCCTCATTATAATTCTCCCCCATTAAGTCAGCCATGAATGCTGAAAGCGAACCCTGAAGAATAGTGAATACAGGCTGCACTGCAGTGTGAGCGGAAGAAATGTGATGTGGTGTTATTTAGACATGAAGATAAAGACATACAGTCCTCCTCCTCTGCATGTATCAGAAAGCCAACATTGATGATGGTATCTGTGGTGGGAGCGGGAGGATTTTCTGTGCCCATCAGCTAAAGAGCAGTTATTACCCACAGATACTGAACTAAAATGGCTCTGTCAGGTTTCTTCTTTTTCATGAAAAGAATATTGCATCAGACACCATTATTACCAAAGCAGTGAAAACCTGGCGAAACAGACCCTCATATGAACAGGGCCTTATTCAGTGTATACTTTTCTATACTTTTTTCTCCTTTGTATGTATAACTGTATAACTAAATGGGTGTTTTCCATTTCACGTACTACAGTATATATGCGTACGTGATCTAACAATATCTGTACTAGTTGGACAGCACCCATAAAGACTCCACATTGACAAGGTGGAATGGCATTACCCTGTTGTCTATTTATTCATACATTTCCAGCAGGAATACTAGAGGAATAATGCAGTGCAGAGTTCTAAGAGATATATGCTTCAGAATTATTCCCTGGAAAATACAAGTATTTAGTACAAAAGACATATCAGAAGAGCCGATGAAGAGACGAAAATGCCATATGCAACAGAGCTGCTGCGGAAAGTCAGAGGAATGTTAAAAGGTCTTATCTTTAGGTTTTGATCCTCCTCTAAAAATAAAAGAAAAATGAATACCTCTCCTACTCTTACTACTTAGTATCCTGTCTGTGCAGAGATGTACCGTTCAGCCTCTAACCACATTTGGCCACATCTCCTCTCCTGTTCCTGTAACATAGTCAGACGTCTACACACTGTTTGTACTCTGTAAGATCACTAGTACAATAACTAGCCATATCTTGTGGTTAGTTTCTTGTATGGGAACCAGGAGGCATATATACAGCTAGTGTTACTGTAGTTAGCTATTGCTTCAGTATATAGGCAGAAATCTAATAATGTGTCTGGAATATATTATATTATTTATCAGCCATGTGCAGGACATATTCAGACACCTATAAACTAGTGAATATGTACAATAGGAGCCTTGTGTCCCCAGTATACTCAGTCGTATACAGTAGCTGTTGCCATTTTATCTATAGAGGGTCAGATTTGATGTGGGAGCGCTCCCTGGTGAGGTCCTTCTAGGGTGAGGTGATCTCCTTCCAGCCACCTGCCCCCGCCACTCCAGAGGTGTGCCTGCAGGGCGTGAGAAAGAGCTATGGCCTTATCATGCCATGATTTTTCTTCGGGAAATACTATTCCTGGCCAGAAAGGCTGTGGCGATGCGGTGGATGGTGGATAGCTGTCCTTCGCTTTCACAATGGAGATCCCTTGTTAATAAGACAACGCACTATGAAAAGATAGTCTATAGAAATAGACAGTGCCCACAGAATGTTGATAAATCATGGGCCTGTGGTGCAACGTGCCCCATACACTGTGGACAGGCACCTCATTCCAGTTGTCATTGGGCCAGGCCCTCAGTTCCTCTTCTTGACCCTTGTATTACCTATGTCATACATACTGATTGATACTTTTTTTTTTTTTTTTACTTTTTTTTTGCAGATGTCACTTTCATCATGTGTGTAATATTGTCATGAATAGATGTTTACTGGACTTTTCATGTTATGTACTTTCACTGTCATTTAGTCAATGATCCACAATTTAAGCATCAGACTTTTTTCTACTGCACATTTGCGTCCAGTCTTACACTATATTTTTTCTACTGCATATTTGTGTCCATTTATTAATAACCTTACCTTTTTGGCTATTTTTCACTGTATGTAATTTTTTTTGCTCCCTTGCCATTGTTTTTCTTTTTTTTTTTTTTCAATCAAGAGCCTGGAGTGGAATGAAACATATATAAGAAGCTCTTAGGGGTCATTCACACTATCGCTGGTGACCGTCAGCAGTGTCCATTGCTATTGTCCGTTACAAGATTTTATCAATGGACATTAGCTGAACTGTCAGAAATCCGATAAAAATTCCATTCATTTCAATGGGATTTTATTTGGTGTCTGTTAGTGACTGTAGTGTCTGTTTACTCCAGATCCCTCACATGTCCGTTATTACTGTCCGGTTTTTTTCTGCACATGCTCAGACAGAAGAAGCAAAAAAGAAAAAAAAAAACAGACAGTATAATAACGGACACTAACTGATTCTAATGTGTCCCCTTTTTTAACAGTTAAAAAAACGGACACATTAACATCAGTTAGTGTCCGTTAATGTCTGTTATGATAGGTGTCCGTTTTTTGTTTTCTTTTAACAGACACTATCAGACCGGACATCCAACGGTAGTGTGAACCCACCTTAATACTTCTGCCTTCTGTTAAACTCACTCCTGGCTTTGGCTTGAAAAACTACAGCAAAATCTGCAACAGCAAAAAATGCAGCTTTTCCACAACGTGTGGCTCCATACCTGTCAGTGGGTTGTGTCTGGTATTACAGCTCATCTCCATTAAAAGATGTAACATTGTTTCTGGGAGGAAGCCAAAATGTTTTTCTTAACCTGGGGTAACCCCTTTATATTTCTAAAGCCTCAGAGAACATCATAGTTTAGACAGTTCTGATCTTCCTATCATAGCATTGCAAGACTAATCTATTCTGACATTGTCATACATATTTATTCCCATGTTCTTTCTCATCCCTCCCTCTCATGTAGCCATTTCTTTTACTTCAGCCTTTATCTTACTCATATGGTTGTATGACTCACATTATACACAGAGGAACTATATCTTCCCCATTCTCACTTCCGATAACTGGTGTCAATGCATCTGATTCTTTGTAGTTAAAGGGGTGGTCCAATTTTAGATAGAAATTGAAAGACAGATGTTATTTCTTTGTATAGTGAAAAGTTATGTCATTTTCCAATATATTTTCTCAATTAATTCCTCCGTTTTCTAGATCTATCCTTGCTTTCTTTCATTCTGTTTACTTCCATTGCATAAAAAATATATATACTGTATATATATATGTAGAATTCAATATATTAAAAAGATAATGCTAAAATTGTAGTTGAAAGAAGCCAAAAAGTGATAAAAGTTAACTCTTTAGTGACTGACCCATAGACTTTCCATGTCACTTGCATTGGAATAAGTGGGGATCTCCCGCACTATGTGAAGTGATCGGCTGCCTGCGATCAGAAAACCACCGATCCTCGGCATTTACCCCTTTAGAAACTGCAGTCAATAGTGGTATATATGGTTTTGAAGGGAGGGGGCTAATGAAATGCCTGTCAGACTGTGACTGAATGTATAATACATTGTGCTACAGAGGTATTGCAAAGTACTAAGTAAGCAATCAGAAGATTGCAAGTTCAAGTATCCTTGAAGGACTGAAAAATAGTGTTTAAAGAAATAGTTTTTATTAAAAAATAAATAAATAAATAAATAAAAACTTGACACACATATTGACTATTGCTGCTTGAGTATAATCTCAGCTATACAACACTAATGTTATTTTTCCTGCATGGTAAAAAGTGTAAAAAAACAATGCCAAAAAAGCATACTCACCCATTCCAGGCACTATTGTCCCAGCTGCAGTTTTATACATAGTTTTATTTTTACAGAGAATCTTTTCGTCTTCTTAACATCAACAACAACAATAAAATGTCTTGTGTTGCGGGTTTTGAACCAACAGCAGGTTCACCTGGTTCTGGAGTGCCAGAACAGAACATTGGTGCCTAGAACAAGATAATTTTGGCTCCCTTTGTTATTTTAGTTTTTTTCCCTGACCTTCCTTAATTTACTCTTCTGGGCCAGAAAACCCATTTAGGCTAAGGCCCCAAGTAGTGGGCTGCAGCCAAAAAGTGATGGGGGACAAACCTATAGGGAAACCGCCAACATTTCCGTAGGTATATTGACATGGTGCGATTTCAAAAAATGCGGCGGTTTTGGAAATCCCAGCATTTCTGCTGCGCGGTCGGGTGCAACCGGCTTTAGGAAAAGGTCACACATAGTGAAATGCAACTAAAACTCTGTGGGAAAAAATTCAGCGAAAACACAGCAGAGAAAAATTGCAGCAAAAATTGTGTATTTCACTTCTTTGCTGCTGTGTTTCGCATTTTTGCCTCCTTCTAATAAGTCTATAGGGAAAATACAGTGTTTTGCAGGTGAAATTAACATGCTGAGTTTTTTTTTTTCCAAAAATGCATCCGTTTTTAAAAAGATGCTGCATTTTCTACAGTTTTTTTTTTTTTTTTTGCAGTGTGTAGATGAGATTAAATGAAAGCTCATTCACCTTGCTGGGACTGCAAAAGACAGCATTTTTTTCACTGCATTTCCAGAATGTCCAAGAATGGGCTAAAATTCCTCCGAGCTGATGGGCAACACCAAGCATGGATTGCCAGAAACATATACAGTAGATGCACTTATTGCTGCAAAGCAAAGGTTCACATACTTTCACCACTGACAGAAATGCAATGTTGGATCATTTTTGACTTGTTTGATTTGTTTTTCTTTATCTTCTCTTAGGACTTTAGTGAAAATCTGAAGTAGTTTCAGGTTAATATATATAGAAATATAGAAATTCTGTAGGGTTCCCAAACTTTCCAGCATTACTGTATTACAAACTGCGGATCTGTACTATTGGCATGAGGAATGTTCTTTTCACGCTTGACATCATCAGGACTGCATTGAAGTTTAATGGGTTTATGCTCATTATTTTTAAGCATCAGTCATTGCTCCATCGATATATAAAATCAATCTGTGCAGTGTTTTGTAGGATCCTTGGAGCCAGAACATTCTGACCTCTATTATGATAAATATTCTTGGAGGATGCCGCCAACAATCGTCATTTTTTAGTCCCCAATGCAGTATGTATACTTTTTGTTACAATAGATCTTTACTAGGCAAGGGTGGTGGCTGGAAAGAGGTTGTGAACATTTACCTTTGCATGATATTGCGAACCATCTATCTAATAGTACAGTATAATGTTTTGCTGTTGTGCTCAGATTCAGGACTACAAATATAGCTGCGTGCCTTGGCCCTTTCTGTTTATGTAATAAACGTTTGCCCTGAACCTATGGTGTTTTCTCCTGCACAGTAACTGTTTATACTAAACTAAAGTCTGTAGATAAAGGAGCAGAAGTCCAAGGGTAATAGGGTTTGTGCAGGACCAGCATTAGAACTGAGTAAGATCAGGCAAGATGCAAGGTTGGCTAGAGGAGGAAGGGTGTACTGCTTCTGTCTACTCTGCATCCTATGTAGGTTATTTTACACAGGATATAGGTGTAACATCCTTGCCTGTTCAGGCTTTGGCACCATCCTCCGGGCGCACGCTGCAGCGCAGGAGGCGTGCCCGGTTGTGATTCCTTCCTTTGGGTTTTTCCTGTATTGTCTGAACACTGTCCTATTCCCTCACCTCCTTAATTGATTTTCCACCACGCCCTTCTCCTTCACCTTGCTTTCCCCCTGCTCCACTAAGAGTTAACTTTATTACTGCCTTTGTGATTGACAGCCTGTCCTCCTATCAAGTCTGGGGCGGGTTCTTTCTCCCTATTTATTGTTTGCTCACTTTCCCATTGGCGCCTGCTATTGCATTTCGCTTACTGGCTATACTCCTTGTTCCTTGTTACCTGCTCTTCTGATTTTCTGACCACTGGCTTACCTTTGACTTCTCTCTTGGATTGTGATTTTGTACTGCATTGCTCGATGGTTACCGACCCCTTGGCTAGCTGACCTCCCTTTGTTGTTTGTGCGTCCTGTCTGCATTCTGTGTTATCACTTATTATAAGGAGGGACTGTCAACTGGTTGCTGGCTGTCACCTAGGACAGATCGGGCAAGTTAGCCAGGGACAGTGGGGGGGGATTCAGCTTAGTGTCCACTGTCTTGTTGTGCCCCTCCCCCCATAGTTCTCCAGAAGCTACTGGGGAATCGCTCCTCTAGTCATTCCCTTACAATAGGATACTGCAGTGTTTCGCTTATGTCCTGAGTGGAGACACTGGGGAAGGAACCATCAGGATCCCAATTTCAGGACTTACTGAGAAACACTAAAACTGAGCCACATGCTGCTCTGCTGTCTATAAGAGGGTTTTCTCTGACTAAATACTACAATAGTAATCTTCTTTATATGCATAATGTGCTGGTGTACAGAGATATGTATCTAATCTCAGATCCTTTCAAGACCTTCTTTTTTGCCCTGTTCTTATGCTCTCTTCACACAGCCGCTGCAAGACGTCCTCTTGTGCATCCCCTATACTGTGGAACTCACCACCATGATACATAAGAGGACCCTAAAGACACCTCTTCTGGAAAGTATACAACCTTCAATAGCCATGCTGCCACCACACCACCATTTGCACAGCCTCCACCCTGATTTACTCACTCTATCCCCCTTCTCTTATAGATTATAAGCCCAATAAGATAGGGGCTGGGTCTGCTATCCCACTGTCCCAGTTGGTCACTACATTAGTTTATTGTATTTTTGTATTTTGTAAACCTACACCAAATGTCAAGCACAATGGAATTAATGGTAATGTAATAATAATAATAATAATAATAATAATATGCATGTATCGGTATAGGAAAAATATGAAACGTTGCTACTAAGCGTTTCATAGCCAGATGCTCAGCTACCTGAAAACTCAACTGAATGAGTATATGTTAATCCAATCTGTTCCATGGTTAGTTCTACATTAGCTAGTTGTTCATACTTTACCAGCAATATCTTTTTGAATGTAACGGCGACCTTGAATAAACTTTTTCCAGAATTCTACAGATTGGTAAGATTTTGGAATGAAAGTTAGAACGTTTTTGAGTCTGAAAACTGTTATAGCCCTAGAGATTTTGAGGTGCTGGTGGGTTTTGTGTGAAATAACCATCAATACAGTATTTTTTATTCTTATTTGACACTTTGAATAAAATAAAGTTGTTTACTTGAAAGTATCTTACAAATCTTCAGGTGGTGAGACTGAAATTTTACTTGCTAATACAAGCTTTTTACTATCTTACCTGAGATATAACCATTTGTTATGACAGCTATGCTACTTAGAATCGAATATTTTTGCATATTTATAGGAAGCAATGACAAACCAAAGACTGGAAAACCTTGGGGAATCCCACACTAAAATGCACCTGCCCGAAACTGAATGTACTGTAATGATTAGACCTTGTTCTTCAATGTAAAAGTATTAAAGACTAGATTCAGCTGAGCTGTGAGGTCAGGATGCGTACAGCTGGTTTTGTTACATGGTTTCATATCAGATCTGAATGGCACTCTTCATGATTATTCATCTTTCACTGTTACAAAGAATTTGTGTTGTTTTGATATATTTGTTCAGTAGTTATAAAGGGATGAAAGTGATGTCACTGATACCATGTTCCTCACCCGAGCAGGATTGACAGGTCTTGCACTGAAAAGATATTGAAATGGAATAAAAGTTTGATTGTCGTAGTAATATTTTAGTCTGACTAAGGCTGGCCATACACATTAGATTTCAGAAGACCGCAATGATCCACCATAATCCAACTGATTATAAGATCATTCGTACGATATGATCAGCAGTGTGAATAGATCACGGTTGTGTGGATAGATCCCTTATTTTCTATGGGACCGAGTGCTAGCCATAAAAAAAAACCAGCTAGCATATGGCCATCAAACTCTGCTGTGTGAATAAGCTCCCTGTCACGTCTTTGTATGTTTCCACTGGCAAGTATCATTACATTTCATTAGAGTTTCCATGTACTTGTAACAATATGGTAAATGGGGAGTGAAAATATGGATCAAAGAGATCAACAATAATACTATAATGAAATTACTAATGTGCTATAATAATATATTTATCTTTGGTTGAATTATCATAGACAGCCTTTAATATGAAAGCCGACCTCAAAGAAACAGCTGCTGGAATATTCTTTGGGATATACATTTTTGTTGCCGCAGCCACTGAGGAACAGTATGTGATATGTGACTGCTTGTAGTATAATGTTGTACCGTGTTAGCCATTGAAAGTAGTGGAAGAGTGAAGAAATCAGGCGATACCTTTTAGAGGCTAACTGAGTATATTTATAAGTAAGCTTTCAGGAATACTCGCTCCCTTCATCAGACATGGTGTGATACAAGAACTGAAAATTCACAGATTTTTATACACATGGTTTTCAAAGCATTTTAGATTCTTTAAAAAAAATGCAATCTAAGTAGAGAAGTTATTTACAACAGGTAAAAAAAAACAGTCTGGAAACTTGTGGTGCGTGACGGAGGGATCAGTAATTCTTGCTGTTATCTGTTTGCTATCAGGAGGTGATTTGTGTCCCTCACAGGTCATACATAGTGTGATTTGAAGCTGGCATGAATATTGAGTTCAGTTCATGGTTCATGCATAGTGTGACATGAAGCTGGCATGAATATTAAGTCCAAATTGCAGAGTTTGAAATTTTTGCATAAATTTATACTCCCATTCTTTTCTTTTCTCCTGTGTCTTAAAATGTCCCATTAAAACCACAACCCGCAAATCTTCACTAGAGTGGTTTTCTCCGGAGAAATGTGCGGCCACTGGGAGATCGGTTCTGCTGTTATTAATGGTGGATCTGTGTGAGTTCATTCGTTGACTGAGTCTCTGCCCTGTTTCCCCCACATAGAGGCCTGTGGTGGGACATTGCACACACATTATGAGGTACACCACATTGGAAGACCTGCAGGAAAATGTCCCCCTAATTCTGTGCACCTGTTGTGACTGTGGGAAAGGTACACTGTCAGCGGTGTGGATGTGCTTGCAGGTCATGCACCTTTTATGTAGGCAAGGTGAGGTGCCATTTTCAGTTGGGGCCTTCAGGGCACTCCGGACGATAATACACCTCAGGTTTGGTGGTTGTCGAAAGGAAAGGAGAGGGGGGACTGGAAATATGTCCTTGAGCCTGTTGTCCCTATGTAGCACAGGTTGGAGCTCCTTGGCAATCCTTCGTAGGATCTCCAGCTGTGGGTTGTAGGTGACTACTAGGGGAACTCGGGCATCTTTCTGGGTCTCTCTATATGTGAGCAGACTGTCTCTGTTAATGGCTGCCGCTTTGTTCAATTGGTTGTCTGTTACTTTTGGTTTGTATCCCAGTCTGAGAAATTTCATCCTCAGATCCAGGAGGTGCTTGTCCAGGTCTGTTTTGTCGGAGCAAATACGATTGATATGTGACTGCTTGTTAGAGATTCTCCACTTTAGCTTATGTAGGGGTGCCAAATCCTCTTTCATTTTTATATGCTATTATTGAATATAAGGACAGGGGTTGTCCTCATGGTACAACTCAATTCCAGAATTAGAATACTCACACGTTGGGAATTTTTTTATATTATATACACTGCCTTAGATTAGTGCATCAATCACTCACAACGTTTCAGACGGTAATAGACCCTTCTTTAGTCGGTATATGCAGTAGTTTTCATGTTGCTCCTCTTTAAATATGTTCATTTGCACATAATAGTTATTGCTGTTGGCAATAATACCATTAAATGAAAATGCAACTAATAGTGCCAGGTACAGTTGTAAGGTCTAGAGCTAAATAGAGCCAAAGAAGGCAGTAAAGATGCTCCCCACCATGGAAAGTCCTTCATGATAATGGCCGGAATGGAAAATGTCGGAACAATTTTACAAACCACCGATTTTCATTGCGGTTTAAAACACTGATCAAGTGATGTGAACAAGTCTTATGGTTTCTTTCTCTTGGTCAGCTTACTATAGGAGTTAGTCATTTTTAACAAACCCCCCTCATACTCTGCATAGACACACTCACTGCAGATCAGTAAAAAGTCCCTGGAAATCGCTACAAATTTTGCACATTTTTATTTTTACAGTATTGTAAATTAAATTGCAATGTAAACCTGTGCAAGACATCATACATATAAATGCATTTATGTTTGTAAACCCAAAAGCACTTAAATGGGCTGTCCAGTTTCAGCAATAAAATATTATTGCTTGTATAATAAAAAGTTATACAATTTTCCAATATACTTTCTGTATCAATTCGTCACGGTTTTGTAGATCTCTGCTTGGTGTCATTCTTTGTTTACTTGCAATGGATAAGGAGCGGTCCATGGTCATGTGATTGGGACGCAGATATTGCTGAAACTGGCAGCTCCCAGTGGCCATTTTTTCGCAGTACAGATATTATGTTATTAGTGAGGAAAAACTTAAAGTGTACCTCCGTTTATAAATAACTTTGCATAAATGAATAGTAGAAGTAGGTAAAAGAAATTTTGTAATATATCTTATTGAAGGAATATGTTTCCTTCTCCTACTTTCTACATACAAATCTAGGAAGAGGGGAGGGAGTGAAAAGGCAGCTAGAAAACACACACAGATCATTTCTAATGCTACTCTGTTATAGAGAGCACTTTCTATGTTTTCCAGATAACATTTTGTAACTCAACAAAATGAGGCAATAAATCGATTAACTAGCTGTCTGCAGCCTCCTGCTCCCCCTCCCTTCTCCATAGGATTCTGATGCTGTGATACGGAGATGGGTCTCTATGTAAACAAGCAGTCAGATTGAAGATAAGGAGCAGGAGAATAGCTTAATAAGTGGGGAAGGAAACAGGTTTTAATAAGATATATTACAAAGTTTCTTATATACAGATGCACTATTCATTTATGAAAAATTGTTTATTATTGGAGGTTTGCTTTAAGATAAAATGAAGTTGACAGTGGGTTTGAGAGTTAAAGCGTACCTCCAGTTATATCACCTTTTTATAAATGAGTAGTACATGTGACTATAAGAAACTTTGTTATATATCTTAGTAAAGAAATATGTTTCCTTCTCCATTTATTAGGATGCTTTCCTCCTCCAACTGTTTGTTTATATAGCGATCTGTCTCCATATTAACCTAACATACAGAACTCTATGGAGAGTGAAGGAGTGGAGGAGGCTGCTAATTGATTTATTGCCTTATTCTGTGCATTGGTGAAGTCTTATCTTGAAGATTTAGCAGTCAGAAAAGCTCCCTTACTCACAGTGTAGCAGAAGCAGTAACTTATATGTGTTTTCCAGCGACCTCCTCCCCCCCTCCTGTCTCCATAGACTAATATGTAAAAAGTAACTCAATCTTTAATAAGCGCTCTTCATTTTTGTAATGTTGTTTTATAACTGGAGGTACACTTAGAATATTACTCCTCTCTTATAGCTCCCAAAGACATTGTTATCGAAAGCAGCACACATCGTAAGCCCTGCACTTGTCTATTACTGGCACATAACCTAACTGCACTGGAGGCTAGAATAGTGTGTGATATTCATACTGAAAGGGTTTGCATGAGATTAGAAAAATAAGGTTACCTAGCAGATACAGTGCCACTCTTGTCCATGGGCTGTGTATGGTACTGTAGCTAACACCTGTATCTGTCATATCGGAATATTAGCAAAATGTGCTTGTTTTATATAAGCTACAGATACAATGTCCTCTTGTCCATGGGCTGTGTGTGTTATTGTAGTCTAACACCATTTAGATGGGTTATGGGGCTGTGAAAGAACAAAGTAGCCATGTATAAGTAAACACAATGAAGCCAAAGCCTCTATATGCGGCTGTCTGTATATATTTGTTTTATTGCTTAGTAAGTAATGAAGTCAAGATAATATTCATTGAAAAATCTGAGGGTTTCAAGAAACAATAATCACAGTGCATTATTTTATATGTGCATATATGGATTAAATTAACTCCTAAATGTCCACCAATAACCATTTTAATGTTCATTATGGAGCTTTATTGTACAGCGCTGTAGAATAAACCCGCCACCTATAGCAGGTCCTCTGTCTATTGACAGCCTAAACACGCTGTAATGGCTAGTATTGGAGAACGTATACTAAACATTATTGACTTAAAATAAAGATAAAAATAGTAATATCAGAATGTTAGCAAAATGTGGTTGGTTTGTATAAATACAATTTAAGCAAAACTGGAACAATTAAGAGTTAAAACCAGTCCACAAAACTTTTACTTTCTATTCTGTATTCTCTGAAACCTCTTCTTACCTTTGCATCCTGAAATGGCTTCCTATTCTCTTTGATGTATTTTACCGGAAACACTCTGCATTGTGGGGCACAGTGTGTAGAGATTGCTTATACATGACACTTCTCTAATAAAGATACTTGCTTATTACTAAGAATTGTACATACATTTGTCAGATCTCACATAATGCTGATTATTTTCCCAAGGAAATTTACTTTGTTGCAGTTAGGGTATGTTTTTTTTTTTTTAGATTTTTTTTTCTGTAATTTTAATGGAAGAAATGCACAAAACAACATAAAAAGCCAAAACTCCATCAGTGAACATATACTAAGGAGAAGACATAGAATAAACTTATTTAACTTTTCTGATGATATTGTCAAATTAAATTGATAACCTATCCCTGCCTAAGCACCAGAAATAAACAAAAGAATACAATACAAACTATTTTTCACACAGCCAATCAGAATTAAAAGTCCTCTTTATGCAAGTGCAGATTTTGAACACACATAATATAAAGCCACTCAAGAATTTCGGTTGAAATACCTTCAATTCACGTTATTTAAAAGTGCTGGGACAATTGTATCTGACTTTCAGGTGCAATTCCCCCTCAGTAGTCCGGTTTGTACAGTCATGGCCAAAAGTTTTGAGAATGACACAAATATTAATTTTTACAAAGTCTACTGCTTCAGTTTTTCTAATGGCAATTTGCATATACTCCAGAATGTTATAAAGAGTGATCAGCTTAACAGCAATTACTTGCAAAGTCAATATTTGCCTAGAAAATGAACTTTATCCCCCAAAACACATTTCAACATCATTGCAGCCCTGCCTTAAAAGGACCACCTAACATCGTTTCAGTGATTGCTCCATTAACACAGGTGTGGGTGTTGATGAGGACAGGGCTGGAGATCAATCTGTCATGATTAAGTAAGAATGACACCACTGGACACTTTAAAAGGAGGCTGGTGCTTGCCATCATTGTTTCTCTTCTGTTAACCATGGTTATCGCTAAAGAAACACGTGCAGTCATCATTGCACTGCACAAAAATGGCCTAACTGGGAAGAGCATTGCAGCTAGAAAGATTGCACCTCAGTCAACAATCTATCGCATCATCAAGAACTTCAAGGAGAGAGGTTCCATTGGTGCCAAAAAGGCTCCAGGGCGCCCAAGAAAGACCAGCAAGCGGCAGGACCGTTTCTTAAAAGTGTTTCAGCTGCGGGATCGGGCTACCAGCAGTGCAGAGCTTGCTGAGGAATGGCAGCAGGCAGGTGTGAGTGCATCTGCACGCACTGTGAGGCGGAGACTCTTGGAGCAAGGCCTGGTCTCAAGGAGGGCAGCAAAGAAGGCACTTCTCTCCAGAAAAAACATCAGGGACAGACTGATATTCTGCAAAAGATACAGGGAGTGGACTGCTGAGGACTGGGGGAAAGTCATTTTCTCTGATGAATCCCCTTTTCGATTGTTTGGAACATCTGGAAAACAGCTTATTCGGAGAAGAAGAGGTGAGCGCTACCACCAGTCTTGTCTCATGCCAACTGTAAAGCATCCTGAAACCATTCATGTGTGGGGTTGCTTCTCAGCCAAGGGAATCGGCTCTCTCACAGTCTTGCCTAAAAACACAGCCATGAATAAAGAATGGTACCAGAATGTCCTCCAAGAGCAAATTCTCCCAACCGTCCAAGAGCAGTTTGGCGCTCAACAATGCCTTTTCCAGCATGATGGAGCACCTTGCCATAAAGCAAAGGTGATAACTAAATGGCTCAGGGAACAAAACATAGAGATTTTGGGTCCATGGCCTGGAAACTCCCCAGATCTTAATCCCATTGAGAACTTGTGGTCAATCATCAAGAGACGGGTGGACAAACAAAAACCAGCAAATTCAGACAAAATTAAAGCATTGATTCTGCAAGAATGGACTGCTATCAGTCAGGATTTGGTCCAGAAGTTGATTGAGAGCATGCCAGGGAGAATTGCAGAGGTCCTGAAGAAGAAGGGTCAACACTGCAAATATTGACTTGCTGCATTAACTCATTCTAACTGTCAATATAAGCTTCTGTTACTCATAATATGAATGCAATTATATTTCTGTATGTGATAAAAACATCTGACAAACACACATAAAAACCAGAGGGCAGCAGATCATGTGAAAATATAATATTTGTGTCATTCTCAAAACTTTTGGCCATGACTGTACATCAGTGTGTTCCAGTACTAGACTCCAAGAGTAACTGCGTACTGGATAGAGTAGCAGGCGAAACGTGCGTCAGGGCGAGAGATTCACTCTGGGTTGCAGCGCTATTTTAACTACTCAGGTATATGTTGTACTCCATATTAAACTGCTTTATTAGTGTACACTGGTCACTTTATCCATGTTTATTGTATATTCCCTATGGCTTACTGTTTTATACCTTATTTAACCACTTCCATACCAGATGCTTTAACCCCCTTCCAGAGCAGGCACATTTTCAAGTTTTTTGTTTGTGCGGTTTTGGAGGGCTATAACATTTTTATCATATGCATTATTCAACTAATTTCTGTGTCTTTTTTCGGTGACACATAAGGCTTTATTTTATGTTTTTATTTTTGCATTGTGTTTTACTTTTTTTTTTTTATATCCAGGAAAATATAAACAAAAGAGGAGTGAAAACGGGTCTGTTTTTCACTTTTCATTTTTTTTTTTATTTAATAACACAAAGTGCTACTAAAAAAACTTTATAAAATAGTTTTTACTCTCCGTTACGGTAATTTTTAGTTTGTATAGTTTTGTCGGGGGTGGGGCTATAACCTTTAATAAGGGCGTTTTATTGACGTATTATTTTATTTATTTTTTAAATTATTTTATTTATTTTTAACTTTTCTATTTTTTTTTTTAAATTTTGTTTTTTACATTGTGTCCCCATAAGGTAATAATAGACCTTTGTGGACATCTGATCAATTTTTTTTGTGTGGGGGGGCTGATTTCCTCTGTAACTGGGGCTGGTACATTTAGCCCCCGTTGCAGGAGGAATACAACCTCCTGCCCATTACTATAGAGCTGATCTGGGTCCTGTAGGACCCAGCAGCTCTAACAGACGCTGATCCCAGCGGATCATGTGACCCATAGCGGTGTATACAGCGCTCATTGAATATTGTATACACAGCGATCGGGAAGGCAGGTAAGGTAATAAACCTTCCCTGCCTTCTCTCTGGGAGCTTCAGCTGAAGTAACAGCTGCTGAGTTCTGCTTGGATGTACCGGTACGTACTTGCAGAACTAGACAACCACCTTCTGGACGTAAAAACCCAATGGGTGGTTCAGAAGTGGTTAAATGCTTGTATACTTATTCCAGGTGATATTCTTTGATTGTTTATGTGGTTAAACTTTCTCCCATTATGTGTTGTTTTTAACATACAGTACGGACCAAAAGTTTGGACACACCTTCTCATTCCAAGAGTTTTCTGTATTTTCATGACTATAAAAATTGTAGATTGACACTGAAGGCATCAAAACTATGAATTAACACGTGGAATTATATACTTACCAAAAAAGTGTGAAACAACTGAAAATATGTCTTATATTCTAGGTTCTTCAAAGTAGCCACCTTTTCCTTTGATTACTGCTTTGCACACTCTTGGCATTCTCTTAATGAGCTTCAAGAGGTAGTTACCTGAAATGGTCTTCCAACAGTCTTGAAGTAGTTCCCAGAGATGCTTAGCACTTGTTGGCCCTTTTGCCTTCACGCTGCAGTCCAGCTCACCCCAAACCATCTGGATTGGGTTCAGGTCTGGTGACTGTGGAGGCCAGGTCATCTGGCGTAGCACCCCATCACTCTCCTTCTTGGTCAAATAGCCCTTACACAGTCTGGAGGTGTGTTTGGGGTCATTGTCTTGTTGGTCCAACTAAACGCAAACCGGATGGAGTAGCATGCCGCTGCAAGATGCTGTGGTAACCATGCTGGTTCAGTATTCCTTCAATTTTGAATAAATCCCCAACAGTGTCCCCAGCAAAGCACCCCCACACCATCACACCTCCTCCTCCATGCTTCATGGTGGGAACCAGGCATGTAGAGTCCATTCGTTCACCTTTTCTGCGTCGCACAAAGACACGGTGGTTGGAATCAAAGATCTCAAATTTGGACTCATCAGACCAAAGCACAGATTTCCACAGGTGTAATGTCCATTCCTTGTGTTCTTTAGCCCAAACAAGTCTCTTGTGCTTGTTGCCTGTCCTTAGCAGTGGTTTCCTAGCAGCTATTTTACCATGAAGGCCTGCTGCACACAGTCTCCTCTTAACAGTTGTTGTAGAGATGTGTTTGCTGCTAGAACTCTGTGTGGCATTGACCTGGTCTCTAATCTGAGATGCTGTTAACCTGCGATTTCTGAGGCTGGTGACTCGGATGAACTTATCCTCCGCAGCAGAGGTGACTCTTGGTCTTCTTTTCCTGGGCCGGTCCTCATGTGAGGCCAGTTTCTTTGTAGCGCTTGATGGTTTTGGCCTCTGCACTTGGGGACAATTTCAAAGTTTTCCCAATTTTTCGGACTTACTGACCTTCATTTCTTAAAGTAATGATGGCCACTCGTTTTTCTTAACTTAGCTGCTTTTTTCTTGCCATAATACAAATTCTAACACTCCATTCAGTAGGACTATCAGCTGTGTATCCACCTGACTTCTGAACAACACAACTGATGGTCCCAACCCCATTTATAAGGCAAGAAATCCCACTTATTAAACCTGACAGGGCACACCTGTGAAGTGAAAACCATTTCAGGTGACTACCTCTTGAAGCTCATCAAGAGAATGCCAAGAGTGTGCAAAGCAGTAATCAAAGCAAAAGGTGGCTACTTTGAAGAACCTAGAATATAAGACATATTTTCAGTTCTTTCACACTTTTTTGTTAAGTATATAATTCCACATGTGTTAATTCATAGTTTTGATGCCTTCAGTGTGAATCTACAATTTCTATAGTCATGAAAATACAGAAAACTCTTGGAATGAGAAGGTGTGTCCAAACTTTTGGTCTGTACTGTATGTTTATTGTTGTTGGTTGGAGAACACTGGTTTATATTGTGCTGATCATAGTTTACTCACTTTAACCATTTTACATCAACAGGTAGAAACTATTCCCCTGGGTATTGAAACAGTGTATTCTACTGTACCCGAAGATGCTGAACAGAAAGCTGAGCACTTACTGGTCAAAGAGGTAACTATGAGATATGTCTATAGTAATCAGATTTTACAGCTGTAACAAATATATTATATATGAACTGCAAATCGAAATCACTGGACAAATCCTCAGATTTGGCTCATAGATAAATCAGGTAATTCAGAAGGTTTTAGACCGCCTCTCAGCTGTCTAGGACATTCCTTTCTTGAAATATTCACTAAACCAAATATAGCACCATTGGCTTCTGTGTAAAGGGCCTTCCTCCATATCCTATCAAATGACCTATATTAGCCAATAGAAGCTTGCAGGTCCTTCATTCTTGGCCTCACTGGCATACACACAGTTTTAGACCAATTTTCTATAACAACATCCATTTTTATTTTCCATTGGGTTTCCATAACAACCCAGCCAATTTTCTTTACTCAAATTATCAACATGGTTGAACTATTTAATAATTTAATGTTTTCTGTATAATCTTTTACAATAATTTTTTGTTGTAGTAAAAGGTTGACTTTATTGAATATATGGTGACTTCATATCAGTAGTGAAGAATGTTTCTAACCACAAACACAAACAAAATAAACCTGTGCGAAGTCGAGTAATTATGATAGTACAGTATAATGCTGATATGTTCTAAGTAGTTTGCTAAATGTGAATATAATGTGTAAAAATGAGTAGAAACAAGGACCGATCTCTGCTTCAGATTGTGTATACAGTTCTCCTGTGAAAAAGAGTCTATGAGATTTTAGACTGTATTGTACACTTGCAGTTCAGTCCCCCTCTTCTATTTTCCTTCTAGATTGCAAGCCATACATCTGACACACAATCTGCATTGGTCTGTCTCTACAACTTATATATGTTATGTTATATCACGACTAATGACATCACATACATAAGTCTGGTGTAGTACTGCATATGAACAGCGCATGTGCAAAATATCGAGACTGCACATGTACATTGTGACTGTCAAAGCCTATCATCTCATGTTTATGACAGGCAGGCTATGTTGGAGCAAAAAAGTTGGATAGAATAGTTACATAACAGCCAGGGAGAGCAGGTGCAAAGGATTGTGGGAGTTGTAGTTTGGGACCCACTGCAGGAGCTCTTATCACATCCACATGTGTACGGAGTACTAGAAAAGACAGAAATGTGTAAGTATATAATGTGTATCGTGCACAAGTGTTAATATTTTGTGCGCTGGCACACCATGGGAGATCTTTGGTACCAGAAATTAAATCTATGTGAGTTATACTAAATCTGATGGCCCAAGGTATCCCTGCCCTGGCTCACCTTCATCGTTGTTCCACCCATTTTTCTCAAAGGTAGCACGGTGGTACAGTAGCACTAAGTGGCACAAAACGGCCATGGCCCAAAAAAATTCCATGCCAGAAAACTGGCATACTTTGTTTACTGAATATCTTTATTTTACTTTTTTTTTATTTATAATACTTGCTATAGATTTTCCAATTGTGGAAAACCCTTATAACGCCTGTGGTTACATAGTTATAGTGCATATAGAGGTAATAGTCACACCTAATGCCTCTCTGACTTATAAAAAGACTTCTGTATTAATGGTCACATGGTAGTTGGGAGCCAGGTTACAGCATCTGGTGCTTCAAGTTATGTCTCTGAAAGCAGGATTGACAAAACGTATCAGTCCAAATATTCCCACTGAATATGTGTTATCTTCAGTCCTGCTGCATCTAATACATCTACTGTACATATAAAGATGTCTTCAGTCTTTCTGCATCTACTGTATATATAAAGATGTCTTCTGTCTTGCTGCATCTAATGCATCTACTGCATATACAGTCATATGAAAAAGTTTGGGCACCCCTATTAATCTTAATCATTTTTAGTTCTAAATATTTGGGTGTTTGCAACAGCCATTTCAATTTGATATATCTAATAACTGATGGACACAGTAATATTTCAGGATTGAAATGAGGTTTATTGTACTAACAGAAAATGTGCAATATGCATTAAACCAAGATTTGACCGGTGCAAAAATTTGGGTACCCTTATCATTTTATTGATTTGAATACTCCTAACTACTTTTTACTGACTTACTGAAGCACAAAATTGGTTTTGTAACCTCACTGAGCTTTGAACTTCATAGCCAGGTGTATCCAATCATGAGAAAAGGTATTTAAGGTGGCCAATTGCAAGTTGTTCTCCTATTTGAATCTCCTCTGAAGAGTGGCATCATGGGCTCCTCAAAACAACTCTCAAATGATCTGAAAACAAAGATTTTTAAACATAGCTGTTCAGGGGAAGGATACAAAAAGTTGTCTCAGAGATTTAACCTGTCAGTTTCCACTGTGAGGAACATAGTAAGGAAATGGAAGACCACAGGGACAGTTCTTGTTAAGCCCAGAAGTGGCAGGCCAAGAAAAATATCAGAAAGGCAGAGAAGAAGAATGGTGAGAACAGTCAAGGACAATCCACAGACCACCTCCAAAGAGCTGCAGCATCATCTTGCTGCAGATGGTGTCACTGTGCATCGGTCAACAATACAGCACACTTTGCACAAGGAGAAGCTGTATCGGAGAGTGATGCGAAAGAAGCCGTTTCTGAAAGCACGCCACAAACAGAGTCGCCTGAGGTATGCAAAAGCACATTTGGACAAGCCAGCTTCATTTTGGAAGAAGGTCCTGTGGACTGATGAAACAAAGATTGAGTTGTTTGGTCATACAAAAAGGGGTTATGCATGGTGTCAAAAAAACACAGCATTCCAAGAAAAACACTTGCTACCCACTGTAAAATTTGGTGGAGGTTCCATCATGCTTTGGGGCTGTGTGGCCAATGCCGGCACCGGGAATCTTGTTAAAGTTGAGGGTCACATGGATTCAACTCAGTATCAGCAGATTTTTGAGAATAATGTACAAGAATCAGTGACGAATTTGAACTTACGCCGGGGATGGATATTTCAGCAAGACAATGATCCAAAACACAGCTCCAAATCTACTCAGGCATTCATGCAGAGGAACAATTACAATGTTCTGGAATGGCCATCCCAGTCCCCAGACCTGAATATCATTGAACATCTGTGGGATAATTTGAAGCGGGCTGTCCATGCTCGGCGACCATCAAACTTAACTGAACTGGAATTGTTTTGTAAAGAGGAATGGTCAAAAATACCTTCATCCAGGACCCAGGAACTGATTAAAAGCTACAGGAAGCGACTAGAGGCTGTTATTTTTGCAAAAGGAGGATCTACTAAATATTAATGTCACTTTTCTGTTGAGGTGCCCATACTTTTGCACCTGTCAAATTTTGGTTTAATGCATATTGCACATTTTCTGTTAGTACAATAAACCTCATTTCAATCCTGAAATATTACTGTGTCCATCAGTTATTAGATATATCAAATTGAAATGGCTGTTGCAAATACCCAAATATTTAGAACTAAAAATGATTAAGATTAATAGGGGTGCCCAAACTTTTTCATATGACTGTATATTAAGATGAATTCAGCCCTGCGGCATATAATGCATCTACTGTATATGTAAAGATGTCTTCAGTCCTGCGGCATCTAATACATCTACTGTACATATAACGATGTCTTCAGTCTTTCTGCATCTAATGCATTTACTGTATATATATTAAGATGTCTTCAGTTCTACTGCATCTACTGCATACAGTGGGGAAAAAAAAAGTATTTAGTCAGCCACCAATTGTGCAAGTTCTCCCACTAAAAAAGATAAGGCCGGCCTGTAATTGACATCATAGGTAGACCTCAACTATGAGAGACAAAATGAGAAAACATATCTAGAAAATCACATTGTCTGATTTTCTAAGAATTTATTTGCAAATTATGGTGGAAAATAAGTATTTGGTCACCTACAAACAAGCAAGATTTCTGGCTCTCACAGACCTGTAACTTCTTCTTTAAGAGGCTCCTCTGTCCTCCACTCATTACCTGTAGTAATGGCTCCTGTTTGACATTATCAGTATAAAAGACACCTGTCCACAACCTCAAACAGTCACACTCCAAACTCCACTATGGTGAAGACCAAAGAGCTGTGGAAGGACACCAGAAACAAAATTGTAGACCTGCACCAGGCTGGGAAGACTGAATCTGCAATAGGCAAGCAGCTTGGTGTGAAGAAATCAACTGTGGGAGCAATAATTAGAAAATGGAAGACATACAAGACCACTGATAATCTCCCTCGATCAGGGGCTCCACGCAAGATCTCACCCCATGGGGTCAAAATGATCACAAGAACGGTGAGCAAAAATCCCAGAACCACACGGGGGGACCTAGTGAATGACTTGCAGAAAGCTGGGACTAACGTAACAAAGGCTACCATCAGTAGCACACTACGCCGCCAGGGGCTCAGATCCTGCAGTGCCAGACGTGTCCCCCTGCTTAAGCCAGTACATATCCGGGCCCGTCTGAAGTTTGCTAGAGAGCATTTGGATGTTCCAGAAGAGTATTGGGAGAATGTCATATGGTCAGATGAAACCAAAGTAGAACTGTTTGGTAGAAATACAACTCGTCATGTTTAGGGGAGAGTGAATGCTGAGTTGCATCCAAAGAACACCATACCTACTGTGAAGCATGGGGGGTGGCAACATCATGCTTTGGGGCTGTTTCTCTGCGAAGGGACCAGGACGACTGATCCATGTACATGAAAGAATGAATGGGGCCATGTATCATGAGATTTTGAGTGCAAACCTCCTTCCATCAGCAGGGGCATTGAAGATGAAACGTGGCTGGGTCTTTCAGCATGACAATGATCCCAAGCACACCGCCAGGGCAACGAAGGAGTGGCTTCGTAAGAAGCATTTCAAGGTCCTGGAGTGGCCTAGCCAGTCTCCAGATCTCAACCCCATAGAAAACCTGTGGAGGGAGTTTAAAGTCCGTGTTGCCCAGTGACAGCCCCAAAACATCACTGCTCTACAGGAGATCTGCATGGAGGAATGGGCCAACATACCAGCAACAGTGTGTGCCAACCTTGTGAAGACTTACAGAAAACGTTTGACCTCTGTCATTACCAACAAAGGATATATAACAAAGTATTGAGATGAACTTTTGTTATTGACCAAATACTTATTTTCCACCATAATTTGCAAATAAATTCTTAAAAAATCAGACAATGTGATTTTCTGGATTTGTTTTCTGATTTTGTCTCTCATAGTTGAGGTCTACCTATGATGACAATTACAGGCCGGCCTCATCTTTTTAAGTGGGAGAACTTGCACAATTGGTGGCTGACTAAATACTTTTTTTTCCCCACTGTATATATAAAGATGTCTTCAGTCCTGCTGCATCTAATACATCTACTGTATATATACAGTGTTTCTCCGAAAATAAGACAGGGTCTTATATTATTTTTTGCTCTGAAAAATGGGTTAGGGCTTATTTTCAGAGGATGTCTTATTTTTTTCCATGAACAACAATCCACTCACCAGACCCCCTTACACCCAAAACAATTTAGAGTTAGCAAGTGCTAATGGTGGATGGGCTCTCACACACAGATCTGTGTCACTCCTGTCTCAGGCCCCTTGCCATTGTAGCAGTGTTCCACTGCAGCCAAGTGTAGCAGTTGGCACCCCCTGGTGACCGGAGGCAGCCACAATGTAGTCATGCCAGCGGCACTACCTGATCTGTGTGTGAGAAACCAGCACTACCAGTAGTCAATCCTTATTGTTGTAGAGAACTATCACTAGTGCCATCTTGTGCAGATAGCTCCCTTAAAGTCAATGTGCGATTCTCTTGGGGGTGCAATTCTTTTGGGGGTGTCCACTTTCCTTGATGAAGGGTCTACTGTATCTGTTCAGCTGTATTCTATTTACTTTTTTACATGTATATCTGTCTGGACACTTTTTTTTTTTAATGAACTGTAGCTAGGGCTTATTCTCGGTATAGGGCTTATTTTCGGAGAAACACGGTATTAAGATGTCTTCAGCCCTGCTGCATATAATACATCTACTGTACATATAAAGATGTCTTCAGCCCTGCTGCATCTATTGCATCTACCGTATATATAAAGATGTCTTCAGCCCTGCTGCATATAATACATCTACTGTACATATAAAGATGTCTTCAGCCCTGCTGCATATAATACATCTACTGTACATATAAAGATGTCTTCAGCCCTGCTGCATATAATACATCTGCTGTATATATAAAGATGTTTTTATAGTGATAGCCGTTTCAGTAAGCTCTGAGGGATCACGTATTCTGAGCTAGAGCTGAAAAATAGCAGTGCCTGGTTATTGTGGGCAAGCCATATAAATGTGTTTACATCAACAGAGTGATTATTGGCAGACAGAAAGGACTGAAGCAATCTGTCTAAAATATCATCAGTGGCAGATCATAAAATCTACGTTATTGAAACCGACCGCAAAGTCAAAGCAGACAAAGGGCGACTGTGCTTGTACAGAACTCCCGAAAGCATTACATAATGCTGCATTTCTGTCATAATATCCGTGTAGTTTACCTGTAATCACATTATGACTTATCTCTGTATGGAGGGGTCAGCGGTAGAGTGACATTACGTTGTGCCCTTCATTTTATCCCTGATGGAGTGGTATTATCTGTGAAAGAATACAATAGAAAAGCGTTTAAAAGCCTCTAAATACAGAAATATGGAACCTTGAGAGGCCTGCAATATCGGTAAAATAAGTCATAATATTTACAGGAAATATATCATGTATCACGTATGTTTTTGGGGTTAAACATGACTTGGTGACTCAATTTATTTATGTATTTCTCTTACTTGTCCTAAAGATAGGACATCAATATTAGAAAGTGGATAACCCCTTCAACCCTTTCACTGCCAGGGGTCTCCGGATATTTTGCACCTCCTGTAGCCGGGGCAATTTTCATAGTTTTGAGATGGACAAATAAAACCTAAATTGCAACATTAAAAAATCTTGCTAACCCCCCATACCTATATATTTTCTTAAAGTAGACACCTGCAGCATTGTCAAAATGCCACACAGTACTGTATGCAAATAGGCACCTTCATGCAATTTTGATTTAAAGTGTATGTATATTAGTTGCTAAAAGTGGAAACCAAACAAAAAGTTTTATGCACCAAACCTCCTAAAAACAAGAGTTCAACATGTGCAGAGTTCATTCATATCACTGAGGTCTACACCTGCATGCACATGTCTTCAGAAAATGACCAGAATTGGAAAAAACAAAAATCTGCTTTGAAGCAGGAAATATTAAAAAAGTATCATCCTATAAGATATAAGGATTACACACTGTGAAAAGCAAGCGAACCCCTAAACCCTATATATTTCTTGAAAGTAGACAACCTGGAGATTACATCTGTCTCAGTGGGTTATCAATAGCCATGTCCACCTTCATGTAAGGGTGGGTTCACACTTGCGCCAGAACTCCGTCCGCTATGAATCCAACCTAAATGTTGGAAAAAAGGATTGGGAAAGGATAGTGAAAGGTTTAAGATGGTTTGCTTAAAAACCCTTTCACTTGAATGGGTTTTTAAAGCAATTCGCGGGTGTGCGCTTACACCCTCTGCGCTGCGAAGCTGTTTTTTTTTTCATCGGAAGCAAAGTCGGACTTTATTGATGACTTTGTGCATGTGTTGTGTAAGTGTTTGGTGCAACTTCTTTGGCACTACGACCTGGACAATGGTAAACCTCTGGGTCACAGCGCCAATAAACTTCCTGGTTATGTTCAGAGGGGTATTACATTATCCCTCTATGTGATAATCAGAGCGCAAAAGTATAGTATGCTGTGTGATTGATAGAAGAGGGGATAACATGGACAGAAGTCCCTGCTATCCCCCCCTGGGTTCACATACAGGTTATGCACAGATGATGATTAATCATCTTTGTGCAGTCTGCAGGGTGGCTCCTTCCCCCTCCTTCCTCCTACCGCAGCTCTTAAGATGCTATCTGAGGCAGGAGGGGGAGGACATTTTAGAGCCCCATATCTCAGGATTGGTTAGGGCTATGAAGATGATTTTTTTTTTGTTGCAGATTTTGCTGCAGTTTTTTGAGCCAAAGCCAGGAGTGGATTGAGCAGAAGGTAAAAGTATAAGAGCTTCCTATATATTTCCCATTCCTTTTTTAGCCATTCTTGGCTTTGGCTCAAAAAAGCGCAGCAAAATCTGCAACAAAAAAGCTGTGCGTTTCTGCAATGTGGGGCCTTAGCCTTAGGCTGGTTTCACACTAACCGAATTTTAGAGGAGAAACTCAGTCCATTTGAGCTGGATTTACTGGCCTGTACTCTTTTCGGGAAGATGGACTCCTAGTATCTATCTAGTTGTCTATGATGCTAGGAGTCCCTGTCTCTTCCCTCCATACTGTCCCATAGTGATTACAGTACAGGACAGTATGCAGCGCAGAAGCAGGAACACCTAGTATCATTGATAACTATAAAGTCCATCTCTGCACATAGTGTACACCCAGATCCACCTCACACATGGGCCAAATCTCATGTCCAAGACTGAGTTAGGCCAGGGCCCCACGTAGTGTAAACGTTTGGCTGCGGTGGAAATGTTGTGGCAGAAACCGCGCCGTTTTACAGTCCCTGCAAAGAGGATAGGATTCGCTCACACATTGCAGAAACATATCCGCAGCGGAAAAGCTGCGATTTCCAAAAACGTTACGTTTTTGGAAACCCCAGCTTGTCAATTATACCTACGGAAACACTGGCTGTTTCCCTATAGATATAATGGAAGCAGAAAGTCTGCAGAGGAAAACGCAATGCGTTTCCGTCACAGTTTTTACCGTAGTGCTTTTTCACTGCGTCCCACTACATTGGGCCTTAGCCTTAGTGTGAAACCATCTTTAGGCTCAGGCCACACACAGAAAATCTGTAGCAAATACTTTTAAAGGTCCATGGAACTTATTTTGTGATCTTCCTGAATTTCTTTATGTAATCAAAATGGTTATTCATGAATATTCATCATCCTTTCATCTTGTTCAACTTCCTTTACATGTATACATACATTCCTTAGAATATTTAAAGGATACCTGAGTTTTAGAAATAGAAATGTCCTTTAGGCCAAGGCTTCATGTAGCGAACTGCAACTAAAAACGCTGTGGAAAAAACTTCTCTTATTAAATGTATAGGGAAAACGCTTGCATTTCTGCAGGTAATATTGACATGCTGCATTTTACAATTTTTTAAAATGCAGCATTTTTTCCTACAATATGTGGCCAAAATCTCATTCACTTTGCTGGTACTGTGAAAAGAAGTATTTTTTTCGCAGCAGCGAAAAACTCGTGGAGCATTAGCCTTAGGCGACACACAGACATTTGTCACATGACAGATTCCATAGGAATTGTCATGAGTTCATGTCCATCAGCTTCCTGTGTATCCTTCTTTTACAGTCACATGTATGCTGCACGTAAAAATCAATTCAATAAATTCTTAAAGCATCCCTAAACTTTCAAACAATTTTTGATTTTTCGTCAGCATTTCAGTCAATAATAAATCTTGTAATATACTTTATTAATTAATGTTGGCACCTTTCTGTGAAATCCTGCTCAGAAATCTGTCCCTGTCCTTTTCTGTCCCTTATGTATTCCTTCCCCTCTTTCTCTATTGCCAGCTGAAATCTGAATCTCTGCTTTTTTTTTCACTGTAAGTATGGATGACGGACTCCTGTATAATTCAGGAACTTTTAGGATGGGAGTGTCACTTCAGTTATACCCCATGTATAGTGGAGAAAAAAGTATTTAGTCAGCCACTAGTTGTGCAAGTTCTCCCACTTAAAAAGATGAGGCCGGCCTGTAATTGACATCATAGGTAGACCTCAACTATGAAAGACAAAATGAGAAAACAAATCCAGAAAATCACATTGTCTGATTTTTTAAGAATTTATTTGCAAATTATGGTGGAAAATAAGTATTTGGTCACCTACAAACAAGCAAGATTTCTGGCTCTCACAGACCTATAACTTCTTCTTTAAGAGGCTCCTCTGTCCTCCACTCATTACCTGTAGAAATGGCACCTGTTTGACATTGTTATCAGTATAAAAGACACCTGTCCACAACCTCAAACAGTCACACCCCAAACTCCACTATGGTGAAGACCAAAGAGCTGTGGAAGGACACCAGAAACAAAATTGTAGACCTGCATCAGGCTGGTAAGACTGAATCTGCAATAGGCAAGCAGCTTGGTGTGAAGAAATCAAGTGTGGGAGCAATAATTAGAAAATGGAAGACATACAAGACCACTGATAATCTCCCTCGATCAGGAGCTCCACGCAAGATCTCACCCCGTGGGGTCAAAATGATCACAAGAACGGTGAGCAGAAATCCCAGAACCACACGGGGGACCTAGTGAATGACTTGCAGAAAGCTGGGACTAACGTAACAAAAGCTACCGTCAGTAACACACTACGCCGCCAGGGACTCAGATCCTGCAGTGCCAGACGTGTCCCCCTGCTTAATCCAGTACATATCCAGTCCTGAAGTTTGCTAGAGAGCATTTGGATGTTCCAGAAGAGTATTGGGAGAATGTCATATGGTCAGATGAAACCAAAGTAGAACTGTTTGGTAGAAACACAACTCGTCGTGTTTGGAGGAGAGTGAATGCTGAGTTGCATCCAAATAACACCATACCTACTGTGAAGCATGGGAGTGGCAACATCATGTTTTGGGGCTGTTTCTCTGCAAAGGGACCAGGACGACTGATCCATGAACATGAAAGAATGAATGGGGCCATGTATCGTGAGATTTTGAGTGAAAACCTCCTTCCATCAGCAAGGGCATTGAAGATGAAACGTGGCTGGGTCTTTCAGCATGACAATGATCCCAAGCACACCGCCAGGGCAATGAAGGAGTGGCTTTGTAAGAAGCATTTCAAGGTCCTGGAGTGGCCTAGCCAGTCTCCAGATCTCAACCCCATAGAAAACCTTTGGAGGGAGTTGAAAGTCTGTGTTGCCCCGCGACAGCCCCAAAACATCACTGCTGTAGAGGAGATCTGCATGGAGGAATGGGCCAACATACCAGCAACAGTGCACCTTGTGAAGACTTACAGAAAACGTTTGACCTCTATCATTGCCAACAAAGATATATAACAAAGTATTAAGATGAACTTTTGTTATTGACCAAATACTTATTTTCCACCATAATTTGCAAATAAATTCTTTAAAAATCAGACAATTTGATTTTCTGGATTTGTTTTCTCATTTTGTCTCTCATAGTTGAGGTCTACCTATGATGACAATTACAGGCTTCTCTCATCTTTTTAAGTGGGAGAACTTGCACAATTGGTGGCTGACTAAATACTTTTTTTTTCCCACTGTATCAGTGGTTGCCATATATGACACCAGAACTGCTGTTCCAGTTTTATCATGGAAAAGATATAACTATTTGAAGTGACCCAACCCCCAGCCTCAGCTTCTCTGCATTATACATAAGCCTCAAACAAGACTTAATACTTGGTAGCAAAACCCTTGTTGGCAAGCACAGCAGTCAGACTTTTTTTGTAGTTGAAGATGAGGTTTGCGCACATGTCAGGAGAAATTTTGGTCCACTCCTCTTTGCAGATCGTCTCTAAATCATTAAGATTAGACTGCTAAGGGCACAGGACTACTTCACTGCCTCAGTGGGAGAATGGATGGAGCCATGTACCGTTAAATCCTAAGTGACAACCTCCTTCCCTCCGCTAGGACATTAAAAATGGGTCGTGGCAGGACAATGACCCAAAACATACAGCCAAGGCAACAAAGGAGTGGCTCAAAAAGAAGCACATTAAGGTCATGGAGTGGCCTAGCCAATCTCCAGACCTTAATCCCATAGAAAACTATTGGAGGGAGATGAAGCTCCGAGTTGCCACGTGACAGCCTCAAAATCTTAAAGATTTAGAGTTGATCTGTAAAGAGGAATGGACCAAAATTCCTCCTGACATGTGCACAAACCTCATCTGTGCTTGCCAACAAGGGTTTTGCCACTAAGTATTAAGTCTTGTTTGCCAGAGGGATCAAATACTTATTTCTCTCTGCAAAATGCAAAAAAATTTATAAAATTTATACAATATGATTCTTTGGATTTTATTTTTGATATTCTATCTCTCACTGTTAAAATTAACCCACCCTTAAAATTAGAGACTGTTCATGTCTTTGTCAGTGGGCAAACTTACAAGGGATCAAATACTTATTTCCTTCACTGTATGCTTGTTATTTTATGAAAACACCAAAAACTGCGGCAGACTCAGGTTATGTCTGTTGTGCTCAGGTGACAGGTGTACATTTGTAAGGCCTCCTTCCAGCACACATTTTTGTAAGCATTTCTAAACACTTGTTGAAGCTGGGGTTTAGAGTCTCAAACCTGTGTATCAAGTGTATGTATGAAATGTATGACAGCTTTAGTAAAGTTTCTAGTTTCTTTAGTAAATGACGTTATATCTTACCAGGAAGATTAGTTTTTGGGTCCATTTAACCTTCCAGCATATGCCCAATGTGCCTGGTATAGCTGACGCTAGTTTCACACCTGCGTTCGGGTTTCCGTTCTTCGGGTCCGCTTGGGGACCCGAAGAACGGAAACCTAATCTGCTTAAAAAGCGCTTACCCGCAGAAATCCACGGACCCCATAGACTATAATATGACTATAAAAAGTCCTGCTTGCAGTGGATTCAGGGGAGGAAACCCCGAATGAAGATCGGGCGCATGTGTGAACCTAGCCTTAATGTGTTAAGCATGTGCAGTTCAGTATGGCATAATGACCTTGGCTTCCTTGGGCTCAAAGCTTCTGGACTCATCTCCATATATCTTTATTTACTAAAGATTGCCAGTTTGGGTGGCTGTCATGTACCCAGGTATTGGACCCTAAACCTCAGCTGCAATTTAGTGGCCCCCAAATCAGCTGACAGGTTGCCTATAAGTTCTGTGGAGAAGTAAACAAAATGCAAATGCCATTGAATACAGCAAAATCCGCTGTGTCTGAAGCCCCCCAAAAGGTAACCTTATATTTTCTAGCATTAATCCACAGTCACAGAGATTAGCGCTACTGTGTCTTAGATACTATTGGAGCGATGCAGTTTGATGGGAAATGATGACCAGCCTGTGAGGTCACCGGTCACAGCAATCCCAGCAATAGAAATATGCAGTAATATTCTTTTCGCTCATTTCACTGTCATGAATATTATTAAGACTAATGATATTTTCCCAGGCCTGCAGATATTATAACTCCCACTGGCATGTAGTGAATTTCAAGTATGAACAATACTCTGGAGACTTCCGGCAGCTGCTTCAGTAAGTAAATCTATGCTTAAATAAGAAGGGGTGCACATTGTACAGTATAATGCTGAGATGTGGCGCTGTCATTACAATCTAGGCAGGTCTGTCCGCCTCATCGTCACCACCATCTATTTATGTCCCACTATTGATTAGCATAGGGTTTTTTTTTGTTTGTTTTTTTAAATTTCCAACAAATTGTAGCTTGTCATGGCTTGTCTTATTGTGGTTGGCGTAAAATCAGACTGAACTTCATAAAACTTACAGCAGCAAATAATGAAATGGAATATATATCAGGATTTTATTTCTGTTCATAAGAGTCATGACACAACCCTGCTAGAAATGGGTGGTTTGTCAACTCGGCACTACTTGTAACATGGAGACAACTCTGAAGTCAGTCTGCTGATATCTTATTGTGATATTTTTAGCTTAGGTGTGCTCTTATACACAGTGCTGTGCATTGTACAGTACTTGGAGTTTTTCTTTGACAAGGGTAATGAGTGCCTGCCATGTATAGCAATGTGTAATATTGTTGCTTTGTACATGCAGAATCCCACAGTTTTTAATCTATGACAAGGACGGAGTACACCAATCATATAAAAAAATGTAATGTTGGTGTGCTGTACATGCATCATTCTGGGGTTTTCCATCTGTGACATGGGCTGAGTTTACTGCAAATTATGAAATAACTGTAATTTTGGGGTTTTCAGCCACCAGAGATCGCACATTTATACAGGTAAATGCCAGTATAATTGTGAGATCATGAGAGGCCACATGTGAGTGGGGTTTCATCAACATTTTGCATCTGCGTCATTCGATTGGACCCTTATTTGTTCATCTCACAGTCTTCATATGGATCAAAGTCAGAACTACTACATATACAGTACAGACCAAAAGTTTGGACACACCTTCTCATTCCAAGAGTTTTCTGTATTTTCATGACTATAAAAATTGTAGATTCACACTGAAGGCATCAGAACTATGAATTAACACATGTGGAATTATATACTTAACAAAAAAGTGTGAAACAACTGAAAATATGTCTTATATTCTAGGTTCTTCAAAGTAGCCGCCTTTTGCTTTGATTACTGCTTTGCACACTCTTGGCATTCGCTTGATGAGCTTCAAGAGGTAGTCACCTGAAATGGTTTTCACTTCATAGGTGTGCCCTGTCAGGTTTAATAAGTGGGATTTCTTGCCTTATAAATGGGGTTGGGACCATCAGTTGTGTTGTTCAGAAGTCAGGTGGATACACAGCTGATAGTCCTACTGAATGGAGTGTTAGAATTTGTATTATGGCAAGAAAAAAGCAGCTAAGTAAAGAAAAATGAGTGGCCATCATTACTTTAAGAAATGAAGGTCAGTCAGTCCGAAAAATTGGGAAAACTTTGAAAGTGTCCCCAAGTGCAGTGGCCAAAACCATCAAGCGCTACAAAGAAACTGGCTCACATGAGGACCGCCCCAGGAAAGGAAGACCAAGAGTCACCTCTGCTGCGGAGGATAAGTTCATCCGAGTCACCAGCCTCAGAAATCGCAGGTTAACAGCAGCTCAGATTAGAGATCAGGTCAATGCCACACACAGTTCTAGCAGCAGACACATCTCTACAACAACTGTTAAGAGGAGACTGTGTGCAGCAGGCCTTCATGGTAAAATAGCTGCTAGGAAACCACTGCTAAGGACAGGCAACAAGCAGAAGAGACTTGTTTGGGCTAAAGAACAGAAGGAATGGACATTAGACCTGTGGAAATCTGTGCTTTGGTCTGCTGAGTCCAAATTTGAGATCTTTGGTTCCAACCACCGTGTCTTTGTGCGACGCAGAAAAGGTGAACGAATGGACGCTACATGCCTGGTTCCCACCGTGAAGCATGGAGGAGGAGGTGTGATGGTGTGGGGGTGCTTTGCTGGTGACACTGTTGGGGATTTATTCAAAATTGTAGGAATACTGAACCAGCATGGTTACCACAGCATCTTGCAGCAGCATGCTATTCCATCCGGTTTGCATTTAGTTGGACCATCATTTATTTTTCAACAGGACAATGACCCCAAACACACCTCCAGACTGTGTAAGGGCTATTTGACCAAGAAGGAGGGTGCTACGTCAAATGACTTGGCCTCCACAGTCACCAGACCTGAACCCAATCCAGATGGTTTGGGGTGAGCTGGACCGCAGAGTGAAGGCAAAAGGGCCAACAAGTGCTAAGCATCTCTGGGAACTCCTTCAAGACTGTTGGAAGACCATTTCAGGTGACTACCTTTTGAAGCTCATCAAGAGAATGCCAAGAGTGTGCAAAGCAGTAATCAAAGGAAAAGGTGGCTACTTTGAAGAACCTAGAATATAAGACATATTTTCAGTTGTTTCACACTTTTTTGTTAAGTATATAATTCCACATGTGTTAATTCATAGTTTTGATGCCTTCAGTGTGAATCTACAATTTCTATAGTCATGTAAATACAGAAAACTCTTGGAATGAGAAGGTGTGTCCAAACTTTTGGTCTGTACTGTATTTCTGAGGGTCAGCATGTATAGTGGTTTGGTACAGCATTTTATCACATTTATACAATGATATATTTTATAGTGTAGTTCTATTTCACCGACTATCCTTGGAGAGCAGCTTAATTCACTAGGTACCTTATTGTTTATTCAGCTTTCTTCTTAAAGAGAGTCTGTCACCAGAGCCCAGCATATCAACCCAGTCGTGCAGATAGGTAGGTTAGAGTCACCTGAATCCATCAGCGTTTTCCCATGTGAATCGGTGTCTCTATTGCCAAATATCCCCATTTTTGCCAATATGCAAAGATGCTCTTTAGGGTAATGGGAGGGGCACCCCCCCCCCCCGGGGGACCACCACCCCCCCCTATTGCATTTGACAAAAACAACGATTCTTACTGAGGCCGTATCCACTAGTATAACTATTTGATTCAGGTGACCATAATCTATCTAGCTGCAGGGCTGGGTTCTGGTGACAGAAGCAGGGGTCAAGCATATATCTGTAAATGGCCAAGAGTTGTACTCTTATCTCTGTCAGCTCTATAGAGTTCCACTGCTCTGTTCCAACTCCTCATTGTGGTTAGACAGTGAGGTGAAAGAGGGGGACTTAGAATCCCTGTTCTAATGATCAGTGGGGTTCCCAACAAAGGGGCCCCCAGCAATCAGACACTATAACCTATATAATCACAGTATAACCTAAATCACAGTATAACCTAAGCTGTGGACAGGCGATGAATATATTTTGTGAGATAGTCCCAATCCAATGATAAGACAAGATGATTGCAAACCTATTTTTATATACAAGTAATAAATAACTAATATAACAAGTTTTAAGCACCAGAGATTCTAATATAATATCCACCTGTGCTCTATACACACTGTACTGAATACATGGTGTGACATAGGATGACATTGTCAGAGGGCTGGTAATGTCGAGTAATGTGCCAGTGATTATATACATGCTTATGAGCATTGCATGGCAAGTAGCAACATTAGAAGGGCTAAGGACACTGAGAGTAGAAGGGGTTAGTAAGTGCTATCTATGGTAATACCGAGCTAAGTAGCTCCCTAACTTCAAGGTATTTGGATCTTAGCTGGAAATCTGGAATAAGTTTCAGGTTAATGTATTGGGACATGCTCTTTCACAGCTGTATAGTTATCCTGTGGTTTTTATTGTTTTTTCATTATTTATTTTATATGTTTATAATCTATATTGTTTATAGAGTATTGGACAAGGTGGGTGTGACTAAAGAAAAGCTGTGGTCACATGGATGCTATGCTTGTGCTTGTCTTCTTCACTTGATAAAGGACTTGTGTGGGCAAGACATTGCAGTTTAAAAAAAAAAAAAAGTGAGATAAATAAACGTATTTTATTGAACTTTCCGCTGCCTTGGACCTTGTTTATATGTGATTGTGTCTGCGGTTTGGTGGAACACCGCACCAATAACAGCACAGTGTGAACCAGGTCATGCATGATGCCTGGCTATGTCCTGTAAATAATAAATGACATGATCATGATAACCTTTAACATGTTTTACATTTTTGCACAGAAATGAATCTAAGAATGAAAAACTTCCTTCACATTCCTTCGAAATCGACCATGAAGAAGCTGACAAGGATGAAGTAAGCTGCATGGAAATCTGAAAATGCAGAGTCCTCTTCTAGATGCTTGCTTAGAATAATGAGCTCACTTGATCGTCTTGTGATAAAACGTTGCTCTAAATACGCATTGTTCTAATGTTATATGAAGAATGTATGTTTTTGTTATGTCATTCAGGATACAACGTCCTTGTCGTCTTCTAAAGGAGGTGGCGGTGGAGGAGGAGGGTCAGGAGTTTTCAAATCTGGCTGGCTGTATAAAGGGAATTTTAATAGCACTGTGAACAATAGCATTACTGTACGGGTACGTAGACTGCATTACTATGCCTTTGTATAAGCAGAGCTGACGGCCCCCTCAGTTTGGGGATAGTTGTATATCATTACGTAGAGTGTGTGTGTTCATTGGTAGAATTGAGACTTTGTTTCCAGGCAAATCTGTAGTAGACGTCTTGTGCCATCTAAAAATTTCTTTAATTTTGCTCTTTGTTTCAGTCCTTCAAAAAACGCTTCTTCCAGTTGACTCAGCTTTCTGATAACTCGTACATTATGAATTTTTACAAAGATGAAAAGATCTCTAAGGAACCAAAAGGCTGCATATTCTTAGACTCCTGCACAGGCGTTATCCAGGTTGGTGTTAGTTGAGCTTCCATTCCCATTGCTGTGGGAATAACCTTATAACTAATGTATAAATAGGAACCTCATAAACATTATTTGGGCCTTTTGCTGGTTATAAATTGATTGAGCAATTAGCACGTTTAATCTTTTATATCGTCTCCATAGACCTTCACTTATTTTGCTGTTAATGAATAACACATCAATAAATCATATACTATTTTACAGCAGGCGGAAGTGTTCACATCTCACAGACAAGCAGTTAGTAGGTGTTTTAATATACACCTTATAACTAATTATAAGTATATGTTGTAGCTGTGGTGTATTACCTACTGTACCAGCATCAAGCTTATATATATATATATATATATATATATACAGTGGGGAAAAAAAGTATTTAGTCAGCCACCAATTGTGCAAGTTCTCCCACTAAAAAAGATGAGGCCGGACTGTAATTGTCATCATAGGTAGACCTCAACAATGAGAGACAAAATGAGAAAACATATCTGGAAAATCACATTATCTGATTTTTTAAAGAATTTATTTGCAAATTATGGTGGAAAATAAGTATTTGGTAACCTACAAACAAGCAAGATTTCTGGCTCTCACAGACCTGTAACTTCTTTAAGAGGCTCCTCTGTCCTCCACTCATTAACTGTAGTAATGGCACCTGTTTGAAATTGTTATCAATATAAAAGACACCTGTCCACAACCTCAAACAGTCACACTCCAAACTCCACTATGGTGAAGACCAAAGAGCTGTGGAAGGACACCAGAAACAAAATTGTAGACCTGCACCAGGCTGGGAAGACTGAATCTGCCATAGGCAAGCAGCTTGGTGTGAAGAAATCAACTGTGGGAGCAATAATTAGAAAATGGAAGACATACAAGACCACTGATAATCTCCCTCGATCAGGGGCTCCACGCAAGATCTCACCCCGTGGGATCAAAATGATCACAAGAACGGTGAGCAAAAATCCCAGAACCACACGGGGGGACCTAGTGAATGACCTGCAGAAAGCTGGGACTAACGTAACAAAGGCTACCGTCAGTAACACACTACACCGCCAGGGACTCAGATCCTGCAGTGCCAGACGTGTCCCCCTGCTTAAGCCAGTACATATCCGGGCCCGTCTGAAGTTTGCTAGAGAGCATTTGGATGTTCCAGAAGAGTATTGGGAGAATGTCATATGGTCAAATGAAACCAAAGTAGAACTATTTGGTAGAAACACAACTCGTCGTGTTTGGAGTGAATGCTGAGTTGCATCTAAAGAACACTATACCTACTGTGAAGCATGGGGGTGGCAACATCATGCTTTGGGGCTGTTTCTCTGCAAAGGGACCAGGACGACTGATCCGTGTACATGCTAGAATGAATGGGGCCATGTATCGTGAAATTTTGAGTGCAAACCTCCTTCCATCAGCAAGGGCATTGAAGATGAAACGCGGCTGGGTCTTTCAGCATGACAATGATCCCAAGCACACCACCAGGGCAACGAAGGAGTGGCTTCGTAAGAAGCATTTCAAGGTCCTGGAGTGGCCTAGCCAGTCTCCAGATCTCAACCCCATAGAAAACCTGTGAAGGGAGTTGAAAGACCGTGTTGCCCAGTGACAGCCCCAAAACATCACTGCTCTACAGGAGATCTGCATGGAGGAATGGGCCAACATACCAGCAACAGTGTGTGCCAGCTTGTGAAGACTTACAGAAAACGTTTGACCTTTGTCATTGCCAACAAAGGATATATAACAAAGTATTGAGATGAACTTTTGTTATTGACCAAATACTTATATTCCACCATAATTTGCAAATAAATTCTTAAAAAATCAGACAATGTGATTTTCTGGATTTGTTTTCTCATTTTGTCTCTCATAGTTGAGGTCTACCTATGAGGTCAATTACAGGCCTCGCTCATCTTTTTAAGTATATATATACAGTACAGACCAAAAGTTTGGACACACCTTCTCATTCCAAGAGTTTTCTGTATTTTTATGACTATAAAAATTGTAGATTCACACTGAAGGCATCAAAACTATGAATTAACACATGTGGAATTATATACTTAACAAAAAAGTGTGAAACAACTGAAAATATGTCTTATATTCTAGGTTCTTCAAAGTAGCCACCTTTTCCTTTGATTACTGCTTTGCACACTCTTGGCATTCTCTTGATGAGCTTCAAGAGGTAGTCACCTGAAATGGTTTTCACTTCATAGGTGTGCCCTGTCAGGTTTAATAAGTGGGATTTCTTGCCTTATAAATGGGGTTGGGACCATCAGTTGTGTTGTTCAGAAGTCAGGTGGATACACAGCTGATAGTCCTACTGAATGGAGTGTTAGAATTTGTATTATCGCAAGAAAAAAGCAGCTAAGTAAAGAAAAACGAGTGGCCATCATTACTTTAAGAAATGAAGGTCAGTCAGTCCGAAAAATTGGGAAAACTTTGAAAGTGTCCCCAAGTGCAGTGGCCAAAACCATCAAGCGCTACAAAGAAACTGGCTCACATGAGGACCGCCCCAGGAAAGGAAGACCAAGAGTTACCTCTGCTGCGGAGGATAAGTTCATCCGAGTCACCAGCCTCAGAAATCGCAGGTTAACAGCAGCTCAGATTAGAGACCAGGTCAATACCACACAGAGTTATAGCAGCAGACACATCTCTACAACAACTGTTAAGAGGAGACTGTGTGCAGCAGGCCTTCATGGTAAAATAGCTGCTAGGAAACCACTGCTAAGGACAGGCAACAAGCAGAAGAGACTTGTTTGGGCTAAAGAACAGAAAGAATGGACATTAGACCTGTGGAAATCTGTGCTTTAGTCTGATGAGTCCAAATTTGAGATCTTTGATTCCAACCACCGTGTCTTTGTGCGACGCAGAAAAGGTGAACGAATGGACTCTACATGCCTGGTTCCCACCGTGAAGCATGGAGGAGGAGGTGTGATGGTGTGGGGGTGCTTTGCTGGTGACATTGTTGGGGATTTATTCAAAATTGAAGGAATACTGAACCAGCATGGTTACCACAGCATCTTGCAGCAGCATGCTATTCCATCCGGTTTGCGTTTAGTTGGACCATCATTTATTTTTCAACAGGACAATGACCCCAAACACACCTCCAGACTGTGTAAGGACTATTTGACCAAGAAGGAGAGTGATGGGGTGCTACGCCAGATGACCTGGCTTCCAGAGTCACCAGACCTGAACCCAATCCAGATGGTTTGGGGTGAGCTGGACCGCAGAGTGAAGGCAAAAGGGCCAACAAGTGCTAAGCATCTCTGGGAACTCCTTCAAGACTGTTGGAAGACCATTTCAGGTGACTACCTCTTGAAGCTCATCAAAAGAATGCCAAGAGTGTGCAAAGCAGTAATCAAAGCAAAAGGTGGCTACTTTGAAGAACCTAGAATATAAGACATATTTTCAGTTGTTTCACACTTTTTTGTTAAGTATATAATTCCACATGTGTTAATTCATAGTTTTGATGCCTTCAGTGTGAATCTACAATTTTTATAGTCATGAAAATACAGAAAACTCTTGGAATGAGAAGGTGTGTCCAAACTTTTGGTCTGCACTGTATATATATATATATATATATATATATATATATATTATATTGGCATGCACTATGCTATGGACATACTATCAGATGTACAGTGATTTGCCATGGCTAAGACTGATATTGACATTCTTTACTGTACTTTGCTTAAAGGGATTAATGGGCCAAAAATGGGTCATCAGTATCAAACCTGGGGGAGGTCTGATACCCAGTACCCCATTCATCAGCTATTCTCAGCAACTTATACACAGAAAGTGATCAGGAAGCAGACAGTATGTAGTGGCCAGACCAGGGTATTGCAGATCAGCTCCCATTCACTTGAATGGGAGCTAAGCTGCAGTAACTCAGTTCAACCACTACACAAAGCTGTCTGCTTTCTGCTCCATTTTCTGTGTATTAGCTGCTGAAAACCAATATGATATTGAAGACCTATCCTTAGTATCCACCCTAGACATTTCAGTTGTTTTCATGTATCCATTTTACTGACCCTTCTATGCTCTTTTTGGGATCTCAGCCTCCTTTTTATTAAAGCTCAGCATGGTGTTCCCAAAAATAAAAAAGATACAGACCACATATGGAATACTGTGTACAATATTGGGCACATGTATATAGGAAAAATAAAAAGAACATGATTGTTTTTCAATTGACAATCCCTGTAATAAAAATATATCTGGGAAACCTAAGCAAAAGGAGATAAATAGAATGAATTCATGAAAATTACTAAAATATCTGGGTATTGCCAAAACAAGGTAGGGAAAGTGTATGTAAGTGTATTTAATCTTATATATATATATATATATATATATATATATATATATTAGACATTATATACAGTATTTACTTAGTAGTAGTTTTTCTCTAAAATACTGATTTCTTAGAGGTCAAAAAATGCAACCAAAGCAGATCCCTTTGTAAATGACAGCCTTCCATTACATCTATATGATGTCTAATTTGGGTATGGGTTGATTTTCCCCTTTCTGTTTGTTTCAGAATAAACAGCTTAGGAAGCATGCCTTCGAGCTGAAAATGAATGATCTGACATACTTTGTGCTGGCAGCTGAAACTGAGCAGGATATGGATGACTGGATATCTACTCTCAACAAAATCTTACAAATAAATCCTGAAGGAACTATTCCAGAGAGGAAAAGTGCAGATTTATCTGATCACAAACTCGGTACAAGCAATATTTTACTCAGTCTAATTATTTCCAGTGACAGGAATCTATGTTATACGGCTCATTTCTCAGTGTCACTTCATTTTATAGTAATTGAATTCTCCGAGCAATATGTCAATAAGAGGAAAACTGTGTAATGCAGGATCCCCAGTGGTCCTATAGATGTGCTCATTCTTTTACATCGAGCATCCAGCAAGATAGGAGAGGACTGATACAGAGAGATACTAAATAGATACTGCAGATAGAAGATAGTGGTAGATAGATAGATAGATAATATACAACATGTGAACTTAGCATCTTATCATAAAAGCTATATACACCCTTGCTAGCATTCTTGTGGTGTTCTCTTTCATCTAAATATTTGACATTCCCTACCATTCATGTCTACAGCTCTTATGCAGACTTGTGTGTCTCCAATACTACATTTATACTCCCATCTGTCCCTACTCCTTTCTAATCAGTACCAAATATATCACAGGTGTCAAACATAAGGCCCACGGGCCAAATCCTGTCCATGGCCTTGTGTTTTGTGGCACAGGGCCGCTTTAATGGTGTCGGAAGGTCCCCAGCACTCTATAGCTGGAGAGTGCTGTGGACCCTCCAGCCAAAGACAGAGTAAACAGCTATAGGGGTCACAGCTGTCGCCCTTGCAACCGGACCCCTAAGCCAGGGAGCCTGATAGGCCCACTCACTACACTAAGGTCACTAGGTCTAGTTACCTCTTCTTCTTGCAAGATATGGCTCCCGTCTTCTTCTGATGCAGTGCTCGGCTGAGCACCTCTTTTAATATCCATCCAGCCACACTGTGGCTTGTGGTGCCATAGTACAGGTGACAGGTAGTCAGGAGGACAATAGAACAGTAGCACAGCCGGGGGGGTTGCCATATCTTGCAAGAAGAAGAAGTAAGTATGAAATTAAGTATGTCATTTTATGTGGGGAGAATTATTTCCTATGGAGGTCACCACTATCTACTGTATGTGGAAAAGACTATTACTTGAGGGGGGGGATAATTAAGGCACTATTACTTATGGGTGATTGTTACCTGTGGGGGAAGGAATAATTAGGACACTATTACCTATGTGTGGATAATTAGGGCACTATTTCCTACGTGGGGGGGCTGTGGGGGGGGGGATAATTACGTCACTATTACCTATGGTAATACATTATGATTGCCTTCAACGAGCTATAAAAGTAACTACACCTAACTAGCATAGCTACATTTATACAGGCACAGAATTATGGCCCTTTGAAGACAAATATAAGGCTGATGTGGCCCTTGGCAAAAATGAGTATAACACCCTGAAATATATTATAACAGGAAGTAGAGGAGAGGTGGAAGGTAGTATGTTGGATAGACTGTAAACATAGTGTCTGAATAGGAACTAGTAGCCCAAAATGGCAGGAAGTTATTCATAAGTTGCTCATTTTTTATTTTTTCTAAGTAAAAAAATGAATGGTTATATAATGCGTCAATAGGAAGTCTTTTCCATTCCAGGCCATCTGAAGAATTACTCTTTTGTAGTCATAGAAGAAGGTATAGCCAATGGTCTTGAGAACATTGATTGCAAATCTTTGTTCCAGTCTGTTTCATCTCAGGCATAAGAATTTCTTCGATACTTAGAAAAATGACCATTAACCTTTTATACTTTTATTGCGCTATATTACAAAGTATACAGCAATGCCAAATATATATTCCAAATTTGAATGCAAAAACACAAAGGCAATTGCCACAGGCAACCACAGGAACACTTTTGTACATTGCTATGTATATGCCTGATTACAGTATTCAGTGGTGCTCTCTGGAATTCTTTTGGTTTTTAATTGTGCTAGGATTGGTAGTTGTTCACACTAGAGGTTATACCTTAGATATATGTGTATGCAATGCTCGTGGATATTTAGCAGTCCTCTTGTCAGGATCCATGCAGGGATCCTGACATAATATATGTATGTTATACTTAAGAATTGAACTTTCATGATCTTTCATGCTCTGTAGCTGCTCACACTAAGCGATATGCCTCATACATTTGTGTATGCAATCGTTTTGCCAGCATCCATGACAGCTTTTTTTGGATTTTTTTTTTTTTTACTCGGATTTATTCATGCTATTCTTAGAATTTGAGTTGTCATGACTCTCTGGAGTTGTTCACACCAGGGGATATGCCTCATATATTTGTGTATGTAGTGCTATGTGATATTCAGCAGTCCTTCTGCCAGGATTCATGCTAGAATTCCAGTGATGCATGCCAGATATGACTAAGGGGCCAGCACGCCTTGAAATGCGCAAGGGTTTTCCATGGCACCCCATGAACTTTAATTAATGGAATAAAAGTGAAGTTTTAATTGTCTGTTGCAGTGATGAACACAAGGGCTAAGGCCCCACGTTGCAGAAACGCTGCAGAAAAATGCTGCATTTTACAGTACCAGCAAAATGAATAAGATTTTGGCTAATCCCATCCACACATTGTGGGAAAAAAAAACTGCTTTTTTTTTTGTCAATGCAGCATGTAAATTTTACCTGTGTAAATGTTCGCGTTTTCCCTATAGAGTTAATAAGGGAAGAAAAACCACAGAGAAAAATGCAGCAAAAACACAATGAAAAACCATGCAGAAAAGAAGTGATGCATTTATACTGCGTTTTTTATCCGCAGTTATTTTTAGCTGCGTTCCCCAACATTGGGCCTCAGTCAAATCAAGTTTTTTAAAACACAAAACACCAAATGTCCTGCAGGTTTACTCTGGTAAACCACACGATAAATACAATACTTTTCAGATTAAGATAGAAAGCAACGAATGCCATCAAATAGACAGTGGTGACAGAATGAAACATCTCAGCTGATAAAGTGCAAGATAATGTAAAATGTACTATTAACAATTCATAATACCATTGTGTACAAAAGTTTGGACTGAAAAAGTACATGATAAAGAATAGTGTATTGTAAGCAATTCATAATACCAGAACACAGTGCTATAAAAGTACTATGCACAGAATAATACCAGATACACAGTGCTATAGAGGTACTATGCACAGAATAATACCATATAAACAGTGCTATAAAGGTACTATGCACAGAATAATACCAGATAAACAGTGCTATAAAAGTACTATGAACAGAATAATAGCAGGTACACAGTTCTATAAAAGTACTATGCACAGAATAATACCAGATACACAGTGCTACAAAGGTACAATGCACAGAATAATACCAGATACACATTGCATTGTCTCCACACCACCACCACCTGAACAGCCTCTCCCCTCACCTTCTGTCTCTATCCCTCTTCCATCATAGATTGTAAGCCCTTGTGGGCAGGGCCCTCTATCCCACTGTGCCAGTTGGTCACTGTTAGTATTGTATTTGTTTTGTATATCTTGTGTACCGTATGTAAACCCTCAAATGTAAAGTACCATGGAATTAATGGTGCTATATAAATAAACAATAATAATAATAATTGCTATAAAAGTACTATGCATAGAATAATACCAAATACACAGTGCTATAAAAGTACTATGCCAAAATAATACAAAATACACAGTGCTATAAAAGTACTATGCACAGAATAATACCAGCTACACAGTGCTATAAAGGTACTAGCCCCCACCCCCCCCCCGCACAGAATAATACCAGATACACAGTGCTATAAAAGTACTATGCACAGAATAATACCATATGCACAGTGCTATAAAGGTACTATGCACAGAATAATACCAGATACACAGTGCTACAAAGGTACTATACACAGAATAATACTAGATACACAGTGCTATAAAAGTACTATGCACAGAGTAATTCCAGATACACAGTGCTACAAAGGTACTACAGTCATGGCCAAAAGTTTTGAGAATGATACAAATATTAATTTTTACAAAGTCTACTGCTTCAGTTTTTCTAATGGCAATTTGCATATACTCCAAAATGTTATAAAGAGTGATCAGCCTAACAGCAATTACTTGCAAAGTCAATATTTGCCTAGAAAATGAACTTTATCCCCCAAAACACATTTCAACATCATTGCAGCCCTGCCTTAAAAGGACCACCTAACATCGTTTCAGTGATTGCTCCATTTACACAGGTGTGGGTGTTGATGAGGACAGGGCTGGAGATCAATCTGTCATGATTAAGTAAGAATGACACCACTGGACACTTTAAAAGGAGGCTGGTGCTTGCCATCATTGTTTCTCTTCTGTTAACCATGGTTATCTCTAAAGAAACACGTGCAGTCATGATTGCACTGCACAAAAATGGCGTAACTGGGAAGAGTATTGCAGCTAGAAAGATTGCACCTCAGTCAACAATCTATCGCATCATCAAGAACTTCAAGGAGAGAGGTTCCATTGGTGCCAAAAAGGCTCCAGGGCGCCCAAGAAAGACCAGCAAGCGGCAGGATCGTCTCTTAAAAGTGTTTCAGCTGCGGGATCGGGTTACCAGCAGTGCAGAGCTTGCTGAGGAATGGCAGCAGGCAGGTGTGAGTCCATCTGCACGCACTGTGAGGCGGAGACTTTTGGAGCAAGGCCTGTTCTCAAGGAGGGCAGCAAAGAAGCCACTTCTCTCCAGAAAAAACATCAGGGACAGACTGATATTCTGCAAACGGTACAGGGAGTGGACTGCTGAGGACTGGGGTAAAGTCATTTTCTCTGATGAATCCCCTTTTCGATTGTTTGGAACATCTGGAAAACAGCTTATTCGGAGAAGAAGAGGTGAGCGCTACCACCAGTCTTGTCTCATGCCAACTGTAAAGCATCCTGAAACCATTCATGTGTGGGGTTGCTTCTCAGCCAAGGGAATCGGCTCTCTCACAGTCTTGCCTAAAAACACAGCCATGAATAAAAAATGGTACCAGAATGTCCTCCAAGAGCAACTTCTCCCAAGCGTCCAAGAGCAGTTTGGCGCTCAACAATGCCTTTTCCAGCATGATGGAGCACCTTGCCGTAAAGCAAAGGTGATAACTAAATGGCTCAGGGAACAAAACATAGAGATTTTGGGTCCATGGCCTGGAAACTCCCCAGATCTTAATCCCATTGAGAACTTGTGGTCAATCATCAAGAGACGGGTGGACAAACAAAAACCAACAAATTCAGACAAAATTAAAGCATTGATTCTGCAAGAATGGACTGCTATCAGTCAGGATTTGGTCCAGAAGTTGAATGAGAGCATGCCAGGGAGAATTGCAGAGGTCCTGAAGAAGAAGGGTCAACACTGCAAATATTGACTTGCTGCATTAACTCATTCTAACTGTCAATATAAGCTTCTGTTACTCATAATATGAATGCAATTATATTTCTATATGTGATAAAAACATCTGACAAACACACATAAAAACCAGAGGGCAGCAGATCATGTGAAAATATAATATTTGTGTCATTCTCAAAACTTTTGGCCATGACTGTATACCATTTCAAGTTGATGAGTTTCCCATTTGTTGTATCAAACACATCAGCATGAGCATTTGTGTTTTTATTGTAATTTGTGTATTTGGCGTTGCTGGTTGCTTTTTAATATTGGAAAATACATAAGGTAAGTATTAAAGGTTAGCCGTGTCAATGATAATTGTTTTCTCTTTGGGCTTACTCAACTTGTTTTCAGTGAAATAATAGTGCTAGAATGAGCTCAATATCAGAATAAAATGTGAAGATGTATAATATATAATATTATCATACCGTTTATTAAGGTGTATTTACATCTGTGTTGGGGGTTCCTTAGGAGACTTTATTGCAGATTCCATCGATAACTTTTTGTCCAGCAAAATAATGGACACAATAATACACAGCGATACATGAAGTCCATTGGGAATTGCTGTCCGTTATATGCTGGATCCATCTCTGTCAGATTTCTGTTTTCCTGTTCCTGTAGCGGAACATAAAAATGGAAATACTTACAAGTATGTGAACACATCCTTAGACCAGTATCTTCAGATATAATGAGAATTCAGATAACCTGTAACAACATTTTTACTTCAGAGGATCCAGAAGAGGCCTTACTTAACTATGAGACTCCACAAGAAGAAGCAGATTGTGTAGACAACTCCCAGCACCCTGATCTAGCTAAGGTGAGATGAAACTGTCATTTATAGTAATTAATAAATATAGTACAGCCTGTAAAGTACATCTCCAATTATAAGTCATCTTTTCACACATGAACAGTACAAGTGAATATAAGAAACTGTTTACATATGTTTACCTATTAGTCTATGGAGATCGGAGGGGGGGGGAGAAAGAGGCTGCTGGAAAAGACATACAAATAACTGCAGCTGCTACACTCTACTATTTTGTGAGTCAGGTAGCTCTTTTAACACTACTATGTTTCAAGATAACAGTCTACCACTACACAGAATGAGGCAATAAATCAATTAAAAGCCTCCCCCCCCTCCACAGAGCTCTGTGTGTGAGGTGAATACGGTAAATGCACAACACACGTTTTGCACGCCAGTCTCAGGAAAGGCTCCAACTGGCACAAGGCGTGCCTGAAATATCGAGGCTCTAGCCTGTTTATAAATCAGGAGCACAACCATGCGCGAGAATAGAAGTCTACATGAGTCAGGAACTGGTGTAGAATTCCTGTATAACTCATGCCAGAAAACCTGATGTGAGTTATAATAGTAAATATGTTGGGCCAAGGGTCCCTGCCCCAGCCCGTTCCTTTCACATTCGCAGAAAGTGGCGAATGAAGCGCAGATGGAGAACGTGGCATGTGTTTAGCATAAGATGTGCATCATTATCAGACATCTATGCCAGAAAATTCCCTCCACAGTCTAAGTGAAAATAAGGAGGAGGGGAGCAGTCTTAAAAGTGGAGAAGGAAACATATTTCTTTAATAAGATACATTACAAAGTTTCTTATATTCACCTGTACTATTAATTTATGAAAAGTTGTACTGTAATAGTTATATACTGGACAAAAATAACTTTGTGCAGTGGTCACTGCAAAGACGTTGACAATACCTATAGCATATTCTGTATCTACCATGAAAGATTATTAAAATATTTTGAAAAGACTTCTTTATATGAAGTGAAAAAACTTATAAAAACTGCAATTTCTTCTTATATGGCCATCTATGACGAAAGAGTACACACAGTAAGCTGTTCTTTGCAGTTGACTTTTCAGTGTTGCTTTGCAGACTGGGACAGGTTCAGCAGAGTTATTTCATTATCATTAGTGGTTGTGGAATATAGTTTCAGATTACAGCTCTAATGCAGTGCTGGATACAACAGAATTGAAACTGTATACCGTAGAAAAGGCACTTCCCTAGAGACAAAACTGTTCTCTGGATCCTGGGGAAGAGCATGAACTCCATGTTTTCCTGTATTAGTTTATTGATACTATTCTGTATACAGTGGGGGAAAAAAGTATTTAGTCAGCCGGCAATTGTGCAAGTTCTCCCACTTAAAAAGATGAGACAGGCCTGTAATTGTCATCATAGGTAGACCTCAACTATGAGAGACAAAATGAGAAAACAAATCCAGAAAATCACATTGTCTGATTTTTAAAGAATTTATTTGCAAATTATGGTGGAAATAAAAAAGTTCTTCTCAATATATCCTTTGTTGGCAATGACAGAGGTCAGATGTTTTCTGTAAGTCTTCAGAACGTTGGCACACACTGCTGTTGGTATGTTGGCCCATTCCTCCATGCAGATCTCCTCTAGAGCAGTGATGTTTTGGGGCTGTCGCTGGGCAACACGGACTTTCAACTCCTCCAGATCTGGAAACTGGCTAGGCCACTTCAGGACCTTGAAATGCTTCTTACGAAGCCACTCCTTCATTGCCCTGGCGGTGTGCTTGGGATCATTGTTATGCTGAAAGACCCAGCCACGTTTCATCTTCAATGCCCTTGCTGATGGAAGGAGATTTGCACTCAAAATCTCACAATGCATGGCCTCATTCATTCTTTCATGTACATGGATCAGTCGTCCTGGTCCCTTTGCAGAGAAACAGCCCTAAAGCATGATGTTGCCACCCCCATGCTTCACAGTAGGTATGGTGTTCTTTGGATGCAACTCAGCATTCACTCTCCTCCAAACACGACAGTTGTGTTTCTACCAAACAGTTCTACTTTGGTTTCATATGACCATATAACATTCTCCCAATACTCTTCTGGAACATCCAAATGTTCTCTAGCAAACTTCAGACGGGCCCAGATATGTACTGGCTTAAGCAGGGGGACACCTCTGGCACTGCAGGATCTGAGTCCCTGGCGGTGTAGTGTGCTACTGACGGTAGCCTTTGTTACGTTAGTCCCAGCTTTCTGCAAGTCATTCACTAGGTCCCTCCGTGTGGTTCTGGGATTTTTGCTCACCGTTCTTGTCATCATTTTGACCCCACGGGGTGAGATCTTGCGTGGAGCCCCTGATTGAGGGAGATTATCAGTGGTCTTGTATGTCTTCCATTTTCTAATTATTGCTCCCACAGTTGATTTCTTCACACCAAGCTGCTTGCCTATGGCAGATTCAGGCTTCCCAGCCTGGTGCAGGTCTACAATTTTGTTTCTGGTGTCCTTCCACAGCTCTTTGGTCTTCACCATAATGGAGTTTGGAGTGTGACTGTTTGAGGATGTGGACAGGTGTCTTTTATACTGATAACAATGTCAAACAGGAGCCATTACTACAGGTAATGAGTGGAGGACAGAGGAGCCTCTTGAAGAAGTTATAGGTCTGTGAGAGCCAGAAATCTTGCTTGTTTGTAGGTGACCAAATACTTATTTTCCACCATAATTTGCAAATAAATTCTTAAAAAATCAGACAATGTGATTTTCTAGATATGTTTTCTCATTTTCTCTCTCATAGTTGAGGTCTACCTATGATGTCAATTACAGGCCGGCCTCATCTTTTTAAGTGGGAGAACTTGCACAATTGTTGGCTGACTAAATACTTTTTTTCCCGACTAACTCCCATTTACTGCAACTGCCATAATGCACACACACCCTGCATGCACACCCTCTCTGTACAGATAGTGAAAGAAGAAGGGTTGTGCCTCCAATATAGCAGTTACCAGGGAATTTTTAAATATAAAAATAGCTATTACAAAAAAAAAAAGAAACTCCTTTTTGTATAAATTTACAAAACTGAAACTCTGCACCTGTGTGCACCTATGTGGCATGAATAAAACTTTTTTCTGCTTCCCGATTGGTTCCTTTATTGCTGAGATAGTAACTTTTTTCCTGATATGCTAATGAGTTGTTTGGTGCAAGGAGGGTGTGACCCTTGCTCTCATTGCAACAAAGGGCTATGTTTTGAAGATCCCAACCCTTCCTGCTATGGCCAGCACATTCACTGCCTGGCCCTGTCATTCTTAGCAGGAAGGTAACTCCCTCATTGCACCAAACAGTTTTTTAGTGTACCAAGAACAAAGCTAATATCTCAGCAACAGAGGCACCAGTTTGGAAGCAGAAAAGAGCGTTTTATTCAAGTAAACCCCAGCTATCTGGTTGTGCTTATAGTTTAATTTTTTAGTGACAAACTCCATTAGACTTATGAAAGCCAAAGGTTTTTAAAGGTTGCATTGAATTTTCTGTTGTTTTATATAGTACCTTTCAGAGACGGATGAATCTATAAGAACTACCAGGAACTTGGATCGGCACAATCTGTTTTCCTTAGACGCTGATCTGTGTGTAAGTAACTGAACCACATGTACAGTAATCTTATCAGTAGTTTTAATCGACATATATGTTTTCAACTATATAGCAGTTTCAAATTTTAGTTTTAGATATGTATTTACACATTACTAGGCAGTAATTCCTTTCTTTTACGTTAGTGATACTTCATGGTCTAAAAAAATCACATTCACAATGGAAGTCGAATATAGAGCCATCTACTTACAAGTGACACAAGTCTGGAGAGACTGAATCTATTGTCTTCCTAGCTAATCTCTTTGTGTATTTTTAGGTAACAAAGCTGCAGCATTCAGCAAGTGACTCTGTGATCAAACCATTCGAGGAAAAGACAACTAAGAGGATTATGATATCTTGTAAATCTCTAAGTCTGAATCTTCAAGCCTGCATCAGAGAGAACGAGAGTGAACCAGTAACCAATGTATGTGAGAGGATTCTTCTTTACTTGTAGAAAAATGGTATAGCATCACTATTCTATAGACATGATGGAATATATTAAATGCTATTACTAAAATCAGTGTTCTCTCTATATTAAACGGGTTCTCCAATCTTTAAAAAGGATGTGCAGATGGTTTAAATTTAGCATGACTTATCACTTACGAATGTATTGTCTATAGCTGAAATGCATCTATAACCCACTTTGCAATGCAGGGGTATGACAATAGGGGCAACATCTGTGAGATGGTAGATGGATCATGTAACTGTAGTCCTTTAAATTGTTATTCCTGCCCCACTGCAAGCACTGGCAGCATCAAAACAAAGGTGCAGCACAGATACAGAAAAATTACGGCTATCCCTTGGTTGTATCATTGTGTGGGCATGAAGAAACTTAAGGAGTACTTTGCTTCAATTTTAGAAGCTTAGAAAACTTCTTTAGGTTAAGGCCCCAAATGGTGTTCCGCAGCAAAAAAGCGCTGTGGGAAAAAACGCAGCGGGAAAACATCACCGTTCTTCCCGGAGCGCTTTAGACAGAAAGTTCGGAGAGGTTTCCTAAGACTGGGTACCCACATGGTGGAAACGCCGTGATTCTCCGGCGGCGTCTAGCGAATCCCATGCCCACTTTGCGTTAAAAACCTCGCTGTGGTTTTAGAAATCGCAGCATGTCAATTATACCTACGGAAACGCCAGTAGTTTCCCCAAAGGTATAATTGAAACAGAAAGTCCGCAGAGGAAACCTCTGCGAACTTTCTGTCTAAAACTCTGTGAGAAGAACCACGATGAGTTCCCGCCGCAGTTTTTCCTGCAGCGCTTTTTTGCTGCGAGACGCCACGTGGGGCCTTATCCTTATGGTGTATTTAAACTCACAGGTTTGTTTCAGAAAATTTAGACTGAAAATCTATTACGATGCATGTGAATCTGGTAGTTTCTGTAGCATTTGCAAGGTGGGTTCAGATAAATTGGACAGTCCTAGAAATTTCTGCTTCAAAACTATCACGTGTTACTATAGCCTAAAAAGGTCAACAAGCCCTAAAGCAAGTCCAGAATGTGGACATTTTAACTCTGACTAAAATGCTTTCATGTTTTGTTCTCTGTTCAAATGAATCTTAGTTCTACAAGTGATGAAATCAGATAACTGTTTTAGGCCGGGTCCCTACGTTGCATAAACGCGGTGTTTTACAGTCCCTGCAAAGCGAATCGCTTCCACACATTGCAGAAAAATACCCTCAGTGGAATTGCTGGGACTTCCAAAACTGTCACATTTTTAGAAATTGCTGCATATCAATTATACCTACGGAAACGCTGGTGGTTTCCCTATAGGTATAATGGAAACAGAAAGTCTGCAGAGGAAAACTCTGTGGACTTTCTATGAAAAGCAATGCGGGAAAAACTGTGTTGCGCTTCCACTGCGTTTTTTCCTGCAATGCTTTTTCACTGTGTCCCACTACGTGGAATCTTAGTCTTAAGGCTCTGGTCATATTTGTTTTTGGCCAAAATGTATCCAAATGTATACAGTAATGTCTCCATATATTTCAAGTGTAATGTTCAAATCCATCAGGAAACCTCAGGTGGGATGAGTTTGTTTTGCCAAGGGAAAAAGATTCTTTGGATTCCGTGTAATAGAATAAAGTTATAGAATAAAACACTGGACTATCAACAATAGCTTAACATTTTAATTAAGAAGAGTATAAGAAGATATCAAAAAGGTCTTACAACAAGGAAAAGTATAAAAGATATTAGAATGTAATTAAATCAACACTTACAACACTTAAAAGTATATCAGAAGGTATATCAAGGTTAATCAACCTGTGATATAATCAAAACCTGCCATAAAGCAAGGTATAATCAACACTAACAATAAAGCAAGGTATAGCAAGATAATCAAAGTTGTGATATAATCAACACTTACAACACTGCCAAGCTTCATTGATGAACTCCGATAAAGGTAGCTTCAGGAAATACCACCAAGCCGTTGTGACAGGACTCTCATCATGCAGCATCAGGCGTCCTCAATAATCTGCAGTCAAGGTTGCAACATCGGCTGGGGGATATCATCCGTCTTTTATACCCTTTATGTGCGTCATAGAGTGGGCGGTTACAGAGGTGTATACACCTCTGTAAAGCTTTACTCGTCTTCAAGCTCACATTCCTGTGAAAGGGGCCAATTTTCACTGGAATATGTCTTGTGACACGCACGCTTCATACAGGGTTAAACTTTAAGCTGGTTTTTATGGACATGTAAACATCAAGTTAAACAGAGTTGAACCTTTGAGCTGATTTTTATGTCTTATGTAGACATTAGCTCATACAGCGTTAAACCTTTGAGCTGGTTTTTATGGACATGTAAACATCAAGTCAAACAGAGTTGAACCTTTGAGCTGATTTTTATGTCTTATGTAGACATTAGCTCATACAGAGTTGAACCTAAGCTGGCTGGATGTCCATGTAAACATTACAGAATTGAACTCTGATCTAATCTAGACATTATCTCATACAGAGTTGAAATTAAGGTTACTATGAGCTGGCTTCTATATCCATCTTGTCAGCCATTTTATCAAGGGCAGCTATTTTGGTTTTTTGCATTACAGAGTTTCAGCAGCAGCAACTTTTATGTGATCAAAACACTTGTTACCCCAATCAAGTGGACATAAGCGAACCATACACTTGTCCGCCGACAGCTATTCCTGCTAACTCCACTATAAATATGTAAGCTCAGTTCAGCCAAGCATTCATGTTGTTAATGGGAAGCTAGACCAACCCCTCTGGCAGTGACTTATTTTACGTGGAAACAACGGATGGGGCACGTTGACACCCAACATGCCAAACCTTCTTTCCCCCAGCATCTGCCATTGTGGGAGAGTCATGAGACCCCATACACACTGGAAAATTCAAAGGATTTGGCAAATTTTGACTAAGGTGTAAGGCCAGCTTTATAATTGTGTAACCTTTATAACTATGCTACAATAGATATCTAATCATATCCTAGCTTAGCAAGATTATTTTTCTCTGTTTCTATATATATTCTGTTTCTTTTGGGGTCCTGTTAACTATTTTGCTGTTTGCCCATGTCCACAGATTGAACCCTTCTTTATAAGTGTAGCTCTCTATGACATCAAAGAAGGGAGGAAGATATCAGCAGATTTCCATGTAGACCTAAACCAAGACATTGTGAGACAAATGATTTCCACTTCCACAGGACCTGTGGGAAATGGTACAACATCGCAATCTGTCAGTCCTGCCAAAGTAGTGGAAGAGCCCGAAGTCCGTGGTTTCCCTGAAAAATGGATGCAGTATCCTAAGCAGGTAGAGGAGAATTTTGCAGATCTTTTACCAATGAATACATTATTTTTATCTTCCATAACAAAAAATTCAGCTCTGAAATTCTGATAAATTAAATATCTTTAAACTTATAATACAAATACTTCCCACTTCTGTATGACATGATGGGATCAAAAACAAGTGAATGGGGCTGCAGTGGTGCGACCCCTTCATTGTTACTTACCTGGTCTCGTGGAATGCTTTTGATCCACTACGCCCCCAATCTCACAGGTAATAAATGACATATGCTATGGGAACCTGTTTTCCTATTTTCAGCCAGCCCCCATAGCACAGGTAAATTATTAGCTGTGAGATCGGGGGAGTGGGACCAGATAAATAAATAAATAAATACTCCCTGGACAACCTCTTTAAGACTGCAAAATTGCTTTCTTTTAATATGAGATGCAAAAAATACAAAACAGATTGGCTGCAAATTTGCCTTTAAAGAGGACTTTACATCACTTCCACCAATTCAAGATCTTAAGAGCTGTTAAAAGGTGGCGCTCAACTGATTCCAGCACAGGAATCAATTTTCTCTCCACCATTCCCGAGCAACAAGCGCAGTTATTTCTGGTGCCTGATGTGCTATTTAAGCTCTGTAATGTCAGAAGGGCGGGGTCAGGCAGGGGGTGGGATTCAGAGCTCCAATCAGAGGCAGCCATTATCAGAGCTCAGAATTACAGCTCTTGTCTGCTCCTGCTTGACACCACCCTCCTGACAGTATAGAGCCTAAATAGCATATCAGGCACCAAAACTAATAGCTTTGATTGCTCAGGAATGGTGGGGGCTACAGAAAAAAATTGCAACTGTGCCTGAATCAGCAGAGCAGCACCTACCCGTGTTTCTCCGAAAATAAGCCCTAGCATGAGTTTTGAGGATTTTTGGAGTATGCTTGAAATATAAGTTTTACTCCGAAAATAAGCCCTAGCTGCCGTTCATTAAAAAAAAAAGTGTCCAGACAGCTATACATGTAAAAAAGTAAATAGAATACAGCTGAACAGATACAGTAAAGCCTTCATCAAGGAAAGCAGACACCCCCCAAAAGAAAGCAGACACTCCCAAAAGAGTTGCACCCCCAAGAGAATCGCACATTGACTTTAAGGGAGCTATCTGCACAAGATGTCACTAGTGAGAGAGTTCTCCACAACAATAAGGGTTGACTACTGGTAGTGCTGGTTTTTCACACACAGATCAGGTAGTGCCGCTGGCATGACTACATTGTGGCTGCCTCCGGTCACCAGGGGGAGCCATCTGCTACACTTGGCTGCAGTGGAACACTGCTACAATGGCAAGGGGCCTGAGACAGGAGTGACACAGATCTGTGTGTGAGAGCCCATCCACCGTTAGCACTTGCTAACTCTAAATTGTTTTGGGTGTAAGGGGGTCTGGTGAGTGGATTGTTGTTTAATGGAAAAAAATAAGACATCCCCTGAAAATAAGCCCTAACCCATCTTTCGGAGCAAAAAATAATATAAGACCCTGTGTTATTTTTGGAGAAACACGGTATTAAATTATGTAAAGAACTGGAATTGTTGAAGGTGGTGAAAGTTTCTCTTTAACAGTTTTTTTTTTTTTTACCTAGGACATCAATATCTGGTTAGTGGAGCTTGGATATTGCAGCCCTGCTCCTAAGCACTTCAGTACTAGTGAGTACACTTCTGAAGTACTGAGGCATTGCTGCTATACAGCAGACAGAGCCTTCTGCTTCTGGCACTTTGCCCTGTATAGCTGCTGACACTTGGAGGCAGCCCGAACAACTGATTGTTGCAGGGTTCAGGTGTCAGGCCCCACTGGTCAGATACTGATGACCTATCATGACGATAGTATAGCATAGAATTGCCTGGGGGAAAAATCATGTCCCATACAATTTTTTTTTAATACCATTTCCTATTAGTGATTGACATAGGTTCTACAATGCCATTATATACTTACATTCTCATATATCATGCCTCTGTATTTTTCATAGGCCATTTTCTCTGTGACCAATCCACATAATGAGGTTGTTTTACTTGCAAGAATAGAAAAAGTTCTTATGGGAAATATTGCCAGCAGTGCTGAACCATATGTGAAGAATTCTGATTCTAGCAAGGTACAGTGTACGCAGTTAGAATATTGTGTATAAAGCTATTCTGTAATTTTGTTCCTCTGTGTATGTATATATATATATATATATATATATATATATATATAAGGCTGTGTCTCATTGTGGGTTGATAGCTGACTGTCATCCAGACTATTATAAATAGTCATTTGAGGACAATAGATGGTATGTTGAGTAAAGCAGAATATATTGTCTTTGGGCACACTCCACTCTGTAGAAAAAACATCTCGGACTCTTGGGGGTAATATCTTTCGGAAATAACTTACAGCAGCTGCCTGTGAGCAAAAAATGCATTAGCAGGTCATGGAGTAAAGGCTTTTGAGTTCTTTCCATGTACAAAAACTCCTCAAGCTATATTTGACCCAGTAAAAATATTTGCTGTTTTTACAATGTATCCTCTTGGTGTTGACATAAACTAGATATGTTTTAGGCGAATTCACAAATATTGTATGATTTACACATGTTGTGTACGTATTTTGTTTCTTTAGACAGCACAAAAACTGTTGAAGTCAGCAAAGCAGTTTTGTAGCAGGTTGGGGAAATATCGGATGCCATTTGCATGGGCAGTCAGGTAATTATTAACTCCTTAATGACACACCCTATTTGGCCTTCAGGATGCAACCATTTCTTTTTTTTCATCACCACCTTCCAAGAGCCATAACATTTTTGGCACTGTTTTTAGTCACGTATAATGTATTGAAAATCATTTTTAAAATTGTTAGAGGGTTGACAGCTGTATAATACAGCACTCACCATTATTATGATATACTATTATGTTAGTATACAGTAACTGTATAGTAGTGATGAGAAATCTAGTTCACTTTGGAGATTATTTATGATCTAGGTCATTCAAAAGATTAGTTCACTTAGTACATTATTTCTCTGGCTCTGGGATAGTAGATCTAGCCTATAACACAAAGTCACTACTAGTTCCTTGAATATGTTATAGTTCTGTTACTATGATCCGATATATAATATTTCAGATTATTATTAATGTTTTAAAAGGACAATCAAATATACACACACAAAAACTAACTGCATCATGGTTAGTTAATAGTGTTTTAATTGTCAACCCTAAAAGCTGGAATTAATATCTAGCAGTTTGGTGACAGACAGTATAGTAAACCATGGTATTTTATTAAAGGGTTTTTCTGGGCAAAAAATGTTTTTTTTAAAAAAGGTCTGTTATTGTTAACGGGTTAATAAATGCACCCATATACCTTTAGCAGTGTTTTGAGTGATTTCTGGGTGTCTCTGGGAGCTCCTTGTATCGTCTGCATTTGTTTACATGGTTCAGCTTCCTGCTATGTAACTTCCGCTAGCTACCTCTCACCTCACTCCCCCCTTCCTCTCTCCCTCCCTCCTCTCTCCCTACCTCCCATACACCCCCTCCCTGTCTCTAGCTATCCCGCTCACAACTACTAGCCCTTCCCTACCTACTCAGCTCAGCCCTCGACCCCATTATATACTTATCTCTCTTCCTCCTGCGGGACGGCCCATCCTTCTTTTATGACTGCCCTGCGTGCTATAGACCCAGTGCTGCTCTATAGACGACGATCCACCTCTACTGCGCAGATCTGTGATGCTGCTCCCACACCTGTGCAGTAGAGGTGGATTATCGGCTGCACAGAGCAGCGCTGGGTCTATAGCACGCAGGGCAGTCAGAAAACAGGGAGGAGCCATCGTGCAGGAAGAAGCCTGGAAGGAAGAAGATAGGTAAGTATGATGGAGTGGATGGGGGGAGTAGTAGTGACGTTCCTGGGGTGGTAAAATGACCGCCCCACGGATATGGGTAAATATACATTTTTGGTAAATTATGTTATTTAGAAAGTAGGAGGGTGTTTAGATTAGTGTAGGGATTTCAATTTATCCTGGACAACCCCTTTAAGAACAAGGAGAATACCTATAGCAGTCCTGAGGAGACTGATAGGGAGTAAATCATGTGATCAGATGCATATGGCTGAAAACAACAGCGCCACTTTATGCTTCTCAGGACATTTGACACCTCCATTAACTCCAGTTCTATGCATCCTTTAATAGGCACTGATCCACTTATTCTGGATTAGTTGGAATTTTTTTTTCTAGACCACACCATTCCTGAAAATCAGTGCAGTTATTTTTAGTGTTTGATATGCTTATTAGGTTCTGTACTGTCAAATGGGTGGAGTCAGGGCAAGGGGTTGTGATTTTCAGCTTTGCAGGCTCTGCCTCTGATTGGACAGTGTCCAAGCTCAGAATGCAGCCCCAGTACATAGTCTAATTATCATATCAGGGACAAAAACAGCACTAACTGCTCAGGAATGAAGGTGGCTACAGAAAAGTGCAGCTGCAGCTATTCAATGATGGAGAGTACTGGAGTTGGTGGCTGTGGTGAAAGGTCCTCTTTAAAGTGAAGTCATAGCTCTATTAAACAGGATACCTTTTAGTAAAATTCAGTAACATTCATTCCTTAAAGTGCTAGTCCAGATTGAAACTATATAAAGTTGTTAATGGGTTTCCTACTTTACCTGCTGGAATGTCTTGATAATATAGCATTGACTGGAAGGAATGTTAAATTCCTTGTGAATGTTAATGTTAATTATCAGCAAATATTTTGTTTCTGAATTTTGCAAATTTTTGTTATGCTATATCACTATCTATTGGACACCTTCATATAATGGACTTCTACATCTCCCCAGGTGGAAAAGAGATCAGGGAGGGGGTGGGTGAAGGGTTAGGAGCTGTTTTTTTTTTTTAATTAAAAATACTGTTTGAAAATTCTTAATAAGAAGCATCTACTATAAAAAGAAAAGATTTGTTGTTTATACCGTACAGGTCTACAATGAACAATTGTCCTGTAACCACAGACACCCATCCTGTCATAGTCATGCTACATGTGTCAGGAAGCTTTTTGTAGAAGGATTATTTAGAAAAATTCATATCAAATATGACTAAATAGCATCTTTATTGTCCTATATTAACATTTAGAACTGTTTTGTGATATTCCACCATGATGTTATTATTGCAGGCCGGTATTTAAAGACAACAGTGGAAACATTGATCGTGAATCCAGGTTTTCCCCTCTGTTCAGACAAGAAAGCAACAAGATCTCCACCGAAGACCTCATTAAACTGGTGTCTGAATACAGAAGGTTGGTTAATGTTATCTGTCTCTCATGAATATACTGCATGGGCTAGTATTTATCATTGTAGGCATGTGGGGGAGCTTTTATACATTTTCAGTGATGGCATGTAACTAGTGGAAGAGTGAAGAAATCAGGCGATACCTTTTAGAGGCTAACTGAGTATAGCATGTAACTAGGTCAGAGACTCTGAACTCATGAATATTGGTAACAACTGGTTAACGGCCTCAAAATGATTATATTATTAGATAAGAAAGAACAGCTCTGTAGCCTATTTTTCATCAGATTCCAGGAAATCATTCCATACAGAAACTGAACTTAACAAGGTCTATAACGTGTTCATAGATAATATAGTCATCAGGGTCTGTAGGGTGTAAGCTAATACCTGAGCTTCCTCATTGTAATGGAAGTACTGATGTTTATCTGATGAATTATAAAGCTATGGACACTTAGTAGATTTCATACATGTAAATTGAGCTTTTTCTTTCTAAAGACCCCCACACACATACAAGTAGTCAGTGGAACCGTCCATCTTTCCTATATTCTCAAGGGAGATAGGCCACCACCCTATACGCATTGAGAACACATGCAAGCTTGGCAGAACCAGGCATACACATGTAAGAGTGGTTGGGAGGAATAAATGTTGGCAAGTAATGATGTATGGCCACATTAAAGGGGTTGGCCCCATATCGACCCAAAGCGTAGATTGGTAGGGATCTGACTGCTGGGGCCAGCACAGTCTCCAAAAAAGTTCCTGTAGATATCTGCTTGAATAGAGAAATGGACACAATGTCTGTTGAGCTTCATTCAGGACTATGGGACTGCTGGAGAATGCAAAGAGCTATAAAGAAGAAAACTACAGGATCCTTCTGGACAATTTTGAGATCAGTGAGGGTCCTAGTGATAAAGTCCACCGATCTGACATTTATCTCCTATCCTGTACATAGGGTATGAGTATCAATTGTGATACAAGTCCTTTAACCAAATACTATCAGTGATTGTTATACTGTAGATAGTCCAGTCTCTCTTATCTGTATGCCATGTGGTTATATGTAATGTAAGGACTGCTAGCCCCATAGTACATATCACTGATGTTCAAGATGTTTCTATTTAGGCTTTTTGGGCCTCCTGAATGTGTTCACCATTATATCTTCAGTGCTGATACAGTGTCACCTGAAACATTCCATATCTCACATTGTGTCATGTGCTATCACTTTTGTGCACCACTATGGGACACCCCACTTTTGAAGGAACAGATTTACATAAAGAAGCTACTCACTTAGATGTGAGCTTTTTATGGAATGGGCTTATATTTATAAGGGGAGTTTTGCATTTAACTAATAATTCTATATAAGATGTTGAGGCAGTGTTGGACTGTGTACATAAATCTGTATATATTCTTAAATATAGAGCAAATGTACAAGAGATCTTTTGGATCCATAGAACAACTGTATTTACATGTAACTTTATGTCCTGTCTATTTGCTTTATAAACAGGGCAGAGAAGATTAGCAAAATACAGATCATCCCTGGTAACCTGGATATATCGGTAGATGCTGTACCCATGGATCAGTCAAGTAAGATTTATTTCTGCTATTTCCAATGTATTGTAAAGTGGTATGCAGGTAGCCTTGCAAGACTGAATAGTTTGGTGAAATATATATAATGTTTTTTTGTGCAGTATGTGATCCTTTTGTTATGTGCTCACTAGGGATAGATCAACCACACCTAACCACAGATAAAAGTTCCTTATGTATGTGCACTGACCAGAAGCATTTTCTGTCGCCTGTCATTTGCTAATACTAAATACAGTTCCCTGCAGTCCTCACTGTTGCCTTGCATCTAATGCAGCCACCCACAAATAATAGAATAGATGCAGCATACAATGTGCACTCCTGCACAACAGCCATTATTGCGTGAGGATTACACTAGTTCTTCTATACCGGATATATGGAGAAACTGACAGTAAAGATGCCGTCATATTCTGCAGAGATTGGGTGATTGTCATTCTTATCTTCAGTCAGTTCACAGTCCAATGTCCCCATGTTCACAGTGTATGCAGATGAAAAGACACTGGCAAATTACCTGGTGTCTACTTTGAACGTAGTCATATGTTCCATTGCCTCAAAAAGAGTGTCCTTAAGGCTTCCATTGGGGCAAGTAAATATTTTTTATCTTTCTTTTTTTTTTTACTGTATAGGACACTGTAGCAGTCTGTGCTTTCCTATATAATGAACAACCAAAAAAAAAACACACAGTATATAATTTTTTATTTGCATTGTGGCCAATGTCCAGTGTCTGCCAATGTATGGCTGTATAGTGCCATTATCTTTGGCTGTATAGTGGCATTTGTTGGACATAAACTTCAGGAAATGCTCCACTTGTATACTTCTGAGGTATAGAACAAATATGGCATCAACATAGTCTTCCTGACTCAAACACGCAGCAGTTTCCTGAGAAGCCAAGCAACCTAGAGCATCAGTATGTTTTTAGAGTGCAGGAGGAAACATTAGCATTAGAACATAGGGAGAATATACAGACTACATGCAGATGTCGCATATGTTTGCCTAATCTTAATCACATGGGTCCAGATTACATTTACAGTACAGCAAAAATTTTAGTAGGTGTGGGAAAAAAGCTGGAAGGTATGAATGCTTTCATAAAAAGAAGTGTTAATAGTTTATTTTTGTCAGTTAGCAAAATGCAAAGTGACCAAAGAAAAGACAAAACTAAATCACATCAATATCTGGTGTGACCGCCCTTTGGAGGAGGAATCCTGAAACTGATGATATGGCTGCCACAGAGCCCTGATCTCAACATCACCCAGTCTGTCTGGCATTGCAATATCAGATAGAAGGATTTGAGCAAATTTACATTCACAGAAGATCTGTGCTTAGTTCATTCCTGCCGAGGTCCTTTAAAAACTGTCTGCAAGTGAATCTAGAAGAATTGATAGAAATGAGGTCACACCATATATTGATGGGATTTAGATTTCCCTTATGTTCATTCACTTCATTTTGTTAATTGTTAAATTGTCATTTGTTAAACTATTAACAGTTCTATTTTTTCTAGCATTCTTATTTTGTAGCTTTTTTTTCACACTTGTCTAAAACTTCAAAAATACACATAAAAAAACATAAGAAATTTCCAGCATGGTTTTTCTTCCATATACAACTTTATTCACGTTTTCTATTGTTTCTTCTTCTCCTAGCATTTGTATTGTCTTTTTTGTAAGCGGACAGCACTGTGATGGCCTCCCCCAGTTGGACTTTTTCATTTGTAGTTCTTCCCGCCATCACTCTCTGTTTATGCTTGCCTCTTCCCTATTGCTACGTTGTCTGTTTTTGCTCTCATTACTATGGGCAATCGCCCTCTGCCCTAGCCATTTCTTTGCTACTTATATTTGATATGGTGGCCTGTGTGCCCCCTATTGCCTTACTTGTTGTTTTCGTTTGGATTCTTGTTGCTCTTATTTGAAAAAGCCTCAATAAAATCTGATTAAACATAAAACTTTATTCACACAGTTAAAATTCCACCAGTATGGAAACAATGCTTATGCATTTCAGCAGTATGCCTTAGTCATAGCAAGCTGCACACTGCCAAAATGTAAGCAGGAGTGTTTTGTTTCCATGCTGGTGGAATTTTAACCGTGTGAATAAAGGCAAACTTTTATATCGGAGAAAAACCGTGCTGTAAAATGTTTATGTTTTTTTGATGTGGGTTTCAACCTTTGGGAGGATGCTCTGACTTTTACGTGCATGGAGGGAGATATGAAGACATTCAGTGGTAAGCTGGCTCCTGCTATTGTATATGTCTAAATCTTTAGCTCAATACTGTGTGAAATAACAGATGTTTTGGCAGTGTATTCACTATTCTGTTAGTGTAGAAATTCAATAGTCATCATCTTGTTCCTTCATGTTTATTCTGAAGACACTGGTAGACTGGCCCGTGAGTTGGGCTGTAAAACTGAACTCTAGATCGCACTTCTTGACCCCAAATTTATTAACTATTGTATTTAGTTTGTATATCACAGACTGTAAAATGAAGTAATGTGGGTATCTTTTATTCTGGTTTCTCTTGTGCAGACTGCCTTACCTCATCCCTAATACCAATAAAGCCATTTGTTGAAGTTGAGAAATATCCACCCACTGTTGAAGTAGAAGAATTTGTTCAGGCGTCAACCAAATACTCTCAGCCTTACAGGACTTATAAAAACCAAATGTATATTTATCCAAAACACCTTAAGTATGACAGCCAAAAATGCTTTAACAAGGTAAGAGACATAGACAGAAGTCTAGTAGTACTTTTCATTACATTCTGTTCATCCTGTTGTGTGTCATTAAAGGGTGTCTCCACCTTTGAGCAATTATTTCAGTATTTTACAATTCATAAAATAATCTATATAAAGTGTTCATTTTGTATGCACAGCCGGTATTATTCTCCAGAGCAGAATTATAGAGTTCTGCTGGCTTTAGAGCTGAAATCTCACAGCATTCCTTGTTGGATGAATGTTTTCACAAGGCTTTCTTTAAGTGTATGTATTCTGGAAAGGTTATCAAATATGGGAGGAACTAGTTTTCTCACTGCATTAGAGGTGGTTAGCAAAAGGCAGAAGGGATCGTGGCTTAGCAGGAAAAGGATATGGCTTACTATAAAGGGCCTGATGTGAGATACAAAAAAGTAAGACAACAAATAAGTGGTATAAACTGTTCTCCAAATGTATCACCCGGCATCAGTCATTGTGATACAATTGTATTTTATGTACCAATTACACATATACACATAAGTGCCTGTACAATATTAAAGGAATGCAGGGAATTATGTCTGTGCAAAAGCGAACAGTATACCTAATATAGTAGCAAACTAACAATAATGTGGCATCAAGCAAAACAGAGAATAATAAGAACCAGTGATGATAATATCCATAAAACCAAAAGAGGGAGGCTACGTGAGCTCTGACCCTGACGTACTGTGGGATGATGTACCCCATACATATCTCTGCCTCCAAATAAATGTCATTGTTTGTATAATAAACAGTTATACAACTTCCCAAAATATTTTTAGTTTCAATTCCTTGCAGTTTTCTAGATCTCTGCTTGCTGTCATTCATTGTTTACTTCCAGTGGAATAAAATCAGTCCATGACATACAGCCCCCGGTCATGTGATTTATAGTCCATGGTCATGTGATTTAGAGTCCATGGTCATATCATGGACACACACAGCTCTTCACAAGACGTCTGATTACTGTGCAACTGTGTGTCCATCTCATGACCATAAATTGATGTTTATCCACTGGATGTAAACAAAGAATGACAGTAAGCAAAGATCTAGAAAGCTGTGAGGAATTGATAGAGAAAGTATATTGGAAAATTGTGCAACTTTTCCAGTTTTTCATTATACAAATTCACAGACGGTGAACCAGAACCACTCATATAAATAGTAAGATCATAGAATTGGTCCCAAGCATAAAGATAAAATATAACTTTTAATAAATACCACTAAAATACCCAACCCACAATATATCATCGACCTCTGTAGATATAAACAAAAGATTAAAGAGAGCGTATTCAAATGAATCAAAGAAGTTGATCCCATATAGTGGAAGGAAGTCTGAATGCTGAATTGACTATAGATATATATATGTCGACCAAATATATCAATAAAGCTGCATAGACCTCATGTCATTCCCCCGGTTTAATTACTGGTATCAACTACAATAAAAAGGCTCTCTAATATCAAATAACGCTCCTATAAGACGTTCCTGTCTTCATACAGCGTCTCTGACTATCTCAACGCGTTTCCCCTTTCTATATAAAGGTTCATCAAGAGTTGATAATTCAAGCTAAGACTTAGATATGTCCCAGATAGATACATAGATACAAAGTTAAGTACAAACGCGGTTAAAACCACGATTCCCGGAGCTCAGATGGTAAGCTCCGGTACTATAATGCGGCCGACGCTGAAGCTCGCTCGTTTAAATGTAATATAGACATGCGCGAGCAATAGAACACACCCCCCTATGATGTCACAACCAATCAGGGCTCTCGACATAGAACACCCTATCCATGGCCAGTTACAGACGCATATTAAGGGGTAAGCGGAGAATTATAACATGAGTATGAAGGATCAGCTATAGAAAGAAGCCAAAGTAAACAACTATATGAAGAGAACGCAATATACAGATGGTACTCATATAAATGAGAATAGGGTACGTTTATCCTGCAGATAACACCAGAATATAGAATCCCCCATTACATAAATGGTGTAATGCTTCGGCCGCATTATAGTACCGGAGCTTACCATCTGAGCTTCGGGAATCGTGGTTTTAACCGCGTTTGTACTTATCTTTGTATCTATGTATCTATCTGGGACATATCTAAGTCTTAGCTTGAATTATCAACTCCTGATGAACCTTTATATAAAAAGGGGAAACGCGTTGAGATAGTCAGAGACGCTGTATGAAGACAGGAACGTCTTATAGGAGCGTTATTTGATATTAGAGAGCCTTTTTATTGTAGTTGATACCAGTAATCAAACCGGGGGAATGACATGAGGTCTATTGATATAGTTGGTCGACATATACAGTGGGGAAAAAAAGTATTTAGTCAGTCACCAACTGTGCAAGTTCTCCCACTTAAAAAGATGAGAGAGGCCTGTAATTGTCATCATAGGTAGACCTCAACTATGAGAGACAAAATGAGAAAACAAATCCAGAAAATCACATTGTCTGATTTTTAAAGAATTTATTTGCAAATTATGGTGGAAAATAAGTATTTGGTCAATAACAAAAGTTCATCTCAGTACTTTGTTATATATCCTTTGTTGGCAATGACAGAGGTCAAACGTTTTCTGTAAGTCTTCACAAGGTTGGCACACACTGTTGCTGGTATGTTGGCCCATTCCTCCATGTAGATCTCCTCTAGAGCAGTGATGTTTTGGGGCTGTCGCTGGGCAACACGGACTTTCAACTCCTTCCAAAGGTTTTCTATGGGATTGAGATCTGGAGACTGGCTAGGCCACTCCAGGACCTTGAAATGCTCCTTACGAAGCCACTCCTTCGTTGCCCTGGCGGTGTGCTTGGGATCATTGTCATGCTGAAAGACCCAGCCACGTTTCATCTTCAATGCCCTTGCTGATGGAAGGAGGTTTGCACTCAAAATTTCACGATACATGGCCCCATGCATTCTTTCATGTACACGGATCAGTCGTCCTGGTCCCTTTACAGAGAAACAGCCCCAAAGCATGATGTTGCCAACCCCATGCTTCACAGTAGGTATGGTGTTCTTTGGATGCAACTCAGCATTCACTCTCCTCCAAACACGACGAGTTGTGTTTCTACCAAACAGTTCTACTTTGGTTTCATCTGACCATATGACATTCTCCCAATACTCTTCTGGAACATCCAAATGCTCTCTAGCAAACTTCAGACGGGCCCGGATATGTACTGGCTTAAGCAGGGGGACACGTCTGGCACTGCAGGATCTGAGTCCCTGGCGGCGTAGTGTGTTATTGAGGGTAGCCTTTGTTACGTTAGTCCCAGCTTTCTGCAGGTCATTCACTAGGTCCCCCCGTGTGGTTCTGGGATTTTTGTTCACCGTTCTTGTGATCATTTTTACCCCACGGAGTGAGATCTTGCGTGGAGCCCCTGATCGAGGGAGATTATCAGTGGTCTTGTATGTCTTCCATTTTCTAATTATTGCTCCCACAGTTGATTTATTCACATCAAGCTGCTTGCCTATTGCAGATTCAGTCTTCCCAGCCTGGTGCAGGTCTACAATTTTGTTTCTGGTGTCCTTCCACAGCTCTTTGGTCTTCACCATAGTGGAGTTTGGAGTGTGACTGTTTGAGGTTGTGGAAAGGTGTCTTTTATACTGATAACAATGTCAAACAGGTGCCATTACTACAGGTAATGAGTGGAGGACAGAGGAGCCTCTTAAAGAAGAAGTTACAGGTCTGTGAGAGACAGAAATCTTGCTTGTTTGTAGGTGACCAAATACTTATTTTCCAACATAATTTGCAAATAATTTCTTAAAAAATCAGACAATGTGATTTTCTGGATTTGTTTTCTCATTTTGTCTCTCATAGTTGAGGTCTACTTATGATGACAATCACAGACCTCTCTCATCTTTTTAAGTGGGAGAACTTGCACAATTGGTGGCTGACTAAATACTTTTTTTTCCCCACTGTATATATCTATAGTCAATTCAGCATTCAGACTTCCTTCCACTATATGGGATCAACTTCTTTGATTCATTTGAATACGCTCTCTTTAGTCTTTTGTTTATACCTACAGAGGTCGATGATATATTGTGGGTTGGGTATTTTAGTGGTATTTATTAAAAGTTATATTTTATCTTTATGCTTGGGACCAATTCTGTGATCTTACTTTTCATTATACAAACCTTAAAATTTATTTGCTGAAACTGAACAATCCCTTTAAATTTAACCGCTACATTGCAAGGATTTAAGAAATTGCGCAGATGCAGAATCGGGAGGCCATCTGTTACTACAGCTTGACCTCCTATTGGGAAGGCATGAACGGTTTATTACCATCCCTGCCTTCCCAATTGCTGAGTACACAGCACTCAATAAAGGCTGAGTACATGGGAGCCACCATGATGCGGCTCCATTTCTGGTTCCGTGGTTACATATCCAACATGGGCCAGGAACTGCATGAACTGCTAGAGGACTCAGTTCAGCTCTGCAGTTAGTGATAGGAGATTGCATTCCTCCTGCATCTGGGGCTGCCTCAGTTACAGGGAAAATAAGCATAAAAAAAAAAAAAAAAAAAAGTTAAAATGCCCCTCCCCTCAAAGGTCTATTATGACTGTATGGTGGGGGCACAAAGAAAAAAAAATGCTACGCCACGCCGTTGGCGACACAATTGTCACCTACTGTATGTAAAAATTACCATAGTGGACATCTAAAACAATTTTTTTTTTTTAATTTAGAAGCACTTTTAGTAGCACAGAATGTCATTTATTGCTGTGGCTTTCAGCCTTTGCAATGCACAGAGAAACCTGCATGTGAGGCACAGCATCAACCACCTGTTTTCGGCAGTGTGTGAAGCTGCCCCTTGCAAAGGAGTGTGCTGCAGAAATTCTGCAGAGTCTATATCAGGGGTCAGCAACCTTCGGCACTCCAGCTGCTGTGAAACTACAACTCCCAACATGCTCCATTCACTTTCATGGGAGTTCCAAGAACAACAGAGCAAGTATACATGCTGGGAGTTGTAGTTTTACAACAGCTGGAGTGCCGAAGGTTGCCTACCCCTGGTCTATATCCTGTGTGGTCCCATCTAACACTTGCATTTTTTGCACTATATCTTTTGCTTTGTTATAGATTTAGGCCGGGGCCCCACGTGGAGTAAACAACATGGTTTGGCCACGGTGGAAACTGCAGCGTTTTACAGTCCCTTCAAGGTGAATGGGATTCTAGTGAATCCCACCCACACACTGTAGCAAAATGCTGCAGTTGTGGTTTTGGTAATTGCAGCATGTCAATTATACCTACGGAAATGCCGGCAGTTTCCCTATAGGTATATTTGAGGTTTCCTCTGTAGACTTTCTGTGAAAAGCGATGCAGAGAAAAACCGCATCTCTGCTGGAAAAACTGACATGCGTTTTTCCTGCAGTGCTTTTTCACTGCAGCCTGCAACATGGGGCCTTAGCCTAAAACCAGGCTGATGTTTAGTTTAGAAAAGCTAAATTACAGAGAACTACAGTCATGGCCAAAAGTTTTGAGAATGATACAAATATTAATTTTTACAAAGTCTACTGCTTCAGTTTTTCTAATGGCAATTTGCATATACTCCAGAATGTTATAAAGAGTGATCAGCTTAACAGCAATTACTTGCAAAATCAATATTTGCCTAGAAAATGAACTTTATCCCCCAAAACACATTTCAACATCATTGCAGCCCTGCCTTAAAAGGACCACCTAACATCGTTTCAGTGATTGCTCCATTAACACAGGTGTGGGTGTTGATGAGGACAGGGCTGGAGATCAATCTGTCATGATTAAGTAAGAATGACACCACTGGACACTTTAAAAGGAGGCTGGTGCTTGCCATCATTGTTTCTCTTCCGTTAACCATGGTTATCTCTAAAGAAACACGTGCAGTCATCATTGCACTGCACAAAAATGGCCTAACTGGGAAGAGTATTGCAGCTAGAAAGATTGCACCTCAGTCAACAATCTATCGCATCATCAAGAACTTCAAGGAGAGAGGTTCCATTGGTGCCAAAAAGGCTCCAGGGCGCCCAAGAAAGACCAGCAAGCAGCAGGACTGTCTCTTAAAAGTGTTTCAGCTGCGGGATCGGGCTACCAGCAGTGCAGAGCTTGCTGAGGAATGGCAGCAGGCAGGTGTGAGTGCATCTGCACGCACTGTGAGGCGGAGACTCTTGGAGCAAGGCCTGGTCTCAAGGAGGGCAGCAAAGAAGCCACTTCTCTCCAGAAAAAACATCAGGGACAGACTGATATTCTGCAAAAGGTACAGGGAGTGGACTGCTGAGGACTGGGGTAAAGTCATTTTCTCTGATGAATCCCCTTTTCGATTGTTTGGAACATCTGGAAAACAGCTTATTCGGAGAAGAAGAGGTGAGCGCTACCACCAGTCTTGTCTCATGCCAACTGTAAAGCATCCTGAAACCATTCATGTGTGGGGTTGCTTCTCAGCCAAGGGAATCGGCTCTCTCACAGTCTTGCCTAAAAACACAGCCATGAATAAAGAATGGTACCAGAATGTCCTCCAAGAGCAACTTCTCCCAACCGTCCAAGAGCAGTTTGGCGCTCAACAATGCCTTTTCCAGCATGATGGAGCACCTTGCCATAAAGCAAAGGTGATAACTAAATGGCTCAGGGAACAAAACATAGAGATTTTGGGTCCATGGCCAGGAAACTCCCCAGATCTTAATCCCATTGAGAACTTGTGGTCAATCATCAAGAGACGGGTGGACAAACAAAAACCAACAAATTCAGACAAAATGAAAGCATTGATTCTGCAAGAATGGACTGCTATCAGTCAGGATTTGGTCCAGAAGTTGATTGAGAGCATGCCAGGGAGAATTGCAGAGGTCCTGAAGAAGAAGGGTCAACACTGCAAATATTGACTTGCTGCATTAACTCATTCTAACTGTCAATATAAGCTTCTGTTACTCATAATATGAATGCAATTCTATTTCTGTATGTGATAAAAACATCTGACAAACACACATAAAAACCAGAGGGCAGCAGATCATGTGAAAATAGAATATTTGTGTCATTCTCAAAACTTTTGGCCATGACTGTATATGCAAGACCAGGTCTACATTACAGAGTAAGTCAATTATAGCTATGGAAACGCCAGCAGTTTCCCTATAGGTATAATTGAAGCAGAAAGTCTGCAGAGGAAACCTCTGCGGACTTTCTGTGACAAGCGCTGAGGGAAAAACCGGTGGGGGCTTAGCCTTAAGGACAAATGGTAGTTTACGTAACTTTTTTTTTCATCCTGTCTACCACTGACTTCAATAATAAAAAAGCCTTTATAAATGATGATGGAAGCCTATATGATGACTGATGTTTCTGTCCAATAGAATTTAATAGGACCCATAGACAGATCATTCTAAACCATTTTTTAGCCAAATGAAAGGAAAAGTATAAAGGAAAGACTGTCTTCTCTTCTGTATCCACTCTGTGTTTGGCTTAAAAACTGCATCAAAAATAGTTTGCGAATCCAGCCATATAGAAAAATATAATGCTATATAGATACACAGAAAGAGTTACTTGGTTTGTTGGAGTTCATGGCTACTCCCTTTATTTCTGACGCCAATAATTACATTGTGTTTCTGTAAGAAAGTAAAATAAACTAGTCATGGGATTCACGTTATTTGTTCCAGTGACTGCAGATATATTTTGTTTATTCCACATCTGATCCAGATTGTGGTCTGAATGTCTTATCTTGCTGTTTTTGTAGGCGAGGAACATAATGGTTTGTGTTGAATTCAAGAGCTCTGATGAAGAAGGAAGCCAGCCTTTAAAGGTGACTAGTCATATATACTGTTGTACACAGACTGTATATACAACATGCATTAGTACCGTATACAATGTATTGTACATACCTACACAGCTGGGCATTGAATGTGATTCTTCTATATGCAGAGGGTAAGTGGCAGTCAGGTGCTGCTAACTAAATGCCCTTAAAGGGGTTGTCCAGGGTTGGTGGTGGGGGGTGGACAGTCAGCCCCTGGACCAATCAGCTCTACGAAACTGCTTCCAGCACCCATCCTATACACATTAGAGGGCCAGAAGCAGAAAGCTCCTTCCCCTGTATAGTGGCCAGGCGCGTTCACTGCAACTTAGCTCCTACTGACTTCAATGGGAACTGTGCTGCAGTGAAGGCACTCGGCTGTTATACTGGGCTTTATTCTTATGGCCCTGTATTGTGTATAGGGTGGGCGGCTGAAGCATCTCCATACAGCTGATCAATCTGTGATCCAGCTGTCAGCCCCCCATCGATCAGGTATTTATCATGAGGATCAGCCATAAAAAACCTTAACCCCATACAAACTCTTTAATTAATTGATCATTAGCAAATGTGTCCAACTCTATAAAAACAAAATATTTGGCAGTTTGCTGGTCTGAAACATTTAGGAGGAAAGACATCAGCTGTGATCTTAAAGAAGTAATTGCTGCTGCCCCTGATTCTGGCAAGGGTTATAAGGCCATTTCCAAACATTTTGAAGTCCTTGATTCTACAATGTGAAATATTATTATTTACAAGGGGATAATTCAAAAGAGTGGACATCCCAGCAAATGCACTCCAAGGTCAGACAATGCAATGCTCAGAGAAATTGGAAAAAAAATTAGAGAACTACATCTAAGACTTTACAGGAATCAGTTAGCATGTTAAATGTTGAAGTGCATGACAGTACAATTAGAAAAAAAGACTATACAAGTATGGAAGGGTTGCCAGGAGAAAACCTCAAGACCAAAGTGGAGATTTTTTTCCCATAATACACAGTGCTATATGTGACAATCACAGCACATACACCTTAAGCACAGTGGTTCAGTGGTGATGATTTGGGCTGTTTAGTAGCTACAGGACCTGGCCACCGAGCTAGTCTCACTGAAATACATTTTCCAGTCTCCCATCTCCTACTATACAAGGCTAGGTTGACACTATGTTTGGGTATTTCATTTAATGGTTGGTAAATGCATACAATCCAGATGTACACCATATGTATAGCTGCACAGTTCTGCCATTAGTACAAATTAAAATACTAGATGGTAGATTTTTTTTTGTTTTGTTTTATTTTTTCGCAAAAGTTGAATTGTAAATGTAGCTGTCTATGCTTTTCATATAGAGTCAAAAGAAATGTAGACATATTCACTAAGAAAAAACCTTTTGCATCTCTGTATAAAATCAGTAGTCTTAGGGGTGGCATATTAGAAATACTTAGATCATGGATCTGTAATACCGCTGTGGAAAAGCATATGGTATGAGAAGGATGTGGTTGGTGTGAGATATTCCTCATTGAGCTACAACTTGCTGTCTCCTTTTTTAGGAAGCTGAATTTCTGTGTATACGGTAAAAAGAAGATTCTTATGCTTATATAATACTGTATATTTACTTTTATAAATTCAGCATGTCCTGCACCCTAGTTAATAACCTATACGTGCCAGTAATATCCCTTCTTTCTATGTAATCTCTGAGTGTTGAAGACTGGGAATGTTCTTATTTACTCAAGCACTATATATTTGGCTCCATATTCATGCCTCTTAGCTAATATGTTACAGAGCAAGTCTATCTAAAATAAAAATAAATCAGCTCACCTGTAAGTATAGGTCTTTTAGTTGTCTCCATTTGTGACCATCACGGGATATATTAGTCTTCATCCACACCACATCTGTTGTGCATGTTTCACATGTATATGGAGACAAACTCCTCATGTACAGTACAGACCAAAAGTTTGGACACATCTTCTCATTCCAAGAGTTTTCTGTATTTTCATGACTATAAAAATTGTAGATTCACACTGAAGGCATCAAAACTATGAATTAACACATGTGGAATTATATACTTAACAAAAAAGTGTGAAACAACTGAAAATATGTCTTATATTCTAGGTTCTTCAAAGTAGCCACCTTTTGCTTTGATTACTGCTTTGCACACTCTTGGCATTCTCTTGATGAGCTTCAAGAGGTAGTCACCTGAAATGGTCTTCCAACAGTCTTGAAGGAGTTCCCAGAGATGCTTAGCACTTGTTGGCCCTTTTGCCTTCACTCTGCGGTCCAGCTGACCCTAAACCATCTCGATTGGGTTCAGGTCTGGTGACTGTGGAGGCCAGGTCATCTGGTGTAGCATCCCATCACTCTCCTTCTTGGTCAAATAGCCCTTACACAGTCTGGAGGTGTGTTTGGGGTCATTGTCCTGTTGAAAAATAAATGATGGTCCAACTAAACATAAACCGGATGGAATAGCATGCCGCTGCAAGATGCTGTGGTAACCATGCAGGTTCAGTATTCCTTCAATTTTGAATAAATCCCCAACAGTGTCACCAGCAAAGCGCCCCCACACCATCACACCTCCTCCTCCATGCTTCATGGTGGGAACCAGGCATGTAGAGTCCATTCGTTCAACTTTTCTGCGTCGCACAAAGACACGGTGGTTGGGACCAAAGATCTCAAATTTGGACTCATCAGACCAAAGCACAGATTTCCACAGGTCTAATGTCCATTCCTTGTGTTCTTTAGCCCAAACAAGTCTCTTCTGCTTGTTGCCTGTCCTTAGCAGTGGTTTCCTAGCAGCTATTTTACCATGAAGGCCTGCTGCGCACAGTCTCCTCTTAACAGTTGTTGTAGAGATGTGTCTGCTGCTAGAACTCTGTGTGGCATTGACCTGGTCTCTAATCTGAGCTGCTGTTAACCTGCGATTTGTGAGGCTGGTGACTCGGATGAACTTATCCTCCGCAGCAGAGGTAACTCTTGGTCTTCCTTTCCTGGGGCGGTCCTCATGTGAGCCAGTTTCTTTGTAGTGCTTGATGGTTTTGGCCACTGCACTTGGGGACACTTTCAAAGTTTTCCCAATTTTTCGGACTGACAGACCTTCATTTATTAAAGTAATGATGGCCACTCGTTTTTCTTTACTTTGCTGCTTTTTTCTTGCCATAATACAAATTCTAACACTCCATTCAGTAGGACTATCAGCTATGTATCCAACGAACTTCTGAACAACACAACTGATGGTCCCAACCCCATTTATAAGGCAAGAAATCCCACTTATTAAACCTGACAGGGCACACCTGTGAAGTGAAAACCATTTCAGGTGACTACCTCTTGAAGCTCATCAAGAGAATGCCAAGAGTGTGCAAAGCAGTAATCAAAGCAAAAGGTGGCTACTTTGAAGAACCTAGAATATAAGACATATTTTCAGTTGTTTCACACTTTTTTGTTAAGTATATAATTCCACATGTGTTAATTCATAGTTTTGATGCCTTCAGTGTGAATCTACAATTTTTATAGTCATGAAAATACAGAAAACTCTTGGAATGAGAAGGTGTGTACAAACTTTTGGTCTGTACTGTACTCATAGACTTTATTGGACATTCATACTGCAAGGCAAAAGGGTGTCCAGTTAGCAAATGTCTGGCAGGTATACGTCAATATCCCACAGTTCACTGTGCTTTTCAAAACTCCAGTATAAACAAAGAGTAGATGTTGTTTAATGACGGACATATAAAGTTGCTTAGGCATACAATTGCATATGTCTGGCCATACAATCAAAAGGATGTTATCAAATGGTGTTGCTGAGTGTAGACCCCAAACATGATATGAATTTAGCCTAACTGCATAGCTGGCCAGATTGGCGTTTCAACTTTCAGGGAAGGCTGGTTTACTAAAAGGGGAATGTAATGGTAGTCACATTGTTTATTATAATGCTGAATAGATATTTATAGGTAATAGAAATCCCAACATCTTGGCAGAAGAAGGTGGCACTTTATGAGTTTTTTTTTTTTTATTCATGGAAACCTCTTCATTGTCTTGGCTGTCAGACTTGTATGGTTTGTTTGACTTAATTTAAATTATTTTTGCATTATTTCTTACCAGTGTATTTATGGAAAGCCTGGCAGTCCCTTGTTTACAGCGGCAGCATACACCACAATACTTCATCATTCCCAGAATCCAGACTTCTATGATGAGGTCAGTATATGGTATTACTCTGGACTATAGTCTTGCTTGATCTCAATATATAAGCTTGTTTATACAAGAGATGATTTATCAAATGAGAACCTACAGTAACTGGATGGGTTGGTGTTATACGGGCCTGTTGAAGGGGTTGTCTGGGTCTGGGCGGTTATGAAAAGACTGTACATGGGTTAAAAAGTAAAAGAAGCAATACTTATCAGTTCCCTGCTGCGCCTCATCTAATGTTGGTCTACCCGCTGGTCTCTCTCAACACACACAAAGTGACCACCCATCCAATGATAGGCTGTAGTGCTGACCCTCCTCAGCATGTGATTGGCTGTGCAGGATTTCCTGTGTGTCAAGAGGGACCAGTATGTAGAGACTGGCCGGAGACCAAGAAAAGAATCGGAAAGGCGTTGGCAGGGGATTGGTGAGGTGAGTAATCCTTTTTTGGGAGTTTTAGCCCATTATAAACCCTTTGTAATGAATTTTTACCCAATGGAAAAACAGCTATTGTTTAGCATTAAAAAACAAGTGTCTTGTCTTTCTGTATTGAGCTTTATCCACCCAGACAAGGTGAATTATACACACACAAATATTAAGTTATTTTCTTTAAGTTATTGTGCACACTATTTTGCCTTGCAGTCCTGTATGAAAAGCAATGCAATTTCTACTTTCTTTGTAGATGTAAATTGAAGTGATGTAGAAAACAGAAGTATACTCCAGTAAAGCAGTCTTCTTTACTTCTTTGAAGAATCAATGAGAATGTTACTAGCCTTGGTCTAAGCTGGTTTAATAACCACACAGTCCATTTAGTAAAACGACTGCCAGCTTAAGTGGTTCCAACCGAGGACACTCCTTACTTCTAGCCAAGTCTTGCTGGCAGTTTTCACTAATATAAAGGGTTAGGCCAATTTCCAGTGAAGCATTTTCCAATGACTGCAATGGAAAGAGGGAGAAAGTTACAGATACCACAGAAATTTGTACTTTTCCTACAATTATTTTTGCAATGTATAATACTTTATACAATATTTATTATGTTCAGAATACTTTTCACTGTCTGCATTTGCAAGTTATGCCTTTTCTGTAATATAGGCGTACTCATTGAGACTCCATTGTGCTCTGTCCTGTCCTGTTAATACAGTATTATGGGGACCTAAACAAGTCATTCATTTTCTGAAGGTGATTTTCACCATTAAAAGCATCTTATGCCAGTTCACAGGCAGCCTGACACTGGCATGTGCATAGATAGCAATAGGTAAATTTTTCAGCAAATCTAGTGAATTTCGCATCAGTTAGAATATGCCCATTATACAAAGATTTTTGAGTTTAATATATGAGTTTTTGTGAATCACCATTTGCATTATTTGTGCTGTACTTTAGTTATACATCTTCTTACTTGCACTCACCTGGGTCCCATCTGCATATTAGATATTTTTGTCATCTCTTGTTGATTATTATAATTTTATTCCTTTATATAGTGCCAAAATATTCCATAGTGCTATACTGGTACCTGTCCCCATTGGGGTTCACAATATAAATTACAAATTAAAGGGGTTATACAGGGATTCTTTTCACCCACTTTTTCCAGGGTTCTATATGTGCCAAAATTCAGGTTTCCAAACTTATTCTGACACCAGGACACATAATCGGAACCAGCACTGAGGCCCTTCTTCTGCTCCTCCCTCCTCTTGTTTTTCATGTACTATGGGTACTGCCTTTACTATTACAATGATCTAGTGCGCCAGCCTCCATAGTACATCTAACACCACTGACAACAAAGAGGAGGGCGGAGGAGGGTGCCAGGTGCTGGTTCCGATCACATGACCCTATTTGGAAACAGTTCAGAAACCAGAGGTTTGGTACATAAAGAACTCCAAATGAAATGAGTAGAAAAGAGTCCCTGGACAATTCCTTTAACCTATTGGTATGTTGTGTGAAAAGAACCTGGAGCGCCAGGAGGAAACTCACACAAACATGGAGAAAACATACAAGCTCCATGCAGATGTTGTTCTTGGTCAGATGTGAATCTAGAACCGCAACACTGGAAGACAACAGTGCTAACCACTGAGCCACCTTGCTCAGTGGTTAACTTCCAAACCATAAAACAGGATTAGCTCTTCAATCTTATGTGATATCAACGCTACTACTATGCTATACGTTTAACCCCTCTAGTTCAGGCTCTACAATTGTGGTTCATTTAATAATCATGTACATACAAGTTGTTTAGGTGTCCAGTCTGTAAGTGACTAAGGAGAGGTGTAATATTTTACATTTCAGGTGAAAATTGAGCTTCCCACTCAGCTCCATGAGAAACATCACATTCTGTTTTCATTCCATCACGTCACCTGTGACATAAATGCAAAAGCTAATGCCAAAAAGAAAGAGGCTCTGGAAACACCAGGTATCTTTAGAAGGATTACATTCGCTGCACATTGTAACCATTTCTTGCAACCATGTGTCTCATGTACAAGTGGATACAGTATGTTGAGTCACAAGGATTTCTCATTCTTGCTACATTGAACTTCATAAGTGGCTTTCTCTGTTCATGTGGCTGTATACAACCTGCACAGTGAACATCTCTTGTTTTCTATTGCCACAGTTGGGTTTGCCTGGCTGCCTTTGTTTAAGAGTGAACAGCTCAAATCACAAGAACACCTCATCCCTGTCGCTGCCTATTTACCTGCAAGATACTTGAGTATAGAAGAAGGTTCAATGGGAAAGGTACTGAATGCTCCTCCTCCTATGTTTATCTTCTGGTTAACCTGCTGACAAACATTTTGACATTTTCTATTGTATTATGGCATTTAACTGTGTATAAAATATAGTGGATATTTACTGAAAATAGATCAAGGGAAAAAAACTATAAAATTATATTGGATCTGTAAAATATTATGTTATTAGTGCAAACTGTGGATTCCATATAACGCACTGTATATCAAAACAAGCATCATATGGTTGATGACACTAAAGCTACATATACAAAAAGGTTGTCAAAAATGGATGCAACTTCTGTGCTCTTGGCCTCAAACGTTGCTTATCCACTATGTACTAAAGTTCTCTGTTCTTTTGAAAGTCTGTTCTTTTCATTCATGGATTCTGATATATTGTAATAAAAAATAAGCAAGCTCAAAAAAAATTGGACATGTCCTATTTTTTGACAGATTTTATTTACTATCTGTTAAAAATATGGACCTTTGAATACACCGGTAGGTTTTCATTGCTCTGAAAATGGCCATGCAAAGTACAGACATCACATGGCTGTTTTTTACTGTCGTGTGCATAAGACATATGAATACATGTATACGTTTAGGTTTTTGCATGCAGATTTTGAAGTAAAAACCAGATATTGATTGAAAAAAATATACAAGAATTAGCAGCGGTCCTTTAAGTTCTCTTTCCTTTTATGATCCACACCGGTTTTAGCGTCAAAACTCCATTCAAAATTGTATATTAGATAGTCTACGGGAAAGTCAGCTTTACTTGTGATTCAAGTTAGTTTGTTTTGTATGAAATTTCCTAATAGTAATAATATAGTAAGGAATTAATAAAAAAATGATTACACTTATGATTTAGCTCTTCAGACAGGCTTCTGCTGGCAGGGCATGTCTACACTTCATTATTAGAGGATGTTCTTTTTGAGGACATTTTATGTTAGATACACATTTGCTATTTTCATTATAAAACGTAGCCCTTGAGATGAATGTGTTGTGTATGGTGTACAGTCCAGCACATCACTTATTTAGTGATTTATTAAGCGTTCATCACTTTCCATATTCTTCACATATGAGATTCTGTGAGTAGAATTTAATGTGTGCTGTTTATATGATGCACGTTCATTTCCTACATTAATACTTCTTGATTGACCTCTTGTAGTTGTTAATACCCCTTCACCATTCCAGGCTTTGTTGTGAGGCTCATAAGTGGCTTATGATTTGTTTTCACATACATCTTGTACTGCCTGGACTCTGCCCAATGATAACCTCATTCATTGCTCACAGATGTGGAGTCTCTTCATAAACAAGTTACTGTTCTGCTGAAAACAAACCTACATTCAGAGACGGTTTTCATAGATGTTCAAGTTGTGTTTTCATAAGATCGTCTAATGGTTCACTGAGAATTTTACCCCTTAAAAAGCACTGGATGTCTCCATGGACCTAAAGTGAATGTCCACACTTGAATATCTTTTATTTAGTGTTTATTTATATACTGATCTCTTAAGAAGATAGTGGTTGGCACTTTCTCAGGTACAGAGCCCCAAATGTACTGTATAGCCATAGACTTAAAGAAGACTTTTCACCACCTCCACCAATGTCAATTCATTGCATCCTACAGTAGACACAACTCCACTGATTCTGGTGCAGTTGTAATTTTTTTCTCCAGTCCCCACCATTCCTGAGCAATCATTTATTTTAGTTTCAGCACAATTATGCTCTCTGCTGTCAGGTGGGAGGTCTTAGACTGGAGCAGAAAGACAGGGACCACCCACCTGATAGCAGGAAGCATAATTTTACTGAAACTAACAGAAATGATAGCTCAGGAAGGGTGTGGGCTATAGAAAAAATCCAGCTGCGCCAGAATTTGTGTAGCCATACCTATTTAAGAATTCAAAGAGATGGAGTTTGAAAGGTCCACTTTAAAAACTCTAGATGCCCACACTGCCATTAGAGGGGGCTTAGGAGCGTACTGCAATTAGCATTTACATTGTGGAGCAGGTATTATTGCCCCAGAACCAGTTTTATAGCATAAAAAAGGTATAATTCTTGGTACAAACCAGATTTGCTTCATAAATTGCTGTTTTTTTACAATGTCTCTGTCCACTTTTTTTAATGTGGATGGGGCCATTATAACCCCACTAATTTCACAATACTTACACCAGAAAATGGGTGAAAGTAAATCTAAGCCAGTTAGCTAGTAGCATAGATTTTAGTTTTTGGCACATGGATCATCCAAGATTTGCCAAAATTATTAAGATAGCCTATTTTGGATCTTCTTATGCCAGTGCTGCCTATCATTAAGACTGGCATAGTATTTAGTTTTCCAGCAGTATGCCTTAAAGTGTCATAAATGAATAGTGAATTTGAATATGAGAAACTTTGTAATATATCTTATTAAAGAGATCTGTTTCCTTCTCCAGTTATTACACTAGGTTCACACTAGAGTTGTGGTCTCCGTCATTTGGGTCCAGCCAGACCGCTAATACAGGGGCTACACATGGACAGCAGTGGACCCCATTGACTATAAACAGGTCCGCCAGGTGTCTGGCATTTACAAACTGAAAGCAGCAGAGGAAAAAAATCCTCAGTGCAGCACTTTTCTCTCTGCCAATGGTGATTTCTGCGGCAGAGACTCTGGCTTAGATGTGAACCCAGCCTCCAGCTGTTCTCCTGTTCCTTACCTGCAATCTGACTGCTTGTTTGCATAAGATTCTCAGTCTCACACACACAAAGCTCTATGGAGAAGGGATGGGCGAAGTAGAAGGTTTCAAAGTTGTTTAAAGAAACACTCCAAGCAAGACTAATCCTTTGGGGGTTATTTATTAATACTGTCTTATGATTCCAAAGCTTATTAATACACTAAATTTATCACAGTAACCCTTTAGCTGTACTTCCTCCTGGTAGACCATGACCCACTCCTGTTAAGCCATACCATTTTGTGGAGCACAGCACAAAAATTGTGCTAAAATACTTTATAATGGACATGTGCACCAGAATTCTAGTGTATTTGTATTAGTCTTTCCCACTATGTACTACCTAGTGCAGGGCGTGAAGGTCTGTTCTGTACTCTGTACACAATCAGTTTCAGTTTACAACTGGCTCTATGGAGAGGGGGAGGGGAAGAGGAGAAGAAGAGACAGAGATTTGAGGACGTCTAAAGCATTAAATGAGTCATTCTTATCAGGAAAAGGCTGTAGAGTAATTCCTGATAACCCATCTGTGTTGCAAAAATAGAATTGTCTCTCTCTATTGCTTATGTTTCGCTGTTTGAGGAGCTCTCCTTTTCTCCCCTCCCTTCTTCATAGGATTCTATGTAAATATTTGATCTATGATAGAAAGAAATTTATATAAGAAACAGGCACCTTTCTTATATAAAGTATATTACAAAACTTGTTATCTTCACTTGCACTATGGATTTATAAAATAAAAGTAAAAGTTTAGGTTACGTTAACAGTCTGTATATTGTATAAAACTCCTGCAAATACTGTAGACAGTACCAAATGGAACTTTATTAATGTCACTGTAAAAACCAACAGGAGTCCTAGTATTATATCCCAAATAGGACTCTAATAGGGGATTACAAATTTGTACAGTTCTTTTATATGTATTTTTCTTTTTTATTTATGTTTTTATTGAGTTTTACAGCAAAACATTACATTTTTGCTTGATAAATGCAGCTGACTGTAAACACACATTTTGTATAAATAAAGTATGTGCTCTAAATCCTCTTCTTATCCTTTTCTTTATATGACAGTATACTGGAAGTGATCTTAAATGGATTGATGGAGGAAAACCACTATTCAAAGTATCAACAGTTTTTGTATCAACCGTGTATACTCAGGTGAGAGCTTCTTCTACAATGCTTCAATTTCTGATGATACAAGCTACACATAAGAAAGCATTGAATTCTTGACATTTTTTCCATTTTAGGATCCATATCTGAACAACTTTTACCAGCAATGCCAAAATAGGGAAAATGACCTTTCAAAGCCTCCGTCCCACAACTTCCTGGTGTCTTGTAAGGTACAGCTAGACCATTTTGCTAGTTTCCTCATTTATATTCTAAACCAGCCTTTGTTAATCTATGGTCAGTATCTCCAGCTATTTATAGACTTGATAAATGTTTAGGAGGTTGAAAATTCCAACTACAGAGTATTTAGCTGATCACTGGCTATAACTGTTAGAAAAGCGATGTGACATGGAGGCAATAAGGAGTTTCTTTGGTGAAATGTATTCAATGCATTCTTTCATGCCAAATATGCCTACTTTTTTTACTACCGTATTTTTCGGACTATAAGATGGAGGAAAATGGTGGTGCGTCTTATAGTCCGAATGTGAGTGTTGGTGGGGGGAGGAGCGGGGTTGCAGCATAGCCCCACTGCTGCCGTCGTCGGCTTCCTGCAGCGATGCTTCTTATAGCGGGGCTTCCTGCTGTGGGAGGAGTGGGTGGGTGTCCCGGCGGTGAGAACCCATCCCGGCATCCGCCGTGCTATTACGACTGATGCAGGGTCTGTAAAGCGGGTCTCCGCTAAACCCGTAGCTAATGACCGCGATCAGAGTCAACTCTGATTGCGGGCATTACTACTTCAAAGACTCTCACCTCCTTAAGTGTACAAACTGCCACCGGCCCTGCTGTGTACCTTTCAAGTTGCAGGCTGACTCCCGCGCGGTGAGATAGCGGGAACCGACCTGTTCCTGCAACAGCCAGGAGCCTACTGAAGGATCCCTGGCTTGCCATAGCAATATTACTATTGCCGCTGGTCTATGACCAGCCTCAGTAGTAATGTACAGAACCTCCCATAGACTGCAATACAGTTGTATTGCAGTCTATGGGACTTGCAATCAAATGATTGCAGGTTCAAGTTCCCTAAGGGGCTAATAAAATAGTAAAAAAAAAAAAAGTTTAAAAAAATATTTTAAAGAAATAATAATAAAAAACTTCTAAATCACCCACTTTCCCTAGAATACATATAAAAGTAGAAAATTACTGCGAAACACATACACATTAGGTATCCCTGTGTCTGAAAACACCCAGTCTACAAAATTATAAAAATATTTTTCCCGTAGGGTGAACGTCGTAGCGGGAAAAAAAAATCAAAAGTGCTGAACTGCCGTTTTTTTCGCTGTTTCACCTCTGATTTGAATAAAAAGTGATCAAAGCAATAGACATTTCCCAAAATGGTATAACTAAAAAATACATCTGGCCCCTCAAAAAAAGATGCCCTATGCCCACCTGTCATTGTGACCTTGCAGCTGTTACAAAACTACAACTCCCGTATATTAAATATCTTACCACTTTTTTTTTGCTTCAAAATTTTTTTTCCCCTATTTTCTTCCTCTAAAACCTAGGTGCGTCTTATGGTCCGGTGCGTCTTGTAGTCCGAAAAATATGGTAATTTTGTGGGGTGTAATAATAATAATAATAATAATACATTTTATTTGTAATGTGCCACTTCACAAATTGTTGTTGTAGGGTTCAAGTACAGACTAGTAATACTCAATTCACACAATGGGACTGAGGGCCCTGCTCGGAAGAGCTTACAATCTATGAAATGTGTAATGATAAATTATCTCTGTTTACCTAAAATGTGCAAAAGATAGTACAATATGCAGAAAGCACATTCTACCCTAGATAAAAAGACTTATATAGGTAATTGTTCAATTGTTTTTTTACTTTCTTTATTAAAAATATTGTGATTCTTTGCCGTAGTTCTTCTTTGTTACCTTGGTTTGTGGGCCATAGTCAGGTTATTATGTGGTTAGGCCATATTTCTGCACATAGTGCCTAACAAGAAATCCCCAAACACAGGATATGATCTAAGATGACACCTCCAGAGCAGGAATCACCAGTCCACTGTCTTTACTCTTCTGCCAATTTGTCCACCACTCTTTTCAGCTCTTAGTTGTATAATGATCTCAGAAAGCCATGTAATAAACAATATCGCCACAAACTGCAGAATTCTGAACATGAATTTGGCCTTTATTTTATTTCGTTTTTCTTAAGGTAAGTTATAATAGTTTTTATATTTTTCCATTCCTAGAATCTGCTGAATATTGAGAAGATCCACATGGTTATAAGCTTTCTCCCTGTGTTGTTCAATCAACTCTTCCATGTTCTCACAAAAAATAATGATGATGATGTGATCACAGTTACTACCAGGTAATGTCATTTATACTGTCTGTTCTATAGACTTTTCAGTCATTGTTATAAGCTCTTATAAAGTGGTTGTTCAGGATTAGAAGGAATAACTCTTTAGCAGCCCATACACCTTAGATAGCTGAACAGTGCATGCGCACTAAATAGGAAAAGAGGAGAAAGCTGATGTACCTCTATGGAAACAAAAGGATCAGGTCGGGACCCCCCCCTACTCATACACATTCTGTGGTCATCCTAATCATTTAAAGTCAGCTATATCTAATGTCTATGCTCAGCTTTAGTTACGTCGCAGAATATGGATCATGTACACAATGATATCCACATGGAAAATAGAAATCACAAAGCATAGTGAAGTAACAATACAGAGATAATGAACAGTAATATCTTTACCCACAGATGACAAAAACAATGCTTTACACTAGTAAAAAAAGTCAATTATGTCACAGTTCATTAGTTATCATAGTATATTTATATTCAAAGTGAAGACACAATGCACGGATAATGCTGTAAGTACAGAAAAGACACAATGCACAGATAATAAATACTGTGAAATCACAGTTCAGGCATTATACAAATATTGAAGTCATAATACAGTTATAAACACAGTAAGGATGCCATGCACAGATAATAATACAGTGATGTCACAATGTATGGATAATAAATATATTGGTATCATAATACAGTTATAAACACAGTAAGGACGCCATGCACAGATAATAAATACCGTGATGTCACAATGTATGGATAATAAATATATTGGTATCATAATACAGTTATAAATACAGTAAGGACGCCATGCACAGATAATAAATACAGTGATGTCACAATGTATGGATAATAAATACATTGGCATCATAATACAGTTATAAACACAGTGAAGAGACTATGCACAGACAATAAATACAGTGATGTCACAATGCAGGGATAATAAATACTATCCCTGTAGTGCGGGGATGATAAACACAGTGACAATGTGATGGCACACTAATGAATACAGTAAAGACATAATGCAGAGATAATAAATACAGTGACTTTACAACACATAGTTAATAAAAAGTGATATAATACAAGCAGAGCAGGTGGAGTAACAGTAGAAGAGTAATAGTCTCATTGATGTCATAATTCAGGAATTATGCACACTGCAATGCTACAGAACAATATTTGGATAATAAACTATATAAAGTAATACAAATGGGATATTGCACGAAGTGATGCCCGAGTATGGAAATAATATTCATGCTAATATTACAGAACACCCACAATAAATCTAGTGATGTCACAGATAATAATAACTAAAGTACAAACTAAATTAACACAGTAATGTAGTTATGGAGTATGGAGATAAGAGATGTGACGTTACCTTAAACCCTCTGGGTGGGGTACAGTTACCCTTATTTCCCATCCTACAGCCCTAGGGAGATATGTATAGCAACAATTTATCCCAGTATGCAGTGCTGTTGAGATCAGCTAAAGAGTTCTAACACATGGCATATTAAAAAATTAAATTGCTTCATGACTCTTGCACTTACAATAAATCATGTGGTATATTAGGGAGAATATTATGAAATTTTGGTATTTGGAGAAATTCCATAGTATAATGTGATTATCCAAATTGCTGTCTTTATTTGAATAGCAATAATACAGCAGAGCAAAAGTGGTAAAATAAAAGTTCCGGCTGTTTCTTTGTACCTTTATCCATTATTCTCATAATGGAGTACTGACAAAGGAAACCATAAAACCATCAATCAGCACAGGCCTTAAAATTCACAGAATATGGACTGCCATAAATGGTAACATTATTTTTCATAGAACTATTGCAGGGAATTCTGCACTGAGAATCATTCTAAGTCATTTGACAATGATATTCTAGTAATACCAAAATCTAATATTTAAAGTGATTAGAAACTAAAGCATCACTTTAAAGCAATTGTCTACCTTGTGTTACATTAACTGTCGTTTTTTTTTGTTTTGTTTTTTTTTGGGGGGGGGGGGTTGCAGTTTCAATGATACAGCACATCACATTCCCTACATTAATATAGATTTAGAAAATAACATCCTGGCAGCCTTTGTCCACCGCTAGAGGGCGTTTAGGAGCCTAGTTTATACTATTTATATATTGAACAACATGCTGGATGCAGTATGCCTCTCATCTACCCCTAGTGGCTGCTGTAGGTTATTCTCTTAGGGATTCTGAAACTATGTAGAAAAAATCTATGAAGATCTATATTTAAGGGTGTATTAAGTTTTTTGTTCACTATAAACAATATAGTGATTAAATGTGAACATTTACTTTAAATTTTGTAATATATCTTATCAGAGAGGAATGCTTATTTCTCCTTTTATCAAACTGTTTCTCTGTTCCCTCTGTTACACTGATTTTCACTCTGAAAATTCTGCTATATCTGTCTCTAGATGGAGTGCGGATCACATCACTCAGGTTACACTAGTCTGTGAAGAGGGGAAGTGTGAGGAGAGAGAAAAAACAGCAGAAACACATATTTAGTGTGATGCTGAGGCTAAATAGGAGCTTTTTATCACAGCCAAAATGTTTTAATTGTCACAATACAAATTAATACTTCTCTATGTATGTCCTGCATGGTCCTGGGGCTGTTTCTGAGTACCATAGGGACAGCTACAGAGCAGATTCTCTTCTACTTATTTATTGCAGATAGTTTTCACCTACCAGCTCAGAGAGAAATCTATGTGATATAAGGACTATATATAGTGTTACTCCCATGCAGGACCCATAGGGAGAAGTATTGACCTGTATTATGTATGATAAGTAAAGTATTTTGGTTGTGATAGAGTGCTCTTACTTAGCTCCAGCATCACACTAAACCTGTTTCTGCTGTTATCTCTCCTCTCTGCTTTCCCCTCCCCCCATAGACTTTATAGACACGTGTAATCTGAATCATGTGACCTGCAGTCCATCTCAAGAAGGATATATCAGAATTGTCATATTTTTCTCTGATGTGATAGATTATAAAGTTTCTTATAATTGTTTGTGAATGGACAGGTAGAAAGATAGAAAGGAAGAACTTTTCGTATATTATTAAGTGGTCTTGTATGTGCCCATGACAATGCAATACTCCCTATATTGCAATGCAATTTAGGAAACAAAGTACTCCTTTGGAAAAGTGTATTACTTCTATTTCTATTGTGGATTTTTTTAATTGCTCTTTTATTTTGGAAAATGAATAAAAAAATTTTTTTTCTAAATGATTGCTTGTACTGATGATTTATGCAAAGTTTGTTGATAAGACTGTACCTACTTAAAGTAAATGTTCACTTTTGTCATTTTTAGTACACACACATGGCAGCTTATTCTGAAAAGTCAGATGAAACAACATCAAACAAATACTTTTCCATCACTGAGCTAAAAATCTCAGAAGAGTTGCAATACATTAACAGTAATGTGCAGCTCTGTGCCATGGATATAGCTGAAGGCTTCCAGCTGCGTATACAAATAGTATTGTAGTTGGGATGACATAGGCTCTTCTGCTTTTCTCTGCTACATTGTTCATCCTGTTGATCTGTTCATCATTATATTTGTCTTTTCATGCTGTATCTACAGTTGGGTCAATTATTAATTCTCTACTGTAGGGTCCTAACAGACATTGTAGCTAAGTGTCATGAAGAGCAGCTGGAGCACTATGTCCATTCGTATGTAAAGGTAAGCAAAAGAAATGACGTTGTGTAAGGACACATTTAAAAGGAAGCTCCATCAAACAAAAATTCTTAGTCATTTAATAGAATTACTGTCAGTAGACACCCATGTATTAACTATACATTTCCCATCTCTCTCTTAGTATGTGTTTAAAACACAGTCATATGGAGATCGGACAGTCCATGAAGAACTTGCCAAAGGGGTGACAAGTCTATTAAAATGCAATGAGCTTAATACAATTAAGCTTGTGCTAAGGGTAAGTCATTTATTTATAGAGTATATGAGTATTTGTGAAATTGATATAAATGTATACATGAATCATATTAAAGGAGGATTCTTGCCTTAGGTAAATTAAATGTTTTCACTGTATCATGAAAAGCTATTCAACTTTCCAAAATACTTTCCAAGACCTCTGCTTGCTGTCAGTAAGTGCAGATATGGCAGAAACTGAAAATCTGCTGCGACCAAATGGTACAAGTACACAGTTTGATGGAATAATCCAACACACATTTTACTGTAGCTACTGGATGGACTATTCAGATCCCTGACTGTCAATTGTTTGAAGGGATCACTGCACCAGCAAACATTTCGGCCCCTTTATCGTTTACACTGGTCTGTACACAAGAACGTCATAGCTTACTAGTGGCTGTTCTGAGTATTGCAGTTCTGTCCCATTCAATAAGACAGCTGATCAGCAGGGCTGCCGAGATGACTATTTCATTCTTTTTCCTATAGCTGTGTCCGGGGAGATGAACATAAAGATTATTGTTTCCATCTTATGGAAAAAAGTAGAAAATTTTGATGTTCACAAGAATTATATTCACATCTAAATTATTTCTATGCTGGACATTTTACCTATAGGGAATTGCATGCAAGTCAGGGTATTCCACAGTCTTATTCTGTGATCTACAGTAAGCCAGATGTTGCTATGTATCCCTAGCAGTCATAGTGGTAGGGATCAGTATGGCATTATGGGAGATTGAAATCCTGCAGCCACCAGGTCATAAGAGCATATTCGGGAATTGCTGTAAAATGAATTATAAGATTATTAGTGAAAAGGATAACACCACTGGACCTGCACTGTAACATTGACTATCCCTGTAGATGGATTGCGCTGCAGTTTTCTTCCTGTAATCTTGTGATATAATCTTGTTATGAAGTCAAGTAATGTTGATTTAGTACTGAAATGAATATGTGTTATGTCAGTGATGTAGAAGCTGCATGGTGTCCTTAAAAGACCTTTATTGGTGCATTGTGCAAATGTGATATATTGTAGCCATTCAATGCTAATTGTATCTTAGTCAAAGCTATCAGGGGTATAGATTTAGGGTGCACTGAGGTAACAGTTGCATCCCAGTTCTGGTGCTTGATGTGACCCAACGGTCTCTCTGCTACGTAAGAAAGCACCAGTAATATAAATGGCACATGATGGCTGGGGAGTACAGTTATATATTGTGCATTATGGTCCAGGACCTAGCCATCTAGTCCTATGAATGTATAAAAGCATATTACATTAAACCCCATGAGACATCAGACCCAGAGTTGTCATTTATTCTTTATAGAATATTCCATTTTCAGCACGGTGAAATAACCAATGAAAGCACCAGGAATAACCAATGATTTCTATTCTTCTGACAGCATTCACAGTTTTTCTTTGAGATAATTATCAAGTCCATGGCTCAACATCTCCACGATAAAGACATGATGCAGGTAAATTGCTCGTACATCTTAAGTCTTTGAGATAAATTCAGGACAATGAGCCCCATTTATTTCTATTTTCAACAAATACATGTCTGATCATAATGCCCTCTGGCTGCAGCTCTTCACATACTGAGTATTTAATGGCTTCTATTCTGTTTTAACTTAAGAGAAAAATGTAATTGTTTTTAAATATACAGTATATATTGTGTGTGTATAATATATATATAGTGCTATGAAGTGTTTTTAGGCAGGTGTGGATAAAATGCTGCAAAAATAAATAAAATAGAAATGTTAATAGTTTATTTATGATTAAGTGAATGAACAAGAGAGAAATCTAAAACATCAGTATTAGGTGCGACCATCATTTGCGTTTCAGCAATTCTTCTAGGTACACTCGCACACAGATTTTGAAGGAACTCAGCAGGGAGGTTGTTTTAAACATCTCAGAGAGCTAACCACAGATCTTCTGTGGATGTAGGCTTGCTCTCGTAATGTGATCCCAGTCAGATCCAATCATCTTGAGGTTAGGGCTCTTTGGGGGCTATATCATAATTTCTAGGACTTCTACAGGGTGATCAAACTCCAAATCTCCCCAATGGCTGATGAGATAGAGAAGGATGAGGCAGGTTGATCATTCTGTTCCTAGAGTGAAAAGCCACTGTCAGAGGTGTCGGCACCTTTCTCGCATCTCTCAGTAATCCTAGTGTGCATGTGTATAATGGGGATCTAGATAGATAGTTGTCAATCAAACAAGTATTCGGCTTCCAGGTATCTCATGTGTATGACCAACCTTACAATGTTTAGAAAGGAAGTATGTTAGCAGAACAAAAGATGGACTATTTTTGCTAGGACCCCATAGAAAATCTTTTGACAGCTCCATATATTAGTATCTACAACAGAAATCCTCCACCTTTTGTATGTGCTGAATCACTTTCAAATCCAAGAGGTGACGTTGAGCCACATATACATTATTAGAAGAGAAATCTATATTAAACATATGGCTATGAGTCTTATTCCTAGACTTAAAGCGTACCTGAGTTTACATGAAAAGGTTCTTCAGGGCCTTGCTGGGCAGTCTGTTCTGTGACTGGATGAGCCTTCATACATGATGTCCTATCATTTTATCTGCTGATAGTGTCCCCATTTTGGCCAAAGGAAATATTGGATTTTACTTTGAGGCCGTGGGTGAAGTGTCGGACTGATGGCCTTAGCCCACCAGAGAAACTTATTCTGGGGGCCCATCAAACAGCTTCCTGCTAATAGCCTACACCAAGGCTCCTTCACTGAAATCTTGTATATGTGCTGAGTATCAGGTGTTACTGAGTATTTTCCCAGTATTGTCATCCCCTATAGTACTGCACGAAGTATAATATACTCCACAGAGCTCCTACACAGTATAATGCTCCACAGTTTAATTTGCTCCCCAGCAATCCTGCACGGTATAATAGGGTCCCCACAGTGCCGAACGCCTCCAGTATAATGCTTCAGTGGCCCCATACAGTGTAATATACACTCCAGCAGTCCAACACAGTATAATAGGGTTCCTCCAGTGTCTCTTCAGTTTAATGTTTCACAGTTCCACCACAAAGTATAATATGCTCCCAAGGACCTTGAGCTGCTTCAGACAAACCCCTCGAAGTTTGTTTTCACGAATATTTCTGAGGCTCAGCCCTCTGGTTCATTTCAGTGTTGTTATTATACTCTGGGGTCTCTTCAGACCCCAAAGTATAATTAGTAGAGGCCCAGGGGAAGTGATAGAAAATAAACAGTTATACTCACCTTGCTTGCTTGATGTTAGCCACAGACCAGAAATGGCCAGAAGATGACGCCAGGGACTACCTGATGCCCAGGAAAGGTTAGTATAAATGTTTGTTATTTTTACTCACTTCTATTGGAAAGGAGCCCAAGAACACATGAACAAGGATCGGTGAACTAATCCAATGCTGTTTTGGTGTGTGCAATAAGGAGCAGTCTTCCCCCTCCCCTCTCTATTATAACTAGTTTGGTTTGTTTACATGCAGATTTTCCAGAAGTAACTGTACAAGAGCAAACGAATAGTTGAGAAATATCCAAGTAACCATCATATTAGAGATCCAGGAACACTGAACTGCAAATATAGAGTATATACATGCAGATACCCACTACATTCTAGCATCTACTGTGCAGGCATGACAGTGGAAAAGTGCAATCTATGAGCACAGTTAGGAAAGCTGCTTGATGTGAATAATATCCCATCTGTAACCACACAAACATCCAGAGGTACATACAAGTACATGGAAGACTTTTTTCATACATTATAAGCTGTAATGTGCAGAATCTTCAGTCCTTGCAGTTTGCAGACATGTGTGAGGCTGTGAGTAGAATCAGCCCCTACCATCTGTATTCACAGTGTGAAGAGAGAAAACCCCTCGCCCCTCACCTCACCATCTTTCTGTCTTGCTTCTTGCTGTCTTTCCTTGTAACAAAGGAGTCAACTGTAAGTTAGCTAGAAGGGAGACACCTAGAGGCAAGAACTTCAGAGGTTTTTAGAAGCAGCAATAAGTTTTAATGAAAGTGCATTACATATTGGCCCAGAATCACATGATCTATGAATTGGTTGTCTGAAAAGTTAGTGACCATTTAACTACCAATAATATGTTAGACAATGATAACAAGTTGTAGTAATATATACCACATATTGGTGCCAATAATCGTACTATTATTACTCCCTGCATCAATACAGCTATTTTAAAGAATTTCCTATGGCTTTGGACACACTGATTTGCTGCTGTTGCCATTGAGCCATATGTACTAAATGACACAATTATGTTTTGCTGTAAAAACAAGAAATATTGTCATATTTTTATATGTACAACCTGTAGTTATGGTGTTATACACGTTTTTGCAGCAGGAATATAGAAGCAGCTATCAGAACTCTTAAAAGCATTGATATTATAGCTTGTCCCTTCCAACTGACATATGGCAGCTTTTAGAAGCATTTCTAGAGGTATTGCATTTAGGTTTTCTATATTTGTGTTATGTCCAGTGACTGAGTGAGCAGCAATTTATCTTTGATTGAAACTTTCCTCTATTTGTAAGGTTGAGCGCACTAAGAGGTTTCCAAAATCCTTCCACCATGAATTGGAATCGCTTGTGATGAGCTTCTCAGACCATATTATTTGGAAGTATAGAGATTCCATGGAGGAGACAAAAAAGGCTAACTTCAGCCTTGCCTGTTTTCTGAAGGTGACAACCGTTTGTTTTTATTACTTTTGTTCCATTTTCCAGGTTTTTATTTAGGAGGGATTTAATCATAGAAAATGATCATGTCATAACATTTAAGATGTGTATGTGCCCTTATCTAATTGTACCCTATGTTTGCATAGATTTAGCAGAGCTAAGCTGGTCATTTGGTAAACCTCTTATGTGTTAGCTGTGGTTTCAGACCGTAATTTCAGCCCAGAATGCAGAGCTAATGTTAAAGTACTTTTAGAATAGGGCTTCAATTCTAGATCAGTTGGGAGCCTGGGTCCTATTCATTATTTACCAGGCACATCTCCTTACTTATAGCTATGGCTATGCCTAATCTTAAAACTTGCTACAGCTTCATCCCATTGAAGTGTAAGAAACTGAGCCATGGGTTTCACCCTATAAACCCAATAAGTTGATCCAGAGGAAGGCAAAAAAAAAACCCACAAGGCTGATGCCAATTGCCTCATCAGAGGAACAAATTCTTTCCCAATGCCAAATATAGCAACTGGACTGAAGCTGGCCATACACTTTAGATTTTAGAATGCTGAAGTGGAAGATTTTAGACTGTCTGCTTTTGGTTTGGTCTCATACTGCTAACCATAAACTAAAGTTTGTCAGAACCAAAAATTGTTGTGTTGGATTTTTTTCTGCCATCTGTCTGTCATGATCTGTTGTGTATGGGCTAGACTGGCAGACCTGTGGGGGATTTTTGTATTGTGGGCTCTGCCTATGACCATGGTAAAACCTTTTTTTCTCTAGACATAGAAGATGCCCCCTTGTCACAGATACAGGTTTTGGTATAAAGAGATAAGGGGTATATCACATATTTGTACATTATGATTAAGACGCCCCTAAGCCTTTTTTTTTCCAAGCTGAACAACCTAAAGTTGGAAAACCTGTACAGGGTAGTATTCAGCTGATCCTAAGGAAGACCCCTTAAATGTTCTGTTATTGTTTCTGTTGTCATGTTACTGTCCTCTTAGAAGTCAATGAAGTCTTATTATTTTCAATGACCCCATACACACTTACATGTATTTTCATGGGTCTTATACCTGTCCATTTTGTGGCCTTTCTCACTGAGGGAAATTAATGGGTCCTAAGAGGCATGGGCAGCTCACAGATATTACCCATTTGCTGTCCCTGATGTTTTTCCACGGACCTGTTGCTGCACTTTTTCACATGCATTTATCCTAACCCAATATGACACTTAAAATTATAAACATGCACATAATAAATACAGACATATAAATATAGACAAAGCATTCCCAAAACATTGGAAAAGGTGAAATCCTCTGGAAGAATTGTTAGGCTCGAGTATAATTGACATGCCACATACAGACATATTGTACTGTACTTTTTGTACTTTATTCGGCAGACTGCAAGTCAGAAATCCATTGCATATTCTCCACATGTGAACATGGCCTTATCATTTATAGTGTATCATGAGTCTAGCACATGTAAACATTCTTTTGTAATTCCATTTTTTTTTTTTTTATTACAATCTTTGTTTTTTAGCGCTGTTTTACATTTATGGATCGTGGCTTTGTATTCAAGATGATAAGCAGCTGCATAAGCATGTTTAGTCCAGGAGACCACAAGGTAAAGGGTGGATTTGCTTATTACAATAAGTATGTTATGTTAGTGACTGTGATAGTAAGTCGTATATACCATATACTCACATTTCTACACCCAAGGATCTTAATTACACAGGAAATCTCCATGTATTTCAATCTTTATGAGTATATGAGATGTGAATTGAAACCTGGAATGAAAAGGCTGGAATGATACTACAGAGAATATACCACCATAGATAAGCAAGTTGCTTCTTAAAGGTGTTAATGCCACTCAAGTATAGTACTATGCAGTTCAATATACAGGACAAGGCAAGGGTGATTTTGATCCGTATTTTAACTAGGGGTTGTGAAAGAAGCCCAGGATCCTCATGTTTTATTGAATTTTTGTTTGATATAGGACTCCCAGCTATAGAGCTCCTCAGTAGAGTTAACAAACCTTTACTAGCCATTGCTGAATGTCCGTGTCCTTCCATTTTAATAAGTAGTTTGGCGGCCTGGAAAAGTCGGGTAATTAAACAATTTTGTGATGTCTGGATGTCACAAGGTGGGAGCCAAAGTAATACAGTTTCAGATTGGAGGGAAAGATTTTTGTGGCAAATATTTTTAACATTACTACAGGCTGCCGGCCTAAAGGGTGTAAATTTAGGACAGGTAAGCTAAATACAGGTGCATCTCAATAAATTAGAATATCTTTGAAACGTTCATTCAGTTCAGTAATTCAGTAATACAATCCATAATCAGCGTCTTCCATGATTGTGTGTCCTACTGAACCAGACTGAGGGACCATTTAAAGGCTTAGGAAACCTTGGCAGGTGACACACTGAATTTACAATACTGAACTTTTTTTACAATATTCAAATTTTCTTAGATTTGTGTTTTCATTACCTGTAATCCATAATCAACATTTACAGAAATAAAACACTTGATATAGAACACTCTGTGTGTAAAGAATCTAGAAAATATAGGAGGTCACTTTTTTAATTAAATTACTGACAGAAATAAACATTTCAAAGATATTCTAATTTATTGAGATGCACTTGTATGTTGGATAGTTCCTTTCCGATTTGTGGCAACACCAACATCTATCTCAACAGCTAACATTTGCTCTCTTTGGAGTAAGAGATTGCTACCAGGAGTTGTGTAATTTAACAAATTTCTTGAATCCTTATCTTGAAAACCTAAGAAAATGGCTTTAATGTCAGTATTTGAAATCGTATGTCTAGTTCTCTTTCCCATAATAGGGTTTTGCATTGTTGGACTTTAAGAGAAAATTAGACTATATGTTAGACATTGATTTGGCTTGAGGGGCAGCAGTGGTTATTGCAAGAGTCTACAGCCAATTCATCTTCCAAGTTGCTGTTTAATAGTGTGAAAGAAAGATCTACATGTGAGATGAAAGAAAAGGGAGTGCAGGAAGGAGCGGTTTACTCTGGGGTCTAAATGGGAGTAAAAAAGAGAGGTCAACTTCTGTGTTATGAGGAACTAGCTGTCGTAATGGGATATTAAGCAGTTTGGGCCAAGGAAAGACAATCTCTATTGACATTGCTGAGGATCATAGGGGGGAGGGGGGGATTTTGGAAGTAATATCTGTCCAGTAGGTTAGATGGATCACTTTGTATTATGTAGAGGTCAGGAAAGGCAAATCTGTTGTGTCCCCCTTTTTTTTGCACTGAAAGTGAGAAAGCCAGCCTTAGGTGTCCATCATGCCATAAAAAGGAGATAGACATACCACGGACCCTCTTGAGGAAAGACATTGACAGTGCGGTGGGGAGTTGCATTTTAGTCATCTGGATTTTAAATTTTAGTAAGACGTGGGGTGAGATTTACAGAGAAAAGGAGTCATGGATCTGCTGCCATTTGTATATGCTATACATTGAGTGTTGAAGTCAATGAAAAGGGGTTTGCAGATATAGTTAGGTATCTCTATAAGTATCATTAGCTGTCACAGACAAAAAAGAGCACATTACCCAGCCAGTCCTGATAGGTGGAGTTTAATGTGTTGAAGTGTCAATGTTTGGTAGGTTTTGGTTTGTCCAGTTTTCAGTCAGCTGTAGTTTACTGGTGACCCTTTAGTAGCTACGGCCTGTCTTGAACTTGTTTATCCTTCTTGCTAGAAGGACCTGTGAAGTTTTTGAGTTTTTTTGTGACCACCTTTAAATCCCTCCATTTTCCACAGGTAACATTCCAGAAATAACGTTATATTAATACTTTCCTATTTATACAAGTCCATTTGCAGTTATGAACGTGAAGCTGCAGAGTAGGTTCCATGGCTGACAAGTGTCATTCCATTTCAGATATTGTACCAGTACAAGTTTGAGTTTCTCCAGGAGGTCTGCAGTCATGAACATTTTATTCCACTCTGTTTACCTATAAGATCGACTAACATTCCAGGTAATATATGGCAGAATACAAGAGTCATTATTTGTGCACACACCAGGTTACAACTCTCAGAAGCAAATGCTTATCAGCTGATCATACCCCTTCATCCATTATGGTGAATTCAGAGGTGCTATTTGCAAAAATATATATTTTGTGCCTCAAACTTTTATGCCTGCAAGAATGCGAGCACTGCTAGTTACAGTGACATTGCTGTCATGATTTATCACCATGAGGACATAGGACTCAGGACTACAGTCATTATATTTTTAAAAATGGATGTTAAATATTATAAACATATTTTTTTTTCTTTCCGATACAACGAGAAGATTCAGTTACACCTACAGACTCTACAAAAGCATACCATGCATTAGGTAAGTACTTCTTTATAAAGGACCGTTAAAGGGAGTCTGTCACCAGTAAATTGGATATAATCCCAATCACACTACCTTATAGAGGTGATTCTAAAGTTTCCAAATATGCCTCTTTTATTCAGTTTTGGCACCCTATTTCCATGTCAATTGCTGTTTGTTTATATGCAAATGTAGGACCTGCTCTAAGTTGTGGGGCTCAGTCTAAGGCTCCATATGAATTCCATAAAAAATGCAACTGTGTGCATGGGGTCATTGAAATGAAAGAGTTTGTGCAGGACTTCAAAAACATGGCTGCTTTCTTCTCAGGAAGTGACATCATGTGTGTTGGTCACATGGCCATGTTGAAGCTCATCCCCATTCATTTTAATGGGACAGAGTTGTAGCATTACCTTGTGATCAATAGGTGTCAGATCACTTCCTGAAAAGAAGAAAGCAGCCATTTTTTTGAAGTCCGTGCAGGAAATTAATCCAGTAATATGAATCTGTAATAATGAATAGCATACGGACTAAAAATGTGGTTTTGTGCATGGGGCCTTAGGCTTCATGTACACGACCGAGTGTGCAGCCCAAGAATGTTTCGATTCTCTGTTTCGGATATCGGAACAAAGCATTGGAACACTCTTGGGCTGCATATTCGGCCATGTGTATGAAGCCTTAGACTAGACAGTCTTAAGTGTGCAACCGGCTGCTGTGAATGAACAGCACAGGAGGCACACGGGGGACACATCAGCCATGCTTCCGCGGCCCCTTTCATTCAATGAATAGGAGCTGCGGAAGCAGAGCCACAAAATCAGAGAGGAATAGAACCTATTCCAGATTTTGCGGCCCGGACGGTCTGTCGGCCCCACACAGAACCATGTAATTCACAGTCATGTGTACGGGCCCATAGAAATGAATGGGTCAGTGTGCTATCCAGGAAAAACCCAGATAGCACACTGACCATTCATATGATTGTCTGCAAGTGGGCTTAAACTGCACCAGATTTATCAAAGTGTCTAATGTTTTTTGATAAATCTGGCTTTCTCTTAGACTGTCTAGTCTAACTTTACACCACTTATTAGTTGGCTTAGTTTCCAACAAAAAAGTGCAACTTACTTTTGGTGCACGGTGGCTCATATTAAGCCCGCCCCTTTCCCAATTAGCTCAACACACCATCAGACAGGGTGCAGAAATTATTTTTGAAGGTGTCTAAAACACATAGTAAATAAGGTGTAAGGCATGTACAGTATGCTAGGATTCTTGAGCAATTTATCTGCCCCAATGTGTCTGTCCTGCTCAGGTGACACAGATCAGAAATAATTACAACTGCTTTAGATATATAAGAACTGTGTCTTTTAATGATCAATGCACCTATGTGGCCATCACATGACCAGGATAGATTTTTAGCCTTTAAAAGTGAACAGTGAATTGAATGACAGCAAGCAGAGGACTTGAAAACTATGACAAATTTATACAGAAAATTTTTCCAACGAACAAACAGCTTGTAAGGATTTTCTTGCAGTTTAATATTTGATACTTTTGTATCAAAAAGGCAAAAGTGTTGTAAGTATGTTTATTGGCTAACCAGACAAATTACATTTGCAAGCAGTCAAAGCACAGAGATTTCTTCTTCAGGCATATGCAAATGAATGACTAAGAACACCACAACACTGGCAAGATGCTACACAAAGGCAGTTAGTTCATAACTAGATTAGATAGGGTAATAAAACTGAGGTTTTGTGGGGTTTGGAGTCATCTGGAGTCAGTCTGCCTTTTTGACACAAAAGTATCAAATATTGCATGATATTTTTCTGGCTAACACGGTACTACGCTATCAGAGGTGTAGCTAGGGGTTCAGCACAGGGGGAGCGAACATGTCCAAGTGGACCCCCAACTTGGACATGTTCATATACCGATATTATGAGTATATGGTGAGCGTATAGTGGTATATAGCAGCTCTACACAGGGCTCTGCAGACGATTTAGGTGAATACAGGGCAGTAACATTTAGTGACTTACAGGTGACGTCTCTGACTAATCCTTCACATTCCCCATCTCTTTCATCTGGATGGCCATGACCACTTCTTCCAGTCTCTGTAAAGTTTGCAACACAGACATCTTTAGCTCCTCACTTTTCCAGGCACCCGACCCACATTGTCCTCACCTACAAAGCCCCATCCTGCTGCTACCCCAATTATAAAATATATGATATAAGCCCCCATAATGAATAATACTCCCAAGTGCATCTTCAAACTAATAACTTCCCTGTGCACCCCTGTAAATAGTGTCCCTTATTAATAATGCCCCAGGTGTTTCCTAATTAAAAAGGAAAAAAAAAAAAAAACAAGGGAAAGAAAATTATTAGGGTTCCAGTACCCGGGACACCCAGGAACAGCTGTTTGAATGAATCGTGGTACCTGTGTAAGTGCCGTGACCCCTTCTCTGTTTATATAGTGTCATTCATCTCATAGCGGCCATGTAATGTAACTACAGCCTCATCCTGTACATGTCTATGTGACAAGGCTGTAATTACATCACACAGTCACTATATACAGACCTACATGTTACCGCCGTGGTTTTTCCTGCAGTTCTTTTTTTGCTGCAGCCCGGTATGTGAGGCCTTAGTCTTAATAAAGCCCAAGTGCTACCTTAATTAAATTAATTGCTCCCTCATATTATGCCCCTGATTCCCCCTGACATAAATACTGCACCTCTAATGACCCCTTATATCAATGACCACCCCCTTATGTTCATAATGCCTCCTAATATAAATGATGCCCCCTAATGACTCCTTATATAAATAACCTCCTCCCTTGTATTCATAATGCCCCCCAATAACCCTTATATAAATGACCCCCCCATCGTCATAATGCCCCTTAATGAATCCTCCCTTTATAGTTAGTTAAATTTCCCCCTCCTAACCACCGCTTATACTGTTAAATACCTCCCAACTTTCAAAGGACAGAAAGAGGGTCAAAATTTAGCTCCACCCGCTTCTACATTGACTCCGCCCATTCTCATCTATTTTTCCATGTGCCCCCACACTATATAATGCTCCTACTGTAACCCTAACATTATATGCCCCCACATTATAATGCCCCACAGTATTAAGTCCCTCTCCTCATGCCCCAGTTTAAACTGGCAGAAACTAGAGGGGGACATTAAACTGGGGCAGCTGGAGGGGGATGTTAAACTGGGGCAGCTGTAGGGTGACAATAAACTATGGGGCAGTTGGAGGGTGACATTAAACAGTGAGGGTAGTTGGAGTGGGACATTAAACTATGGGGCAGCTGGAGGGTGACATTAAACATTGGGGGTAGTTGGAGGGGGACATTAAACTTGGGGTAATTAGAGGCAGACATGTTCCCCTCCAGCTACCCCCCACGGTTTAATGTCCTCCTCCAGTTGCTCCCAGTTTAATGTCACCCTGTATCTGCCAACAATTTAATTTCCCCCTTCATCTGTCACCAGCTTAATGCCCCCCTTCATCTGCCCCAGTTTAATTGCCCCCTCCATCTACCACTAGCTTAATGTCACCCTTTATCTGCCAGCAGTTTAATTGCCCCCTTCATCTTCCTTCAGTTTAACTGGCCCCTACATCTGCCCTCAGTTCCCTCCTCTTGCTCACACATGCTGTGTCTCTGTCTCTTCGATCACTCTCTGTTCCCAGCTTTCTATGTAACATCACAGTCTGTCCCACCGTATCCAGGATAGCTCCGCCCACACAAGAGTCTGATCACATGGTCATGACGTCATCAAAGGTACTTTACCCACTAAGATTTAGCATCTACCATTTAGCCTTTACCCTACCCTAATAAAATTTGTTAACAGCAAAACACTTCAGAGGCATAGCGGGACAAACGGTAATCTATCCGGAACCAAGGGACAGCTGTGTATCGGGAGCTATGCTATTAATATACCCACAAAAAAAAAAAAAGTCATACTCACCTACCTGCGATCCTTATGAATGGAGCTGCCACTTCCTCCCTGTCCACGCACAGGACATCTGTGTCTGAGCGCAGGCGCCGCACGTGCTGAGAAGCAGACATCCGTCTGTGGTCTCAGCGTCTTTATAAAAATTGATAGAAGAAAATGGTATATTTTTTAATTATACAAGAAAAAGAGCTTTATCTGATAAAACTGTAATACCCTTTTTTAAATTAAAGGGGTTATCTGGTTTCTAACATTGATGGCCTATCCTTAGGATAGGCCATCAATATTACATCTGCGGGGATCTGACACCCAGGACAGTAATGCAATACTTAAACTCGCCACTACAGTTTGGACGGCGAATGTAAGTTAATATCAAGAGCTGCGCGGTCTGGGTAGCAGTGATCTGCAGGGGATCCCAGGTGTCGAATCCCTGCAGATCTAATAACTGAATAACCCCCTTTAATTTCTAAGAAGAATGATAAAAACTTTATGCAGCTGAAATATTTCAGATTTTTTTTTTTTTTTGTGAAGACATGCCAGAGTACACCTTAACAGATGACTTCTGTCGGAAACACTTCTTGATCGGCATACTGCTAAGGGAGGTTGGTTTTGCATTGCAAGAAGACCAGGACATCCGGCATCTTGCCCTGACAGCGCTGAAGAATATCATGTCCAAGCACTCCTTTGATGACAGATATATAAATAAGGTAGCAAGACCCTTCATTGCTTTTATACATGCTACATTTGGTAAGCAGTCTGGAGTTAAAGGGGTTGTCCAGGCAAAAATGGACAACCCCTTTAACTTTTAAATCAGCCAGGGGCACTGAACAAAATTTTTAAAAAATCATACCTGTCCCCGATGCTCCTGTTTCCTCCCGGCACGTTCCAGTTCTTCTGCTGAATGGGTCTCTTCTGGGCCAATCAGCAAATGGCATGTGATTTCACTACCTGTGACATCATGGGTCTCTTCCTGAGGCCGCTGATTGGCACATGACTTGAAGGGATCCGTGACTTCACAGCCAGTGAGCAGTTTCACTTTGAGAAAACACCAGAACAGAAGGACATCAGAGCATCGGGGAGAGGTGAGTATGAATTTTTTTTTTTTTTTCACTGCCCCCGGCTGATTGAAAGTTAAAGGGGTTGTCCAATTTTCCCTGGACAACCCTTTTAATGTATTATCATATGTCATTACAGCCTAAAGAATACTTCTGACAATGTCTATTCTGCTAGTTTCTCTCATCTCCCTTTCTCCCTCTCAAGCACCATACTGTTAAAAAACTTCTCCGTTAGTACAGGTCTTGAGGCAAGTGAAAAGCTAAGGAAGAACATGTCTGTATCTCTGTGCTCAGTATACGATCAGAGCAGAGCCAGACATTTTGTATTGTGCCTGTGGTAAACCAGGTTTATCAAACTAGACCTTACTATGGTATTCAGTTCCAGCCTAAAAGATCATTGATTCAAGAGAAGATATAGACTAAGCAGGGCTGGCAGCACTAATATTACATTTTTATTTATGTCTTTTTGGCATATTCATTTTTTTCAGCAAATGTTTAGTTGAGATTCTTATTGCAGCTTACATTTCCAGCAAAGTTTAATAAAATCACCCCCATGTATTTAAGTTTAGGAACTTTCTTACAAATTTAACATTACATAAGAAATAAAATTGATTTTGTACATCGTATTGTTTTTTTAGGAAAAGCAAGCTCAGATAGCTATTTTATATTTACCTCTCTATGGACTTCTCCTGGATAACATGTCCCGAATATTCATGAAGGACTTTTTTCCATTCTCAATTAATACATCCAACCAGGTAAGATTGGAAAGGAACCCTGTCAGAGCATGTGTAGGGTGTCAAAAATTGCTGCTTTCAATGTATTTGGTTCCATGTAAATATTGTAAAGGGAGCAACTCCCAGTAACTGCAGTAATGGGGAACAATTTTCTTAGCACTGTATATAAAGTATTCCCATTATTTTACATATGCTATCTAATCTCATGATAATGTTTAACAGCATTTAAGTATAATTCCATATTATGTATCCCATAGGCCTACTATGTTTTTACAATAGGAAATATGTATTCTTTTATTTAGTCTATTTACTGTTTAAAAACAATGCCAGGATTTCTGTGTCTGTATTCATCCTGATTCCCAAAAAATGAAATAAAATGTGATTAAAAGGTTGTGTGCCCCAGAATGGGTGAAAACATAAACTCATTCAGCAAAAAACAAGCCCTCATACAGCTTCCTAATTGTAAATAAAAAAAATATTATGCTTCTCAGTATATGACAACACAAAAACTAAAGTGTTTTTTAAATAATGTAGTACAACATAAAAACTATATATATTCAGTTAGTTACTCTCTTCTGCAAATATATTGCCTATTGAATAGCTATTCCACAGTGGAAAAACTGCATAGATTTAGTATCACCGTAATCGTACTGACCCACAAAATTTTTAACATGTCATTTATACTACATGATGAATGCCATAACAACAAAATCAAAAAAACAAAACCCCTAAAAAAATTAAGGTATTGTTTTTTTTTCAATTCCTTCCTACAAAATGTAAGAACAGTGTTTCAATACATTATGTATGCTCCTAGATGTTGCCATTAAAACATACAACTTAGCCCTCAAAAACAAGCTTCATATGATTGGTTCAATGGGAAAAAAGTTACGGCTTTTGGAAGGAGGGGAAAATAAAAATGCCATGCCCTAATCGCTGAAATAGGCTGTGTCCTTAAAGGGTTAGATTTGATGTTCTACTAAAAAAAAGTGTCTGTGAAGAAAAGCAGCACTAGCTATTAATGCTATATATAAGAAGTTATTCTCTTTATGTTACAGTTTTTACTATTGATGGTCTATCCTTAGGATAGGCAACCCAGGACCCCCCACAGATCAACTGTACTGAGTCAGCGCGGCTCCCAGTATTGTTCACATCCTGAAGCTATGCTGCCCACTTGCCGAACAAAATGTAGTGGCAGGTGTAGGTTATGCAGCGCTTCCTCATAGACTTCAATGGAGCAGTACTGAAGTACCAAAAGCAGCCACTACAGTTTGTACTGTGAGTGAGCAGGGAGGCTCCAAGCATGTAAGCTTGAGGAGGAGCCATGCCATCTCGGTAAAGCTGGTCTATGGGGGTCCCGGGTGTCTGACCTACGCAGATCTAATATTAGGATAGGCCATGAATAGTAAAAACTGGATAAATGTTTGCCATTTTACCAGTAAATGCCCATAATGGATCTGTGGTCCTATTTACAGACTTTATATAGTAAGTTCACTTCATGTCTAAAATTTCATATGGAAATCGCTTCCCTAATGTATTATAAATGGACATCTATTTTTAAGTGACTGCTGCACCTTTCTACAGCCATTCCAAAAACCCAGCAAGGCTCTTTAAAACTATTTCTTACCAAATTCTAAAGCCCAGGAAATGGTGAGACTGTGGATATATTTATTGTGTCTCTCAGTTCTGTAGATTTATGTGTACTGAATACACATACCTGAATTATTTAGCCACTTCTCATGATCAGTGGAATAAGGAGGTAATAGGTAGTAGATGGATATATCACCTGCTATTGGATTGCTGGGATATGGAATACATTAAACTGTGTTAAATTTTTGCAAATATTAAGATATTTGTATGGTTTTTTTTTATAGGGCTCGAGAGATGACCTGAGCACAGCGACTGCCTCACAAAGTCAGTCTGCCATAAAACATGCTGCATCTGCAGATACCTCATTTTCTAAAGATGTCTTAAATTCCATAGCAGGTAATGTCAAGCGTGTCAAGAATATTTTCTATTGCTTTATAGCAAAGTATTGACAGCTGAAGGACAGGAGGCATATGATGATGATGCAGTAGATGAGACCATCCGGTGTCTGCTGTGCATTGACAGACTACTGATGGGTAAAGTACAGAGAGAGTACATTTCACTGCAGGTTACTATTCGATATATCCCATTGCTAAATGAAGCACTTTAGGTCATTAAGTTTGCTATGTAACATTATATTAGTCTAAAAGATTCTTAAAATCTTAATAATAATGTGTCCCAAGGCAGGGAATGGTATAGCTTGACACTTACAAGCTGCTCATCTCTTCTTTGCTGCCATCATGGTGCCAATGTCACCTGACCTAAGTCATGTCTGGTTTCTAGGCATACTTTGCCTAATAATAAGGTTGTCAGGCTGCAGGTCCTGTTACAGTCGTAGATGTGGATTCTTTAATCTAGAAACCATTTGGAGCTGGCTAGACTGGAGTCTGCACTCCAACAATGCAGATGTGTTCACCCTTAACCAAGGAGGTATAGATTTTGCAGATAAGGATCTCCAATCTGCAGTCCTCTGAATAGTCACACATTTGTGGCATTAGTGTGGATGCAGTAGAAGCATAGTCAGGAATGGAGTCGTGGGTCATCACCAGAAGAGCAGTCAGGGTCGGCTGGCCAGGGGGCTAGACAGAAATGTAGTTAAAATGTAGTAAAGAGTCTGAGTCTGGAGTAAAAGAGGTACTAGACAAAGAGTCCGAAGGACAAGATAGAGGCGGTATTCAGGAACAAAGCCAAAGTTAGGATCAAGGTCAATAAGGCGTCAAAACTAGGTACAATACTAGCAATAGCCTCAGTCAGCAGACAATGTATGGCTGGAAGATTTCTCTTTAAGTAGGCCATAAAGCCTGACAACACTTATGGGCACCAATTGTCTCAACCTTCAACTGGCACCAGGCAGCCAGAATAGAAGATGAAAACAGAGGAGCAACCACTACTGCTTACCGAGAGGTGTCTGTGTCGAATTACAGTATTTACATGTATCTGTAAACCAATGGCAGTGGAAGTGCCATGTTCTCCCTCTTTCTGTAAAATAAATTTAGGTAGAGACTCTCCTTAAAGTTCCTCCAGATTGTTATTTCAGTTTTAATGGCAAAAGCTTCAAGATTTCTGGGTATAGAAATTATTATGTTTATCATATATTGTAATACGTTATAGATCAGTCACTTTTCTGAAAAAGCTGCACTATGCTTCATATTTGTAAAATCCTTGACATCTATGCTTTATGTATAGATGGTGACTGTTGAATATAATGTCCGTCCTTTTCGCTTTCAGCGGCATCATGTCTCCTTGTCATTGAAGTGTGTGTAGATGTATACTCATCTGATCTTCTCATCGTATGTGTTTGTGCTGTCCTCTCATCTCATCACTTTACTCCTACAGCTTTCTCATCCATTGCCATCACTGCAGGGAATAATGCCGACTCCCGGGCATCACTGGCCAGCCTTGAATCTATCCCAAGTGCCAATGAGAAAAGTGAGAAGACCGAAAACTGTGAAAAGGTATGGGACCAGGAGCACACATACTGCTTTCCTTACAGTCCTTTTTAGCAGTCAGTGTTTTGCAGAGGTCTGTCTGTTGTTCTTTGTTTAATAGATTTTAATGGTATTCTGCAAAAATATTAGAGATATGCATAACCCGCATTTTCTATTGTATCATTATAAATGAAAGATACTAGCACGAGTGATCTGTAAGCATCGCACCATCTTGCTTACTCTGTTGTCAGCAGGCACAGGCTGTTTTATGACAGTATGATGTTTTAAAGCCTGTTCTGTAGGTGCCCATTCAATAGCTGTCATCTGACTTATCCATAAGTATGCTGACTATATAAGTGGCTTCAGTGGGCAGAGGGGAGTAAGTCACTTCAGTAAGCCATTCACCTATGAAGGTGACTTACCTCTCCTGAGAAGAAAAGGATCAAGGGTTGAAATTCAGCATGCCCGATCCTTCTTTCCATTCCTGATACCACCTTCAGTCCTGAGAAAATCACCAGATTCTTCCAATATTTCTCTAATGTGTGCTGTCTCCTTAAACCTGGACATCGAAACTTGATTATTGTTTGCCAAAGAATTCAATTTTGGCTGTATTTGTGACGTAGAAAAGAGGATGGAATAGTTGCAATAGCAAATGGGCAAATCCAGCAACTTCTGTGAGTGAATGAGGGCAGTCATACAAAAAGTATAGAAGAATCCATCTCAGTATGCAAATTAATACCTTATACATTATTATAATAGATGTGTGTCTCATGTAGTTTTATATTCCTCCCGAACTGTCAGAGGGCCCAAATACTGATTACCGACTTTAATCTAATCTGTATGGGCTGTCGTAGATCATGGCCTAGAAGCTTAAAGGAAGACGTTTAGTGCCAACATACATCCCAAGCCATTGTTCAGTGTAATGGGAGCATAAATATGCCTTTGTGGCCACAAACCAATGAAGTAATGCAGAGATAATCATCTTTTTTATGGCTTTTCAGACCAACCTGCAAGTACACAAGGGGCCAGCTCATTTTTCATTGTGCAGGCAGAGACTGAAAATGTCAATGATGGCTAAAGAGGTGACATTCCAGAGAGCTGAAGCACTTGCAACTTGTCATCACTTGTCTATAGAGAAGTCTAGCAAGTGAGGCCCGCCTCCAGTGCACTTGCTGGCTGATTTGCATGTTCATTAAAAGATGATTATCTATGCGTTGTTTCTTTAGTTGGTGGCCACAAAGGCATTTTAGACCTGACAGACTCCCTGTAACTTAAGTTGGCAATAAATATTAGATCAAAATTGTCTGAACACATTAATTTTGGCAGGATGTACTGATGACCTAATGTGTACAAGGGCCTCTGTATGTCCCCCAATGATAGACTTTGGGATAAAGAAAGATCAAGACATATATGGCACCAGTTTTCACTCTAACATTAAAATATACATGCATAAATGTACAGATTAATGGAAAGATCATGACTCGTGGATACAAACAAGTGTGCAGAACTGCATGTAGAAGTCCTTACTTTATGGTAGATAAAGTGATAAATCACAATTGTCAATCATAATACCATAAGGATAAGTTGTCACACTGCTGGAGGTCCAACTGCTGGGTCCCCTAGCGATGAGGAGAATGGGGGACTGAAACTACCCCTGCATCCTCCTTGTGAATAAAGCGACAGTGTGCCCCCAGTGGTGTGACACTTATCCTTTCTCCTGTGGATAGGGAATGTGTCTTTCATGGGACAACTGCTTTAACTTAACAAAGCTTTTATAAAATTCTGATATCAGGCTCATCTATCAGTCTAAATGCTACACCAATGCCTCTGACCCAATGCAAAGGTTTCATAATGCCCCTTAGTGGCCCTCACACAGTATAAATGTATCATTATTGTTTATTATTCTATATTTTCTTTTCGTTTTCTTTTGTATTTAAGTCTATGGTTTGACGAGTCTTCATTGGATTGTCTCTATGACACATTGTTCAGTAAAGACCTGGCCTTGCATACGTTTGTAGAGACCATGACTGTGATACCCGTCTCCTCATTTTACAGATCACAAGGCCACTTTCTCTGATCGGGTCATCCCTTCGATTTGATAAACTTGATCACAGTGAAACAAAATGCTTGCTGCTCTGTTTCCTGCATATTATGAAAATGATATCCGAAGGTAATCAATAAAACATGTCTTCATTGACCCATACAAGAACATGCACAGCTGAGCTGTAACTAATCCATGTCTCTTTCCAGATACATTGGTCTCATACTGGCAGAGGGCTCCAAACACTGAGATCTATGACTTCTTCAGCATCCTGGAGTAAGTTAATATTCTCTTATTACATGGTACTGGACGTAGACTGAATTCACATTGTAACCCCATGGAGATATTTTATAGTCCATAGTAATGCAACAGATGTTACTGCAATGAAGAACTTCAGCCTCACTTCATCTGTCCATATTGCCCATACTATAAACAGGCAGATGGCTCATGAGACCTAAGGATAAAGTGACTGCCATTTATATCTTTTGGCTACCTGCTAAATGTACATAATGTGGAATTAATTATATTTACTAGAATTAGTATGGAACATAACTAGAGGTCAATGTTTCTATAAATGTGCCCATACACCTTCTATAGCTATTGGCCGAACATTCATCTGGCTGACAGCTTTTCTTTATGACTTCCCTACACACATGCACACTACCCCTGAAATAAAACAAGTTACAGTAACAATACAATGTGGAAATACATAATCATATTATATTTAATTGGCTGTTTTTTGAATAGAAAAACAGAAAGTGTTCTTGGGTTTCCGCAAACCAACAATATAGTACATAGTGACCAACACTCACAATTTTTACCAAAGATCAGTCAGAAAATTGAAACATTGTTACAACAGTGTGCATCTTTATATGTGCCCTGAGAGTTTCATAAGACTGCAGTTATTTCAGTATTATCATGGAGCGCAAAAAAGGTAGGAGAACAAATTCATCTCACTTATAGGTATATATAAGTGCATCAATTTTATATTTATACAATTTGCACTTAAAGAGGGTCTATCACCAAATTTCACAATACAGACTAAATCCGTTATTAAATAGATCACTGACACCTGAAAAGGCTGATGTACTGACTTTGAAGGGCCGGTTCCATCCAAACCTCCCATTGAAGTGGCGGCAGTAAGAGTTCCGTGTGGAGTTTGATGTAAAATATCCACCATGTGAATTTAACCTAATACTGATATTAAAATAAACATTTTGTGTGTCCTGCTAGAGAGTGAGAGAGTTCATGAGCCAAAGTGTATGCATGAGCTAAACTTATTTTTTACTCATGGAGCGTGATTTTCCAGTTGCAACATGCACTGACCAGTGTGAGATTTCAGAAGTAGTAGGGGAGGGGTACACTCAAAGGGTCTTGTCACTTAGACTAAGTGGGCAGAAATTTAGCTCCAGAATTCCTCAGACTGCTTCTTATATCAGGTGAGACGTCTTTCACAAAGGATTTTACAGCCATTCTGATATGGATATTCATAGTAAGTACACCAGCCTATTGCATTGTAAAATCTGGTACCTATTCCTTCTGTAAAGCCATTTGAAAAATGAAATGTCCTGACTGTAAATATTACTGCGCAATGTTCATCTGGATGATCAATGTCTGTTCTCCTCCATTCAGAGTATGTCTTCAGAATTTCCGATACCTGGGAAAAAGAAATATTATTAGGTGGGTATCACATCATTACATTGTCATGATGCTATTTATTATATCTGTCAGCTTTAAGTGCAAATGAATCGTAGCCAGAGAGAGGCCTTTCAGGTTTATATTGTATCTAAACTTTGGACATTTCTAAAGGGGGGTTCACAGTACCGTTCGTGACCGTCAGTAGTGTCCGTAGCTATTGTCCGTTACAAGATTTTAGCATCGGACACTAGCTGAGGGTGGGTTCACACTTCCGCTTGAGTCCGTCCGCCGTGAATCCACCAGAAAATATCGGGAAACTGTATAGGGACTGGATAGCGAAAGGTTAGCGACGCATTGCTTAAAAAACCATTCATTTGAATGGGTTTTTAAAACAATGCGTGAGTGTGCGCTTACACCTTCTGTGCCGCGAATCCAGTTTTTTTCGCTGGAAAAAAAGTCCTGCATGTCCGACTTTGTTTCCAGCGAAAAAAACTGGATTCACGGCGCAGAATTTTATGTCCGTTTTTTTTCTGCGCATGCTCAGAAAGCAGAAACAAAAAACGGACAGTGTTAAAAATGGACACCAACTGATGCTAATGTGTCCATTTTTTTAATTGATCCATTAATTGGATCAGTTAAAAAAAATGGACACATTAACATCAGTTAGTGTCCGTTAATGTCTGTTATGATAGGTGTCCGTTTTTTTTTTGTTAATGGACACCTAATAACGAAATCCAACGGTAGTGTGAACCCGGCCTACAATTTGGATGTCTGCTACAATATCTAGCTTTTATTAAAATGGCTTTCACTTGTAATATAGTGAGCCAAACAACTTGATCTAGGCTGATACATTGTTGCAAACAACCAGAATGATGTATTAACATAGAACTGGAAACAGCCGGATGCAGTAAAGGAGATTAGTGCATGTTTTGTGTAAAGTTGGGAAAGTTTTAATGGACAGTTTAATATTGGATTTGGGACACCTGCTTATTGCACATAGCATTCAGTTTCTGCACATCAATGTGCATTTGCATGAAGATCAGCTTTGGAGGTCAACCCTGATCACAGAAAATCCTGTGTCATCACATTATTGGATGTCATAATTCCTTTGAGTAGAAGAACATCTTCTGTAGAGAAAATCTGCCTTAGATGTCACATGTTCCACTTTCTTAAATTTATTGTAAAATGAAAACTGTAAAAACTGTAGTGAACTATTAGTGTTGACTTGTGAAACATTGACTACAATATTTAGGTAAGTAGATAAAAAGTGGAATATATAGTGAATTATAAGGGGGTATTCACATGTGGCACAGTTGTGGCATCTGAAAGCCTGTTTTATACATACAAATGGGATTATTTTTTCAGCAGGTGCTTAGATTTCTGTGAGATTCAGTTAGATTAGGTTTTTTTTTTTCTTATCGACTCTTTGTTTTCAATGTGATGTTTATTATACTCACAACCTATTCATTGAACAGATGAGATTCTTCTCTGGTTGACTCCTTATCTCTGTATTTACCTCCTCATGTTACTGGAGACATTGCACTGGTCTGCGATTAATTAAATTGTTATTATTCTCTATGCGTCATTACTCTCTGGGAAACAGGAAATACTGTAGGACAAGTAGTAACTCCGGACCGGATCACAGTAATCCTCTTTCATTTTAAAATGCGCTTGTTTCATTCTGACATGTGCGCAATAATCGCATGTCACAGTGACTGCACACATAGCATGGTGTCAGTGCTGCACACTAATGTATACAGCAATATTCAATCCTGTAAAATGCAGAATAAGCCATCCTTTAATTGCTTGATTTTACCCCAATTAATTGGACAAAAACAAAGAAAGAAAAAATATATATTTATATATGCATCTATATTTACATTATATATACAATATATAATTAATACCAAGGTTCCCTAGTCACAGCTACTGGCAGCAAGTACGATTATCCCAAAAACTTCATTCATCACATGGCCACATGTTAAATGTATGATCACTGTGGAGTACCTGTGTGAATGGAGTGCTATTAAAGGAGTGCTGTACTCAGGTATATTATCACTAATAGTCACATAAAAGTGAATGGAGCTAGAGCCATAAATGCGTACCTTTTCATTTACATTGGTGCAATCATAGCCCTCAGTTATTTTCAGTGATAGGACCTGCGTACATTTATTAATGATCATGTATTTATCACCTATCCAGTGAATAGATAATAAATGCTGTTTAAGGCAACACCCCATAACTATGGCAGTGTGAAGGGTAAGCGAGAATGTGAATGGCAAAAAGGGCACACATATGTGGCCATCTATTCATTCACTATCCATCTGGATGTAGTGGCCAACAGGTGGGATGGAACCTATTAGACATTTATGGCATGTTTTGTGGGACTAAAGGTGCCTCTTCAAGATCCAGAGCCCACTAGCAACTGCTACTGCTGCACCCCCTATAGCTCTGCCCCTACCCCTAGATGAGTGTGTCTCACTGCTGGGATCCCAAGCACTCAGCTGTGGTCTGCAGATGGCAGTAAGTGTTTAATTCTTCTGCAGCACCACCACAGAGATGAAGCATTACGTGGTTGCCACTGGGAAAGGAAAATGCAAATAAGTCCTCCTTGGTAGAAAAGGGTAACTTGCTCTAGCACCACCTTTTGGAAGGTACCTCCTTATATTTCAATGCCTGGTTTTCCTGAAACCTATTGGCATAATCTTGGAATAAAGACAAGCAATAATATCTCCTCCAAAAGGAAGAGAAACCGATCTGCATACAGCTGCTTAGAGATTATTGCCCCTCACCAATGCAAAGCAGGATACTGGTTTAGACATGAGTAAGAAGGGGTGCTATGTCTCCGTAAGGAGACATTGTATGCCGTGAGGTGGTTAACACTGAAATTACTGGGATGGTTATGTAATACATGGACATGGTGGGTCCTTCATAGTTAGATACTCTTTGAAGCTCTTTTCCATACTGGCTCATAGATATTGCTTAAAAAGTTTGGAACGCTCTAGCGGGGTATTTTAAGTTGGATTTCCTAGCCATAAAGACCTTTTACCACCTCTGGAAGTGTATGTATAAGGAGATTGTATATACTCACCTGATATTTGTTATCTATTCATTTATGCATATTAAGCAGAAACAGCAACTAATAAGTTTTAATGCAATTTTATCTAAACAGGAAAATAACAGCTGCTTTCAAGCTAGCCCAAGCAACTCTCAACAACGGGACCCTGAAAGGCTCATCTTCACAAGCTGGTCTTCTGCCACAGTGGTAAATTCTTCACCCTATTAATAGTCATTCTGCAACATTAGAGGCAAAATCTAACTACACCGCGTTCCAAATTATTATGCAAATTATATTTTCCTCTGACTTTAAATGATTGACGCAAATGACGTTGACATTTATACATAAACCTGATGAAATCTCTGCACTTCTTCTATTCATATGTTGCCATTGCGTTGGGGTCTGTGAAGCTTCCCTGCATACCTTGACTAACGTAGAGTGAATTTCAATAGGTTTTCACATAACCACCCCCCTCAGAAGTAAATTACTGTGTATTGAAGGTATTTACCCATAAAACACGTATTTCTTATTCAGAGTATATGGAGTAAGTGTCTAATCGCAGGGGGTTGCACCTCTCAGACCCCAACTGATCACATGAGTCCCATGCTCCCATTTGAATGGAGCAGCAGTCTGGGAAGTCTGCTGCTGCACTATTCAGCTCTATGAGACTGAAGATGGTGACTAAGTAATGTACTTGCCTATCTCTGGTTGTCCCATAGACCTAAATGAATCAGCAGTAGACGCATGTAACCGCTGCTCCATGAGACCTCATTGTCGTGATTGGGTGGGCCCCCAGAGATCAGATACTTATTCCCTATAGTATGGGTAAAGGATAAGTATCATTCATGGGAAAAAAACTTTTATTCAGCAGGAAATGCTCTACGATGTATTATTACAGTTTGCATTTTTTATTAGATTGGCATTGTAGTGCCTTCTCATGTTGAAAAGACTTATATCTCATACATTACTAGTTCTTGTTAAATGGGGTTCATTCTCTATAGCTCAGATAAGGTTTTACGACTTATACTATAAAATTTATAGTGTATATAAAACTGAACAACTGTGAATGATACAATTGAATTATAGTTTGAGCAGTCCGTAGCTAAGTGGTTAAAATACATGTTTCTATGAGAAATCCAAACACATAACTGTTTCTGGCCATTCCCACATATCTGTCTCTGAACACCTGCTTGTAGGATCTCATTCCCACATTGTAAACTAAGCTTCTGGCACTGAGACAGAGAGACTTCTACACTGGGACACTTGTGTATTGTATCCAAGAAAAACTTATTTACACAGCTGCAATATCTGCAATGTTGCATTGTTTCTGGTGCTGAGAACAGTAGCAGATAACAGTGCGTGCTATCTGTATTTCTGTCTGTCCATAACATGCATTATGTGCGAGATACATAATATAAGTAGATTTCCATGGTTCTTTACTTAAGTTGTGAATTTAGGGTGGATTCTTTATATACATGAAATGCTTTATGAGTCATAGACTATGGAGACTCAGCAACCGTTTCCAGTTAGATTGCTGTGATTTTCCATGCTATCCACATTTACACTGCTTAGTTGCCTGCAATGATGCCTTACTTTATGTAAACCACTGTTGTTTAGACGTCTCCTCATGGTCCAGCTCTAGAGCTAAGGCCCCACGTTTTTAGCTTTTAAAAAACGCTGCATTTTACAGTACCAGCAAAGTGAATGAGATTTTGGTTAATCTGCAGCATGCTAATTTTAGATGTGGAATCGCAAGCGCTTTCCCTATAGAATTAATAGGGGAAGAAAACGAAGAAGAAGATGGAGCCAAAATGCAACATGTTTTCGCAACACTACATCTGTGGCTGTGTAGGATTTTGTTCTCGGCTAGATTGAAATGAATGGGGATAAGGTGCAATACAGTAAACAACCTGTGGACAGGTGTGGCCCTGTTTTGGAAGAATCAGCTATGTGTTTCCTATCTCAGACAACCCTTTAAGATTTGAAAGACCCTGTGTGACCCAAGATACCCTTTACTAAGAACTGATTTCTGCTATTTTATAAGCGCTTTCCCCCTCAATGGATAGAGTTCCAGGATGGGAAATTTCTCAATAAAGTTTTGGAATGTATCAGTTTACAAAAGCGGATTAAATGAAGCAAATGTTACCAGGTGTATCAAAATGTTACAATGGGTTGATAAATTTAGCCAAACAGCTTGAGAAGTTAGGCATCTCTTCTTTATGCCACATCTTGGCTCCGGATGTTTTGCACCAAACAAATTAAAACTTTGCAATACGTGGGCCCCTAAAATTCTTCCTAGGAATATCAAATATATTGACCACTAGTTGTTACCATTTCACTGGGGAACATGGGGCATGTCTCTGTACACTCTCGCAGTGTCCAGTCATTGTGTATGGTCTTATCTAACTGGCAAGGGAAATGGTAACACTAAATTGTCAATTTAATGCCAGAATTATTTGGAGGGGCATATCTCCAACTGTGGAGGGTGGAGGGGCACATCCCCAACTGGTAACACCCAGCTGTCAATCCATATATTTCTAGGAGGAGTAAATAGATATGGAATGGAACCATTGGATGTTATCCTGCTGTTGTACCCTACAGTGTGTTCTCTTTTACAGGATGCAGTCTGCTCATGACAGCCATAAACACCCAAGATCTCAAACCCTTCCTATAATTCGAGGAAAAAATGCTCTTTCCAATCCTAAACTACTACAGATTATAGAACTGACAAGTTCCATACCTAGTAAGTAAATGAAAACATTGTAAACTTGTCTTTTACCCTCTTAATACCATCTGCATTGATATTTCACCACCGTATGCAACCTAGTAAATGGCACATACACCTTACTCCATTCATATTATTATATTATATAGTTTTACCTAAACAAAGACTGCAGAACAGATTCCCTATGTAAATACAGTTTCCTAAGCCAGACGATCTAAATACAGACCCAGGAAATACCCCCTAAGTATATTCAGATACCAGACCCCTATGATGTTAAAGACCTCCCTGAAACAAAAAAACAGACCCCCTAAATAAATTCAGATACCCAAACCAGACACTCTAAATACATACAAAAACCAGATTTTCAAAATGATTTTAGATTTCCTAAATGAAGACCCAGGGCAAACCCCCTAAATAAATTCAGGCACCAGATTCCAAATGTATTAACCCCCCCTAAAAAAAATACAGAACTTAGACCAGAACACCAAACCAGACCCTCTAAATACAGACCCAGAAATGTTAAACAAATACAAACCCCCAAATACAGACCCAGGCCTGACACCTTAAATAAATACAGACTCCTTAAATTTATAAAGACCACTAGCCTCCTAAATACAGACCTGAACAAGACCTCCTAAATAAATTTGTACTTCTAACCCCAAATTACAGAGCCAAGGCAAGCCCAATAAATACAGTGCCAGTAAAGATGTATAATAAACTAAAACATAGCTTTTAATAAATGCATATAAAAAAATCTCTACTACCAGGTAGATAACTAATTTTAAAGGATTCTATCATTAAAAAACATGTTTTAAACTAAGAGCACATAGGAATAGCCTTTATAAAGGTGATTCATCTCTTACCTTTATCTTGAAGGTCCGTGCTGCCGTTTTTGAATTTTTATTCATTCTTCATTGTGTTGAGAAAGCACAGGCGGCGTTCACCCTGTGCTCACAATGCAAAATTTACTCCTGTGCTCTGAGCAGAGCGTTTTCATCCAATCCAGCGCCGCCTTTCTTCTGCTACATAGGCCATTTACCTCCTCTTCCCTCCTCTTCTTACATGAGAATACTACAAAATGGCCGACGGACACGCGCAGTCGACTTTTCTGTCAGCCATTTTGTGGTGATCTCCTGTAAGAAGAGGAGGAGAATGGCCGACAGAGCAGAAGAAAGGCGACACTGGATTGGATGACAACGCTCTGCTCAGAGCACTGAAGTAACGCCCCCTGTGCTTTCTCAGCACAATGAAGAATGAATAAAAATTCAAAAAACGGCTGCTCAGACCTTCAAGATAAACGTAAGAGATGAATCTCCTTTATAAAGGCTATTACTACGTGCTCTTAGTTTAAAACATGTTTTTTAATGATAGAATCCCTTTAAAGATACAATATGGATACCACCAGTATAAATATTCATAGATCGCAATGCATCAAACGAACTGATTTATTTATTTCTCTCTGCTAATGCTAATATCTGCTTGACATGATATATGGATTTTGTATTCATTATTCGACTGATTTGATGCATTGCAATCTATGACTGTTTATACTGGTGGTATCCATATTGTATCTTTAAATTAGTTATCTACCTGGTAGTAGAGATTTTTTATATGTATTTATTAAAAGCTATGTTTTAGTTTATTATACGTCTTTGCTAGCACTGTGTTTCTCTTTGGACGGTTTAGCTGGCACTTTAGGGTGGGTTCACACTTCCGGCGTGACTCAGTCCGCCGCGAATCCGACCTAAATGTCGGAAAACTGGATAGAGAAAGGTTTGCGACGCTTTGCTTAAAAACCCATTCACTTGAATGGGTTTTTAAAGCAATACGCGGGTGTGTGCTTACACCCTCTGCACCGCAAAATCAGTTTTTGTCTTCGGAAACAAAGTCAGACATGCAGGACTTTATTTGTATCAGCTTGTTTGCTTGCTTACAAGCCCAATAAATTCAGACTGTAGATCTAACCCTCTGAACTTCAGACTCCATACACTAACTGAATGGAGCTCGCATTACTGCTTTCCCCTCTGGCTTCAGGATCTGCAGAGGTCTAGTTGACCATGTGCAGGTCCTTCTGATCATGACACAGGACAACAAAAAAAGTAATAAAACCACAATGCACATCAAGTCTATGGGCCAGGGATTTCTAAACAAAGCGCTCTTGTTGATTTTTTTTCAGATTCATTGCAAAAAGTGCAATAAACTGCAGCACACCTAAGGGTGATTGTTGCCCCCCTCCAGGAGCTTCATGCCCCAGGAGGACATCTAACCACCCATGTTGTTATCTGTTACTGGGTTCACTGCTATGGTCATAGCATTCATAAAGTATTGTGTTACAGGTAACTCCAATGAAACTGACATTGTGCACCACATTGATTCTGATGCCAATATTGCCACAGAGGTCTGTCTTACTGTACTGGACCTACTTTGTCTTTTTAACCAAAGTCACCAGGTAGGCAACCATCCACAGATTGCTGATCTCTTTATATTTCCAATGTTTCAGGTGATAGACCTGCTCCTTTGGATATCACAGTTTATTTGGTCCTTGATATGTACAATATAAACGGTTTGTCTTGTGTTTTCTGTTCCCAGAAATTATACCTCTCTGACAGCCAGAGTGTATTAATGAAGAAAGTCTTTGACACACATCTCCTCTTCCTGCAAATCAACCAGTCAGTAGCATCCCTCCGCCATGTATTTGCTGCACTACGGATGTTCATATGCAAGGTATCAATTCAGAATGCATAACATTCATATCAATTAGATGGTTTATTTAGTATGTGAGATATGAGTACAGCCATGTCATTGGCTTCTTGGCTTCTGTTATGATAAGAATAAACATGTATTTTAGATAAAGAATTGAAAAATCATTAAATATGGTATAAGCATAATGATATGAAATATTCCATAGAAGATTTATTTCTGACAGTTACCCCATTACACAGTGGTAAGGCTGTAAATCTTAATATATGATACATAATATATACATGCAGTGCATTTATTTTAATTGTAATGATCTGGAACTGTTGCAGTAAGTAGTCAAATTTCTACTACAAAGGTTGTGATTCATCCGACGTAAACACTTAACATGTTTATAGCTTTCCTTTGCAAAAGCCAGGGAGGCCAAAAGGAAGTGGTTTCTGTGTGGCCAGTATATGTATGTATGGTATAACATGCCGTCCTGTGCCACACAGTATAATGCTCCCTCAATGGCCTCCACAGCATATGATGCTCCCTACATTGTATAATGTCCCCTTTAGTGCCCCCATGCACAGTATAATGCCTCCTTGTGGCCCTCACACAGTATAATCCCCACTTTGTGCCCCTGACACAATTTAATTCTTTGTTATCGTCAATACACTGTGCACCTACAGCTCCCAAACAGTATAATTCCTAAGCTCAACCCCTATACAGTATAATACCCTTAGCTAAGACTCTACACAGTGTAATTCCCATAACCCCTACACTGTATAATTCCCCAGCTCAGCCCCTATACAGTTTAATACCCCTAGATCAGACCCTACAGAGTGTAATGCCCCTAGCCCCCACACAGTATAATTCCCCAACTCAGACCCCACATTGTATAATGCTCACAGTATCCACATAATATAATGTCCACAGTCCTCACACATTTTGTGGCCTATGGAGTGAGTTATGAATATGGTTCTCAGTAATCACTTCTCTTAGAACTCCCCATTCCTAAGGGAGCCCTAATAGTGATGCATATTGAAATCATACCCCCCTCCACCCATCCATGGGCCCCACCTGTAAGCAAAGAGCTCTCATCATCATTCAGGAGAGTGGTGGCTGTCCATAGTCAGCAAGGGTGCGGTTTTAACTGTGAAACCCCTTGTATATGCCACTGGTTATAGCATGCTATATAGATAGATGTGTTTCATGTTTTAAGACGTTAATAACAACAGTATTATATATGTAGATACAATGTAATATCTCCAATTATATCTTACTTTCTACCCTGTCTTGAACAAACATAATTCATGACGTTTGTCTCCTAGTTCCCTTCTGCATTCTTTCAAGGACAAGCCGACCTTTGTGGTCCTTTCTGCTATGAGGTTCTGAAATGTTGCAATCATCGCTCCCGCTCAACTCAGAATGAGGCCTCAGCTCTTCTCTATTTTTTCATGAGGAAGAATTTTGAGTATAACAAGCAGAAGTCAATTGTGAGGTCTCACCTCCAGGTAGTTTATCCCCAGACCACCTGCTTCTTCATAGGATATGTCTTAGTCTAATGTGTCAAAGTTGATTTTTAACTTAAATGTCACTAATTAGTAATGTATTGCTGGGGTTGGCATCAATATGGTCTGATCATGGCCTTAAGTAACAGTTCACATGTGACTTAGGACCTTGGGTATACTAATTGCTGTTTTGAATTATGATATTAAAGGCCATCTAGTACCACAATTTACCCCTATACTCTAATGTCACCACATTGTCTGACCTGAAAATATATTCCTAAAGTAATAAAGATTGCTCAATTAATCTTTATGTATGTAAAAGACAACTAAAATGCCCCCTGGGTTAAGCAGGAAGCTGGCACATACTTAGTGGGTTTGTCCTTGTGTGGGCAGAGTTATCAGTTTAGTTCTATGCATGCACCAGTCCCAAGCCCAGGCCATCAGCTTCCTCCAAACACTTCGCTGCATGCAAATGTGCAAAATAACATTTGATTACTCTGCCCACGCAAGAACAAATGCACCATCAAATGTGCAGGTTTTTTGGCTCTACCGTGCACAAGATTTTTTGAGGATTGTGAGTGATGCTGTTTTTTGCATGTCAATAAAAGGACCAGAGGTCAACTGAGCAAAGTTTCAACAGAATACCTTGTTCAACCAATACTGTGTGTCTGGCGGACACGAGTGGTCATTTGCAAATAGCACAGGATTTTATTAAGTTAATTTAGGTATGTTTTAATTGACTAGTGATGGTTTAACTTTAGAATGGTCTTTTGGGGTTAATGTAGTGATATTGATTTGTAATGGTAAATCCTACAGATAGGTTCTCTTTCATAAAGATAACCAGCCTGATCAGTGCTCATGGGACCATGTAAGTGTGAATTTTTATCTGCATAATATAGTGAAGCTCTTTGAAATATTTCATACATGAGCTCCAGTGACTGAGTGTGGATTGTTTTCTTAGTAATATAAAACATGCTCATAAGGATGAAGTTGCACAATACATCACCAGCTTCCATGTTGTTTCTATTAACAGCTCATAAAGGCAGTAAGTCAGCTGATCGCTGATGCAGGCATTGGTGGCTCGCGATTCCAACATTCACTGGCAATTATCAATAACTTTGCAAACGGAGACAAACAGATGAAGGTAATGGGTTAAACTCTTGCTTTAATACTTTAGAATACAACTTGAATGCAGAGGCTGAGAAATTTAATGGGGTCCTGAATTGTGTTCAATGTATGTCGGTGAAGTGGAGGTGATATATCATTTCATAGTGTATATACAGTGTAAATAGTTCATAACCATCCAGATATCTTTACAGGCAAACCATAAGCGTGTAAATGTTGTCCAGTCTGCCACCAGCATGTTATAGAGCAGGAGGAGCCGAGCAAGTTGATATATAGCTTGTGGGAAAAGATTCAGATTCATTGACAGCTTTATCTGTATGTCTACTCATATAGTGAAGGCAGTCAATCACTGATAGGACCGCCCACTGGACTCCTAAGCCCAGAATGAACAGAAATATAAATGAATAAATGACAGGTTATTCTGAATCTTTTCCTACAATCTATACATCAATCTGTTCGTCTCCTTTTGCTCTATAACACGCTGCCTGCAGATTAGACTGCATTTTCAATGTAATGAGTTTCCTTTAATAGAACAGCATCAGTCAGACAAAACTTCTCTTCATGTAACTTATCAGGCCAATGGTGGAATTAATGGTGAAGTAAAATTAGTCTTAAAGAGATGGCTGTCTAGGATCTGAGGATATTTGATTCTGATGACCTATCCTGTGAATAGGTCATCAGTATCAGATCGGTTGGGGTCTCACACCCAAACCTCCACCGATCAGCTGACGCGGCTGCTGGAGGCCATATGCTTATGCTTAGTAGAAGGCCGGAAGCAGCCCTGTTCCTATTCAAGTGACTGGGAGCAGTGCTACATTTCTCCGGCACCACCACTAAAGTCTACAGAGCACCATACAATGTAGTGGTGGTGCCAGGGAACTGCAACCCGATCCCATTCATTTGTATAGAAACAGGGCTGTTTCATGTGCATAGGTCATCAGTATCAAATAACTTCAGATCCTGGACAACAAAAGTCACTGGATCCTTGCAAAAGACAGCTGGATTACATTGCTTTGGCACCAATGCATACAATGCCACTGAATAAGCAGAGTCTTTTTTATTGGCCAGTAGTTCCCCATTCTAGAACAGGGTGAATTTAACAGAATTTTCTTGGTTGTAAGTAATGTAACCAGCCTCACCGTTTTCAGTATGGCTTATTGAAAGACTACATTATTTAGCCTGCCTGAGGGAACACTGCAGATATAGAGTTCCATACAGGCAAATGAGGCTTGTCAGTGATATAAATGTTTGCCCTTCCTTATTGTTTACTGTTTGTTGCATAAGACAGAAACTGATTTAGTTGGTGACATGGAACAATATAGCACTAGGTCATTTTATGATGTCACTATTCCCTTGGCAGCATTATAAGCCTTTCCCCATACCATTTGTAGAAGTTATTGTAGTGGACATATTGCTTTCATGCTTCGTAGATCTATTAAACTAGCAAGCACCGCCACCAACACGCATAGTAGTCAGAAACCAAGCATATATATAACACAATTAGACATTTTATGATCAATTATTTTATATGATGTGTTTCCTACATGAAATATATGATATAAATACATAAATAAGAATCTGTCATAAGTATGCTAAGTAAACCTTCCTATCCCTTCCATAGAATACACTATTTCCAGCAGAAGTAAAGGATCTGACCAAAAGGATCAGGACGGTATTAATGGCAACTGCCCAGATGAAGGAGCATGAGAAAGATCCAGAGATGTTGGTGGATCTTCAGTACAGCCTGGCAAACTCTTATGCCAGCACTCCTGAGTTACGTAGAACCTGGCTGGAGAGCATGGCCAAGATCCATGCAAGAAATGGAGACTTATCTGAGGTTAATAAATCCTTGCCCTCCATATAGTTTTTAAACAGTATATTTACATGTACTTTATGTATATATTTATCATTAATTTACCTTTCAAAGGGGTTATCCAAAAGCCTATATTGATGACTTAGGACAAGTCATCTATATGAGATCAGTGATGGTCTGATACGCTGTTTTTTGCAAATTGTACAGAGCAGATGGCTCCATATGCTGTTCAGTATCTGTGCCGCACTGTGGCAGCTGAGTACTAAATCACTTGAAATGACTCCCACTCCTCACTGTGGAGCTGTGGAAGAAGATTTATCAAGACTGGCATTTTCTTATGCCAGGCTTGATCTCTTTTGACATGGGATTCCTTGTAGGATAAGTCAAGTCCTCCTTTCAAACCCATACATTACCCCTTTATATTATGATTTATGATACAAGATTTTTCATAAATTAGGTGCATCTCTGGTTCTCCTTGCATCAGTTTCTGTTATAAATTATAGTCTATTTTCTGGGCCATATGAGGTCACACTCCTTCCACTTAGCCACAACAACGTTTTAGAGAAGTTTTGGGGATGACATACATTTCAAGAAGCTACAAAAGGAAAAGCAGAGCCTCAAGACCCATGGGCAGGTTGTGCCGGGATGACAATGGGAGACACAAGGAAATTAAAAGCTCGGTATCAGAGTCGCGGGGGACCAAATGTATAGCAAATGTACAGCACCATGGAATTAATAGTGTTTTAAGAATAAATAATAATGGCCAGCATCTATATTAATGAGCTGACCCTCCTGCTGCAGTGTATACTTTGCAGAAAGTTTTTCCTCCCCACATAACCCCTTTAAGATAAAATCTGAATATTATATTAGTTATTAATTGTGTGTTGTAAGCTGGAAAGCAAGCAGCAGCGTTTTATACATTCACTGATGTCATGACCCTCTCTGTATGTGGCTTTGGATGACAGTCAAGTTTTCATGACATAGCATCTTTCTCTTGCACTGTCGTCCATGGCTTAACCACAAACTTCTTGTGCACTTCATCAGTTGTCAGTAACCGAAATAGGAAAGTGTGAAAATAATACATCCCAGAAATGAAATCCTAATGCAGGAATAAGCCATTGTCTAGACACAGCACATGAAGTGCAGCAAGTCTCTATGTGGAAGATGTTAAGCAGATGGTTTTGGTTAAGCAGAATACAGCACATCCAAGATAAACTTTCCCTTTTGCTGCAGAGAAAATGAAATATGTGACTCAAAACCTAAGAGGCGGACTTGTTTTTTTTTTTTTTTTTGTATTACTCTGCAAATGTGCACGGTCACTTTTCAATTTGTTACTTCCTCAGATAGGCTTAATCTTGTAATGTTGTAATCTGAGTTTGATGTAAGGCAAACCTTATGCTTATCAGTAAAGCAGGATTTATAATAAGTGTGGCCGTAATGCCTTATGGCTGGAGGTGGATAAAGCCACCTTCATATGTTTCCAGTTTGATATGACATTCCTTGTATGACAAGTCAAGCCCTCCTTTCACACCATTATATATCCCCCATATATTAGTGCTGTACAAATACAGCTCCTCTAAAAGGTATCGCCTGATTTCTTCACTCTTCCACTACTTTCTATGGCTAACACGGTACAACATTATACTGCTAGACACAACTCCAGACATATTGGATATAGCACCTATTCACATGTCAATGATTTGGTCAGCGTTTCGTATCAGTGATTGTAATCCAAAACCAGGAGTGGAGACTACACAGAGGTGAAGTATAATGTAAAGACTTTTTGTGTTCTGTGTTTTTGATTTGCTCCTGGTTTGGTTTAAAGGAATTCTATAATAGAAAAAAACGTATTTAAATTGAAAGAAAGTAGGAATAGCCTATACAAAGACTATTCATCTCCTACCTTTACTTTGCTGGTCCTCGCCACTGTTTTCAAATTATTCTTCTTTTTCTCTTTATGCAAATTATGCTCAGAGAGCACAGGGGGGTGTTCCCCCTGTGCTCCAAGCACAGCGCTGTCATCCATCGCAGCACTGCCTCTGTCTCTTCATCTTGAAGCCTCCATTGGATTTCTAAACCTGTTCACTGCGTCAGCAGTGGACGAGCGCAACTTCGGTAATCAAAATTCTGCCCATGCGCAGTCGACTCTGCAACTTCGGGTTCGGGCAGACTGTGCATCCGTGGGATTTCAATTCCCGAAGTTGCGCTTGTCAGCTGCTGACGCAGTGAAGAGGCTGAGAAATCCCAAGGTGGCTTCAAGATGAAAAGAGAGAGGCGGTGCTGCGATGGATGACGGCGCTGTGCTCAGAGCACAGGGGGAATAATTTGAAAACGGCGGCGAGGACCAGCAAAGTAAAGGTAGGAGATGAATAGCCTTTTTAAAAGGCTATTCCTATGTTCTTTCAATTTAAATACGATTGTTTCAATGATGGAATCCCTTTAAAGCACTAATACAAATCACCTTACTCCTCTCTCGCCTTTAAGAGCACATGCATGCATGGCCGAGCCAAGTGTGCATGTGGATGGGGGAGTTTGAAATAGCAGCTGTTGGCTGACTATTACCTCCATTAACGCCATGACAGATACATCATAGAGGCTTTTGACTCAAATGACTGTTTATAGGCTGTGTAAAATGATTGCTCTATGCTTGTGTCCTTTCAGGCGGCCATGTGCTACGTCCATATTGCTGCATTAATTGCGGAGTATTTAAAAAGGAAAGGTAAGACGTCTCTGAGAATGTGACTTAACTCTTAGCAGCCCTTATACCTTAGCAAATTAGTAAGGTTTTACTTAAGAAAGATAACTCATTTTGGATACATGTGCCATGTGGTAATTTGTGCTTGCATAGCTGAGCACTAAATCCATGTATCTTTGCCATTTACAGGCGTTAAATTTGCATGCACTAACATTTCCTTATGATTCACTATACTAAAGTTTATTTGAAACTGCTATACTGTAGGTTACTGGAAAGGTGAAATGAGTCAGGCCCCAAGCATGCTCCTGGAAGAAGAGAATTGCTCTGATTATAACCAATTACTAATCTTCACCGGTGCAAAAAGTGAGTGCCCTAACACCGGATGTCGTGTCCTCCGTCAGGTCATGTGGCGTCTTACAACGCAGGCAACTTTTTGCAGTGAATGCATGGTTTTGGATTGTTTTGCTTGTTGTATATTGACATAGTGACATTGATATGACCATGTGATATTGATATATTATTCTATGTATTGCCTGATTTTCTGCCTGGGCTTCTTACACATATGCATATTGGGATTCTTCATCTGTTTACCTTTGTATTAGCCAATGTTATTATACGTTATATGACATGACTAAAATCCTAATATATCAGTTAAATTGGAAAACCTAATCAATCGTATAATCACAGCTGAGCGGGTGGTTGTCTGCCAACCCGTTATCAGACTGCTGGCATGGATTACCGGTTTAATATGATTCTTATGCCAAGCATAAGATGCAAATCACACACATCAATGACATGAAAAGAATTTATGTCTTCAGTGTTATATTATTCTAAACACCTGTGGTCATGCAGGTGAGGCTGAACAGGGGACTTGGGACTCCCGTTCTAGTGATCACTGATGATCCAGGTTGTGTGGCCCCCAGGATCGCAACAATAGGTGATACATGTATTTAGCAGGAAAATCCATTTATCACTCCTATTGTAGAACATGCTGCCAAAGGCTAACTACAGATTGCATTCAGATGCACAGCCAAATGACTTTAACCTCCTAGGAGCTGGAATGGAGTGCCATAGTAGACTGTACACAGTGCCAAACATATCAATTACCAGTGTAAAGTATCACATATCTGTGTCTGTAAATCACAGTGAGGGAGACAAATAAGACTATGGCTTTATTGACAGGTTTATTTTCCATGGGGTGGCCGGCCTTTCAGAGTATCACTCCAAATATCAAGGAGGAAGGGGCAATGAAAGAAGACTCAGGGATGCAGGATACCCCTTACAATGAGGTAAGCAATGAACCATGAATAAGGATGTAATGTACACCACAATTTATAAGTAAATTGTAGTAAAACTGAAGGAGCGTTGCGTTGTATAGATTAAGACAAAACTGTAATACCTTTATCCATAATTTTCTGGTCTAGTGTTTGCTCCTTGACTCTTCTGAACCAATATGTTATAAAACAGGATCTATTGGTACTATAAAAGCCAAATCCTTCAGTGTGATAAATCCATAAGAAAATGTGGGTTAGGATAAGGCTAAGGACCCACGTAGCCAAAAATAGCTAAAACTTACATGCTCCGTTTTTCAAAAACACTACTCTTGCTACTCTTTTCCGCAGCTCTCATCCCAGCCCTTCAAATAGATAGAAAAGGTCAACTGAATCAAATCTTGTTATCCCTTTGTAAGTCGGTGCCTCTGTTGCTGAGATATCGCTTTAGAACAATGGTAACGCCCTTGTTGCTCCAAGAGCTCATTTTCTTATTGACAAAAACTGCAATATCTTGACCAGAAAGGCACAGATTCCCAAGGGGAAAACACCTTTTAATTCTAGTGACCCTAACCTATCTATCTGCAGGGCTGGGATGTCATGCTGGGTACTGGGGCCAGAAAATTTTAACTCAATAACATGAATTATTTACATTTTTTATGTTCAATTTTTAATAGTCTACAATTGTAAATATGGTTATGTTCATGGGAAAAGTTGTATATTAGTGACTGTATATGAACACTTACCATTTCTCCACTCTTAAACACACATACAGTTGTGCTAAAAAGTTTACATACCACGGCTGATTTTTTTTTTTTTTTTTGGCCTTTTTTCAGAGAATATAAATGATAACACAAACACTTTTTCTCCACTCATGGTTAGTGGTTGGTTGAAGCCATTTATTGTCAAACTTCTGTGTTTTCTCTTTTTAAATCATAATGACAACCAAAAACATCAAAATGACCCTGTTCAAAAGTTCACATACCCCAGTTCTTAATACCGTGTATTGCCCCTTCTAACATCAATGACAGCTTGAAGTCTTTTGGGGTAGTTGTGGATGAGGCTCTTTATTTTCTCATCTGCCCATTCTTCTTGGCAAAAAGTCTCCAGTTCCTGTAAATTCCTGGGCTGTCTTGCATGTACTGCGCGCTTGAGATCTCCCCAGAGTGGCTCAATGATATTGAGGTCAGGAGACTGAGATGGCCACTCCAGAACCTTCACTTTCTTCTGCTGTAGCCAATGACAGGTCGACTTGGCCTTGTGTTTTGGATCGTTGTCATGTTGGAACGTCCAAGTACGTCCCATGCGCAGCTTCCTGGCTGATGAGTGCAAATTTGCCTCCAGTATTTGCTGATAACGTGCTGCATTCATCTTTCCTTCAACTTTGACCAAGTTTCCTGCTCCTTTGAAGCTCACACATCCCCACATCATCAGTGATCCACCTCCGTGCTTTACAGTAGGAATGGTGTTCCTTTCATCATAGGCCTTGTTGACACCTCTCCAAATGTAACATTTATGGTTGTGGCCAAAAAGTTAAATTTTTGTCTCATCACCCCAAATTACCTTGTTCCAGAAGTTTTGAGGCTTGTCTCTGTGCTGTTTGGCGTATTGAAGGCGAGATTCTTTGTGGCATTTGGCAGTAATGGCTTTGTTCTGGCAACTCGACGATGCAGCCCATTTTTCTTCAAGTGCCTCCTTATTGTGCATCTTGAAACAACCGCTCCGATAGTTTTCAGAGAGTCCTGTATTTCAGCTGATGTTATGTGTGGGTTTTTCTTTGTATCCCGAAAAATTTTCCGGGCAGTCGTGGCCGAAATTTTGGTTGGTCTACCTGACCGTGGTTTGGTTTCTGGGCATGCTATCAGGCCAAAATCACCAGGTTGTGTGAACTTTTGAACAGGGTCATTTTGATGTTATTGGTTGTCATTATGATTTAAAAACAGAAAACACAGAAGTTTGACAATAAATGGCTTCAACCAAGCACTAACCATGAGTGGAGAAAAAGTGTTTGTGTTCATATTCTCTGAAAAAAGGCCAAAAAAACAAAAAATCTGCCGGGGTATGTAAACTTTTTAGCACAACTGTATATCTGTGCTATAATCCACTACACTTCAGTCTCCAAAAAACTAAAAAAAAAAACATTGACCATAGCCTGATACAGAAAGTACTATCCTGGAGAATATTGAGCATACACCAGTCCTCCATATACATTAGCCATTGTTGTATATACACTATCCATTGTTGTATACAGTTCTCATTTTTGTCATCTTTGCAGATAAATGAGTTGCTGACATATTAGTATGTCTTTGATTCATTGTAGAGTACTTTAGTGGAGCAGCTGGACCTATGTGTTGACTTCCTCTGGAAATCTGAGCGATATGAGCTTATTGCTGATGTCAGTAAACCGGTCATTGCTGTATTTGAGAAGCAGCGAGACTTCAAGGTAACTTTGTCTTATCTCAAGTAGGTTGCCTATATGATTGACTTCCTTGACATACACTGTAAACCAGTGGTTCTCAACCTGAGGTATGCATACCCCATGGGTATATATTACATGCTGCACTGCATGCAGGTCTCCCTACCTAGGATGAACGCCCATGCATGGCAGCAGGCACCATACTTACTTAGAGGTGTGATGAGCACTTCCAACAGTTAGTGGTACCCTGGGTGAGTGGTGAGCGTCATTCATCACTCATCTCTCTGCTCCAGGCGGTGAGTGCTGACATCACATCAGGAGCAGAAAGACAGCAAGAAGCAAAGTGGTGAGTGATGAATGCCAGTAACAGTAACTGCAATGAGCACCCCCATTATGTTTCACATGAGAGTACTGTGGAAGCTACTATATTTCACATGAGGGCACTTTTGGGGCCTGTCCTCTATCAGCTTCCGGCACCCTTACACGTGTGGGCACTGTGACGCTGTGGTTGCCGGTTGGCTCGAGACTCCTTGCTGATTAGGTTCATTCATCTAATCAATGGCGGAAAGCCGCAATGGAGTGTCGATACTTTGCACTGGCATGCTGCCGTGGGTAGCTGACGACTGAAAAATGAAGAGGAATTCTTCATTTTATGCTGTGTGACTGGCTCCTTAAGGGACAATTAAAGTTTCTTACAACTGCTGATTTAACATTTTAAGGGTGTTGACACATTTTGCAGCTATGGATGCATGCTGGGCCGTGCCAATAGTGATCTCACTAAATATAGTGGAACATTTATTGACTATTACCATCTCCTTGTTAGCGGTAATCTTTAAAACCACATGAGCAGTAACAGTGACCAGACTATAAGCAGTAAATGTTTTAATGTGTTTAGTGATAACTGGTGGCATGACCTGGCAGCGGCTAAAGTCACATCATATTCCTGTCAAGTTAAAGTTTTTCACATCTGTATATCTGTATTTGGGCTTTTTGTACTTATTAGTACTTCGTCTTCTGTACATGAATACAGCTGGATTTATACTAATGCAGCAACTCTTTGGAGGAAGGCAGGGAGGATGGAAGTAGTAGTCCGTCACAGTTAGGCTCACAGTGGCAGTAGTTGGCTCCAATAGTCCTTCAATACTCCACAGGGGCTGATGCAGCAAATAATTTTGAGACCTGCAGTATATGTGGTAGTGGTAGTTCCCCTGAGGGACTCCCTGTGGTATGCCTCCCGGCGCCTGATGATGGTTGGGGTGCCCTTGATGGTAGTGCAGTATTAAAGACTCAGGAGACAATGATGACTAGTGGAAAAAAACTTGCAGTTTACTTTAAGTAAGGCAGGTAACAACAACAAACCTTCCATAAGATGGAGGCATGAGCTTGGTAACCCCTGGGCTGCAGCTGAGGCTTGGCGATGTTACTCCTTGGGGTCAATGAGTGTGTTTCTAGCTCAGTATCCTTTATCTCTTTTTTTTTTTTTTTTTTCTCTCCCACAAAATAACAAATACCTGCAATTGTCCAAGCTACAGGGTTCAAGTTCCTAAAGGGTACTGGGCCTTGCCTAAGCCTCATAGGTCCCAGTCATAGCTATGAGGTCCATCCAAAAATTCTCCTCACAGTTTCTGTCACATACAATTGTCTTAAAAAGTGAGTAGTGTAGAAGCTTTTTGACTGTAATATTGGCACATCTTGACTTGTACTGACAGCCAGGGTTAGTCTAACCACAAGAGAGAAGGCTGGCAGGCTTGCATAGCCTAAGACTTAGCTAAAAAAAAATGTGTGTTAATAATTCTTTGCTTTTCCTCTATGTTTACCTCATTTCAGCGGCTGTCAGAGCTGTATTACCGTATACACAGATCCTACCTAAAAATTGCGGAGGTTGTAAATGCAGAGAAAAGATTATTTGGGCGCTATTATCGAGTTGCCTTCTATGGCCAGGTAAGCAGGTTCTAGGATATTTACCTACCTGGGTGTGTTTGGCAATGTTCTGGTCTGTCATGAGTAGTAAATGTGGTATAATCGCTGATCTACAGCCTATCACTGGATATATAGTCATATTGGTCTTCTTTATATATTTCACTGCTATGCTTTCAAGTATGCAGTATATACTAAGAATTAGCACAGTACGTAAGTGTAATATTCATAGGGTAGACTGGAGACTGGCAACCCATGCATTTTTTACATGTTCTGAATTATTTATATGTTTCATTATACATAAAAGATCGCTTACTTTGTTCAAGAATACAATTATTATTCATTGCGGTGTACAAAAGACAGAAGCTTCAGCAAATCCTGTATCATAATATCTATTGTGATGAAAATATTCTCAGATAAGATCCTGATAGCATCAACTCCATGTAAGAAATTAAATTAGATCAGATAAAGGACACATCATGGAGGACAAACGTGGTAAAGGGCTTAACAGTCTTCCGATATATGTATTTTAGATTAGTCAGATCTGGTGCTTACACTGGAGGGGATCTCATGTCTGGATTCACACTGATGGGATGGTTATGCTCAGAAAAAAAAAAATTCAGTTTCATGTTTTAATAAGGTGCAAAAAAATAAAATGAGTGGCATTTCTGTTCTGTTCTGTAAATGGTTAAATTGGCATTTGAACAAAGTCAGCTTTTTTAGCACAGGGATGGGCTCTAGCTCCTATATCCCCTCCCATGCAGACCAGCTCTATGAGTTTTCACTTCACTCAGAATTGATTGAATTGATTCAGAATTTGTGCCATCAGTTTGTTAAAGCATGCGCCCTGTCATTCATGTTTATATTACCATCAAAGTGGCAGCATGTCCCATAGTAGTAATGCACAGATGTCACAATTGTAAGGTTAGCAGCTTTTCAAGATTTTGGCGTATTGTAATGAGAGCACATTCCCCGACTGTTATTGGAATCACAAGGTCACAGCAAAACCTGCATAATTTCCCACCAGTAACTATTAAAACCAGCAACCTAAGGCCTTAAAGGGGTTACCAAGGAACTCTTTATACTATGAAGGCTGTCAGGCTGGATCATTGTAATAGTAAAGTCAGCCACCATAGTACATGTAATACCACTGAACATGGAGAGGAGGGAGGAGGAGGAAGGTTTAGTTTAAGTCACATGACCTAATGTCAAAAACTCAAGGTTCAGCACATGAAGAACCCAGACAGGGAAGTAAAAAAGAATCCCTGAATAATCCCTTTAATTAAGACAGCTGTAATGCAGTTTTATTATATGGCCCGTATTACAGATGCAAATCCTGTCCTGACCACATGTCCAATGACCCAAACTAAAAACATGGGATGGGATTTGCCACAGTTATACAGACTGTACATTACAGCCATATTACAGGTGTCTGAATTATCCCGAAAGTGAACAGATGTTTAATATGTATCAAGCTGTAACAAGGGTTCAATAGAAGTACACATGGACTCTGTATGCCTACAGATGCAGCACACTCTAGCTTGATACTTGAAGAGTAAAATACATGTGGCAGTAAACTTTAAGGGCCTTTTCATTAGCTTCCATTGCATTAAGTGAGTAGATATCGTACAAGTCATCCGTGCCAAGTAAAAGTTTGCTATAACTATACATCTAAATTTGACAAAAAATTGTAGAATGCTTCATGGGACTCCTTGGCGGAATTGCATTGCTTCCAGGGGAGAATATCTCTTTATACATCACACCCAGTAGAGCACTGACAGCTGTATATGGGGATTAGGCAGATCAGTACTAGGGAGCTAAACAGGTTCTCCGTACTTCTATATAAACTCTGTGAATTATTTTACCTTGTCCATGAATCCTTAAAGGGAGTCTGTCAGCAGTAAATTTGTTATCAACCTAAATATAATACCTTGTAGAGGGGATTCTACAGTTTCCAAATTTTCCTCCGTTATTCAACTCTGGATCCCTATATTCATGTATATTGCTGTTTTATTCATATGCAGTCAAGGGGAAAAGTGCTTTGCTCAGGAATCGAGAGCTGAGACCAAAGCCCAGGCAAGCTGAGACACTTCTCCAAAGTACAGTGCCTTGCGAAAGTATTCGGCCCCCTTGAACTTTTCAAACTTTTGCCACATTTCAGGCTTCAAACATAAAGATATAAAATTTTAATTTTTGGGTGAAGAATCAACAACAAGTGGGACACAATTGTGAAGTGGAACGAAATTTAATGGTTATTTTAAACTTTTGTAAAAAAAAACTGAAAAGTGGGGCGTGCAATATTATTCGGCCCCTTTACTTTCAGTGCAGCAAACTCACTCCAGAAGTTCAGTGAGGATCTCTGAATGATCCAATGTTGTCCTAAATGACTGATGATGATAAATATAATCCACCTGTGTGTAATCAAGTCTACGTATAAATGCACCTGCTCTGTGATAGTCTCAGGGTTCTGTTTAAAGCGCAGAGAGCATCATGAAGACCAAGGAACACACCAGGCAGGTCTGTGATACTGTTGTGGAGAAGTTTAAAGCCGGATTTTGATACAAAAAGATTTCCCAAACTTTAAACATCCCAAGGAGCACTGTGCAAGCGATCATATTGAAATGGAAGGAGTATCAGACCACTGCAAATCTACCAAGACCCGGCCGCCCCTCTAAACTTTCATCTCAAACAAGGAGAAGACTGATCAGAGATGCAGCCAAGAGGCCCATGATCACTCTGGATGAACTGCAGAGCTCTACAGCTGAGGTGGGAGAGTCTGTCCATAGGACAACAATCAGTCGTACACTGCACAAATCTGGCCTTTATGGAAGAGTGGCAAGAAGAAATCCATTTCTCAAAGATATCCATAAAAAGTCTTGTTTAAAGTTTGCCACAAGCCACCTGGGAGACACACCAAACATGATGAAGAAGGTGCTCTGGTCAGATGAAACCAAAATCAAACTTTTTGGCCACAATGCAAAAACGATATGTTTGGCGTAAAAGCAACACAGCTCATCACCCTGAACACACCATCCCCACTGTCAAACATGGTGGTGGCAGCATCATGGTTTGGGCCTGCTTTTCTTCAGCAGGGACAGGGAAGATGGTTAAAATTCATGGGAAGATGGATGGAGCCAAATACAGGACCATTCTGGAAGAAAACCTGTTGGAGTCTGCAAAAGACCTGAGACTGGGACAGAGATTTATCTTCCAACAAGACAATGATCCCAAACATAAAGCAAAATCTACAATGGAATGGTTCACAAATAAACGTATCCAGGTGTTAGAATGGCCAAGTCAAAGTCCAGACCTGAATCCAATCGAGAATCTGTGGAAAGAGCTGAAAACTGCTGTTCACAAACGCTCTCCATCCAACCTCACTGAGCTCCAGCTGTTTTCCAAGGAAGAATGGGCAAGAATTTCAGTCTCTCGATGTGCAAAACTGATAGAGACATACCCCAAGTGACTTGCAGCTGTAATCGCAGCCAAAGGTGGCGCTACCAAGTATTAACTTAAGGGGGCCAAATAATTTGCCACGCCCCACTTTTCAGTTTTTTATTTTTTACAAAAGTTTAAAATATCCAATAAATTTCATTCCACTTCACGATTGTGTCCCACTTGATTCTTCACCAAAAAATTAAAATTTTATATCCTTATGTTTGAAGCCTGAAATGTGGCAAAAGGTTGAAAAGTTCAAGAGGGCCGAATACTTTCGCAAGGCACTGTACATTCCCTTAATTTGCATATGCAAGAATTGTCAATTTACTTGAAAATTTGTCTCCAAAGCTGCATAACAGGCATGTTTGGAAACTGTAGAATCTCCTCTACAAGGTACTATCCCTCTTCCCTCATAGATTGTTAGCCCTTGCGGGCAGGGCCCTCTATCCCACTGTGCCAGTTGGTCACTGTTAGTATTATCTGTTTTGTATATTTTGTGTACCATATGTAAATCCTCAAATGTAAAGCACCATGGAATTAATGGTGCTATACAAATAAACAATAATAATAATAATGTACTGTGAGGTTTATAACCAATTTACTGCTGACAGACTCCTTTCAAAGTAATAAGTAATCAAGGCCCAAATATATAGAACCCATATCTCTGTCAGAGAGGGACACTTATAGTTTACTGGGTGAAAGCTTAAAATTTGTTTCCATATCTAGATGCTTAAATAGGGTTTTATTAAAATATTAGCACAAACAATATTTAAAACCAGACATTTTAAGTTCTAAAATATACCAAATTAGGACTTATTATATAATTTGGATTTTAATATACAGTTAAAGACCAGACATTGTAGTACAGCTTATGAATGCACATTTATTTCCAATATCAAAGGGAGGGATACTGTGGCTGGTGGTATGTACATTTAATAAAATGCTTTGACTATGTCACCCCATCTAGTGGCTGTAAGTGGTAATGCATAATTTCATACACTAGTAGTTGATAATTAGGAACATATTACCCCCTTCCTTTTGAAAGGTTACAGGCCACATATCTGGGCTTTATGTAGCATAGCACTAGTAATATACAGTAACAGGCTCCCATGTTACGCTCATCTGAATCCGGCCTATGAAGATAAACAATACCTGTGCCCAGATTTTTGGGGTTAAATTGCTTATATTTGTGTCAGTTCTTGTGCCTTTTAAAAGGTGAGGAATTTGATGCATAGGATAAAATGAAGCAGAGGTAATGCCAAGAAACACACAGCTTGTATGTGCTGTTCTTGGAAGGTGAAGACAGTGGCCAAGAATAATAATGAAGGTGCATATAAAATAGGTTTTCTGCTCCGGCTCATTTGTAGAAAGGAAATATCTGGCTTGTGGACAGCAAATGAAATGTGACATGTTTAATCCACTTGGAAGTAGGGCGCAGTGACTGCTCCCTGGTATCAGGCTATACGGGTGTCTCAGACCAAGTAGCCATCACTAAGTGATGATTTGTGGCCTGTGAGATCTTCTTGACTCCTAAACTGGAAATATCACAAAGTGCTATGACTTTTACAATCCCTCTTCATATTCCAACTCGATCTTAATGCATGAATTTGCTCTTTTTTTCCGTCTGATCCTATTGAAGGCTGTGGTAAGTGCCTCATTTCTGCTTGTCTATTTCTTTACCACTCACACAGACAGCGCCAGCTGTTTACCCATGATGTCTTACATCTAATATATTAATACCAGCTAAGACCTTCATTTGTCGCTTTCTTCTGGTGAAACGTGTGAGTGCCGTGTTCATTTGTGTCTGTTTACATCCCAGCATTTATGACCTACTGTAATAGTGCATCTTTGTTCCCAATGATACAACTTAACAATACATAGAATATAATAATAGATGGTCAGGGATAGGTTTTCGCTGCAGCAATATGGACATGTCTCAAGTTGTTCAACTTTATTGGGTGTCGTTATTTCAGGACTTGCACAAGATGTGTAATGATTTCGGTTGGAGCGCAAACGTTGCAGAGTTGTGATTCACAGAGTTGCCTTAGAAAGCACACTTTGTGTAAAGCAATGCAAGTCTATTATGCATCTGGAAGAAGCCTCCCATTCAGCTCCCATTCACTAATCTGCACTATTGTTGGATGGCTACTATACGGTGTAAGGAGCTCTCTGCTTCTGGCTCCGTATACTGTGCAATACCAGGCAAAGTAGCAGTCCTGAACAGGGTCACCCCCCCCCACCAATCAGATATTGATGACCTAGCCTATTTATATGCCAATACATAAAAAACAATGCTTTTGGTATCATACCATTCTATCTGTATGATTTCTAGAGATACCATCAGTCCACATAGTCTGGATTGGGAGCCGCTGCATATAAATATATCAGTCCTGATTGAGTTTTAACTGATAGTGAATGGGTTTTTAAGCAAAGCGTCTCAAACCTTTCCCTATCCAGTTTTCCGACATTTAGGTCAGATTTGCAGCGAACGGAGTGCCGGCGCAAGTGTGAACCCACCCTTATATATCTGGAGAAAATACAAGGTGCACTGCTGTCTCAGTGTATGATCTTTCATAGGACACCAAAAGCATTGTTGTAGTTACATAATGGCAAAGATATATCTGTTTGACATGACCCCCCCCCCCCCAGACTCAAGTTCTCTGCATTACACAAGAGCCTGTACATCCCTATGAGAAGCCAGCGAGATATAGAAGGCAAAGAATACAGAAGGGACAGAAAGTAGATTTCAGAGCAGGATTTCCTGGAAACAAGCCAAAATCCATTAATAAAGTATATTACAATATTTATTAATATCACAAAAGCTGCCAGAAAATAAAAAGTTGTTTGAAAGTTTAAGAATACTGTAAGGAGGTTTCCCGTACTTTTATACAGATGAAATAGAAAAGCCTTGACCACTATGTAGTGGTACTGCAGCCCTCTCTTATTGACTTTAATGGGAGAGAATAACACAATTTTTTTATAATAAAATAAATGACTCTGATTATATTTGGCTATTTTTCATGTGTAGCAGAGGAAAGTGTTCTCTGGATGTAATAATAAGAAGATGTTGTGGAAATGATGTCACCTATTAAGAATGTGGCATATTTGGAGAGATAAGATTTAGGGCATATTTCACAACTTTCCTACTTATCAGCAACTCCCACATTTTCTGAATTGTTCTGTGGAAATTTCTATCCCTGGAAATGATCATCTTTAGTTACTCCTATGTCGATAGCTAATGATATTTTATCGTTATAGGGACTATATGTGGAGATACCTTTATTACAAGGAAGACAAAGCTACAGAACAAAAAATAGCGCACATCCAATATGTAACATACCTTTATTATATCAACCATTAGAGACCAAAGAACATTAGAAGCACATCAATAATACATAGACCACTCTCAAAATATATGGGTGGCCCAAACCACATATCAACATTACATTACCAATGCAGTAATTCATCCCTTAATAATATCACAATACATAAAGATTATGAATTGTGTTATTTTGGTGTTGCATTAAGAAAGTATATAACCCCTAGAAATAACACAATAAATACCCCCACTTCTAAATAATGCATAAATACATATAAAAAAGGAACCCCACACGTATCACCGCTCCATACAGCAACGTCATTAGGGGTCAGTCCTATGTCAGTAGTTAATAGGGACTATGTGTGCAGATACCTTTAGGTTTGGGGTAAAACCACCTATGCCTTTACAAGATTAAAAAATAAAAAACGTTTTCAGCCTCTTAATACTAAACAATGAATAATTCCATTCACTGACAGGAGGCATAGATCTTAAAAATACCAACTGCGGATTAAAATAAAATATTGTACAAAACAACTTTATTTTTCAGTATTTCATGAATAACAAGGGGTTCCATGAGGACAACCCTTGCTCTAAATGAGGAGCCACTTGCGTTTAGCTGTGTATGACAGCTAGAAATGAGCGAAGTTTTAAAAAATTTGATTCGCCGAATTTTCCTATACGATTCTATTCAATCTGAATTAAATCGTGGCGAATCACGTAAAAAAAAAAAAAAAAAAAAAAAACAGATATTTCCTGGCTGCAGAGAACCAGGGTAGGCGGCAAAATGGCGGAACCCTTGGATGCCGCGGTCATGTTGACCGCGGCATCCAAGGTGTTAAAACCACCGATCGGTTATGGAGGTGGGTGTTAGCTGTAACTGACAGCTAACACCCTGCCCCATAACTGGTCGGGGGTTTTAACACCATGGATGCAGCAGTCAAACATGCCGTGTGCGATCACGAAGGGGTTAAAGGGCTGTGACATCACAGGGCTGGCTGCTGATTGGTTGCACGCATGGCATTGTGGGTGATACCGTGTTCCCAGAGTTCCTTGCCCCATGTACTAATATGTGCAGCAGCCATTTAAAAAAAAATACGATTCGTTACCACGAAGGGTGAGGAATTCGATGCGAATCCACTTCGTCAGTTTTGATTCGCTCATCTCGAATGACAGCACATTTCTACTACAGCAACCTCTGTAAGAGGAATGATGTATTGCATGGTACCCATTCAATTGAATTTCCCCCAAAGTGTTTGCACATGTATTTGGGATTGCCCCATTTTGACCAATATAGTAGAATCCTGAGCAAGATCCCCTATAAGTCTATATATCGTAATATTTGATAATGCCTTTATTAATATTTTTTAAAAATAGTACGGTACACATTTTACAGGTCATCAGTAGTTATGAAATAATTTGCCACTAGATGGCACTGTTGTATAGTCAGTTTATTCTTACTAGTATTACTATTCTAGAGGGTATAACATACATTATCATATATCAGCCTCTTATTTCTGGAAAATAACATGTTCTTGTTGCTTTAGAAATAGCATATAAATGAAAAATCTGTTGTCAGCTTTCTTGTTTTCAAGCTTTATCAAACCTATAACAAGACATGTCCTTATTGAGTAGATATGGTGGAATCTAACTGTGCCCATTACATAGCCGCAACAGCCTGCACTACATCAAGAACAGAGGTGACGCAGTAAGAACAGTAAAATGTCTGTAAAAGGTATGCTGCTAATATATAGGGCCCAGTCATCTTACACAATGTGAAACAGCACACCTATTCTACAGGTTGGATGGAGATATCAGCGCATGAATTTAGATCTGCCAGAAAATCTATATAAGGCTCTGTTCACATCTGCGTCAAGCCTTTAATTTCTAATGGATACAGTGTTATAGTGAGTCTGTCACCAGAACATATCAGCCCAGCCCCGCAGATAGATTAGAGTTACCTGAATCTAGCCATGTTTCCTCCTTTACCTCCGTTGCCGACATATTGTCACTTTTATCAATATGCAAATGAGCTCTTTGGAGGAACATGGACATTGCTGCTTGCAATTCACAAGGGGAAAATACTGTTTGATTCTGGTGACCTTAACCTATCTGCTGGGCTGGATTCTGGTGAAGTAATGAAACTGAAGTAAAATGGATTCTTATAAGATTCCTGTTGACTTCAATGGGTGTCTTCCGCTTACTGAAGACACTTTACCAATAAAAACCTCCACTGAAATCTAACAGAAACATGTATGTAACAACAGTGATGCCACCACAGAGATCACAAATCAATAACACTCCTGCATAGCAAGGGAAAAAATTCTGCATTCACCCGTGTAGCAACATTGCAGCTCCAGAGAAGGCTCCCAGCATATATATTTTTCTGCTATCCTGGAATGCTACCATTCTTGTTTTAAACCAGCTAGACATTTACAGGGGGATTAAGTACTATATTTAGTGTCGTCGTAGTATGGATAAGTTTAAAGTTTATGGGACTTGCATATGGCCTTATAGGGAGTCTGTTGGGTCCAATATACTTCCAAACCAATAATTGTGGTATACAGGGGACTTTAATATGTGCAGAAACATACATTTTTGGCCACAAACCAGTGAAGCCATGCAAAAATAATCCATCTTTTTAGGAATATGAAAATCAGGCTCAAGTGCATCAGGGGCAGGGCCTGATTTACCCTGTTTGCCTACAGCCAGCTGCATGTGCTCCAGCTTTCTTCTGGAATCAATGCCCAATACTGCCCCTTTATCCTTGATTGACATTTTTAGCTTCTGTTTACATCACGGCTCCCTGTAGTCAAATCTGGTAAATTGGGCCCGCCCCCAGAGCACTTGCAGGCTAATTTATATATCTATAAAAAGATGATTATCACTGCATTTATTATAGGTTTTTATGTTTCTGCTGCTGTTAAAGGCCACTACATGACAGTATTTTTGGTTTGGGAGGCATTTTGGATCTGACAGATTCCCTTTAATAAAGCTTCATTTTGTGTTAAATGCAAGAGGCTTTACCTTTGTACACCCCATTATCTTTTCATAAATAGTATTTTTCTGATTGATTCTGGACAAATATGACATGTTTCATCAAATACTGAATGTCCAGTATATAGGTATGTAGCATTGCTATTAGGGGAGGATAGCTTCATACTGTAAACAGAGGATCAATACTAAGCAGCCATGCTTCCGCCATAACCTGCCGTACAAGTCTGTGCACAAGACTCTGCCATGTGCATGGGACCTAACTCATTCTAAAATGCTTAATATCATTAAGGAGTTATAATAAATGTAATAATCCTGTCCTTATACACAACAGAAGGATGAACAAGTGAACACATCTCCAGTATAATCCTTAATTTTTCTTTAGCATTTGTTCACACTGGTATCATGATTCGGTTTTTCTCATAGAAAAACAGGCTGCTTCACTAGTCTGCTATTAAAAAAGGCAAAATTGGAGCACCCCTTCATTAGTCCATGTGCATACCTATAACCTTTTAGCCGTCGATATTTGTAGATAGTGTTCAGGTGGCTACAAATAGTCCTCAATAGTCAAGTGTACTCTGAGGGTCATTATAGCTATTATATGCAGGGGAAGGGGGGTTAATAATAGAAGCTTTTGGATTCTTTCCTGGAACACATTTACTAGTGCCTACCAAAAACTCTCGCTCGGACACAATGAATTGGGCTGAAAACTCACCCAGACTAGTTTTATTCTTCTTCTGTTTACACAGCAAGCAGCTTGTACAACACAGTCCCTCACTGTGAGACCCTGGGCCCACTACCCAGTATCTCCACAAACACAGAGGTTCATACCCAGGGTGTATACATTTTCTTAGTCTATTAATTTACATGCTCTATTTGGGACCATGGCTATTGGCTAAGTAGTGCTTTTAGATAACCATTTAAGGCTAAGGCCCCATGTAGCGAGCCCCAGCCGAAAAAACGCTGTGGATTATCCAGAATCCCATCCACTTTGCAGGTACTGCAATACACAGCATTTTTGCCGTGGCGTTTCCACAACGTGGGGCCCCGGCCTAAAGGGGTTTTCAGTGAGTTAAATTAATTTTAGCTGATCAGTGGGGGTCCATTTCCCAGGACTCCCACAGTTATTTGAACAGACTGCAGCATTCAGGTGAGAATTTACTTGAATGGAACTGAGCTGCAAATAGGCCACATGTTGAATGATCATGACATCACTGGCCTGTAAAGCTGAAGCTGTGCTCACCAAAGCCCCACTGCTGCTTCAAGCACATGATCTGTGAGGGTCCCAGGTTTCAGCCCCCAAAGCTCAGATATTGATGACCTATTCTAATGATAACTCATCAATATTTAGCTCTCGTAAAACCTCCTTTATAAATCATTGAGGCATGTCCATGAAAGATATATTTTCCTGTATTCTGGGAAATAGTAGTGTAGTGTTAAGGTTCCAAAAATGCATGGAGAAAGAATTCATTGGGTAAATGGTCCTTGTTGAGGCTGATCAGTAATTTAGCGACACATATTGGCACACATCCTTGATGCAGAATACGGTGGGCTCATTTCATTGTAACTGCATGGAAACTGGCACCGAATTTTATATATATATATATTTTTTTACTGTCACTTAAAACTAAAGCGCAACTAAACCACGTCTGCATTTGTACAAGAATTGAGTGATGCCACTACTCCGAACACGAATCCTCATCATCCATTAATAATTCTGTTTCTAATGCATCAAAGCTTCTGCTTGCACATGTGTACTAGCTGTAGGGTGTGTGATAAACTCATTGAAGTGACTAACTGTGGAAGCCGCAGCTTTGGGGAATGAATCCCAAAGTACTTCCTTGTAAAATTGAAAAATACTAATCCTCTCTTTTCAGGGTTTCTTTGAAGAAGAAGAAGGAAAAGAATATATCTACAAGGAACCCAAATTAACAGGGCTATCAGAAATATCACAGAGGCTGCTCAAGTTGTATAGTGATAAGTTTGGAGCGGAGAATGTCAAGATCATTCAAGATTCCAACAAGGTGGGTACAGTGCGGCAATAAAGATATATAATAGACTGCCAGGGTTGATCTGGACCACCAAGGTAGCTCTGACTCAGACCCAATCCAGCAGGAAACAACCCCTTATGGAGATGACTTAGGAGCCTATTACATGTCAATGGGAGCTACTGTATATCTTATGGTATGATTCAGAAATAACCTATTAGACCTTACTGATGATATGTCCTGTGCTAACAGCAAAGAAGACATAGAATTACAAGTGGATGTGATATGTTCTAAATAGATAGATAAGGCCTTCAGGATAATCTCTGGTGAGATCTAGGAACCCCAATCCAACAATGCCAGGCACCATGGTCTTCTCCTGCCTGTCCACATACAGGAAATGCACATTATACAACTGGTGACACTGAGGAATATTTTAATAAGTCTCCATATCTCTCTGGAATGTAAAAAGATATCTTATATCTATATAGTATATTCTAATAAGAGCTATCACTGACACTGGGAGTGCTGAACCTCTTTGTATACAGACCCAGCAGTGACACTGAAGACCATAGATAACTGGTAGCAGATATAAAGCTGGACTTGCACATTAGATGTATGTCAGCTGAACCTGACAATTTTCATGGCAGTGGCCAGGCATCTAATATGTATGGAGGACTCCCATCTGGGAAAAAGAGATCGGTGTGTTGGATTTCAGCATGCCCAATCCTTTTGTTCTTCAGGAAATAAGCCACCACCAGATATTTCTGGCAGCAGATTACTCCCCTCTCTCTATTCAGAACACATGCACTCTCAGCAAGTGTGGATATATCTGTGGGGATATAGAGTGATAGCTGTCAGTCAGGGGTGTAACAAGCAACCATGGGGCACATAGCAAAACTTTATCCACTCTACCATGACCACCTTAAGAAGCAAGTTCAGGACTTGAAAATTTAGGATTGTTTTGGTCAACTTTACACACACCATTGAGCCGGGCTGACTCTTCCTGTTCTGTGGAGATCACTTTTCAGCAGTCATTTCTCATCACAGACGGAATTATAAATAAAAGCTGAATATAGATGACACAAGATCCAACATTAACAATAGGTGATGGTTACAACTCCATCGCTGCCCCCTCCTGCACATTGACCTCTACTCTGGACTATTAATAAATCAAGTGCATCTCTAACCCTTTGTGTGTCTGAAACTCAAATATATGCCAGCTAGGAGATAGTGTAGATTTGCCAGGGATATAGTTAATTTGCCAGGCAAAAATGGATTTGCACTAGGGCTGGGTGAGTATGACCCAAATCAAAATTAATCAGGCGATTAATCAGGCATTTTACTTCTATTATGAATAAAGGCGATTATTTAAGTATGCCCCTTTTACACCATGCCCCTTTTAAAGTACGAGTATGTGTTGGGTGAACCTTGCAAGATTTGTCTTGTGGGGTTCGGCCAGTGGTTTTGTTTGGACCAAACAAGGCTGGACAAAATCTACTGACGTCAGGGACCACTGAGGCCTGTGATAGGACTTCAGTGGTCACATGGGTCACATAGCATTATGACACCACGTGATCAGCTAAGACCCAATCACAGGCCTCAGCGGTCCTTGACGTCAGTCTGAAGTGGCGAAAACAGCAAGGAGTCATGCCAAAGCCCGGTTTAACAGTGTTTACAGAGACCCCGGAGTATAATAGCAGTTCCAAAATAACCAACTTGAACAAACTCACATTAGTTGTCTTGGTTGATGTTTGGTTTCGGTTATTTTTCGATCAATCGCTCAGCCTTAGTGTGCACATACATTTTAAACTTTTTAACTCCAGAAAAATGTAATATATGATTTCGTAAAATTCCTCTAAAGTGAACTGCAGGTTCCTATGAAACTTGTTGCTCAAATAGATCATGTCTCTGAATGCAGTTAAACAGCAGCTCAGTCAAGATGGCCATCCCCATCAATATGTGCAGAAAATAATAAGAATAAAAAAATCTACAATTAGAAAGTTAAGACAGATTAGTGGAAAAAACATGTTTCACAATCTGGTTTTAATTAGCAAAAATAGGTGATACATTCCCTTTACGTTTTTCTGTATTATGTTACTAGAACAGCTGACACAACAGGAATGGTAATAGGGGTACCAAAGGTGATAAATGCCTGCCAAAGCAACATATCTCACACGTATCCCATGTAAATGCCCATCTGTGGACATGCTTAGAATTCACATGCATCATTTAATAGCACAACATTATTAAGAGGGTTATCTGAGAGCAGTATGCATTCCCTTTAGGGCTTGTATAGCCGACAGAAGGGTTGTCCATATGACTCTTCTAATAACTACAGAAGCACATCAGCAATAATCTTTGCACTGGAGCACCACTGGGATTCCCTATGTAGTGATCACAGTGTGTGCCCCCCTTTTGGTTTGTGTGTGCCCCCTTTGGCTAATCGAAAACCTTTGTCTGTATGAGTTTTAGAGAAGGGATACACATATAAATATTGTTGTCTGAACTGGACTACTTTGTTAACTTATTACCTTTACTTTATACATTCCTTAATGTTTATTTAGGTGAATCCTAAAGACCTGGATCCCAAATTTGCCTACTTTCAAGTAACATATGTCACTCCTTACTTTGATGAGAAAGAGCTTGAAGACAGAAAAACAGATTTTGAGAGGCATCACAATATAAACCGATTTGTATTCGAGACGCCATTCACCTTGTCAGGGAAAAAACATGGTGGAGTGGAGGAACAATGCAAGAGACGCACCGTGCTGACTAGTAAGTGAGCTCTGTATATGTATGTTTCCATTCTATGACCAGTTTATGATGCAGTAAATTCACTAACTGCTCACATTATTCCACAGCCAGTCATTCATTTCCATATGTAAAAAAGAGGATACAAGTTGTCAGCCAGACAAGCACAGAACTGAATCCCATTGAGGTTGCAATAGATGAGATGTCCAAGAAGGTTCAGGAGCTACAGCAGCTTTGCACGATGGATGATGTGGACATGATAAGACTGCAGCTGAAGCTTCAAGGGAGTGTTAGCGTCAAGGTGAGAGATGCAAACAGCAGTCAAAAGGCATTTCCACTTACAATAAAACATTGCAGGAGGTGTACCAAACATTCTTGTAGAAAACCAAATTTTTTTAGCAATAGATCCTTGTCTCTATAAAATCCTTCTTTTATCACTTTATCAGTGCTTACAAAGTTGCTTCATTGAGGGTGGGTTCACACTTGCGTCCGGACTCCGTCCGCCGCGAATCCGACCTAAATATCGGAAAAAAAGATAGGGAAAGGATTGGGAAAGGTTTGAGACGCATTGCTTAAAAACCCATTCACTTCTCTGGGTTTTTAAAGCAATGCGCGGGTGTCCAATTGCACCCTCTGCACTGTGAAGACATTTTTTTTAATCGGAAACAAAGTCGGACATGCAGGACTTTGTGTCTGATGAAAAGAACCAGCTTCGAGGCACAGAGGGTGTAATCGGACACCCACGCATTGCTTTAAAAACCCAGAGAAGTGAATGGGTTTTTAAGCAATGCGTCTCAAACCTTTCCCTATCCTTTTTTCCGACATTTAGGTCGGATTCGCGGCAGACAGAGTCCGAGCACAAGTGTGAACCCGCCCTCATTTAAAGTGTGCCTTCAGTTATAAGCAACTTTTCATAAATGAATAGTGCAAGTGAATATAAGAAACTCTATAATATATCTTATTGAGGAGATCTGTTTCCTTCACCACTTATTAAGCTGTTCTCCTGCTTCTTATCTTCAATCTGACTGCTTATTTACATTATATCAGTGTTCAGTCTCATTCATACAACTATGGAGAAGAGAGGGGCTGAGCAGAATTCTCCTGCAGGCTGGTTAATTGATTTATTGCTTCATTCTGAGTATTATCAGCTTCTTATCTACAATTTAGCCAGTCTTAATAAATCTCCCCCCATGTCATGGTATAGGACAGAGCTGTGGTATAATGAGGACTGTATACAGCATACAGTCAGCATTACATTACCAGCTGCCTTTACCCCCAACTGAGTCACCCTGATCACATGCTAGGTGTTGTATTGTCTACAGAAGTGCCATGCTACAACCCTGCTGTATTGATGGAGAATACAGCGGCATGGGCCCAACCCCTTTAGGGTAAAGCCCCACGTTGCAGAAACACGTTTTTTGTTGCAGATTTTGCTGCATTTTTTGACCCAAAGTCAGGAGTGGCTTGAAAGGGAATGGAAAATATAAAGGAAGCTCTTAGACATTTCCCATCTGTTAAATACACTCCTGACTTTGGCTCAAAAAACTGCAGCAAAATCTGCAACAAAAAAGGTAATTGAAAATGTAAGCACTTTATATAAGTATAAATAACATCATATATACTATACAATATGATATGTACTTTATATAATATAAATAGCAGACACAATTTGCTATAGATTTAATACACACATCTCAACTGATTGTTTACATTCCTATGTACAGAAAAATATTATAAAAATAAAAGTCTAGTTTTTCACTGTATGTTTGTGGAGATGCATTGAATAGATTAGATTCAAACAAGAAGTGACATTTTATCCTTATCTGAATTACGTGGACTATTCAGCCTGGTGCTTCATGTTTTATGTAGGGCTTTTATAGGTTTGTTTATCAGCTGAACATTAACATTTCTATACTGAAGTCTAATTTGCTGGGTTTCAGGTAAATGCTGGACCGATGGCATACGCAAGAGCATTTTTAACAGAGACAAATGCCAACAATTACCCAGAAAGCCAAGTAAAGCATTTGAAAGAAATATTCAGGTAACATCACATACAAAACTGTTTTTATATTATGAACAGAAGCAAAACTAGAAATTTTGTATAGCTGATGCATCAAAATCACTGGCATTCACTGACATTAGGTGCCTAAAAGTATTCTCTGGTTAAGTCACTCCTTTCCATGTAAGACCCTGGTGACCTACACGCTGGGCGATGCCATTAGCTGTTTTGCCAGGCCAGTGACTTGGTAAATGGCCACTTTTTTATGCAAAAAATGCCCGCAATCCTCCAGATGCTTGCACATGCTGACCATGACTCTTGGAAGTGTCTTGACTCTCCCCATGGCAAAATTCAGGGGAAAGGAAACATGGGAATGGTTTTTTTTAAACATCTCTGATGCTTTTATACTGAAGAGAGATGAGACCCCACCAGAAGTGTCTGGCAGTGGCCTATTCCCTTTTCCCTATGAAGAACACAAATGCTGAGTCAATCATACATATATATATATATATATATATATATATATATATATATTTATGGGGATGTTGGATGGAATAGCTGAATAGCCACTTTATCCACTTCCGGACCACCCTTTGACTATACAGCATATGCGTCCGGGCGGTCCACTCTTGACCCTGTAAGAACGTACCCGTATGTCCTTGCATTGTTAAGCAGGTGCAGAATTGGGGATCCAGCTGTAACTGCAGCCGGAGCTCCTATAGGGAGGGCAGAGATGGCTTATTACCATCCATGCCTTCCCGATCGCTGTGTACAACGCTCAATGAGTGCTGTCTACACAGCTTTGATTGACCATTGTAAAAACTACTCCTCCACCTCTTCTCATTTATGATTATGTTCCTGTATTCTATTTTCAGACAATTTGCAGATACGTGTGGCTTGGCTCTAGAAGTAAATGAACGCCTCATAAAAGAAGATCAATTGGAGTACCAAGAAGAGATGAAATCTCATTACAGGGAAATTCTGACAGAACTCTCTGAAGTCATGAATGAACCGGTGAGCTGATGGAAGTAACTTAGCATTAGTGACCATAGGGAATATTCTTAGCTAGTGTAACACTAGACTGGTGCCAAATGCCTGAAACTGTCTGGCCTTAAATTTCAAATTTCTTTGTGGATGTTGCCTGTGACCTGCTCATTGTCAAGTATATCGGATATCGCTGTCTGTGAAGATGGCTCTCATCTATCATTAACCCAAGTGAAATCTAGGTAGACCATAAACAGGTAGAACAGTATTGGGAGACTGAGTCATGTTAAAACTGGGGATGAGGATAGGGAAGTTGTTCTATTGTATCTATATGTATAATGGTGGAAATAGTTAAAAAATGTAAATAAGCAGTGCAAGATATGGACAGACTGTAACATACTACTGTATATAGAATATTATAAATCTGCTGTGATCCGATCAGTGGTATAGGAATAACAAGTGAAAATGGCCAATGCATCACTATTCCTAACCTACTTTCAAGTGCTAGCTAGACAAGGTATTTGGTTATCTTTCTCTGCCTAGAACCCTACATCACAAAAGCGGTATTTAGTTTCAATAAGACGTTTTTGTTGCTAGCTTGTAAAACTTCCGTTCGTCTGAACCTTACTTTGTATCAGAGTTCTACTTCAATAGATACAATGAAGTTAAGCAATGACTGCTAGAGAGCCAAGTGTCAGGCTGGTTCCTTTAGCTTCCTTCAGTACCAGTTGAACAGTGATAAATATGCATCGAAGAACTCTGTATGTAGTATGAGCAGTGTTCAGTAGTTGAAGTAACCTGCAAGGGCCCAGAATTGAATACAAAGATGAACCAGAACTGAAATTCCTATTTAAAAGGAGTTGTCTCCAGAACAGTCCCTATTGAACTTCCTGATCGGTGCCTCCGTTGCTAAAATATTAGCTTTTGCACCAGAGAGCTATGTCTTCTTAGCATCCAGTCCTCTCATCTCTCCCTCCCTACAAGGTCTGGCCCTGTCTGCCATAGCAGGGAGGAAGCCCTCTGGTATGATGACAGCTATGGTGACCTATTTGTTGCCTCAAACAGCTCATTAGCATATCAGGAAAAAAGGTAATATCACAGCAATAGAGGCGCCAATCGGGAAGCGAAAAAAAAGCATTTTATTCCAGTGAACCCCAACTATCTGAATGTGCTTTTAGTTCAATAGGGATTGTTCTGGTGACACACTCCTTTTAACTTTTATATAACATTCATATACACAGCATATTATTACATATAATAATAATAATTCTCGTAATAACAATAATTACAATCCCGTCTTCTACACCTAAAAGCAAATACCATTGAAAGTGTTATTTACACCGTATATATGCCCTACAACTTATGTTAGTAAGCGCTATTCCAGGCATTATGGTATAGTTTGATGGTATCCAGCCGTAGGACAATGAGACTAGCACGCTGACATAGTGGAAGTCAGAGAATCTTTTCTTGAAACTGTACTTTGTGGCATTCCTCTGTTATTCCTGCTAGAAATTTAAGAAAACATGTTAGTGCTGATAGTATGAGACTTGTGAGACGCTCACACCCAGTTGTCAGTTTATTCACAAATTTGTAGGAGTAATAACAGGAATGACAAGTATTTACTAAAATGGCATGTATGGCAGGAATGGCAAGTAAAGTTTTTAGTAAAAGACGTCAGGGGAGGTCTTGTTTAAGTCTGTGTCTAGTATTCTCGATTTTACTTTGCTATTGAGATTCATCACATGCACTCTTGTGTAATTTTCCATTCCATCTAAATAAAAGCATTCATGTGAACATATTTCTCTCCTGTCCAGCATAACACAAATGCATGTTAAATGTACATGTCTATATGGTTATGGATCCCAGTCTTAATGCATTCCATTCTCTCTCTTCTCTCAGCTGTCATGTGACCCTTGCCTGTTCCGCTTCTCTTCCTCTTTGTCTAACATTTCACTGAGTACTTTAGGGAATATCGGTATGTTCTTTACTTGTCTTCCACTACATGGCTTGTGCATGCTAATCCTTACTCACCTTTCACCTCTTCTTATGCATTCTATGCATTGGCTCATGATGGAGGTAACATTATATTGTAGTGTTGGTAGCAACAGCAATGGTGTGTTTTACAAGGTGCATACAATAAGTTATTTTATAGGTTGTGTTCCCTTTATTTATATTCACATGGAAGTCTTACAAACCTGTGTACCTTCTCTAACCTCTGGGAGAACAGCACTTTTCAGCCTTTGAATCCTGCTTTCCCCTAGTGACTGGCTGTAACTATTATAAAGACAGCCAGTGACCTGAAACTCCCAATTGGACACCGCAGCGCCACAGCTGCCAGTAGGGAGTCTGTGAAGGGTGAAATTGTCAAGTGAACCGCAGCAAAATGCTGCGCTATGTGTTTTCATTTTTGAAGGTCGCTGCCCATCACTTTGCTGTCAGACTGAGACTCTGTTTTTCTTGTTTTTTTCCTTCTTTCTATGAAAGATCACTTATCGGGAGGACCCAGCAAAACATCCCACAGCCGAGAAGCAATGCACCCTTCGATCAATCAATAGGACAAATACAGGGCTGCCAAGCACATCAGCAAAAAGTGACTCCTGATTGGACCTCTACATTCCCCATACCACAGACAGACCTGATCAAGGACTTGCTTCTTCAGGACATGGATTGTAATTCTAATTTATTCTAAGGTGTTACCGCCAGTGCTGGCGTAATAAATCTGCTGCCTATCCAGTGGACAAAAACAGTGTTTCAGACCTCTTTGCTGCCAAGGGGTTAACCAATGGCAGATGAGCACTCCCTATATGACATGGTTGTCATTGTTGATGCTAAACCTAATATTATTTTATCTCTGGCATCTATTTTAAGAGTCTTAATTCTATGTTTTATAATAAATAAGCATATTTACATTGAAGATTGTAAATAGGAGATGTGTAAAATTTGTCCTTTTTTATAGAAATGAACCCATATCCACAAGATAACTAAGATTCTATAGAAATCCTTAGATAAAGATTTATTAAAGTATTTGTGAATGTGCATAGTTATTATGTGGTTATTCTGCATGCTGAGAGCAAGACACAGCTGAGAGGATGGAAAGAAATTAATAGATGCTCCCGGGTGATAATGGCAAAATAAAAAGGCGCAATAAATCAGATGGTTAATGCCACTACGAGGTGACGTACACCGGTTGTAGTGTCTCTGAGCGTGGTGTTGTGTTGTACCAAAATTGTATGATTTCTTACTATACTTTCTAGAGTCCTTTTTTTTTTTTGGATTTTTACATTGAATAAGTGACACTACTCGTTGATTATATTGTTAATCTGTTTTCCCTTAGTCCTAACAGCAGCACAATATGGGGTATTTCTCCCCCTGTGTGTTGTCTAGGACAGGTGGAACTTTTAATTAGCACAAAAACGTGCTTACTAACCTGCCCTATAAGAGGGCACGAGAGACCTCCCTCACCTGTGTAAATTATAAAGTAAAAGAAAACAAGATTTTAGGGAGGGAAGCCTTGTGCTGCTGTTAGGACTAAGGGAAAACAGATTAACAATATAATCAACGATTCCCTTACGTCCTACAGCAGCACAATATGGGGATATAGCAAGTAATTCCCCTAAGGAGGGTTTCCTCGCCTTACAACCTCAAGAACTGTCTGACCAAAGGCAGTCGCCTCGGAACTGCGGATATCCAATATTACAAACCGCAACCAGAACCAGAAAAAGAGGGGTACCTTAAGGAGGTCGGTCGTCGCAAAAAATGTAGCAACAGCACACGCAATAGTCAAATAGGGTAATCTCTGAATTACAGAAGAGAACTTCTACTCCTTAGCAATAGGAGAGCCAGAAAATCACAGCCCAACCCAAATGGACTATGGGACATTTTAAAGGCAACCATAAGTGGAGGCGGAGCCAAACACAAAACTAATCCACAATGAAAAAATACATAGGAATTCATGTAGAGCAAGGTCAGTGATATGAATCGACAATTCATATAATATATATAAACAAGAATAAATAAACATTACTTACCCTCCTGAGATTTATAGCACCAAAACGGGTCAAATGCCAAATTGAAACATAGAGGAGCATAAGCCTAAGTCAGAGGCTCAAACAACAAGCAGCAAAAATCAATTCTATATTTTGCCTTTAAATTTTAAATTTCCAAACTTACCGCACTTTTTCCGAGAACCGGAAGTAGGCGCGAAGGAGTCCGGCAAAATCCGCCCGCACGGAAACCCGGACACAGAGAAGAGTTCCAGCCATCGCAAAGTCCGACGTCACCTCCGGGTAGGCCAAAGCCTACCGCCGGCCGAAGATTTACCGACAGAAGCGCTGAGAACGGACGCAAGCCTGCAACAGAAGGAACGACCACCTCAAGGTAAGAAAAAAAACCCCTTAACTCTAGAGAGGTCACAAGAGACCTCCTCCACCTGTCTCACACAGGGCAGAAAAAAACAGGTGAGGGAGGTCTCTCGTGCCCTCTTATAGGGCAGGTTAGTAAGCACGTTTTTGTGCTAATTAAAAGTTCCACCTGTCCTAGACAACACACAGGGGGAGAAATACCCCATATTGTGCTGCTGTAGGACGTAAGGGAACTACAGTTGTCAAGTCACAGAGAAGTGCTATTTACTTTCCCAAAAATTAAAGACGTTTCACAGAAGGGAAAATTTACCTTGATAGGCTATAAATAGAAATAGAAAATAAATAAAATTTAACTTTTATTAAGTATTTGATTAAAAATTGCATCCACAAATGATAAAAAGATTCCACATATGGTGGGTATAAACACCAAGCCTATCCAAATCACGAAGCGGGAACAGCAGAATATATCCGATCCAGCAATATCTCAGAACCAGATTAGAGCAAATAAGCTCTTAGAGAGTGCAGCCTCCCATACAGGTACAGTGGGTATTTTAACTCAAATTGTCCCTCTAGCCCGATATCTGGAGTGTTGCTGCTACAACCTAAGGAGAAGGTGCTGTCCCTTTAAGGTCTATTTTGGTGATACTGTTCCTTTAAGACCTTTTTTGGTGAACGTCCATAGGATTAAGTGGCATCCACTTCAGATCTAGGCAGGATGGAATTCAGAACGCTCACCAAAAAATAGTGTCAATTGCTGAACCCCCACAATGGGAAGGGGGGGGTCAGCATATATTTTCTCTCTGTGTCAATTGCTATCTACAGTTGTCAGAACAATTTTAAAGAAATTAGGTTGTCAGAAGGGTCACCGCAAAAACTGATGACATGCTGCACTACGGCTAGGACACCTGGCTGTAATCTACAAACACATGTCTTGTAATCTGCAAAGGAAAGTGGAAGAAAGTATGTAATTTCTCTTCAGCACCACCACAGAGGAAACAAAGCGTTACATTACATTATTTTCAATGAAATCAATGGCCTGTCCACAGAATGTCGGGATATGACGGGTACTCCACACAGGGGCAGAGATGCTTTTTGTATCCATCCTCTGCTCTTTCTTATCCATGGAAGTTACCAATAGGGGACTCCCCTCTGTTAACTTTTGACCCTAATGAAGGCAGCGCTTATTGGTATATATTTAAAATGTGACTAAACTTTCAGACAACTTTTGATTTTCTGGCAGTATTTGTGTCATAAATTTTGTAATATACTTTATTAGCAAATTGTGGATCCTTTCTGTGAAATCCTGCATTGTTTCACTCTATCCCTTGTTTCTGAATTGGGAGCTGTTCCTGCCTCTCACTGTATGTTATTGCGTAGAGGGCTGTGTAATATTTACAGAAAATGAGGGGAGGAGGGTCAATTCAAACAGTTATATCTCGGACATTATATAACCTACAAACTTGCTTTTGGTGTCATATGAATAAAGTATATTACAAAATGTATTTATGACACGCTTACTGCCAGAAAATCAAAAGTTACCCTCAAAGCACTTTTCCCATCATTTTCATATGAAAGAAAACAGCAGTATACATGAAAATGGGACTTCACATCTGAATAACAGAGGTATATTTGGAAACTGTAGAATGCCTTCTAGAAGGTACTAAGATTAGTTTTATAACCAATTTCCTGCTGACAGACTCCCTTTAAGGAGATGTGAGAAGAGCTAACAGGTCTTCTAACTATTTCTCAGTTCCTAGCGACCATTAGAAAAGGAAAATAGAGGCGTAGGGTAAAAATTGTGATATCCTGCGTATCCTACTATTCTAGTCAATCTAATCATGCGGCTACAGTACACGCAATGTGACTTTCCATGGTTGAGCAGCTGCACATAAGTCTGAGTTTATCATGCATGCATGGCTGGAGGTATGTAGCTTGCACCATCATCCGACCTGGAAGCGGGAGAAATGCATTCTCTGGAGCTTTAATCACACTTCACCATCTGGCAGTCTGAATGACGAATCTGAGGCTGGCAGATGCCAGGAGAACTCTATGTGACTGAAGGTGTGATGACAAATGTACATTTCCAAGGAAGGAATCTATAGAGCTAGACAATAAAATTACATCACAAAGTTGTCTGATACCACCTTTGTAGTAACAGTATGATAACATGCAAAAAAAAAAGGTCCATACATGGTTAAGGGGAGTCTGTCACAAGAATATCAACCATATCAACCCAGCCCTACAGATAGATAGCTTAGGGTCCACTGAAACAAGTGGTGCTTTACCCTTGCAATTTGGTGCCTCTGTTGCTGAGATATCATCATGATGCCCTCATTTCTCCAAAGAGCTTATTTGCATATTGAGAAAACATTGATATCTCTGCAACAGAGGCATTGATTCACAAGGGGAAGTCACTGTTTGGTTCAGGTGACCCTAACCTATCTGTCTACTGTACTGAGTTGATATGCTGGGTTCTGGTGACAGACTCCCTCTAAGAAGCACCTGATTGGCCTGTACAGACTCCAAGAATCACTTAGGAAGATCACTGTACCCAATATTAATGTCTCACCTTACATATGCCAAAGTTACATAGTTACATAGTAGATGAGGTTGGATAAAGACATCAGTCCATCAAGTCCAACCTATAACCCTACAGTATCCTACAGTGTTGATCCAGAGGAAGGCAAAAAACTCCATGAGGCTTATGCCAATTTCACCATTTCATGGGAAAAAAATTCCTTCCCGACTCCAATCTGGCAATCAGTATAAAACCCTGGATCAACGTGCCCTTAAAATCTAAAACCCATAACCCGTAATGTTGTTCTGTTCGAGAAAGACATCCAGGCCCTCTTTGAACTTGTTCAATGAATCCACTATCACCACTTCCTGGGGCAGAGAGTTCCATAGCCTCGCTGTTCTTACTGTAAAGAATCCTATGTTGCTGGTGAAACTTTCTCTCGTCCAGTCGTAGAGGATGTCCCCTTGTCAATGTCACTGGCCTAGGGGTAAAAAGATCAATAGAAAGTTCTTTTGTGCTGTCCCTTCATGTATTTGTACATTGTTATTAGATCTCCCCGTAGACGTCTTTTCTCTAAACTGATTAACCCCAAGTTTGTTAATCTATCGTTGTACTCCAATCCACCCATTCCCCTAATAATTTTGGTTGCCCTTCTTTGCACTTTTTCTAGTTCGATTATGTCTTTCTTGTATACTGGGGCCCAGAATTGTGCACAATAGTCTAAGTGTGGCCATACCAGTGATTTGTATAGAGGCATAACTATGTTCTTGTCACGAGAATCTAAACCTCTTTTGATGCATCCCATAATTTTATTTGCCTTGGCAGCAGCTGCCTGGCACTGGTCACTAAAGGTAAGCTTACTGTCCACCACAATCCCCAAGTCTTTTTTATCGGCAGTCTTACCCATTAATTTACTATTAAGTACATAATCATACATTTTATTTCGTCGTCCAAAATGCAGAACATTACATTTGTCAATATTAAACTTCATTTGCCAAGTCTCGGCCCATGCTTCCAGCTTCCTTAGATCCCTTTGTAATAATCTATTATCCTCCTCATTTTTGATTACCTTACAAAGTTTAATATCATCTGCAAATATGGACACCCTGCTTTGCAAACCGTCTACTAGGTCATTAATAAATATATTAAACAGGAGAGGTCCCAATACTGACCCCTGTGGCACCCCACTGGTGACTGTTACCCAGTCTGAATATTCACCATTAATAAGCACCCTCTGTTTCCTATCAGTGAGCCAGTTATGAACCCAAATGCATATGTTTTCCCCCAGTCCCAACATTCTCGTTTTGCATACTAACCTTTTATGTGGTACAGTATCAAAAGGATTTGAAAAGTCCAGATACACCACATCCACTGCATTACCCATGTCTAGTCTTGAACTGACCTCTTCATAGAAGCTGATCAGATTAGTCTGACAGGACCGATTCCTCATAAACCAATGTGTCAGGTTCATTTGTTAAAATTAGGTCTAAAAGTGCCTCGCCTCTTGTTGGGTCCTGCACTAGTTGCGATAGGTAATTGTCTTTTATTACTGACAAAAACCTGGACCTGCAGGTTTCTGCCTCCCAGTTGATATCTGGGTAGTAGAAAACCCCCCATAATAATAAAAGTACCTGAATGAATTTGAGTCCCCACAGACATGTTCCAATCTTGTAGAAAAAAACTATTAAGTAAGAGTTAACATTGTAATAGTAGTAAAAGGAAACCAACTCATATGGATGTTCTGGTGTATATATTTTTTTTTTTTTTTTTTTTGAGTTGGAAGGGACCTCAAGGGCCATCGAGTCCAACCCCGTGCAAAAGCAGGTTTTCCTAAATCATCCCAGCTATATATTTATCCAGTTTCCACTTGAAGATTTCAATTGATGAAGAACTCACCACCTCCCGTGGCAGCCTATTCCACTCCCTCACTACCCTCACTGTTAAAAAGTTTTTCCTAATGTCTAATCTGTATCTCCTTCCCCTTAGTTTCATCCCATTACTTCTCGTACTTCCTTCCGCTAATGAGAAAAGGTTAGATCCCTCTGCACTGTGACTACCTTTCAGATATTTGAAGACCGCTATTAAGTCTCCCCTTAGCCTTCTCTTCTGCAAACTAAACAATCCCAGTTCTTTTAGCCGTTCCTCATAGGACATGGTTTGCAGACCTTCCACCATTTTGGTTGCTCTTCTCTGGACTTGCTCCAATATATCGATGTCTTTCTTGAATAGAGGCGCCCAGAACTGTACACAGTATTCCAGGTGGGGTCTGACCAGGGCAGAGTACAGCGGAATAATTACCTCTCTTGATCTAAATTCAATACTCGTCTTAATACATCCCAGAATTTTGTTAGCCTTTTTTGCAACAGCACCACACTGCTGACTCATGTTGAATTTGTGATCTATTATTATGCCCAAATCCTTTTCCCCTGTGCTATCACTTAGTTCTATTCCTCCCATACTATATATGCTTCTTGCATTTCTGTTACCTAGCTGTAGGACTTTGCATTTGTCCCTGTTGAATACCATTCTGTTGGTCTCAGCCCATTGTTCCAGTGTGTCCAAGTCCTTTTGAAAACACTCTCTCTCCTCATTAGTGTTGGCTATTCCTCCTATCTTCGTATCATCTGCAAATTTTATGAGTTCCCCAATAATCCCATCGTCCAGATCATTTATAAAAATATTAAAAAGTACTGGGCCCAGGACAGAGCCCTGCGGCACCCCGCTTTTTACTTTCTTCCATTTGAATGTATAGCCATTTAGTATTACTCGTTGTGCCCGATCTTTAAGCCAATTGTGAATCCACCTCACTGATTTTTTATCAAAGCCATACTTAATCATTTTTTCAATAAGAATGTTATGTAATACTTTATCAAATGCCTTACTAAAGTCAAGATATACTATGTCCACTGCATTCCCCTGGTCCAACCATTCAGTGACTTTATTATAGAAGGAAATCAGGTTAGTCTGACAAGATTTATTGGTCATAAAGCCGTGCTAGCTCTGATTAATTAAAGCCTTCCCATCCAGGTACCTAATTAAATGTTCCTTAATAATTTGCTCAAAGATTTTTCCTACTATCGAGGTCAGACTTACCGGCCTATAATTTCCTGGATCATCCTTTTTCCCCTTTTTGTAGATGGGGACCACATTTGCCCTTTTCCAATCTAGAGGGACCACTCCTGTTTCCCATGACTTATTGAAGATTATAGCAAGGGGTTCTGTTATTTCCTCTGCTAACTCTTTCAAGACTCTAGGGTGTAAATCATCCGGTCCTGGGGACTTGGTTTCCTTAATCTTAGCTAAGTGCTCTCTTACCAAACCTTCACTTATAATCAGCTTGGAGTCCTCTTTCCCCTCATCACTATCACCATTAATGTTGATATTTCCATCAATTTCTTGGGAGAAGACGGATACAAAATATGAATTTAGTAACTCTACCTGCTGATCCACCATGTTAACATTTTCACCCTTATCATTCTTCAGGACTCCAATGGTTTCCTTCACTTTCCTTTTGCTTTTAACATATCCCCAAAAACCTTTTACCTTACTCTTAGCCTCTTTTGCAAGCTTCAATTCGTGTTCAGCCTTAGCTCCTTTGATGCTTATCTTGCAGAGTCTGCAAACTGCTGTATACTCTTCCTTAGATATAGTTCCCATCTTCCACTTATTGTATGTATCCTTTTTCTTTTTTAGCAGGTTATGTAATTTTCTAGTCATCCATCCTGGTGTTTTTAGGTGTTTCCCATTTTTCTTCCTTCTTGGTATTGTTAGTTCCTGTGCATTAATAATTTCCCTACGGAAGATTTCCCACCTTTCATGTGCATTTTTGTGCTTAAGAATTTTTCGCCATGGAATTCTACTAACCCTTACCTTTAGGCCCCTAAAATCTGCCCTACTAAAATCGAGCCTTGTAGTCTTTGTCTTCTCAGGTCTTCTTCTTACAACCCCAAACTCGAGTATAGCATGATCGCTGAATCCCAATGTCCCTGCTACCCTTAGTTCCTTAACCATATCCTCCTTGTTAGTTAAAACTAGGTCCAAAATGGATGTTCCTCTTGTGTTTTCTTCTACTAGCTGGGCAATGAAGTTGTCTGCTAGAGAGGATAAAAATTTGATATAGCCTTTACTATGTAGTCAAATCAAGCTGGAAAGAGCCATTGTTGTGACCAATGTGCACAGTAGCACTGTCTTAACCCTCCAACGACCCTCCCAAAAATGTCACTTTTTTATTGCATATTTTCTATTTATGTAACAGGTAAATATTGTTGTTGTATACCTCAGGAGCCTTAAGTATATTTTAACCCTTTAATTTTAACTTTGTATGCAATAATAGTTTGTCCTCCTGTGTGACAAGCAGTTTCTAGCCTGTGCTAGAAAAAATAGTTATTTAATGTTTTATTTTGTACTCTGCTCACCACCAAATACACAGTGTGAGTGTTGTTAATCCCAAAAAAAAATATTCTTTTCTGAAGCTTTTTTTTTTCGCTGTGCATATATACAGTATTGCAGCCTCCGCTAATCTAAAAAAGAATCTCTGTTCTTTAAGCATTTTTTTTGCTGTGTTCAGTTCACCCAGTATACAGACTATCCTGCGCTAATCTGAAAAAATACATTTTTTTTATTTTTTATTTTCTACTCTGCTAACTCACCACCAAATACACAGTGTGATGGAGTGTTGTTAATCTGAAAAAAATATTACAATAATTTCTCAAGTGTTTTTTTTTTTTTTTGCTGCGCATATATACAGTATTTCAGCCTCTGCTAATCTAACTAAAGAATGTCTGTTATTTAAGCATTTTTTTATTGTGTTCAGTTTACCAGCAGCTCCGCTATGATGTTTTTTCTTTTTTTCACCCACTGCCACCAATTTCTCATACTATCCCTGTACTGTGACATCATAGTGTCATAGTACAGGGATACACACGTGGACAAAATTGTTGGTACCCCTCGTTTAATGAAAGAAAAACCCACAATGGTCACAGAAATAACTTGAATCTGACAAAAGTAATTTGCCAAACTACATGTTGACAAGCCACAAAGCTTCTGGGAGAATGTCCTATGGACAGATGAGACAAAAATCGAAATTTTTGGCAAGGCACATCAGCTCTATGTTCACAGACGGAAAAGTGAAGCATATCTTGAAAAGAACACTGTCCCTACTGTGGAACATGGAGGAGGCTCTGTTATGTTCTGGGGCTGCTTTGCTGCATCTGGCACAGGGTGTATTGAATCTGTGCAGGGTACAATGAAATTTCAAGACTATCAAGGGATTCTAGAGAGAAATGTGCTGCCCAGTGTCAGAAAGCTTGGTCTCAGTCGCAGGTCATGGGTCTTGCAACAGGATAATGACCCAAAACACACAGCTAAAAACACCCAAAAATGGCTAAGACGAAAACATTGGACTATTCTGAAGTGGCCTTCTTTGAGCTCTGACCTAAATCCTATTGAGCATCTTTGGAAGGAGCTGAAACATGCCGTCTGGAAAAGGCACCCTTCAAACCCGAGACAACTGGAGCAGTTTGCTCATGAGGAGTGGCCAAAATACCTGTTGAGAGGTGCAGAAGTCTCATTGACAGTTACAGGAATCGTTTGATTGCAGTGATTGCCTCAAAAGGTTGTGCAACAAAATATTAAGTTAAGGGAACCATCATTTCTGTCCAGGCCTGTTTCATGAGTTTTCTTTTTTTAAAAATTCTTTTGAAACATGGTTGAAAAGCAATGTCTGACTTTCATTTGTTCATTTTCATAGAATTTTTATATATTATTACTTTTGTCAGATTCAAGTTATTTCTGTGACCATTGTGGGTTTTTCTTCCATTAAACGAGGGGTACCAACAATTTTGTCCACGTGTGTAGATGATAGCAGGACCACTGCCACTATTATTAGCAGTGGTTCAACTATCACAGAGGAGCCACTGAATTCAATAGTGACAGTGGCTCTCCTGTGGTTGGCCCACAGGAGTGCCAGGTTTTTCTAGTAGCCCTGAAAGTGTTCAACACTATGTTTTAAGCCAATTTAAGGTGTGGTTCGTTCCAAACTTGTTTGACCTGAAACAAATCTTGGACCCGAGCCATCCAAACATGAAACAAAACGAATCGTGAAAGGTTTGCCAACAGTAGTCCCAATTACCGCATTACTTGACATGTTACCCAGCTTTCCCAGGACCCTGAAAGGCAAATCTGGCAAGCCAGATGACTTTGCTTCCCTTAGGAAGAGACAGGGCATCCTGAGTATAACTATTAGAGCTCTACTTAGAAAGAGAGACAAAAAAGTGACACTGGAGTTATCAGGCACTAGACTTCCTGCGCCTACTATAAAGGGTCCTTTCGACCAACATCACCTGGCTCAGAGAGGCTGGAGACTACCTCAACTGGAAACACCCTGGAGGAACTACTACAATCATTATCAGGTACCTTGCAGGCCCCCTCAGCACTGCAACAACTCAGGAGGTGGACTTGAGGAGACGGTTGAGAGTTTTTGTCACCATTGACATCAGCTACTACTCCCATCCTCTGGATTGCCTCCAGTGGGTTGCTACAGAAGATATAGAGAATACTGTTTTATACAAAACAAAATAAAAACTAATCTCTTAATTTATAATTTGTAGGTCGAAGATTCTTCGTTGAATAGAAAAGTAATTCTAAATATAGGAAATTATATTAAAAACACAACATGGTATTTGAAGGTGAATACTCACTTTAAGTGCTGCTTAGCATGATCACATGTCATTCTGTATGCTAAGGCATTCTCCATGCAACTCAATCTTTAAATGTGAAGGTCTGGGAGCTTGGCATTGTAGATTTGTGAAGGCCTATAGCTATTTAAGGATTAATCAATCATGGAGACATAACAAGAAGCTACACTGACAGTCATAAACATAGTAAAGTCTCACCGAAAGCAAAAACCACAGAGGTGTAAATAATTAAAGGCCTCTTGTCTAAACGCTTAATCCAAGCTCACATCCTGATGAAAGACGACCTAGAGCTGGGTGTAGGGACTGCCTGCTATTGTACAATGATCTTTAGTAAATAATGCTGCAAGCAGAAGATGTGCTGACTCTTGCAGCACCCTCAAGAGATACCACCATACTGGAGAGACAGCCTGAAATAGGGCAGCCCTTTAATGGAGGGGGGACACACACTTACTGAGGGTGATCAAAGAACTGCGTACAGAGATCAACAAGCTAGAGAAAGAGAACAAAGAACTCAAAGGAGAATTAAGTCATACTGGACACAATACAATATCCGGCAAGGAACGAGAGCCGAGAACTGGCATTAGATATGACCAGGCACAAAAGGAAGATGTGAAGTGCAAAGGCCTGCTACGCAGAAATGTGTCCGTCCAATCCGCTGACCTGCGGCAAGAACAGACAGGTACTGTACTAAGCTTCAGTTACCTGTGCATGAAAGCAAGCGCAGGGGTTATTGCCATACAAATGTGCCATATCATTTATATTAAAATCATACACTGTGTTATTAGTACTGGATACTTTATCTCTATATACAACAAACCACATGACCTATTTCCTCCTGTATGCCAAATTATCCTCAGTATAAGCTAATTATAATATCATTTTAGAGAACATCTCGATAGAATATCTATTTGTCCTAGAATTCAGTCCATTTTCATTAAGGCTATGCCATATTATGTACCACACTTCAAGCATTATAGAATGCCACTCTAATACAGAGGCCTAAATCTGTAGAGGCCTCACCTAGCATATGCCATTTATAATACTTGGAGCTTCTTTTGTGGTCCTTGTGCTACCTCAGCACCCCCTATAGCTATTTCTCTGAACAAATTGTGTCCTTATACACTTAAGATGTCCTATAAACATCTCCCAAACATCTGAGATGGATCTGGTTGGCGTGTAGCAGGACTAAATCCCTATCACAAAGCTGTTGACAAATCAGCAATAGCAAGGGGGCTGATGGGAATGCTGACTGACCCAGAATCTACTATGCTCTCATACTACAGTGCAGATTGGCCCAATTGGTGAGATTAGGAGACCCACAGCCTGCTGATCAAAACCACCATGTGTAATTTGAAAGCCCGAGGTGTCAAGTAACACCAGAGCAGTGCCCCAATGGGCACCTGGACATTACTTGAGGGTAGTATTTATCCCAGTTGCACTTCCTTTTACATACTTATAAGCACACACTTCTATTTCTCTTGCGACTGCATGTCCACGTCTAACTACATTGGCATCCTTAAGATGCAGATATAGTTGCATAGAATGGTGAGCAGGAAGCCTTTAATTTAGTTACTTATTTTTTATTTATATGCCACAACTGCAGTGTGGGGGCCATTGGGGAATATTATTATAATGTGTCTGGGGGCCACTGGGGAGCATTATTAAGTACCTAGGATCACTGGGGAGCATTATTAGGTGTCTGGGGGGCAGTGGGTAGCATTATTATGTGTCTCAGGGACACTGATGAACATTATTACTTGTCTAGTGGCCACTAGGGTGCATTATAACTTGTCTAGTGGCCAATGGGGAGCAATAATATGTGCCCGGGGGACACTGGTGAACATTATTAGGTGTCTGGGGCCACTGGGGAGGATTACTATATGTTTTGGGGGCAACTTTGGAACATTATAAAGTGAGGGTCACTGGGGAGCATTACTACTTGCATAGGAGCCACTGGGGAGCAGTAAGTATCTAGGCGCAAATGGTGAGCATTATTAGGTGTCTGGAGGCAACTGGGGAGCATTATATAGCGTTGGACCACTGAGAACAAGTGAAACATATTTATGTACCAAAGACAACATCTACAAGGAGTTTGTATGTTCTCCCCGTGTTTGCATGGGTTTCCTCCGAGTACTCCAGTTTCCTCCCACACTCTAAAGACATACTGATAGGGAATGTATATTGTGAGCCCTATGTAGGGCAGTGATTGAAAATATCTGTAAAGCGCTGTGGAATATGATGGCGCTGTACAAATAAGCAAATAAATAAATAATATCTTTCAGCTGTAAAATAAAAAATGCACTAAAATCTGGCGTTTTTTGTCTTTTTGGTAAAAATTATTTAGTGGGGTAGCCCCAAGAAAAAAAAAAATTCCAAGGTGGCCTCAACTCTGAAAAGGTTGGGAAACAGTGGGTTAGAAAGTGGTCTGTGCTGGATTTGGCCTACATTTTATTTATTCATTTTGTTCTCTGGATGTATACTTTTGCACGTTTGCCTTCCACAAGTATCTTTCAGGATGTGTTGTCCATATAGGATGCCCCTCCTGATCAACAATGGCCCTTAGGTTCCTCACCTTCATTTTCTTGAAAGTAATAGTATACACTATACAGATTATATGTATTACATTACTTTAGAATGGGCTGAACTATTTATCATTCAGCCTTTCTATATTAGTATGTTACCCCTGCCACCTAAGCCATACCTAGAATTCTAAGAACATCATGATCTGCTCATGTATCATCCAGCCTGCTCATAGCTCATGACCTGACATACACAGGGACACAGTGCAGACCCATACATTAGTTATCAGTCGTATACCCACAGGAAAGAATTATGTCTTCTTACGAATCTGTTTGAACTCATTATTCTTATCACACTATTCCCCAGGCAACATTGTATTTAATGTATTAAAGATGATTTCTCTGCATTGGAAATATATTTTAATTTATGTGCACGCTGGGTCAAATATATGTTAGAGAAATCATGGAAAGCTAACAGCACCTATAACAGACATTTCTATTGCAAGAGCATTGTTACATAGCATACATTCAAATTGCTATATTATATAATAAGGTTATATTTCTATCCTGTAAATATTAGAATATTAAAGTATAAATGCTATCTATGTCTTTAACCCCTTAACACTCTGCACCATACTATTGCATTGTGCTATAAATGCTATGTATGTTTTTTAGCCCCTTAACACTCTTCACCATACTATTACGTTGTCCTGAGTTGTAATAGTTTGCACAGATCTGTTGCAAGCACAAGAGTTGTGCCTGCTAAATCGCCTTTGGGTTATGTCTGTATTGTACAGCCAGGACCTGGGACTAGCTGCGGGAGTTGGAAAATGCTCTGACTCCTGCATATTAACCCCTCAGATGCCATGATCAAAAGCAATTATGTCATCTGGGTGGGTTGGGGGCATCAATGCTTTCACCCCCTCAACCCCATGTGTTGAGATTGCAGGGTTCTGAGAGGTTGCCATGTCAATAGTAGGTCAGTCAGTCAATGACTTCCTAGCTACCTTGCCCTAATGCACATAGACAGGTAGTACAATAAACTGTAATAGATAGGTATTGCAGTTTACTGTACAATGGATCAACGGAACACTGGTTCAAGACCCTTGTGTCAATCACTTTCTGGGCATCATTGACATCTCCTTGAGACATCATGGAGTGAGGGGACTGTGACGGAGATGTCAGTCGTGCCCAGGAGGTGTGATTAGCAAGCAGACAGTGTAACTAGGGTGAAGCTGCGCCCCACTATGCCTTTTTATGTTTTCAAACATTTGTAACTTAACTTTGATGTATCAGAAAGATTACAGAGGAGCAACAATGGAAAGGGAAGATCACCATATCTCCCAGCCCCTTGGATGGGTTCCTTGCTGTCTTTCCCTTTTACACAGAGGAATACTATGTACAATGTACTGAAATAATATCTCTATGCACTAAGTATTGAAATAAAGATGTAATGCAGTATATTGCACTTTTTTTTTTAAAAAAAAGTATAAAAGAAAGATTCAAAAATAAGTAAAAATATATTAGATATCCCCATTTGCGTATAAGTCTACAGTATCCAAAAATAGTGTTTTTTATCCTGTACAGTAAACACTGTAGAAAAAAAAAAACAATACACAAATGAATGTATATTGGTCATCTTGTCTCTCCCAAAAAAGTGATCAAAAAGTGATACATACCAAAAATTGGTACCAATAAAAACTACAACTTGCCCTGACATAACTCCTGATATCAGAATATGGTGGCCCCATGCAAATTGTTTTTGAAAAATGGTGTTTTATTCAGTGATAGCTGTCATAATAAAACCAATATAAATATGGTATCGTTGTAATCAGAATGAACTGCCGTTTAGCCATGTTATTTTTTAATGCAGAGTGAATGTATTAAAACAAAGTGCAAAAAATAATGATAGAGTTGTAGATTTTTCTGTTGACAGAAAAATAAAAAAAGTTATGAATTTAGAAAGGTGGAGATAGAAGATATGAAAAGAATCAAATAGCATTAATGCCCAAACTACCCTGTGACATTAAAGGGTTAAGCTAGGGTCACAGAGGAAAAATCAGCAGCAGATTTCTGTTACTGCCACTGCCATAAAAACCATCTGAAATTGGGTGTTTTTTTTCTTTGGCATCTCCTCTGTAATTCCATTAAAACCACAGGATAACATGCTGCAAATACAACCTGGCATAACAGACCAGTCATAATTTCACATAAAGGTTGTTATAACATTATAATATTTTTATGTAATTTAAAGGGAAAACAGTCAGAGATCATCCACAAAATAGGATCTGTATTTCCTTATCTAGCTTTCACCTTCTTCAATAAGTGACATGACCACAGTGTGACCAGTTTTTTCTAGCATGGGTTGCTATGAAAACAGGAGGCATCTGTCTGCTGCCTCCAGTTAGTATTGAGAGCTTCCACTTCACCTCAGATCACCATGCCCCCATTATCTTCCCTAGAGTTATTAGCAGCAGTTGGTGCAGCTTCCAGGACCTGTGGTGACCTCAGTCGAGAAGAAAAGTCACCAGAGATTCCTTTTTAGCTCTATGGGAGCAAACCATTTTTTCCCAAGACAAGTTGTTTTCATATGTATCCACAGATGGAGAAATGTATACATTAGAATTTGGTATATTAAAAATAGAAGTAATGAAAAGCATTTGTGAGCACACAAAGGAAGAAGTCTGAACGTTAAAGGGAACTGGCCAGCATATTTATGCTGCCCTAACCATTGGGGGCATGAAGAACTGAGATTTAGGCTAAGGCGCCACACAGCGAATCACTGCCAAAAAACGCTGCGGAAAAGACCGCGGTGGAAACGCATTGTGGTTTTTTTCTGCAGCATTTTATACAGAAAGTTAAGGAAAACTGCGGACTTTCTGTCTTTATTATACCTATATGGAAACCGGCAGCGTTTTTGTAGATTTAATGGACATGCTGCGATTTACAAAAACTGTATGGCCGTGGCCACACGGTACATAAACGTAGCATGTTAACTACTGCAAAATCACCTGCAGTTAACCTACTGCAATCTAGACAGCATTCTGGGTACAGTTTAAACAAATTTCATCCCCATGCTGTGACTAAAACATCCGAGAATGCCAAAATTACAAACTAACAAAATATTTTTCCCATATAGTGAACACTGTCGCAGATAAAAATATCAAACCGCTATTTTTTTTTGCCATTTCACCTCCATAAACATTTGCATAAAAAGGGATTAAAATATCAGACATTCCCCGAAATGGTGTAAAAATGAAGCAAATAAAGTTCAAAGTCAAAGTCATCCCATTCTCAATTGTTTCCAGCTTCCTAGTACATCCTATGGAAAATAAATGGTATTATGGCAAAGTATAATTTGTCCTGCAAAAAATAGCGCTCATACGGCTCTATGAATGGAAAAATAAAAAAATTATGGCATGGAGTAAAAAAAAAAATGAAAATAAAAAAAATGGCTGGTTTGGGAAGGGGTTAAACCTGCAGTATAACAATTATTGCTGCCAGATTTACCTGTGGATTTAGCAATGTGAAGGTTGAAAGCAGCAGGGGCCCTCAAAAAAATCCTGCAGGTTAGCCACAGGAGAACATATGGCAGAAGAATGTGTTTGTAAAGTGTGGCCTTAGCCTAATAGTACAACTGGTCTTGGTTGCTATGGGTAACAATCCCTGATTTGTTTTAGGTTTGATAAACAGTGCTTCTCCTGGTACCGCACCGCTTGATCGACAGGTCTTTCCTTATACCAAATACAGTAGGGAGATACCTGTTTATAAAAAAAAAAAAAGTGAGGTGGGGAGGAGCCAGAGGGGGAGCCGCCCAGCTGACACTTATCTCTGTGCTGAGCTCTTTCTCCAGTAAATCTTCTATGAAACAACAGCATTTCAGAATGAAAGGCAGTTCATTGGAAAGAGAGACCCTGTCAGTATTTCATAATGCGCCTGGTAAGGGCAGCATGAATGTGCTAACAATTCCCTTTAATATGTGACAAAAAAGGAAACACAGCAAAAAGAAATCAACATTAATAATTCATCTGAAAAATGCCATATCTAGTCTAATGTTATTCTGCCTTACAAACTGTTCTTTTTAGATGATATGAGGTTGTCTATGTGAATAGCACATATAGCATATATGTATTTCCTGAGGGGAGAGTTTCCACAAGTCCTCTGTGTACCATTAAACATATAATTCCTCCTGTCTGTGACTTGGTGCAGGCAGGTGCGATGTGATGATGTTATATCGCCTGCTGCTCCAAGTCAGTGACTGCACAGACAGGAAGAGACCTGCTATATGGGAACAAGGCTAGGTATTACTTTTTCTAACCTTTTTGGCATGGCTTCTGTGTGGGGGACATTATACAGTGTGGGAAACAATTTAGGGGGGCATGCTGCCATAGGCCCCACATGATTCCGTTGGAACTGACGTAGAAAGTCAATTGTGGCGGAATAAGGACCATTAGTGACTGACGTAGAAAGTCTATATGCCCGTCACTAATGGGTTAAATTGGCGGTCATAATTTATGTATATCAAGTTAGCATACTTGGAAAATATAAATGTAGGGTCCATAAAACAGCATACCATACGCTAATGTGATATACATACATGTGCACAGCTTGTTACAGTCACAGCACAGTAATCAGATGTTTTGTAACAAGCCGTGCCCCTGTGTGTCCATCACATGACCATGGACTGTACATCACATGACCATGGACTGATTTTTATCCACTAGAAGTAAGCACAATGAATGACAGCAAGCAGAGATCTAGAAAACTGAGCAATTGATACAGAAAGTATATTGGAAAATTGTACAACTTTTCATTATGCAGTCCAAACAATATCATTTATTTGCTGAAACTGGACAACTCCTTTAATATGGATGTGACATACAGTATGAAAGATATTCGAATATAAATATTATATATAGTGTGATAACAATAAGCACATCCACAGCAATGTGACAACTGGTAATAAAACTGAATACCCCAAATAACTCTGCTTTCCTTCCAGGCACTGCAATGACTGTCCGTCGGTATTCTATGTCCTCTCTCCTTTCAAGTTCTGAACACTGTAAACACAGTGCACACATGAAAAGACATTCAAGTACCGAAACACTGTCAGGACCAAGACTGAACCAAAAGTCAGACACTGATCTTCAGTTAGCCAAAGATGAGCAAACTGCTGCTGAAATGCTGGTTACCAATATCCCCAAGACAAGATCATTCCAGCAATATATGCACAAGTGCAGGTACTAGTCCATGCTGCATGATGCCCGGCTGTTTGTATATGACACGTTATATGTATAAATCAGTATAAATTACAGGATTCCCATCTCTTTTTAATGTCATATATTATGACAGTGTTTTCCCGTTCCATTTCTCAAGTCCTGCATCCAACAAGTAATATTTTACAGCTATACCATGGTGGGAAATACTGCAGTGTTCACTGAACCTAATGTCATCACCTACAAAGAAAAGCCATGGGGTCAAGTAAAAGAATGTGAACTAAAATATCTGAATTTTTGAGCTAAACAATCAGTGTTCTGAGATGAGATTCTGACTCTTTGAGGGGAATTTATAAACTCATGTTTTATTATTATTATTATTGTTTATTTATATAACACCATTAATTCCATGGTGCTTTACATTTGAGGGTTAACACACGGTACACAAAATATACAAAACAAATGCAATTCTAGCAGTGACCAACTGGCACAGTGAGATAGAGGGCCCTGCCCGCAAGGGCTTACAATCTATGAACAACAGTTTCTAGTGTAGATGGGTGTTAATGTGGCAAATCTTTGGTGCATGGTCCTTTCTTGCACCAATAATACACCACATTCCCAGCCACATGCTCCTTACCTGCCACTTTCTGTGAATGGTGGAGGAGTGGGACGGAGAGGGGGCGAGCTGGTGCAGGGAACTTTCCTCCTGACGTATTTATTATAACTCATGCCAGTGCAGGCAGTCTGCCCATTTATCTCATAATTCTGACTAGTTAGAGGTGTTATTTGGGGAATACTAAGTTTATCAGTGCTATTCCCTGCACTAGTAAAGCTTTATTACTTTATATATTAGCTGGTGCCCCCAAAACTCTTAAGTTTACCTTTGCAGAGAGCAGCTGGGGAGGACAGAAGTCTTGTTCCTCTGCCTTCCCTTCTCATCCTCCGACTCTTGGTCATATGACCAATCTCACTGTGCTCAAAGGACCTGCAGCTGGAATAGAGGGGAGTCGTAGATGTCAGACAACGCCAAAGTGGCTGCAGGAGAGGCAGCGCTGACACAGTCCAGAGCTTTGCAGTGCTCTTCAAACTTTGATTTATGAAGACTGGCAGTTTTAACACTCGTAATTGGCGTAGATTCCCAGCATCATTTACGCCAGATTTCTGTCATAAATTATATTAAATCTGGCAGAGCCAATGGCCCCACCCCCTGGGTCCCCCTTTTTAGGAAAGTGGCATGAGCGGAGCAAAAAAGAAAAGTCGTAATTTTTTTTTTCATAAAAACAAAAGCAGGTGTACTAAATAGGAGAGGGAAAAAAGACGCTGCCTCCATGTGAACAAAAGAATCTGGCAGTTGAAAGCAACGTGCCAATTCCTTAGATTCCCCAGCATCTGGTTCAGCCGACATACATCTAATATATATGTGCTGCTTCATCCAGGGATGTCAATCCGTTACCATGACAGCTGGGACTCTATTGATAACTCCCAGCGCTGTCATCACGGAGCTTCTTTTACACATTGCTATAGGCAGCATGTAATAGAAGTGAATGGATTTTACAGTAGTATTGCAATATAGAAAAGTAAAAATAAAAATAAATTTCAACATTTCAAATCATTTCCCTTCCCTAAATCACCTATATAAATAAACATAAACACATTAGGTATCCCTATGTATGAAAATGACCAAATAAAAAAAATACAAAAATATTTGTTCCATACGATGAACGCAGTAGTGGAAAACAAGATCAAAATGGCTAAATTACTGCTTTTTGGTTGTTTTGCCTTATAAAAAAGTGAGTAAAAAGTGATCAAAACAGCAGACCTTCCCCAAAATTGTATAAATAAAACTAAACTTGCCACACACAAAAAAGATGCTTTACACAGCACTGAACATAGACATTTGAAGTTATGGGTGTCAGGATATGGGGACTCAAATGTTTTTATTTTTCAAAGCTATGGACTTTTGTAAAGGTATTAAAATATAACAAAAACTAAATAAATTTGGTATTGCCGTGCCGTGTCCAGCAGAATGCAGGTAATGTGTCATTTTTTACTTCACATCAAACTCCATAAAAATTTTAAAAATCGTAATTTGCATTTTTTTTTTTTCTAATTCCACTCCATTATGAATGTATTTCCAGCCTCCCAGTACATTGTGCAGAATATTTAATGGCACCATTATGAAGTACAATTTTCTCCACAAAAAAATAAGGCCACATGCTTATATGAATGGGGGAGGGGGGATTAAAAAATTAAAATGCAAAAACAATGCTGCTGGAGAGGATAAGGATTTAGTTAGCAACCTATGTGCAGATGATGTAATTGTTGGTACATTATCAGTGACTGTTATAAACATGAAGTACTTTAAGACTAACATGGTTATTCTTTCAGCCTGGGATCAGCCTGGGATCACTTCATATAGTATGTTTGCAAAGATTTGGACTAGATTCTTTGTTGGGACCTGTTACTGCTAAGTTCAGACTTGCATTGTGAATGCCGCCTACCCCTGAGGAACCATATTGACTTACAATGGTGTCCATTAGCGTCTCTCAAGGTATTTGTCATTTTGACAGTCTCAAATAAACAGGATCCCAAAGTAAGTGGTATCTCTGTGTTATCGGCAGTAGCAGTCCCAAGTAACATAGTACTCACCAATATATGGTCACTTTTTTTTTTTTTTTTTTTTTGTGAGAATATCTTCACATTATAAAAAGGAGCTGATGAATGGGAGCTGAGCTGTAATAGCGTGCTTAGCTACTACACAGTGTACAGAAACAAAAGCGGAGGCCTCCAGACACAGCAGGTGCCGCACCCCTGCGACCTTAAATTTATGACCTATTCTAAGGATATGCAGCTACCCAGTGGAAGAATGCAGGGAAGATGGGAGTAATAGGCTGTCACAACCGTAATCAGCTCGCCAAGACCTCTACTAGTCCATAGAGACTAGTGCAATGGTGATGAAGATGGTGGTGTTAGATTTTCCTCCTGGGCACTTACTGGGGTAAGCCTCCCTAAGCCTGATGGTAGTTCAGTTGGCCTTGATGGTAGTGCAGGATTGACGAGGCAATGAAGAAAGGTGCAAAAACTTACAGTTTACTGAAGTAAGGCAGGTGAGCAACAAATAACAATCTTCCACAGAATAGAGACACAAGCTTGGTAACCACTTGGCCGGAGGTGAGGTTTGGTGATGTATTGTCCTGGGCTCTGTCAGTCTCTTTCTACTTCAGGCAGTCTCCTTTAAAGTGTGCTCTTTCCTCTTCCACAAAATACCAATACTTGCAATTGTACAAACTGTGGGGTACATGCACTGTCCCATATAAGCTGCACAGCTTTTTAATTTCCCTATGCAAGTGACGTCATCGATCCCTCTCTACATATTGGTCTCAGCAGTCACATGAGCAATGTCATGTGCATGGACACAGTGGTTATGGTTATGTCACTGTTCTGTGGACCTTTAGGCACTCCATGCGCCATCATATGCTGCCTCCCTGTGGCCTCCTCATTCTTACCTAGAAGCAATACCTCTATGGGAGAAAACCTTTGTAGCAGCATGCGCTGGATCATTCCATGATTTGTATTCTCATAGATGTATACAGAATCAGATAAAAACTCTGTGTGTCTCTGCGCTACCTTTGAAGCTTTCTGCTCATGAATAGATCTCCTTGTAGTTTCTGGTTTCTTTGTATGTTATTAACAAGCGAACATTTCTAGGTAATTACATTTTATCAGGCTACATTGACCGCTTTAGAGGTGTTTTACTTTTCTGATTCAATTTAGCTTACATTATCACTCGGGTAATTAAGTCTATTCATTTGTGAAGCTTCTAGCACTTGTGTGCATATGGGTTGACAGATGAAGATTGATTGTATAGCAATTGCTGTTTTTTTCTTTGACGAAGAAACAAATGGAATTATATTATCTTAAAAAGCCGACATTCTGCTCTAAAATCTGTTAGAGACTATTGTTACACTCTCGAAATGAAATGGCTCACTAGTGTGTATGGTGCCAAGACATGCAAATGAGCAAAGTGTGGATAATTCTAAATTACAAATCATGCCATTTGCCAACCCAGCCTGCCAGTCAATGTTCTAATGCTTAGTATTATGGTAATACTGATGCCAAATACTGATCAATGGTCTAAGAAAGTATGGGAACCCTCTATAATATACCGAATTACTGCATACACTGTGTGGTTAGATCGAAGTCCTTCACAATAGCCCAAGCAAACAAATAGCATACAATGGATATATCCTTCCCTTTATTTTGCAATTACAAAAAAATTAAACATTAGAGAGGATCTGTCTCCTCTACTGACATCACTGTTTCAGTGAATTCCCTACAATATAAAACATCTGGAGCATCTTTTCTTATAACTCTGTAATGTGCTGTTCCTCTGTTATTCATGCCAGAACTTTAGAAATAAATTGACAACTGGGTGTTACCATTTGGCGGGAGGGGTGTCCCTTCACAATCTGATCCTGTCCAATCAGTGCTGCCAGTGTCAGAATGTGTAGGGATGCACCCCTTCGACAAGGTGAATGGAAATACCCAGAGGAAGAGCACAGCACAGTTATGAGAAAAGTTGAGTTCTTATTTCATGGAAAATGTCAGTATGTGCCATACACGTCAGCAAAGAATGTATGACCATCTAAGTTTAATAGTCAATACTGTCACTAGGTTGATATTAGGTGTGAAGTTGAATGTCACTGATCTATCTTAAAAAAAAAAAAAAAAAAAAAACAAAAACTTTTCATTCCTTTACTACCTTGTTTTCGTTCAGAAGACATGGTCACTTGGTCAGACCAAATGTGCATGTGAAGCAGAAGCTTAAAGTGTACCTCCAATTCTAAGACTGTTTTTCATAAATGAGTCCATGTGAGTATTTAAAAACTCTGTAATGTATCTTGTAGCGTCCTATCTGTCTGTCTGCTATTAATGTAATGCCTCTCACCTTGGAACATTCCTGTACATGTTGTATTTGTATCTGCTTATCTTATCTTATCTTTGCTGCTGTAACACACTGAATTTCCCCACTGTGGGACTATTAAAGGACTATTATTATTATTATTATTATTATTATTATTATTAAAGAAATAGGGTTCCTTCACCTATTAGTCTGCTCTCCTTCTCCTTTACTTTGGCTTATCGTTATAGCATCCATATCCATCTTTAGCCTTATACACAAAAGTCTATGGAAAGGGGAGGAGGAAGTGAAGGCTGCTGCCAGCTAGTTCATTGATTTATTGTCTCATTCTGTGCAGTGGTAGAGTCTTATCTTGAAAGACATCAGGTTCAAAAGAGCCCTTGTACTCCAATGTAGCAGAGTTTAGTAGCTGCGGTTATTTGTGCGTCTTTTCCAGCAGCCACCTCCTGCCCCTGCACTACTCATAGACATATCTGTAAAAAGTAGACTTCTATGTAAAGGTAACACAACCTGATACATGAGAAAACTGTCGGCTGAATCATCTGGAGTGGGTCACTGTCCGGAAACATTATACCTTGTGCTTTTTTCACCTTTCATGACACTATTGTAAGGTAAACACTTAACAAGAACTGTATTTATGAGAAGGTTTCTAAAAGAAAATCAATAAAACCCCCATCCATTTCATTCTAACATAAGAACCTCATGCTTAACATTAAATACAGTAGTTAGATGGGTTTAAGATTAACTCTGACTCACACTAGCGCTTGGGTTTCCGTTATTCGGGTCCGCTTGGGGACCTGAAAAACGGAAATCCAATACGCTTAAAAAGCGGTTACCTGTGGAAACTATAGACTATAATGGGGTCCGCCGGGTTTTCGCCCAGTTTCCAACCAAAACTCAGAGACAGTTCAGAGACAATTGAAAATTTGATAGATCCTGCAGTAAAGATTAGAAGTCAGAAATAGTGTCACTCCTCATATATAACCACATGATGTACAGATATTCAGGCTATATGGGTTATATGGTATAACAAAATAATAAGGTCAGCAAAACAGGGAACTTAGCACATCAGCAGCTTTTAATAAGGTCATAGAACTACTTCTTTCTGTTAATTTAAACAATATTTCTAATTTTTCATAATTACACGTAAAATCCATATGGACACCTCATACATCTTTTCTTCTCTTTTTCAGGCTTCTCATAAATATCCAATAGTTGCTCCAACCTTGTAAAGTCATCTTAAGGTCTTACATAAACTGCTGAGCAACACTGAATAGATTTGGTTGAAGATTTCTCTCAACATGTCCGCAACCTTCACCCCATAGATTTGGTCACAGATGGACTAACTCTTTAGACAAATATGCACCTAAATAATTATGTTACAACTGGACATTAACTAAATAGAGACAGTTTCTTACATTATCTAAATATAATATATCAGCAAATTTTGTTAAAATAGTTATGGAAGTTTTTATACCCAACAGATGGGCTGTAGAGTCAGTAAATCATTGTAATTTTCTATTTTCCCTAAAAAATGAGGAGCGAAGCCATATGTCTCATGGTTTTCTCTTAATCAACATTGCAGGATAATAGGCTAGACTAGAGTCTTCTATCTTCAGGTCAGGTTCTATACAAATCTGACATAAAAAGTTGTGGCATATACCATCATTTGCTGCATGTATGGTCATATAAATTTGTGGTGTACAACCCGCACATGATCTTGTACCAGATTGACCACTATACAGACTCTGTGCACCTTATGGGAATATATACAGGACAAACCACCAGCATCATTGCACTGTACAATCGATTTAAGATCCAAGTATCCCCAATTACATATGAGAAATAAATTAGAAATACTCTAGAAATGTGTCGCCTGCACTTATAGATATGAGTAATTTATAATGACACTATTATGGATCTGGCCCGTGACGCTTATAAGGTATTTGTATAGAAATTGGTTCATGGCAGAAGAGGATCTGCTTCTTAATCTCTGTCACCTGAAGCTTACAGGCCACAATCGAAAATGACAGACAGTTTTAACCTAAGAGATGGAGAATGCTTTTTATCTACTTGCTTTGAAATGCAATTCATATTAAGCTATTGAAACCAGGCAGAAATACGTATCAGTCAGAATGCTAATTTCCCATTCCCCGTTATATACATATTTATATACTGTATTATATTCCTTTTCATCAGTCTATATATCTCTATATATCTAAATATAATTGTTAGTTACTTAAGATACTTACTAATAATTATAGTGTTGCAGTTTGTAAGAAACAATCCTGGCAAAGTTTTCTTGCACTGGCCTGAAAAGGGGTGATGTTTGCATAAATACGGAAGTTCTTGGTGTGTTGGTAGTTAGTTCCAGGGTTCCTCAAATTTACAGATGGCACATTTACTAACCACGCATTGATCAAGAATAGATTTCTTGGGACTCCATACCCTGATAGGGTCCCATTCCTTGAAATGTATGTCTATGCATTAAGATATAACTATTGATAGACAGGAATTCCTTCTATATATAATGTTATTAATCAGTTTGTTCCTAGTGTGTGCAGAAGAGTCCAAAAACAGGCTATGGACTGAATCTAATTTTCAGTCTTCTAATCAATTCTAACAATAAGGTGTTGTCAAGTATCAGAGGTTTACATAGAGTATAAAATGGATCCTCTACTATGGCGCCCTGTTTTGCCACACAGGACATAAGATTCTGGTGTTAGATTCCTCCAACATCATTTTTGCTATGATCAACATTTTCACTAATACCAGTGTTCAAAGACATAGCCAGGGAGATTCTGGAAATGAAATTGCAGGTAACAGATCAATATCAGTTGGGATCTATCACATAATGAATTAAATGCGAGAATGCAAAATTCATCTGCTGTTCTGCTCCAGGTAAGGGTATGTTCACGTAATGGAATATTCATGTGGATTCTGGTGCAAACTGTGTGGCAAAATTCATATGAAATCTGGATTCCATGCATGAGACTAGGGATTCTGCAACCATCAAATGCACGAAAAATTTTTACACACATAGAGTTATGGTTCTGCCACAGAAAAATACATGTCTCAGAAATAAGTAGCCTGTTACTTTGGGCAGAGAACTCAAGGAAAAGCCCCATTAAATGACAATGGGGCTAATCTTCATGTAGATACATGGCAGCCCAAACTGCAAATCCACAGTACATCCATAGCAAAAATTTGAGGATTAACCTCAGATTTTTGGTGTGGAAGAATACACATTCGATTTTAACCCCTTCCAACCACAAACATTACTTGAATTTTCGTTTTTCCATGATTTCCAAAAGCCATAACTTTTTAAAATTTTCAGTGAACCGTATAAGGGATTAATTTTTGTGGGACAAATTGTACTTTGTAATTGTACCTTTTAATATTCCATATACTGTACTGGCAAGTTGGAAAATTCAAAATGGACTGGAATTAGAGAAAAAGTGCATTTGCGCCACTTTCTGATGGGTTTGTTTTTGCAGCGTTCACTGTGTGGCCAAAATGACAATTTACCTGTATTCTGCACTACATTACAATTACGGCGATACCAATTTTTTTTTATGTTTTAACACCTTAAAAAAATCCCCAATTTTTTTTCCTTGTAGTTCCTATATTCTGACACCCGTAACTTTTTAGATTTCCATATATGGAGCTGTGTAAGGTAAATTTTATTGCAGTGCAGATGTACTTTTTATTTATACCATTTTGGGGAATGTCTGATGTTTTGATTGCTTTTCATTTACATTTTTTAAACGGCAAAACAGCAAAAATTCAGTTTTATTTCACATATAGGAAATATACTTTTATATGTTTGTAGTTCAGACATTTGCAGACGTGGGGATACCTTATTTGTTTATTTTTTATTATTTGCTTCTCTTCTCTCACTCCAGCAGCCCCCTACCCTCCAAAGACTTCTGTGTATGAGTCAGTCAGTTTATATTCTCTCTGGATATGGATTCTACTAGTCATAAGAGGCTGATTTAAAGGAGAGGGAAATAAACAAGCATTTGTCTTTGATAACATATTTTACAAAGTTTTGTATATTCACAAGTTCCTTTATAACAGGAGATGCATTATAATATTTGCTACATCTGTAGTCTTAGGATCCAGAAGAAATAAGTTGCAATAAGTGGCTGGCACCCAGAGTGGTGCTGCTTGTATTTGTGTAATTATCTGATCTGTTACATCTACTACAACATATAGTATACTATTCATTTATTTGCCACTGTGCTGTTTTTATTTTTATCAGTTTTATTTTTGTCTTCTTAGGGGCAGAGTAAAGGCTGTCACTTTTATGCTACCAATGGATATGAGAGAATATGAAGAAAATCAGATGTCTTTCCAGAATCCTCAAAATCAAAGCACAAATCACTTGAGTACGATAATTGAAAAGGATCCATGAGCTGGTGAATTTTTTAAGACCACCTGACACATAGTGATGAGCAGGCATTATATTGATAGCTGCTCTAGGGTTACATTATGTGAACAGTGCTCTGGCAGCCTGCCTTCTCATATGGACAAAACGATTGCTTTGGGTCACTGGTCCTTTGTTATTTGAAACCGGTGTCACTTCAAAAACATATTATGTTGTGATCTTACATATAACTTTTCACTTATCTAACTTTTCTTCAGTTTCAAGGGCTAGTTAATTAAATGGACAAGAATTCTTCAGTGATGTTCGAGTATTTTTATATGTAGTAGTGAAAAACTAATTTTCCCACAATGATTTCCTTTACCAATCCATAGCAACCCGTAGCCCTAATCTTCTTACCACTTTTTATTTCTACATATCTACTGTCCAGCACATACAGTATGCTTCTAACATAGCCTAACATATCATATATGTTGAATATCATGTTATCAGATGTGGTATGTTGTACATGTTGTTTTGTGATATAACTTTACATGAATTGTCCAGGATCAGAAAACATGGTTGATGCTGTCCAGAATCAGCGCCAAACCTGTTGATTGATTATATCTGTTAGGCACACTGCAAATCTGCGTTTCGCATGCTTCGTGCGGAAACTGAGCGGAAACCACACGGACCCCATTATAGTCTATGGTTCCGCGGGTTTCCCAGGTAAACCACTTTTTTATGTGTATCGGTTTCGGGGGAAACCCCAAGCGGACTCTCTGAACGGAAACCCGAACGCAGAACCGGGCCCGATGTGAACCGGGCCTTTTTGCACCCTAACCCCATTTAAATTATTGGAGTTGAGCTGCAATACCATACACAACCTGTGCATATCACTGCCTCTAGTTTTGGGAGGAAATAAGCTAAGGAGAGTTTTATGCCAAATAAAAGAATGTGGCATAGACAAAAAAAACTTAAAGTACAGAAACCTCTAAAAGAATTGAGCAGGTAGCAAACAGTCAGCCCACAGTAATCTAAGATATTGTCATATTACATTATGATGTTAGGTATAGCATATTCCCAGGTTGGTAAGCCCTTATGCTTTTGCTCAGTAAAAGTCAGGAACTTGACCAGCTTCATGTGTGCAGATGTCCAGATATCTGTTGGATATCCTGCTGTCACAGTGAATGTGTCAGCAGAATATGGTAGTGTATTTCATGATAAATCCTCACAAAATAAATGATTGTGCCATTTGTATAATATATAGGTTATCTGCCTATCTATATACAGTGGCAGTAAATCCACAGTGAAGGAGGCTTGGAGAAGAGACTTCAGGCTAATGAATACAGCGGACTCATAAATATTTCTGCTGTATTCTTTATTTGCAGCTATTACTGATATTATCTGCCATTTAGCAATGAGCCCAGAGGACTTGTTACTTTAATATGCGGCCCATAAATAGAATACTATATAGTTGTGATAGATCCTCTTTAAACAACTTAGAATCCTACTGGAACTTTTCACTAACCCCGGTATAAACGTACCAAAGGCCTTCATAGATAGACACATATACTAGTTAAGCTTTAAGGATCCTTCAAGAGGGAGAAATCAACTTAAAGGGATTGTTGGATTAAAAGAAAAAAAAAAAAAAACATTCTCAAACTCAATATTAAGTTATTGTGAGGTAATAGAGGATTGTTCCTGAGACTACATGTGTACAACTACAGGTCCGTGGGAAAACGGCACAGATGGCACATGGATGATATCTGTGTTAGTATTATATTGTCACTGTTAGTATTATATTTGTTTTGTATATTTTGTGTACCGTATGTAAACCCTCAAATGTAAAGCACCATAGAATTAATGATGTTATATAAATAAACATAATAATAATAATAATCTGTGTGCCTTCAATACCCTCCACAGACCCATTCCTTTACTGCAATGAGCCTGGGCTGCAGGACAGACAGGTCTGTTCAGGTCTTCCATCATTTAGCCAGAGTTGAGAAAAGTTACACAGATCCCAGCACGTCCATACATTACAAGGACAATCCACTGATTTTAAAGGTACTATGTAAGGTTTAGTTACCTCTGCAGTGACATTGTGGAGAAATTGAACACTCGCTACCATGTTGGCCAGCAGTGGACTCATGGTGATAAACTTATTTTTGGGTATCCTTCTAAGAAAGGAGATTAAAAAACAAAAAACAAAATCAGGAAATCTCTAGAGAATCCATATAAATAGAATAAAACAAATGTAACTACTGCACAAAATAAAATGGGATCTCACAGTTACCAACTATGAAATGGTCAGGTACAAAATAAAAAATAAGAACAAATAAAATAGTGCTCCAATGGCATTGAACATACCAAGGAACACTGATCAGTGTGGATGAGATCTACAAAGCTGAAACAGATCCTAACACAGATGGGTACTCTGGCTGGTCAATACTGAGCCAAGAAATTGCCCTGAAATTGTAGGATATTTACATAGATTTCTATAGAAATGTAACTACAGATGTAGTATGATGATAATAGGGCATTTATGGCTAAATGGACATTATTTGTATAGCATCATGGTATCTCTTCTACATCTCTGCATAGTTGACAGCATGGACACAAGATTATATGTTATATCCTAGTCTGTTCCGCAATCTAATGCATTGAGTTCCGCCATCTGTTAATATATTTTTATTGCAGGTGAAAGGAACCGTCTCTGGTTTTCTTCAGAGTCTCTGCTGTGTAATATAATTTTAATCTCATTCCCACAAGCCCTATAATGTATTGTAGCAATGCTTGACCCACTTTACTTCTTATCATAATATTTTAATGCTTTAATTTAACTGTACCTAAAATACTTCTAGCTTTATGTAAACGATCTAATTATTTGCATACAAAATACATTTTATATTAATTAAACAGTAAATCTCATCGTCTGCTTTCATAACTAATGAAATATAATGGAAAATAAGCAATTTACAGCAATGTAAATAATACATGCACAACATATAATGCAAAAAAGGTACATTTTATTAAAAGAATGAATCGTATACTGTACATCAACACCCAAAGTACTCATAATGCACACAAATCATTTCAGCTAAAAATGCTCCATACAAAAGTATATTTACACCTTGAAATGTTCATGTGTATAACACAGAAGGTATTGCAAAATGAATGAACCATCACTGCACATTATAAGACAAGTCACAGGGAATGTTTTATGGTTTTAATTACACCAAAATTAAACTTATAAATTCTCAGTATGAAGCTGAACTGGATTTTTATTTTCTTGTAAATAAGCTGCTCTTCTAATGGGTGTTTTAGATGGGGATTCAGAGCTCAAGCCCACATAGGTCACATACCCAACTGGGCTGAAAGTAAAACTACAGCCAGATTTTCACAATTACTTAAAGAGAGTCTGTCAACTGGAAACAAGTGCAAAGGGGGCGACTCCAAGGGCTCTCTATTCAGGTTTGAAAATGATATGTCCCATTGCACTTGAGCCTCATTTGCATATTTCTAAAAATTACTTTTTCAAGGAAATGGTGCATCTATTGGACTACTTATAGGTATGAAGGTACTCGGCACAAGGTTTCCCACAATGTGACTCCCTTTAAAAGTATGCACTAGGTAATTTATAGGAATATTCCATCTCAATGTTTACATGCTCCCTTAAATCAATCCTAGTTGCTGTTTTCAAGTTGGAACTTGTTATGGGGGCAGTACTAACTCCTTACATTAAGAGGTATACTATTGTATGCCTCAAACTACACAGTCTCATCCACTGCCAGGGTGACTACAACTATCATGGGCCATGCTGTGCCTTTGTGTGCCCCTAATTTAGGCCCGTTTCACACTACCATGTTCGGGTTGCCGGCCGGTGCATGGGCAGCATACAGATGTCATCCCCATTCATGGCCCACAGACACAGAACCAGACAGGAATAGGACCTGTGCTGAGTTTTTCAGCCTGGACTGTTGGCCCATACATTGACTGTGTAATACATGGACATGTGCGTGGGCCTACAGAAATGAATGGGTCAGTGTGTTAACCGGGAAAAACCTTAATATGGAGGCACACTGAAGTTTTTTCTGCAGAAGTCTATGGGGCATATTTATGAAGACTGGCGTATTGAACGCCAGTCTTTATATTCCTGGCACCAACAGACGACCTGCCTGATTTATAAGGAAATATACACCTCTTCACGAATGTGGCAGTTCCTCTGCCTGGGCCATGCGCCTGTACTAGAATCTATGGCAGCTTGTAGCTAGCACAGATTTCAGTGATCATTTGTTTCAGTAAACTGTCCCAAATTATATTAAATCTAAAGCAACTCCGACACCACTTTCACGTCATGAATGTGGCATGGGTGGGGGGTGACAACACCAGTTTCCACAATTATTGTTACAACTGGTATTTAAAAAGTTGTAAGCCCAAGATTTACAAGGTTTTTTTACACCAGGTATCTGGCATACAGTCAATAATAAATCTCTGTGGCAGCACACATGGGGGCAGATTTATAAAAAACTGTGTTACAGAAAAACTATCTTAGAAACCAATTACAACACAGCTTTCATTTTGCAAAAGCACTATAAGAAATCAAACTTGGGCTGTGATTGGTTGATATGTGGCAACTACGATAGTTTTTCTGTAAGACGGTTTTTATAAATCTGCCCCATAATGTGTATGGCTCTGCAGTATGGGCTCATGTGCACTGGGACTGTGGACTAGGCTTTGCTGTGTGCAAGAGAATATATAAGCAGTGCCAGAACGTGCACATTGGGACATCAGAAAAAGAACTTGCAGATTATAGAGATAATCATATCCTGGTAGGCTTTATAGATAAACTGACCCTACAATAACACACAGTACACATAGAAGAGTTTATTCGGGCAATTTACTGCATCTATGATAAGTCATCCTGTCCAACTAAGGGAAATGTGTTTCATCGACTGGAAAAATTTTTGGACATCTTGGGAATTCTTTCCAGTGGATGTTGGTTATTACTTCATTTCATATGTGTAATGATAGCCAGTGGAGTTTGCTTTTAGGGCATTGCGAAAAACCTATTATTTTATAATGATCATTTTAATAACTTTTGATTGTTATTGGGTAAAGCATCTCTGAGTCTATAAACCTTGTGAGCAGAATAGTTGTCCCTAATGGATAAATGACCACAAACAATGTATTTTTGGATACTGGACGAGCAATTACACAGATACAAAGACATGTACTGTACAGCAAATTATCTGACTGTCCAGACATACAAAGACATAAAACATAGAAAATCACCCATTATTACAAATATATTAACTGTTTTTATGCACACAGAAAATAAAGTGCATGAAGAGTATCTACAGTATCTGAAAGGTCCTGTAAGCTCCAAATACAAAATGATCATGCGATAATTCAATATACTTAACATTTGACACTGACATTTATTACAGATATCATCTCCCAGTCTCCCTGGATATCTTCAGGTACCATCTTCTAACCAGTCATATTAAATGAAATTGTTGGAAAGTCCAAACACTATTTTTTTCTTGTGTTTAGGATTGAACTTCTGTCTCTTGCATCTATTGGGGGTCTCATGCTGCAGAGATCTCTGGGCTCCTATTCTACCATTAGGTATAGCAAAGTTTGGTGTTAAAGAGTTTTTACAGGAGGTATTTTTTTTTCTTTATGAAAAACTCAGAAGGGGTTAAATAAAACTAAATAAAAGCAATACACACCAATCCCCCATCACTTACATTCACACATTACCTGGGTTTGCTTCTGGGCTCTACTTCCTGGCCCTTCTCGACACATAGGAAATGACACATAGTTACCAAGTCTTGCTTAAATCGGAGCACTTCAGCCCCATCCCTGGGAAATCCCCCAACCCAAATGGAAATGCCCACTTGTGGACACAGTTTCCTAAGCCCAACCCTTTTCAAGGACAAGCTGAATTAGCTGAGCTAATAAGTAATGGATTCTTTCAATTTATATTCTGTCTGAGATATATTGATCGGTTCACCTGTGCCTATGTCAAGCACCTACTCAGAGGTGTAACTTAAAATTCCTGGTCCCTAATGCAATATATGTAATGGGACCCTCAGTTTCCATTTGCTATCTATACTATACTTCATCTATGGTACTGCCTTTGGGCCACCTGAGACTCCAGGATCCAATAGCGATTTTTAATCCTGCAGCCCCTATAGATATGTGCTTGTTTCTACTGTGAAAGTGATAGCTCTTGATGTTATCTTGTAGGTAACCCTGGCTGGTAACAGTGTTTTATACAGTAGGCGAGTTGAATCCTGACACGACTACATGTTGGTGCAAAGGGTCCATTCTATTGAGAATACACTCAGAAGAACCCCTGACTGCTATATGCTTTGTGGAACCCTGGGCAAACAGCATTTTATGAGGTCGATGAGTCAATTTTTTACCTGTATTTTTACTGTCAATGTAGTAAGGTAGAAAAACATATAAGACAAAGACCAATACTCGGTATCCAGTATTGTACTCTACAGTTTTACGTGCGATTTTGCAACTCTATCAACCTTGACTGTACTTTACACTAGATCCTCAGATGTCACTCACATTCCAGGCCTATCATGAGGAAATCAGAATTATTTCCAGCTATTTTTATTCCAGTGTGTACATTAGTGACTGAAAACCATATGTTGGGCCAATCTTAAAATGATTATTCGCATATTTTGCTGTCAGCGCGGCCTCAACCTGCTCAGCAGATATTTGAAGGTTAAATCTCGATGCGTGCCATGTTTTATTCAATATGTCCACACACAATAAACACAGCCATAGTGAAAGGCCATTTCAGAGCTGTCATACTAGCGGAGCCAGGCTTTAGTGCCAAGGAGACCTGCAATTAGTAATCTCCTTCCCCAGCTGTTTTATGTCACACTAGCCCCACAGCAGGCACGGATAGGCACTTCCGCCAGCAATAAGGGAATAGTATTGATGAAATTACAACAAATATCACCTCATGCTCAGCATATTGGCAGTAACTGATGTGCCTCGCTGCAGGACCATACCATGGAAGTAAATATAAATGAGGAGCACACAAGAAGTCTACTGACACGTCAATTAATGGGCATTATCCACGCTCTAGCTGTTGGACTCACTGATACCATTAATATGTTATCTGGTTGTCTCGCTGTAGATATATCAATCCCTAATGAAACTGCCAGAGCCTCCACAATAGACTGGTACCTGACACACCAACAATTCATGAACGTATCAGAAGAGATACACATAGCTTAGCAGTAAGAATTTTTATAAAAAGTAGAGACTGCAATTATTTTATTAAACTATAACTATCATATATTATTATTGAATTAATATGTAGTACATGTGAAGACATGTATTTACCTTTTCCAGAATTTTCCTCAGTAATCTCTCTATAGAAGAGAGAGTGGGAGGAGGGGGGGTGCAGCTGCAGTTTCTCTTTTTGTTTCTGTGAGACTGCATGTGTGAAAGGAGAGTGGAAGCAGAAGTGGGAAGACATCTAGCAAGCACAGCACTGCCAGGAAGAACTTGTCCACTCAGCTGGCATGGAGATTTTTAAAAGATTTGCAGATCAATGGAAAAAGACCCCAAAACACAGATTTCTTGCCACAGTACATCTAATCTACATCAATAGCTGCCAACAGAATGATTTTTCTTTTTGTAGATAGATATGTTTTTAGTTTATTTCTGTAACTAGAGCATGTAATGCTTCCATCAGAGGATACTGGCTACTCTAGTGCTGAAGTGGGGAACATCTGTCATGTGTCCAATCCATTGCCTTCTATCGGTTCAACACACAAGCTACATACGAGAACAACAGTGCTATAATATGAGTGGAGCATAAAATTAAGTGGAAGACAAAGTAGATATTTTGCTTACAATGGTCCTTTAGAGGCGGTACTGACAGATGAAATAGGTGGGTTCCTAGATCAACTTGAAACCCGTAATATATTAAGATTTCCAAATTGCTGTTTATCCCCCCCACTGTCACTTGGCTACAGGCAACACTTGACAGCATTACATTTTAGACACATAATGGCAAGGCCAGCTAGTGTTTATGAAACAAAGGAGCTCATGGTCATCAATGGATGCCAAAAAGTTGGGCAGCAACTTGGGAAAAAATAATACATTGAACATATCTATTATCATATGACACTCTTTTTACAATAATAGAGCACAGGGAGATAAAGTGTCCTACAACACTGAACGCATGACCTCCAATGTCTGTTATCATGAGTCTTCCATTGTTTAGGATTACAGTCTTGCCCACCTGTAAATCCGAAGTAAAAGTGGGATTTTTGTGTACTCACTGTAAAATCCTTTTCTCGTTGTATTCACTGGGGGACACAGCACCATGGGTATAGACCTGGTCACTAGGAGACAAGACACTAGGAAAAAGCAAAAGCTGTTGGCTCCGCCTCCAGGCTATACCCTGCCACAGCCACTGTGCATGAATCAGTTTGTACCGTAGCAGTAGGAGAGAGAGACACAAAGGAACATGGAACCAACAACCACCAACAATGCCTGAACCCAAAAAGGAACCAACACAGTTCGGGCAGGAACACTGAAAAAAACAAGGGAGGGATCTGTGTCCCCCAGTGAATACAACGAGAAAAGGATTTTACGGTGAGTACACAAAAATCCCACTTTCTCGTCTACTTCACTGGGGGACACAGCACCATGGGATGTCCTAAAGCAGTCCCAGAGGGTGGGAATAACACGGCCATGCAAACCTGTAATACTCAAATGCTTCCAGAAACTTACAACCCAAATTGGCATCAGCAGAGGCCACAGAATGGATCTGGTGAAACTTAGAGAAAGAGGATGGAGGCCCAGTGCGATACTTACAGACCTGGGAAGCAAAAGCCTGATGCCGGAGGCCCCGGGAACTCCAACAGCTCTAGAGGAGAGAGCCGTCACACGGGAAGGCAGAGCCTTACCCTTAAACCGATAGGTCTCCCTAATCTCAGACCAAAGCCATCGGAAGATGGGAGCTCTGGAAGCAGGCAGGCCCTGGCAAGGGCACTCAGGGAGAATGAGCAAAGCGTCCGAACAAGAGAAAGGATCTGTGAGGGACAGTATACACGCAAATTGCCCGGGCAACAACCGGGCAGGGAAGAGCAAGCACTCACATGGACGCCTGGGGACCGAGCAGAAAGAAGGCAAGACCAAGTCCTCGAAGTGGAAGCAGGAAAAACACCCTAAGAAAAAAAGACTGTGGCAGACAGAGGAAAACCTTATCCTTGTGGAGGACCAGAAAGGGAGGCTGCCGAAAAAAAGGGGCAGCCAATTAGGGACCCCTGCGGATGGAGGTAATGGCCACCAGAAACTCATTCTACCAGGACAAAAGGCAAAAAAAAAGGATATCATAGGCTCGAAGGGGAGAACCTGAAGCACCTTAAAGATGAGGTTAAGATCCCACGGATCCAAGGGTTCCAAAGGAGCACAGAGTGGCACTCCTGTAGGAAAGTCCTTTAAAAAGAAAGAAGACTAAGACCTTGATCCAGACCAGACTGGAGAAGATCCGATGAGAATCGTTACTCTTCCAACGGTGGACGTAAGCCTTCCACGTTTGATGGCAGATCTAAGCTATCTGGAATTTCCGGGCCTTGAGTATGTTAGAATAACAAACTCCGAAAAAAACCACGATGCCTCAAACCTCGGATTGAACAGCCACGCCGTGAACGCAGCTGAGTCAAGGTGGGGTGTAACAGCAGTCCTTGAGACAGAAGGTCGACCAGCAGAGGAAGAGGCCAGGAGCATCCGCCAACAGGAAAATGAGAGCCACATACCAGACCCGGCAGGGCCAATCTGGTGCCACCAGGATAGCTTGAACCCCCTTCGTCTTGAGATTCTGGAGGACCCAAGAGAGAAGAGGAAGTGAAAAACCGAACTTACAAGAGCGCCAGCGGTGATGGCTCGAGGATCCAGAGACCTGGCAATTTAGCCGGGGACCTTGTGGTTCTGGCGGAGGCTAAAAAGGTCGACGTTTGTCACACCACAGCGGGAGCACAGTGGATGGAAGATCTGCAGATAAAGTGACCCTCGCCCGGAGCAATATTTTCTTGACTCAAGTAGTCTGCCACCCAGAAAAAGGTTGGCCACCGAAAGAGCTGGAACAAGGCGCTCCACCCAAGGAAGAAATTGTGAGGCTTCTAGTAAGGCCGCACGGCTCCTGGTGCCACGCTGAGGGTTCAAGTAGGCGACCATGGAGGAGAGGTCAGTCTGGACTGAGACAGATGGCCTTGGAGAAGAGAGGTCCAAGGAGTAAGGGCAAATAAGATAGCCCTGGGATCCAGCAGGTTGAACCAGAGGGAGGAATCGGCCCTGGACCACAGGCCCTGAACAATCAAAGCATCGAGGACCACTCCCCAGCCGGGGAAATTGGTGGCAGTGGGAATCACTTACCAACAGAGGGGAAGAAGGACTTCCCTTGAGAAATTCCTGGGGAGGAATATACACTAAAGAATCTCTCAGTGAACCAAGGTGGAAAGAGAACCAAGCAGATGAGGCTGTCCGGAAATTTGTCCCAGCAGGCCGTAATCTTCAAGAGGAGAGAACGACAGAGTGAATGAAAGGTACAGCCTAGAAGGTTGAGGCGATCGTGCGCAGGACCCACATGCCGATTCAAAGACAGCAAGGAGAGTACCTCCAAAGGCGGGACACTCAGGATCTTGGCCTCCGGAGGGAGAATCACACCCTGGAGCGAGCAGAGGATCATGTCCCGGATTCCATGTGCTTAGAGGACACGAGACATCCTCATAGATGAGCCAGCAGAACCGGCGAAGAACATCCAAGGTGAACCACAAGCTGGTCAGATTGTCTGACCTGGAGGGGCTTCACCAGGAGGTCGTCAAAGTCTGAAAACACGGCAGCACCTCTGGCGCAGAGGATAGCCATGAGAGACGCCATCACTGAGGGAAAAAAACCCCCGGTGGCAGAGGCCAGGCTGAACGGGAGAGAGACAACTGGAAAGGTCAAGGATCCACAGCAAAACGAAGAAACCGCTGACGGCACAGCGAGATGATGTAGATGGACGAAGAATTCGCCCATCTCCAGGGATGCCACCACAGACTGCATAGACTACAACGGAGCCTGCAGGCATGGAAGAACCTGTGGAGCCCTTTCAGGTCCATGATGGGACAGAGGAAGCCGTCCTTCTAGGCGAATGGAGAACAGGTAGGAATAGTAACCCCAGATACACTCTGCAACGGGAACAGGGACGCTGACTCCCTGCCGCTGGAGATTGGAGACAGCCTGAATTGTCCGACATAGCAAAGGCAAAGAGACTCCAGCAAAAACTGGAGTAGCCGGACGACACCGCCTCTCAGGCCCAGGCTCCAGACGTCCCGCCATTTGAGATGCCCAGAGAGGGGAAAAAGCTTCATGCCGAGGAGGCTAGGAAGAGGAAGACCTGGACGACCTAGTGCAGAACCGCCAGGGAGGTCTGGACTTGAAAGAAGCTTTCTGGAGCAGGAGAACGGCTGACACATAGGACGCCTCTGAGGGAGGAAGAATCTATTCCCCCGTGGCCTCAGGGATAAGCTTCTCGACGCCCTTAACAAAAAATTTGGCCCAGGACGACCTGGAAAGGGAGAAGGGCTGCGTTCGCCTTCTTGGAGGCGGACCCAGTATTCCACAACGGATCCCAACGGTATGGCAGATAATCACTGCATTGGCGGCCGCCTTAGCAGATTTGGGAGGCATCTCTAGTTATTGGGAAGCGTTCAGGATCTCAGAGACGAGCGGCTGGAGGGAAACTGCATCAGGGAGGTTTGACTGAGGCTGTTTGGCCCAGGAAAAGAAGGCCTTGATGACCCAAGAGGCAGCGAAGGAGAGCCGCAGGGAGAAACCAGCCACTACGAAGGCCACCCTGGTGAGGGAAGCCACCTTCTTGCAGCAATACAATAGCCAGCATTTAGGGCCATGCAATGTATCAGTTCTGCATTGCAAACAATACAACAGATGCGATCCGATCTCACTCCGAGGGATCACTGAGGTAGGCAAAATCCGCTGAAGGCAGACTAGAAGCCTTGGAGAGCCTAGCTATCATGGGATCCACCGTGGGAGGCTCTTAGTGATAGGAAGGGACACATGGGGCGGCTCGCTGACAAAATGTCAAGACAGGCCAGCTTGCGCTCACTAGTTACTGATATCCAAGTACATTGCGCTAACCGATTGCACCACTGGAGCAACCTGCTTCCCTTACCTCGGATGTTCATCATTGCCAGCCAGGGAGAGCTAGAGACGTGTGTCACAGCATAGCCTGGCAGAACTGCCCGAGCTCACCTTCCACCTAGAGACACACAGGTCAAGGGAAGGGATGTCCGATTTCCTAGTCGAAGACAGAGGATGGTCCAGGGAGAAGTCACTGTGCCCTCAAGATGATATCAAACATCCAGTGGCAGAAAGAGATATCCACTTGAGAGGATGAGTCCGGGTCCTCAGAGATCTGTAGGGTCTCTATCGCATAGATGACTCCCGCGTAGCAGCAGATATAGATGAGCCTAGCTGAAGCTCCGAGTCGGAGTCAGAGTCGTCCCCAGTTAAATAGACCGAGCAGGGGGAGGGAGGTATCTGCCTGTCGGAGTGGAGCCGTGAGCTGAGTTCCTATCTGGGGAGTACCCAGAGGAAGGGGTGGTGGACCGTGAACCGTAGGAAGACTTCCTGGTCCTTTTGAGGCTCCTGGAGCTGCGACGGGAACTATGAGGGTGTCCAGGGAGATCCCTAGAAGCAGCCGACTGAGCGGCGATCTGGGAAAGGAGCCATACCAAGTTTCCAGCACTGACTAGTTAAGTCTGGTAAGGACACCATGGCCAAGGTTAGGGTGGTCGCCCGATCCGGGGGATGGAAGAACCGGAGAGAGGCCAGGAGGTTACTGACTGGCTGAGGCGGAAGGCAGAGAGAGCACATGGGCTCGGGCTGTCCGCATGGCAACTGTTTTTGATACAGCGGGTGCACGTATAAAAACGTGACGCAACCAGAGGGGCCGGAGGGGGAGCCCAAGAAAATTAGGGTAACCCAGGGGGTTAGCCTACCAGACTGCAAAAGATGGCCGCTCACAAACTGCTGCAGTAAGGGTTCCGCAGGTGCAATGTCTCCCAGGGAACTGGGAAGAATCCCTGCTGTCCCAGCAAGCCAAAAAATAAATAAATAAGCCAATAAATAAATAAATTGAGAATATGAGGAGAGCAAAGCTCTTCCCCTGGTAAATACAGGCTCAGTAGCTACTGGGCAGGCTGGATGGCTTGCCAGGACAGCCCCCTGGCCAATGGAAGGCCCTAGGCGGAGTCTGGGTACCAGAAAAGCCCGGGAAAGGGACGGGCCCGTTGCAGCCTAGTTCCCGGCCAGGCCTCGGACTCGCGTACAACGCGGCCGACCGCGAGGCACCGTCGGCGGCGCGGCGCGACCGCGAACTCCGGAGGTTCCGCGGAGGCCTGGGAAAAGGTACCGGGGGGCCAGGAAAGGGGGTCCCCACACGAGCGGGGGGGGGAACCGGGTGCCCCCCCCCGACGGGGGCCGCTCAGTAGGAGCGACCAGAAAGCCCAAAAACGCCCCAGAAAAAAGGGGCTTATTTACTAAGATTTAAGGCCCAGTTCAGGGGAACCCTGTGATGCCCCCCCTAAACAGGACCCATACTATTGTCCCCCTGGGAAATGGCACTAAGGGGCTGAGGGGAGGTGGAGAGGGCCTGAAGGGGAGATGGAGAGGGCCTGAAGGGGAGATGGAGAGGGGCTGAGGTAACTTACTCACCTGCCTTCTATTCTTCTCATACTCACCAGTCTGGCGACTTCAGGCGCCGCAGGGTCACCCCCTCGGTAGGACCTCGCACGTGGGAGTGGGGTCACCGGTACTCCGGCCGCTTTCGGGGTGCGGCGAATGGTGAGTGGGGACTGGGTGATCGGCGAGGCTGCTCTTTTGCAGAGCGCTGCGCCCGCAGGAGGGTACGACTAGTGTGGCGTACACGCTGACTACCCCCTGCACCTGAAAGAAAGGTAAAAATAAAAACGATGCAAGACAGAAGACCTGAGTCAGGTCGTGTCTGCCTCCTATGACACTAGGTTTCAAACTGATTCATGCACAGTGGCTGTGGCAGGGTATAGCCTGGAGGCGGAGCCAACAGCTTTTGCTTTTTCCTAGTGTCTTGTCTCCTAGTGACCAGGTCTATACCCATGGTGCTGTGTCCCCCAGTGAAGTAGACGAGAAAATTGGTTCTGTTTTTTGCAGTGAAATTGCCATATATAACCATATACTATATTTAATATGTGCTCCATAGCCTAGAAATAGGATGGGTGCTACTTTCTACATAAGCATCCCTATTCTATCTCTGTGCAGAGATCATAGAGCATGGGGTGGCAGCAAGCAGTAAGGCGCTATTCCCATTGCATTTAATGTTTACATTTGGCACGAGTCACTAAAATCTCTTAACATATATGCCTGATGTAAAGTGCTGGCTAATGCAACTGTATGCCATACTTTTTGCCTTTGGCAATACCTCAGGACTTTTCAATTGACAATAATAACATTTCTATATACACAACCTCTAAGCACACTTATGTATAGGGACAAGTTGTAAATGTATATATGTACGGTATATATACATTGTGTGAGCACACTTAATGAATTCAATAAAATAACACAAATGATACCTTTGGTCAGAATTAATGAAATGCAATCTACATACATAATATAAAATACATTCTTTGTATGTTCTTATTAGTTTTACTTATAGAGTTAGTGTAATCGTATTATACCAAGGTATCATTGCTCCCTGACCCCATAAAAGGGAAATGTATTGCATATGTGACAATATGGAACAGTATGTCAAAAGATGATTCTGGAGCTAAATCTGTGATCTCACCCACAAGTTGTACATCTCTGGTCTAACCTACTAAATGGGTTTTACAGTATATTGATGATCTATCCCAGCACCCCCAATGATCAGCTGATTGAAGGACTGCTGGAGCTCTGGCTGGCTCTGCACCCCTTTATTATTTACTAGCTACAGCTTTCTACATCTTGCTGTGACCGTGCCTATGCCACTTGAATGAGACTGATCTGTAAAGAGCTGCCAGAGCCCATTCAACTAACCCTAAAACTCCTATAGACCCCAAACCCCTATAGACCATCAACATCAAAGTCACAGAGAACCCCATATTAAATGATAACACAGAAATGTGATCTGACATGCGCGTTTTCAGGCTCATGTTTTTCTCCTGATTTTTTCATACAATCATCTTCAACCCGACGGCCATTTTGGACTTTCCTATAGCCCTTTGGATCACATATTTTTTCTGGAAAACAATACACACAGTGCATTAATGTAAATATGGTAAGTAATTTTTCCACAATTAAAGGGTTTTTTCCAATTTTATGTATATGAATTGTGTATATTCTGTATATATACAATGGAGCAGATTTATAACATTGCCTAAAATAATAATGGTCTTTGTTGCCCATAGCAACTAATCACATTGCAGCTTTCATTTTTCAAGAGAACTATAAGAAAAGAAAACTGTTCTGTGAATGGTTGCTATGGGCAACAAGGACAGTTTTTCATTTAGATAGTATTATGTGTGGGAGCCAGTAAAGCAGCCAATTTACTGTACAGGGGTGCTAACGGGTAAATATAATGTATGTGGGCCAATAAAGGGGCATTATACTCTGTGGACTTCACTAAAGGGTCATTATATTGTGTGGGGACTACTAAAGGAGTATTATACTTCTGTGGGGGCATTATACTGTGTGAGGATATTAAGGGGGCATTATACAGTGTGGAGTAGTCCTGTTGTCACAAGCAGAGACCAAAAGAACTATAAAACTTAACTTTTAATATAAATTATAACAAATATTCTTGTAAAGACAGTAAAAAAAACATCACCAATTTACGTGCACATAACAAACTGCGCTCTAGATAAAAGAGGAACGGTCTTACCCACACCTACTAAGAGACGATGGGGACTCAACAGGACTTGCAGATGAAGGGCTGGTGTAATTATACCCTGTCTCTCACCTATGTCCCACAATGACTCCTGTCCTTACAAGGACAGTCCCCAGAGCTCTCTCTGTGTCTCCCTATCAAATTAAACCCTTTTCCCTTATTTCCTTTATTACCAACATGTTTCATGTCCCATCAAGATGGAGGGGCAATCCCCAGGGGATTTCTAAGTATGAGCCCAGTGGGGAGTGGAAGCCCTTCAAACTGCTCAAACATATGTTTCCATAGTGAGCTTGCTGGTTGTAGGGCTATAGAGGTATATGTTCCACCCTGAGTGCAGGGGAGCGTTCATGTCAGTGGCGGTCCTGTAACTCAGTTGATAGGGAGACAAAAAGAAAGCTCTAGGGATTGTCCTTGTAAGGACATGAGTCATTGTGGGACATAGATGAGAGACCGGGTATAATTACACCAGTCTTTCATCTGCATCTCCCGTTGAGTCCCCATTGTCTCTCAGTAGGTCTGGGTAAGACTGTTCCTCTTTTATCTAGAGCACAGTTTGTTATTTGTGCACCACAAATTGGTGATGTTTTTTTGACCATCTTAACATGAATATTTATTATTATCATTTATAATAAAAGTTATGTTTTATAGTTGTTTTGGTCCTCTGCTTGTGACAATAGATTGTTGGCGCATGAAGGTTATCTAATAACCTTGCATGCTTTGGTGGTGGAGTAGTCCTATGTAAAATATGAAGGGGTGCAGCATAAGGAGCCTAGTGTTTTACATGCTGCACAGACAAGATAGTGCAACATGCAGCACTATTTTGTGCAGATTTTTTGACCTGCAAATAGGAGACAATACCTGTAAAGGGGGGACATGGTATGTAGATAGAGAGCACTGCTAAAAATGTTTGCTGCTGGTCCTTTCCTTCCTGAAAATTGGAAACCACTCCCATTTCAGGCCACACCCCTTGAAAACCACAACCTACCAAGCCTAAGAACTGTTTTCAAATGTTGGCAACTATGCTAGGGTGCTTGAACCTGCAATCCTTAGACTGATTATATCATAAAATGCAATATTGATGTATTACAGTCTGTGGTGAAGTCACTCTATTACTATTGAGCGCTGCCTCAAACAGAGCTCAATAATAATATTCCTAGGGCAGGTGTTGGGGCTAGATCAGAGACACTGCATGGATCAGCTGTGGAGGCTGCAGGAAGCTGGTGCAATGGATGGGGAGTGTGTGCAGGAAAACTTTTCGTGCACAGTAAGCCAACCACTATTAGATGGTGTAAAGGTAGGCACAAATGTGTATAGATGCATCAACTTTATTATCCAGGACGAGCCATTAGGATACACTTGATTCATCTTTAGATATCTGTACTAAGCTTATACTGCCTAAATATTAGATGGGATTATTAAATCTGCCTCATAGTGTTTTCAGCTTGAATAGGAGGATGAGTAGGATTCTTAGTATGAGAAAAGAGGCTCAAAGAACAGAATCTTAATAATCTTTAAAATGACACATATACACCAAGGATTGGCTGTCATGGTGTCCATCATTTTGATGGGAAAAATAGCGGTGCATGCAGCATTATTCTTCTCATCATCAATTATGACAGAATGTGCAATGTAGGCTCCAAACAGATCCTTCACTGCAAATGTAAACATAACCTAACACAAGCATTTCATAAACCCTCAATTACAATCATCAAAGGACATAAAATTGTGTTATACATTATCCAACAAACTAATATGATTGTATAAATTGTGTTAGTAATGTCATCATCCACCCCATTGCATTAATAAAAGCAATGTGACTACAAGGGTTATTTTCTAATTGTTTCCCTGTAATACATAGAGCAGCTGCTTTATGACAATGTAACTATACTGCTGACCTAATACGTACCTGTTACATCATTGTGCCCCCCCTTGTCACTGAAGGGCAGGCTATCATCATAGTGCATTGGTATAGAGGGGCATGAGTTCTGGATATATTCTTCCTGTGTCGCTGTACAGAAAAGCAAATATTATATTTCATCTGTAGATTGGGCACTCGAGCTGTAAATGATCATATGTAGCAATTTTACCTTGAGGACATGTCATTTGCAGGCTGCCCTTGCTGAGATCTTCATGTAGAGACTGTGAAGACTCCCTTCCTGAATCTGTCTCTTTTGCTGGTTTTCCTAAAATCTCATTTTCTTGAGCACTTATATTTCTCACCAGGAAGTACGTGCACATTTTGCCTTTTCCTTTTACATCGATTTCTCCCCGTGCAGTTATTTCAAATTCTTTATCTTTAAGACATCTCAAGAGAGAGATAAGACAAAGAAAGATTATTTATGAGATTCTCTGGGGCAAAATGTCTCAACAATGGAAAGAATAAACCTCATGCAGCGTTTTTCCTTCATAAAATAATTCTCCTGGGTTTTCTTTTTACAACCAGAAGACATAAATGGAGTTCTGAAGTGTAAACACATAAATATCCTCCTCGGTCATGTACATTTTATATGACAATAATGACAATCCTACACTCTTAGCCTCTGACTTTTTTCAGGTTATCTCAAAACCTATCTGTTAGTAATTTCCTTTTGTGCTTAATTTAAAGTGCACCTTCAATATTGCAGGTCCTTTTGGTTCTATGTTAATATGGCTGCCAAGGATTAGAATAAAGGGCACCAGCCTATGGACAAAAGTGGTGTCATTTTTATTTACAAATAAACATCTATCTATCTATCTATCTATCTATATATTTTTTTTTTTTTAAATCAAGGACAGCCTATTTTAGGCAATGCCAGTGTATCAGGATAGTTTATCAGGATCAAGATAGGAGACCTAATTCAATCTCCTTGTATTAGCAGAGTCATCTTTTTCATCTCTTATGCATGGTGATTAAACTATTAAGATATCAATCCAGACTTTGCTTAACTGCAAAACTTTCATCCACAGCCCCGGCCCACTAGTCTTTTACATCGACCTGGTGTAAAGCAGTGTGGAGGTGGTACAGTTAGGAATAACCCCATGATGGGTAGGGCTTGCTGGTCACAGTGGCTTTTGGTGCCAAATCCTCTTACAGGCCCTACAGTGCCTTACAGTGAAGAACGAGCCATACTGAGTAGATGGTGTAGGGTCTCCTGGGCACCCCCTTCTACTACTCTGTAGTCTGTTACCATGGGGACTCATCAATCTACCTAGAAGTCTTATACAAATTTTTGTTTTCCTGGCTAATCAATTTGCATTTTAATAAACTTTTTGCAAATGTGCACATAGACTAGAACAATTACTACTTTGTTCCTTTTGTCCCCTGGCACAAACACTATGGCATAATATGGATTAGGTTCACTAAAGGGAATAAAGCATTTAAAATGAGCAGAACTTTGCGAAAAGTTCAACATACTAGACAAATTTCCAAATCATGCTATACACCACAAAGGTAGCCCCATTGTTATGGTCGATGATGCTTTGTGCTATATATCTTCTCATCATTTTACATATAATAAAATCATTTGCAGTTACTGGAGACATTGCATTATCACAATTCTTCTGATGAACATATTAATACTGAGATAGCATGACAAGCCAGGTACCCTGACAATTATATCTATGTATTCAACAGCGAGAGAATGGAGATTACCTGTAGGCATCTGGACTTAGGTGAATTTTATTAGGAACACCATGACTTTCCATCCTAGAGGCTGTATTCACAGTATCCCCAAATAAACAATAGCGAGGCATCTTCTCTCCTACAACTCCAGCTAATACCGGGCCGGTATGTAAACCTACACGGATCTATAACATAAATGTAAGACAATAAGATCTTCTCAAAAAGAAAGTATTTCCTGATCATCACTTATATGAAATATGGAAACATGTGTAGGGAACTGCCATTTCTACTAGTATATAATGTATCTGGCTTCTTTGCCCCTGCAGTTTGGCTTCAGAGACCCCAGGCATTTAGTGCAAGTTTTGTTTTGTAAATACAGTGAGTCAGACACATGTGAGGCAGAGCTGCTGGGGGGAGAGATGTGAGCAGAGCTGCTGAGACAGACATGTTATGTCTGGGGGAGTCTAAGAGCCACTTGTTCCTCTTTACTTCACAGTATATAGTTAGGTATGTGTTACCCCCTATATACTCACAGGACCTAGCTAGTAACCGTAGTTAGGGATCCATATATATATATATATAGTTCAGGGCAGTGATAGGTTAGGCTTCCGAAGGCCAACTAGCTAGTTAGAGGCCCGGTGGCACTAGTAGTTTAGCTGGCAGGTTAAGGACTCAGTGTTAGGGTAGTCAGGCCTGCATCTACTGCCGTCACCGTCGCCCTGTTTGCTGCCTGTGAAGAATCTCACCATCATCATCATCTCCTGATCGGCTGTCTGTCATCTCCTGGAAGAATCCGAGGATCCACAGTCATCCACAGGGGCCCCTGCATCTCTTCTGTTGCCTGGAGGTATTGTGCACTGGACTCTTGCTATATATTTATATATATACCCGGGTATATAACCTAAGACGGTTGAGGACTTGCTGGTTGTTGTAGTATTGCTGTGTTCTGAGTATATTTTATGTATGTATTATTACCCTGTTGATTCTTATAAAGCTACTGTTATAACCTTATGTGGTATCTGTATGTATTCTTCAGACTGTGAGATTAGTACAGTGATCCTTGTTAAGGCTACTAACTGTACTTCATGGGTAAGTCCCAGGAAGAGATCCTCCCTGTAATACAGAGGCTCTATCCTGGGTGGAGGCACTGATATATTTCATATATGTTCCCACTCTTCCCTTCAGCGAAGGCTTCAGGTCCCATTATACACACAGGTCAGCGCCAGAGTCTGTTGCGGGAGGGATAATACTCATACCCCCCCCCCAAATAGGGCTACATTTGGAGGCACTGCTGAGATTTAGAAGTGGGAATAGTCATTGATATGGAGAAGCGATATAGCTCAGAGGGGAACCTCCCACTAGCTACTACATGGGATTACCGACCTCCTGTTCCTCCCCTGGTTCAGGTAAAGGAAGAACCCCGCTCAGCCAGTTACCCCCCCAGTATGGCCGTCGCTAGCAGTTCCTCTAGTGACAGTGCTATTAGCACTTTAGCCAGGCTGACTGAAATGTTAGCTCAGGGCCTGCAGGCCACTCACTACAAGAAACTAAAAGTATTCTCTGGTAATGTCCCAGTACCACAAGGGGAGGAAAACTTTGAGATATGGAAAGAACATACTCTCCAATGCCTGAAGGAATGGTCTTGCTCTGAAGAAGGCAAGTGGCAGCGTATCAGTGAAAGTTTGCGGTCTCCTGCTGCAGAATTGATCCGCTTGTACAGAGACTCTCATGAAGGAGTGAGTGCATTGGACTATATACAAGTACTGTCTGATCACTTTGAGCCATACTATGACCTTGCCCAGATGGTTGCTGATTACCGAATGGTTCGTCAAAAAGAAGGGGAAAATGTCTCTACTTTTATTAACCGTTTACAGCTACTTCTTTCACGTCTGGTGTACCACGCAGCTATATCTACTTCAGAGGTAGACGCTATGAGAACCAGTCAGTTGGTGAGAGGGTTACAACCTCATCATCCTCTTGCTCAAGTACTCAAGGTCTTACTATCTGATAGAGTCCTTCCATTTCCTGACTTAATGAAGTTAGTGAAGAAACAAGAAGCTGACATTAGTTTTAGTACCCCTAAGAAAGCGAAAAGCATCTCTAAAGAAGATGTTGTTCCTAATTCAAACAAGGACAAACCAGCGGAGCGGTCAGAACTTAGACAGTCCGCCACTCCACCCACTGCCACTCAATGGAGGAAGGATGCTAGAACCTGTTATAAATGTGGTCAGACGGGCCATAGTGCCAGACAGTGTACGGAGGACAGTGAGGGATTGAGACACAGTGCTGTCTTCTCTATTCAGAATCAAAGACACCGAAGGAAGGCGGGCCGAGTAAATACCAGAGGCGCTATCGCGGGCTCCAGGTCCGTTGTCAAAGTCACTGTCAATGGTCATGCCGCTCCTGCCCTGTTTGATACAGGATCTCAAGTGACCCTGATTTATCGCTCGTTCTACCAAAAGTATCTGAGGGATATACCTCTTCAGTCTACAGGACAAATGAAATTGTGGGGGCTTAATTCAGGATCATATCCTGTAGATGGCAGCCTACAAGTAGTTATAGCTGTCCCTGAATTAGAAGATCAGAGTGTCGCTCCCATGAAGATTACGGCTCTTGTCTGTCCTGATACAGGGGATTCTTGTGCAGCTCCTGTGATACTTGGCACTAATTGTCCCGCAGTGCATTATGCTTTTCAGAAGTTTCTTGGAAGAGATTGGAACCCTGCAGCTCAGCCGGTGAATATATCTTCTGATCTTAGAGAACTCTGTGATGCCCTGTCTACTGGCTATCGACATGGAATGGTATATCATATCGGTGAGAGAACCGTGGAAGTTCCTGCCGGCGGGGAGAGAATTCTGAGAGTAGCCTCCAGCATTGCTCCCGATTTGCTTGAAGGGGGGAGTTATGTCCTTATGGAAACCCCTGAAGAAATGATTAACCAAAATGGCTGGATGGTGATCCCAGAGAGAAAGGACTGGAGAAATAAAGTGGAGTTATCTACCTGTGTGACAGTGAGGAACTGTTCACCGCATCTGATTGTAATTGGACCATACCAGAATGTGGCCCACTGCTACCCTGTGCTTGGAGTAAATCCATACGCTGAAGTGTGCAGGATTCAAATCCGAGATGCAATCCCTAATCTCAATCTTGACTTGAGTGATCCACATTTACCAGAGGCCTGGAATCAGCGACTGACACAGAAGTTGTCTGAATTATCGGAAGTGTTCTCCATGGATGATATGGATGTAGGTTGTGCTAAAAGTGCTCAACACACTTTCCGATTGACCGATTCTACTCCCTTCCGGGAGCGACCACGGAGAGTTGCTCCAAAGGATGTTGATGAGTTAAGACAGACTCTACAGCAAATGAAAGGTCAGGGGATCATTGTGGACAGTAAGAGCCCCTATGCCTCACCTATTGTGGTGGTAAGAAAAAAATCTGGAGCAATTCGCCTATGTGTGGATTACAGAACTCTGAACCGGAGAACCTTACCTGATCAGTATACACTGCCGAGAATTGAAGAAGCTCTGGAAGCTCTGAATGGAAACTGTTGGTTCACAGTGCTGGACCTAAGATCGGGATACTATCAAGTCCCAATGGCACCTGAGGATCAGGAAAAGACAGCCTTCATATGCCCCTTGGGTTTCTTTCAGTTCACTCGTATGCCGCAAGGTACAAAAGGTGCGCCAGCAACGTTCCAAAAGTTGATGGAAAGAGTGTTAGGTGATTTAGTGCCCCGGGAATGCCTTGTATATCTTGATGACATTATTGTGTTTGGAAAGACGCTGGAAGAACATGAAGAACGACTCATGAGAGTACTCCATCGCTTAAAAGAAGAGGGGCTGAAGTTGTCGGCTGACAAATGCAAATTTTGTAGATCTTCGGTCACTTATGTAGGTCATATTGTTTCTGCTGAAGGAGTTGCTACCGATCCTGGTAAGATTGAAGCTGTGGTGAATTGGCCCCGACCGCAAAATATTACGGAGTTGCAATCTTTCTTGGGGTTTTGTGGATTCTATCGACGATTTGTGGAAGGATATTCAAAAATTGCTCGAGCCCTCCTCGACCTGTTGAAGAGTGATGCAGGAGATCCGGGAAAGAAGAAAGGGTCTTCCAAAAGCCTTTTTGGCGATAGGTGGACTGCGGATTGTGAAGAAGCATTTAAGTTGTTGAAGAAGAAATTGACAGAAGCTCCCGTTCTGGCTTATGCTGATGCACATAAGCCATATGTGCTACATGTAGATGCCAGCTTTGAAGGATTAGGTGGCGTGCTGCACCAAGAATACCCGGCCGGGTTACGGCCCATAGCTTTCATAAGTCGAAGTCTTTCTCCCAGCGAGAAAAATTATCCAGTACATAAATTGGAGTTTTTGGCGCTCAAGTGGGCCATTGTTGATAAATTACATGACTATTTATACGGAGCCACGTTTGAAGTAAGAACAGACAACAATCCACTGACATACGTTTTGTCAACCGCTAAACTCGATGCTACAGGACATCGCTGGTTGGCAGCTTTATCCAACTACCAATTCACACTCAAGTATAAATCGGGGCCTAAGAACATTGGGGCAGATGCTCTATCAAGACGGCCTGGATTACCTAGTCCGGAAGTAGTGGATGAATGGGAAGAAGTGCCAAGTCCTGGAGTAGGAGCTTTGTGTGCCATGGCTGCTGTAGTTGAAGACCGAGTAGCCTTTTCTGAAACTCGGCTTATTGACTCTATTGGGGGAGGTCCCGAAGCTGTACCAGACATGTTTGCCTACCCTGCCGCTTTAGGATCCTTTGAGAGTTGTTCTATATCTTCAAAGCGAATGATCTGGAGTCAAAAGACTGATCCTTTAATTGGACCTCTTTATCAAGCAGTGAGTTCTCAAGACAGAGAAATGTTAAAGACATCCCTACCCTCTGAATGCAGTCAACTTCTACGAGATTGGGAGAAGTTTGAAATAGACAATGGCCTACTTTATCGTGTGGTGCTGTATCATGATCACCCTGGAAGGCGCCAACTAGTTATTCCAAGCTGCTTTCAGAAGATGATTTTCCGAAGTCTGCATGATTATCATGGTCATTTGGGACCTGAGAAGACTTATGGCCTAATACAAGACCAATTCTACTGGCCCAAAATGAGAGATACCGTGACTCGTCTGTGTAGGTGCTGTCGCAGATGTTTGCAGAGGAAGACTGTCCCGGTTCGAGCGGCCTTCATGGGACACTTGAAGAGTTCGGGCCCCATGGATCTTGTCTGCATAGACTTCCTTTGTATTGACAACGACTCCAGAGGATTTGGAAATGTATTGGTGGTGACTGATCACTTCACACGATATGCTCAAGCCTTTCCGACTAAGGATCAAAAAGCAGTCACTGTTGCAAGAGTGCTTTGGGAAAAGTATTTTATCCATTATGGCTTACCACACCGGTTGCATTCTGATCAAGGCCGGGATTTTGAGAGTAACCTGATCAAAGAGTTACTTCAGTTGTTGAACATCCGCAAAAGTCGGACGACGCCTTACCATCCAGAGGGAGATGCCCTTCCTGAAAGATTTAACAGGACTTTACTTGATATGCTTGGTACCTTACGAATTGAGGATAAGCGATCCTGGAGTAGAAAAGTGGAGGCTATGGTGCATGCCTATAATAGTACAAGGCACGAGAGCACAGGATATTCACCATACTTTCTGATGTTTGGAAGAGAGCCTAGGCTACCTATTGACATCTTGTTGGGAGTCTCTACCGATGGTATCAGTCATCGAGATCATTACCGATACGTGGCACGTTTGAAAGAAACGCTTAAGAGTGCTTATCAGCTGGCTGAGGAAAATGCGGCCAAAGTGAATGAAGGAAATAAAAGGAGATTTGATCTTCGAGTAAGATACCGAGAATTGAACCCTGGGGACCATGTTCTGCTACGGAATTTGGGAGCATCTGCAAAACATAAGCTGGCTGATCGATGGCGGAGTGAACTCTTTACAGTGGTAGATCGGTTGCCTGGAATACCAGTCTACAAGATAAAAGGACGGGACGGGAGGATCAGGACTTGGCATAGAAATCATTTGTTGCCTGTACCTCAGATTGATGGTATGGATATCTCCAATGATGGCTCGGCCTGCGATTCTCCACAGTCCTTAGCCGATATTCTACCTGACCTTCCTGAAACTCCTGAGAGTGATTGGACTGTGGCTCCTGAAGTTCCTAGATCACCAGTATCTTCTCCTTCAGGGAGACCTATGAACCCTCAAACTCCAGAATTCGTACCTAGATCTGTGTCTACAGATGAGCAGGGATCTAGCTCTCCTACGCCACCAGCACCATCCCCTCCCATGGCAGACAACCCTAGTTTAGGGCCTGGACATGCTAGTTTACCTCAGAGAGAGGTACGGAGAGGAGAGAGAATTAGACACCCTCCACCTATGCTGACATATGATAGTTTGGGGGACCCCAGATTTACTACTCAGCCTCATTTATACCATGCTTGGGTGGGTGCAGTGTCCACTTTGGTCAATATGTTACCAATTTTCGCTCCTGCTGGCATGTATACCTATTAACCTGTTGTGACTCTGTAAATGCAAAAGCAACCATATTGATATTGTCATTGGTAATGTTGACTGTATACTATGACTTTGTATGTCTTTGACGTGACGTAAAGATTTCACCAGAGGGAGAGTGTAGGGAACTGCCATTTCTACTAGTATATAATGTATCTGGCTTCTTTGCCCCTGCAGTTTGGCTTCAGAGACCCCAGGCATTTAGTGCAAGTTTTGTTTTGTAAATACAGTGAGTCAGACACATGTGAGGCAGAGCTGCTGGGGGGAGAGATGTGAGCAGAGCTGCTGAGACAGACATGTTGTGTCTGGGGGAGTCTAAGAGCCACTTGTTCCTCTTTACTTCACAGTATATAGTTAGGTATGTGTTACCCCCTATATACTCACAGGACCTAGCTAGTAACCGTAGTTAGGGATCCATATATATATATATATAGTTCAGGGCAGTGATAGGTTAGGCTTCCGAAGGCCAACTAGCTAGTTAGAGGCCCGGTGGCACTAGTAGTTTAGCTGGCAGGTTAAGGACTCAGTGTTAGGGTAGTCAGGCCTGCATCTACTGCCGTCACCGTCGCCCTGTTTGCTGCCTGTGAAGAATCTCACCATCATAATCATCTCCTGATCGGCTGTCTGTCATCTCCTGGAAGAATCCGAGGATCCACAGTCATCCACAGGGGCCCCTGCATCTCTTCTGTTGCCTGGAGGTATTGTGCACTGGACTCTTGCTATATATTTATATATATACCCGGGTATATAACCTAAGACGGTTGAGGACTTGCTGGTTGTTGTAGTATTGCTGTGTTCTGAGTATATTTTATGTATGTATTATTACCCTGTTGATTCTTATAAAGCTACTGTTATAACCTTATGTGGTATCTGTATGTATTCTTCAGACTGTGAGATTAGTACAGTGATCCTTGTTAAGGCTACTAACTGTACTTCATGGGTAAGTCCCAGGAAGAGATCCTCCCTGTAATACAGAGGCTCTATCCTGGGTGGAGGCACTGATATATTTCATATATGTTCCCACTCTTCCCTTCAGCGAAGGCTTCAGGTCCCATTATACACACAGGTCAGCGCCAGAGTCTGTTGCGGGAGGGATAATACTCATACCCCCCCCCCAAATAGGGCTACACATGAATGATGCTATTTTGGGAACCAGTACTTAGCCGAGTTGCAGATACATCACAAAAGGTGTCTTTTGATCAAAACATCTAAACATAGGCCTATGAACTGAGACAGAAACAAAGCAAAAAGCTAAAAAATAATGCTTAAACCAGCAGAATTAACTATACACATATCCAGAACATACACAGAAAGAAAGGTTTATTTCCCTTTTACATCAGAACGGTCTGAAAGCAAAGTGTTTAGTACTTCTGCCATCTTTACTTCTCATTCATGTCATCCTGTACTTATGTTGTAGCTTCTTTATTGTAGAAGTAAAAGTTTACCTGAATAGGATTTCCAGTAACTGGATTCTTCACTTCTTTTGCCATAAGTATCATTCCTAAAGCAAAGTTTGCAACTCTTTCTGCATGTGTAGAAACAGGAACAGGTACACCACCCACAACCATATATGCATCGCCTATAGTCTCCACCTATACGAGGAAAAATAGAAAATAGGGGATTAACTCGGAACTTGCAAGAAAAAAGGAACCGAATGACAAATAAAACTATGGTTGGGGTTAAGCCTTGGGTTCTAGGGTAAACCAAGGGCAACAGCTGCATGCTTTTCTCCTACACTCCTAAAAACATACTGATAGGATACTTGGCTCTTCTGTGAGCTCCTGAGATAGGAAATTAGGCTGTGCGTCCCAGTGGGAACAGGGGCTGATGTGAATGGTAACAATATTGGCACTATATGAGCAAAAGGAAATTTCAGACACATTGGGGCAGATTTATTAAAACTGGTGCTTGGTACACCCGAATGGATATCTACACCAGTTAGAGCTGGCATTGATCTCTGGTATCACTGAACAGAAATAATAAACAGCATCATCCCTCTGTGTCAGGAAATTGGTGTAGAGGGGTTGATAAATTCACCCTATTATATATTTTAAAGGTATACTCTGGCAAAACTTTTTATTTTTTTTGTATTATACAGTACAGACCAAAAGTTTGGACACACCTTCTCATTCCAAGAGTTTTCTGTATTTTCATGACTATAAAAATTGTAGATTCACACTGAAGGCATCAAAACTATGAATTAACACATGTGGAATTATATACTTAACAAAAAAGTGTGAAACAACTGAAAATATGTCTTATATTCTAGGTTCTTCAAAGTAGCCACCTTTTGCTTTGATTACTGCTTTGCACACTCTTGGCATTCTCTTGATGAGCTTCAAGAGCTAGTCACCTGAAATGGTCTTCCAACAGTCTTGAAGGAGTTCCCAGAGATGCTTAGCACTTGTTGGCCCTTTTGCCTTCCCTCTGTGGTCCAGCTCACCCCAAACCATCTCGATTGGGTTCAGGTCTGGTGACTGTGGAGGCCAGGTCATCTGACATAGCACCCCATCACTCTCCTTCTTGGTCAAATAGCCCTTACACAGTCTGGAGGTGTGTTTGGGGTCATTGTCCTGTTGAAAAATAAATGATGGTCCAACTAAACGCAAACCGGATGGAATAGCATGCCGCTGCAAGATGCTGTGGTAACCATGCTGGTTCAGTATTCCTTCAATTTTGAATAAATCCCCAACAGTGTCACCAGCAAAGCACCCCCACACCATCACACCTCCTCCTCCATGCTTCACGGTGGGAACCAGGCGTGTAGAGTCCATTCGTTCACCTTTTCTGCGTTGCACAAAGACACGGTGGTTGGAACCAAAGATCTCAAATTTTGACTCATCAGACCAAAGCACAGATTTCCACAGGTCTAATGTCCATTCCTTGTGTTCTTTAGCCCAAACAAGTCTCTTCTGCTTGTTGCCTGTCCTTAGCAGTGGTTTCTTAGCAGCTATTTTACCATGAAGGCCTGCTGCACACAGTCTCCTCTTAACAGTTGTTGTAGAGATGTGTCTGCTGCTAGAACTCTGTGTGGCATTGACCTGGTCTCTAATCTGAGCTGCTGTTAACCTGCGATTTCTGAGGCTGGTGACTCAGATGAACTTATCCTCCGCAGCAGAGGTGACTCTTGGTCTTCCTTTCCTGGGGCGGTCCTCATGTGAGCCAGTTTCTTTGTAGCGCTTGATGATTTTGGCCACTGCACTTGGGGACACTTTCAAAGTTTTCCCAATTTTTCGGACTGACTGACCTTCATTTCTTAAAGTAATGATGGCCACTCGTTTTTCTTTACTTAGCTGCTTTTTTATTGCCATAATACAAATTCTAACACTCCATTCAGTAGGACTATCAGCTGTGTATCCACCTGACTTCTGAACAACACAACTTGTATTTCAGAGACTCTGCACTCACTGAAAAATCATAACCAAAAGTTTTTATATTTGCAGTATTTTAAGCCTCACGTCACAGAGCATTGCACAGAGCAGAGCTACAGAGAGACTGTGTGACAAGGAGAGAGGGAAACTAATTGCACCCACAAACATTTCTTTTTTTGCTTGATGAACATATTTTATATCTTCTAGTAAGTAGTGTCATACACCAGAATCTTACACCAGAACTTGAGATCAGCATTGTGCTTTAAATGTAGTCACACTACAATTCAGCTGTCACATCACTAAATCATGCATATTTTATTGACAGAACTACCTTATAGACATCATGCACAGTGGTTAATCTGTCAAATCGGAGATACATGGAGTTTAACATGGCAACGATCTGGATAGGTTCACACTGAGCACAAATGTTGGTAAATGTCACCACATCACTAAATAGTATTGTGCATTCTTTGAATTCACCTGAAAAATAGAAAATTTGATATTATATTGAAAAGTTTGAACAATCAAGGTTCTATGTATGCCTGTATTAAAAATACTACAAATATTTAAAGTGTACCTCCAATTATATAACAACCTTTCATAAATGAATAGTACAGTCATGGCCAAAAGTTTTGAGAATGATACAAATATTAATTTTTACAAAGTCTACTGCTTCAGTTTTTCTAATGGCAATTTGCATATACTCCAGAATGTTATAAAGAGTGATCAGCTTAACAGCAATTACTTGCAAAGTCAATGTTTGCCTAGAAAATGAACTTTATCCCCCAAAACACATTTCAACATCATTGCAGCCCTGCCTTAAAAGGACCACCTAACATCGTTTCAGTGATTGCTCCATTAACACAGGTGTGGGTGTTGATGAGGACAGGGCTGGAGATCAATCTGTCATGATTAAGTAAGAATGACACCACTGGACACTTTAAAAGGAGGCTGGTGCTTGCCATCATTGTTTCTCTTCTGTTAACCATGGTTATCTCTAAAGAAACACGTGCAGTCATCATTGCACTGCACAAAAATGGCCTAACTGGGAAGAGTATTGCAGCTAGAAAGATTGCACCTCAGTCAACAATCTATCGCATCATCAAGAACTTCAAGGAGAGAGGTTCCATTGGTGCCAAAAGGTACAGGGAGTGGACTGCTGAGGACTGGGGTAAAGTCATTTTCTCTGATGAATCCCCTTTTCGATTGTTTGGAACATCTGGAAAACAGCTTATTCGGAGAAGAAGAGGTGAGCGCTACCACCAGTCTTGTCTCATGCCAACTGTAAAGCATCCTGAAACCATTCATGTGTGGGGTTGCTTCTCAGCCAAGGGAATCGGCTCTCTCACAGTCTTGCCTAAAAACACAGCCATGAATAAAGAATGGTACCAGAATGTCCTCCAAGAGCAACTTCTCCCAACCGTCCAAGAGCAGTTTGGCGCTCAACAATGCCTTTTCCAGCATGATGGAGCACCTTGCCATAAAGCAAAGGTGATAACTAAATGGCTCAGGGAACAAAACATAGAGATTTTGGGTCCATGGCATGGAAACTCCCCAGATCTTAATCCCATTGAGAACTTGTGGTCAATCATCAAGAGACGGGTGGACAAACAAAAACCAACAAATTCAGACAAAATTAAAGCATTGATTCTGCAAGAATGGACTGCTATCAGTCAGGATTTGGTCCAGAAGTTGATTGAGAGCATGCCAGGGAGAATTGCAGAGGTCCTGAAGAAGAAGGGTCAACACTGCAAATATTGACTTGCTGCATTAACTCATTCTAACTGTCAATATAAGCTTCTGTTACTCATAATATGAATGCAATTATATTTCTGTATGTGATAAAAACATCTGACAAACACACATAAAAACCAGAGGGCAGCAGATCATGTGAAAATATAATATTTGTGTCATTCTCAAAACTTTTGGCCATGACTGTACATATGAATATAAGAAACTTTGTAATGTATCTTATTAATGAAAATAGTTTTGTTCACTTATCAGGCTGAGTTACTTCCAACATAGATGGAGATGTCTATGGAGAGAGGAGGGGAGAGAAGGCACACACATACTGCAGCTATTAAGCTCTGCTACACCAAGTAACTGAGAACTCCTTTTAAGATACTGTTTTACCATTACACAGATTGAGGCAATAAATCAATTAATAAGTAGTCAATAGCGTGTCATTGTACAACTCTCTGCCATGTGTATAAAGTCTTACCTTGTGTCAGTCTCATAGGTCGTGGTATATTTACTAGAGATAGGTGAATTGATTCATTAAGAGCCGGATTGGAATTTTGGAATATTCCAAAGTTTTCTTTTTTTTTTAAACAAAACTGAATAATTTGTCTTGAGTGAACTAAAATGGCCACTGTGACATGCATAATGCAGTGAAAATACAGAGGAGAAACATGTGCGAGTGACGTTCTGCATCACCTGACATTGCCTGAAAGGCTCTTAGCCAATAATAAGTGCTTAGTGGAGACCATATAGTGCTGATGTCACAAACAGAATATAATGCTCTTTACAAGGAGGAAAAGATACATTTTAGTGGTTGTCAATCTAGGGGACTGACATGTAATTCATCACTGCATGATCCAAAACAATTGTTACTTTTTCTACTGGAAAACAACTGCAACAATTGCAACAAAACTACAGAATAATAGGAGGAAGAGAAGCAGAATTAAGTTTAGTTAGATTTAATCAATTACAGGAGTAAGAATTTCTGCAATGTGCTGTGTGAGCGTGACTGCACAGAATTCTACAGACACTTGACAGTTAACCCTTTCATTGCCAATAATCTACATTTGTTAAGTGTTTATTAGCAACAGAGCAGTTTGACTGTCCACAAAGTGTCTTACAATGTTTTTAGTGACAAAGTCAATCTTGTTAGTTAAAAATCTTTTGTTAACGGTTTTTTGGGCAAGATTTTTTTTTTTCATTAAATACATACAAAGTGCAATTGTAATGGTAAATCACTGACAGTCTGCTAATCTGAAAAATTTCTGTTAAGGGTCTTTTTTTTTGGTTACCCAAAATACATATAAACTGCCATTGTAATGGAAAAACACTGACGTAACCTATGCTAATCTGAAAATCTCCATTTCATTAAGGGTTTTTTTTTTGTTACCCAATATACAACATAATTGAGTTAAGGTTCTGTGTGTTCCTCCTCCTCTGTTGTAGCAAACTGTCTTTCTACACTGTAAACCATGTTCTTTATCTTGACTGACAGATTCCTTTCTCTACTAGTGATGTGGCATCTCCTGAGAGATATTTATTCCTCATAGCCCAAATATTTCTCTTTTTCTTCTTCTTGATGGGTTGGATGAGAACAGAAAGTGTTTTTTGAATGTAGAGGAGGTAAACTTGGAAGACATAACTTTTGGTGAAGGTAGCAGTGGCAGAGGGTGTTCTACTGGTACTGGTTATCGTCTTGGTAGAGGCACTAGGAGGAAATCTTTTGGAAATTGTGGGGGCATGGAGGAATCCCATTGCCATGATGACTCACAAAAAAGTGGGAAAAATGCTGAAATTACTGAATTCGATGATGATTGATTCTATTGCAGATAAGACCTGGGAACTGGGTCAAGGTAACAGGGCGATATCAGAAGAAGAGGACGGTGGCAGCTGCAATATTGAAAAATTCCATTCAATTTGCAGCCCACCACACAAAAATCCTGCCTAGGGTAGGTGTAAGGCAAGCTTGGGTTGTGGTGGCAATTGCAGACACTTTTCAACTGCTTCTGCAGTCATCTCCCATGAGAATTTTTTTGTACATGGTACATTTTTTGTGCAAGATCTAGAAGCAGAAAATTAGTCATGGACGTGCAGGAACACGTGTAGGAAGTAGACCTCTCTGTACTCACATGAAATGGAGTCACCAGCTCATGTGGCAAAATAGAATTTGCAGTGGCACTTAACGGCAAAGTGAGCAAGATGCTCCTTTTCCTTGCCCCCATAATTTTCTTTGTAGGCAGTTCATATCCACACTTGGCATATGACCATCGTCGTTATCTTCATCACCTCCATCTTCTTCTGTTCCTTCTCCTCCTCCTCCATGTCAACATCAGTTATCATCCATAAGGGAATGTGTGTCCACTAAACAGCAATATGTGAGTCATCTGGCTGGACTGCAGCTTTAACTCAAACAGGGCCAGGTTACTAGCAGTATAGTCGCTACTGTGCCACGCAGTGAATTCCACTGCGTTTTACCAACTGATGACATGCACACAGTCTCGATAGAGATTACCTAGCCACCATAAATTCTTTTGGAAAACTGTCCCTGATTGATATTGCCCTGTGGGCCTCTCCTTGTAAACATCCATGTAAAGAAAGGTGCACAACACGTGGAACAGCAATTATGGGCAGGGATAATACATATTTTTTCTGGCCCACTGGATCAATGTATTGAGCGTCAGCAACCACAGTCTAGAAATGCAGCAAGGCCAGATGCTTTCTAGTATTGATATCACCTCATTGGTACAGACTCAATTTCAACACCATACACGATCCAACCACCTCCTTTAATTCCGCCACAGTGGATAATTTCCCGTAGCCAACTTCACAAGGGCAAGCCATTGCTTACACTGTTCCATTTTATGGCTGTAGTGTGAAGCACATACTGAGTGGTAGTGTGGCACATGCTGGAGTGTCAGTTTGAGCAGTAGTATATGGTAAATGATTACTGCATGCAGCAAATCACAGAATAAATTAAGTAGATAACTATGAGAGGAAGAAGAAGAACAAGTTCTACCTCATCATGATCACTTTTGAAAGATAGTCCAGCTTTTCCATCTGGCAACTTATGCACACTGATATTGTCTACCACAAATTTTACTTGAAATTCTGTAAATTGTACACCCATGTACGCCCATAAATGTTTATGGTTTTTTTGTGACTTTTTTCTACACTCAATTCTTTATTGCTTTTCAACTGGCAGGCACATTGAAGTTGTGCCACACATTTTTCTTGAAATTCTGTAAATTGTCACTCCACCAACACAATGATGACGTGGCATTTGCTCTCATACAGGGATAACCATCATGATAATCCAGGTTCTTTTCTGGCTCCCAAGTGTTGTTGTGGTCATAGAATACTTTCCATTTCAGACTATATTTTAATTTTTTCAGCTGGCAGACCAGGCACACTGATAGTGTGCCACAAATCTTTCTTGAAATTCTGTAATTGTCACTCCTTGGTATCTGCTTCCATAAAGGGATAATTTTTGGTGGCCTTTTTTTATAAAGTCAGTTCTTTATCACTTCACTTTCAAGTAGCAGGTACGCTGACAGTGTGCCACAAATGTTTCTTCAAATTCTGTAGTTGCCAGTGCCACTTACCATTGCCATACTGTTGGCGTAATAACAACAAAGTAAAACAAACAATTACTTCTTCCAATACCAACAAAATGTTGGTGTGCATTCTGCTTACATAAAGAAGCCACTACTTCATCACTTTTCAACCGGACTCACAGCCACAAATATTTCTCCAAAATAACAAGCCTGTAGTACAAGTCATCAAAACGGGTTAATTTCTAGATAAAATCATTACTTTTTGCAATATAAACACCATGTATGTATAAAAAAATCACGGTAAAGCACCTCCCCTTGGAGTGTTTTAAATGTTAAAATGCATAAAAGCAAGTGACAGTCCATTATATGGTTAAACTAAGAGTTTGAATCCACTGCTTACCATCTGTTTTTCCATAGACATACATACATAGTGTCATTCTCTATGTTTTAAGCCAATTTAGTTCATACCAAACTTATTCGACCTGAAACAAATCTTTGGACCCAATCACCCAAACCTGAAACAAAACAAATCTGCAGAGGTTCGCCCATCTCTACTGTCTACCTGTGGACTCTCTAATGCACGATTTAATAAGTTATGATTTCTATGTTCTACTGTATAAAGATATGCCCTTGGCTAATTTTTTTATCTAAGCAGTCACTTATCTGGTTTTCTTTATTTGTATAGATTTTATTCTATTTATCGTGTTTAGATTGATAGATATTTTAGATATCCAGCCCTTGATAAAATATAGATATTAAAGTGTACACTATTATAGAGAAACTCACCTGCTTCTACTCTCTTGCCTTCTTTCAGTTGGTTGGCCACATGTTTGGGAAGCATGGCATATAGTAAAGCCTCTGTCTTTTTTTTTCTCTTCTTCTAAATGTTTTGACAGTATTCTCAGTTCTTCTTTTTTCCTCTCAAGCTGGTTAGATAGCTCCATCTCTGCTAATCTTTGCTGGTTTAGTAGAATAAGGTCCCGTGTGACATCATGAGGTGCTATGTCAGAGATGTGCATCTGCCTCTCCTCCAACTCATTCAAGTTGCGCAGCAGAGGAGAGCACAAATATAACATGCATTCGAGAGATTCCATCCATATCATCTGACCTAAAGACAAAAGAATGGTCTGCTGGTCACTATGAGAGAGACTTATAATAATTAGCCTCATGTCAAAGGCTGCAAAGACAGTGCTGGAGCCTTAAGAGTTAAAAAAAAAAAATCACCCACATTCCATATGTTGATTAATTAGGAGACAATACTATATACTACTATAGAGATAACAAGGTATACGTCCACTTCCCTACCATTACCCTTTTATTACTCTGGACCACCTGCCCATTAACCTTTTCACCACCCTAGATCAGCAGTGATAATACAGATTAAACTAGCCTAGATAATCTGAATTACTATATTAAATCAATCTAGAATACCACAAAATATAATGTAACTCATGTAGAATGTGATGTAAACTACCAAGGATAACTACATTAACCCCTAAATAACCCTAGACTAGCAGGGATACCATAATTAAAGAGGACCTTTCACCACCTCTACCAATTCCTGTACTTTGCATAATTTAATAGACAATGCTACACTGATTCTGGCACAGTTGGAATTTTCTCTCTAGCCCCCACTGTTTTTGATCAATAAGTGAAGTTAGTTTTTTGTGCCTCATATGTTAATTTAGGGTGGTCCTGAGTCAGTGCAAGGAGACTTGATTCACGGCTCTGATAATGTCCCCCCTTGTCTGCTCCTGCCTGACTGACTGTCCACCTGACAGCTCTGGTGGGGGCTAGAGAAAAAAAAATCCCATCTGTGCTGAAATCAGTGGGGCAGCCCCTATTGAAGGATGTAAAGCACTGGAGTTGCTGGAGGTGATGAAAGGTCCCCTTTACCACATACCCCACCCTAGACTGCATAAAATTGTCATTAATGTACTTTAGTGGTATGGTAAATCGCACAAACACCTAATTTATCAATTTTTTTGCTAAAGAAAATCTTTTTTAGCCTGCTCATAGGTCACATAAACTACATATCCAATTTCCATATCACATGTATGGTACAGACCCATGAACACTCATCCTCTGACCAAATGTATTAGCATGTAAATTAATCAAAACTTTTACTGATTTTATATAAGGGGTTTCCCATAAAATATATGTGGCTATATTTGCTAGCCATAGGATAACACAGGATAGGTGATAAAGGTTTACTTGACGAGGAACCCACCACGTAGACACTATAGTGGCGTCCCTGAGTTCCCCGTTCCACCATACCATTAGACCATTGTGTTTGAATAGAATGGTGATCGAACATAAGCACGAATGCTTTAAGTCTATAGGACTGACTGAGACAGCTGAGTGCAGCATTGTGGATAGGTGAGAAATGTCATTTCTGGGAAAACCCTTTCAAAACACATCTGTTTTAAGGCTGTAGCATGCATGGTTATCTGTTATTTAACCAAAAAATTGGTCATCATATACAGATGTTAGCAAAATTTAATATGACAATGATAACTTGTTGCAATCTCATACTTTATCACATAAAATAGCAAAAGCCATTGAAAGAGTTATATTTCTGTACCACAGAGTATTTAATGTGTTAAGTGTCATGTTAACCTTTGCTACATCTGTACCATTGTTTAATAAATTTGTTTTACAATCGGAAAAAAAAATGCTAAGAAAATATTTTGTTGAATTTCTTATATAAGTCATATATATTACAGGTATTTCCACTTACATAGGGTTTAAAATTTTTTGAAAATTAACCATTTTGGGAATTTGGGAATTAACCATTTAAAGAAAACATACCTCTTAATTCCAGCATTGGACGCTCCCTCCAAGATTCAGGCATCATCTCTCTCTTTGTCCTAAATACAAACTGACTATTAATGAACTTTCTGACATTAGAAATAGTCAGGGTAACTTCAGGGTGCACTGTGCTGAAATACTGATCTAGGCGAATCCCCATAGTCTGCAGACCAGGAACAATCCTTTGTATGCTCACACCAGCCTGCTTCACCCTCAGCTGAAAATGTGAATAAATAGTCATGATGTAACATAATACAACCAAATATCATCATATTTGTCCAGTATATTGCACCTTTCAACACAAAATGCTGCCCTAGTCATATTATACACTTGGTGGCCAGTTTATTATGAGCACCTTTTAATATCTTTTTAGCCATCCATGTATTTTTACTGTAGGATGAGGTCTCTTTTGGTCCCTAATTTAGATTCTTTTATGTGTAATACACTGTTACATATCTGTGTAGACCAACTCTTCCTTCAAGACTGTTGGAAGACCATTTCAGGTGACTACCTCTTGAAGCTCATCAAGAGAATGCTAAGAGTGTGCAAAGCAGTAATCAAAGCAAAAGGTGGCTACTTTGAAGAACCTAGAATATAAGACATATTTTCAGTTGTTTCACACTTTTTTGTTAAGTATATAATTCCACATGTGTTAATTCATAGTTTTGATGCCTTCAGTGTGAATCTACAATTTTTATAGTCATGAAAATACAGAAAACTCTTGGAATGAGAAGGTGTGTCCAAACTTTTGGTCTGTACTGTATTTCTTACATTTGGTTAATAGTAGAGCCGCCCATTGTCCTGGTCATGAAGGAAATATCTAGACAATAGCCTGAAATTAACATATTCAGCATACAGAAGTCTCTAGTAAAAGCCTGTCAGCGCAGCCACCATACCCCTAGATACCTTAGGAAAGACAATGCAAATGAGTAGACTGCCGCTGCGGCAACATCAAATGCTGGCTAGTTTGGATGACAATACTGCCCGAAGAGGAAAGTAAATAGCTACCAATACTTCAAAGGATTTACAGTCCTATGGAAAGTATCATACTGTACATAATGACCAAGGGCACCATGACTGTTATGATGAAACTCAATCGCTGTGGGCACTATGGCTGGCATTATGGGGACCTCTGTCTGTAATCTTTATGTATGTGGCCACCTAGGCTGGTGCTTAGTTGATATTGTGTGTACCAACATTAGGAAAACAAGAACCTGGAACACATACATATTATACTTTCATCTATTGCCGCTAGGCTAAATTAATGAAACTGAACATGAGGTTATTGGTATACATTTTGATCACATTACACAAGTCCACTCACCATTTCATGGTGACCTCGTACTAGTGCGTCTCTACATTAATGGATTCAGCACTGAGTGGCATCCGCCACCACCACAATGCTGCAACCACAGGGGGAGAGATCCAGTAGACTGACAGCACTCCTGGTGCCAAGAATAGCTCCCATGGCTCAAGGTGTCATCACCCCACAACCAAAGCCCGCCAGCAGCAACCAACGCCACACAATACCGTGCCATGTGAGCAGATTGCACAAGCTCCTATGAGTATCAGATAGATCAAGAACAAGAGGACAACCAATTTTATGCAGGGCTTTATATTATGGTGGAAACACTATTGCTGATGTTATATGAGAACTATGACTGTTAGTAGGTGGGCAATTATTACACGAGCATTATATTGGTGAGCATTAGAGCTTGTTTTGTATAGGTCTTATAGGTGACAATATCTGTATTTTCATCTTGAACTCATCATGTATCTGTTTTTGACACCCATAATTGACTAAACAAGCAAATGTCGTGGGGGTGTTTCTACACCAAAGATGCTGCATCCTAAAACTCTCTCAGTCATCAGATTGGTTTCCACCTCTGCAGTGTCTAAAATAAATCTACTTGACAATGAAAACAGCCTCCTAGTGAGCCTTCTTGATGGATACCTTTGGCCAAGTGAACTTATCAGACTAGCAACACACATCGTTGAGTAATATCAAGGCTATATTTACAACTTGTCCCGCACAATTGCTGAGTCTGCATTACAGTGGCAGTCACAGTATCCACATAACAGTGTCAACCACAGTGCTCCCATAAAAGAGCAACCTCCAATGGCTTTCTCACTTGAGAACAAAAGGATCAGGCATGTTAAAATCCAACACATCCAACTCGTCATTCCACTGAGGTCTAACTCTGGGGAAACCCAAACACCACTATACACATTATAAGTTTGGCCATTCCCACGAAAATCAGATTTTCGCTCTACATTCATCTACAGTGGGGAAAAAAAGTATTTAGTCAGCCACCAACTGTGCAAGTTCTCCCACTTAAAAAGATGAGGCCGGCCTGTAATTGTCATCATAGGTAGACCTCAACTATGAGAGACAAAATGAGAAAACAAATCCAGAAAATCACATTATCTGATTTTTTAAGAATTTATTTGCAAATTATGGTGGAAAATAAGTATTTGGTCACCTACAAACAAGCAAGATTTCTGGCTCTCACAGACCTGTAACTTCTTCTTTAAGAGGCTCCTCTGTCCTCCACTCATTACCTGTAGTAATGGCACCTGTTTGAAATTGCTATTAGTATAATAGACACCTGTCCACGACCTCAAACAGTCACACTCCAAACTCCACTATGGTGAAGACCAAAGAGCTGTGGAAGGACACCAGAAACAAAATTGTAGACCTGCACCAGGCTGGGAAGACTGAATCTGCAATAGACAAGCAGCTTGGTGTGAAGAAATCAACTGTGGGAGCAATAATTAGAAAATGGAAGACGTACAAGACCATAATCTACCTCGATCAGGGGCTCCACGCAAGATCTCACCCAGTGGGGTCAAAAGGATCACAAGAACGGTGAGCAAAAATCCCAGAACCACACGGGGGGACCTAGTAAATGACCTGCAGAAAGCTGGGACTAACGTAACAAAGGCTACCGTCAGTAACACACTACGCCGCCAGGCACTCAGATCCTGCAGTGCCAGACATGTCCCCCTGCTTAAGCCAGTACATATCCAGGCTCATCTGAAGTTTGCTAGAGAGCATTTGGATGTTCCACAAGAGTATTGGGAGAATGTCATATGGTCAGATGAAACCAAAGTAGAACTGTTTGGTAGAAACACAACTCGTCGTGTTTGGAGGAGAGTGAATGCTGAGTTGCATCCAAAGAACACCATACCTACTGTGAAGCATGGGGGTGGCAACATCATGCTTTGGGGCTGTTTCTCTGCAAAGGGACCAGGACAACTGATCCGTGTACATGAAAGAATGAATGGGGCCATGTATCGTGAGATTTTGTGCAAACCTCCTTCCATCAGCAAGGGCATTGAAGATGAAACGTGGCTGGGTCTTTCAGCATGACAATGATCCCAAGCACACCGTCAGGGCAACAAAGGAGTGGCTTCTTAAGAAGCATTTCAAGGTCCTGGAGTGGCCTAGCCAGTCTCCAGATCTCAACCCCATAGAAAACCTTTGGAGGGAGTTGAAAGCCCGTGTTGCCCAGCGACAGCTCCAAAACATCACTACTCTAGAGGAGATCTGCATGGAGGAATGGGCCAACATACCAGCAACAGTGTGTGCCAACCTTGTGAAGACTTACAGAAAACGTTTGACCTCTGTCATTGCCAACAAAGGATATAGAACAAAGTATTGAGATGAACTTTTGTTATTGACCAAATACTTATTTTCCACCATAATTTGCAAATAAATTCTTAATAAAACAGACAATGTGATTTTTTAGATATGTTTTCTCATTTTGTCTCTCCTCTCATAGTTGAGGTCTACCTATGATGAAAATTACAGTCCTTGGTGGCTGACTAAATACTTTTTCCCCACTGTATGTTCTATGGTGGACTATACCAATATCCTTAGCCAATTGCTCACAGTTTTAGTTATTCTCTATTCTATTGCAACACAATTGTAGTAATAGTGAGCAGTGTGAAATCATTTCAGTAGTATTGAGGATATAGTCTCTTACCTCTTCATCAAACACTATATGAAATGGAAGGCCATTACAAAATGTTTTAACATCAACCCAGAGAGTCTTTGGATATACAGGCAGAAATCCTCTTAACATTTTACCTGCAACAAAATGTGTGTTAATTCTATTAGGCTAATAAGTGGTAATATTGGTTCAGTAACATCAGCTGAGATCAGGGTCAATAGTAAATTGATAGGCAGCCGCTGAGCCTTTATACTGATGGGTCTAATGTTGTAATGAAACTAATTCAGTAGATCAGAGATAAAATGATATGTAAGTTTATGGAGCGAAACTATTTAAATTAGCTGAAAAGGTGAAGACATTACATTTGTAGGAGACATCTTCATTATAGCATGTATCTGCTTTGTTTCCTAAAAAACGTCAGTAATTCTGAGCACAAAGCTGAAGGGTTTCTTAGATTGGCCTAGAATTTTAAAAGGAAAAGCCCTTTCCCTTCTCATTTTTGAGTATCTATCTGTCTGTCTATCTATCTGTATGTGACTCTATCTATCTATTTTACATACATTTCTTATATTACTGTAGATAAGTTGCTAACTCCACATATTTGATACCTTATAATTTTACCTGTTAATTCTTACTAACCAGTGGAGTATAAAGCAGCCATCGGGCCCCAAGCAAAGTCTGTAATTTTATTACCGCTAACTTTTTTTTAATCCAATTTCCACATTTCCCTACAATCCTGAGATGGGGTTCCCCAAATGGGCTGTTTAAATGGAGCACTTATGCTTATGCTCAGCCACTTGCTGCTGTGGGACATTTAACAGCAGCAATCTCAAGAAATCCCATAGAAGGGAATAGAGTGGTTGCTGAGCAAGCACACTCCAGCTTGGGATAAGTGTCATTGATGAGAAAACTCCTTTAACGTCTTCTGGACCACCCACTGACTATATATATCTGGGGGGGTCCAACTGTACATTCTTGCAGAGTTAAACAGCTGTATGAAGTTGTGTAGGACCTCCTTTAGAGAAGGCAGGGACAGCTTATTATCATCCCTGCTGGATTCCTGATCACCGTGTGATGACTGATGAATGACCGCTGTGTACACAGCTATGGAAGCTACTATGATGCGGTAATGTGATACGTTTTGGTCCAGGAACTGTATAAAATGCTTAGTCCTAGAAAACCAAGGTAAGCTCTCCAGTGTAGCTAAGGAGGCAGCATTCATCCTGTAACAGCAAACAATATGTGTCACCTGTGTAACAATTACCATAAGGGGGAAAAATATTCAAAAAAAAAAAATTTGTACCACTTTGTGCTATTAAAAAAATCATTAAAAAAAATATGGAAAACGAACACGTTTGTTTACATTTTCTCAGATAATAAACTAAAGAAAAAACATATACTAATAAAAATAACATTTAAATAAAGCCTTATTTATCACTGAAAAAATCTGCAAAAATTATTTGGATAACCCAAAAGAAAAAAAGATGTTATAGCCATTAAAACCATATGTACATAAAAAAACCCTAACATAAGTCTGGTCCTGAACCAGGAAAAACGGACCATCCCTGAGGTGGTTAAGCAGCAAGTAGTTTAAAAAAACGAAAACCTTAAAGCTGGCCATACACAATAGGTATGCATTGGCCAAACCCACTAATATGCATGGAGGCCTTTGGATATTTCTGTGATGGCAGATGTCAGGGGAGATAAGGATTGGGATAAGTTAGATAATACAATACCCAATGCGTTGTACTCCTGAGAGATATACAAACCCCAGGGGTGTCTGGCAGTGGTTTACTCCACTCTCCCCATATGAAAAACAAGTATACTTGGCTAAGCTGTGCATGTGTCAGTGGGATCTCAAGAGATAGCTGTCGACTGAAGTGAATGGCTAGCCTAAGATTACTTTGGTCTTCACTTTGTTCTTTATGACTTTTAATTCTCATTCTGAATTCCTAACAACCTGCATTACATTTGCTATAGCCCCTTTAACTCTAAACTTCTATCATCCACGGTGATCACAAACTGATCCTTGACTGAGAAAAAGTGGCCCCATTAGCTGTCAATATCATAACATACAAATCCATTCACTATAACACAATCCAGACTAATAAAAGAGATGCCCAGTAGTTACAATGTAACAATCTATATATCCAAAATTGTGCACAGAATACAGAAAATAAAGCTCTGTGCACACTTTATACATTTCAATAAGACAAATTATGCCATGTTTTATAACATCTTATCCATTCTTTTTTGTCAAGGAGACATAAAGACTAAAGTATAAATACCTCTTCCAAACTGAACAATGCCTCGTATGGTCCCCCAGTGATTCTTCTTCTTTACAGGGCAGGCAGATACTTGGTTTGCTCTGTCTCGCAATTTATTAACAGCATTTTCAATAGACTGTGAAGTAATCTAGAGAAAGTGAATTACCAAGTTATTACTAGAAGTGTTTATATAGTCCATTATACATTGCCAACAGTGCTCAGTGATATAGACTGAATACAGTAACCCCCTCTAACCTAAAATTTAGGGTCAAAATGAAGGTCAGAAGAGTCGGTAAACACATGGTCACTGGCATAATTACAGGGGTCATAGTGGCTGCAGCTGCAACCAGGTCCATTAGCCAGGGGGGTCCTCAACACACTTAAGCTCCATTCAGATCACATTTTTTTTACATACGTTTAGGAGATCCATTCAAAGGTACAGGTAGCATGGTGGCTTAGTGGTTAGCACTGGTGTTATTGTCCAAGGAGAACATCTGCAAGGAGTTTATATGTTCTCCCTGTGTTTGCATGGGTTTCCTCTGGGTACTCCAGTTTCTTCCCAATTTCTTCAGAAGACAAAGTCTACAAACTGAGACTAGCCTTACATAGAGATCAATGTTAAAAAAAAAAAACAACAACAAAAAAAAACAGACGCGATCTCTATGTAATCGATGATTACATAGATGTTTGCATCCATTAAATGGATCTGATAAACGGATGTAAAAAAAAAACATGATCTGAATGGAGCCTAAGGCTGATTCAACTTTTTGACTTCCTATCTCATTTCCTTTTATGGCTGGCAGTCTGTGCACTGTAAATCTATCATCCTAGCCCTCTGCTGCCCTGGAACAAGACGTGTGCAGATTTATGACACACGGACTTTCACTGTCAAAGGAGAAAATTACCATTTTAAAGGGAGTCTACCACCTCCCCAAAACATACTCAACTGCCAACACTGTATTGCAAAGCACATTGCAGTGATAAACAGCATAGTTTTTCATGTACGTCACTTCTGTAGATTTGGAGTAAAACAATGTTGTAGTGTTATGTAAATGAGGCAGTTGGTGCACTGGGGGCACATAAAGGAGCACAATTATTGTGTGGAGGGTAGGAACAGACAATGGGAATGAGGGGGAGCTTGTGTGCCCAGACATGTGGTGTACAGTCTGGGCGCCCGATGGAGAAGGTAAGTGAAATGTAAATGCTGTTAAAATGTATGGATAGGGTGAGACAGATGATCGTGAGGAGACGTTACACAGGGGGGCCCAAGCTGAGCTTTTTCAAAAGTACACACAAGATCTTAGTTAAGTCCCTGCACATGGTTCAGAAAATGACCAGGACTCTAAAATACATTATATATAAATGCTGGGAAATGTTTCTACCATTCAGTTAAACCACAGAAATATCTTTATGATGTCTAAACAAGTCTAGTTGCCCAGTTCTTGACCCACCACTACTGTAGATACAGTGGGGAAAAAAAGTATTTAGTCAGCCACCAATTGTGCAAGTTCTCCCACTTACAAAGATGAGGCCGGCCTGTAATTGTCATCATAGGTAGACCTCAACTATGAGAGACAAAATGAGAAAACATATCTAGAAAATCACATTGTCTGATTTTTTTTAGAATTTATTTGCAAATTATGGAGGAAAATAAGTATTTAGTCACCTACAAACAAGTAAGATTTTTGGTTCTCACAGACCTGTAACTTCTTCTTTAACAGGCTCCTCTGTCCTCCACTCATTACCTGTAGTAATGGCACCTGTTTGACATTGTTATCAGTATAAAAGACACCTGTCCACAACCTCAAACAGTCACACTCCAAACTCCACTATGGTGAAGACCAAAGAGCTGTGGAAGGACACCAGAAACAAAATTGTAGACCTGCATCAGGCTGGAAAGACTGAATCTGCAATAGGCAAGAAGCTTGGTGTGAAGAAATCAACTGTGGGAGCAATAATTAGAAAATGGAAGACGTACAAGACCAATGATAATCTCCCTCGATCAGGGGCTCCACGCAAGATCTCACCCCGTGGGGTCAAAATGATCACAAGAATGGTGAGCAAAAATCCCAGAACCACACAGGGGGACCTAGTGAGTAACCTGCAGAAAGCTGGAACTAACGTAACAAAGGCTACCGTCAGTAACACACTACGCCGCCAGGGACTCAGATCCTGCAGTGCCAGACATGTCCCCCTGCTTAAGCCAGTACATATCCAGGCCCATCTAAAGTTTTCTAGAGAGCATTTGGATGTTCCAGAAGAGTACTGGGAGACTGTCATATGGTCAGATGTAACCAAAGTAGAACTGTTTGGTAGAAACACAACTCGTCGTGTTTGGAAGAGAGTGAATGCTGAGTTGCATCCAAAGAACACCATACCTACTGTGAAGCATGGGGGTGGCAACGTCATTCTATGGGGCTGTTTCTCTGCAAAGGGACCAGGACGACTGATCCGTGTACATGAAAGAATGAATGGGGCCATCTATCGTGAGATTTCGAGTGAAAACCTCCTTCCATCAGCAAGGGCATTAAAGATGGAACGTGGCTGGGTCTTTCAGCATGACAATGATCCCAAGCACACTGCCAGGGCAATGAAGAAGTGGCTTCGTAAGAAGCATTTCAAGGTCCTGGAGTGGCCTAGCCAGTCTCCAGATCTCAACCCCATAGAAAACCTTTGGAGGGAGTTGAAAGTCCGTGTTGCCCAGCGACAGCCCCAAAACATCACTGCTCTAGAGGAGATCTGCATGGAGGAATGGGCCAACATACCAGCAATAGTGTGTGCCAACCTTGTGAAGACTTACAGAAAACGTTTGACCTCTGTCATTGCCAACAAAGGATATATAACAAAGTATTGAGATGAACTTTTGTTATTGACCAAATACTTATTTTCCACCATAATTTGCAAATAAATTCTTTAAAAATCAGACAATGTGATTTTCTGGATTTGTTTTCTCATTTTGTCTCTCATAGTTGAGGCCTACCTATGATGTCAATTACAGGCCTCTCTCATCATTTAAGTGGGAGAACTTGCACAATTGGTGGCTGCAGTGACATAAATAGGAATGGCTGGGCCCCAAGGCGAACATTTGACATGGCTTCCACCCCCCCCCCCCAAACCGGTTACGGGTCCCCAAACAGTAAAATATTTTCAACAGTGGCCCCAGATAGTATTATATGCTCAACAGTGGCCCCCACACAGCATTATATGCTCCACAGTGGCCCCCATACAGCATTATATGCTCTACATTGCTCCTCACACTCACAGTATAATATGCTCCCCAGAGTAGCACCACACAGTATAATATGCCCCCCACAGTGGGCCCCACCCAGTATTATATGCCCCCCACAGTAGCCCCCACCCAGTATTATATGCCCCCCACAGTGGGCCCCACCCAGTATTATATGCCCCCCACCCAGTAGTATATGCTGCTACCCCAGTATTTACGCCCATGGGTGGCTGACTAAATACTTTTTTTTCCCCACTGTATACCAAGTCAAATTATAAGATGTTATTTTATTATTTAGAATCAATTATAGAATTTCACAGTCTCAGTGGATTCCTATGGGAGCTATGTGTATGTACTGATAGCAATGCAGTGAGATTCTGAGTTCTGGTTCACTGGAATTCACAGTGAGAATCAGCAACTCAGAAGGGAGGTCACAAGGTGTAGTGCTGGACCATTACCTGCCAAATGTCTTCCTCTCAGAGCATCCCACTGGAAAGTCTATGTAGAAATTGAGGGAGGGCCAAAAAAGTGTTTCTTTAAAATTATCGCTTTTTTTGGTATGTCATATTTAGTATATTGTTATCTACTTTAATGTCTTTAAGTTGTTATATTACAAAGATATGAAAGTAATGAAAATGGGTTTGGATGATGCTGGCGTAGTATGGGCCAGAAATGCAGGCAGCATAGCAGAGGACCCAGGTGCAGTTAGCTTCATTATCATTCTCATAGAATTTGTTGTGATCCAATAGATAATGTTCACAGCACAACTGCTCAATACATCTGCTATCTGCAGATCTTCTGGTATTGGAAAACTCACAATTATAGCAATGATGGAAATATGATAGACCCTGCTGGTATAGTCTACAGCCAATACCTAACTGTACATAATAGGAAAAAAATAGAGATTATTGTTTATCCTCTCGAGGCAGAACATTTTGTTGGAGGACATAAATCCTTCAACCCCACTGCTAAGGAAACAACACTGGCAACGAATAGTAGAAAATTCTGACAAACCTGTTTATTTTGCTGCAATGTCTGTCTATTGGAGGATTTAGGTGGAACTATTGGTCGTTGAGTAACTAGAAAAACAATGTGTTCCTTTTTCCCCGTTCTCTCTTCCTCATCCGATTGACTTATTATCTCCATAGAGATTTCAGTTTTAAAAAAGTCCATTGCTACCGCCCCCATAATCCCTTTAATCAATAGAAAAATAGCTATATTAATATGCATATTAGTTCAGAAATCCTTATCATTATATTCTATACTGTTATATATTATTAGTCACCGGGATTACAATTTTAGGGGTCCCAGAGTGTCTTTGTTCATTGCTATCAGTGACAACACCATTAGACCAGCTCAGGAACCTCTGTATTGTAATCCACCTCATGTTCAAGTAAAATAAATGCAGTCTAATTCATGTCATGACCAACCAATTTAAGAGCAGGATATGATGGAGGAAAAAGAACTGAGGCCTGTGATAAATTGACTCATATGAGCTCATGACAGGACTCTTAGGATTGACAGTAAGAGTCCTGATTACCCCGCCCACACAGAGTGATTGACAGTTCTCTCTGTATCACTGTGTGTAAATAGAAGACTGTCAATCACTGCATGTAGGTGGGGTAGTCAGGACTTTTACTGTTTCCACTAAAAGTCCTGTCATGATTTATTATGTGTTTTCTGAGAAATCCTGCTTTCACATAGGGAAACAAAAATTATCTGACAGGTTCAATTTAACCTCACATTGCTTGTTACTTTTATCAACTGAGAATATGACATGGTATTGCGTTACCTGGAACAATGTGACACAGTCCTCTTCTGTCTGAGTAATAATGCAGATGCATTGAACCATCATCATTCATCTCTACTCTGAAAGAAGGGGCGTTCATGGCCTGTACAGACAAGAATATATGGGTCATCTATAGGACTTGTAAGCCAAAATACTGTTTAAAATTTACAAAGAAATAGAAGAAAATGTTGCAGAACCTCTGAAGACCACCTCATGGTTAAAAAGTAAAATACGTTCTGCTATCTTGCCGAGGCAGTTTTTCGTTTAGGATGCAGTATTGTGGGCTATTTCCAGTTTGGTGGCTAATATATTTAACCTTTCTTCACAAATATTTTATATACCATCCCATAATGTATCAGAATGTGGCAGTCCAGTAACTCCTCTCACACCTATTCAATTAAGGGCATTTTTTTCCAGTACAGCTTCTCAATTCTGTTCATTGTCTTCTGTAAACTGTAAAAATTGTTCTAAAAACCCAGATCAATCATTTCTGAAGTCACGCCATCTTCAAGTCTCTCACATATTTTCTTCATTCTGGAGTTTGATTTGGATAGTTAGTAATTGAAGCTCTGGACGGTGTCTTTATGCCTTTATGGATTAACTTGATGGAACAGAATATGTTACAGTTGTGTCCAATCCACCCTTAGCTTTATTCAAGTTTAGGTAAAGACTCTTTATCATGAAAGAAATAAAATACACTATTTGTACATGTTAACAAAACCCTTGGCAAGCTGCAACCATATATATATATATATATATATATATATATATATATATATTTATAGAATAGCCATTTTGTCACACAAAATCATGTTTGTTTTTAAGCTGGTCATCTTGCTCTACACATCTCGGGAAATGTTGACCCAAACGTAAGGATCAGGACTGTATTTACCGTATATTTCCATGCATTCATATTGTACCTTAGTAAGTTACTATTACCTTATACCTCCAGTGAATGAATTATTCTGTGATTTTGTTTGGGGTTTTACCACATACAGCAATATTTTAGCCGTACTGGCAGCTTCATAGCTGGGCATATTTGTACTTAAAGATACATAATAGCCTCTGAGTTAATATGGTAGCTCTGTAAGTTACTACTACCTGTTCTGCCATTCACTATACCTCCAATGAATTATTTATTTTGGGATTTACTGTATTTGGCGCTATAACCCCTATGGTAATATTCGGCCACCATACATTGCTGCAGACAGTTCATTACAATCTATACTTTCATAAATCTAGTGGCAAAATTACAATTTCTGTAATTGTGCTCCAATAATGTACAAGTACCCAGGTTAAGTCAGAGGGTAATACGGATAATACTCGATTGTACCCCAACTAAAATGTAAACCATTCTGTCACTTTAAAAGCCTTGTATAGACACATAACAGCTGCTATGGAATAATTAAGGAAAGGGGCCCAAGTCCTTGTTTTCTATGGATAATGTGAACCTGCACAAGGATAAATGATCACCAGACTATCATAATACCAGCTTGGCATGGTGCCAAGAATCCCACTAGGATGGGGTCCCATTTTGCTCTAGCTTTCCTTTATGTCTGCCCCTATGATCAGGTTGCCTAGAGTAAAGGTTTACATTATTCACATTGCACATTTACATTTTTTCATGTTTTGCTTTCATGATTCTAGGACTAAAACATGTATTGCTAGTAAGTAAGCAGATTGTTAGCCAAGCACATTGAAATATGTAGTTAAAATATGTTTCACCTGGTAAGATAGTGATAAATAACTGTGTAAGGCGTCCAGGTTAGCAATAAACTCATAGAGATTTCCACCCAGAGTCCTCAGCATGTGGTCATAGCCTGACCTTTTACAGAATTCAAAGAAATATTCTCCAAACTGCTGTAGAACAGCCTCTGGCGAAACACCTGGGGAACAGTTCATTACAATTTAGTCTCAATTACAGAAGAATTCATATTCTACATTCATTACATATGCAAATGCAAAATATGAAAGAAAATTCATTAAATTCTGCATAAAAAAGATACAATAATGTAAAAGGCACACTTTTATTTTCCAATGGTCAAGCTAACCTTGATTGTTATTGGCATAACATTTTAGCTGCCTGCAGCCCCCACTAGGAGGAGTATGGGTGCTCTCTGCCTTTAGTGGCACCAGTAGACTGCCAGACACTTATGGTTTAACCTCTAATGGCACATCCTAACTTGATACTTAGAGGGGGTTTATACACTAAAAATATTGATACATATTCTGAGGAATGGTCCTCAGTATCAAATAGGTGAATATCTGACACCTGTGAACCCCACCAATCAGCTTTTCACAGTAGTTGATACATAGAGAATGGAGCAGGAAGCAGACAGCTCTGTTCTACGTGTAGTCACTGAACCAAGTCACTGCAGCTTAACTTCTGTTCCTACAAATGGAGCAGTAAACTTGTCTGGTCACTACACAAAGAATGGAGCCAGCTGCTTCCTGCCCCATTGTCTGTGTGTTTGGCGCAGGGGTTCAGACCTCCACTGATCTGATACTAATGACCTATCCTGGATATTGTTAAATAATGCACCTGTTTTTCTGGTTTTCATCTCTGTATATGATGCCAAAGGAAAATTTGTACGTCTTATAAGTGCCTGAGATATAACTGTTTGAAGTGACCCTTCCCTCATTTTCTCTACATTTTACACAGCCCCCTACTCCGTACACAGTAACATTCAGTGAGGGGCAGAAACAGCTCTTAATACAGAACCAAGGTGAAGAGTGAAAAAATGCAGTATTTCACAGAAAGGATCCAATATTTGTTAATAAAGTATACAAAAAAATTTATTAATTACACAAATACTGCCAGAAAATCAAAAGTTGTCCAAAAGTTTAGTAACGCTTTAAGATTACAATAGACTCAATATAGAAAATTTCATATAATAGACAATAAAATGCCAATTCACAATCAAAACAGTTTATTAACTCTTTAGTAGTGCTCCACAGAGACTTTCCACTGTATCCCCAGCTGAATGGAGGGGCGAGTATGAACATTATTTTAAGTCTCTGCATTGAAAAAAAATTCAGCCTATGAAAATATTTCTGGAAGTTCTTTTATATGAACGTATGTGAGATAAAGTACTGATCTTTGGAAAGACTTCTAGTTACTCATCTTGTAATATAGTAATATATACAGTTGATTTTTTTCCAAGCAACAATAAACATTACAGAGTCGTCATTTACTTCTAGGGGTGCTATATCTATTTAAAGATTTGCGGTGTGCTCCATTGCAGTATGTTCATTCACATGATTATTGGGGATCACAGTCGGATAAAGAGCCTATATACCAGGGGTCAGCAACCTTCAGCACTCCAGCTGCTGTGAAACTACAACTCCCAACAGGCTCCATTTACTTCCACAGGAGTTCCAAAAACAGCAGACCAAGTATGCATGCTGGGAGTTGTAGTTTTACAACAGCTGGAGTGCCGAAGGTTGCCTACCCCTGCTATATACCCATATATAAAGTGTTACGTCTATATATTGCATAGGACTGGACATATCTATATCTTATAGAATTACTGTAATGCATCCAATGTTGTTTTTTCCAGAAATGATGTACTGTTAGTCTACACATAAAGCAGGTGTCCTATAGCGCGGCATATGGCGCTTCTCATTTTCCTCCACCCCTTCCCTCTCCACTATAATCAATGTCTTATAAAAGGTAACACATCTCTATATGGCCAGCCATAGCTCTTGTATCTGTGGGGACTGTCACATTACATTTTCCTGACTGATTATATTTTCCCCCCTGAGTAAGAGGAACACTAAACTTATAAATGAGGGAAAAAACAGAACAAAAACACAAACTGTCAGTCTGTAAAGCTCATGCTATTCCAGGAATATGACAGAGAAATATCTTTGCATTTGCCATGTCACAGTTTATGTGTTGCCAGGTTGGGACGTAACTATGTGCCTTGGTTTATTCTTGATTGTCTTAGCTGAAAGAAGAGCTTTGGGAGAAAGTATATTTTTATCATCCTGATGTAAAGTAGTCTAGGCCTGAGTAGTCTAGAAATGAGTCTACGAAAGAAGGCACAAAAGGTGAATGTTCCTAGTATTGATTGCTTGTTTGACCAGGTGGTTTTTATTAAATTTTTGTATAATAACAACATACAAAATCCAAACACCACAACAGTCGCCGACTCACCTCCAGATCCTTCATTATATTAAACAAAACATAGTTACACCATGTCTAGAACACCGTATTTTTTATTTTATTTTTCATTTATTTTTATCATGTCAGTTTTTAACTTTTGGTGTTACAATTATACAGTATATATATATTTATTTATACATACACACATATTTTTTCATATATATTCATTGATATAAATACATACTCCTCAACATTGAAATTGCAACTCCAAGAAGGAATAGTCTTGGAATAATGGTAATCACAGGATCCAAAAATAAACATGTTAATGATATGCAAATGAAAGAAAAATCGAAACAAAATATTCAAAACATCTCGATTTATTCAGTATTGAGGAAGAGCATCACATACAGAAATACACACACTTACATTACCATTCACTACCCCACCCCACATCATTTTCCTGGGAGTAGGACAGTGTGATATTCCCTTGTGAAGTCTTCTTCATAGTGCTGCCCTCAAGGTCTCCAGACCAATCTCCACCTTTCACTACATAAGTGGGACTCCTCGCTGAAGTGGACAGACCTCCATTTCTACATTTAATGCTACCTTGCTTCACATCATGATAACCTCTGCGACAGTGGAGTGAGGTCAATGGAACATCTGTAGCTGGACGACTGGCTTGTACCTCAAGGTTGTGCAAACATCTTCTGATGGTTTGTGTCGACACTGTTTGTCGCCTTAGTACAGAATGGATCACTACACACCATTCTTCCAATGAGATGATCCATCCATGCAGAGCTTCATCTCTTTGCACTTCTGGCTGTTATTCCAGTTGATCGATGATCTCCCAGCCACCAGAACATATGAACTGATAAACCAAGGTCTCTCAGTTCAAGGATTTTGCCCTTCTCAGTTTGAGATAAGTGGCAATATCTGAAACATCTACAAACAAGAGGCATCGCACTATTATCCCACACAACATGATCCAATTTTGCTTTCAACCTGGCCTTTATACCCCTCCCATATGCTACAGCTTGGAGCTAGGTGCTTGAAAAGTTGATCATTTCATTTGCACATCCTAAGACACCTGCTACTTACTTGATTTGCATAACCTTTTAGCTTTTCCTTTTTGGTGTTGCAGCGTCATTGTTGAGGAGTGTATATATATCATGTTTCTTACACTATATATTACAATATTAGTTACATAAATTAGAAGAACATCAAGCACTGAGAATGATGAACTTACCCAACATCTGACAGGCCTTTTCCACTAACTGCAAAGTAATTTCATCTTTGTAAACTTCATAAGTCATGAAGGTGTCTTGCACTCCTGTGTTAACCCTGTTTTACGTGATATGAACCATAAATAGAAACTTAGTGAACTAAACTGTAAAAACATTCTAAAAAACAATTTAATTTGTTCATCTGCCAAGAAATAATAATGACTTTACAATGATGTCTAGAAATCTATGTAATTACTTCCATACACATCTGTCACCAAATTAAAAGCATAAATCTAAAGAGTCACATCCCACAAGGTTCTCCTGGTTATACAAGAAAATCTAACAGTACAGAAGCATAAAAATGTGATCATAATATACATTATTGAAAAACTGTAAGATAATGTTTGTGTCAGGGAAATGCAACAAAAATCACCAGTAAATGGGAATTTTTTTCCTGGAGACACCTGCAAGAATCATTGCAGGTCTCTCACACTTTGCACTGAAAGGTGGAGAAATCTATTCCTATCAGAATAATACTCAGCTACAGATTAATACACAAATAAAATCATGGATTACAGTAGTCAATAACAATTTGCATGGAGCTCGTCTAGTGAGCACAAACACTGAACAATACCCAATTAAAAATAAGTGAATTAATGCCAAAATATTGGAAAAGAAAAGCTGTCACATAAATTGCCTGTGGTACACTAGGATATTATACAATAGAAATGTTCTGACAGAGGTTGAGCCATTGAAGCGAACTCCCTATATGAGTCATGATGATGCAAATGCAGAAAGTGCTGGAGTGTGGCTTTTTCATGTACTGGCTACTTGTCAAAGTTGAAAAGGCCTGTCACCACATCTGATGCCAGCCATCTCCAGAGGTAGAGCTTTAGATTGGTGTCAGGAAAGTAAAGCTCTAACTCATATAAAAAGAACATTAAAAAGTAGTCAGCGGAGTATGTGGACCCTGTTTGCCAGGTAGTTTTGGATTACTTCACCTGCGCTGAATTTGACGCTTAATAGAAGCCAGTTATTTCAATTTATATAAAATCAACTAATAAATTATTATTGTTATTTGGTATGTAAGTGCTCAAAACACCACCAGGACCTTTATAATGTCCATGAACCTTCAGCACCACCAACATCTCTATAATATGTAAGTATCCTAAACACCACCAGCACCTTTATACAGTCATGGCCGTAAGTGTTAGCACACCTGAATTTTTTTTTCAGAAAATGAAGCATTTCTCCCATAAAATTATTGCAATTACACATGTTTTGTTATACACACTTGTATTTCCTTTGTGTGTATGGACACAACACAAAAAAAAACTGAGAAAAAAGGCAAATTGGACACAATTTCACACAAAACTCCAAAACGGGGAAGGACAAAATTGTAGGTACCTTTTCAAAATTGTGGGTAAATTACTTTTTCAACCATATGATGCTCATTCAAACTCACCAGTTGCAAGTAACAGGTGTGGGCAATATAAAAATCACACCTGATACCAGATAAGAAGGAGAGAAGTTGATTCAATCTTTGCATTGTATGTCTGTGTGTGCCACACTAAACATGGAGAACAGAAAGAGGATAAGAGAATTGTCTGAGGACTTGAGAACCAAAATTGTGGAAAAATATCAACAATCTCAAGGTTACAAGTCCATCTCCAGAGATCTTGATGTTCCTTTGTCTATGGTGCGCAATATAATCAAGAAGTTTACAACCCATGGCACTGTAGCTAATCTCCCTACAAACAAAAAAACACAGTACCAACAGTCAAATATGGTGAAGGTTCAAAGATGTTTTGGGGTTGTTTTGTTGCCTCTGGCATTGGTTGCCTTGACGGTGTGCAAAGCATCATGAAATCTGAAGATTACCAAAGGATTTTGGGTCTCAATGGGATTTGCATCCTAGGTCATGGGTCTTCCAGCAGGACAAAGTGCTGGAGAGTTCTGAAGTGGCCATCAATGAGTCCAGATCTAAATCCCATTGAACGCCTGTGGAGAGATCTTAAAATTGCTGTTTAGAGAAGGCACCCTTCAAATATGAGAGACCTGGAGTAGTTTTCAAAAGAAGAGTGCACCAATATTCCAGTTGAGAGGTGTAAGAAGCTTGTTGATGGTTATAGGAAGTGATTGATTTTAGTTATTTTTTCCCAAAGGATGTGCAACCAAATATTAAGGTGAGAGTGCCAATAATTTTGTACGGCCCATTTTTGTAGATTTGCGTGAAATTATATCATTTTTTTTTCTCCGTTTTTTTTGGTGTTGTTCCAATACACATAACAGAAATAAACATCTGTATAAATATGTGTAACTGCAATAATTTTCTGGGAGAAATACTTCATTTTCTGTAAAATGTCAGGGATGCCAATACTTGCGGCCATGCCCATAATGTCCATGAACCTTCAGCACCACCATCACTTCTATAAAATGCAAGTGTCCAAAACACCACCAGCACCTTTTTAATGTTATACATCTTGCACATCTCTTAATAATTTTGGCTAATCTTGGCTGGTCCATGCACCAGAAGCTCAGATCTATCATACCTAGGAGCTGGCATAGATTTCACAGCTGTTATTTACTCCGGTTTTGTGGCACAAATAATGTTTCATTTCTCAAGCTGCAAAGCCCTGTACCCTCCCTGTGCCCACACCTCCCATTTATTTTCAGACATAGTGAGCTCTGCATACAGTAAATGGATGAAAGGTCGACAATTTTTGTCCAAATGGGGACCTTGCGCTCAAGGTTGCAACTTTTGTACACCAGAAAACTGGTGTACACACAGTCACTTTTTCCCTATTAGTGTCCATTGATTCAGTAGGCTCTAGAACCACTACAATACAATGATATTACTGATTAATAACACATTTTAGCACATATCATTTTAATGATTTAAAGAGAACTTTCTACACTGAAGATATCGACTGTTCTGTAGACAGTATGTTATAGAGCAGGAAGAAGTTAGCAGATTGATATATATTGATATATCGTTATATAAGAAATGATTCAGTATAATATGTATATTAGTCACTTAAATACCTGTTGAGTCTAAGCTTATGTGTCCAGTGGGCGATCCTATCAGTGATTGACAGCTATCTTTGCATACACACACATACATGAGCGACTGTCAATCACTGCATAGGACTGCACACTGGACTGCGAAGCTTCAGAATGAACAGGGATTTCAATAACACCAAGCTGTACTGAACTGAAAAGCATTTTCCATGTGATGTTCCCTTTAAATGTATAGTAAAGTGAATAACTGTCCATATGACGTGATAGTAATACCGCAGTGTAAGCATGACATATTCATGATAATAATTCACCTTAGTAAATCCCATGTCTCTTCACCATATTTCTCAATCACCAGTGACTTCAAGCAGGTATTAATGAATCCATACTGAAAGGGAAATACATGTCATCAGTTATTACAGTGTCTAGAAAATGCATAGATGTGCACTCAATAAATGCTGTAACTTGAAATAACAGAAATAAAGTTGACAAGCTGATTAGAAGGGCCAGCTCTGTCCTGGGGAGCCCACTGGACCCAGTGCAGGTGGTGGGTGACAGAAGGATACTGTCCGTGGTGAGCTCCATGCAGAAGAAGAAGTCCCATCCCATGCATGAGACTGTGATTGCGCTGGGCAGTACTGTCAGTGACCGACTGCTCCACCCTAGGTGTGAGAAGGAGCGCTATCGGAAGTCTTTCCTCCCCACCGCTGTTAGGCTGTACAACCAACACCGACCTAAGCGGACATCATTACACACAGAGAACTGAAATATCTCTCTGCCTGTTAAATCCCCCCCCCCCTCTGCTACTTCCTATCTGTCTGTCTGCTATTAATGTAATGCCTCTCACCTTGGAACATTCCTGTACATGTTGTATTTGTATTTGTATCTGCTTATCTTATCTTTGCTGCTGTGACACACTGAATTTCTCCATTGTGGGACTATTAAAGGACTATTATTATTATTATTATTATTATTAAGGCTCCTAGGCCACAGTGCACAGGGCCCTATAATAAGATGGACCCACTTGGGTCTAGGCTCCTAAAGCATCTGCTAACCCGGCAGCCCCTGTCGCTCCATTCTTATTAGAGTAACTTCTTTTAGATGATATTTCATTTGCTTCTCTACTTTTGATGGTACATGACATGCCAGCATGTGACAGAAAACAAATGCAAATTGTTCCCTGTAACACATTCAGAGCCAGCATCAAGAGCGATCACCCAGGGCCTGAAGTCCTCAGAGCTACTGTGTGTATACACATATACCATTGCTGCCATGATAGTTGTGGAATTAAGGAGAATTCAACAATATAATTGACTGTCATGAAAGCAATGTATAGAAGTTTTATTTCAGCACTGTATGGCAGTATTATTTTCACACAATTGAATGATATTATTTGTGCACCATATCATGTGTAATATCTGTAGTCCAGATGTGAGGTTATTATTTGAACACTGTGTGATATTATTTAGTACTGTATGGTATGGTATTATTTAGTACTGTATGATGGTATTATCCTTGCATCTTATAATATGTACTGTATTTTTGTATTACTTGGACTAGTTGTGTCAGTGAAAATTTCATCTCCTATGCTCTGGATTAATTCTAAACCCCTAGAAATGACTGTGTTGCAGACTACAGACAATGACTGTTTGGCAAGGAAACAGCAGGGTGACTGCATTCGTATAGACATACTAATTCTGATGTAAAGCTGTTGTGAATGTGTATCTGACCTCTATTAGCTAGAGCTAAAAGCCAAGTCAAAGACTGCCGTCTCTAGAAATCAATAAATGGTCACTGGTCTCAATAGACTTCATAGAATTCCTCACTAGAACATGTACCTAGTAGCTCCCCTGGTAATAGCACCTGACAAAGATGGTTCACACCATCAGGACCTTCCATAACAAGCTTGTCAGGAGAACACTTGTAATCTAAAGGAGCTGTCCAAAACCGATAAACCTTTCATTTAAGTGGGAAATACTATCTTTTACGTGAACCTAGAAAATAGATTTTTCTAGAGAATTCCAAGTGTCAGACACGAGTGGTGTAAGAAAGCATGAGCTGTGTGTACATGTCTTTCATTCAGGTAGGAGACTTAGAATAGAAGGTAACTTGTACCAGGAAGTATTCTAATATACTATGTTAACTTTCTTTTACTCACTATATATATCAATGAGAGTCTTTTCACCTGACAGTGGACATTTTCAGCAAGCCATATAAGAACAGCTGCAGAGAAACACAAATCTGGGTGACATTCACTCTGAAACTTAATATACGGTATTGCCATAGTGGTAGGGGTGTTCCATTATATAATACAGCATCTTATGGCTATATCTGTAGGGATCTTTCATGTCTTAAAATTCACATAGTTTTAGGGATTGGGAACCTGTCAGGATGAATGTGATCTCTGACCTGCAGGAAGATCACAAACTGAGTACAAACTGAAATTTAGTCATTAAAATTCATGTGGGTTTTATGCTTAGGAGTCAATGGGCAGTCCTACATGGTTATTGACAGCATTCCCTGTATGATTGTGCATACAGAGATAATAGGACCACCCACTGGACTCCTAAGCATAGCAAAAGCGGGAACTAAATGAAGAAATTATGTTATAATCTTTTCCGACAAAACTATATATGAATCCATTCAGCGCCTTCTGCTTATTGACATACTGCTTATAGATAGGACTGCTAATACATCATGACAGGTCGCCTTGTAATAGCCTCTAGTAGAAAATACATCTAACTATTATATTTAAGTAACATATATTGGAAAAATGGGCCTCTTGCCTTAAATACAAAATGATGTATTATCCAGGCAACTATGAAATATAACTAGTACATTATATAAGAAATATCTAAGAGACAATTAGTAAAGTTGTTACATGCAATGCAGGGAATTTGGTATTTCCCCTGCTGGCGCAAGATGTTTCAAAATTATTAAGAGGCTTCACCCTTTTAATTCCGGTCCATTTAGGGTAGTCCTGTGCACCGTAGTTGAAATCTACACTAGCCAGGGGCTGGTGTAGATTTCAGCTATAGCTAAGCCAGTTTTCTTATAGTAAATTTTACAGGTCATGGTATCCTCACCCTAGCCCAACCCAACTCACCTTGATCCCTCCTGTTCTGCCCACTTCAAAAGTGTTCAGCGAGGTGCAAAAAGAACAACTGTGCATGTTTGGTGCAAATCAGAAACGTGCACCAACTATACAATGCTTTTACGCCACTTTTCACTCCAATGTGTATATAATATATATACAGTTGTAGCAGAGCCAAATCCCACATTTGGCACAACTAAGTGATGGTAGAATGGATTATCTGTAATCTAGCAATAAACAATGTAAAATGAATTAAGAAACACTGAACATAAATGGTCCTAAATCTTTTTCCAACCTACTTGACAACAATGTATTATTGAGGTTTCTATAGAAAATGTTGAGTTATACAACAGAAACCATGAAAATTGCCAATTTAGTTTAACTTCCAAGGTAGAAGCATGCTATATGCATAAAACATACATGATATTTCAGTAACTTACCATTTTCTGGTGTGATTTCAGGTCCAGTTTATGAAGCAAAATTGTAAAGACTGGATTATTGCTGATATAGAGGGGCTAGCCTTATATGTGCCATAAAGTTACAGTCGATCGTTGGTAAATCCCCAATGAACATAGTGAACAGCTACCTCCACACATAACATGTACTTGTAAGAATATGGAAATAAATATGATAACCTATATAGTAGTGATTATGCCCTTTAACATCCCCTTAGAAGAAGCAAGATGGGCACCCTATGTGCTGGGGAATGCATTGCTTTGTCTGTCTCCCAGACTGAACTTCCACAATCTTGTAACATTCCTCAGCCTTGGTGAAGATGCTGGTGAAGAAATCTAGGAGGTGTAGTGGAGAAGCTTTGGTGGCTGCTGGTTTGTGTAGTGCTTTCTCCCCAGTGCCTGTGTCTCTCTGCCCTCCAGAGTCACTGCTGCTCTTGCTGCTGTCCACAGCTCATGGTGCTGAAATCCTTCAGTCTTGTGGAATCTGCACGTTTAACCAGTCTGCACAGGCACATCCTGATCCAGTGTCTGAGCCGATGAAATATCCCCTTCACGGTTAGGGGCTTGATTCACATCCAAGCCATTTATGCAAGTCACAGTCTGCTGGAGAGCTTTTGACAAATGGATAATGTATTCCACTCCTGAGTCTCCTTTCTCTGGCAATTGTAATCACAGACACTAATAATAATTTATTTCTATGAGCTCTGGCAGTCAGGGTGCTACAATGATGAAGATACATTACAAAGCCCATAGCTATAAATAGTATGCATGCTTTTAAATGCTTACTATGTAATATATGTAAAGTGGTAAGTAAACTGTTTCCTGGGGTGGCTTTCTTCTGTGGTAGGACTGTAGGTTCCAGCATGCTTTATCGATCTACATTCTTTATTGATCTACTTTCCCTGTTTATTTACCAGGCTATGCCGGTTTATGGACTTCACCTTATAGAAAGACTCTATACATCATTATACATGCTTCTGAATAATACTAATGGCTATAAGAATGGACGTGCGCAGCTTCTGCACTGTTGGTCGGTTGCAGTGAAATGACATGGAGCCAGGTAATTTGTTGTTGTAGCAGTAGACACTTGCTGTTGATGAGGTCACCTTGGTGGGGAGATAAACAATCATGACTTGTGAATTGTGAATGTCAATTGTATATTCCTGGATAGACACTCAAGGTTATTCAATAATCGTCTTTCATTGAAAGTGTTAGCTGTGCAGCTGGAATTTTATAGTTTTTGTTTTACTAAATCACACTCAGGTTTTACGGTATCATCTGCAAATCAGGCAATGCACAGTATCAGGTTATACGATATTATTTGCAAATGAGGCAACGAACAGTCAGATACTGAAATTTAGTGGTGTTTTTCAGAAAATAAATTAAAAAGTGTAGCCAGTAATGTAAGGAAATCTACAATATACATTGCGACTATTATTACCAGGGTTATGATGATGGTAGGCAGAGTAGGGGCGCACCTAGGGTGTCATTAAATGCTCTGCCTTTAAATTTCTTCCCAGAGCCAGGCAGATGGTGTGCCTGACAGGCTCATAATGCTGTAGATACAGATACACCGATGAGCCAGAGTATTCAAATAGGTCCCCTAAACAGCTCTGACCCATCAAGGCATGGACTTTTCAAGACCTCTGAAGGAAGGTGTCCTATGGTATTTGGCACCAAGACAACAGCAGGAAATCCTTAAAGACCTGTAGTTGAAAGGTCGGACTGTCATGGACTAGACATGTTTTTTTTAAAGTAGATCCTATGGAGATCTAGAGAAGTGAGAGGCCAAGTGAACTGTGAACTGTTTGTCATGTTCCTCAAACCGTTCCTGAACAATTTTTGTAGTGTGGCAGTAGGCATTATCCATCTGCAAAAGGCAACATCCATTGGGGACTTTTGTTGCCATAAGGTGGTGTACTTGGTCAATTAACATACACATGAATGTCAGGAACTAAGGTCTATCTACAGAACATTTCCCAGAGTATCACATTTCTTTTGGCATCTTGCCTTCTCCCTATAGTGCATCCTGGAGCCAAATCTTCCTAAGGTAAGTGACATTTAACCACATGATATAAAAACAAATGTGATTTATCAGACCAGATGACCTACCATTGCTCCATAGTCCATTCCCATAGCACATATGGTCAGCATGGGAACTCTGACTGATTTGTGGCTACACAGCCACATTGTAAGAAGGGTTGTGATGCTCTGTCTGTTCTGACACCTTTCTATCATAGGATTACATTTTCCAGCTATTTGTACTACAGTAGCTCTTCTACGCAATCCAACCAGATGGGCTACTCTATTATTGCCACACAAATCAATGAACTGTCACAGTTCACCAGTTGATTCGCTTCCACCACTTTTAGTAGGTACTAACCACTGAATGCCAGGAACACCTCACAAGTCCAGCCATTTTGTACATGATCTGACCCAGTCATTTAGTCACCATAATTTTGCCCTTATTAAAGTTGCTCAAATCCTTATATTTACCTATTTTCCTGTTTCAAAGAACTGACCATTTTACTCTCTGTATCCCTCTGTATTGAAGTAATCTGAGTCATCCAGCTATGAGACCAGCTCCTCCATCTACAGTGGGGAAAAAAAAGTATTTAGTCAGCCACCAATTGTGCAAGTTCTCCCACTTAAAAAGATGAGAGAGGCCTGTAATTGACATCATAGGTAGACCTCAACTATGAGAGACAAAATGAGAAAACAAATCCAGAAAATTAAATTGTCTGATTTTTAAAGAATTTATTTGCAAATTATGGTGGAAAATAAGTATTTGGTCAATAACAAAAGTTCATCTCAATACTTTGTTATATATCCTTTGTTGGCAATGACAGAGGTCAAATGTTTTCTGTAAGTCTTCACAAGGTTGGCACACACTGTTGCTGGTATGTTGGCCCATTCCTCCATGCAGATCTCCTCTAGAGCAGTGATGTTTTGGGGCTGTCGGTGGGCAACACGAACTTTCAACTCCCTCCAAAGGTTTTCTAAGGGGTTGAGATCCGGAGACTGGATAGAACACTCCAGGACCTTGAATTGCTTCTTACGAAGCCACTCCTTCGTTGCCCTGGCGGTGTGCTTGGGATCATTGTCATGCTGAAAGACCCAGTCACGTTTCATCTTCAATGCTGATGGAAGGAGGTTGGCACTCAAAATCTCACGATACATGGCCCCATTCATTCTTTCATGTACACGGATCAGTCGTCCTGGTCCCTTTGCAGAGAAACAGCCCCAAAGCATGACGTTGCCACCCCCATGCTTCACAGTAGGTATGGTGTTCTTTGGATGCAACTCAGCATTCACTCTCCTCCAATACGACGAGTTGTGTTTCTACCAAACAGTTCTACTTTTGTTTCATCTGACCATATGACATTCTCCCAATACTCTTCTGGAACATCCAAATGCTCTCTAGCAAACGTCAGACGGGCCCGGATATGTACTGGCTAAAGCAGGGGGACACATCTGGCACTGCAGGATCTGAGTCCCTGGTGGCGTAGTGTGTTACTGACAGTATCCTTTGTTACGTTAGTCCCAGTTTTCTGCAGGTCATTCACTAGGTCCCCCCATGTGGTTCTGTGATTTTTGCTCACCGTTTTTGTGATCATTTTGACCCCACGGGGTGAGATCTTGCGTGGAGCCCCTGATCGAGGGAGATTATCAGTGGTCTTGTATGTCTTCCATTTTCTAATTATTGCTCCCACAGTTGATTTCTTCACACCAAGCTGCTTGCCTATTGCAGATTCAGTCTTCCCAGCCTGGTGCAGGTCTACAATTTTGTTTCTGGTGTCCTTCCACAGCTCTTTGGTCTTCACCATAGTGGAGTTTGGAGTGTGACTGTTTGAGGTTGTGGGCAGGTGTCTTTTATACTGATAATGTCAAACAGGTGCCATTACTACTGGTAATGAGTGGAGGACAGAGGAGCCTCTTAAAGAGGAAGTTACAGGTCTGTGAGAGCCAGAAATCTTGCTTGTTTGTAGGTGACCAAATATTTATTTTCCACCATAATTTGCAAATAAATTCTTAAAAAATCAGACAATGTGATTTTCTGGATTTGTTTTCTCATTTTGTCTCTCATAGTTGAGGTCTACCTATGATGACAATTACAGGCCCCTCTCATCTTTTTAAGTGGGAGAACTTGCACAATTGGTGGCTGACTAAATACTTTTTTCCCCACTGTACACCACAAGACAATATGGACATCAACAGTGGTAGTATTTGGAGGCTCCATGTTGGGAAATAAAATTTTTGAACTTGGTTTGACCAGTTTCCAATAATATGATTATAATAGTCATTGGGATCATCTATATTATTGAATGTGCTGTTAGAGACAGTGCACATTTATCTATTTATAGACAAGTAAATATTTTACATAACACAAACTTAAATTTTAACTGAAATTTTTAAAATAAAATAAAAATACTCACCATACATTTCACAACATAACAGATTTCTAAGCAGCTGTTTAGACCTTTGAAGAAGTATGTGTCTATTCTTTTGCCTCCTTCACAGAATACATCCTTTTAGCCTCGGCTTATGTCAGTAGGTCTGCCTGTTTATTCACAATTGGCACAGCAGCACAATAGTCTGTATCTGTGGACTGATCTAAGCCACATAATGCTCAAGCTGTGAATCTAGTGTTCAAAAGAGTTACTGCTTGTTGAATGTGAATGTACAACACCAAGAACTGATCTGGAATGACCCAAAACAACATATGATTGCACATATGCCTGGCAAGCAATTACTGTATTAGTCTCACCTTTCACACCATGTCACATTTTGTTACATAACTGATTTGATGTATAGGTAATTCTATGGGAAAAGTCACATAAAGATATCAAATCACAGAACTGTGTCAAGTAACTAGTTGTGCCAAGAAGAAATCACAATGCATCGAATTGCCATCACAGCTAAGATTCATTCATACTTGCATATTATTGTCAGTATATTGCATCAGTATTTATAAACTAAAACAAGGAACCATTCCATAGCTTATAAATACTGATACAAAATACTGATCAGAGTCATTGAGTAATAGCCAAAACTTGTTCATTCACTTACACAGATAATGGAATGTTTTCTATGCAGTTGCTGAGAAGCTAATTTATAAGTGACAACCAATTTAGCAGCGAATCCTGTTGACACTGAAAAAATAAAAACATGATTTATGTACTCTGCTTATCATTCTTAGGCTAATGTTCACATCTGCATAGGAGGCTGTGCGAAAAAAATATTATAGCAAATCAAAATGTTTGGCAAAATGATGGACCCCATATAGTCAGTGGGGTAAAATAAGATCCATTTGTGTCCGTCAAATAAAGGATCCATACTATAATGGAACAGAATCCAGGAAATAGTTATGGAACTCAGCATACTAACCTACTTATGACATACTATTACAGTGGGGAAAAAAAAGTATTTAGTCAGCCACCAATTGTGCAAGTTCTCTCACTTAAAAAGATGAGAGGGGCCTGTAATTGACATCATAGGTAGACCTCAACTATGAGAGACAAAATGAGAAAACATATCTAGAAAATCACATTGTCTGAATTTTTAAGAATTTATTTGCAAATTATGGTGGAAAATAAGTATTTGGTCACCTACAAATAAGCAAGATTTCTGGCTCTCACAGACCTGTAACTTCTTCTTTAAGAGGCTCCTCTGTCCTCCACTCATTACCTGTAGTAATGGCTCCTGTTTGACATTGTTATCAGTATAAAAGACACCTGTCCACAATCTCAAACAGTCACACTCCAAACTCCACTATAGTGAAGACCAAAGAGCTGTGGAAGGACACCAGAAACAAAATTGTAGACCTGCACCAGGCTGGGAAGACTGAATCTGCAATAGGCAAGGAGCTTGGTGTGAAGAAATCAACTGTGGGAGCAATAATTAGAAAATGGAAGACATACAAGACCACTGATAATCTCCCTCGATCAGGGGCTCCACGCAAGATCTCACCCCGTGGGGTCAAAATGATCACAAGAACGGTGAGCAAAAATCCCAGAACCACATGGGGGGGACCTAGTGAATGACCTGCAGAAAACTGGGACTAACGTAACAAAGGCTACTGTCAGTAACACACTACGCCGCTAGGGACTTAGATCCTGCAGTGCCAGAGGTGTCCCCCTGCTTAAGCCAGTACATATCCGAGCCCATCTGAAGTTTGCTAGAGAGCATTTGGATGTTCCAGAAGAGTACTGGGAGAATGTCATATGGTCAGAGGAAACCAAAGTAGAACTGTCTGGTAGAAACACAACTCGTCGTGTTTGGAGGAGAGTGAATGCTGAGTTGCATCCAAAGAACACCATACCTACTGTGAAGCATGGGGTTGGCAACGTCATGCTTTGGGGCTGTTTCTCTGCAAAGGGACCAGGACGACTGATCCATGTACATGAAAGAATGAATGGGGCCATGTATCGTGAGATTTTGAGTGCCAACCTCCTTCCATCAGCAAGAGCATTGAAGATGAAACGTGGCTGGGTCTTTCAGCATGACAATGATCCCAAGCACACCGCCAGGACATCAAAGGAGTGGTTTCGTAAGAAGCATTTCAAGGTCCTGGAGTGGCCTAGCCAGTCTCCAGATCTCAACCCCATAGAAAACCTTTGGAGGGGAGTTGAAAGTCCGTGTTGCCCAGAGACAGCCCCAAAACATCACTGCTCTAGAGGAGATCTGCATGGAGGAATGGGCCAACATACCAGCAACAGTGTGTGCCAACCTTGTGAAGACTTACAGAAAACGTTTGACCTCTGTCATTGCCAACAAAGGATATATAACAAAGTATTGAGATGAACTTTTGTTATTGACCAGTACTTATTTTCCACCATAATTTACAAATAAATTCTTTAAAAATCAGACAATGTGATTTTCTGGATTGGTTTTCTCATTTTGTCTCTCATAGTTGAGGTCTACCTATGATGTCAATTACAGGCCGGCCTCATCTTTTTAAGTGGGAGAACTTGCACAATTGGTGGCTGACTAAATACTCTTTTTCCCCACTGTATATACAATATGTAATTGGTCATTCTTTAGGTGTTGGGTTTCAATGCTTTTTAAATATAGACTATATACTGTATGAATCAATATAATGAGACAGACTAATATCCTTTCTGACAGTAAAACTAGAGAGCAGGGGTAACAAATTTACAATCCAAAAACTGCCAGTCATCAAAGAGAATCAGGAAGCAGATCAAAGAATTTTCGTTCAGCCTTAGTGTGGTGAGGGCCTGTGACCACTGCGACCCCTATAGTTACACCAGTGACAGCGACATATATGTTAGTCCCTGGTGATTAAGGGGTTATAAAAAGCATGTGTATAACAATGTGTCAGTGTATAGTTCAAATTTCACATGGCTTTTCTAGAATTATTATTTCGTTTTTTTTAGATAGTTGCACTTACAAAAGTTTTTTAGATGCACAATTTGACTCCCATAGACCTACATTGTGAGTCTGACCTCATGTTTATACAGGAAACATTATGTGCAGCAGAGGAACACAGAAGAGCTCAGTGCTCTGGAGGGGATCACATAACTGTACAATAAAAATGTCAGTAAATTATACAGAATCATTCCACTACAGACAGACTTATTTTCAAATAGGGGACCAGATCTTTTTTTTTTTATTAGAGTGCTTCTTTGAGGAGAAATGATATCTAGGTGGGGATGGCAGCAATGATCTGGGCTCCTTTTCCAGAAGAAGGAACAGCCTTATGCAGCGGCCAGGCTCATCAGTCTAGACGCTATAGCGATGCCTCCGGTCTGTGCCAGTCACTACATTGGCTGCCTATTCAATACAGAATACAATATAAACTTATCACCCTCATCCACAAGGCTCTCCATAATGCTGCACCTCCCTACATTTCCTCCCTCATCTCTGTCTATCACCCAACCCGTACTCTGCGTTCACTCAATGACCTAAGACTAACATCCTCCATTATCAGAACCTCCCATGCTCATATACAAGACTTCTCCCGAGTTGCACCACTTCTCTGGAATGCTCTATCCCGGACTATTAGATTAATCCCCAATTTCCACAGCTTCAAGCGTAAACTAAAGACATATCTTTTCAGACAGGCCTATCACAACTCCTAATGTAAACCCTTCCGTAGTTAGAATCCCTAAAACATACCCTCCTCTGTTCACGCTCCCGCATTACCTCACAGGATATGATGCCGTATCAGACTAACTTTATATGTCCAGGCACCATCTGCATGTTAAAGGACACGACTGATGACGGCTCATACAGCTTTATATATGTGTAATGACAGTTACCTCTATTATAGAATTGTCTGTCCACTGTATAAGCAATGCTACCTCCGATGTCGCCCATGCTACCTCCTGTGAGCAGGGCCCTCAGTCCCAGTGTGTGAATTGACTATTTCTTTGTAATGTATCTTTTTTGTCAGTATTTGAACCCTACAAATTGTACAGTGCTGCGGAATATGTTGGCGCTATATAAATAAAATTTATTATTATTATCATTATTATTATTATGGTGCTTAAATCTAGGAGGAATTCCAAGGAGTTCAGAGAAGTGCTTGCAGTCATCTCTGATGGTTCATCCTCTAAACACTGGATGGTCTGATGGATGTGATCTAGAAGAAACTCTCTGTAGGCAACCTTAATGAACCCCATGGTTCAAACAGGGAATCAGAAGAAAATCTCAGTTTCAAAGAAAGGCTGCTAGTACCATGGAGATATAACAAAAAAATAGCAATTCTTCAATTTTTTTTGTTTTATTTTTCTGTGTTTGTTTTTACGTCGCTCACCATACTGTATAAATGACATGCTAACTTTATTCTGTGGTTTTTATAAAGTGGCTTTTACATTTTACTACTTTTGCACAATAAAAACACTTCTATAAAATAAATATTTGGTTTTTGATTTGCCATATTCTAAGAGTGATAACTTTTCAATTTTTCAATTGAGCTGTGAAGTGGCATATATTTTGTGGGGTTAACTGTAGTTTTATCTGTATTCTTTTAGGGTGAATTCAACTGCTTTATCACTTTTTATTCCAATTTTAGCTTTTTAGTGTAGGTTGTTTCGGATGTGGTGATACCAAATATGTTCAGATTTGTTTAATATTTAACATAATAAAGCTATGTGTTAGAGAAGAGTGTGATATGTTTTGTGATTTTTGTTTACGCTTATCTAATACCTTCTCTATATATATATATATATATATATATATATATATATATATATATACATCTTGATATTTTTCTAAATATTTTTTAACATTTATTTTACACTTTTTTTTATTTTTGTTTAGCCCCACTAGAGAACTTGAACTAGACAACTTGAATTCACTTTTGCCAGAGGCCTTGGCCAGGACTTCAATAAAAACTACAACTTGTCAGTCAAAAAGCAAGTACTTTTACAAATACATTGAAAAAAATGTTGTCTCTTGGAATATGAAGATGAAAAAATGATTAAAAAAAAAATTAAAAGCAACAGTGCTATTCACTGAACCCCTTTGCTGACCTCATGTCTTCTTGTAGAAGATAAAAATGTAATGCCTTATATAGGACCTGCTGCAAGAAAACAGCTGAAGAATTCCCTGGCCAACATTGAAGCAGGGGGATCAGTGGCGTAACTAGGAATGGCTGGGCCCCAAGGTGGACATTTGACAAGGGGCCCCCCCCGAACCGCCGCCCCCCAACCCCCCCGGACCTCCCCCTCCAACCCCCGCACAAACCGCATTCCTGCGTACACTATTATGTGCCAAAGTGGCCACTACACACACTATTATGCCCCATAGTGGTCCCTGCACACAGTATTATGCCCCATAGTGGTCTCTGCACACAGTATTATGCCCCATAGTGGCCCCTGCACACAATATTATGCCCCATAGTGGCCCCTGCACACAGTATTATGCCCCATAGTGGCCCCTGCACACAGTATTATACCCCATAGTGGCCCCTGCACACAGAATTATGTCCCATAGTGACCCCTATAAACAGTATTATGGCCCATTATGGACCACCCATGAACAATTATTATACTCTGGGTTCTTTTCAGACCCCAAAGTATAATGATCGGAGACCCAGGGGAGGATACAAAAAAAAAAAAAACAATGTTACCTACTTCTCCCTGGCTCCGGCGCACTCCCTGCTACTTTGGTCATCTTCAATGTTGGACCAGATCTTGCGTGAGCGGGGCCGGCGAAGCGACGCATAATGACGCAGGCCCCACCCACGTGATGTCACCAAACAGGCCCGAAGCCTGCGGAGCGTAGGAGAGGTAAGTTACAGTGTTTTTTTATGTTCCCTCACCTCCCCTGGCCCACCGATCATTATACTCGGGGGTCTAAAAGAATGGTGCTCATGAGGCTAAAAATATAGTGGTTGCTGAATATAATTGGTAGTATAATACAGACATGGATAGAGTACAGTGGTCAGCTCTTTTTCAAGATCCAGGGCATCTAAAGATCATTTGCTAAATTTACTCATATTGCAAGCTGCTAACTGCAGGAAAACATATGGCCACTATACACATTTTAAAAGCACTCTATTTGGCCAATTATTATAATTAATAACCGTCCCCATTTTTATTACTTAGTGTATTGTGGCTGCTGAAGGAACATTTCATTAGAAATAATTGTATTAAGTCTCAGAACACAACACTCAGCCAGAAAACAGATTTGCTTTGATACCTAGGTAGCCTTGGGAGATTATAAATCAATAGAGATTGATAACAGAAAGTATCTGAATGCATCAAGTAAAAGTGACATGGTGTGATATTATAACACATGGTGCCTGCAGCAAGCTTGGAGAAAATGTTTTGTATATGACTATAGGTCATGCTTTAGACATACCTGAGTTTGGCAGGAGGTGCTTATGTGGCATCCCAGAGCTGGCTATGGCTGGGCTGAGGGTGATCTCTGTGCATTGTATTATTTCCTGTTGCTTCATAGCCTGTGTGACATAGCAGGGGGTCCTGAGTCTCACACAACACAGCGCCACCTAGTGAGCCTCACACATGCATTACACCTCCCATAGGATTGAATAGTAACCAAATGTCCAATGGGAGGACATCGCCTGGGAAAAGGGGGGGAGTCAGCTGATCACTGGGTCCCCATGGTAACACCCCTGCAGGAAGGTCCTGCGTGTGAGGAGTTAGAAGTGTGGAGTGTTAGGAGGAGGAGGTGAGGAGATAAGTGTGGTGTCCTGTGAAGAAAGCAGTGAGTTTAGTGCAGGAATCTCAAGTCCTAGACAGGCCCAGGAAGGTTGGAGAGCTGACATACTCCAGCTATTCAGAAGATCCTGTCCCCTGTCTGCCTAGCCATCGCCCTGAAGGAAGTCAAGCATCATTATCTTGTCAGCATGAGACTGTGGAGAGAACATTCTGGAACACGTGCTCCATAGCCAGTATCACAGGATCCAGGGGCCAAGGCCAGACCTGTGGAATATCCTGCCACCCTGACTATTGCACCCCGAAACTCTGAGCTATCAGGACCACATAACGTGAGTGGGGAATATTAGGTACTAGTATCATGGTGGGCATCCTCCTATGAGCCAAATAGGAGCCCAGACGCACCTTAGGGCTGTAACACTGAAGTATAAGGGGCTAGGAACACCTTTCATCAAGTCTACCCTGCACCCCAGGACTTTGCTGTGTCACCAGGCGTACCCCGTTGTTTTGTATTGAAGAAACTGTTTAAGCATTTGTGCCTCCACACCCATGGAAGTAAAAGTTCAACTTTACAACCGTTTCTGTGTCTGACTCTGCACCGACAACATCAGGGCGCCCCAAACACCACCAGTCGGCACAGTATAGGGGAAGCGCCCCGGGGGAACAATCACCACCAACATTTGTGCAGCCCCCTCATCACCGGTACCAGTGGTGGTAACGTGGGACAGCACCAGCGCTGCGCCCTCGTGCCCACAGACCGTGACAAGTCTGCGCTGTTTGCACCCCGCAATCCCAACTGCAGCGTTACCTTCCATCTGGTCACCGCAAGAAAAACTGGCGTCACGAACAGGATACGGGTGTGTGCCATTTTGAGAAAGTCGCCACGAAAAGTGCGCCAAATTATCTCCAGAGCATCGGTCTTTATTGTGGACTTTGCTAAGATCAAGTTTATTCCCTGAGAGTGCTTGCCACAAAGAGGGGGAGTCCTATACCCCTGAAGTAAGCCCTAAAGACTGTCCTCTCAGTGTGTTACAGCCCTGGAAGAGTTAAAACGCCCAGGACTTGTTTGCTGCGTCACATCGCTGTGTAAGAACGCCCACAAAGGGTTAGCTGTACCTTGCAAAAGTGCGGGAGATTTTTAGCACTGCCCATGAGGCCAGGAGACCCATCTGCCACCATCTTAGGAGAGCCCAGAATGCTGAGCGCAATGCTCCAGCGCACCCATACAAGAAAGTGAAAGGCGAACGTGCCGGCGCCATTTCTGACTCTCCGGTGCCGCATCACTGTCCCTGCTGTGCACCGCTGATCTCTGGTCCACGCTGCAGTTGCTGTCAGTGAGTACTGTGCCTCCCTGTCCTTGTCTTCAGTCCTCCCACGGCCCCAGCGAGTGTTTTCCGTGTACCGTGTCCGTGGGGAGTGCCACCATTAAAGAGGGGGAGCACACCGTCAGCCTGCATCACAGTGACTCTGTTAATAGCTACAGCATTCTTAAAGGGACAGCATTTCAAGTTGTAGTCTCCATTCCCTGCCAGCAAGCAGTTGAGTTTCTTAAAGAGACGGCGACCTAATTCCAGTCATACCTGCAAACAACATGACTGAGCAAAGTGACATTGTGCCGTCTGTTTCTAGTGATCCCGCAGTGCCCATGGCGAGCAGCCTACCATTCTCCATGCCATTTTACCCTGGCGCACCATGGCTGCCGCACTACAAAGGGGAGGCGCATACCCTCAGGGACTTTCGTGAGAAGATGCTGTCTCTCTTCCAGTTCTATCCTCTGAATACAGAACAGCAGATACAGATCCTGCTGGGCCAGCTTGAGGGTGCTGCAGCTAGGGAGGTCAAATCCTGGCCTGCCTCTGACAAAAGAACCCCTGGGCAAATTCTGGACAAACTCCAGGTGAACTTTGACGTGCGATCTGTCTCCGAGGTAAAGATGCGCTTCTTTTCCAGACGACAATTACCTGGTGAGACCCTGCGGGACTATGCTTTATCCCTCCAAGAGGCGTTCAGAGCTGTGGTGCAAGTGGATCCACGTGAGAATGTGGACTCTGATAAAATCTTGCTTGACCGCTTCATAGAAGGGGCGGGTACCACATTGCTCCAGAGTCAGTTGCGAATGCTTGCTGCACAACATCCCAGCATCACGTTTGCTGACTTCAAGGCCCTTGCCATCCAGGTCTTGAGACAGGAGCAGCCCCAGCCGAGCCCAGTCATCTGTGCTCCCTCACCTGGACCCTCAACAAGCATTGCTCCAGTTGTCCTGCCACTACCTCTGGGTACCTCACCTGCTGCCCAAACTGCGCAGACTACACCAGCAGACTCCAGAGATGACCTTCTGGCCCGAGTGGATCATCTGACCCGTGCCATGGAACAGATCACCGTCCGTCTAGATCGTCTGACCCAGCCGTCTTCATCGTCCAGTGATCCTTTGCGAAGTCTCAACATCTCACCTGAGTCGCCACCCAGACGTCCGTCTTCAGTGAAACCTCCGCAGAGTGAGAGGCCATACTGTACCTATTGCAATAGATATGGACACACCAGGCCTCAGTGTTTTCAGTTAAACGGGCCACCCCCGAGGCAGCGGGCCGCCCCTCGGGAGGAAAGAAGAAGGGCCTAGGTGAATCTTCAGTGCCATTGTCACGCTTCGTCTCAGCCTGCCCACACATCACAATCCGGGTGAACGGCGTCCCTCTGACAGCGTTGGTGGACACTGGATCTCAGGTAACAACCCTGCGCAAGCAGGTGTTCCTTGAACATTGGGACTTAGGTGTGTTGAATAGAACACCTGACACATGGATAAATCTGTGTGCCAGCAATGGACAGCCCATACCACAGCAGGGTTATTGGGAACCCACTATCCAGATTGGGGACTTGAAACTGCCTAGACAGGGTGTAATTGTCACTGATGTAGAGGATGATAGGTTTGCAGTTGTAATATTAGGCATGAATGTTTTACGCCATTGCTTTGCAGAAGTGTTGGATGCCTTGCATGCCTCTCTCCTTACAGCTTCTCCCAGTGACCAGCAGACCATTCAGCGGGCCATTCGTGTACTCAATGCCCAGCACAAGTTCACCAACAAACAAGGTGAAATTGGTCGAGTCCGGATCCAAGATACCCGTCCAGTAACCCTACAGCCTGGAACAGAAACTATGGTGTGGTGCCGTGCCCGTCCGGGCATAGAAAATCAGGACTACGAGGCCTTGCTACAACCCATACAGGTAGATGGCCAACCACTTGTCATGGCTGCCCGCAGCCTTGTCACAGTTTCCAATGGACGTGTTCCTGTCCGCTTAGTCAACTTGGGCGATGCTCCAGTGAACCTCCACAAGTTCCACTCTGTGGCCCTGCTACACCGGTTAGCACCAGAAGACATTCTCTCTGGTGATTCTACCGCCACACAGCATTCCACCCAAGCTGCTGAGAACATTCAGAATGGAGCCACGAAGTCCTGGTGGGATGAATTGAATGTGGGAGACGCCAATACCCCTATAGAGCACATCAATGGGGTTCGCAATGTGGCCAAGCGTTACCAACAGGCATTCAGCAAACACCCATTGGACTTTGGTAAGACCACGACCATACAACATCGCATTCTGACTGGCGACCACCATCCAATCAAGGAGCGTCACCGTCCAATACCACCAGCGATGTACCAACCGGTGAAAAAGATGATCCAAGAGATGCGAGATGCTGATGTCATCCGGGAGAGTAACAGCCCCTGGGCAGCCCCGCTAGTCCTTGTCAAGAAGAAAGACGGAACCCTACGATTTTGTGTGGACTATCGTAAACTCAACAACGTCACGCACAAAGACGCATACCCATTGCCGCGGATTGAGGAATCTCTAACGGCTTTGGGATCAGCTACCTGTTTCTCGAACCTGGACTTAACCAGTGGATACTGGCAAGTCCCTATGGCGCCTGAAGATCGTGAAAAGACTGCGTTTACGACCCCGATGGGACTCTTTGAATTCAATAGTATGCCATTTGGGCTATGTAATGCCCCAGCCACATTCCAACGGCTTATGGAGAGGTGCCTCGGCCATGAGAATTTCCAGAGTGTGCTACTGTACCTGGACGATGTTATTGTATTCTCCCGGACATACCAAGAACACCTTCGTCACCTGTCCGAGGTATTCAAGGTACTTATACAGCACGGCCTAAAGGTGAAGCCCTCCAAGTGCTACCTGTTGAAACCCCAAGTTCACTACCTTGGGCATGTCGTGAGCGCACAAGGCGTCCAACCTGATCCTGAAAAGATCACTGTAGTCCAGAACTGGCGAAGACCAACTACCGTCAAAGAAGTCCGAAGCTTCCTTGGATTCGCAGGTTACTACCGGCGTTTCATACCACACTTCGCCCAAGTAGCCGAGCCTCTGAACGAGTTGTTGCGCGGTTGTCCCAGAGAAAACTACAACCGAAAGCTTCCGGTAGACTGGACAGCGCGTCAAGAGGAAGCCTTTCAAGCGCTTAAAGCACTTCTGACGCAACCACCAATTCTAGCCTATCCCGACTACAGTCAGCCATTCCGCTTGTACACAGATGCAAGTCACCAAGGTTTGGGTGCAGTGTTGTCCCAGGTTCAGGACAACAAAGAGCGAGTCATCGCCTACGCCAGCAGGAGTCTGAGAGGCGCAGAGAAGAACGACCAGAACTATAGTTCTTTCAAACTCGAACTTCTGGCGCTTGTCTGGGCCGTGACAGAGAAGTTTAAAGACTACCTGGCTGCCACACCCTTTACCGTGTACATAGATAACAATCCGTTGGCGCATCTGGACACTGCTCGACTGGGAGCCCTTGAACAACGGTGGGCCTCAAGACTCGCGAATTACAAGTTCTCTGTCAAGTATCGCAGTGGCAAGTCCAACGCTAACGCTGATGCACTCTCAAGGTTGCCTGTAGGAGAAGAACCACCCCAAGAAGACATCTGGGAAGAGGTGGAGATGCCACCATTCTACAACAAGTTTGCCCAACAGGTTGCTATTGGTGTCCCTGTAGAAGGAGAACCTCTGGCGAAAACAGCTGCCGAATCCCTCCAGGAGCCATCTCTGTGGAAAACGTTCCAAGAAGAGAGCAGAGTTTTAGGAGAATTGTCAGATTTCCTGCTTACAGGAAGAATACCAACCCGTGTAAAGAGAGGTCTTCATGACGTGGAATTAAAACGCCTTTGGCGACAGAGGAAGCGCCTGTTTGTCCAACGAGGCCTTCTACTTAGAAACACTCTTGATCCTGTCACAGGTGAAAGGCTTCATCAGATCCTCGTACCAAGAAGGGACGCACAGATGATACTTGAGGCGTATCATGACAGATCCGGTCACTTCGGGGTACAAAAGACCGAAGCTACCATCCGTCGTCGCTTCTATTGGGTTGGGATGAGGAGTGACATTGAGAGTTGGTGCCGAGAGTGTCCCGCCTGTAGTATCACCAAGGAAGGTCGAAGAGATCAGAAGGCCCCTCTACATCCAATTAAGACTCAAAAGCCGTGTGAAATTGTTGCTCTGGACCATGTGAAGTTGGGTCCCACACGTTCCGGCTACAGCTATGCTCTGACAATGGTGGATCATTACTCCAAGTTCCTTGTCATCGTGCCTGTCAGAGATCTTACAGCAAGAACTACGGCTGAGACCTTCTACGCAGAGTTTGTCCGCCATTACGGTTGTCCTGAGCATATCCTCACCGACCGTGGATCGGCGTTTGAATCCCAATTGTTCCGTGAGCTGTGTCAGTTCCAAGACTGCAAGAAGTTGCGAACCACAGCGTATCACCCTCAAGGGAATGGTATGTGCGAGAAGGCAAATCAAGTGATCATCGGCATGCTAAGAACAGCCGCAGTTACACCTGGTGTTGAGTGGCCTGAGCGTATCAAGGACTTGGCCTATATTTACAACAACACACCCCAAACATCTACGGGATACGCACCATTTTATCTAATGTTTGGAAGACAAGGTCAACTTCCTTCAGACTTAACCCTTGGTGTGAAGGTTCCTGACACCATCAATCCACTACCCATAACAGACTGGGTTGTTGAACACCGCCGACGTATGGAGGAAGCTAAAGAGATAGTTGAAACGCGCATGGATGAGGTTCGTAGGAGACAACAGGAGGATTACAACCATCACGCCCATGCAGCGCCCCTGAAAGTTGGCGACCGTGTAAGGTTAAGGAATAACCATCGGAATGGGAAATTGGATCCATTCTGGGAGAAAGAACCATACAGTGTCATCTCCATACCATATCCTGAATCCGACGTGTATGAGATCTCTAAACCTGGGATACAGCCCCAAGTAGTACACCGAAACCGTCTGAAGCTGTGCCTTAAAGAAGGACTACCCACAGAGGTGCCCCCAGCTGGAGACGAGTACAGAGATCTTGTCACCTTCTGAAGCAAAAGAGAGACCCCCAACGTTAACTGAGCTTATGTGGGCGCCTAAACTACTACCATTTAGCTGTTATCCACCAATTGCTCTAGTGCAAGAGAACCCTTCGACAGATGATTTAATTGATTTCAGTGACTCTGTTCCTGATTCAAATCTCGTTCCACTTAGGCGTTCTGAGCGTACCACAAAAGGCATACCTCCAACACGCTATAGTGATGCCATGGCTGTCCTTGGGTAAAAGAGGTTAACTGTCTCTGCTTCTGTATATATGTTATTCCTGCTCTGATTACATTAATGTTTTTCCTGTGTGTATATACAGTATATATATAATATCTTGCCATGTAATATAGTATTTACACTTATATGCAACAATCCAAGCCATAGTGCCTGGCTCACCGAGCCAAGGAAGTTCTGTTACCCCATTGCGGTATGGACATTCGTGCTAGAGTGCCTACTCTTCCTTACAGAAAGGACTGTTTATTGTTTCTCAGAGAGACTCTCATGATAATGGACACCCACGAAATTTGTACCAGAGAGCCTCTGGACCCATTTGCACTACTGTTGTTTCTATATGGACTGTCTGATGGTACCGCCAAAAGGTTCCATAAGTCTGAGTTTAATTATCTCTCCGTTACCCTTCAGACTTCTCATGGACATTCCAGGACTATGCCGGGAGGTCTTACCTCAAGCTTCTAAGTATTATATTTTTCTAAACTGTTAGTGACATTTTTACTTTATTCGTATTTATTAACGTTATGTTACATTTCTCACCTTCACCCCAGCCCGTCGCCGAGGTCGGCTCAGTGAAAGAGGGGGAGTATGTGGCATCCCAGAGCTGGCTATGGCTGGGCTGAGGGTGATCTCTGTGCATTGTATTATTTCCTGTTGCTTCATAGCCTGTGTGACATAGCAGGGGGTCCTGAGTCTCACACAACACAGCGCCACCTAGTGAGCCTCACACATGCATTACACCTCCCATAGGATTGAATAGTAACCAAATGTCCAATGGGAGGACATCGCCTGGGAAAAGGGGGGAGTCAGCTGATCACTGGGTCCCCATGGTAACACCCCTGCAGGAAGGTCCTGCGTGTGAGGAGTTAGAAGTGTGGAGTGTTAGGAGGAGGAGGTGAGGAGAGAAGTGTGGTGTCCTGTGAAGAAAGCAGTGAGTTTAGTGCAGGAATCTCAAGTCCTAGACAGGCCCAGGAAGGTTGGAGAGCTGACATACTCCAGCTATTCAGAAGATCCTGTCCCCTGTCTTCCTAGCCATCGCCCTGAAGGAAGTCAAGCATCATTATCTTGTCAGCATGAGACTGTGGAGAGAACATTCTGGAACACGTGCTCCATAGCCAGTATCACAGGATCCAGGGGCCAAGGCCAGACCTGTGGAATATCCTGCCACCCTGACTATTGCACCCCGAAACTCTGAGCTATCAGGACCACATAACGTGAGTGGGGAATATTAGGTACTAGTATCATGGTGGGCATCCTCCTATGAGCCAAATAGGAGCCCAGACGCACCTTAGGGCTGTAACACTGAAGTATAAGGGGCTAGGAACACCTTTCATCAAGTCTACCCTGCACCCCAGGACTTTGCTGTGTCACCAGGCGTACCCCGTTGTTTTGTATTGAAGAAACTGTTTAAGCATTTGTGCCTCCACACCCATGGAAGTAAAAGTTCAACTTTACAACCGTTTCTGTGTCTGACTCTGCACCGACAACATCAGGGCGCCCCAAACACCACCAGTCGGCACAGTATAGGGGAAGCGCCCCGGGGGGAACAATCACCACCAACATTTGTGCAGCCCCCTCATCACCGGTACCAGTGGTGGTAACGTGGGACAGCACCAGCGCTGCGCCCTCGTGCCCACAGACCGTGACAAGTCTGCGCTGTTTGCACCCCGCAATCCCAACTGCAGCGTTACCTTCCATCTGGTCACCGCACTTACACCAGTAGAGACCTACAGTACCATGGCTGTGCAGACAGGAGATGGTAGGGGGTCTGAATTACAATAACAGTGCTCCAGGGAGCTGAAGGCCCGTCCCCAGTGCACCAACAACCTAATTTTCCAAAGACTTCAAAGTTGTTTTTCTCCAAATCTAAAGTGACATACATAATAGAGGTATGCTGCTTTTCACTGTAATGTACTCTGTAACTTGGTGCTGGTAGTTGAATATGCTTGGGGGAGGTGATAGACTCTCTTTACTGTATAATCCAAAATGTCTACTTATTAGAGAAATAATAAATTATCTTCTGAAACCTTGTCGTACACAAAGAAGTGCAGTTACAGTCTGTTGAAGAGATACTGTTCATGTGTACTTATAGGCTGTACAGGATATTCTAGGGTTAGATAAAGACTGACAGGTAAACTGACCTTCTCACAGACTGAAAAAGCAGCTGCAGCGTCCAGCACAAATATGACTCTTAAAAAAACTCCAAAAAGTGCTGACTGGTAAAGATAGATATTGAAGCTAAACTGCTTTGATCAAAGTTCCTATAATTCTTCTTCAAAAGCATTCAGTCCCTATTTAATAAAGTACATATAGATAGCTGTCCTTCATTAGGCCCTATTCACACGATTTTTCATGGATCACTCAATACAGTAGACTCAAGTGTTTTTTACAACAGTTGTGTGAATATAGCCTTACACCTTTCCTCTTTGATGAACATGTCCGGATATGTTTGTCTTGCGATTAACAAGGCAACATGATTATGTGATATCGCATCACAAAAGTGACATCTGACTGTATATGTATCTGGGTGTGATGTTTCTTGCTTCCTGTCAAGGGTTTTGCTGGCATGTTGTGATATTGTGTTAAATTAAGTTGAAATTGGTCTTCTTAGGATAATTCCAGACAGAGGCCTAGCTATCAGGGAAGTGGGGGTTGGGGCAGTAGCAACACAAATCACACATCAACTGCATCAGCATCTGCATGATCCCCATGCAAAGGAAGTGCATTGTAGAAGTGGAAGCCTCTCGCTTCCTGCTCTGCTAGTAAGTAGATTGCAAGCCACAAGCCACCACTGTGTCCTATGAGCTGCCCTAAGTTGTCACTGTCCTGCAGCAGGTGGAGGCTTCTCCTCTGGGCATTGAGGGTCGAAAGTAGGTGAGTATTATGTATGTTTATTTATTTTTACACACTTTAGCGATTTAATGGGGGGTAATAATTATAAGAGGGCAATTGAGGGCATTGTAAATTTAAGGAAGAACCTTTAGTAAAATAAAGGGGCATAACTAATTTAAGGGGTATTAAGGAGCTTTAATAATAGGGGGGTGTCATTTCTAAAGAAGGTTAGTGGGTTAGTGAGGACAGTATAAATATAAGGGGAAATAACATTATAAGGGGGCATTGGGGCAGTATTAAAGAGTTTTTCCAGGGAATAGTAAAGTTTACTGGTAAACTTTAATATTCCCCAGGTAACCCCCCTATAGGGGTTGTCCAGGAATTAGACAGATCACAGATCATAGAAGGATGCTAGAGAAGGTGAAACATAAAAAAAATAAAAAATCATACCTGTTCCGATATAGCTTCCCTGTAAGCCCAGAACTGGACGTGACCTCAGTGGTGTCTAGAAACAACTTGGTGATGTCACTCTCATACATCACTGGGTCCTTACCTGCCACTGCTGAGGCCACTGATTGGCCTCAGCAGTCACACACGCACAGGACTTACAGTGGGGAAGGCAAGGCACACGCTTGAATGGACCACAGCGGCGGATCCTGGAGCACCTGGGACAGGTAAGTATGATAGTATGATTTTCTGTTTTTTTTTTTATTGTAATTTTTATTAAAGTTTTTAAACAGTAACAAGGATAAAAAAAAAATATATATAAAGACAGTACAAGGCAAGTAAATAGAATATGAACCAAAAAGTACGAACAAAGGCAAGGTAAAAATAACAAGGATGTGAAGGGTAACTTAGCAATTAACAGGAGGTATGGGGGGATACACAAGACATAAACCGTGAGGTAAGGAAGAGGGAAAGAAGGTTCAGTTCCTCACCAGCCGACAACACAGATAGGAAAGGACACAAGTGTGCAACGCAGAGGCGTAGCTAGGGGTTCAGCACAGGGGGGCGAACATGTCCAAGTGGGCCCCCTACTTGGACATGTTTGTATACCGATACTATCAGTATACGGTGAGCCTATAGTAGTATATAGCGGCTCTACACAGGGCTCTGCAGACGATTTAGGTGAATACAGGGCAGTAGCATTTAGTGACTTACCGGTGACGTCTCTGACTAATCGTTCACATTCCGCATCTCTTTCATCTGGACGGCCATGACCACATCTTGGCTCCTCACTTTTCCAGGCACCTGACGCACATTGTCCTCACCTGCACAAAGCCCCCATCCTGCTGCTACCCCAATTATAAAATATATAATATAACCCCCCATAATGAATAATACCCCCAAGTGCATCTTTAAACTAATAACTTCCCTTTGCACCCCTTTAAGAGGACCTTTCACGTCCTCATGTATATGCTGTTTTACATACCGCTAGAAAGCCGACAGTGCACTGAATTCAACACACTGCCGGCTTTCCCATTATATGCCCTGGGGCTGGAGATATCGGAGGTCTAAATTTCACCGTTCACTGTCAGAAGGGCGTTCCTGACAGTCTAGTTGCGCTGTGAGGAACGCCCTCCCTTACAGTACCCGTCCATAGAATTGCACTGGGGTGTACTCAGCCCAGTGGTGACGCTGAGCTGTGAGGAACGCCCCCCCCCAGTACAAGTCTATGGACGAGCACAGTCAGGGAGGGCGTTCCTCACAGTGCAGCTAGACAGTCAGGAACGCCCTTCTGACAGTAAACCGTGAAACTAAGACCGCCGATATCTCCAGCCCCGGGGCATATAACGGGAAAGCCGGCAGTGTGCTGAATTCAGCTTTCTAGCAGTATGTAAAACCGCATATACATGAGGATGTGAAAGGTCCTCTTTAGATAATTTGCCCCTTATTAATAATGCCCCAGGTGTTTCCTAATTAAAAAGGAAAAAAATGGGAAAAAAAAATTTTTGGGGTTCCAATACCCAGGACCCCCAAGGAACAACTGTTTGAATGAACCGTGGTACCTGTGTAAGCGCCGTGACCCCTTCTCTGTTTACATAGTGTCATTCATTTCATAGCGGCCATGTAATGTAACTACAGCCTCATCCTATACACGTCTATGTGACAAGGCTGGAATTACATCACACGGTCACTATAAACAGACAGCGTATGGTATAAACATGTGCCATGGAACCTTCATACAGCTGATCAGTGGGGAATCACTTATCGCTTATTGATGTTTTATTCTGAGGAGAGATCATCAATAAAAATGAGCTGGAAAACGCCTTAAGGCTAAGGCCCCATGTGGCGTACCGCATCAAAAAAGAGCTGCGGGAAAAACCGCGGCGGCGACGCATCGTGGTTCTTCCAGCAGCACTTTGCACAGAAAGTTCGCAGAGGTTTCCTATGCAGACTTTCTGCTTCAATTATATCTATAGGGAAACCGCCAGCATTTCCGTAGGTATAATTGACATTCTGCGATTTCCAAAACACCGACTGTTTTGGAAATCGCAGATTATCCGCTGTGCATATTTTACTGCAAAGTAGGGATGGGGGCTCCATGTGGCGAAAACCCACTGAAAAAATCCTCAACATTCTAGCAAATCCCATCCACACACTGCGGAAAAATACGTGCAGCAGACACATTGCAATTTCCAAAACCGTTGCGGTTTTGGAAATTGCAGCATGTCAATTATACCTATGGAAACACTGGCAGTTTCCATTTAGGTGTATAGAAAACAGAAAGTCCAGAGAGGAAACCCCTGCAGACCTTCTGTGAAAAGTGCTGCAGGAAAAAACACGCTACCGCCGCAGTTTTTCCTGCAGCGCTTTTTTTGCAGCAGCCTGCTACGCGGGGCCTTAGTCTTAATAAGGTGCAAGTGCAACTTTAATTAAATTAATTGACCCTCATATTATCCCCAATTCACCCTGACATAAATACTGCACCTCTAATGACCCCTTATATCAATGACCACCCCTTATGTTCATAATGCCTCCTAATATAAATGATGCCCCCTAATGGCCCCTTATATAAATAACCTCCCCCCTTCTATTCATAATACCCCCTAATAACCCTTATATAAATGACCCCCCATCGTCATAATGCCCCATAATGAATCCTCCCTTTATAATTAGATTTCCCCCCTCCTAACCACCCCTTATACTATTAATATACCAAAAAAAAAAAAAAAACCTCACTCACCTACCTGCGATGCTGATGAACGGAGCCGCCGCCGCTTCCTCCCTGTCCACGCGCATGACGTCTGTGTCTGAGCGCGGACAGCGCGATGTTGTGACGTCATCGCGCCGCCTGTGCTTAGAAGACGACATCGATCTGTGGTCTCGGGGTCTTGTAAACCGCAGGCCTGTATTGGCTTGCGGTTAACAAGACAGTTAAGCACCAGGAAGCATTGTAACTATATCGGTGTCTGCAGACACCGATCTAGTTAGTAATAAAGGATGTATTAATGGCGGCCCCGGGGTGGGCCCCAAAAAGTCAGTGGTCCCGGGGCGGCCACCCCCTCTGCCCCCCTGCTAGCCACGCCTCTGGTGCAACGCTTTGAGTGACAGGGGAGGATTTTAATTTTTTTTTTGTTGCACCTACCTTGGCTTCCATTGTGTTTCGTCCAATACCTGGACAACCCCTTTAATACAACGGGTTTATTAATGGGCATAATTTATACTAGAAGACATAAGAGGATGTAATTAATAAGGGATTTGGGCAATATTAATTTTAGATGTGTTACAAAGTTTACAGAGACAAGTCCCAGCTCGAAGAAATGGTCATGACAGTCCAAATGGAAGAAACAAGAAATGTGAACGATTACAGTCAGAAACGTCACCTGTAAATCCAAACATTTTTTCTGTATTTACCTAAATGGTCTTCAAAGACTTGAGTTGGGGGCTCACTCAGACCTGTTTGCCCCCCCCTGCTGAACTCCTAGCCTAATTTGGGGGGGGGGGGTCTGAAACCTGACACTTCCACCAATCAGCAGCTACGAGAGCCGCACAGTGTACAAAGCTGGTAGCAGACACTGTGTATTTGTCATGTTGGAATACAGCAGCTCAGTTTCCATTTTATTCACTCTATTCATAGCTTAGTGGGGAAGAGGCATTGTTTAAAGTGCAAAAATGTGCATTAAAATTGTTCCTAAAGTCTGGTGCAAAGTAAGCTAACTAATAGGTAGAATAAACAGACTCCAGAGTGTAAATATGCCCCAAATTTATCTATGTGTCAGCCTATGTGACAAATCTGGTACATTTTTAGACTGTTTATTTTATGTTTACACTACCTAAATCTTAGAAAAGATTAGCATATCTGCCCAATAGTATGCTACTATCTTCTGGCTGTGTGGTTTAAACCATGCACACAACATCCAAAATTGTCAAAGGGTGGGCACAGTCGAGCAGGATTTTGACTAATCCTTTTGGACTCCTTGAGGACACAGTAAATTAAATTTTGTTCATTTTTATTTTTTCCTCCTCGTCTTCCAAGAGCCATAACTTTTTATTACTGTCCTTAGCAGTATCAAGTGTTTGTTACTCTACCCTCACCTGGTATGGTGGTTCTGCAGATGCTCCCACAGACTTCCCTTGGGGTTGAGTTGCTTATTCCATGGTTTGCTCTGTGGCCCCTGGTCCCTCAGCCTGCTGTGTTGGGCATTGCATCACTCTTCCAGGATCTCTTGGAAGGTCTTGGTATGAGTTAACTGTTCCCCCCACTATTCTGTGGGGACTGAGTGTGACAGACTATATGCACCCTACTACTGCAGTTTCTGAGCTCAACTTTACCCTGGGCCATTTTACATTGGTATTAGAAGAGACGCTTCCTGAGTGTGAGGAATGTGCCCGCTGTGCATCCTCACCACATGACATCACTCCTCTCTGATGTAGGGAGTGTTATTTAAAGCCTAGTAGACTATGCCTAAGCCTCGCTTAGATGTGCTAGGTAGCAGAGACTCTCCTGTGTTAAGGTGTTGTTTGTATGATACGCTCCCTGTCTCTGCTACTTACTCTGGACGCTTACTTATATTACTTATATCCAGCCACCTTCCTCTGTCTCATGGAAAGAAAGAGGACGACAACATAGGTTGTGTATATTCTGTATCAAAGACTATCCCTGATGAAATCTGCAAAAATTTGTTCTCATTTCCCTAGGGAATCCTATCACAGATCACAACCCCCATGCGTCTTCTCTGCTCGATGAGTTTCTCCAGAAAGGAATCCTAGAACCTGTCCCCCCTCGCTCTCATAGAAAGGGTTCTACTCCCATGTATTCACTGTACCAAAACCAGATCAGAAGTGGCGCTTAATTATAGATCTTCGATAACTGAACAAAACATTCCTGAAGAAGATCTTGAAGTTAGTGACATCAACTTAATGGCAAAATTGGACTTGAAGGATGCTTATCTTCATGTTCTTATTTATCAACCCCACAAGAAATTTCTCCAGATAGTCCATGTCAAGAATGGTCATCTTCGCAATCTGCAGTTCAGTCTCATCCACACCTCGTCTCTTCACCAAAATCATGGTAGTTCTGGCTGCTCTCCTTTGCTCCAGAAGGAATACTACCATACTTTCACATCACCATCTGCTGTCTAGAGGAGCATGGAATCATCATCAATCATCTAAAGTCAGAATGGACCCCGGTTACTCATCTGAGGTTTTTGGGCCTTCTAGTAGACTCCTTGCAGGTTAAGCTCTTTCCTCCCATAGACAAAAGACAGTGGATTCATCAGCCATCTCATATGGAATACATTTACATCATCAGATAGCTCATGAAAACATTGGGACCTCTGACTGCCACAATAGAAGCAGCAACCTGGGACAAGGCTCACATCAGACCCCCAGAATGATGACGAAAGTTCTTTTCACCTCCTGGATGTAAGGAAATCAATAATTATTTATTTATCTTCAGAGAACTGCTGAATTCAGAGCATCTGACTGATTATTCAAAAAGTTCTTTGGCCAGAGGAAGGGACAACCTGCAAGTAAAGTTTCCCTTACTATGTAAATCAGATGTGCAATCCTAGAATGAAAGAAGATTGTCCCCCTCCAGATGGTATACATGCCCATTCAGCTCAATCAGCTGCCACCTTTTGGGCAGGGTTTGCAGAGGTTCCTCTGTCAGGTGGCATCCTGGTCCTCAGCTTGTACATTCATGGATCACTATAGGCTGGCCATTGCAGGTAAAGACTTGCCTTTGAATGCTGCCGAGGATGATGAGGAAGAGTAAAATGAAGATTACACTTGCCACTAATTTGATTTCCCTGGTCCTATGGCAGCACCCATTCAAAGAGGATCCGCCTCCAAGGACAGGAAACCTATAAAATGTCTCAGACCTCCTCTTGTCCTCACTGTAGTTACCAAGCTTGAATCTAGGAGAACTGTTAGTTTATGTTATCCTTCACCCAGAAGAAACCTCAAAAAAGGGTTGAAAACCCTCAAAAGGTGGGAATTAAACAGGGTGGGCATTGAGGAAATCCAGTTACCAACAAGTGTAATCTTCATTTTCTTCCATGACAGCACCCACAGAGATATATCAGAGGAACGCAAGATTAGAAAGGAGTGACAGCCTGGAGGACCTTGTAACCAAAGATAGATCAGGAACCCCCACATCCAACTGATAGTATCTGAAGAAGCTGAACAGAGAGGACCATATAGTGGCTTTGCAAATTTGTTCAATTGATGCATGTCTCTTCTGCCTCTGAGGTGGCCATATACCTGGTTGAGTGAACCTTCAATCTTAAATGAAAAGGAAGACCCTTAAATTCATAGGCAACGGAAATGTCTTGTCTAATCCATCTATATGGATATTATATAGCTACAGTAGCTTTACTGGAGAGAGATCCTGTCTTTGCCTGCCAATTTTACAAACAGGCCTCTATATTTTCCCCAATCTTTAGTGCATTCTAGATTTTTAATGACACACCTACTAACATTTAGGCAATTACAACTCTTTCTCTGTTATTCCTGAGGTTATTGAAAAATAAAGGAAATACAATTTCTTGCGACCAATGAAAGTTGGAAACAACTTTCAGTAAAAATAAACTTAATCTGGCCTGAAAAAAAAAACTCTATCATCCAAGATTTCAGTATATGGAGGGGGAAGAGTAGTGTCTTTAGGGATAGAAGTTTAATTGAGGAGATTTCATCAATGGGTTCAGACATACCCTTTGAAAGTCCAGTAAGCACAATCTTCAAATCCCAGCTAGGCACCTTGAAAACCTGGGTTGGGATAGACCTGCATACAGCCTACATTAATCTAACTACCCAGGGATCTGTAACTAGCCTTACCCAAAACAGGACAATGAGTGCTGAACCTTTAGTGTGGATAGAGAGAGACACGCTTCAAGGCTTTCCTGGAGGAAATCTAAAATCTTCTGTATACAAGTGCACCTCAATAAATTAGAATATTTTTGAAATGTTCATTCATTTCAGTAATTCAGTTCATAATCAGCGTCTTCCATGATTGTGTGTCCTACTGAACCAGACTGAGGGACCATTTAAAGGCTTAGGAAACCTTGGCAGGTGACACACTGAATTTACAATACTGAACTTTTTTACAATATTCTAATTTTCTTAGATTTGGGTTTTCATTACCTGTAATCCATAATCAACATTTACAGAAATAAAACACTTGAAATAGAACACTCTGTGTGTAAAGAATCTAGAAAATATAGGAGGTCACTTTTTAATTTTAATTACTGAAGAAGTATAATGTTATACCGTGTTAGCCATAGAAAGTAGTGGAAGAGTGAAGAAATCAGGCAATACCTTTTAGAGCTAGACTCTCGAAAGCTTACTATCAAATATACTCAGCCTCTAAAAGGTATCGCCTGATTTCTTCGCTCTTCCACTACTGAAAGAAATAAACGTTTCAAAGATATTCTAATTTATTGAGATGCGCCTGTACTAAGAGAGGGAATGGACCTGTCCCTAATGTCTAGGAATTTATGGAAATCATTCCAAGTACTCAGATTCTTTTAGTTACAGTTTTTCTGGTTTCAAAATAGAGGATATTAATCTATAAAGATAGACCTCTCTTTTCAGGAGAGTCCTCTGAGAGGTGTAATTTTTTTACTTGCGGGTGGTGTGCTGAACCCTGAAAGAGAAGATTCTCCTGTTCCAGAAGTAACCAGGGATCTGCTATAGACACCCTCTGAAGCCACCTAAACTAAGCTCTAATGGCCCAAGATGGTGCTATGAGTATGATCTTTGTTGTCCTTTCAAAGTCTATCTTTGGTAAAAAAAAATGGGGGAAGGTGGGGGGGTAAAGCATATACCAGATTCCAAAGCCAGTTCTGTGCCATTGCTGTAGGATTGTCCTGTTTGTGAACAGAGTAGAATTTTCGCACTTTCCTGTTGGCTGTGTAAACAAAAAAGTCTATCTCTGGTTCATCCCATAAAACTGTATTATCTTGTTGAAAATCCTGTTGTTGAGGCACCATTCCCTCTGACTTATTTTGTACCTGGTCAGATAGTCTGCTACCTGATTTTTGGTTCCATTTAGATGTAATACTGTCAAGGACTAAAGGCTCCCCTCTGTTGCCCAAAAGATGTGCTACAGATCGTGCTGATTCCAGTCCCTTTCTTTGACTGTGTTCCTCTGTATACTCTTTTTTGGGGATGTTACAGATCTGCTTGAAGGGGTATTGAACAAATCAGTCCCTCACACTTTGGATCTTGTTCTCTTGCGCAGATAGAGCCCCTGTCCTCTCACAATGGCATAAACTGGTAAAGAAAAATACCTTACCATGAAAATATTAGGGGAAATTTCCTAACCCATCTACACCAGCTCTGCCTGAAGTCTAGGTCAGTTCCTCACTGGCGTAGATTTCCGTTCCAGTACACAGTTGTACACCTGACATATTAAGATGCCTCTTAATAGTTCAGGCGCATCTCACACCAGCCAGGGACTTATGACCGGCTTACAGAATATAATATATTCCCTCCATTTTATGGTTGTCCTGACAATTTTCAGCACATGTGGGGTATATGGTATTCATCTATCCAGTAACTTTATAGTGTGTGTGGGTTTCAGGATTCAACATCTGGTTGGCAATTACTATTCAGTAACTACAATGGTTCATATAACTGATTCTTGTTGGTTTTCTCTTTGCCTGTAACATTACGGACTGTTGAGTTGGATTTTTAAAAGAAAAAAAAAAATTAAATTAAATTAAATAAAGAGGAAAGGGTCTGCTTTACCTTTTTAGCCTTCTTTTCTTAAATGGCGATTCTTCATTCTACAGCTACATAAAGTCCAATTAAAAAAAAAAAAAAAAAAGGGAAATATGAAGTCTCAGAAGTATTCCCCAGAAGCCTACTTAGGCCAAGGCTACACCAGGACTTTTTGAAGCGCTACTAATTGAATTTAACTATTGAGCCACAGAGGCAGTCTAAATGAAACGATTGAGTTGTGGAAAGCGGCTGTCACACAAGGGTTAAAATCAATAAGTAGCGCTACAAAAAGACACAGTGTAGCCCAGGTCTAATGCAATCCATCCTGTTGAAAGTGCGTGCAAATTAGCCACAGCTTCCCAAATGTTGTAGGGAGATTTGCTTTTTAGAATGCCATATATCACTATACACAGCTTTATTTACACTGTGGCTCTTATAGATACCTAGGACAGCCCGGCTCATTAACACATGAATACCTAATTCTCATTCTAATAGTCCAATTACCACATGAATATTCAATACTTGCATTGTGTATTCATGCGTTATTAGGCTGGATTGTGGAACATATTAAGATGGAGCCAATGAGACCCACAATTCCCTTCTAGCAATAAGTATCTTGCACTTTTAGCAAAATCTAACATTAAGTTAAAGATGTTTCACTAGCAGGTCTGTAGGTCGAAAAGTACTGTATTTCTATACCTCAGAGTAGTTCAACCAAAACCAACACACACTACCAGGCTACGCAAGATCTTCCCATAAGATCTGCTCCCCTGAACAGTGCAGTTGGAGATTTTTCCCTAGCCCTCATCGTTCCCAGGCAATTTGTTAGTTTTAGCACCCAATATTCTAATTTCTACTGGCAGGTGGGCGGTCCAGGGCTGAAATTCACCTACTCTAACTGCACTGAACAGGGGAGCAGAGCTTATGGAAAGATACAAAGAGGTGGAGTTAGTGAAACCAGTGAAAGGTCTATAGTTACACTGTCAAGATTCTGAAAGACGCAAGTAACGTTTATGTATTTTACAGTGGTGCTTGAAAGTTTGTGAACCCTTCAGAATTATTATTTATTTTTATTTTTTTTATTTTTTTAGAGTTCTGCATCAATGTAACCTAAAACTGCATAAAAATTTCACTACACTTAAAAGTAGATCGAAAATCAAACAAAAGTATTAGACTTGGTTATATAACTACAGAAGAAAATGATCCAATACCACATGAGACCCCAGAGTAGAATAGCACTTCCAGATCAAAACAAGTGAATGAAGTCGCGAGGTTCACCCATCTCTACTTATCCCTAAACCAGAGAGGGGAACTCCTTAGACATAATATCTTTTCAATACAAGTCTGACAGCTTATTATTATGAAGGAAGCTTTGTCTTGCATAAGGCACTCTTTTTGTTCTTGGTACCGCTTTTTACACACGTGGACAAAATTGTTGGTACCCCCCACTTAATGAAAGAAAAACCCTCAACGGTCAAAGAAATAACTTGAATCTGACAAAAGTAATATATAAAAATTTTATGAAAATGAACAAATGAAAGTCAGTCGTTGCTTTTCAACCATGCTGCAACAGAATTTTAAAAAAAGAAAACTCATGAAACAGGCCTGGACAGAAATGATGGTTCCCTTAACTTAATATTTTGTTGCACAACCTTTTGAGGCAATCACTGCAATCAAACGATTCCTGTAACTGTCAATGAGACTTCTGCACCTCTCAACAGGTATTTTGGCCACTCCTCATGAGCAAACTGCTCCAGTTGTCTCGAGTTTGAAGGGTGCCTTTTCCAGACGGCATGTTTCAGCTCCTTCCAAAGATGCTCAATAGAATTTAGGTCAGGGCTCATTGAAGGCCACTTCAGAATAGTCCAATGTTTTCCTCTTAGCCATTCTTGGGTGTTTTTAGCTGTGTGTTTTGGGTCATTATCCTGTTGCTAGACCCATGACCTGCGACTGAGACCAAGCTTTCTGACACTGGGCAGCACATTTCTCTCTAGAATCCCTTGATAGTCTTGAGATTTCATTGTACCCTGCACAGATTCAATACACCCTGTGCCAGATGCAGCAAAGCAGCCCCAGAACATAACAGAGCCTCCTCCATGTTTCACAGTAGGGACAGTGTTCTTTACAAGATATGCTTCATTTTGCCATCTGTGAACATAGAGCTGATGTACCTTGACAAAAATTTCGATTTTTGTCATCTGTCCATAGGACATTCTCCTAGAAGCTTTGTGGCTTGTCAACATGTAGTTTGGTAAATTCCAGTCTGGCTTTTTTATGATTTGTTTTAAAAAATGGTGTCCTCCTTGGTCGTCTCCCAAGAAGTCCACTTTGGCTCAAACAACGACGGATGGTGCGATCTGACACTGGTGTTCCCTTGAGCTTGAAGTTCCCCTTTAATCTCTTTAGAAGTTTTTCTGGGCTCTCTTGTTACCATTCGCATTATCCTTCTCTTTGATTTGTCATCAATTTTCCTCCTGCAGCCACGTCCAGGGAGGTTGGCTACAGTCCCATGAATCTTAAACTTCGGAATAATATGTTCAACTGTAGTCACAGGAACATCAAGCTGCTTGGAGCTGGTCTTATAACCTTTATCTTTAACATGCTTGTCTATAATTTTCTTTGTAAGCTCCTGAGACAGCTCTTTCCTTTGCTTCCTCTGGTCCATGTTGAGTGTGGTACTCACCATGTCACCAAACAGCACAGTGAGTATCTGTAGCCCTATATACAGGCCCACTGACTGATTACAAGATTGTAGACACCTGAGATGCTAATTAGTGGACACACCTTGATTTAACATGTCCCTTTGGTCACATTATTTTCAGGGGTACCATCATTTCTGTCCAGGCCTGTTTCATGAGTTTTCTTTTTTTTTTAAAATTCTGTTGAAGCATGGTTGAAAAGCAATGTCTGACTTCCATTTGTTCATTTTCATAGAATTTTTATATATTATTACTTTTGTCAGATTCAAGTTATTTCTGTGCCCATTGTGGGTTCTTTCATTAAACGAGGGGTACCAACACAATTTTGTCCACGTGTGTAGGTTCCCCCCCCCAAAAAAAAAAAAAAAACCAAAACACAAACAAAACACACACACACAGAAATAGGAACAATTTAGAAATGACAAGAGACGGCATGACTGCCATCCCGCTACTTACATAGCCCATGGGTGGAACTACTGTGCTAAGTGGAGGAGGCTTATCAGGACGATCACTCGTGTCCTTCCTTTGGCCGGCTGCTGCATGTCATCCATGCCTCAAGCTGTCCCACTAAAGCTCCAACTAGATAGGCTAGGAAGTAATGCAGATGCTGCAGTGAACAGAGCTGATGGCTACACTGCACTAAGTGTATTTTTAAAATTACCGCCTCCCGGATGTGCCTGCCCATTGCTCTGATATCAAACATCACACTTCTGGGAACACAGCCCAATGAGACTAATTTCTTCTCTAATGTTCCCTGCAGGAACAGACCAGCAGTGGGGAACTGCTCAGTGTGCCAGCCTCACCAAAGAAACTAGCCAGGACAGCCAGTAGTGTTATCTGAGGAGTCAGAGTCTGCAACTTCACCTTGTTTCGGTTTACTTTCAATACAATGATGGAAAGAAGACAGACCAGCAGTACCTGAAGTAGAGGGTAGAGATACTTGGTGTCTCATTACCAGAAAGATGTTGATCTACAGTGTATAGTAGACATGACTCCCTGGATAACCTCAAGTCTCTTACCACACTGGAAAGATGGCGTCTTTTCAGTCACAATTATTGTCATCCACTTTTACAGAGATTTTTATTTTTTTTTAAATATATGTGGCTACCAAGGGCTTTTTGCATATGGCACACTTTTTGAATAGAGGCTTTGAAGATGATGGGTCTTTTATCCCTTCCTTGGTTTACATTAGAGATTTCTAGAGTAAAATATGCACTTTATTGTGACATCTGCTTTGTGTTTAGGGTAGAGGAGGGATATGCTGAGCTGGGGGGGGGGGGGGAAATCAGAGAATTTTGCCAGGATCAGAGAATTTGTGTGGCTCCCACTGCTCTGTAGGAATGGAAAAAGTGTACTGAACACACAAAAGGGCAAATGCAACAAAAAAACAAAACAAAACAAAAAAAACACACACACACACACACACACACACACGGCAAACACATTAGAAATTCAAACTTGGTGCTGAACAGAACCTTCTTTCTCCAGATATAGGCCTTCTTTTGAGTGGATTTTGAATGGAATAGCTTTTCACTGTATTTTTTGTACAGGCCATATAAATAAGCCATCAATTTTAGATCTGGGAAGTTCATCAGCTGGGACTCCTGCAGATTAGCTGTTCCTACACAGCGCAATTCCCAGTAAGGTTTACATACTGGGAGCCATGCTGCTCACTTGGCATACAATGTGTAGCGGCAGGTTTAGGTGCTGCAGACTTTAATGGGAAAGTGCTAGGGGACAAGGATGGATAACCACTTTAAATCAATGATCTACAAGTATACCCAGGTCCTTCGTAGTCCCAGCACTGAGAACTGGTCACCAATAGAAATGAGCGAATTTGTCAAAAGTTCGAATCGAACTGCCGAATCGAAGTTCCCAAAAAAAACTTTGCTTCGATATTTCCGGTCTTCAGAGAGCCGGGGTGGGCGGGTGAGCGGCAAAGTTGCGGAAGCCCTCTGATGTCACAAAGATCCTTAATAAATATTCGTTATCGCAAAGCATCAGGAAATCCGGAATCATGGTGAATCGAAGATTTCCTGAAATTCGGATCGAATTCCACTTCTGCAGAATCGATTCGCTAATCTCTAGTCACCAATATCAAAATCCTGGAAAACCCCTTTCATATTTGTAATCTTAGTTACTGTAAGGCTCCCTTTATCATTAGAAAAACACCTTTTTAACTAATGGCAAGTTAGAATAGCCTTTAAAAAGGCTATTCCACTCCTACCTTCCATTCTTTTCTTCTCCCCGCCGTTTGATAGTTTTTTCTGTTATGCTAATTACGGTCACGGAGCACCTGGGGTGTTCCCCCTGCGTTCCGAGCACCCCCAGCGTCTAACCTGCCCCTTAGTTCTGTTCACGCCCCTCTTCATGTTCTTCTGCCTTGCGTAGGCATCAGGCGCTGCGATATACGCCGACTTCGCATGCTCGGCGCCATTTTGTGGTGGTCTGTTACACGATCGTGTAATAGACCACTGCAAAACGGTGCCGAGCATGCGCAGTCGGCGTATATCGCAGCATCGGATGCCTTGGGCGCCATTTTGCAGTGGTCTGTTACACGCTCATGTAACAGACCACCACAAAATGGCGCCGAGCATGCGCAGTCGGTTAATATCGCAGCGTCGGGGCGGTGACAGGTTATGACACGAGGGGGTGCTCGGAACGCAGGGGGAACGCCCCAGGTGCTCCGTGACTGTAATTAGCATAACAGAAGAAATGGATTTTTATCAGAAACGGTGGGGAGAAGAAAAGAATGGAAGGTAGGAGTAGAATAGCTAAAAAGATATTTTTCTAATGATAGACTCCCTTTAATCTTTACATATATACATACAGCAGAGCCATGGATGTGAGATTTGTGCATCTCAAAATAGAGCTATAGAATTGTGATTTTTAAAAAGAGTTATTTAAAACACAAAGGTAGAACATTCTGTAAAATAAGACATCACACAGGGTAACATTGCATATATTTATATATATTTGTGTACAATTCCGCAATCATTCTGTTTTTAAAAAAATTAAAACATGTTTTTGACAATTGTGCAGAACAGCGACATGCCATGAATCCTGAACTGCACCTTGAATTTTACACAAAGTTACCGACGCATGCCACTATGAAACACCCGCAACTTGATACTGGAAATACAGTGAAAACGAATTTGTTTAAAAAGTTATTAAACTACAGAAATGAGCACATAAAATTTTTCCCTTCTTAATAAAATACTGTTTTGTATAAGACCCGATGAAAAAATGTCAGGGCTTAAAAAAATAAGTTTGGGGAAAGCAATAAAAGTTTTTTGAAACAATTACTGGAAAAGCCTCAAAGAATACATAGGAAGTCCTCAAAATATGTAGCTATTCTCTACTGCATGACATTTCATACTGAGAAGGTGACCATAATGGTAATGGGTAATTTAGAAAAAGTCCAATAAACAGTTGGGGACTTAAAAAAAGTGGGGCCCTTTAAGAACATATACTGTATACCGTAACCAAGTACATGCTTCAAATACATTCTCCAGTCAAAACTATTTGAAAAAAAAAAAAAAGCTTAACAGTAGTAAGAGCAGAAATAATAGTACCATACCCTGCGCAGAGCACAAGAGGATGGTGAGGGTGCTACATCCACACTGTGGGATGCTCAGGAGACAGGCACAGTAATAGGTGATGGTTTGCAGATAAGCTGCCTAAAATGAAGGCACATACAGTATCAATATGGGTGAAAATAGCCTTAGGTCAATAGAAAGTACTATTGTTGCTGCAATACAGAGACCAGTCTCTACACAAATACTTTTGACTACAGAATATTTTTATAGTGGCCAATAGATCAGTGTTAGATATATGTATCAACACTACAGTGCCATATAGTTAACATGATTGCTGTAGGTTACTAAAAAAACGTACAGTTAGAAAGTCATCTTGTTTATCCTGCGGTTTTCCAATGCAAAAGTTAAAAGCAGCAGGAGCCCTGCCACTAAAAACCCAGCCCATTTAGGCCACTTTTTGCCATCGATACAGCTGTCTGTGACACCAGCCTTAAAGGGGTTGTCCCAAGGTTTAAACTTGCCAACTATACACAAGATCGTGGTGTCTGATCAGTGGGGATCAAACCACTGGGATCACAAGAATAGGGATCCAGTGTTGGCCAATTAAAGTGGTGAATGCACACACATGCTGCTGATCCATCCATCTTTATGGGAGCACCAAAGAGAAATTCAGTACAGTGCTTGGCCATCTCTGGAAGTCAAATAGAGTTGAATGTATTGGCAATGTGCATGCAGGACAGGACCCCTGTTATGGTAATTAATGGGGGTCCCAGCAGTTGGGCTCCAATAGATCAAACACTCATCAATTATTCTGTGGATGGGCTGGAACATTGGGGGGGGAGTTGGATTTTACCCTGAGCAACTCAGAGCTGCCAGATGTTTGCAGAAATTGCTGAAACCACAAAAAAAAAAAAAAAAAAAAAAAAAAAAAAAAAAGAAAAAAATTCAGTGCAGCTTCCTGAAGAAAAAGGCTCAATAAAGAGGAACGCACCCAAGTGGTGCTTCATAATTCAGTTTAAGATTTCGTCAAATACAGTAAATATTTGTAAAGTGGCCATCAATAGTGAAATTGTCAAATATAAGCACTGATAGGAGGTGGAAAAAAAAAAAAAAAAAAAGGATTAAAATTACAGACAGCAGCTCATGCCGTTTGTACACAGCAATGTTAAGGCGGTAATACAGATGATGAAAATCCTAGATTCAAGTTTATTCTGTAGCTTTAGGGACATTAAAATTCACTGCCAGTTTGCGCGGTTTCCGCTTGCTTGCTGAGCCAGTGTTTGATTTAGAACGTGGCGTGCCAGAGGCAGGCATTGTAGGCTTTTCCACCGCAGCATGTGGAGTGGTTTGTGGAGAAGTCACATTGACAGAAGAACTTTCTGAGGAAGGATGACTGGCAACATCAGGAACCAATCTCTGCTCACTACTGGACGATGTGCTCGAGTTCTCAGTACTTTTAACACTAGCAGCTCTTTGCTTTGTTACCTTCAAAAGGAAATACACAACAAATACATGAAGAAGCTGAGCTCTACAAGTCATAAGCAAAACCAGATTATTACAAAAAGTAAGCCGCCATATTAACACACAAGCCGGAAGAACAACAGGTAACAACAATGAATATACACTGTACATCATCTATAGGTGAAGCAATCAGATTCCATTAAGCTAGGTTCACACTAGCGTTTGGCTTTCCGTTCATCGGGTCCGCTTGGGGACCCAAAGAACATAAACCTAATCTGCTTAGAAAGTGGTTACCCGCAGACCCCATAGACTAGAATGGGATTCGCCAGGTTTCCACCTGAAAAAGGACAGACGCCACTGTATCTAGAGGACTTATTGGACCATTTCATTTATTTTACCCAATAATATACACAGGTGTCTAGTATGTTATCTTATTTCCATACTGGCAGTATTACAGGACAGCCCTTGAGTCCCTTTATTAGGTTGTGAATGGTCATTATGTAAAAGCCACATTTAGATGAATCTGATGCCAGGATTAGCTGTTATTTAACAAAGGAAAGCTTCTCCCTGTGTGGGCACCACAGTCAACATAATGGTTTTCAGACACTATTCTGACATTTTACAAGGCATCTCTGTATTTTAAATCCTGCCATAAATTCCCCCAAATGCTTTTATAGTTTTGTTGCAGCCTCGAGTACCCAGATTTCCATCACTGCGTGCCAGTTCAGTTTGTTTATTTGCTCTTTTCCCACAGGTAGAACAGAACAACAGGATTCACAGCTCCATCAAACTGCACACAGGCACAGTAAAAAGGCAGCACTGAGCATGTGCGTAGGATTTACACTGTATGCTGTGGCAAATATGGTCACTCATATACTGTACATGACATCACTAATGATGCTCATGACATCACTAATGTATAAGCTGGAAGGGAAGGCATCTGTGAATGAGCAGAACTTCACAAACACAGTAATTCCTACAGTTCTGGTATCCTTTTACTAAGACAGAGATCAAGGAATCAGCTGCGTTTCAGGAACGTATGCATTTTTTTTTTTTTTTCAGCATTTTTAAAGGCAATGAAGATTTTGACTCTGGTCCTGGAAAACTTATTTAAGGGATTACATAGGTTTTGTATCCTTGTCCCTGGCTGGTAACATTCCAGCAAATAAGAACGGATCTTTTCAAAACTCTCAACACTATATAACATCAATTAACTGCTACATCCAGTGCTTGTTAAAACGCTTACAAAGTTTTACAAGGAGTCTAATCTGGTGTAAAGACTCAAAATAGTTTGTATTCACATGAACCACTTACCTGCAGTGGTATGAATTGGTTGTGGCTTCCAGCATTTGGCATATGTCCAGGGTAAGATCCTTGGTAATATGTTTTGTTATGAAGTGGAACTGGCGGTCTCCAGGGAACAGCACCAAACATATGAGGTGCTGAAGGCATAAGATTGGCTACACAAAAAGAAAGTCAGTCTATTACGGGATTTGTCAAATGCTAATAGTAATATTAATACAGATGTGCGGATTCCAGTTCCAGTTAAAAGTAGTATGCAGATTTCCAGTATGCAGCACTAAATTAAAATGGCCACACACACTGGATGAATGTCAGACAAACCTGATTTCCGCGGGAAAGGCAGACCTTCCAATGTTTATCGTGGAGTATCCCAATTTTGTCCTGACTTCCTTAGTCGGGAGAAAAGGGTCAGGCATTTCAGATATTAACAGCTGATCCTTTGTTCTAATAAGAGGCAAGCCAATAACAGAAGCAACTGCCTATTCCCCTCTCCCTATTGAGACTACATATATACTCGGCTAAAATGAGCTAGCACATGTATAGAAGAAAAAAAAGGGAGCAATAGATATCTGCTGAAGCAGCTTTTGGTATAAAGGCCACTTTTACTCATCTTCCATGTACATAGCCTACAACAAAACATTTTTACACAATGCAGAACCATTTAAACACCATGACTTACGTGTTGGCTGGGGAAACACTGCTGGTAGTGGTCCCGTAGGTATACTTGTTCCAAGAGGCTGATAATTTGGAAAGAGAGACGGTGGCGGTGGCATAGGAAAGTTGGTTCCAAGTGAGCCCTAAATAATACCAAACACAAGATCAGAGGTCTTCAATATAAGATCTGTAGGATATAAATTGGCATAAAAAAAAGCAATTGCAATCAGTATCAATCAGGCAGTATCCAATATCTGACAAATCTACAATCAAATGTTGGAACACTGACACAAACAGGAGGTTCTGACTGACACAAACAGGAGGTTCTGACTGACACAAACAGGAGGTTCTGACTGACACAAACAGGAGGTTCTGACTGACACAAACAGGAGGTTCTGACTGACACAAACAGGAGGTTCTGACTGACACAAACAGGAGGTTCTGACTGACACAAACAGGAGGTTCTGACTGACACAAACAGGAGGTTCTGACTGACACAAACAGGAGGTTCTGACTGACACAAACAGGAGGTTCTGACTGACACAAACAGGAGGTTCTGACTGACACAAACAGGAGGTTCTGACTGACACAAACAGGAGGTTCTGACTGACACAAACAGGAGGTTCTGACTGACACAAACAGGAGGTTCTGACTGACACAAACAGGAGGTTCTGACTGACACAAACAGGAGGTTCTGACTGACACAAACAGGAGGTTCTGACTGACACAAACAGGAGGTTCTGACTGACACAAACAGGAGGTTCTGACTGACACAAACAGGAGGTTCTGACTGACACAAACAGGAGGTTCTGACTGACACAAACAGGAGGTTCTGACTGACACAAACAGGAGGTTCTGACTGACACAAACAGGAGTTTCTGACTGACACAAACAGGAGGTTCTGACTGACACAGAAAAGTATTTTTTTTTTTACCAGCGTTTACAAAGTTGTTGAGTAAAAAATGGACTTGTGGCCTACAGAAACTATTGGCAGTTTTTACAAAACGGGGCCCTGATTTGTTGGTACAGGTAAAGCGGCCAGCTTCTTCTGCTAGACAATTCTGATAAAGCTTAAGATGGTAATATTTCATAAATTTACAAAAGTCTGATCACAATAACTGTATATTTGCGAACACATAAATACAGGAAGATGATAACTATCGACTAGAAATGAGCAAAACTTGAGAATTCACCTAATGTCCAAAACTAAAATTAGAGAACACTTCCATAATAGATTCACTGGTTGGCACATTGGTGACAAGGTAAAAAAAGGTTTTAGTTTTGTTTTTCATCACTACTGACTACTTTAAGGGAGTACTAAATATTTTTAGATTCCATTATGCTTGTCATGTGGTTTTGTCAAATTTGTAACATCTGATCAAACTTATTTTGTAATAAAACTTCTCATTTTATTATTCAGCAAAGCTAGGTACATAAATGGCCATGCAGGCTTCAGCACTGAAGTCTAGATATATATTTAACTTACCAGTCTCTGCAATGCATAAAAGGCAGCCTTTTCTTTTGCTTCATGTTCAGAATGACTTTGGGGTCCATGTAGGACCAAACCATTTGACAGCTTCACTTGACAGACTGTCAAAGCCTGAACAAAGAAAACATACAGAGGACAAGCATTTCTCCAACCACATCAAAAGAAAAATCCATTGGGCTTATACTTTATGCACCAAAATATATTGGGATTAACAACTGCAAAGCAGGTAGAATACAAACACCAAAGACCAAGTGATGAAGAATACAGTAATTACTGATAGTGGAAATACACATTTAGTGACTACACTTCTACAGTGTAGGTAACATACAGGTATAGTCTACACCAAAACACTCTTTGAATGAAATCTGAAATAACAGTGATGTGGTGCTTTATAGAGGACCAGTCACCTCTCCCAACAGGTCTCTTGTACAAAAAACTTTCACAATTCTGGAACATCTTTATTACTCTGTTTTGTTGTGATCCTGTCATTTTAGTAGATTTTATGAATAAGTTAACAACTAGATGTGGTTAGTCTCCTTGTCACGGCAGGATGTCCATCACAGTCTGGCACTGGCAGCACTGACTGGACAACATCAGACTGTTGGGACATTCCCACAATTGCTAAGCACCCAGTCAATGTAATCAAATTATGGGGGAATAACAGGGGAACACCACAACAAAGCATTATGAGAGAAGGTGCTTCACAAATGTTAATGCATGATAAAAATACTAGAAGGGATGGGGACAAGTCTTCATTAAAAGGGGTTTTTCAGGCAAAAGTGTTATGACCTATCCACAGGATAGAATACTACTATCAGAGCTATGGGGGAGTGACACTCCGCAGTCTTGCTGATCAGCAGATATCGGCAGCTGCAACTCTGTTAAAAACAGTGCACAATCCCGCCCTAAACTTAGAGGTGGTTTGGCCCTCCCAGATCTCAAATTATACTATTTTGCTGCTCACTTGACTAGGATAGTTGACTGGTGTAGACATGGCTCGCTTAAACCATGGGTCTACATCGAACAAGCCTTCTCCCCGCTGCCTCTGCAGGCGATCCCATGACTTGAATCTCCTCTAGTGTCATCTCTCCGCTCCCACCACATAATTGGCCCAACCCTTAGAATTTGTACCCAGCGCTTGGTTCGCTCTCATTCACTCCCGCTTGACTCTATATGCTACCCCCTCTTGGGCAACCCTAAGTTTCCTTCTGGTGTCTCTGATAGTGTGTTCCGCAACTGGCATCGCCATGGTTTCTTTAGGGTGGGTCATCTCCGGAACGATTTAGGATGACGATTGGGCCCAGGGGTTTCCCCCTCCAACGATCTTCCTCTCCTGGACGCATGGTGTGGATTGCAGATCCTCCACTTCGTACGATCTCTCCTCCCCCCCCCCCCCAAATGGAATTCAGAACAGAGTATACATCTCTAGAATGGCTGTGTGTGGGTACCGGACCCTTACGGCACTCCTTAGCTACTATTTACAAACTCTTGATAGAACCCCTGCCTGATGCTGTCCCCCACTTCATGTTGAAATGGGAGACTGACCTTAACCTGTCTCACCCCTTTCCAAAGAGAGCACATATACCGTCTCTCACACGAATCATTGATCAGCTCGTTATCAGGAGGCCAGTTTTAAACTCATGTCCCGGTGGTATCGTGTCCCCTCGAGATTGCATGCTCTTATCCCACAAGTCCCATCAATGTGTTGGAGGTGTGGGGTGGAAGAGGGCACCATGTTACACATTTTTTGGTCTTGTAGGGCTCTATCCCCCTTCTGGGATGGGGTTAAGAGGATTATTTCTCAAGGCACTGAGACTTCCCTCCATTTGGGCCCTGCTCTGTTCCTCCTCCATCATTGCGAGTCCCCGATGCATATCTATTAGCACTCCTTGCTTCAATTTTTAGTGCTCGCGGCTCGAGTGCGCATCCCGCAATTTAGGAAGCAAACTGAACCCCGCCCCCCCTCCTTTGGGTTTTGAAGGTCAATGAGATTATGTGTATGGATAACCTCACCTCTTCCCTGCATGACACTGTTCAAACTTTTAACAAGACCTGGTTCTACTGGATAGAATTCCAACGTACCAGTGAATATCAGACGCTTCTCGGACCTGTGCCTCCCCCGTAGACCTACAGTGGGATGCTGTGGCTTTTATAGTAACTGATGGATTACTTGTTCCGGACTATTCTTGACCCTCTGGCTTCGCTCCCTGTGGGTTTTACTACTCTTTTTGAGGAAGACTTTTTGATTGCTTACACCACTGGGTCCTCCCCTGAACCTGGATACAGTTGCTGTATAGTCCCCATCCCCCCCTTCCAAAAGTTTTTTTTTTTTTTTCCCTTCTTTTCGTCTTCTCTTCCCTCTCGTTCTGTGTCTGTTTGTGTTGTCTTGCCCCCCCTTCCCCCCCTCCTTCTCCCCCCCTCTTCTTGTCCTTTGGCCTCTACTCGAGGATCTCCCCGTTAACAGTATAGAATGTTACTGCTGCCACTGCAGTTTATATGTTTTCACTGTATTTTCTGTATTTTATGTCTTTCTGAAAATCCATAAACTTTGAAAAAAAAAAAAAAAAAGTGCACAAAGCTGGTATCAGACAGCTCTGTCCACAGTGTAGTGATTACTGCAGCTCAGTTCCCATTCAAATCAATAGAAACTAAGCTGAAGATATCACTGACTGCCACTACACAGTGGATGGAGCAGTCTACTGATATCTGCTGATCAGTAGGGCCACTGGGTGACAGACTCCCTCCAATCTGATATTAATGTTCTATCCTAAGTATACGTCACCAGATTTTTTTACTTGGAAAAATCCTTTTAATTATATATATTTCATACTACAAGTCCAGATATTTAATATTACATAAATATACAAAAAGATATGTGCATCATGGTTGGGTTTGGAATAAATGGTACACAAAGCTTCAACAGTAAGAATACTTAAATGTGTTGTCCTAGACCCAAAGGTATTGGATACTGATGACCTATCCACAGCATTCGGTGGGGGTGTGACACCCAGATACTGCACCAATCAGCTGATCAGGATGGTTCCGAGCACCAGATAGATAGATAGATAGATATTAGTATATGGTTGGAAACAGCTCTACTCCTATTCAAGCAAATGGAAGCAGAGATGCAATTCCATGGTTCCACCACTACATTATATAGAGCCTATCCACTTTGTACCAGTGGCGCCAGGAAACTGTAGCTCCCCATTCACTTGAATAGGAGAAGAGCTGCTTCCGGCCATGGACCATGTATACAACTTCTGGCACTCAAAGGCAGCTGATCAGCGTGGTGTCCAGGTGTTCGGCCCCCACTGATCAAATATATCCTGTGGATAGGTCATCAGTGTCCAAAACCCTTGGGTCTTATACCACACCTTTAACATACTAATAAGGAGATAACATAAAATGATACCTGTGGAGTTCGCAGGAGTGAAAACTCTGGAGGATGCATGCCAATAAGAGAGCAGATGCGGCAAAGTTCAGCTACAGCAGGGGCCAAAGGTGGGGCTAATGGTTGCGCAAGAAGAGGTGGACGCAACAATTCTGGATTTGGGGCACTGAACAGTGGTCCGACACCATGTGGTCTGTTCATATGAGCAGCTGTACAAGTACAAAATTGATAACAGAACATAAATCTAAAGGCTAAAACTTCTGAAAAGCAAGACTGGACTGTGATGACTCTACAGGGTCTTCCACGCTAAAGGCATGCCTTATGAGGCACCAAATTGGCCACACCATCATTATGCTGCCCCTCCACACTAAAATACAAAGAACGCTCCAGTTACTTCCATCATTAGAAAAGTGTCAGAAGGCATACCTATCTGCTTGGTTTGTTTCCGCTGGGCATCTGGATCTTTTTTGACATCTTTCTGCTTGTCTGGACCATCAGAGCTGTCAATCTTCAAGATCTCTTTTAACATTTGTGTCCCTTTCTAAGAAGTAATATAAATCTGTTATTAACACAAGTTCCAATCCGAGCCGTGTACCCTTCATTTCTAAAAGGGGTTTTCCTGGTGCTAAAACATTAATGGCTTATCCTTAGGCATTGAGAACAGTGAGGGCACAATGCATGAGCAGCATCCCCTTCACTGTTACAGGCACAGCAGCTCAACCATATTCAGAGTATGGGCCGGTTCATATCTGTGTTCGGGTTTTCGTTCGGGGAGTCTGCTTGGGGTGGTCCTGAAACACCAATTATTATTCTAGTAAGGTAACAAGACAACTTTCTCCACACAAGCTTACCATGGCAAATGACTGTGGAGACAAATGTTCTTCCGTAGTACTCTGTGCCTCCATGATGGGTACAGATGGTGCTGGTCCCTCTCCTGCAATCTTCAGAGATGCAAAAAGGTTCTCAAATTCACTATTTGGCTGTGAAGATGATCAAATTATGGATTACCCTGGCTGCTGCAGCACACCACTCGAACAGAACAACTTAGCTATTCACAGGTGGTAATTCATCCTTTGTAAGAAGTCTACAGTACCTTTCCTTCCGTGGTGGCGGCATTACCATGTGCTGCCACCGTCTGATCATTTCTCTTCAGAAGCTTGATGTGGGCTTCAGGCTCAGAGGCATTCTACACAATACAAACACAAGAGAAATGTATTGTACAGTTTTGTGCAAAAGTTTTAGGCATGTGGTGAAAAAATGCTGCAAAGTAAGAATGCTTTCAAAAATAGGAGTGTTAATAGTTTATATCTTTTTCAATTAACAAAATGAAGTGAATGAACAATAGAAATCAAAATCACATGAATATTTGTAGCGACTGCCCTTTGCCTTCAAAACAGAATCAATTTCTCTAGTTAGTTTTTTAAGCAACTCAGCATAGAGGTTGCTCCAGACATTTTTGTCTAGCCACAGCATGTTTTCCCATACCTGCCCAAAACGTTTGCACAGTATTGAACGAGTAGTTTTATTTAACCCTAGAAATAAATCTAATGCATTTCAATGCGACAACTACATAAAGCCTGTGGTTAAAGGGATTGTCCGGGATAAAATAAAAAGTTAACCCTAAACTAACCCCCCCCCCCCCCCCACCTAACTTCTAATTTACTTATAATTATAGTTTTTTTTTTCTAAATTACAGAGATCATTGGGGTGGTCATGTGACCGCCCCAGGCACATTTTCCTATTCCCAGTTTCGGGAAACAGAAAGTCACCAATACTCTCCCCCCCCCCCCATCATCATTACTTGTCTTCATTCTTCTGGGAACAAAGTGTTATTTCCTTCTTTTCTGCACACGAGAAGAGAAGAAGCCCATCTCTCACACATGCAAAATTGTTGGCTTTATTGCGCAGGCACCGCAGAAGTCCACAGAAGAAAGCCAGCGGGGCAGAAGAAAGTGATCTCCAGGACAGAGAAAACAGATAAGTATGACGAATGGGGTGGACTGAGTGAGTTAGGTAGGTTGGGCTAATAGTCCACTGGCTAGCTAGGGAAACAGGGAGGGGGATCTGAGTGAACATCATGCATCATGGTAGTTGTAGACTAAGACAGCAGGAAGCTACTCATGTAAACAAATGCAGAAGTCGTCAGGAGCTCCCAGAGAAATTCAGAAATCACTCAAAACACTGCGAAATATATTTTGGTGCACTTATTAACCCATTAATAGCACTAAAATGCCTTTTTTTAAAAATAGTTTTTTTGCCTGGAGAACCCCTTTAAGCCTATGAGGAATTGCATGTATACAGTGCTAAACTCCCTCCTGTCCCTGATCTCTACCACACAATACACTGTGTCAGACACTTAAAGAGGACCTTTCACCATCTGCAACAAGTCCAGCTCTACTTTATTTAATAGGCGTTGCTCGATTCTGACAGTTGGAATTTTTCTAGCCCCCACCGTTCCCAAGCAATAAGTGCTGCTAGTTTTTGTGCCTAATATACTATTTAGGATCAGTACTGTCAGGAGATCAGTGTCAGGTAGGAGCAAACAAGGGGTGTGATTCTGAGCTCTGACATTAGCTGCCTCTGAGTTCTGAGTGCCTGACACTGTCCTTCTGACAGTACAGAGCTTAAATAACACATCGGGCATCAAAACTACCTGCACTTGTTGCTTGGGAATGGTGGAGACTAGAGAAAAATTCCAACTGTGCTGGAATCAGAGGAACAGATGATAACTTGAATTGGTGTAGGTGGTGAAAGGCCTTCTTTAAGCTTTACGGTTCTTTGATTTTCCTTATTTTATGATGAAATTAAACATAATGGAATGGTGATGTATATGAGCTTTAGATGACTGGACTTACCTGTGTAGTTACATCCAGCTGCCGGTTCTCCTGTTTGTAAAATTCAAAGCCTGATTTTCCTGTAATACACATTATAAAATGTCTTTCTGTAAATAATGATTTAACATCAGTTAGCCTCTAAAAGGTATCGCCTGATTTCTTCACTCTTCCACTACTTTCTATGGCTAAGACGGTACAACATTATACTACTGATTTAACATCTACAGGCACACACATACATGGTGAATATATTTGCTTATGGATAATGGGGACTACTTTAAAGTTAGGAAATTATTTCATAAAATTTGGTGTATAAACACTTGTGCTTCTATAAACACATCTGACAATACTTTAGTGTCCCATTTAGGGTTAGTTCACACTTGCGCTTTGTGTCCGTCCGCCGTGAATCCGACCTAAATATCAGGAAAAAGGATTGGGAAAGGTTTGCAAACGGTCTGTTTAAAAATCCATTCACTTCAAGCGAAGCCGCTTTTTTGGTCGGACACAAAGTCCTGCATTTATGACTTTGTTTCCGATAAAAAAAAAAAAAAAGCGGCTTTGCGACTGCAATCGGACATCTTCGGATTGCTTTAAAACCCATTGAAGTGAATGGATTTTTAAACAGACTGTTTGCAAACCTTTACCAATCCTTTTTCCTGATATTTACATTGTGTTCCAAATTATTATGCAAAAAGTGTTTAGGAGTGATAAGGTAAGAATTTTTTTGTTTGTCAGTTAAACCCATTGATGGTGATGTGTGTCAGGGCTCTTTATATCACTGAAAGCAATTGCAGACACCTGTGCTAATTAGTTTGGCAGGTGTGTCCAATTAAAGGCAAGACTACTTAAGAAGGCTGTCCCACATTATTAAGCAGCCTACATTTTCAGCCAAAATGGGAAAGAAAAAGGATGTGTCGGCTGCTGAGAAGCAACAAATTGTGGAGTGTTTAGGTCAAGGCATGACTACAATCAACATTGCCAAGACACTTCATCGTGATCATCGCACAATCAAGAAGTATGTAGCTGATTCACAGCATACACTTGTGCGTGCTGATAAAGGGAAAATTGAGGACTCTTTCCAACAGGCAATTACGTCCCCCAAACAACAAGATGCAGGGTCCTTCAGAGGTTTGCAGCTGTGCGTAAGCCATCCTGTCGACCTCCTCTATCCACTGCACACAAGCAGAAACGGCTCCAGTGGGCCAAACAATACATGAAGACTGACTTCAAAACTGTTTTGTTCACCGATGAGTGCCGTGCAACGCTCGATGGTCCAGATGGATGGAGTGGAGGATGGCTTGTTGATGGACACCCCATGCAAACACGGCTACGGCGCCAACAAGGAGGAGGTGGAGTAATGTTTTGGGCTGGAATCATGGGGAGAGAGATTGTCGGCCCCATTAGGATCCCTGAAGGGGTAAAGATGAACTCCATAATGTATGTGGAGTTTCTCAAACAGCACTTCCTGCCATGGTTCAAGAAGAAGAACCATGCATTCCGCAGAAAGATCATTTTCATGCATGATAATGCACCGTCTCATGCTGCAAATAACACATCTGCATCTCTGGCTGCTATGGGCATAAAAGGGGACAAACTTATGGTGTGGCCCCCATGCTCCCCTGACCTCAACCCCATTGAGAACCTCTGGAGCATCATCAAAAGGAGGCATCAAAAGGCACGAGGCAGTTCACATCTAAGCAACAGCTCTGGGAGGGTATTCTGTCCTCATGCAAAACAATTGAAGCAGAAACCATCCAAAAACTGACAAATTCAATGGACGAGAGAGCTCAGAAGCTTCTTTCGAACAAGGGGTCCTATGTGCAAATGTAACATCACCTCGAATAAAGTTTTGGCTTGAAAACTGTTTGATTTAAGTTTGTAATAACCTGCTAATGCTTATAATTTCACAATGACCATTTTTTTGTTCTTAATAAAAATGAAAAGGTTGCAAATTCTGTTGTGCATAATAATTTAAAACATGCATTTTTTTTTTTTTTTTTTAAATATACTGTTATCATAGGCAGTTTGTTCAAAAACCTTTCAATTATACTCGAATAGTTGATGACTGGAAAATTACAATGACTGCAATTCATATAGGTAATTTTGGAAAATATGATAAAATATTATTTGCATAATAATTTGGAACACAGTGTAGTTCGGATTCACGGCAGACGGGCACCAAGCGCAACTGTGAACCAACCCTTACCAACAATCCAGATGCCATAGAAATTAAGGGGAACCATGGCACCTTCCAATAGCTGATCCAGCAAGGGTGTAGGGAGTCGTTCATTCTTCACTGATATGATATTGATGGTCTCTCCTACTGCTGGCAATAAACATAAAATCTCCTTCTCCCACCCATTCATACGTATGCTACCAAACTTCCAGCTGGCAGTTGCATTCAGGTTTAGAATCAATGGAGAGGTAACTGCACATGGTTTTCTCTAATCACTTTATGGCAGTCACGGCAAGCCCCCATTCTGAAAAAGGTGCTGTACCTGGGGTGGGACCTAGATCTATCAGATATTTAGAATATATCCTATGCCTATGAATGTCTAAAGATGGGAACTCCCCCTGTACCATGCAGCATGTCACTAACTATGAGGACATTCTCAAAAGCTCTCGTGAAGTGCAGTTGCTGAGACCCCAATACTGTTCTGCTCCCTTGTTATAGTAATCCCTCAGAATTCAGAATCTAGAGATTGGAGTAATTCGGTTATACTGCTCCTGTACAACTGGTAAAATTCTGGTAGATGTATATTGAAGATGGCTGTACTGGATTCAACACACTGAAGAAAGCCAGCCACCTGACCTCTAGGGTAACAAAATATCACATAAGGGAAAAACATGAAATAGAAATCATTTACAGCTACACCGTAAACGTATGTATGGCTTATTCCTTAAATATACTTTAATGTACTGTAACTTGTCCACCACCCCCTGCTGGTGATGTGTGGTAGTGCAGTAGCCTGTACATTTACCCATTTTCACTGTTTCCTGTTTTTTTCGCTGGCACTTTGAGGTGTTCTCAGAGATGCCTGATTTATGGTACTGGTGCATATTTTGGCCAGGCTTCTTTTCCTGAGGTAGACTCTGTAAAACATAACAATTAATCTACAGAAAAGATGACTTGGCGCACACACCATGATCATTCTTCATCCAGAACTACAGACCTTGTCATTCATTTTTTGTGCTGAATACGGTGACTTTCCAGAGCCTTGCAAGGATTGCCACACATTACTGAATTCATCGTCTTGTTTATGCTGTGGAAGAAAAGGCAAAAATAGTGCTGATATTTAGTTGCTACTATAATAGACTTAGGAACCAACAATTTCTAGACTACATATTTATAGCCAGTCTTTGTACCCACATCCAAGTGTCTCTAGTTTGCTGTACGGGATTGGAAAAGCACAATCTTTTTTTTTTTTTTTTTTTTTTTTTTTTTTACAAGTAAGGAATATGAGCCTAAACTAGGAGAAGATCTATCCCGCACCATGTCACCTAAATTTTAAAGATTCTGGCCAAATTATCTTCTCTATTATTACAGTTTGTAATTCTGAAGTGTCAGATGACAAATTCAGCCCTTCTACATCAGTACAGATCCTGGCAGTGGCGTGTTTCCACAGATGACACGTGCATGCAGTCGGATGTGACATAGAATTATGTTCTTGAGCCTACAACTCAATACTGACAATTGTTTTGTACTGTAAGACCTTATTGACACCATTAAGTGACACTACATGAAGTTATACTATAAGTTTCTATGTGCTAGTGATAGTAGTCTGCCAGCAGATCAGTATAACCTGGGCACCAACACTGAGTGTGAGGCCCCAAACTAGGTATCAATGGGTGATTGAACAGGTAAGAATTGTAATCTCTCCCCTTGCTGCCATCAATAAGAACAACCTTTTCACATCAGTCATATTGCCAATGTGGGAAATGGTTGACCTATCTTGAGGATAATGACATGAATAGTTCCAAAGAACTTGCCTTCCGTTTCTGGTATCCAGATGAGACACTAGCTTTCTGTGGAGAGCTTGCATTTCCCTGATATTGCTGCTTTTCATTTGGTTGCTTTAAACACAACAGAATAGACATTGACAGTAAGACTAACCATCTACTTGGGACAGGCCATAAAGGTTACTGGGATTGGGTCATTTCAGTGGGACTCAGGTGTAGTACCAAACACAGACGCTGTATTTAGTGATCTAAGAGAAGCCATATACATGTACAGGAAACAGCAACTTTCTCAGACTTATCAAGTAAACTTCAACAAAAGGTATAATAAATATAGCAATATGATAAAGGAGTTGTCTAATGATAAATGGCTAATTTATTACATTTAATATAACAAAGTTCCTGTGTCCGAATATGATGTTACATGCTTGTTATGGCTCCCCCTGGTGTTCTTTTCATTTTCAATGGGCAGGGGTGTGGAGTCAGTATGCCAAACCACCGACTGACTCCTTTATAAATGGTTGACAGCCAAGGTCAGACAAAGTCAGTACATTTTTTCTTACTCCAATTTCACACAAAATAGGCCTGAGGCTGTGTATCGTCTGGAATTGGACATGAGCAAAAATATTCAGCTTACAACGTCCAGCACAATTACTCTGCTGACTATGTGCAAGAGGGGTAATGGGACTGAGCATGTGTGTCCACAGACAATGGACACATTAGGTAGCCATTATGAGATGGAACTTAAAAAAAAAAACAAAAACAAAAAAAAACCACACACCAGAGGACACCATAACAATCATTTAACAGAAATATTAAGACACAAGAGCATTTTTTTTAAAAGGAACTGAAAATTACAATTGAAAAATTATGTTTTGTGGGATCTAACACAGAAATTTATTGTGACCAGGGGACAGCCATTCTGTAATACATCAGTCTTGCCCAAGTGCTCCCAAACTGATATCTCTAATAAACACAAGCAAGAATTTGCATTAAGACAAATACTGTGTAGTCACCCATAAAGACCAATCCTTTTTTTGGGTGGAAGAAAAATCAAAAATAAAGGTCTAACCTTCATAGGGACGAAGAGTGAGCGAGGGGAATGGTTGAGCGCACCCAATGGTCCTTTTTGAGATCCTCCTGCAGATAATTCAGAGGGATGAGAGCCATGGTGATTGATGGCTGGTTGCGGTTTAACTACAGCTGTCAACTTTTGCATACCATTTTCTGTACGAATACCATGGGAAAGGTTGATTAAGGCACTTGTCGGCACACGGTAGCCTCTTGACTGGGAACATCTATTAAAACAAATAAGGAGAAATATTTGGTAGTAATTTCCTAAAAGATGTCGTAGAACAAACATGTTTTCATGTCAGTACCTTATATTTAGGCCACCAGGGAACTCCTCATCAAACAATACCTCAAGCAAGACATCAGCGTCTCTCTCCGCTGCAAGAACATGAACAGTGTAAAGGAATAGTATGTAAACTTATGCCAAAATCAATGTGTGCGGTCTCTAAAACAAGCTGCTCCCACTTAAGGGGATTCATGTTTGTCAGATTGGATTTGTGCTTGAAAATTCATAGCAATAAAGAAAACCAGACAAGATAAACTGCAGTTCTAAGGAGGCAACGTAATCCTCAGGTTTGAAAAGATTTTCATTACCTCCTTTAATCCCAATAACTGTGCCTCTGAGCCCCAATGGGACCGAAAAGCTCTCCCGCACATTGACAACGCGGTCAAACAGCCGGAACTCTGCATCTCTGTCTGGAACCACTCCAAACTGCTGTTCAAGAGGCTGAGAAACAAAAATACATTTAATTTATAATTATTTATTCTACTTCAAAATTTATACTAAAATAAAGCATTACAATAGATTTCTCATTTTGTTTCAGCGATTTTGATACGTAGTTGTAGTCTTTTGTGAATGCAGCAGCTATGGTGACAATTTGTTGTTTAGTATTTTTCTTTGGGTAGTAAACTTATAAAATATACAATGTTTCTATATACAGTCATGAGAAGAAAACAAAAATCTGGTCTTAACATTACGTAACTACAACCTTAGATGAACAACAAAACTCAGGTTCCACCAAGTCAATAAACAAAAACTAGACCAAAATGCAGAAACATTGGTTTACATGGCACTTTTTAATGACTACCTGCATGCTGTCAATGGCAGTAATGAATAGCACAAGTTACTATGCCTTACACCTGTATGGTAACAGTCATGGTCATCATTCTAAAGTGGGAAAGATAATTCACAAGTAGAAAATCAATCATTCAAGGTAGCTGACTATTCCACCACCAAGTGTGAACAACCCAGCAAATTCACTCCAAAGGTCAGATGTGCAATGCTTGAGTGCAAAAAACCCAAGAGCTAAAACACTCAGTTAAAAAAATGTTCATTTTCCTGACAGTACAATTAGAAAATAACTGAACAAAGATGACTTACTTTATAGGGTTGCCAGGAGAAACCCTTCTATTTCTAAAAAGAACATGGCAGCATGGCTAGAGTTTGCAAAGTTGCATCTGAACAAACCACAAGACTTCTGGAACAATGTCAGGATTTGTCATTAATACCTGATTGCGAGGGGGCCCAACACCAATTAGGTACTAGAGACTGCTGCCAGTGTACAGCATCAGCAACATATGGCTCTGTACATAGTCTTGTGGCCATGCAGCATTACTGCAGCTTAGCTCTCACTGAAGCTAATTGGAGCTGAAATGTAATAGCAAGACACGGCCACTATACAACATATGGGGTCTTATGCTACTAGGTGTCTGTTCCCTCAGTGCTCAAATACTAATGACCAATTCTAGTGATAGGCCATCTGAAAAAAAAAAAAATAAATAAATCCTGGAAACCCCTTTAAACATATCTTAATTTTTATTTTGTAGTATCCATGGGAGCTCCAGTTTACAGGGGAAAAAACTTCCTGTGGTGGTATCCGTAACCAGCAGAGTAGATCTGGGTCTGCTAAGAGGGTACATAGCAATCACAAGACCATGAGGTGCAATTCACTACATAGTGCTAAGTTTTTCTGTCCTAAAGAGTTAAAATGCACTGATCAATGCAGAAAAGGATATAATGTAAAGTAAAACCTACCCGAAACAGCAAGTGTGGCTTCACAGTCACACGCACCTTCTTATTGCTCTTCTTGGTCTGTAAAGGACATATTTAAATGACACTATAAGCAGTTTTTCACAAAATATCTGATATTTTGTGGTGCACAGAACAGGATGGGATATAATACTAAAAAGCTCAGTAAAGCATTAGTCTATAGAGAAAAATAACAGGTATCAAACTCAAGGGATTTGTTGGTTATAATCCTCCATACCTTACACTTCGCAACCTCCTCTTCAATTTTTTCCACAATAGCAGAGTCCAAGATCTGCAAATCACATGATGATCGGGACAACAAACTAACAGGATGAGCTTTCAGCCAGGACACAATCTCTTGAACTTTCTCCGCACTGCGTACAAGGAGTACATACCATATAATCACAAGAGCAAAAAGTCAGCGTCACAGCAGTTACACAAGACTGATTGTTTTACCCATTCTCATCTTCCCCTGGCCAGATGTCATCCTCATAGAACACATCATCTTGGCTGTTCTTGGAAATGTATGTAAATAGCTCAGGATACCTGTGTTAGATAAAACCAATGTATATCAGAGACATGCCTCTTACTAACAGTAAACATTGGTAATCCATAATGCAATTTACGCAAACACGTGAAAGACGAAGATGCAAAAATAATTCTCTGTTCATTAGGAAATCTTTGCATTAACTAAAGAAAACAAGCGGACCTAAGTATCATCCATAAGGACATTTTGTTGATTTAGTGTTCCAAATTGTCCGAGCAGGTTACCTTTGAGGAGGGTATAAATGATCAATATTAAGAGTAGTTTTAAGGTTGTTATTTTTCCTGATCTTTCACATTGGACAATTTTGCTATACTCCATGCAAATCATAGTGACAACTCCACACTGAACCATCTCCATTATTGGAGAAATTCAAATCTATGATGTATAATGTATGACAGTTTCTGGTGTAAGTAACAATAAATCTACTGGATCCCGGGAGGCCGTGCTCATCTAAGGCTAGGTTCACACTAGCATCACATCAGGTTTTCATCCTTTGAGTCCACATGGGGACCTGAAAGACGGAAAACCTGTCCGCTTTAAAAAGCGGTGACTTGAGGACAGACTATAACGGAGACTGCTGGGTTTCAGCTGATTTTAGAGAAACCGGCAGAGAGAAAAGTCCTGCTTGCAGGAACAAAGTCTTATGTATAGAAGTCCCAAAACCTAACATAGATCAATGTGCAAAAACACAGGAGTTCGAAAACAGGTAATCTATATCATTTGAGCATAAAAAGTTACTAAACAAAATATTAGTTTAACATACTAATGCCTTTACCTCTCAATATACTCAGCTAGAAGCTGCTCAACAGCAGAGGAATAGGTCCATTCAGTACCAACTCTCTTCGTATATCCAGGAACCTCTTCATTTTTCTTATTGAATTTCAAATTCAAGCCCACATTTGCTTTTTGTTCTCCATGTGGACTGAAAGATAGAGCTCATGTGGTTAGACTTGTTGCATATCCCAATTTTTACTAAACCTACAGTAATCACCACCACATGAGGAAGAATCTGCTGGCAAATCTATTCTCGATTTGTATAAAAGTTTTATAGTGACTTTGATAGTGGTGTCAACTCCAGAGAATTCTTAATTCCTTAGCAACTGTTACTTAAAAGGGTCACCAACTTTTTCAACAAACTTCACATAAATCAAAAGTACAAGTGAAAATGAAACTTTTGAGACATCTCTTATAGGAGAAAAATGCTTCTTTCTCCACTCTAGCTCTTTTCCTGATCCCCTTCAAAACTGACTAATTTGGACTGGAGCTGACAGAGGTGATAGCTTTATATGTATGTCTATGGATAGGCGAAGAAAGAGGAGTGAGCAGGAACCTAGTAATAGAGCAGCAGACACTGCATGCGGCCCCTGTAACATCAAAGAACGGCCTAATGCCAGTGAATAATCATGTGACCCAAGTGAACGAGGAGGAGGTAAAACAGATGCAGGTGCAATGACAAGGAGAACAATAACTGCTGCGCATAAGCCAATAAAGTAGATGAAATCAATTAAATAGAAATATTTTCATTTACATTTATACTCACTTTTTTTTAGATCCCCGACCAATGAAAATACTTCCAGTGAACCTTGAAACAAGGTATCCATTAACTCCCAGGCGACTAGCCAAGATATAGCCAGGATTATATTTTACTGAATATTTCTACAAAATCAAACAGAAATGCATTAAAAGGGGTTGTCCGGGATGAGATAAAAATTAACCCCTAAACTAAACCCCCCCCCCTCCCCTCCGCCTAACTTCTAATTTACTTTTTTTTTTTTTTTTTTTAAAATCAAAAATCTATAGTTACCCATATCCCTGGGGCGGTCACTTTCTGATAATCTGGTGACGTTCTGTTTCCCAGTTTCGGAAATGGAAGTTCACCATTATTCCCCCCCTTCCCCAACCCCATCATCTATAGTTATCTTCCTCTCTGGGAACGGCTCCTCCCCTCTTCCTCTGCAAGCACTTGCGCAGTCTGGAAGTGCCTGTGACGCATGCGCAGTAGAGATGGCACTCCATCTCTACTGCGCAGGCGTCAGAGGAACTTCCGGTCTGTGTACGCACTTGCAGAGTGTAAGAGAAGCGTCTCCAGCCTGCACAGTGAAAGAAAAGGAGGAGCCGTCTCCCAGAGAGGAAGACCGATAAGCATGATGCGGTGGGGGGTGGGCTGAGTTAGTTAGTTGGGAAGGGCTATCAGTGGGTGGGATAGCTAGAGAGACAGGGGGTGTAAGAGTGAGAGAGAGGGGAGGCAGTGAGAGGAAGGTAGTGTGGAAGCTACGCAGCAGGAAGCTACACCATGTAAACAAATGCAGAAGATGCCAGGAGCTCCCAGAGAAACCCAGAAATCACTCAATACACTGCTAAAGGTATATGGGTGTACTTATTAACTCATTAATAGCACTAACAGACTCAAAAAAAAAATAAAAATTATATATATATATACACACACACACACACACACACACACACTGTGTTCCAAATTATTATGCAAAAATTGTTTAGGAGTGATAAGGTAAGAATTTTTTTGTTTGTCAGTTAAACCCATTGATGGTGATGTGTGTCAGGGCTCTTTATATCACTGAAAGCAATTGCAGACACCTGTGCTAATTAGTTTGGCAGGTGTGTCCAATTAAAGGCAAGACTACTTAAGAAGGCTGTCCCACATTATTAAGCAGCCTACATTTTCAGCCAAAATGGGAAAGAAAAAGGATGTGTCGGCTGCTGAGAAGCAACAAATTGTGGAGTGTTTAGGTCAAGGCATGACTACAATCAACATTGCCAAGACACTTCATCGTGATCATCGCACAATCAAGAAGTATGTAGCTGATTCACAGCACACACACGTGTGCGTGCTGATAAGGGAAAATTGAGGACTCTTTCCAACAGGCAATTACGTCAGGTTAAAAGAATAGCTTCAAAAATGCCTTGTCATAGCAGCAGACAATTTTTTGAAGCTGCTGGTGCCTCCAACGTCTCCCGAACAACAAGATGCAGGGTCCTTCAGAGGTTTGCAGCTGTGCGTAAGCCATCCTGTCGACCTCCTCTATCCACTGCACACAAGCAGAAACGGCTCCAGTGGGCCAAACAATACATGAAGACTGACTTCAAAACTGTTTTGTTCACCGATGAGTGCCGTGCAACGCTCGATGGTCCAGATGGATGGAGTGGAGGATGGCTTGTTGATGGACACCCCATGCAAACACGGCTACGGCGCCAACAAGGAGGAGGTGGAGTAATTGTTTTGGGCTGGAATCATGGGGAGAGAGATTGTCGGCCCCTTTAGGATCCCTGAAGGGGTAAAGATGAGCTCCATAATGTATGTGGAGTTTCTCAAACAGCACTTCCTGCCATGGTTCAAGAAGAAGAACCATGCATTCCGCAGAAAGATCATTTTCATGCATGATAATGCACCGTCTCATGCTGCAAATAACACATCTGCATCTCTGGCTGCTATGGGCATAAAAGGGGACAAACTTATGGTGTGGCCCCCATGCTCCCCTGACCTCAACCCCATTGAGAACCTCTGGAGCATCATCAAAAGGAGGCATCAAAAGGCACGAGGCAGTTCACATCTAAGCAACAGCTCTGGGAGGGTATTCTGTCCTCATGCAAAACAATTGAAGCAGAAACCATCCAAAAACTGACAAATTCAATGGACGAGAGAGCTCAGAAGCTTCTTTCGAACAAGGGGTCCTATGTGCAAATGTAACATCACCTCGAATAAAGTTTTGGCTTGAAAACTGTTTGATTTAAGTTTGTAATAACCTGCTAATGCTTATAATTTCACAATGACCATTTTTTTGTTCTTAATAAAAATGAAAAGGTTGCAAATTCTGTTGTGCATAATAATTTAAAACATGCATTTTGAGTGTTTATTATTATTTTTTTTTTAAAATATACTGTTATCATAGGCAGTTTGTTCAAAAACGTTTCAATTATACTTGAATAGTTGATGACTGGAAAATTACAATGACTGCAATTCATATAGGTAATTTTGGAAAATATGATAAAATATTATTTGCATAATAATTTGGAACACAGATATATATATATATATATATATATATATATATATATATATATATATATATATATATATACACATATACATACATACATACATACACACACACACACACACACACACACTGTATAGCTATATCTATATAGATCTCTCTATCTATATTTATTTTTTGCCCAGAAAACCCCTTTAAGTGCTAACCTATTGAGGGTAAATCACACACCTGTATTCAGATATCAAGGAACTGACCTGCATTAGTGTATTCTAAGGCTACATGCACATGAATGTGTGCTTCTATGGGTCTGAGGAAAAACGGCACATAGATGTGCCCTCCACAGCCCCATTTATTTCATAGACTCAGCCCAGGCCGATAGGACCTGGCCCCTTTACCCTGGGCTCACAGCCCCTACTTGGATCCATGATAAAACACAGCCGTGTGTATGAGGTCCCAGAAAATAAATGGGTCAGTATGGTAGCTGTTAAAAACACAAGCAGCACACTGACAAAGCACATCAGAACAGGGGTGGGCAAATCTCAGTATCTAGGTTACAAATGTGTGTAGAAATTTGCACCTGGCCCCTAACTCTTCAGGTTGTGTTCTATTAACATCGAAGGAAGGTTTTATTGTCTGCCTACACATCAACATTTGATCAATATTATCCAAGCTAAAAGCAGAAGTCAATAAAAAAGAGAAGTGTAAATCTTTCCATATGTTGGGCGTTTCAGTTTCCGCCTGGCTTACTGAATTATAAAATGACACCTGAATAAAAGCAGCTAGAGATATTGGCCTTCTATATGAATTACTGTATAAAGGTCTGTGAAAACAGTGGTCATGAGTTATAAGTTTATATTATGGGGCGACCATCAACTTACATGCTGGTTTTGTATTAAGGCATCAAGCTCTGGTTCACAGGAAATACTAAATAGAACACGAATTCTGTTCTCACTGAGAACATCAGATGAATCTTGCACCTAAGGGTTGGAAAGAATAGGAAAGCTGAATTCAGCCTCATACACTTATGCAAGTGTTATTTCAAGCTTATAGGCCAAGTAGATACCTCTCCAATGCAACCATAGTATGGAATGCCAAGCATGAAGACGATACTTCCATTCGAAAACAGTTCAACAAGTGTCTTGAAGTGAGAAGAGCCAGATTCAAAAGTTGTAATGTCCTGAAAGAAGGAAGTGAAGTAATACATCCGCTCTACAGAATAATAGTGTCCAAATACTTTATACAGGGAAGGATGGCTTGTTAACAATGCAGCTCTCACCTTCACAACAGCTTGGTATACAAAGGGGAGAACCTGCTTGGACCACTGCTTTTCCAGGACAACCTCTCCATTTTGTGATACTTGGTACCGACGACCAGTAAGGAGCTGTGCATATATCGCTATTGATGTGTCATTGATGATTATTCCTTTTCTTCTGTGGTATCTTGAAAGAAAAAGGAAAATATTGTAATGTATGAAAAGGAGTAAGAAAATTTTGAATTACAAGTGGCTACATCTGTGTTTACTACAAACTCACTGTTCATTTATTCCTTGCACTTCCTTTATCCAGTTGTTTCGCTCTTTGTTACTAACATTAACTATTTTTGTTGGTGGAATTGCATCTCCGATGTATAGCTTCTGGGTTGTTTGAGGCTCATCCAAGTAAAACCTAAAATAAGTAAAAGGAAACACGCTGCAAATAAAAGTGCCAGATACCTTGTCGACAATCCAGTTGTATACAACCTTATGCCACATGCAATACAGGCTTTATTTAAAGGGGTTTTCATCATTTAAAGATTAATGTGCAAAAGGTTTCCATGCAGTAAAGTCGGTCACTTACTAATTTAATGCCTGTAGCAGATTTGTAAGCCAAATACATTCACATGATCACACTTTTGGGGTTTATCACCTGCTTTTTTGACATTCTGTACCCTAAAACATGATTATTGTCCATTTTTCACTTATCCCGGACTGCCCCCACCCTCCATCTGAGGAACTGTGTTTCACATGCTGGGCAGCAGATAATGAATAGTCAGAGTAAAATGATATCAGAAAAAACATGGCATAATTATAACACTACTTTAAAAACCATGATCGAGGGGCATGCAGGCAGTTGTAAACAGAGACCAAAGGCCCAATTTATCAAGCCTGGCATATAACACGACAATTTTAATTGCTGTGCCAAACCTATTTGCAGGTTCCTACATCTCATTAATTCTGGAACATATTAGGTTGTCCAAAGTGAAAGCGAAATCTATGCCATCTAGTGCAGATAGCCTAGCTGGCAGAGATTTGCGCCAGTTTTTTGATACAAGCAATGTTAAATTAGTCGAGCCAATTTTTTTATTTTTTTTTTTTTTGAAGTGGCAAGAACAGCAGAAAGTAGGAAAAAATAAATAAATCCAATTTTTTGGCACAAATCCTGCCATGTGCAAATGTTTGCCAGTTTACACATACATCTCACTCCAGAAACTGCTGTAAAATGGATGATAAATTCCCCCTACGATTAAGTAATAAAGTATGATTGGAACTGTAGTCCATCATATTGGAAATCTCACCCACATAAAGCCCTGGTGGCATCAAAACAATGGTGCTGCAGAGGAATGTACAAGGAGTATAATGAAAATGAAAAATAATTACATCTGAGCTATGAAAGTATCACTACCTAATGAGCATTGAGATACATATACTTTTCTATAACAACAAAAACACCACATTACTTAAAATAACGTACATACTTTATTTCTCCATCAGACACGGCAACCACTCGAGCTTCTTCAAGGTGAGGCCAATTAACAAATACAGATTTCCCAAGCACATCAGAGGCCACATTTTCCACTTCCTGTGGACAGTCAAATCAATAAGCATAAGCTCACTATAACTGTACTATAATGTAGTCAGTATGTACATACTAAAAGTCTGATGAAGTAACTTACATTATCTTCAGAATCCTCATCTACAACAATCTCTAAAATCATGTTCTCTCCTCGACTGCTCTGTTGGAAAACCTGAACCCCTGTTTTCTTCAAAGAAAACTATAAAACAAATTGGTATATAGCATTAGATTAGCAAGAAATGGCTACAAAGATATGAATTTACTTACCCTGTGCTGATCTTAAGTTACATCACGTTTCATAACATTCTCATCACTACCTACATTCAGAACTGTGCTGGTTGGTACTGGAATCGGTCGACACATATACAGACCCTAAACAGCTTAATTGAGATCCTATAATCCAAGACACTCTGCTCCAGAGCATTCTGGCAGATCGCTGCATTTGCCAGTATGCAAATCAGCCAGGCATATTCTTTGCAAACACTGAACCTGAACTGTGGTTGCTTGGAGATGTGAAGTTAGAGCCAAGAAGTAGCTCACAAGCATCTGGATAAGAATGAACTACACAATATACTGTGACTCAAGATCAGCACAACATCAGTAGCAATGTAACTGCAAAATATCTCAATGTTATAATTTACAGTGAGCTTTTATAATATGCATATAACAAAAAGTTCTAAAGTACAATAATAGGGGTGTCCAGTACTAGAAAGGGTATCTTGCTTTTCCAGGCAGAACGCAACATAGAAACAGAAGTGATGCAGTTTCTGAAAAATGGAAGACACTTATGACTAGCCATGAACAACCTCTTCATGCTAAGAGAACTCAGCACAACCACCCATATGAGAAGAAAAAAAAAAAAAAAAAAAAAAAAAGACATTGCAATAAAGATCTTGTGTCATAATCCACTTTGTTAAAAGGATTTCTGCACAACTGATAAGGACTAACACACTGAGGAACCCGTATAAAGTCCCACAGAAACAAAGACGATTATTTGGCCATAATAGAACTTACCGTATGCTTAATATGCTTCAGAGTTGGGAAGCCACAGAAATATAATGCACTCTTGTTCACTTTAGTGATTTTGTTATCACCCATAGAAACATGCCAAGCATCCAGTGAGATTATCTTACACCTGTCAAAGAATAATTAAGTGTTTACAAAGTACCTATACAAATCTACAAAACTATCAAAATCTATCATCAAGTCTATTCCAATCCCAAATTCAGAACAATCCAAAAAAATATATAGCTTTGTTAGTTGAAGCACTGGTTATTAGTCTTATTATTGATAAATTGTGGCAGAATTACCTGTCCAATATTTAAGCAATGTAAACCTACAAAAGATGAATCTAAAGATAATGTCTTTAGAATGTATACTATGTTGGCCTAGGTATATACCATTGCATCTTAAGCCAAGCCACACCTCAGGCACCATAAGGGTTCTATTTAGAGGCAGTGGTTGGCTGACTTGATCCCTGTTTCCAGCCATGTTTATTCTCTTGTCTTCATTGTGACTGATAGCTCATAGATCTGGAAAGGTACACTTAAAAGGGGTTTATGCAGAAATAGGAAACATTGCCGATTTCTTCTTCTCAAGAAGTGATATTACGTCCGCTGGTCACATGGCCCTGCTACAGCTCAGTCCCATTCATTAACGGACATGACCTGACAGTACAGAGACTAAGGCACCTATTACTCAGGAACAGTGGGAACTACAGAAAAAATTCCACCTGTACTAGAATCAGTGGCACCTATTATGGCAAGAACTGGAGTTGGTGGTGAAAGGTCCTGCTTAAAATGATGTAACTTCCATTAGCAATACATTGTAAACCGATACTTCACTAAAAAGGAGAAAAAAACAAAAACAAAAAAAAAAAAAAAACCCACACTTCACTTCAAATCTAGTTTACAAACACATTCAACCTTCACAGTGCATATAAAAAACGTCAAGATCACTAAGATACTCAGCTACAATACTACAGTATGTTCAAAGTTTCTATTTATGTCACAGACAACTTGCTGGTACTTCTATGACCAGTTACATTACAGATTCAGCCTTGGCAAGAATGCTTTCCCCATGACCGTACAATCTGCTCTGTAACTAGCTTTACCTTGCATGGCAGCACTCAATGCTTTGAAACTTTTCTGGCCATGGCGAGTTGTATTTGAAGTCTGTCTCCTTTTCATACCAGTACATCAAGCACTCACTATGCCTGTTCCTCTTTTTTTCATCCTCTGTCAAGCGTCTGTTGCAGGACTCCATGGCTTCCAGCAACCGAGTCTGCAAATACATAAATACATAATTTCATGTGCTGATACTCATCCAGCTTTATGCTTCACTTAGTAATGTAGGAAATAGGCACTATACATGGATAAATCTAGACTTGAACCAAAGTCTGTCAAATGAAAGTGCTTATATCAGTCCTCCTATCAGCATGGTATCTGCACAGATTATTCAACAAGACAAAGCACTGCAGGAAATCAGGAGCTGGCAGTCTCTTAAAATCCTTATATTAGGTGGTCTCACACACAGTGTTATTTGGAAAAAATGTCATTGCAGTTTTTGAAGGAGTCTGAGCCAAAGCCAGAAGTGAATGCAGCAAGAAAGAGAAGACGTGCAAGTCCTTACTCTATTTCCCATTACTTTTTAATCTTGTTTTGGCTTTGGCTCAAGAAACCGGATGGAAAACTGCCACAAAAAACTGCAGTATAAAAAAAAAAAAAAAAAAAAAAAAAAAGCACTATAGGTGAAACAAGGTTTGTTTCAACTTGTTAGCAGGTTTAGTGTCCCAAACATTGTATGCCAGGCCTGTCTTCCACAGAAGTATTTAGATATATACCTTAATGCTTTAAGAGAGGGTGTCTTGGGTGCATGCGCATTACAGAGACGAAGCCATGTTCACAACAGTGGTTTAGTTCCCCCAACCCTGCTGACAGCTTCCTTTTAAAGGGGTTATTCTCATCACAGAATCTAACAGCATTTCCCTAGAAAATCCCATCACTTAATGGTGGATGTCCCAATGCTGGGACCCCCAACAGTTCTAAGAGGGCTGTAGTGCTGGTTTAGCGCTGAGGCCCCTTCAGTTTCCCCTGCAGAAAAAAAAGCATAGACAGAAGCCGGCCAGGTAACTGCACACAACTTCATTCAAGGGAGAATCCCTGGATTTCAAGTCACTGGTGGGTCACCTAGCACAGACTACATCAGGAACTGTCAACTATAATGTAAAGCCCCACTCCAGCACATTGTCATTAGTATGCCCTGTACTACAGCGCTAGAGATTCAGCACAGTGAGTGATACAACCACTCACTAGTACCAAGGTTCACTTTATGGCGCTCCAGAACACCAACTGAAGTCCTGAGTTCTCTAAAAGTCTATGAGAGAGTAGCATACAGGTTTTCATAGACTTCTGGCTGGTGTGTGAATCAGCAAGTCAAACTGCTTATCACATGGCCAGTCAAGAGACCTGTTGTGTAGCTGTATAAAATGAGCAATGCACCCGGTGAGTGGCTGCAATGCTCACTGTACATTATTATGCCCTGTACTAGAGAGCTAGAAATAAGTACAGTGTGTTAGAGCGAGGCTTTAAAGTCTACACAGAGCTCTGATCTGTAGAGCTACTTTATACAGGGGTATGGAACTGCTATGTGAACTTGGTTACATAATCCTTATAAATGTACACGAGTAACTTGCCTCTTCGATGAAAGGAATCAGTACCACGGCTTCCCACTCTTGCTGCTTCCCATTAAGGTCAGTTTTGAAATCTTGCGGGTAGTAATCTATGATCGGAGAGTCTTCACTGGTCATTAAACTCTACAAAAAGAAAAAAAAATATTTACTGGACACAAAACCACAAAATACAAACAGTACAATATAAAAGGTGTAGGCATATAAGCAAAAGGTTACCTGATAAGCCTGAGGCAACAAATCTTTACTAGCAGCAGGAAGGACAGCAAGGAGCTGCTCAAACGGCATGAAGGGCTTCTCCAAATCAAACTTCAGCTTCAGCTGACTGATATTACAAATATCAGACAGATATGGTGCATAATGGTAGGGGTAATACCTAAAATTCACATCAGATATTGCATCATTAGAATACTGAACTTGGGTATTTGCTCTGTGTGACATCAGACCCGTAAGCAAAGTGTAAAACTTTGTATACTTTACCTGAATGCAGGAAATCTCAATCTTGAACGATACATTTGCTACGGAGGCAGCATAGCCCCCCCCATCACACGTGTTACAAGGGCCGTACAGCTCCCCCCAACCTGTACTATACTCCATCTGTACAGTACAAGCTGTACATTTGAATACCTGGTGAGAGAGTTTCTCCATTTTTCACTCTACACTGTGTAGAGGATCCTAAGGAAGTTCCTGTCCTGCAGTAGCAACCATGCTGTGAAGCAGTATAGCAGGCAGATTAAAAGCTGGATGATGGGTGTATCTTTCAAGTAAGCAATTTAACTTTATTAAAAAAATGTAACACACCGGAGGGACCCTAACCTTTTACTTCCCCTTCAATATAGCCTAGGAAGTGCTAACACAGCATGCTAGGAACAGTTAGCAAGGACGCTAGTGATTGTCTCTTACTAGAAAGGTTCACCTGGGATTGAAGAAAACAAGGAACCTATTTTTTCCCACTAGCTTTAAAGAGAAACCCCAGAACAGAACACTGGACCATTCTTCCCTGATTGAAATCACTCCTGGCAAGAAAGCCCAAATGCACTTCTATAATGTGTTTAACATAATCGCCTTTTACTTCAAAGCCAGTTATTCTGCATGGCATATTATAAGAGCAGGCGCATAACCTCTTCTAAAACCTAAGTGCAATCTAGAAACAAGGAAATGTAATATCTCAACGGCTGCAGAAGTGAAATGGTGAAAGATAATGGCACTGACATCGAAAGATAAAAGTCTGAAGAGCAGACTGGCCTACTTTGAAGCAGCCTGGGAATCCTCAGAGACTACAATACTTTATTAACTTCATTATGCAAAGACAGATAAAAGCATTCAGTAACTTACATTAAAATATCACAGGTGAGCAAAGAAAATAAAGGAAAAAGAAAAAAGCAAAGCAAAAAAAGAGTACCTACCAACTCCAAGACTGGACTCCATGGTAGTAATAGTGCAAAATCCACTGTATCGCCTGAACATAACATTCTGCTTGAGCGGCCAGAAACTCACTTATTAGAAGTAGAAGAAAAGGTAAAAAATAAACACATTAGAAGAGAAAAAAAAAAAAAAAAAGGGATATATGATGCTTCTACTAACATGTTCATAACATTAAAACACACACAAAGATATAGGTGAACCCGGCAATTGCCAACATACGTGCAAGCATGAAATTATTATTATTTTATATTGTTCTACTATTACAATTGCTAAACTTCTAAATCTAAGATACTTGGCACATATTTTCAAGGGCTGTCCAAAAGAGGATATGTAGGCCTATGATATATTTAATCTTTATTGAAAACGGTGTTGGGTTTCCTCACTAATCTGAAACGGATGACCTACCCCATGGACAGTCCATCACTATATGAACTTGGAGCACCTCCTTAACTAAAGCCCAATCTGAATGTGTGCTTAGAACCTTATATTTCTAAGCACATTAGGTATAGCACTAATGCCATTTAAAATAACGAACACTTTGTGTGCTTGCAGGTTAGCAAAAGTAGGGCGCTGCAGCATCTGTGTTAGTTACTGCAGATTTAATTGTTTCACTTTGTAAGGAGCTGGTGATACTATATACAGCATGGTTGAGTTAGGACATACTTACTCTGACACAACCTCCACTCCCATTTTTGACATGTAGTACGCTCTCTTATACTGTCTAAACTCAGTCTCAAAAAGATCATCATCATCTGGGTCCTCATCTAAACCTAAAACAGACAAACGGAAACAACTAGAAAGCAAATATGACATTAAGTGAAGGTAGAAACAGGAATTTCCATAAGTAATCAAAGCAAAAGTGCCAACCAGTGACATTTCACTACTACTACATTTTTCATGCTTCTCTCAATATCTGTAATCATAAAAGATTGCAAGGTTAAAAAAAATAAATAAAAAATAATAATATCTAATATTATATATAATATAGATCTATATATTTTTCTTCCTCGGGGCACTCCTACCAAATAATTATAACCAAAAAACTACACAGTTTTTGAAATTACAGCTGGAACATAAATTAGTTTCACTTGTAAATTTAGAAAAACTCACCAAAAACCACATCAAATCTGCATGCATTTTTCGGTTGCAGTTTTGATGCAATTGTAACTGCATCACAACTGTACCATGTTGAATGCACCCTCAAAGCTACACCATCCTATACACCCAGCACATACAGAAATTCACCTTTTACCATCACAAAACTCCTTTAGTGCCCTCACATAGTAACTTTTTTTTGGCGTTGTAATACATTGTTTTCATGTATAACTTAGAATAGTTTGTAATACAATAATTTGTAATAGAATAATTTGTTCCCCCACCCCAATAGGCATTTTGAAGAGAGAAAAAAAACAAAAAAAAAAAACCACACACACACACCACAAATTAACCCCCCCCAAAATAAGTTTTTTTTTGTTTTTTAAAAAGGGTCATCAGGAAAAACATTTTTATAAAAAAAACCACAGTGAAATCACCCTTCCATTCCAACAGGGGGGGAAAAAAAAACCCACAACACAAGAGACAGGTTGACTTACATTTAGCATCCACTTCATCTTTTTCTAATGCGCCTAAACAAAGTGCATCATCGAACTCCTGTTAGGACACAAAAACAAACTATGAGAATCAATTCCAATGTATTTATTTTACCTTTTATTTGTATGGGCACTACAATTGGATCTGATAAACTTATATTTTATGTTTCTATACTTTTTGTGGGTCTTCAGAACTGGGCTATTTTGTCAGTGAGGGACATCATAACCCACCATATATATTTATGTTTTCTTCTTACCTCATATGTAGACTAACAAACAATATGACAAAGTAAACCACAGGTAATGTTCACTAAGATATATGGCAAGTGATCGTCTGCTTTTTACCATACTCAATGTGGCTGACTATCAGCTATGCAAGTGCAGCAAAATATTGGCCAATGGCAGACTTTACTCTGCTGAAAGAAGATGAGCCATGCTGGACATGTTTAGCCACTTCTGAATGGTCATTAGCCAACCTGTATCTCCCCTTTGCATCCAAACAGCTAGCCCAGTGCAGAAACAGCAGTCTCATTGACATGATGTCACTACTGTAGCAGCTACATATACAAACAGAGCAGTGGAGGTGATGGCTGGCCAGCACAGGAACGGACTGGAGGATGCAGGCAAGAACAGTGCATTTTTATTTTCTCTCTCCCCTACTGCATGTATTTAGGTTTAATGATCTGGGACAACCCCTTTAGTGTTGATGGTGGGATCATTGATGGGACAGTTGGAATGATGGCCATCCAAAATCTGTGTGTCCAACAGTCCAAATAATAACTTAACCTGATAATGAACATGGACAGTCTTCTATTTATACTGAAAACGCACAGGCAGTTGTGTCACACCTTAGGGACAATGCACTTACCTTGCTCTTCTTTTTCTTACAATTTTGAGCTTCTTCGGCAGCTTGGCCTGCAGCTTCGTTGAGGTATTTATTGCCAACTTTGCTTTCAAACCATTTTAGGTCAACAAAGATTTCATTGAAATGCTCTCGGTCAAACTACGAATAAAAAATAAAAAAAAAAAAAAAAAAAAAAAAAATAATTTATAAAACAGCTGTATAAAGAAAGAAACAACCTCCAAACATAATAACCCGTAGCAGGTAGTATGATGTATAGTGTGGAGTAGATCTCTTTTTGGAGAATAAAGGGAGCTGTTTCATCATACTTAACACCTTTTCACATGAGTGCGCTGGCTGTTAATTTTCTGTGTAGGAACCATTATAGTGGAAATGTACTTTTGTAATACATGTACAGACTGGGTCCTCCACAGCGGGGAGACCATGCTTGTTAGTGGCTCTCTGCCCAGGCCCATACAGGAAGGACTCAAGGGTCAGATAAGCTTCTGTGACACTCATATGTTCTGCTAAGACATATGGAACGCAGCTGTACAGAGGAGACAACCACTTTTACGCTTTTAACTCACACAAACATATGTGTCAGTATATCTGCAGTTATTCCAGGACACTCATCCATAATATATGCCTCAAAATCTGGCTGTATGGCCAATCTACTGCAGTCCTATAGAAATTAACAGTATGGCAGAACACCTGCACATCGTTTGACATTTGCAAAATGGCCAGTGTTAAATTTGTGATCTCCAACCTGATGCTAGGTTCACACCTGCGTTCGGGTTTCCATTCAGGGAGTTCGCTTGGGGACCCCCCAAACAGAAACCTAATGCGCTTAAAAAAAGCGGTTACCCTCAGACCCTCCGCATTTTTAAAGTGGAATGGGGAACAGAATCCCCAAGCGGAGACCGGGCGCAGGTCTGAGATGGTTCAAGTAACTCGGAAAGGAAGGCTGAACAGGTCTGTAAAAGACTCACATGAATATCTAACCTCTACTCTACATTGGAGTTTGATTTGCTGAAAAGAAAAAAAAAAAAAAAAAAAAATAAATTAAAAAAAAACACAACTCACAGCTGAAAGTTTTGCAAGATATTTTTCAAAGTGAACCAAGTTCAAATAGCCATTCTCATTTATGTAGCCTAGAAAATAGAAAATAAAAGCATAAAACATTTCACAAGTAATAGAAAGCAGTTTAAGAGAGAGCACGTCTGAGGGTTTATGGTAAAAGGAGTCTGTCAGGTCTTCTATGGCAACTAAAGCAATAGTAGTGTCAAGTAGAGGACTTAAAGGGGTTTTCCCATCCAAGGATAGGGGATAACTTGCATATTGGTAAGAGTCTGACCACTCAGACCCTCACTGATCAGAACTGGGGACAAAAATTCCCCCTGTTCTCTTGAATGGAGCAGTGGTTGGGCGGCATGCACACTGCTATGGATAGAGGATAACTTGCTTTTATGGGAAAACCCCTTTAAAAGTATGTTAAAATATATCTTTGTAGCCGCAAACAGCTTTAGCATATCAGAAAACGAGAGCTATGTTTACATAAGTATATTAGGTTGCAAGTGCCTGAAGGGCAGTCTCTGGATCTCAGTGCCAACCCTGTCACCAGCACTGAAATTACATGTACAGTGCACGCGTCACATATTTGTGAAGCCATAGCCCACAGCAGGGTTGTAGAGTCGATAGGCGAAATCACTGACTGACAGCTTCATAAATGGCTGTTTAAAGAGAACATGTCAGGTTGTTTTAGGCCACTCAACAGCATGCCATTATGTAGGGTCCCAAACATGTCTCAATGCAAGCAGCAGACCCCGCAATCATTCGGGGAACAACTGCAGGAGTCCACTTCAGCACACGTCACATTAATAAAGATTGCAGGTACTGGTGCCTTACACTGCGGCAGGTTTGGGACCCTAAATGGCATGCTGGAGGATTGATGGCCCAGAACCAGATAGGTCCTATACTTAAAGTTAACCTGAGACACTCACTATTCTACCCTTATAACACTCTAATCCAAAATGATACATTAATATTACACAAGGCGATGTGTCAGAAAGTCTCACATCTCACATTATCTGCTCATAAGATGGTTCCCTCAGAGACAGCAATGATCTGAGCATATTGCTTCCAATGTAACTGTTTAAAGGGAATCTGTCAGGGCAATTTGGGACACTAAACCACCCACAAGTCCATATGGACCTGGGTTTAGTGTCCCAAATCACCCTGTTATAATGCAACCCATGGCCGCATTAAAAATAAAAAAAAGCTTTTATACTCACCCTGCTGGTGTACTCCCCCGCGCCTGCGCAGTTCTTCAATGAAGCCAGAGGAGTACTCCTCACTTCAGTGCGCATGCCTCGCAATTACGCAGTGAAGCCGGCATGTACATCTTTGGCTTCACTGAAAAACAGCGCAGGCGTCGGGAGGCGTGCCTCATGAATAAGCCGGACTGTTCTCAGCCGAACAGCGTTGATCGGACCCTTATCTAGGTAAGTATAAAGGTTTTTTTTTTTTTTTTGGTTTTTTTTTAATGTGCCTGCGGATTGCATTAAAACAGGGCGATTTGAGACACTAAACCCCAGGTCTATAAGGACCTGTGGGTGGGTTAGTATCCCAGATTGACCTGACAGATTCCCTTTAAGGATAAGCAGCTGCCCAGGACTGACTACAACTATTTCTACCTTGCATACAAAGCAAAGAAAATAGGTTAGACACATTACTTTAAATGATCAAAATGTAGTTTTATTAAAGTAATGATTCACCATTTCAGTGTCTACGACATATGTAAATGACTTTAATCAATTACTGCAACCAGCACATAAGGGTTAGAGCCTAGATCTTTACATCATATGAAAGCTAACTTTCATATGATACCAGGATCAAAGCAAGATGCAATATGTAAGGTGCAACTCTCCTCTGAAATTGGGGAGGAAAATAAAAACTGAGTGATGGAATAAGAAAAGCAGCGAGCAGATCGCAGTCTGTTTAGGGGGTCCTTTTGCTGCCAAAGAGGAGAGAAAATGAGTGGTTACTCACCAAATCATCCTCTGAGCCCAACATGGCAAACTGTAGAGACTGTCAGTGATGCTTACGGATCACATATTTTTGGTTCTAGTAACTATACTTGGAAGATATGGGTATGAAGACCATAAACAAAGGTGGCAGGTACACCATCTGCACATCTAGATTGTATAATTCTAGTTGAGGCATGTTTGTCTCAATCTCTGTTTGGGTTAAACCTGCACACAATTTTATGCATTAAAAAAAATAAATAAATAATTATTCCTCCCTCAAAAAAACAAAAACCATGCTTTGATTTGCATGGAGGCAGCATTAAGTGAGAAGTGTTGGGTGGTATAAGGGTAGGGGTGAATATATGAGAAAAATAAATAAATAATAATAATAATAATAATAATAATAATAATAATTAGGATACGGTTTTATTGGTGCAGGTCATCAGTGTGAACAGTCCTGAAACCATGCTGCAACAAAAAGGTTAAAATGGACAAGCCAACACATCATGCAATATACTTTGAGAACTCACCTCCAAGCTCTGGTAAGACACTCATGTAAGTTCTATACAACAGAGGCAGTGCATCATGGTTAATGTGCAAATGAGGTAGATGAGGAATAAAATCATTGCCCACAAGAAATCCCATTAAAATCCAGTCATCAATTATTCTCTCTATATCATACTCGAATGAGATCTTCTCCTGAAAGGAAGAACATTTCCATAAATCACATGTTTTTTTATTAAAAGGCATAAGGTGGGGGGAGGGGGGAGGAATTCAATGGCTGAAACTTACCCGTAATGATGAAAATTCATAGTCAATGTACTCTCTCATTAATGACAAGTGGAGCAGATGAAATGTGGTTTCTTCTGGTGCAGAAACTCTGAAACACACCAAAAAGCATACGGCAATATTTTCCAAGTTCTACAAACTAAATCTACTGTATTTCATGAAGACGGATCAGTCCAAAATTATATATTACGAGAGAGGAAGACAATGCATTGACCAAAACATACTAATGATAAAGCATCTATTACGGTAGGAGAAAGTTGTAAAAGTGGTCTATAGAAATTATTTTCTCTACCATATCCTAAAGAGGCATTACTTAGATGAAGAAATGTAGCAGTATCTACAGGTTTTTGCTAATACAGCATTTCAGTGCACTGGCCCTGCATCTGTATTCTGCTCTCCTCTACAACATGAAAGATGGTTTTCAAGAGACAACCCCTTTAAACACTAGCACACATGTAGGTATAATTGACCTACCTTTTTTGATTCTTCTTTCCACCAAAGCGAACCTCTTCTCTTAGAAGAGAGAAGTGAACTTCATGGCTTGTTAAACCAAGCATTATCTGCATACAAACAATAGTCAAAGTTACATGTTACGTTAGCCAATATCTGAATTGGAGATATTTCTAGGCTGTCCAATGGATCAAAGAGCTTTCACTAAAATGGCTGTATAATTTGTGTTATACTATATTCAATGGCATTGTGTAGCAGCCACAACTGAATGACATCACAGAAAAGCTGTAAATGTGGTCCCATGTTTAGCGATTTGCTTGACATTTAATGTGTATCTTCAGTTATAAATCAACTTTTGACCAATGAATATAAAGAAACCCTGTGATCTATATTAAGGAAATCTGTTTCCTTCTCCACTTAGTCTACTGTCCTCCTCCTCTGTCCATTTACATAGAATCTGTATCCATACTTAGCTCACATACAGAACTCTATGGAGAGGAGATGGGGGAAGAAGGGGTTGTTAATGAATTTATTGCCTTATCTTCAGAAATCGTTCTCACTAAGATTAGCAGAGTAGCACCAACATTAGTTATTTGTATATCTTTACTAGCAGTCATCCCACCCATTACATCCCACCTGCTTGTTTTTGTAGTGAATAGACTCAGCAGTGCAGTCAAGTGACAGCCATTAAAATACTATGCGAATGTAGGATAAGGCTGCATTGTTGAAGTTATTATTATTATATAGCATCATTAATTCCATGGTGCTTTACATTTGCAGATTTACATACAGTACACCAGATTTACAAAACAGATAAAGTTCGTTCTGATTAGTCACAGGATCAGAGCAATGGACTGAAAAGCAGACAAAAATGACTAAAGCACGCGGAGCACCCGCTGCTTGCATCAGACTCCATTCACTCCAATGTTAGAAGAAAGCATCAGCCTTGTTTCTGTCTTGTTCCAAAGAAAGAAAACTTCCTGTAGGTATGTCTCCATCTTCCATTAGTAAAGTAAACAAACAAGATGGAAGAAAGCTTCTGTCTTGTTTTTAACATTACAGTGAATGGAGACAGATGCAAATAGAGGGTGTTCCATCTGAATCAGTAATTGTGTTGGCGTTTCGCTCCATTGCTCTGATCCTGTGATAGATCAGAACAAAAGACTTCATTGACAGCAGTGTGAACACAGCACAATTACATGGTGAATAGATTGCACTGAATGTGTGTTTTGGGAGGAAGAACTCACTTTCTCATTGTCATGGCTATTGGAGTCAGATATTTTGCTGGGAACTGCAGGAGCAAACACACCCAAAGCACTGAATGCTGATGTGCAACCACATAGCTTCTGTCTTCAGAGGAGACTACCTCCCTTCCCACACAAAGCCAGTGCAGACTGTACACCGTATGTGTCTCCAAGACTCTACCCCGGACAATTAGATTAATACCAAACTACAGCAGCTTTGCTCTAAAAACCCACCTTTTTAGGCTGGCTTATCACATTGTACTACAACTCCACACACTAAGCTAACATTTCTTATCCCAAGTTATCCTTTCTACTCTCTTCCTCAGATCCTGACCGCTCCACCTAGAGTTTGCCCAGAACTCCATGCACTTAGTATGTGTATATTCACAAATGCCAGCTGGTGACAGGCTCATATGGCTGGACCATTGTACCAAACAAGCCCTCTGACCTCATGTCTCCCTATTGCCTCATATTGTAAGCTCTCATGAGCAGGGCTCTCACTCCTATTGTTTTATATGTTATTTTTTTGTCACATAGTAATGTCAAATACTGTGTGTTCATGTGTCCTCTGACTTGTAAAGTACTCCAGAATATGTTGGCGTATATACATAAAGTTATTATTCTTACTTAGAAACAGGTGGGCAGGGTAAAACAGTGAAAGGGTCACAACACTAAGCAACATTGTATTCCTTTCATTCTCAGGATTGGTGGGAATCCCAGAAGTAGGAACCCCAACAATCATCAAGCGATATTTATTACATAGAACACAACAAGCAACCCTTAATTCACAGGTACCTACCAAATCAGCATCTAAACCATAAAGGCAGTGCCTTGTATTTGGATCATGATCTGGTCTTGTCTTCTCAGATCGTATAAACTCCATTATTTTATGTTCTCCTTCTCCAGGAGTCTAAACAGAAAAAAAAATAAGTCATAGATAAATATAATAAAACTTGAAAAAAGTTACAGAAGCTACATTAAAGAAGTTGTCGAGTTTAAGAAAAATATTTGTGTAATGAAAAGTTATACAATTTTCCAATACACTTTCTGTATAATCTCCTCATGGTTTTCTAGATTTCTGCTTGCTGTCATTCTTGGTTTACAAGTCAGGGTCATGTGATGTACCGTCCCATGGTCATGTGATGAACACACAGGTGCACAGCTTGTTACAGTCACAGCACAGTAATCAGACATCTGCCTGGTAACGAGCTGTGCACCTGTATCACCACATGACCATGGACAGTACACCACATGACTATAGACTGTATATCACATGACCACGGACTGATTTTCATCCACAGTAAGTAAACAGAGAAAGACAACAAGCAGAGATTTTGAAAACTGTGATGCAGAAAGTATATTGTAGAACATATCATTATACAAACAATAATAATTCCCACATATCTGGATCTGGTATAACAGTCATAACATTTCCTAAAATTTATGTAAGATGGAATCCCATTAGTTACACACTATACAGCTTGCATTGTATATTGCTTTTTATATAATCTACAGAATATACGCGTTCTTACAGTAAACAGATTTAAAGGCTATGTCAACCTATTTTTTTATTGTTCCAATACATCTAAAATAAAATAAATAAAAAAAATTCCTGGTAACAGCAAACAAATTCTATGTAGGGTAGAATATGCAGCACTTTTCCCCCAGGTATTCCCTTTCCTTGTGTTAATGTACATTTGGTAAATTTGCTAAAAGCAAAGCACAGACAGAAGGGAATAGGACTGAGGGATGAGACTGCATAGAGTTTGTCACCTATTACCAAGGAGAAACAGCATAAGAGAAGTAGAAACAAAACACTATAGAAAATTTGCTTCATTTCTCATTTTATTAAAATATTTGCAAAAGGAGAACTTAGCCTTTAAAAGGAATTAATCACCATAAAATGACCTATTGAGTAAGTCACACTTATGTTAAAGTTTTTTTGTTTGTTTAAGAATTTTTAGCAATTTTATATTTAATTTTCCATGTTATTATCTAGATTTAAAAAAATATCCTAAAAATCTTGCAATTCCATCTCTTGCTACCAACGCTATGGCTGCTTATGGACGTGGGCCATAAACACAATGGACTGTAGCAGACCCTGTTGACTTTAATGAGAGTTTTCTAGGCATGCTCTGGGACCTATGCAGAGGTCATTGATAGATAGAGAAGCTATAAAATCACCTACTATGACCAGTGGTTTCTGTCTTAGCACACTGATGATAAGAGAGTTATCTTGTATATGTAGATAAGGGAGATGACTGATGCAAAGAAAACTACAGAAAGAGGAAGTCTCATCATATTATTTGGCTTGGTGGTCAGTCAGAACTGCAGGATTTCTGGGATTCTTTTTAAATAAGGAATGTTCTTTTTTTCTTGTATTTAAAATACATTTAACATACAAAAAAAATAAAAAATAAAAATAGGTCTGGTGATACACCCCCCTTTAAATATGGTTAGCTGAAGTTGAATATGCACAATATGATTTACCTTTCTGCTTAAAATGAAGCTATAATTCATATGTAATATATAAGGAGCACACACTAACCTCATGGCCAGACAAGTAGATGGCTACACCCTGCCAGGACTTGTCTGTGGAGATCTTCATATTTACAAAATACTTCAAATGCTCATGTAGGCGAGCCATGAATTCCGTACCTATAATTTATAGGATAATAGAAAATAAATAAGGATAAAATAGGTCAATATATACTCCTACAATTTTATTCAAGGAAAAAAAAAATTGTATATAAAAGGTTATCAAAAATATTTCCACAGATAAAGAGGTGCTGGCAATTTCTAACCATGTGCACAGAGGCACTTCCAGCACCGTAAGGTTTTCTGGACAAGGGAAGACAACCATGAAGGCAGAATTTCCCTACTCTGGATTTACAGTATGTTCCTTTGGGTGTACCAGACATCCTGCAGTTTACAGAAGTCAATGACATCCCTCGTCTGGAGAGCCAAAGCCATGATGGCTGTCTGTGCAGAAAGTAATGCAGTGAAGGAGGAAACCTGGCATAGATGAAAAAGTGCACAGCGTACCCATTATGACAAGCTCTACTATTTAGGATCCCATGTACGTTGTTTGTCACAGTATTATGACAAAAAGCTACATATACTATGGTACTTCCCAATGAGTAGTTAGATAATACAACAGACACTGGGAGATTCATCTTAACTTGCAGGATTAAAGGGAATGTATTACTTACACATTCATTTTTCCAATTAAAGCCAGATATTTTTCCAATCGGTTTACTTACTCATCGTAGATTTTTTATATATTTTCTGTACATGACTATAGGGTCGGCCATCTTGCCTGAGCTGCTGTTAGCGGAAGTTCAGAGACCAGTTTTATCGCAGTCACAGGGACTGTAGTCTGGAGAGGACTAAAGGTGCCCAGTTATAAAGACTAATAACTGTTATAAGTCTGTGCACCAAAATCTGAAATGTACGCTAGCTAGGGACTGCCATAGATTTTATCTGTTATTTATACCCATTTTCTGGTATAATGTTAAAATTTGTTGGACAGTATTGGTCCACCCCTTTACCACCCACTTTTAAAAAGGGAGTTTGTCACCAGAACACAGCACGAGACCTGCAGAAAGATTGTTTATTCTGGTGAGTCTAACCTGTGTTTTCCCCTTGTGAATCGATGCCTCAGCAACGTAGGCACGGATTCTCAATGGGGAAAACACAATTTGATTCAGGTGACCCTAACATGTCTGTCTGTGGGGCTCGGTTGGGGACAGAACACTGCAGAGAGTACAGCACAAACGGGAAAAAAGTTGCAAATTTTGGCACAAAATAAGGCATGAATTCAATGGCTGAGTGTTCTAGGCATGCTGTCTTACAGGGGTGCAGTGGTAGTAAACATACCACTATTCTAAATGGTAAAAAGTAGGTAGGGGTCCCATTAAAGATTTTGCATCTGGGCCTGGAAGCTTCAAGTTCCGCCTAGTTACTGCTGTGTGACCTATAGAGAGATCACTGTGCGAGGATGAGGAGGTCAGTATTGGGCCCCAGCTCTTGACCACTGAATTCAGAAGTTTCATTCAGTCTCATTGCCACAGGAGTATAAAATGTTGCACCCTAGGCCCTTCGCTCTCACAGGCTACAGGAAAATAGCATGTGGGGAGCAAATAGCAAAACAGATGCAATTTTTTGCGTAAAGGACGGTGTGTCAAAAATTGTGACTTTTACACCAAAACTGATGTAAAATGAGAACGTAAATTCCCCTTAGAAGTTCCCAATATAATAGTGATCAATCAATCCTCATAGAAGATGTACTTACCAGGAGTGATACAGTTGGAGTCAAATCTGGCTTCTGTCGGTAAGACTTCACCCTTCTCTACAGCTTTCTTTATTTTTTTCTTCTGCCTCTTTTGCAGATCTAGACATAAGAACAAACCATTATTTAGTAGGTATTCAACCTGCAAGATTCAATGAACAATGCTGAAATTATGAGCCAATGTGATCTGAAAGTGTAAGGAAAGCGGCTTTCTACTGAAAGCATATATATTTGGGGGAATCTGTCTTTACATTGGACCTTACCAAGCAACATTCTCACAGCGTGAAAGTGTATTAACAGAAGTGCGTGCTGATAAGTAGGAGTAAGGCCACACAAAGCAGCCAAGAACCCGCAGACATGCAGTTTTGATGTTGTATGGCCAACAACAAGCCATGTAAACACCACTCCAAAAGAACATAAAGGTGCAGTGTGCCCGAATGCTCTGAAAACTATACTAGAATGTAGGAAAAGGGGAAATGTCTAGCACAGTTTTCACACAACACCAAAAAAACCTTTTCTTACAGCATACCTAAACGTATATCATAACTTTCATGAATCAATAGTACAGGAGATGATCGTAAACTTTACTATATATTTTCTTACAGAAAATGCTTCTTTTTCCTGCTACCCCTGCACGGATTCTGAATATATTGTACAAATCCGTACAGCATAAATAGCTTACAGCTCGGCCCAAAGAAGTCTATGGAGAAGGGAGGAGAACGAGTGGGCAAAGCTACTAGTGAGGGTCTTATCTTTTGAAAGAGCAGGATTATCAGATAAAATACTGTTATTTAGCTTTGTACGGGCATGGTCAGATAGGAGCCCGCAGCAGTGTGTGGTTTCCGCACTAAACTAATAGGCACAATAGCCACATAATTCTGTAGGCAAGGCTGAGCTATACCACAGTCCTACTTGCAGAATTGTGTAGTCTCCACGGCAGCAGGGTGGCTCATGGTTTCCTTGCAGAGTTCGGGTTTCGAATCTGACCAAGAGCAACATCTGCATGGAGTTTGTATAATCTCCCTATGCTTGCATGGGTTTCCTGCAGGTACTCCTGTTTCCTCCCACACTCCAAAAACACTGAGCTGTAAATTGACTTCCTATGAAAAAAACAAAAAAAAACAACCACCACCTGACCCTTGTGGGGTGTGAGGGATGAGCGCCTATATGGCAGTCACTGACTTCTCTGCTCCACAGCTCTCCCTGTGCTTTGAGACATTTGTGTGAGAAAAGTGCATTACAAATGTCGGTCTTCGTTTTCCATAGGCAAAGCTGTAAACAGTGTATAGACTGCAGAGTATAGATTTCAAAGCATTCAGAAACGGTGATCTATGGAAGGAGGGGTTGGAAGTAGGAAATAACAGGAGAAATATACATTTTTTTTAATAGAATATATTACAAAGTTTACTATTGATCTATATATAAAATGTATCCTAAAAGTTTAGGTATATGGCATACAGTAACGGTATGATTTACTGTACCTTAAACCAGAAATAAAAATATATGTCTGGCCGGCACCACCAAAATACCAAAGCCAAAACATACCAAGAAGCCAACGCAATGTGTGAATCAAGCCACATAAACCCAAGACTACCAAAATAGAAGAATCTATATCACACAAAGAATCCCTAACACAGACATGATAAAAACATTAAAAATTAGGAAAGACTGTATTAAAACACATCCGGGCTGTGGTTACGATGGACTATACAGCCCTACCAGAAACACCCCCCCATCCATATTAAAACACATACAAGACGGCACTGTGTACTACTATGCAAATTATACACACCAATACAAAGATATATCAATGGTGAAATATCCACTGATTCAATAGCAATAGCACAAACGAATAAATCATATCAAAATGCTATATAAATGGACACAGCGGTCAAATAACCAAAGATGGGATTGCGGGAAAAATACTCCACAAGTATTGTCACAGACTGCGACTACCTCAGGGATGTGTCTATAGCAATACAATGCTCCAGCGCCGTCATGGTGTAGCCCTAGTCCATTGCATTTTCCTCAGCATATTTGTGACTAAAAAAGTGGGGAACAATGAAAATTTTTATAACAGTTTTCATGCACGAGGCAATGTGTCTATCCCCAGACATTGTGCAAAGGTGCACCTAATATTGGCCTGCCCCATCTTGTCAAAATGCTATACAAGTTTCTTGTCATTCCCTCCTCGCAAAATCAACAAAACCGAGAAATTCTGGCCATGAGCTGTATGAGGTCACTTATAGATAAGACACTACATTAGGGGCACAGACATTATAGCATTCAGCCATGATGGTCATTGGCAGTATCCCTGTGGCATAGGGAAATACTGGCACAGCTAAGAGGACTCATCACAAAACATAGAAGGTAACAAGGAAAGATTCCAAAGATGTTAAAATGGCGTAATAATCAGTTTTCAGTAAACTGAGGATGCACATTGATGAATAATGTAATAAAAATAGGACCTCCTGCTATGAGCAGCTGTACAAACTACTGAGTAGCTTTCAATTCCATCGAAATGTAACAGAACCAGAACCTGAGAAATTGCTGCTGCATTGTGCATAAGGCAGATCAGTGGGCATGGAACAGTTTTCACATTCTGTTAATTCTCCCAGTGGTGCTAGGACATGCATTATGTATGGGATTTGTGACTGCAGCATAAAAGAAACAGAGCACGGATGTTTTTAGGATGTTCAGAAGGCAAAACATTGCTTGAAAACAAAATCTACAATGTGTCAGAAGAGAGGGCTACGATTCTGTAGGAATGTGGCACTAGGCTGGGCCCGGCGCACAACGTGGCACTAGGCTGGGCCCGGCGCATGTTACATTACTATACACTATTTTTGATAACCTTCATCCAAGTAAACATACTGTATGCAGATTACTGCACAAGGGAAAAGTACAGTCATGGCCAAAAGTTTTGAGAATGACACAAATATTATATTTTCACATGATCTGCTGCCCTCTGGTTTTTATGTGTGTTTGTCAGATGTTTTTATCACATACAGAAATAGAATTGCATTCATATTATGAGTAACAGAAGCTTATATTGACAGTTAGAATGATTTAATGCAGCAAATCAATATTTGCAGTGTTGACCCTTCTTCTTCAGGACCTCTGCAATTCTCCCTGGCATGCTCTCAATCAACTTCTGGACCAAATCCTGACTGATAGCAGTCCATTCTTGCAGAATCAATGCTTTAATTTTGTCTGAATTTGTTGGTTTTTGTTTGTCCACCCGTCTCTTGATGATTGACCACAAGTTCTCAATGGGATTAAGATCTGGGGAGTTTCCAGGCCATGGACCCAAAATCTCTATGTTTTGTTCCCTGAGCCATTTAGTTATCACCTTTGCTTTATGGCAAGGTGCTCCATCATGCTGGAAAAGGTATTGTTGAGCGCCAAACTGCTCTTGGACGGTTGGGAGAAGTTGCTCTTGGAGGACATTCTGGTACCATTCTTTATTCATGGTTGTGTTTTTAGGCAAGACTGTGAGAGAGCCGATTCCCTTGGCTGAGAAGCAACCCCACACATGAATGGTTTCAGGATGCTTTACAGTTGGCATGAGACAAGACTGGTGGTAGCGCTCACCTCTTCTTCTCCGAATAAGCTGTTTTCCAGATGTTCCAAACAATCGAAAAGGGGATTCATCAGAGAAAATGACTTTACCCCAGTCCTCAGCAGTCCACTCCCTGTACCTTTTGCAGAATATCACTCTGTCCCTGATGTTTTTTCTGGAGAGAAGTGGCTTCTTTGCTGCCCTCCTTGAGACCAGGCCTTGCTCCAAGAGTCTCCGCCTCACAGTGCGTGCAGATGCACTCACACCTGCCTGCTGCCATTCCTCAGCAAGCTCTGCACTGCTGTTAGCCCGATCCCGCAGCTGAAACACTTTTAAGAGACGGTCCTGCCGCTTGCTGGTCTTTCTTGGGCGCCCTGGAGCCTTTTTGGCACCAATGGAACCTCTCTCCTTGAAGTTCTTGATGATGCGATAGATTGTTGACTGAGGTGCAATCTTTCTAGCTGCAATACTCTTCCCAGTTAGGCCATTTTTGTGCAGTGCAATGATGACTGCACATGTTTCTTTAGAGATAACCATGGTTAACAGAAGAGAAACAATGATGGCAAGCACCAGCCTCCTTTTAAAGTGTCCAGTGGTGTCATTCTTACTTAATCATGACAGATTGATCTCCAGCCCTGTCCTCATCAACACCCACACCTGTGTTAATGGAGCAATCACTGAAACGATGTTAGGTGGTCCTTTTAAGGCAGGGCTGCAATGATGTTGAAATGTGTTTTGGGGGACAAAGTTCATTTTCTAGGCAAATATTGACTTTGCAAGTAATTGCTGTTAAGCTGATCACTCTTTATAACATTCTGGAGTATATGCAAATTGCCATTAGAAAAACTGAAGCAGTAGACTTTGTAAAAATTAATATTTGTATCATTCTCAAAACTTTTGGCCATGACTGTACACTGACCAACAATCTGCTGACTGATACATACAGAGGGCAATGTGCATAAAACACTTAGTTCTACTCAAGGAAGCCAATAAGATTCTGGCTTTCATTTCTCCATACCAAGTATGATAAGCAGGGATCTTGAATTAACATGGATTTTTATAAGAGGGGTGTGCGAATTATAGCAGAATGGACTCCGATGACACCCAAGTGCCTTTACATTCCCCACTGATTTCAATGGGGGGTTCCACTGCGATGTCGCATAGCAGGATAGGACGTGATCTATAATCATCAAAACAGAACAGGGCATCGGAAGAGCCTCAGCTTGCACTGGTGTGCATTTGGTCTAATGAAAATCATCATACAGGTGTAAACAGACTGTACTCTGTGTACATTGTCATATTACAGTTCAACAGAGGAGCTGTATACTAAGTACAGGTTTCAATCCTGCTCTCGGAGGTTGTAAAATCATGATCTTGCTAGTAACCATGGAGACTGAGTTCACCAAGTTTTAAAGACTAATGCCTCCAAAGGGTGGCTGGGTGTGTGTGTGTGTGTCTGTGTGTGTGTGTGTGTGTGTGTGTGTGTGTGTGTGTGTGTGTGTGTATATGTGTGTGGGGGGGGTAGTTTAAAGCTGGTCATCCATATTAGATGACTGCTGTACGATTTTCACTCAACAACCATCTTACATGTATGCATGCTAAGGCCTGTCAGAGGAGGCACAGACAATAAAAGTAAAAAGCAGGCAGGCGGCACAGCTGGTACCATGGCTCACTAGGGACTGCCAGCCCACTCCAGAGAAGGTGCAGGACAAACACGGTAGGAGGAGAGGTTTTTTTTTTTTTTTTTTTAAACCAACCAATGCTGCTAGATAGTCATCTTACAGAGGCCCTTTCACCACCTCCAACAAGTCCAGCTCTCATTACATCAAGTTATAGCTAGTCCCCACCATTCCCAAGCAATCAACGCTGTTAGTTTTGGTGCATGATATGCAATTTAGAATGGTGTTGTCAAACAGGAGCAGAAAAGGGGTGTGATTCTGAACTTTGACACTGGCTGCCTCTGATTGGAGATCTGAATCACACCTCCCTGCCTGACACCACCCTTCTGACATTACAGAGCTTAGCACATTAGGCACCAAAGCTAACCGCTCTTGTTACTCGGGAACGGTGGGGGCTAAAGAGAAAATTCCACATGTGCTGGAATCATTGGAAGGCGGCTATTAACAGATGCTAAGAACTTGAATTGATGGAGGTGGTGAAAGGTCCTCTTTAAAGAGTTATTCCCATCTCAGTATTTATAACTATATCCACATCCTGCTCACCTATTTTCACAACTCTAGTACAAGTGAATGGAGAGACACACGCATGAGCACCCCCCTCTATTAATAAATTTCAAGCACAGACAGGGCCTCATTCTTGAGACAGATGAGGGTACCAGAATGAAGAAACCACTGGAGAAAGTCAGGCAAGTTTAAGTACCAGGGAAATCCCTTTAAAGTAGAATTAGAAAAAAAACAAAAAAGTAAAAAAAAATCCCTGCATCACACCTATGGTTTGTGCCTGGTATTGCGGCTTAGCTTCTTTTAAGAAATACCAATACCAAGCAATCTGTGGCACCATATCTGGAAGAAAGCAGCCGTGTTTTTCTAATCCTAGACATCCCTTTTAAAGGCTATCCAGTTCCTAATATTTATAGCCTGTAAAATAGGTCACCAATATTAGCACTACAAGGGCCCGACAGATCTGCTGTTCCAAAAAAGCTCGGCTCCCAGTAATGTTTACATGTCAAGAGCCATGCTTCTCACTTGCTTGCAATGGGGCAGTGCTATAGTACCAGAACCCACCAGTGCTACAAATGGTACAGTGAGTGCGCAGTGCAGCTCCACACATGTAAACATTACTGGGAGCCGTACGGTTACAGAATAGCAGATCTGCGGAAGTCTCGTCTGTTGGACCCTCGCAGATCTAATAATGATGACCTATCCTAAATATAGGGCATCAATATCAGAAACTGGATAACCCCCATTAACAGTGCATTGAACTAGACACCTAGTTCTCCAAACATGTTTCTGAGAGCAGATCCTGGAGACTGTGGGTAAGGGGGTGGTTGTTATTTATCCTAATAGATATGTATTTGTGGCTCAAAGTATGAGCTGTATACATAGCGATCAATGTTCACAGCTTACGTCAGCAGGATCTACAGTATCCGTAAACTCACAGAGGCCCAAACACTGCAAAGCCTAAGTATCTATACTAGGTATTGTTAGAACTGATTGGAAAAGAACAAACGCTTATAATAGACTGAAAACCAACCACTGTGTATCACAATGATAACCGTAGGATAGCTACATAGTGCTACATAGCAATTGTTACTACTACTGAAGTGTGATCTGCCCACTACTCCTTTGAGAGAGACTTAAAGGGAGTCTGTCACCATGGTGAAGCATATTAAAAAAAGCAACACAGTTCACTCTTACTACTCTAAGCTGTATGACTTACCCCCCCCACGAGCACTACTCCCTGGGGATGACTCAACACTACTGGAAGACTATTTAAAGGATTGTTGTCTCCCACGCCTTCCTCCTGAGGCCCTAACCTCCCTGAATACCCCCATCACCAGGGAGGAACTAGAAGGGGTCCTGAGGGACCTCCCAAATGGAAAAGCCCCAGGCCCAGATGGGTTCACTTACAATTATTATAAGGTTTTCCAGGGTGAACTCTCTGCTCATCTATTGTCCCTCTTCAATTCCTTCCTTTCAGGTTCCCCTATACCCCCGACTATGCTCTCTTCACTACTCACATTGGTCCCTAAACCGGGTAAGGACTTGCAGGATTGTGCTAACTACCGACCGATTGCTTTGCTGAACACGGACCTGAAACTTTTCACCAAACTCTTAGCCAATAGACTGAATGCTTGGCTCCCTCTGCTTGTCCATAAGGACCAGGTGGGATTCATCCCCTGTCGTCAGGGTGGTGACAACACCAGGAGGACTGTGGATTTGGTGGAGGTGGCCAATCATTATTCTACCCCGGCCCTTCTCTTGAGCCTGGACGCTGAAAAGGCTTTTGACCGCATAAATTGGTCGTTTATGCATACTACGCTTAAGGCGTTCGGGCTTACGGGACCTTTTCTCACAGCTATCCAGGCCCTTTACTCCTTACCCTCAGCAGCAATTAAGCTTCCCCATGCATCTTCGCCCTCCTTCCCTATTCGAAATGGCACTAGGCAGGGTTGCCCCCTGTCACCCATCATATTTGCCCTCTGCATTGAACCGCTAGCGGCCAAGATTAGGCGAGACCCTAATATCAAGGGCATCATGGTCCAAGATAAGGAATTTAAGATATCTCTCTTTGCGGACGATGTACTCCTCACTCTCACCTCCCCTCATACTACCCTTCCAAACTTGCTGCGCTCGCTAGAGACCTATGGTGATCTCTCAGGGTATAAGGTGAACCCCGCGAAGACTGAGGCACTCCCACTTAACATCCCACGGGACCTTCTCCTTCTCCTCCGCAGTAATTACGATTTCCAGTGGCGGGAGTCCTCTATCCGCTACCTGGGAGTCCATATATCCACTTCCTATGCGACCCTCTACTCGGCAAACTACCCGCGGTTGTTTTGTGAGCTAAGAGCCCTATTGGACAAATGGCAACCCTTGCCTATCTCCCTTTTGGGGAGAATTGCTGCGGTCAAGATGACTCTCCTCCCGAAGCTACTGTATTTTTTCGAGACTCTCCCAGTCGCGATACCTCGGGGAGAATTACGGAACCTACAGAAAGCTATCTTCCAGTTTATCTGGAAAGCAAAACGACACCGAATACCTAGATCTGTTATGCTGGCGGATAGGGGGTCTGGGGGTATGGCTGTCCCACATCTGTTACATTATTACTGGGCGGCCCACTTACGCCATATCCCATTCTGGGCGGCTATGCCAGCATACACCAGATGGGTGCAGGTAGAGAAGCTATGGCTGGCACCCATGCATCCTAACGCGCTTCTGTGGGTCAGCTCCCCCCCCCACCCCCCCTGCCTCGTACCTGTTGGGCCCCATTCGGTTTACTAGATCTATCTGGTCTACCTGTTGTGCTAGATTCTCCCTGATGTCCCCGCGCTCATCTATGGTCTCCATACTATACAACCCCCTTCTCCCAGAGAGCCTGACTTCTGCCATGACTAAAGTGTGGTCTGAAGCTGGCCTTTACCGGATTGCTGACATGGTTGACCCTGGAACCTTGGAACTCAGGTCCTTTGCTCATCTTACAGCTAATCAAAACCTGCCAAGTACTGAATGGTTCCATTACTTGCAGGTGGTTCACTTTGTCCGCTCCCTCCATGGGTCTCTTAAGGTGTCACTCCCCACCGCTTTTGAAAAGATTTGCCGTGCAGGCACGTCCACTAGGGGCTTTATATCCTCTATTTACCAACTTCTTAACTCACAAACTACAGGCTCTCCTGTTAATCATCGCTATATGCTTAAATGGGAGGAGGCGGTGGGTAAACCCATCTCCCAGGAACAGTGGCGGATTGTATGGTCTCGGGCCCAGAAATCATCTCAGTGCATTACGTTTAGGGAAACGCAGTATAAGCTGTTGATGCATTGGTATCATACTCCGGCTCTCCTTCATACTTTAAACCCATTAGTTCCCCCATGGTGCTGGCGCTGTGGAGCTGCGGTGGGTACCCTGCACCATATCTTTTGGACGTGCCCTCTCATCCTCGGTTTTTGGAGGGAGGTCAGGACTCTGACGACTGCTCTCTTTTTGCAAGAGGTTCCTCTTGACCCTCTTCTTTATCTCCTGAACCTTCCCCCCAGACACCTGAGCAATAAGTCATCCAGGCTTTTCTTGCATCTTTGTACTGCAGCTAAAACTCTCATAGCTAGAAACTGGAAGAAGGTGAGTCCCCCATCTAGTCTTGAGCTTGTGGCTAGAATGAAGGATGTGAGGAGTCTTGAATACCTGACTGCTGGCCTACATAATTCACGGGAAGCCTTTGGGGCTATTTGGGCACCCTGGGACATGTATTGTACATTACAGGGTCTCTGATCTCTAGTCCTCTCCTTCCCCCCCCCCCTTCCCTTTGGTCCTACCCTTGTCTTCTTAACCCCTCCATTCCCCCCTCCCTTGTTCACTGCTTAATTTAAATGCATATTGCTTAAGGGGGAGGAGGCAGATAGCCTCTATTTACCTCAATGCTTCCTGTTTGTTTGATTATTATTGTTTTTTTGTTTTTTATTTATTCCTTGTTAATGAAAAATTTTTCAATAAAATTACAGTTATATAAAAAAAAAAAAAGCAACACAGTTACGCTATGTTCACACCTGCGTTCGGGTCTCTGTTCCTCAGGACCGCTTGGAGACCCGAAAAATAGAAACCCAATCCACTTAAAAAGCGGTTACCTGCAGAAACCCTTGGAACCCATATACTTTCCTCTATGCATTTATCAAGTGGATTCCGGAACGGAATCCCCAGAGACCAGGCGCAGGTGTGAACCTAGCCTTAGATAGGTGGGGCTAACCTGAATGTATTGCTCCCCCCCCACTCCCAGAGCACTGAGGGCAGCTCATTTGCTCTAAACCGCTGTAATATGCCCGCTTTCCTTCGAGTGACCAGGCCAGGGAGTTCTGCTGAAATCTCGCCTGGCCCAGTGTTCTCATGTTCCTATTGGCATATTTGAGCAGTGTTGGGTATTGCAGTTTGGAACAAGAGAACTGCCCTCAGTGCTCCAGACTGATCATTTGCAAATTCTGAAACAAATGAGTATCTCGACACCATTTTGCCAGGTGATATAGTCTTTCATGCAAGACTTAGTTCACTCTGATAGTTATTATACATGAGCCAATTATGAAGGAGATGGAAGTTTTCTTACTGACTGTCTTTAGTTTGTCGTTTCTGGAATGGGTTTAGTCAGAATTTGCAGGAATGGAACTGTAAATCCCTTATAGCTCCAACCTTAACACATACCTTGATAAAGTGAATACGAAAGTGATAATTACCTAAAACGCCTTCCTCGCTGCTGGTTCATTTTTGCCCTAGGAGCGACCCCATCAACAGCCATAAAAAAGACTTTTCTTGGCTTGATGATACGGAACAGCACCTCTAAATAATGAAATATATCAGCAAAAATCTTATCTTCTGTGATCCGGAAGTGCACATCGTCATCATTGGGGTGCGAGCACTGGTGGATGATGCCATTCATGTCCAAATACAGATTGTCAAATTCCGGGATCTATAAGGGGAGAAAAGAGTTTTGTGATATTCGGTATTTTTCCAATAGATACAAAGATCAAATACAGACAGACACCCAACATATGTGACCTGTGACCATTATGCAGATGTTTGTTCATGTTCTCCAAATATCCATCTTAGACTGTATTTTTTGTTCTTACAATTCACATCGCCACAGTGCCAGTCAAAACAGTGAGGCAGAACTAAGCCTTGGCATAACAACAAAAGTATCCCGATGAGCTCCGACACATAGCTAGACTAGGAACGTACGGTGAAATGATAAATACTAGTCTATAGGCATAACATTAGCAAGAGACACTTTACTGGCAGGAAGTATTGGGATGAATCGGCAGAAAGTTACCCCATATCCCACTGATACAGTGATTTATTCTGACCGAAATACACATTTAAAGAACTTTCACATCCTCGAACCTCTTAAGCATTATATACCATGAGAGAACCACAGCTGCAGTTTTTAATCTTTGTAATAGAAAGGTTAAAAGCCAGACCAGTTAAGGAGGGAGTTGCAGCTGAAAGTTTTTGATGCAGACCGATCTGTTCTATATAGCCTTAATTCATCAATGAAGAAATACAGATTGATATACGTAACCCTAAGTCATTGTCCATCAGATGCTGTATTACAATGATAATCCCCCCTAGGAGAATCTCTCTGTAATACCGTGCCATATAGAGGCACCATAACAGGGTGCTCTATGCACATGACTCTGTAGGGTACATGACTCCTAAGTAAATGAGAAGTGATTTCGGAATCATCTGTCACTTTATCATAGCCAAAGTGCATATGCGAACGTACCCCTGCTGCGGATGTCTTGGATTCTAGCAGACACTGTCAAAGACAGACTGAAGTTTATTTTGCATGACGCATTATGCCTGCTTTCCACTAAATAGTCATCCTACTGCTGTGCACCATGTCAGTGCTTGATATTCCACAGTGGGGGTGAGCGGTCCTTCTCATTTATTTACTTATATTGGCTTTTCACCATTTACTAAACATCAAAGAACATTATTTCAGTAGGATGCATGTGTGTGATGTTACAAGAGTTTAGGATGTCAACAATTTGTGTGGCGTACACTGAAGGTGCTTGACAGTCTGCTGATATAATGGGCAAGACCAATAGGCGCACAGCACATAACCAGGTGACTGATATCTTAAGTGCAACCTCCATCATATATCATTGTGGCTTGTCTGCATGCTGCCTTAAAGGGGTTGTCTGGAATAAAATCATATTTCTACACTAAGCTAAACATCCTCCCCCCCACCTAACTTCTAACTTACTCACTTTATAAAAACAATAAAATAAATAATAATAACAACAATAACGTATATTTACCTAGATCGCCGGGGCAGTTTTTCAGATTTTCCGGTGACATTCCATTTCCCAGTTTCTGTAAACGTCACCAATACTACCCCACCCCATCATGCTTACCTGTCTTCCTGTCCGGATATTCTGGGCACGGGACATCACTTCGTTTTGGGGGGCTCGCTCCTCCTCTTCTTGACGTCTGCCAGCCTCCCACACCGGTGGAACAGAGCCGGGTCTATTGTGCAAGCACCGGCAAGAGGAGGAGGAGCCGGCCCCAAAGAAGGACGTAATCTCCGGTGCCCAGAAGATCCGAACAAAAAGACGGGTAAGTATGATGGGGTGGGGGGAGTGGGCTTAGTTACTTGGGAAGGGCTAGTAGTGGGCAGTCTAGCTAGGGAAAAGGAGAGGGTGTGAGGAATGAGAGAGGGAGGTAGCGCGAGTCAGCTCTGAGTGAAGAACAGAAAGCTACACCATGTAAACAAATGCAGAAGATTCCAGAGAAACCCAGAAATCACTCAGAACACTGCTAAAAGGTATTTGGGTGCACTTAGTAACCCATTTATAGCACTTTTTTTTATTTTGCCCAGAAAACTCCTTTAAATATGGCCACTTTCTTTCAGATATATTAAGAACTGCATAAAAATGATAGAATCTTCTGAGGGCAGAATGAAAGTTATTCTAGAAGTAAGCCTTAGGGTAGGGTTCACATCTGTACGAGATTCCACCGAAAATCGGCAGAAAGAAAAGTCCTGCATGGAGGATTTTTTTCTCTGCCAGTTTCAGTATAAAAATGCAAGAAACCCGATGGACGCCTGGTGGACCCTATTATAGTCTATGGGGTCTGCGGGTAAGCTCTGTTTTAGCGGACGGGCTCTCTGTTGTTCCTAGTCCCCCGGCGGACCCAAACGACGGAGAGCCCTGGGCAAGTGTGAACCTAGCCTTAGACTGGTTTGACACTAACTATCCATTGTACATCCAAGTGTTTTTCTGTGTGCCATCCATGTGCAATGTTTTTTTTTTTTGCGTGTGCGAAAAGAGATATAGTTTAGTTTTTTTGTTTTTTTTTTCCCCAGCATCACCTAGCACTGTATCTGTGAAAAACAAAGCACACGGGTGACATCCATGTGCTGTCTTTTTTTTTTTTTTTTTTCACTGACCCATGAACTTGAATAGCCAGAACAATCAGCATGTTGGCTCAGTGGTTAGCATTGTAACCTTGTAGTGCTGGAGTCCTAGATTCAGATCCAGCCAAGGACAACATATGTATGGAGTTGTATGTTCTCCCCGTGCTTGTGTGGGTTTCCTCCCCACACTCCAAAGGCATACTGATAGGTTGTGAGACCCATATGGGACATTGAGTGGTGACAATGTCTGTAAAAGGGCTGCAGAATATGATTGCTCTATACAAGTAAGCAAAAGAAGAAAAAAAAAAAAAAAAGTTGCATGGCATTCCTTTTTTTTTTTCCTAAGTGTCTCTCTGTCCGTAAAAAACAATGGACATGTGTACAGCCCCAATGATCAAAACGCGATTAAATCAGGCATTTTACCTCAATTATAATTAATGATGATTATTTAGGTCACACCCCTTTTACAGTAAGAGTATGTCTTGGGTGAACCTCAACCAAGATTTCCCGGTGGTTTCGTTCAAATTGAACACAGCCAAACCGAAACTGCCATTAAACTCTGGGGTCGAAGTATAATTAAGGAACGCCCAGGGGAGGTGATCAAAGACAGAAAACAGTGTAAAACCAAGTTCACATCTGCACTGGAGTGTCTGTTGGAGATTCTGATGCAGAAACCAAAAATCACTGGAGAGAAAAGTCCTGCACAGAGGACTTTCTCTCTACTAGTTTCAGTTTTGAAATGGCGGAAACCTGACGAATCCCATTATATTCAATGGCAGAATGACAGAACACGGCGCAGCTGTGACCCTAGCCTTGCTTACCTCTCCTGGGCTTCAGCATGGGTCTCCGCAGTCTTCGGTGCTTCTGGCTGATGTTAGGTCACGCAGCATTATGACGTTTGCGTCTATGCGTCACAATGTCATGTGACCAGCTGAGGCCCAATCACAGGCTCATCGTTCCCTGATGTCAGTTAGAAGCACTGAAGACAGCAGGGAATTGCGCTGGAGCTCAGGAGAGGTGAGTGTTTTTTTTTTTTTTTTTTATGTTTGATCATTCTTCCCTGGACGTCCGTCTGAAGTGACCCCAGAGTATAAAAGCAGCTCCAATTTGGACAGGTTTGTTCCAATCAAAACTGCAGATAGAACCTCTCAAATATTGTAACAGCCAAACCAAAATAACTGACTTGTGGAAAATTGCGTCAATTATCCTATTTGATGTTCGGTTTCTAGTCTTTGTGCTGTTCAATTATTTCACAGATGGCACACAGACAGAATAGTAGTTAGTGTGAAGGGACCCATAGTCAAAGAAACTTCCACCAAGTATCCCTGGATTCCAATCAGTCATAATCATGAAGGCGAAAAAAATAAAAAAAAGAGCATTTCACTGTTACATTAGTAATATCATTGCCTTCATTCATCTATAAGTACAGCACAATTTCAGATGGCATAGAGCCAATTTTACAGAAGCAGTAACACTGCTACAATGCCAGTGGCTGCTCTAGTGGACCCATGCTAGTGCCAAATGCATGATTGTATGCCAAAATGCCACCTCTGGAACATGTCTTCATTGTCTTCTGCCAGCAGAAAGTTACTGTCAGGATTACTCTTAGAGAAAGACACAACAGACTGTAGTACAATGCAAGTGAAAGGGAGAGGAAAAAATTAGATATGATATGTAGTAGATATTTCCTGGAATGTTGCCCTGGATCTCACACAACACATGTAGACACTGTAGCAGATCTGCCACGTTGCATCTGAACATGCTACAAAAAAAAAAAAAAAAAAAAAAAAAATTTAAAATGCTTACATTTTTGGCACACTGTTCAATTTGCACAACTTTGTCCTTTTTTGAGACACTTACAGAAATCAGTGGATGGGCCGGTTGGTTGGTTTCCTCCCTTCTCTACCATTTTCATAGATAGTTACACGGGCTATGGGGGCTGGCTGACTATAGTAAGGCTAACTCCCATAGCGCAGAATATAAAAAAAAAAAAAAAAAAAAAAGTTCTAAAAGAGGAGGCACATTGACCCAGGGTTCCAATCGCATGAGCAAAGGTCGAATCAGCCCTGAACCTCTAGCTACAGCAAAAAAAAAAAAAAAATAAAAAAAAAAAAAAAACACACTATGAAGAACCTCTTTAAATTTATTATTTATTAGCTTTACTTCTATAGCGCCATCATATTCTGCAGCACTTTACAGACACTGTCAGTCACTGTCCCATATAGGGCTCACAATCATTCCCTATCAGTATGTCTTTGGAGTGTGGGAGGAAACCCACACAAACAGGGAGAACATACCTTTAAAGATTCTCACACCAGTGGATGAATACATTTTGGGTATGTTCACGCAGAGTTTTTTTACAGGCTGATTTTGAGGCGGAATCCCATTCATTTCATGGGGTGTCCGTAGCAGAGAAAAAAAAAAAAAAAAAAAAAAAAGCGACATGACCCATCTTCAGGCAGATTCCGCCTTGAAAAACCCATTGAAATTAATGTGAGGCAGAAAAAAGCAACGTGGTTTTATGATGCAGTTTTCAAAAACCACATTGTTTTTTTTTTTTTAAAAGGGAAGTTTCTAAGTCTATACTGGAGCAAATAACATGGCATGTATAAAAAAAAAAAAAAAAAAAAAAAAAACGCATCAAAAAACATTTCCTAATTCCTGAAGCAGATTTGTTCAGCCTGCAAAAAACTGTGTGTGAACATATCCTAAGAGTGGCATAGGAAACTAGGATTTTTTTTTTTTAAAGTATTTATTAAGAATGTCCTATATGCACTTTTTCCAGTAAATGGTACATACACAACACTGGACAAAAAAAAAAAAAAAAAAAAAAAAAGTTTGTGACAGTACAGTACAATAGGAAAAGCCATTGTCAACATACAGAAAACAGAACAATTAAACCAAATAAATTCAAAACCACCCACTGGCAGCGACAGATGTCATAATGATGTGAAAAGATACACAGAGACAGAGTCAGGCACCTTATGCATTTCATAAGGGCAACAAGGCCCTGGAGGAGGAGTTATCCACCAACAGTCCGGGGAAACCACTGAGGGAGACCTGTCTGCCACTCCTGAAAACCTAGTCTTAGGTACGAGAAAGCAGTGCAAGTCCTGGAGGAAATATTCTATCAAGTGTTAGGGTTGCAGATGGAAGGCCTGCACCATCCAACCATGCCCCCCATTACAGCCACATATTTGTGTAAGGCTTTTCATATAGTATATATACCTCATTCTACTTGAAGAATATGGTTCACTATAGTCTTCAATTCTGCAATGGATGGGGGTGAGGAGTCTAGCCAGTGAAACACCAGCAACTTTCTAGCTTGAAATAGTATTCTTAGAATACCCAGGGCCATAGGAGATTCCATGTCTATCCCTTCCCCTAACAGACCCAATAGACAATCCCTGGCCATACTCTAGTAATAAGAGTGCCAGAACCCTCCTCCAGTAAGGTCCAATAGATTTACATTCCCAGAACATATGGTACAAATGAGCTTCCTCATGACCACGTCTGAGACATAATGTATCCGTACGTAACCCAATCCAGAAAATAAAGCTAGGAGTAAGATTGTCTCATATGTATTTACTACATAGGGTTTATCTCTGTGCCTCAGAAAGGGCCATTCAGGGTAAGCTCCGGCATGTCGTTCCATTGCTCTTCCGAAAGAAGTCTATCATCTGCCACCCATGAACTTAGCTAAATGATAAGAAAGTAGGTCATGTTATACCATAGAAAAAAGTCCTTTGCCGGTATCAGCCGACAATATGGAATCTAGGGCAGCATGATCCAAACCATCAGATTGACTGTCCTGGATAGAACTTGATAAGTGTGTCGGAGTTGCAGATACTGGTAGAAGGATCTCTGTGGTTTGGAAAATTAAGACAGTAATTGATCAAAAGTTTGAAATAATCCTTCGTGGAGTAACTGAGAAACCATACACACCCCTCCATCCTCCCATGCTTTCAAAGTCAGTTAGCTTACAGAATGCTAGGAGTCGGGTGTTGCGCCAGACCGGTGTGTATTTCGTACATTCGGTTATTCCCAATGTACTCTTTCCCATACCTTGGATTGTAAGATCAGAGAGGACATAGTTCTTCCCAATACTTGAGTCTCTCCTGCCTGTAAAACACTAGCTGGATGCCTCCAAGCCTTGTGACATTAATCGTCCCAATATTCCAGCAGAAGATTCCTCCCCCATCCATGACACTGCTGCAACTTGGCTGACAAGAAATAGATCCAGGCTTTAGGGATGGCAAGTCCACTAAACGCCTTGTCTTGTGATGTTTCAAGTTTTATGCAGACGCCCTGTTTTTCCCCCAAGCCAATTCTCAAAATAGTATGAATTTTACTGAAGTATAACTTGGGAAGCCATACTGGCGAGTTATGCAGTATATCTAATCAGTGACATAACTAAAGTCTTGTGGGCCCCAGTGAAAACTTTGACCGAGGCCCCTGCCTACAGCGTATTCTTGATCGTGACGGTTACAGGTGTTGAAGCGGTATCTCAGGGAACAGAATACAACTACAGTACCTACACTGCAGTAACCAAGAATACGGTGAGTGAGCAGGGCAGCAGTTGGCATGTAAACAATACAGAGCTCCGTGTTCTGGGAAACATCTGATCTGCAGGGTCCTAACAGTCTAATAGATCAGAGAGGGTCCAACAACCAGGGCCTCTGCTGATCAACTGTTTGAAGGTACTGTGATGCTTTCGCGAGCGCCATGACCCCTTTACTATTTACATTGCACAGAGTGTTTTATAGCGACCGTGAAATGTTATCACAGTATGTAATAATATCACACATCTGCTATAAAACAGATGGGATGTGATGTGAATAAAGTGAAGGGGACCGACACAGTGTACTATGTTCCACAGTGGCCCCCACCAAAGTAGCATATGCTCCACAGTTGCCCCAACCTAGTAGTATAAGCTCCCCACAGTGGCTCCACATAGTATAAATTGCTCCCCAGAACCCCCTTCATGCCGCACACCCGCACATTCAGCGTCTCCCACTTGCACACCACCTCCCCACCAGGCCATCTTTCTGTAGGTGTCCCCCAGGGCTCCGTCCTAGGACCCCTCCTGTTCTCCATCTACACCCTCGGCCTTGGTCAACTCATAGAATCCCATGGTTTCCATTACCATTGCTATGCTGACGACACTCAAATATATCTCTCTGGACCAAGACATTACCTCCCTGTTGTCCAGAGTCCCAGAATGTCTAGCAGTCGTAGCCTCCTTTCTCTCCTCCCGCTTTCTCAAACTCAACATGGAGAAAACGGAGTTCATAATCTTCAACCCTCCACGCACGACCCCCTTACCTGACCCATCTATCAAAATTAATGGAACCACTCTCACCCCAGTCCCACAGGCCCGCTGCCTTGGGATAACCCTAGACTCTGACCTATCCTTCAAGCCGCACATTCAAACCCTCAACACCTCCTGCCGCCTCCAACTCAAGAACATCCACCGAATCCGCTCCTTCCTCACCACCGAAACTACAAAGATGCTAGTCCAGGCCCTCATAATCTCCCATTTAGACTACTATAACACTCTTCTTCATGGCCTCCCAGCTAACACCCTCGTCCCCCTCCAGTCCACCTTAAACTGTGCTGCTCGCTTAATACACCTCACTCCCCGTTCTTCATCAGCCGCCTCCCCTCTGCCAATCCCTTCACTGGCTACCCATCGCCCAGCGAATAGAGTTCAAACTACTAACGCTGACATACAAAGCCATCCACAACCTGTCCCTTCCATATATCTCTGACCTAATCTCCCGCTACCTGCCCACACGTAACCTCCAATCCCCCAAAGACCTCCTACTCTGCTCTGCTCTTATCCGCTCTTCACACAATCGTCTCAAAGACTTCTCCCGTGCATCCCCCATACTCTGGAACTCACTACCAAGACACATAAGACTGACCCCCACCCTCACAAGCTTCAAGGCGGCCCTGAAGACTCACCTATTCAGCAGGAAGGCCTACAACCTCCAATAACACTACTGTCACCACACCAACACCTGAACAGCCTCTACCCCCACCTTCTGTCTCTCTCCCTCTTCCCTCAGACTGTAAGCCTTGTGGGCAGGGCCCTCTATCTCACTGTGCCAGTTGGTCAATATTTGTATTTGTTTTGTATATTTTGTGTACCATATGTAAATCCTCAAATGTAAAGCACCATGGAATTAATGGTGCTATATAAATAAAATAAATAAATGCTGTTTCAAGTGAACCCCACGAAATTCAACAAATGCTCATGAGGTTCTGCCCTCTGGTTTGTTTTGGTGCTATTATACTCTGGTGTCTCCTCAGACCGGACCATGTTAGGAGGCACCGGATACAGGGGTAGGTCTTGTTTTTTTGGTTTTCATCTTCCCCGGCCTAACGTAAAAACAACCTCTTTAAGATAGGCCATCAATATCAGATCGGTTGGGATTCTGACACCTGTGCTCCCCATCAATCTGTAGACCAGAACACAGTGTTTGTGTCCAAGTACAGTGACCATACTCAGTATCACAGTTCAGCCCCATTCACTTGATTAGGAGTGAGCTGTTAACAGGGCATGTGACATCACATGGCTTGTGAAGCAGCTCTCATTGAACACCGCTGTTGCTTCAAATAGCGATGGTTCGGGGTGTCGGCAGTCACACACCTTCATTTGATGACCTACCCTAAAAAGATAGGTCATCAATTTATAAGCAAAGAAAATGCCTTTAATCCTTTGGTTTTTGTTTGCCCCATTAAAGTGGCCGGATCCATACAGGTTTATGTTTATAAGCTATTATTGGCAAATCAAACATATAACATGGCTGGCAGAAATGTGTTGCGAACCTACAGATGCCCAAGTAATATTAACAAGAAGTGGGATTTGTCGGTATTAATGTCCAAAGTAAAAAGAAAGTCTAACCCTCGGTCCCAAATTTCTGAACCAAGCACATACTGCTAGGAGTCCTCTCTCCACAAAGTATACAGGTTGGAAAACTTGGCGCACACAGACAGAAGATCAAGTGTGATGTGAACAGTTCCTAAGAAGGGACACACAATGAGGCAATGTATTACCATGGGGCAGTGCTTGTGTACAGGCAATTGCATTGAGCCCTCACTGGCCACATACTGACCAGCAGTTGAAGGGGGAAGGGTCAGGGGGGACCCCACGCCATAAGTTTACTTGGGGCCCTAGAAATGCCAAATTGCCCCCTAGTTGTGTATGACATTGAACGAGTGCCCACTTATAGTTACACAGAGCTAGGGGTGCCAGAACCTCAGGATATGGCTGGATAAAGCTCCCGGCACATGAGAAACCCTTATGACGTATACAGATGACGTAAGAACACGATGATACTGAACTAGCCCTGTATTCCCAAGGCAGAATGCCATAGCTAGCCTTGTCCAGCGCCACAGTGAAGAGCCGGTGACATTCCAGCGGTAAGGACTGGACGTGCCCATACATGTCATGACTGGAGCGGCGTCACTCCATACAAGGAGAAGCGGTGATGTCATCGGACTACGTCACAAGCCGCACGGTTACCTGGTGCTCTTTGACCACCTCACTGAGGCAGGGGTAGCGCTCCGAGATCCATCGGTAAAACTTAGGGACGCCCATCTTGATACTATGCGTTACCGAGCAGTTACTATCCAGACACAGAACAGCCGAACAAACAACCGTCACGTCCGGCGCTTCTCCCACACGTCACTCTTCGGTAGGCGGAGCAGTGCGGCGTCGGTAGCGCCATGTAGCTACATATATACGTTTTCCTAGCGATTTTACTGCTGGAGAACGTAAATGGTGTCAAGTATAAGACGCAGCAGTGTGGCCCGGGGCCACCGAGTCACTACTGCGGCCTCAGTTTGATTTGTCATTCGAAAATGAAAGCAGTCATCTGATTGGTCCTGAGGGCGAGATGACGCAACCTCAGTGCCAGGAATAGAAACCTTAGGGCCGACTATCATAGTCGTGGAGTGAGGGGGGAGGTGTACTCCTCCTCCTGCTGCCGCTGGGAGGCGACACTAGTCACTGTGCTTGTGCACTACAACTCCCAGCATAGCTTTACCATAGCCCACCACAAAATACTACAGCGTTGGCTAGGGTCACATGGCGGAATTCAGAAGCAGAATTTTTCTGTTTGCCGTAGATTCGGTCAAACTCCGTACAAGCCAGGCGCTATTTGCCATCTCATAGTCATTACAATGAGAATTATTAGGCAGAATCCACCTGACCATTAAGTATGAAAACTCAGCAAGAGGAAAAAGGCCTTCCTCCCATTGAAATGAAGGAAGGTGGAGTTCAGGCAGAATTTGGAGCTGATGTTGCAGTTTATTCCACCTCAAAATCAGCTCCCAATTCCTCTGTGTGAACATAACCGTACACAGTGGACTTTTGTGAGGGGGAAAATGTGTATTTGAAGAGGAATCCGCAGTAGAAATCTCATTTCTGTTGTGGATTTTGTTAGAAGTGCCACAAGTCTGTATGTACATTATATAGCTTCCTATATACTTCTCATTCCTTTTCAAGCCATTCCTGACTTTGGCTTAAAAAAATGCAGCAAAATCTGCAACAAAATTATTTATTATTTTTATGTTTACTTGTATAGCGCCATCATATTCCGCAGCATTTTACAGATATTGGCAGTCACTGTCCCACATAGGGCTCACAATCTACATTTCCTATCAGTATGTCTTAGGAGTGTGGGTGGAAACCGGAGTATCCAGAGGAAACCCACGCAAATACGGGAAGAAAATACAAACTCCTTGGCACATGTTGTCATTGTCAGGATTTGAACCCAGGGCTGCAGTGCTAACCACTGCGTTTCCGCAATGTGGGCCTTAGACTTAAATTTGTGGCATTTCCACATGGATTTCTGGCACATAATAAGTTGACAAAATCCAAATGGAAATGCCACAATGTGAACATACTTCTAGAGTAGACATCCAGTATTTGTTCAAAAATCTACACTGAAACTCAGTACAGTATGAGGGCAAGTTCACATAACTGAATTTGTGGTGGATTTCAAGACAGATTCAGTCTCAAAATCAGCTGGACACTGGAGAGAATAAGAAGTGACCTACTCAGTCTTGTTGCGGCTGATTTTGTCACAGATCGAGAGCTGTGCAATTAATTGTAAAAAAAAAAAAAAAAATAACCAATGTGATTTTTTGCATGTTGTTTATTTTGGTTTGGTTATTATAGTATTTGCCTTTATCTGCAATTTTATTCACAACGAAAACTGAAAACTGCTATCGCTTCAGACCCCAGAATATAATGAGTAGAGGGTCATGGGAGGTGAGAAAACAATAAACAGTGTTACTTTCCTCCCCTGGGCTCCAGGGCAAGTCCTCTCGCTCTTCTGGCCTCCTGAATGGCATCAGGGACTGCTGAGGCCTCTGATTGGATCTCAGTAGTCACAAAGACACAAGCGTTACGACGTCTCGTGACCACTGAGGCCCAATCATGGCTTCAGATGTCCCTGAATTCTCTGAGGCCTGAAGAAAACTAGGACCAGCACTGGAGCACAGGGGACGTGAGCAGCACTGTTTTTTTCATATTTGCTGACCTGCCATGGCTAAGTATAAATTGGGGTATGAACAGACCCCAGAGTATAATAATGGTAGTTCCAGTTTGGACGGATTTGATCCAAACAAAATTGTCAAGCAAACCTCACAAGACGTATCATGTGAAGGTTGACTAACACATACTCACCTCCTGTAGACTCCTATGCCCCATCCCCCACAGTTATCAACTGTATCAACAGCTGACAATACAGTTGATTGTGAGGTTGGATTTCAACGGGAGCAATTGGGATATAAACAGACTATAAACCATTTTGCCCTAAATATAACTATTGAGGCCTGCCTCTGTCAAGAATTTTACTACAGACTGCAATACAATAGTATTGCAGTTTACGGTACAAGTTATCTAATGACCACAGGTTCTAGTTCCTTCAAATCACCTTCTCCTTCACCATAATACATATCAAAGTAAATAAAATTAAATAAAAACTCAATCCAAAAAAAAAAAAATTCTATTTACAGTACAGACCAAAAGTTTGGACACACCTTCTCATTCCAAGAATTTTCTGTATTTTCATGACTATAAAAATTGTAGATTCACACTGAAGGCATCAAAACTATGAATTAACACATGTGGAATTATATACTTAACAAAAAAGTGTGAAACAACTGAAAATATGTCATATTCTAGGTTCTTCAAAGTAGCCACCTTTTGCTTTGATTACTGCTTTGCACACTCTTGGCATTCTCTTGATGAGCTTCAAGAGGTAGTCACCTGAAATGGTCTTCCAACAGTCTTGAAGGAGTTCCCAGAGATGCTTAGCACTTGTTCGCCCTTTTGCCTTCACTCTGCGGTCCAGCTCACCCCAAACCATCTCAATTGGATTCAGGTCTGGTGACTGTGGAGGCCAGGTCATCTGGCGTAGCACCCCATCACTCTCCTTCTGGGTCAAATAGCCCTTACACAGTCTGGAGGTGTGTTTGGGGTCATTGTCCTGTTGAAAAATAAATGATGGTCCAACTAAACACAAACCGGATGGAATAGCATGCCGCTGCAAGATGCTGTGGTAACCATGCTGGTTCAGTATTCCTTCAATTTTGAATAAATCCCCAACAGTGTCACAAGCAAAGCACCCCCACACCATCACACCTCCTCCTCCATGCTTCACGGTGGGAACCAGGCATGTAGAGTCCATTCGTTCACCTTTTCTGCGTCGCACAAAGACATGGTGGTTGGAACCAAAGATCTCAAATTTGGACTCATCAGACCAAAGCACAGATTTCCACAGGTCTAATGTCCATTCCTTGTGTTCTTTAGCCCAAACAAGTCTCTTCTGCTTGTTGCCTGTCCTTAGCAGTGGATTCCTAGCAGCTATTTTACCATGAAGGCCTGCTGCACACAGTCTCCTCTTAACAGTTGTTGTAGAGATGTGTCTGCTGCTAGAACTCTGGCATTGACCTGGTCTCTAATCTGAGCTGCTGTTAACCTGCGATTTCTGAGGCTGGTGACTCGGATGAACTTATCCTCCGCAGCAGAGGTGACTCTTGGTCTTCCTTTCCTGGGGCAGTCCTCATGTGAGCCAGTTTCTTTGTGGCGCTTGATGGTTTTGGCCACAGCACTTGGGGACACTTTCAAAGTTTTCCCAATTTTTCGGACTGACTGACCTTCATTTCTTAAAGTAATGATGGCCACTCGTTTTTCTTTACTTAGCTGCTTTTTTCTTGCCATAATACAAATTCTAACACTCCATTCAGTAGGATTATCAGCTGTGTATCCACTTGACTTCTGAACAACACAACTGATTGTCCCAACCCCATTTATAAGGCAAGAAATCCCACTTATTAAACCTGACAGGGCACACCTGTGAAGTGAAAACCATTTCAGGTGACTACCTCTTGAAGCTCATCAAGCGAATGCCAAGACTGTGCAAAGCAGTAATCAAAGCAAAAGGTGGCTACTTTGAAGAACCTAGAATATAAGACATATTTTCAGTTGTTTCACACTTTTTTGTTAAGTATATAATTCCACATGTGTTAATTCATAGTTTTGATGCCTTCAGTGTGAATCTACAATTTTTATAGTCATGAAAATACAGAAAACTCTTGGAATGAGAAGGTGTGTCCAAACTTTTGGTCTGTACTGTATTTCACCTCTCAAAAAAGAAAACGCAAAATGAAGAAGCATTACCACATGCCACCATAAGTCCTGCCTCGCATCCTCCATCAGTGCGGTCGCCCACAGCTTAGCCATCAATTTATTCCATGCAGGCTTTCTTCTCCGGCCACCTAACATGATTGACAGTTTCTTCACTGTGGTCAGTAGCAGGATGGTCTGACAAGGAAGCTGCATCAAATAGATCCAACACCTCCCAGTGCCATTTTACTGAACTTTATTTATCTATTTATTTTTGTTTAATAAACAAAAAAAAATCTAGATTTTCAATTTTTGGCAAAAGCACAAAAGCCCTAAATGCAACCTGAGCACTTTGTGTACTTTCTAAAAATGCAAATCGTGATATCATTGTACAGGTGTAACTATTACAAGTCAAGTCCCACAACCTGGAATTCACAGGATGATATTTCACCAGAGGAATAATAAACACAAGACATGTATAATAAACAGAATAACATATGCAGTTATGTCACAGTACAGGGAAGAGAAACACATTGATATCACAGTACATGGATATCAAGTACAGTGATGTCACAGTACAAGGATAATGAGCACAGTGATGAATGTCACAGTATAGGCAGAATAAACTCAGTGATGTCACAGTACAGGGAAAACAAACAGATCCCACAGTACATCAATAAGAAACGCATTGATGTCACAGTACAGGGATAACACACAGTGATGCCACAGTACATGAACAAAGAAACAGTGATGTTACAGTACAGGGATAGCAAACACAGATGTCACAGTACAGGGATAACAAACACAGTGATGTCACAGTAAATGGAAAATAAGTAAGATGTGCTGTGCCTACTGTCCTTTGATCCACTAACCTGGCATGTCCAATAAGGTTCCAAGCTTCTGGTTAGTGTGTACACAGGTGTTTTTTTTTTTTTTACTCTTATTTTTGGATTTGCCCAAATTGTTTGCTCTCAGATTCCTGCCTGCAATCCACCGTTTCTATCTTCTTGTATGGTATGAAATCTGCAGACCCTGATTTTGGATTTCCACACGCACACTTCTGTCCTATCATTTTGTTCTATGCCTCAGAATACCATCTGCAAGCTGTCAGTTATTGTTAACCAAGACTACAAGTAAAGTAGAATGCAAGTTCTGATATCTGTGAGGGGGCGTTTTAAGGGAAAAACTGAATAACTCCTCAGCCTTCTCCCTCCAGAATAGCCTCAAACAAAGGCAAAAATAGGCAACAAAAATTATAAATCATATAAAATCTACTAAAAAAAAAAAGTTAAAAAGGTATTCCGGGAATTAATAGTGATACAAAGATAAAAGTAGACAGTGAAATACCTTTCTTTCTGTTCCTCTGCTACGTCTTTTCCTACTCTGCTATCTAAGTTTGATAGGGAATGTAGGCTAGTGAGACCTATTTAATGCATTAAGAAATAAATATGATTTTAATATTTTTTCTGTTTAGAGTTCTAGTTTAACAAAGGCCAGAGTACCGACGTTGCTGACCACATGTAAATGAAGTATTAGGTCATGTTCAGATACACAGCAGATTTTTTTTTTTTTGCGAATGTTCAATGCAGAACCTACAAGGTACATATGCATGAGCATGTACATAGTACATGTGAATGGGGCACTAAAACCCTATTCATATGTTGTGGATTTTTCTCATGGATTTGACAACACACTGCAGATTTTCAAGCCGGCAGCATTGCTATTATGTATTGGATTTGCAGCAATTTTCAGCCACGGTCATCTATTGCCATGCAACTACAAAATGTTAGCATGGAAGGCTTCAGTCTATAGCCAATGACAACCCCCTGTAATTTACTGTATATACTTCTCAACAACAAGCAAAACCAAAAACAAATAAGAAATAAAAGCCAATAATCTTTTTAACTATATATGAACTTTATAAAGTATCGATGACACAGTCCTGGTTACAATGTCATATAAAGAAACATAATACAGAACATATGATACAGAATGAGCAGATTTATTTTAAATATGAATTCAAAGAACAAGCATTTAGTTTATTCTTTACCTATAACTTTACTACTGACAAAAGTGCCTTAAGGATCAAGAGCTACTAGCAGAGTAGCTGAAGTGTACTGGGATCAGAGTACTCCACAGGTCAAGGTTGTATGCCAAGTAACTACACTATTATGGACGCTTAAAGGGGTGTGTTCCTGTAACAACTAGTTACCCCTTATCCAAAGACTAGCAAGAAACTTGTTAATTGGTGGGTGTCCGACCACTGAGACCCTCTAATCACAAGAACTGGAGTGTTTTGCACCCCAGTTTGGATGGAGCAGCAGCTGGGAAGTATGCGCTGTCCCTCCATTCATTTCAAAAGGAACCGCCAGAGCCTTTATCTATCTCTAGTAGTTCCTACTGCACTGAAGAGAGCAGCACATATATCCCACCTGCCCACTGATCAGCAAGTTCCCCCTATCCTTTGGAAAAATGAACAATTTCAACTGTAACAGATATTTGCTGGGTGAAATTTAAGAATAAACTATCATTTTAGCCAACTAAAGACTCAAGTCATCACCTGAAAAGAAGTCATGCTTAAACTTTTTGTCCAGGAATGATCTTTACCTGAAAAAATGTTTCCATACAGCTGATCCTTTGGCTGGTGCCACTGAAAATGTATGTCCAGAATTTATTTAATAACTGATGTAACATCTGTAACAACCAATACAAGCTAAAATGGGTATGGCTGCATGGGCTAAGTTGCTCAATAGACAATTCTTTCTAAACCTTCTTTTATCTAATGTGTATCTCCATTTTAACAGAGTAGCTTGTGTAGTATCTGAGGGTGTTTTAAAAAGGTAGAAATGTCCATTAAAGGAGTATTCCCATCTTCACAAGTTAAACACTATCCGTAGCACTAGGGATAACCTGAAGATTAGTGGGGATCTGAGCAGTCGGACTCCACCAGTTAGCAGAGATGGGGGGGATCTGTCCCCTGTTGCGATTGGAGCCTTGTACTTTGGGTGTCTCTGGTGCTCCTATTAAAATAAATGGAGTGGTGTGCAATGCAGCTCCATTAGAACTCCATTCAGAACAATCTGATCGGTGGTGTCTGAGCAGTTGGACCCCCACAAGTTATTCCCTACCCTATGGAGAGAGGATAACTTGTTAAGATGGAAAACCTTTTTATAATAACAAAATATAGTTCTGTCTAATACTTCATCTTTCTGCTTATAACAGCAGGGTAAAATGAAGGTAATATGGTCCACTGCATCTATCAAACAAGTCTTCTCCTTAGAGAAATTTCAGTGCATGTATTTCATTCACAGAACATCTCCTATCAGGTAGGAGAATACTTTATTTTACATTCAAAGAAGTAGATCACACATGCCTGACTTTAACAGCATGTATCAGTACACTTCGCTTAAGTCTACTGTTGTAATATAAAAGACTGGCCATTGGAAAATATGGAATGCAAACAGTCTAAACCCTGAGTTTTGATCACTTATTGGTCACATATAAGGTGCCCATCCAAGATACATCTGACTAAGAAGGTTTTCATCTGTTGCTTCTTGAATCAGATAGTGGACATGTCCTTCGATGGATAGAGGGAGGCCTTTCACACGATTCCTAGTTTTAATCACACCTTGAAGACGCTGCTCTATATCAAGAACATGAGTTTTAGCCTGAGGAACAAACAAAAAGAACATATACTATTAGAACCATACGATAACTGCTCTTATAGGGCACAAGTGCCTGTGAATCCATTAGATGTTACTGTGCCCCAGTTATATCTGTACTTGATATATTTAAAGACACAACTATTGTCCTACCAACAATAGAATGCTTACTAGGCAATAAGTTAACATAAAAGGCAGATGTAGGTTATTGTAGTTAATAAAATGTCCATATATGTCACTAGGGCCCAGTAGCAATATATAATAAATCCCAAACTCCAAGAGGTTTTAGAACACTCACTGTTTATTATTTCTTTGTATTGTTTGGTGTACTGTTTTATGCAGATATACTACTTTATTGTACTTTTTGGGCACCCCTGTATTGTGTCTGGCTTCAAGACATTAGGACAGCACACAATACTTTAAAGGGTTACTCCAATTTCAGCAAAATGCTACTGAGAATAACTACTCCCAAGTCCAAACCCCTAGGGCAGGACTTTTGGAAAAAAAACAAGTAGTGCTGTTCTGGGCTGTCTCCTTATTTCCTATGTGGGTGAATGGGAGTTGGGGAAATAGCATAGTAGAATGAGCTATGTTTCCATAGCTGCGGAAGTTTCTGTAGCTCATATTTACTTCCAGAACAGCTTTGTTCGGCTGCTTCCATTACTCCCACTGCCTTGTTTGATCAAGATGGGAATACCCCTTTATGTCCTCAACCATTCCTGAACCATATTATCCTGCTGATAAAGCCCATTAGGGAACACCAATGTCATGAGGGGGTGTACTTGGTCTTTATTGCTGTGTAGGTAGTTGGTATGTGTCTAAATAACATGCATTTGAAGGCCAGAACATCACACTGCCCCTGCCTTCTTCCCAGGTAAGAAATGCATATGTACCCGACCATCCGATGTTCAAGAAAACATCAGACCAGACCACCTTCTTCTGTTGCTGCATGGTCCATTCCTAATACTTACAGGCCCACCGTAGGTGCTACCAGTGGTGGACAGGAGCTCCCATGGGCACTCTGACTGGTCTATGGCCATGTGCCCCATATGCAGCAATACCCTGTGTGTTTTGACACCTTTCTATCTTAGAACGCATTCATTTTTTCAGCATGGGTGTCACAGTAGCCTTCACTTGCCACCCATATGAATGAAGGAAAGGAACCCATGACCCTGTCAGTGGTCTTCAGTGTTATAGATGATCATTATATGCATCAGGGCATCGGGAACTGTGGTTTTAACTGCAAAAAACTTCTGTAGGGCTGCTTATTAGTGTCTTCTGTGTTAACCTCCTGAGGAACCCTTAAACACCACATGGGGGAAACATGTTGAGGTGTATAGTAGTTTGTAGTGGTTTATTTAGCGACACACTATGCCTGGTATATCAGGGGCACAGAATTAATGTGGCTTCTGTTCCCACTCCATTTTTATATTTGTAGTACTTTTGTAGTATTTTCACCATAAATCATAATACGCAGTTCTCACAGAGTGTCATTTTTGTGGGAGTTCTATATGGTGATTACACCCATGGATGAGCTTTGAGATCTGTCTGAAAATTATGGATAGACCCTTATCGCTCTTGGTGGTGTTACATAAGAGGAATTCCAATTTTAACCCTTTCAGTGCCTAATCAAGGTACAGATACCAAAATTACCTACAATTTTCAGAATTACTTTTGATTGTCTGGATAGTGTCTGGGGCTTGGGTTCCCCTGTTCAGTGTACTACTGTAGACATCTTAAGCAGTGATTGGTGTTTTTATATATCTGGGATATATATCCGATCTTAGAGTATACCAATAAAAGTGATTGAATTTTATTGATGCTAGGTTCACACTAGCATTCGGCATCCTAATCCGCTTAAAAAGCGGTTACCCGCGGAAACCCACAGACCTCATAGACTATAATGGGGTCCGCCGGGTTTCTGCCCAAAAAAATGCGCATTTTTCAAGCGGAATGAGGGACGGAAACCCCCAACGGAGACGAAGTGCTAGTGTGAACCTAGCCTTAACCAGTTTTTCTGTGAATAATTATATGATGTAAGTGACATATTCCCTGTGATTTAACATATCCAGTTTTAAGACATATGTATACAACATTACCTAACAAACCCAAAACCAGCCATATAGACCTATTTAAATACTAAAGTTCCCAATATAGAGAGAACACATAGCTGGTGCATACTGGCGTTTCATCATCTTACAAGGTTTGTTACAAAGACAATGCCGTGCTTCAAAAACAACACCAACCTTCTCATTGACAACCTCTCCAGTCTCATTGGCTTGAACTTTGCTTCCCCCACGAGCTGGCTTACTCCATTCAACCAGAGGATCATGCAGGAATGGCTTCAGTACACTACAGAGCAAAATAATTATGGATTTATTAACTATAACATACAACTATAAGTTATATATCTGGGCCTAGTATTGTGAAGCAGATGCACCCTCAACCACTTGTCATTTTAATCCCATGAATAATTTGCGTGGCAGTCCATCTAAACTACTTCACATCAACGCCAATGGATAAGCCAAGGCAATAGGAATCCCAAAAATCGAAAAAAAAAAATCCCAAAATGATATACAAATATAAAGCACTTTGCTATAATGTTAACTTTTTACCTCATCAGTGGTTCTCTTTGGTCTCTCATTAACCTCATAGTGACCTCGCATGCACGCCGGAAAAGCCCTTCTGTGCCCATTGGTCCCATTCCATTAACCATGTTGTGTGTTAGCCGGAAAGGAACAATTTCTGGAACCTCAAACGTTTCACCCTAAACATAACATCATGCATGACAAGTGAAATATGCTGGGTTTTTCAGAAAATGATTTCTAAATGTGTAATTTCATTATTTTTACAGAGGTTTAAATGCATTTTAGACTGTGGTATGTGTCCCATATTTATGCTGTGGTGGCCCCAAATAAAACACTATGAAATGCCAACAGTGTTGTCAACTAATGCAGATCTTCTATTTTTTTTAATAACTGATGTAAATCATCACCACAAACACATCACATTTGGCTTTGTAATTATTATTTTTTTTTTAATAAGAAAATAGTCGCTGCCAAAGTACCATTGACAAAACCCATTAAGGGGTTGTTCACACTACCGCTGGTGACCATCAGTAGTGTCCACTGCTATTGTCCATTACAAGATTTCAGCAACGGACACTAGCAGAATCGTCACAAATCCGTTAAAATTTCCATTCATTACAATGGGATTTTAACTTGTGTCCATTAGTGATCGTTAGTATTAGTGTTAGTGACTTTTGTGTCTGTGAAAAAAAAACGATTTCATGATGAACGTGAAGCGTCCGTTATTTTTTAACATTAAAGTCTATGTGTAACGGACAGGTGTTACATAGTAGATGAGGTTGGATGAAGACAACAGTCCATCAAGTCCAACCTATAACCCTACAGTACCTTACAGTGTTGACCCAGAGGAAGGCAAAAACCCCATGAGGCTTATGCCAATTGCCCCATTTTTGGGGAAAAATTCCTTCCCGATAACAATCTGACAATCAATATAAAAACCTGGATCAAGTTGTCCTTAACAGAATCTAGAACCCATAACTCGTAATATTGCTGTTATGCTGTCCGTTATTACTGTCAGTTTTTTTCTGCGCATGCTTAGAAAGCAGAAACAAAGAAAAAAAAAAGGACAGTATAAAAACGGACACTAACTAATGCTAATGTATCCGATTTTTGCTTTTTTTAACTGATCCATTACATGGATCAGTGAAAAAAACGGACAAATTAACATCAGTTAGTGTCCGTTATGATAGGTGTCTGACACTATCATAACGAATATCCAACGGTAGTGTGAACCCACCCTAAAACATTGTCGGTTTTTCTTCTGACACTGATTATAATTACTAAACTTTATAAAAAGATGAAAAGTCATACAGTACATCTGTGTGCCGCATACTTTCTACTTATAGTTGTGTACCTTGTTGAAAAGACAGTTGAAATCCACATGGACGCACTCTCCTGTCAGAGAATCGAATAGAATATTTTCACCATGACGGTCTCCAAGCCCCAAGATGTAACCAACCATAGACATCACCGCAGTAGAGCGGCAATATGCTGACCTGCTGTTGTACCTGAAGAAAAATGTACATTATTATTAGTAAATACAGTCTTCTAGAGAGGAGGTTCTCTCAAAAAAAGGCCAATATGCATAAGAGAATTATATAGGGTTTCTAGAGAGGTGAAGTACAGATGTTCCTTTTCTACATAAATGACACTTTGTGATTCAGGATTCGATTATACTGAACCTACTCACCAAGATGTAGGATCTGGAAATGTCCGTAAAAACCATTCATGGAAAACTGGTGGGTGACGCGGCAAAAGGTTCTCTTTAAATATCTTCAGCTTTTCCTGCAGGGGAGCTGACTTAGGCAACATGCACTGACGTAGTTCCTTTCCTCCCATGTGTATTCCTGGAAACAAATAGAAGAAAAAGAAATACGGATTGGTTATTGTGAAGATAAATACCGTTATATTGTTATATTCAGTACAACAATGAGAATTATATATAAGTAAATTTGCACATATTGTAATACTTAGTCTGCTTTGTTCTTATGAGGAACACAAAAGTGGGATTTTTGTGTACTCACCGTAAAATCCTTTTCTCGTTGTATTCACTGGGGGACACAGCACCATGGGTATAGACCTGGTCACTAGGAGACAAGACACTAGGAAAAAGCAAAAGCTGTTGGCTCCGCCTCCAGGCTATACCCTGCCACAGCCACTGTGCATGAATCAGTTTGTACCGTAGCAGTAGGAGAGAGAGACACAAAGGAACATGGAACCAACAACCACCAACAATGCCCGAACCCAAAAAGGAACCAACACAGTTCGGGCAGGAACACTGAAAAAAAACAAGGGAGGGATCTGTGTCCCCCAGTGAATACAACGAGAAAAGGATTTTACGGTGAGTACACAAAAATCCCACTTTCTCGTCTACTTCACTGGGGGACACAGCACCATGGGATGTCCTAAAGCAGTCCCAGAGGGTGGGAATAACACGGCCATGCAAACCCGTAATACTCAACTACTTCCAGAAACTTACAACCCAAATTGGCATCAGCAGAGGCCACAGAATGAATCTGGAGAAACTTAGAGAAAAAGGATGGAGGCCCAGTGGGATACTTACAGACCTGGGAAGCATAAGCCTGATGCCGGAGGCCCCGGGAACTCCAACAGCTCTAGAGGAGAGAGCCGTCACACGGGAAGGCAGAGCCGTACTCTTAAATCGATAGGTCTCCCTAATCTCAGACCAAAGCCATCGGAAGATGGGAGCTCTGGAAGCAGGCAGGCCCTGGCAAGGGCACTCAGGGAGAATGAGCAAAGCGTCCGAACAAGGGAAAGGATCCGTGAGGAACAGTATACACGCAAATTGCCCGGGCAACAACCGGGCAGGGAAGAGCAAGCAGTCACATGGACGCCTGGGGACCGAGCAGACAGAGGAAAACCTTATCCTTGTGGAGGACCAGAAAGGGAGGCTGCCGAAAAAAAGGGGCAGCCAATTAGGGACCCCTGCGGATGGAGGTAATGGCCACCAGAAACTCATTCTACCAGGACAGAAGGCAAAAAAAGGGATATCATAGGCTCGAAGGGGAGAACCTGAAGCACCTTAAAGATGAGGTTAAGATCCCACGGATCCAAGGGTTCCAAAGGAGCACAGAGTGGCACTCCTGTAGGAAAGTCTTTTAAAAAGAAAGAAGACTAAGACCTTGATCCAGACCAGACTGGAGAAGATCCGATGAGAATCGTTACTCTTCCAACGGTGGACGTAAGCCTTCCACGTTTGATGGCAGATCTAAGCTATCTGGAATTTCCGGGCCTTGAGTATGTTAGAATAACAAACTCCGAAAAAAAAAACCACAATGCCTCAAACCTCGGATTGAATAGCCACGCCGTGAACGCAGCTGAGTCAAGGTGGGGAGGAACAGCAGTCCTTGAGACAGAAGGTCGACCAGCAGAGGAAGAGGCCAGGAGCATCCGCCAACAGGAAAATGAGATCCACATACCAGACCCGGCAGGGCCAATCTGGTGCCACCAGGATAGCTTGAACCCCCTTGGTCTTGAGATTCTGGAGGACCCAAGGGAGAAGAGGAAGTGAAAAACCGAACTTACAAGAGCGCCAGCGGTGATGGCTCGAGGATCCAGAGACCTGGCAATTTAGCCGGGGACCTTGTGGTTCCGGCGGAGGCTAAAAAGGTCGACGTTTGTCACACCACAGCGGGAGCACAGTGGATGGAAGATCTGCAGATAAAGCGACCCTCGCCCGGAGCAATATTTTCTCGACTCAAGTAGTCTGTCACCCAGAAAAAGGTTGACCACCGAAAGAGCTGGAACAAGGCGCTCCACCCAAGGAAGAAATTGTGAGGCTTCTAGTAAGGCCGCACGGCTCCTGGTGCCACGCTGAGGGTTCAAGTAGGCGACCATGGAGGAGAGGTCAGTCTGGACTGTGACAGATGTCCTTGGAGAAGAGAGGTCCAAGGAGTAAGGGCAAATAAGATAGCCCTGGGATCCAGCAGGTTGAACCAGAGGGAGGAATCGGCCCTGGACCACAGGCCCTGAACAATCAAAGCATCGAGGACCACTCCCCAGCCGGGGAAATTGGCGGCAGTGGGAATCACTTACCAACAGAGGGGAAGAAGGACTTCCCTTGAGAAATTCCTGGGGAGGAATATACACTAAAGAATCTCTCAGTGAACCAAGGTGGAAAGAGAACCAAGCAGATGAGGCTGTCCGGAGATTTGTCCCAGCAGGCCGTAATCTTCAAGAGGAGAGAACGACAGAGTGAATGAAAGGTACAGCCTAGAAGGTTGAGGCAATCGTGCGCAGGACCCACATGCCGATTCAAAGACAGCAAGGAGAGTACCTCCAAAGGTGGGACACTCAGGATCTTGGCCTCCGGAGGGAGAATCACACCCTGGAGCGAGCAGAGGGTCATGTCCCGGATTCCATGTGCTTAGAGGACACGAGACATCCTCATAGATGAGCCAGCAGAACCGGCGAAGAACATCCAAGGTGAACCACAAGCTGGTCAGATTGTCTGACCTCGAGGGGCTTCACCAGGAGGTCGTCAAAGTCTGAAAACACGGCAGCACCTCTGGCGCAGAGGATGGCCATGAGAGACGCCATCACTGAGGGAAAAAAACCCCCGGTGGCAGAGGCCAGCCTGAAGGGGAGAGAGACAACTGGAAAGGTCAAGGATCCACAGCAAAACGAAGAAACCGCTGACGGCACAGCGAGATGATGTAGATGGACGAAGAATTCGCCCATCTCCAGGGATGCCACCACAGACTGCATAGACTACAATGGAGCCTGCAGGCATGGAAGAACCTGTGGAGCCCTTTCAGGTCCATGATGGGACAGAGGAAGCCATCCTTCTAGGCGAATGGAGAACAGGTAGGAATAGTAACCCCAGATACACTCTGCAACGGCAAAAGGGACGCTGACTCCCTGCCGCTGGAGATTGGAGACAGCCTGGATTGTCCGACATAGCGAAGGCAAAGAGACTCCAGCGAAAACTGGAGTAGCCGGACGACACCACCTCTCAGGCCCAGGCTCCAGACGTCCCGCCATTTGAGATGCCCAGAGAGGGGAAAAAACTTCATGCCGAGGAGGCTAGGAAGAGGAAGACCTGGATGACCTAGTGCAGAACCGCCAGGGAGGTCTGGACTTGAAAGCTTTGAAGCTTGAAGCTTTCTGGAGCAGGAGAACGGCTGACACATAGGACGCCTCTGAGGGAGGAAGAATCTATTCCCCCGTGGCCTCAGGGATAAGCTTCTCGACGCCCTTAACAAAAAATTTGGCCCTGGACGACCTGGAAATGGAGAAGGGCTGCGTTCGCCTTCTTGGAGGCGGACCCAGTATTCCACAACGGATCCCAATGGTATGGCAGATAATCACTGCATTGGCGGCCGCCTTAGCAGATTTGGGAGGCATCTCTAGTTATTGGGAAGCGTTCAGGATCTCAGAGACGAGCGACTGGAGGGAAACTGCATCAGGGAGGTTTGACTGAAGCTGTTTGGCCCAGGAAAAGAAGGCCTTGATGACCCAAGAGGCAGCGAAGGAGAGCCGCAGGGAGAAACCAGCCACTACGAAGGCCACCCTGGTGAGGGAAACCACCTTCTTGCAGCAATACAATAGCCAGCATTTAGGGCAATGCAATGTATCAGTTCTGCATTGCAAACAATACAACAGATGCGATTCGATCTCACTCCGAGGGATCACTGAGGTAGGCAAAATCCGCTGAAGGCAGACTAGAAGCCTTGGAGAGCCTAGCTATCATGGGATCCACCGTGGGAGGCTCTTAGTGATAGGAAGGGACACATGGGGCGGCTCGCTGACAAAATGTCAAGACAGGCCAGCTTGCGCTCGCTAGTTACTGATATATAAGTACCGTGCGCTAACAGATTGCACCACTGGAGCAACCTGCTTCCCTTACCTCGGATGTTCATCATTGCCAGCCAGGGAGAGCTAGAGACGTGTGTCAGAGCATAGCCTGGCAGAACTGCCCGAGTTCACCTTCCACTTAGAGACACACAGGTCAAGGGAAGGGATGTCTGATTTCCTAGTCGAAGACAGAGGATGGTCCAGGGAGAAGTCACTGTGCCCTCAAGATGATATCAAACATCCAGTGGCAGAAATAGATGTCCACTTGAGAGGATGAGTCCGGGTCCTCAGAGATCTGTAGGGTCTCTATCGCATAGATGACTCCCGCGTAGCAGCAGATATAGATGAGCCTAGCTGAAGCTCCGAGTCGGAGTCAGAGGCGTCCCCAGTTAAATAGACCGAGCAGAGGGAGGGAGGTATCCGCCTGTCGGAGTGGAGCCGTGAGCTGAGTTCCTATCTGGGGAGTACTCAGAGGAAGGGGTGGCGGACCGTGAACCGTAGGAAGACTTCCTGGTCCTTTTGAGGCTCCTGGAGCTGCGACGGGAACTATGAGGGTGTCCAGGGAGATCCCTAGAAGCAGCCGACTGAGCGGCGATCTGGGAAAGCAGCCATTCCAAGTTTCCAGCACTGACTAGTTAAGTCTGGTAAGGACACCATGGCCACCAAGGTTAGGGAGGCCGCCCAATCCGGGGGATGGAAGAACCGGAGAGGGGCCAGGAGGTTACTGACTGGCTGAGGCGGAAGGCAGAGAGAGCACATGGGCTCGGGCTGTCCGCATGGCAACTGTTTTTGATACAGCGGGTGCACGTATAAAAACGTGACGCAACGAGAGGGGCTGGAGGGGGAGCCCAAGAAAATTAGGGTAACCCAGGGGGTTAGCCTACCAGACTGCAAAAGATGGCCGCTCACAAACTGCTGCAGCAAGGGTTCCGCAGGTGCAATGTCTCCCAGGGAACTGGGAAGAATCCCTGCTGTCCCAGCAAGCCAAAAAATAAATAAATAAGCCAATAAATAAATAAATTGAGAATATGAGGAGAGCAAAGCTCTTCCCCTGGTAAAAACAGGCTCAGTAGCTACTGGGCAGGCTGGATGGCTTGCCAGGACAGCCCCCTGGCCAATGGAAGGCCCTAGGCGGAGTCTGGGTACCAGAAAAGCCCGGGAAAGGGACGGGCCCGTTGCGGCCTAGTTCCCGGCCAGGCCTCGAACTCGCGTACAACGCGGCCGACCGCGAGGCACCGTCAGCGGCGCGGCGCGACCTCCGGAGGTTCCGCGGAGGCCTGGGAAAAGGTACCGGGGGGCCAGGAAAGGGGGTCCCCACACGAGCGGGGGGGGGAACCGGGTGCCCCCCCCCCCGACGGGGGCCGCTTGGTAGGAGCGACCAGAAAACCCAAAAACGCCCCAGAAAAAAGGGGCTTATTTACTAAGATTTAAGGCCCAGTTCAGGGGAACCCTGTGATGCCCCCCCCCTAAACAGGACCCATACTATTGTCCCCCTGGGAAATGGCACTAAGGGGCTGAGGGGAGGTGGAGAGGGCCTGAAGGGGAGATGGAGAGGGGCTGAGGTAACTTTCATACTCACCTGCCTTCTATTCTTCTCATACTCACCAGTCTGGCGACTTCAGGCTCCGCAGGGTCACCCCCTCGGTAGGACCTCGCACGTGGGAGTGGGATCACCGGTACTCCGGCCGCTTTCGGGGTGCGGCGAATGGTGAGTGGGGACTGGGTGACCGGCGAGGCTGCTCTTTTGCAGAGCGCTACGCCCGCAGGAGGGTACGACTAGTGTGGCGTACACGCTGACTACCCCCTGCACCTGAAAGAAAGGTAAAAATAAAAACGATGCAAGACAGAAGACCTGAGTCAGGTCGTGTCTGCCTCCTATGACACTAGGTTTCAAACTGATTCATGCACAGTGGCTGTGGCAGGGTATAGCCTGGAGGCGGAGCCAACAGCTTTTGCTTTTTCCTAGTGTCTTGTCTCCTAGTGACCAGGTCTATACCCATGGTGCTGTGTCCCCCAGTGAAGTAGACGAGAAATAATTCTATACTAAGACCTATTTTGTGCATGGTGAATCCTAGCCTGCGGCTTCTCACCTGCAGTGGCCACCGGTCCAAGACAAGATGCTCAATTGTGCCCCCAGGAAAAGCAGGATTTCCCATAAATAGATTTTCTTTGACTTAAAGGGAGATTTTATTTTTGTCTTCACGGGAATATTCTGAATTTTAATTAGGACCCTATCAGTTACCTTTAGCAAATACTTAATATTCCCCTGTATAGTGCTGTTCTTCTTGGAAATATATGAATAAGTTGGAAACCACTGACGGTGCAACACTGGGTAGGGACACATCTTATTGTAAAGGGGCCACCCACTTGGCAATTTAAAACTGATCAACTGCACAATGCAGAGTTCTAAGAAAATGTAAAAAATAAAACCTATGTAGGATACTTAGGAATACTGCTTCATACCTGTGCACCATTCCTGGTCTGACATATGTGTATTAGTAATAAAGAAGATTGACAGCAGAAATTCTACTCTGCCCTTATATTATTTTTTTTTCCTTTTTATCTTACGATAGGTTTTTCAAGCATCTGAGGAATACTTAAAAGTTGCATGGTACCATTATATCACACAATAGCACATGGACATAATGGTCACATCATGTGATATCCATGCATGTGTGTATTTTGTGCACAGCGAGGACCAGCAATAGTGGCCAGTGCATGAGAATACATAGAGTGGAATTAGTAGGGTAAATAAATTACAATTTTTTTATTTTTACTTTTCAATCTTTTGACAGTGGTATTTTTTTTATGACCTGGAAAACCCCTTTACCACACTTATTACAAAGCAAATTCATTATAAGGGAACCTGTCAAACTGAACATAGTGTCTGATCTGCAGGCAGCCTTTTATAGAACAGGAGAAGTCGCGCGGACTGAGATGCTGTTTTGTGGGAAAATATTCAGTATAAGTTGTATTTCATTCATTAAAAAAAATCTCAGCTAATTCTATACTCAGGAGTCCAATAAGTGGTCCTACTCAGTGACTGTCCACATAATGAAAGATGTCAGTCACTAAGTAGGACCACTCACTGATCTCCTAAGCATTTATCAATCTGCTCAGCAACTTTTGCTCTAAAAGATACTGCCTGCAGACTGGACTGCATGTACAATATGACAGGTTCCCTTTATTAGGGTGCTAAATAGTAAAACAAATAGTAACATCAAAAGTTGTCGATGACCTCACCTTTCTCTTTGTACAGTTTTATCAGTATGTTTCTCAGGCCTGCGGTGTTATTCACCCATTCTATTATTCCACATTCATCATTCAGTGGGATAACTGCATAGGTGCGAATGTGGAGCTCTCTTCTCCGGGACTCTGCGTCCTTTCGCAAACACTAACCAAGAAAACAAAATGTTATGCCTGTGTTTCTCATTTACTGTATATACAGGTCAGGAAAAGCTACTCATTTTCCAGAAACTAGTCCAGTGTCAGCCTCGCTCACAAGGTTACTTACTTTATTAATGAGAGAATTAAACTCCATAAGTCTGCAGTCTTTCCGGAGATCGTCTTTGGGTTTACACATCATAATGTAAGACTTTCCATCAGATCCTTTCAGAGAAATCTTCTTAGGCTTTTGGAGAGATGGCAGAATCTCTACCTGCAATATATGACAAGTACACGTGAGCAGTCAGAGAGAATAAAAAGGTTTAATATATGGGAAACTTTAGTTGTACTTTACAGTGCCTTAAAAAATGGATTTTTGTACTCACCGTAAAATCCTTGTCTCACTGTATTTATTGGGGGACACAGCACCATGGGGTATAGGCCTAACCACTAGCAGGCTGACATTAGGAATATCAAAAGATGTCGGCTCTGCCTCTGGGCTATACCCTCTCCACAGACACTATGCTAACCAGTTTGTACCGCAGCAGTAGGAGAGAGACACAAATAAGCAGAAAAAAAAAAAAAAACACGGAACCAACATCACCACCATGTCCTAAACCCGAAAATGAACCAGGAAGAATGAACAAAACGTCTGAATAACGGAGAGGGGTCTGTGAGAGACAAACGGACACCACATCCAGCCAGTGAAGAGAACGCTCATGTGGGTGCTTGGAGTCTGGGCAGAAAAACAGTAAGAAAATGTCCTCGTTGATATGGAAGGAAGAAACCACCTTAGGCAGAAAAAACAGTGGCGGATGAAGGACAATCTTGTCCTTGTTGAGAACTAGAAAAGGAGGCTTTCGAGATAGGGCAGCCAGTTCGGAGACCCTGCGGATAGAAGTAAAGGCCACCAGAAAGGCAATTTTCCAGGACAGAAGGCGAAGAGAGATCTCATGCAAAAGCTCAAAGGGAGGAACCCGAAGCACCTCAAGGATGAGATTAAGGTCCCACGGGAGGACGGTAGGGAAGAGCACAGTGTGCCACTCCCTGCAGGAAAGTCACCTGAGGCCGGAAAAACACGGTCTTCTGAAAAAGAATGGAAAGGTCAGAAACCTGTCCCTTAAGAGAAGAAAGACCAAGTCTTTGGTCCAGACCAGACTGGAGAAAAGCCAGGATCCTGGGAAGAGAAAAGGAGAGTGGATGAAAGTCATTAATCTCACACCACCGTATGTAGGTCGTATGTGCGATGATAGATCTTGCCGACTGGGGTTTCCGGGTCTTGAGCAGTGGTTAGCATAGTGTTTGTGGAGAGGGTATAGCCCACAGGCGGAGCCAACATCTTTTGTTATTCCTAGTGTCAGCCTCCTAGCGGCCATGTCTATACCCACAGGGCTGTGTTCCCCAAACATATTTTCTATCTTATGAGTTTCTTCACCTCGGCAGACAACATCATCTCTGTCTGTGGTTCCCAAATTTTCTGAAAGGGACCTACTTTTGGAGAATTTTGCCAGGGCATAATATATTTTTGAGCTTCACGGTCCCCTTTTGTGTCATTTCTTAGCTATATAAAAAGTTACATTTTTTATCTTGATCAAATAAAGGTTATATTTTCATTAATTTTTGTGTCTATTATGTCAGTAGTGACCTGCAGAGAACACATACAATGTGCACACAAAATGCTGTCTCTAAATGTTAAACTTACAATATCGTCAAAGCCAGCAATATAAGCCCAATGTCCGGGAAAGGGGTCATGATCGGCATGGTCACGTTTTCCAGCTGTAGATGGTAGTGTGGGGATCATTACTGATTGTAGCGGTATAAGTATTTCACTAAATGTTGGCTCTTCCACTAGTTTCTTAAGCAGTTTGAAGTGTACACTCATACTTAAAGTGCCAGTGTTTCCATCAACCTAAAAAAATGTAGAAAATATACACGTGCATACATATATTTACTAGAACTCACGCACTCAAGCAGTTACAATAGTTTACATGAATCCTTCACAACTACATTTTAAGAGGAAAACTGCAAGTTGCATTAGGGACACTAAATCACTGGTCCATAGGGACTTGATCGTGGTTTAGTATCCCAATTATCTCTATACTATGTCTTTTTTTTTTTTTTATTAAATTGTCTATACTGACCAAGCAGTTCTCCAATGTTCCATGAACAAAACTTCCAGAAATTAAATAACATCAAACTACATTATACCTGCATTAATGTCGTTGTCCGGAACTAGAAAATTTAAAAAAAAAAACACAAACTGTACTTACAGGCTTGTTGCACAGCTCAAGAAGCTTGTCAGTGAGCCGGGTTGCATCTCCTATGAATTTCCCAAGAGCAGGCTTCATGTGAATTGCTTTCTCAAGTATCTCTTTGCATCTGTTCACACGCATAGGATAAGAAGACTGTGTGGAAAAAATAAGACTCCATCAGACAAGCATTTTACAATCTCATGAAAACACATTTATCAGAATCCACTGTGCATGTACACACATGGGTAATAAGTTTTTTTTTTGCAGCAATTTCCCCTTCTGGAGTGTCCATACAACTTCAATACCCATTGACCAAATGCTTATTCCGTCAAGAGCTATTCTGTCCACCCCCCATCCAAGACATGCACACTCAAATATCAAATGTGCATGTGTCCTCAGCTAGGGATATAGGAATAAGATGCTGCAAGACACTTTTGGCAGTGTTTTATTCCCCTTGAGAACCAAGTATTGTGCATGTTGACCTCATGGCAATCATTCTTTCTCCTGACATCTGAGATGTGTGTCTCACAGCATACCCATGTTCATATTATGTATATGTACGTTTTTTGTGTTACTATCCCCTTTCATGTTTTCACAATTCTATGCCTATATTTTAGTTACCCCAGTGCATTTCAGTGACAGCTGCCATTACCTTAGACACAGCAGTCATCATCCACATTGCTTGCTGAGGATAAGCCACAAAGACTTTTGCCACAATTTCCAGCAGTACTGCAAACACCTCATCGTGAGAGTGACAGATGCGGGAGATCAGCTGTGAGAAAGCTGTCAGGAACTGATATGGAGCCAGGTGATTCTTATGGTCAGTAATGGCCTTGTTAATTCTCATCAGATCATTTTTCATTTGCTGACGTTCTGCCCGGCCAGCTAGAATATGACAAGCGGCATAATGAAATTAGAATCATTCTGCTACCTAAGAACCCCATAAATTTACAAGGCCCCTAGCATTCATACCTTTATCCCATTCATAGGCTTTAGCTCCAAAGTCAAGCCACAAAGACAACATCCGAGGCATTGACTGATAGATGAATTGGTTTCCATACTGCAAGGACCTAATAAAAGGTGAAATAAACAACCTTTAATTAAAAGACTTGTATACTGAAGCTTCTCCATCATGAGTCAGCTAACATCCACAACATCCTGCGAACACTGGCATCTAACCGCACTGCGGCTGCCATGTGTGCCTTTATCCGCAGTCTCACAATTGGCAATCACTATTACGCAGTCAACAGCAACTACAAATAATAAAAATCATGCGTTTCTATAGCGTATTAACTTTTCAGCAATATTTCAAGTATTTACCTCCCAAAGTGATATACTATGTAACGTATGAGGTCACCCTGCTTTTCCATCTTGTTTTCAGTCACCATAGGCATCAGTTTGTCATAATACTTGGCCAGATAAAAGTGTCCATCCTCCCATTCTGGAAGCAGACTTGTTACATCCTGCATTATTTAGACAATGGAAAGGCAAAAAATAGGATTACTAAAATACAAATGGCTCCCCCTATCCTGCACTTCATTAAAGGAGTTATGCAGGATTAGACAAAAAAAAAAGAAAAAAGAAAGAAAAGGTCTGCTTTTTTAACCCACAAGACCACTCCTGTCTATGAATACTGTAACCCATGATATTTTACACAGTTCCATTTACTTGAACAGCTATAAACTGCAATATTAGGCACAGTCGGTAGACAGACATGGTGTGGTTTCTAGAAAAAAAAGTGGGATTTTTGTGTACTCACCGTAAAATCCTTTTCTCGTTGTATTCACTGGGGGACACAGCACCATGGGTATAGACCCCGGCCACTAGGAGGCTGACACTAGGAAAAAGCAAAAGCTGTCGGCTCCGCCCTATAGTCTATACCCTCTCACACACAGAGTGCTAAGCCAGTTTGTATCACAGCAGTAGGAGAGAGACACAAAAGAAAAAAAAGGAAAACGGAACCAACAACCGCCAACATGTCCTGAACCCGAAAAGAACCAAAAACAGCTCGGGCAGAAACAAAAAAAACAAGGGTGGGATCTGTGTCCCCCAGTGAATACAACGAGAAAAGCATTTTACGGTGAGTACACAAAAATCCCACTTTCTCGTCTACTTCACTGGGGGACACAGCACCATGGGATGTCCTAAAGCAGTCCCAGAGGGCGGGGAAATAAACAGCCATGCGAACAACCTAGCGCACAGCCGCTTGCAGAACCTTACGACCCAAGCTGGCATCGGCAGAGGCCAAAGAATGAATCTGGTAAAACTTTGTGAAAGTGTGGATGGAAGCCCAGGTGGCGGCCTTGCAGACCTGGGCAGCAGAAGCCTGATGCCGGACAGCCCAGGAGGCTCCAACAGCCCTCGTGGAGTGAGCCGTCACACGGAAGGGCAGATCCATACCCTTAAGCCGATAGGCCTCCCTGATAGCAGACCGAATCCAGTTGGAAATGGAAGCCTTGGAAGCAGGAAGGCCCTTGCAAGGACCCTCGGGAAGGACGAACAAGGCGTCCGAACGGCGGAAAGGGTCTGTAAGAGACAAATAGATCCTAACCGCCCAGACAACATCCAGGCAGTGAAGAGAACGTTCACGAGGATATTTAGGGTCCGGACAAAAGGACGGCAAGACAATGTCCTCGTTGATGTGGAAAGCGGAAACCACCTTTGGCAGGAAAGACGGAGGTGGACGAAGGACAACCTTGTCCCTATGGAGAACCAGAAAGGGAGACTGCCGAGTCAGGGCAGCGAGCTCAGATACCCTGCGAATGGAAGTAATGGCCACCAAAAAGGCGACCTTTCAGGACAGGAGCCGAAGTGGAATATCCCGCAAAGGCTCAAAGGGGGAGGCCTGAAGCACCTCAATGACAAGAATGAGATCCCACGGATCTGTGGGTTGACGATAAGGGGGGGCACAGTGTGCCACGCCCTGCAAGAAGGTCTTCACCTGAGGGCGGAAGGCCAGGGTCCTCTGAAAAAGGATAGAGAGAGCAGAAACCTGCCCCTTAAGATAAGAGAGACCAAGACCCTGATCCAGACCGGACTGGAGAAAAGCCAGGATCCTGGGAAGCGAGAAGAAGAGCGGATGATAAGCGTTACCCTCACACCAGCGGACGTAGGACCTCCACGTGCGGTGGTAGATCTTGGCTGACTGAGGCTTCCGGGCCTTGAGCATGGTCTGGATAACAGGCTCCGAAAAACCACGTCGCCTCAGAACCTCGGCTTCAACAGCCATGACGTTAAACGCAGCAGATGTAAGGCAGGGTGGAGCAGCGGGCCTTGAGACAGGAGGTCTGTCTGCAGGGGAAGAGGCCAAGAAGCATCCGCCAGTAGGAAGATAATATCCGCGTACCAGGCCCTGCGGGGCCAATCTGGAGCCACCAAGATGGCGGGAACCCTCTCTGTCTTGAGCTTCTTGAGAACCCGAGGGAGGAGCGGAAGAGGAGGGAACAGGTACAGAAGACGGAATTCCGACCAGGGAATCACGAGAGCGTCGACTGCAACAGCTTGAGGGTCCAAGGACCTGGCCACGTACCGGGGTAGCTTGTGGTTCAGGCGGGAGGCGAAGAGATCGACGTCGGGGAGTGCCCCAACGGGAACACAACTCGAGGAATATCTCCTGATGAAGAGACCACTCGCCTGGGTCGAGTCTTTCTCGGCTTAGGTAGTCCGCCGCCCAATTGTCCACGCCCGGAATGTGGACCGCAGAAAGAGCTGGAACATGCCGCTCCGCCCACAGGAGGGAGCGAGAGGCTTCCAGAAGAGCCGCCTGGCTCCTGGTGCCCCCTTGATGGTTTAGGTAGGCGACTGCGGTGGAGTTGTCGGTCTGGACTCTGACTGGACGCCCCTGGAGGAGAGAGGTCCAATGAGACAGGGCCAGGAAGATGGCCCTCAGTTTCAGCACGTTGATCTGGAGAGAGGACTCCGCCCCGGACCACAGACCCTGAACGGTCAAGGCCCCGAAGACCGCCCCCCAGCCTGTCAGACTCGCATCGGTGGAGATCACCTGCCAATGGAGGGGAAGGAAGGACTTCCCCTGAGAGATTCCCGGAGAGGAGAGCCACCAAAGAAGCTCTGGGCGAACTCGAAGAGGCAGGCGAATCATGCGGCCAAGGCTGGACGGAGACCTGTCCCAGCGTGCCAGAATCGCCAACTGCAGAGGACGCGAGTGAAACTGGGCAAAGGGGATGGCCTCGAAGGTCGAGACCATCATGCCCAGGATCCGCATGCAGAACTGAAGTGAGCAAGGCGAAGCCTTCCGAAGGTGGGAGACCCCGGACCGAAGGGTCAGAATTTTGGACTCTGGAAGGAGAACCCTGCCCTGGAGCGTGTCGAGGGTCATGCCCAGGAAATCCATGCGCTGAGAAGGCACGAGACAGGACTTTTCCTCGTTGATGAGCCAGCCGAACCGGCGAAGGAGGTCTAAGGTGATCCGCAAGCTGGAAAGATTGTCCGCCCTGGAAGGAGCTTTGACCAGGAGGTCGTCCAAGTAGGGAATAATGGCAACTCCTCCTGAGCGGAGAATGGCCATGAGAGGCGCCAGCACCTTGGTGAAGACCCGAGGGGCAGAGGCCAGCCCGAAGGGAAGAGCAACGAACTGGAAATGACACGAACCCACCGCAAAACGAAGAAAACGCTGATGGCCCAGCGCAATGGGAATGTGAAGGTAAGCGTCGCGTATGTCTATGGACGAAAGAAACTCGCCCGGCTCCAGGGAAGCCACCACAGACCTCAGGGACTCCATGCGGAACCTGCGGACACGGACGAACCTGTTGAGCCCCTTCAGATCCAGGATAGGGCGAAGAGAGCCGTCCTTCTTGGGGACAGTGAACAGACTGGAGTAGTAACCCTGGAAACGCTCTGAAGCGGGCACGGGGACGATGACTCCTTGCCGCTGGAGAATGGAGACAGCCAGAAGGAATGCAGTCGCTCGAGCGGGGGAAGAAGGCAAAGTGGACGGGAAAAATCTCCCGGCTGGGAGGGAGGAGAACTCTATGGAGTATCCGGTTGACACGACCTCTCGGACCCAGGCGTCGTCGACGCTGGCAAGCCAGGTCTCCCGGAAGGAGAGCAAACCTCCCCCCACCCGAGAACCCCCGAGTGGGGGAAGACCTTCATGCCGAGGTGGGCTTGGTACCAGAAGGCCTGGAGGACTTGGAGCGGGGCTGCCAGGCAGGTCTGGGCTTGAAAGAGGGCTTCTTGGAGCGAGAGCCCCGAGGGGAGCAACCTCCGGATAGAGGAGAAGCCACGAAAGGAGTGAAGGCGCAGAAGATAGCTGGCGCTTAGAACGCCTCTGGGGGAGGAGAGAACTTTTGCCCCCAGTGGCCTCAGAAATAAGCTTCTCAAAACCCTTACCAAAAAACCGGCCCTGTTCTTCCCGGGAAAAAGGGAGGGCCACAACTGCTTTCTTGGAGGCGGCCTCAGCGTTCCACGAACGAGTCCAAACCGTACGGCGAATAGCCACGGCATTGGCGGCCACCTTGGCAGAGCGGCGAGCTGCTTCCAAGGAAGCATCGCACAGGTACTTGGAAGCGTTCAGGATTTGAGCTACAAGCAGTTGGTTGTCCTGGAGGGAAGCTTCATCAGAGAGGCTAGCCTGGAGCTGTTTGGCCCAGGATATGCAGGCCTTGCTGACCCAAGAGGCAGCGAAGGATGGCCGCAGAGAAGAGCCAGCCGCTGTGAAGGCCGCTTTAGCGAGAGCTTCCACCCTCCTGTCCGAGAAATCACTGAGAGAGGTAGAGTCCGCCAAAGGCAAAATGGTAGCTCTGGAAAGCCTAGCAACAGCGGGGTCCACCGCGGGAGATTCTGACCACTTAGAGACACACTGGTCCGGGAAGGGAAAGAGGACGTCCGACTTCCTAGTCGAGGACAGAGGACGGTCCGGGTGAAGCCATTGTTCCTTCAAGATGTGGTCAAACGCCCCATGGTTAGGAAAAACCAGAGGAGGGCGACGATTGTGGCGGAAGGAGATGTCCTCTTGAGAGGCAGGGTCCGGGTCCTCTGAGATTTGTACAGTATCTCTGACCGCACGTATGAGGTCCCGCGTAGCAGCGGATATAGCTGTGCCTTGCTGATGCTCCGGGTCGGAGTCAGAGGCGTCCCCAGGAGAAACAGATCGAGCAGGGGCAGACAGAGTTCCGCCTGTCGGGGTGGATCCGCGGGTAGAGGCCCTGCCTGGGGAGTGCCCAGGGGTAGGGGAGGATGACCGAGACCTGTAGGAAGACTTCCTGGTCCTCTTGCGGGGACGGCTCCTGGATCTGGAACGGGAGCCATGTGAGCGCCCTGGAAGGTTCCCTGGAGGCAGCCGACTGAGCGGCGATCTGGGAAGGCAGCCGTTCCAAGGTCTCCACCACAGACTGGTTAAGTCTGGCCAGGTTACCGATGGCCTAGGTGAGAGCAACCGCCCAATCCGGAGAAGGATGACATAGAGAGGGGCCAGAAGACTCTTGGGCTGGCTGAGACGGAAGGCAGAGCGCGCAGATGGGCTCAGGCTGTCCACATGGTAGCTTCTTGTTACAGCGGGCACACGTGTAACACGTGGCAGCACTGGAGGGGGCCGAGGGCCGAGATGACTCTTCACGAGAGGACATGGCAGCGAAGGCCCAGGGAAAAAAGGGGAGAAACCCAGGAGGAAGCCTACCAGACTGCTGAGAAAGGTGTCTGCTAGCCGACTGCTGCAGAAAAGCTGCACAGAGAGAGATCCCCAGGTGCTGTGTCTCGCAGGCTGAGAAGAAACACGCTTTCTGGAGAACAAGGCCCTCCCCCTGGAGTTCCCACGCTTAGGGGCTAGAAGAAAGGCTGGACGATAGTCCAGGACAGCCCCCCGGCCAATAGAAGGGATAGGAGGAGCCCGGAGGCCATGAGCGCCCGGAGGAGAGCACGGGGAGGGGGCGGGCCTAAGTGCGGCCTAGTCCGAGGAGAAGCCTGGGGCTAAGGTAAACGCCGCGGCCGGAGCGCCCTGAAGCCGGCAACGCGACACCGCCGGCGATAAAGGCCCCCGCGGGATCCATGGAAGTCCTCGGCGGCCAGAAAAAAAGGGGGTTCAAAGAGACACCCCAAAAAACGGATGCCGCACGCCCCCCCCCCCCCCCCACAGGCGCCCGGAAGCGCCGAAGAGAGGGGCTCATCCGCATAGGGGGACCCATGGTTCAAAGAGACCCCCTGTCGGCCTGGACTCTAGAAACTAACCCCTTAGTTCCAGATGGCCATCCTAACACCCGAGAAAAGAGCTGAGGAATGGGAGATGGAGGGGCGGGAATACTCACCTGCCTTCTATTCTTCTCATACTCACCAGTCTGGCGTCTTCAGGCGCCGCAGGGTCACCCCCTCGGTAGGACCTCGCACGTGGGAGTGGGGTCACCGGTACTCCGGCCGCTTTCAGGGTGCGGCGAATGGTGAGTGGGGACTGGGTGACCGGCGAGGCTGCTCTTTTGCAGAGCGCTGCGCCCACAGGAGGGTATTGACTAGTGTGGCGTACACGCTGACTACCCCCTGCACCTGAAAGAAAGGTAAAAATAAAAACGATGCAAGACAGAAGACCTGAGTCAGGTCGTGTCTGCCTCCTATGACACTAGGTTAAAACTGGCTCAGCACTCTGTGTGTGAGAGGGTATAGACTATAGGGCGGAGCCGACAGCTTTTGCTTTTTCCTAGTGTCAGCCTCCTAGTGGCCGGGGTCTATACCCATGGTGCTGTGTCCCCCAGTGAAGTAGACGAGAAAGAGCCTTTTTTTTTTTAAACTGTGTCACATTTAGCATAGGAAGGGAATCATCATAACCAGAGATGTATTCTTTTTATAGACTGCTGAGAGACAAAATCCTATATAAGCTCACTAGAATAAAAGGATTCCATGAAATTGTACACACCTTTCTTCTCCTGTGTGAATAAAGCCTTTCTTTAAAAGATTGTGTGCCTGTGTCATTAAAAAGCTATAATAGTGGGATTTTTGTGTACTCACCGTAAAATCCTTTTCTCGTTGTATTCACTGGGGGACACAGCACCATGGGTATAGACCTGGTCACTAGGAGACAAGACACTAGGAAAAAGCAAAAGCTGTTGGCTCCACCTCCAGGCTATACCCTGTCACAGCCACTGTGCATGAATCAGTTCGTACCGTAGCAGTAGGAGAGAGAGACACAAAGGAACATGGAACCAACAACCACCAACAATGCCTGAACCCAAAAAGGAACCAACACAGTTCGGGCAGGAACACTGAAAAAAACAAGGGAGGGATCTGTGTCCCCCAGTGAATACAACGAGAAAAGGATTTTACGGTGAGTACACAAAAATCCCACTTTCTCGTCTACTTCACTGGGGGACACAGCACCATGGGATGTCCTAAAGCAGTCCCAGAGGGTGGGAATAACACGGCCATGCAAACCTGTAATACTCAACCGCTTCCAGAAACTTACAACCCAAATTGGCATCAGCAGAGGCCACAGAATGAATCTGGAGAAACTTAGAGAAAAAGGATGGAGGCCCAGTGGGATACTTACAGACCTGGGAAGCACAAGCCTGATGCCAGAGGCCCCGGGAACTCCAACAGCTCTAGAGGAGAGAGCCATCACACGGGAAGGCAGAGCCGTACTCTTAAATCGATAGGTCTCCCTAATCTCAGACCAAAACCATCGGAAGATGGGAGCACTGGAAGCAGGCAGGCCCTGGCAAGGGCACTCAGGGAGAATGAGCAAAGCGTCCGAACAATAGAAAAGAACCGTGAGGGACAGTATAAACGCAAATTGCCTGGGCAACAACCGGGCAGGGTAGAGCAAGCACTCACATGGACGCCTGGGGACCGAGCAGAAAGAGGGCAAGACCAAGTCCTCGAAGTGGAAGCAGGAAAAACACCCTAAGAAAAAAAGACTGTGGCAGACAGAGGAAAACCTTATCCTTGTGGAGGACCAGAAAGGGAGGCTGCCGAAAAAAAGGGGCAGCCAATTAGGGACCCCTGCGGATGGAGGTAATGGCCACCAGAAACTCATTCTACCAGGACAGAAGGCAAAAAAAAAGGGTATCATAGGCTCGAAGGGGAGAACCTGAAGCACCTTAAAGATGAGGTTATGATCCCACGGATCCAAGGGTTCCAAAGGAGCACAGAGTGGCACTCCTGTAGGAAAGTCTTTTAAAAAGAAAGAAGACTAAGATCTTGATCCAGACCAGACTGGAGAAGATCCGATGAGAATCGTTACTCTTCCAACGGTGGACGTAAGCCTTCCACGTTTGATGGCAGATCTAAGCTATCTGGAATTTCCGGGCCTTGAGTATGTTAGAATAACAAACTCCGAAAAAACCACGATGCCTCAAACCTCGGATTGAACAGCCACACCGTGAACGCAGCTGAGTCAAGGTGGGGAGGAACAGCAGTCCCTGAGACAGCAGGTCGACCAGCAGAGGAAGAGGCCAGGAGCATCCGCCAACAGGAAAATGAGATCCACATACCAGACCCGGCAGGGCCAATCTGATGCCACCAGGATAGCTTGAACTCCCTTGGTCTTGAGATTCTGGAGGACCCAAGGGAGAAGAGGAAGTGAAAAACCGAACTTACAAGAGCGCCAGCGGTGATGGCTCGAGGATCCAGAGACCTGGCAACTTAGCCGGAGACCTTGTGGTTCCGGCGGAGGCTAAAAATGTCGACGTTTGTCACACCACAGCGGGAGCACAGTGGATGGAAGATCTGCAGATAAAGCGACCCTCGCCCGGAGCAATATTTTCTCGACTCAAGTAGTCTGCCACCCAGAAAAAGGTTGACCACCGAAAGAGCTGGAACAAGGCGCTCCACCCAAGGAAGAAATTGTGAGGCTTCTAGTAAGGCCGCACGGCTCCTGGTGCCACGCTGAGGGTTCAAGTAGGCGACCATGGAGGAGAGGTCAGTCTGGACTGTGACAGATGTCCTTGGAGAAGAGAGGTCCAAGGAGTAAGGGCAAATAAGATAGCCCTGGGATCCAGCAGGTTGAACCAGAGGGAGGAATCGGCCCTGGACCACAGGCCCTGAACAATCAAAGCATCGAGGACCACTCCCCAGCCGGGGAAATTGGCGGCAGTGGGAATCACTTACCAACAGAGGGGAAGAAGGACTTCCCTTGAGAAATTCCTGGGGAGGAATATACACTAAAGAATCTCTCAGTGAACCAAGGTGGAAAGAGAACCAAGCAGATGAGGCTGTCCGGAGATTTGTCCCAGCAGGCCGTAATCTTCAAGAGGAGAGAACGACAGAGTGAATGAAAGGTACAGCCTAGATGGTTGAGGCGATCGTGCGCAGGACCCACATGCCGATTCAAAGACAGCAAGGAGAGTACCTCCAAAGGTGGGACACTCAGGATCTTGGCCTCCGGAGGGAGAATCACACCCTGGAGCGAGCAGAGGATCATGTCCCGGATTCCATGTGCTTAGAGGACACGAGACATCCTCATAGATGAGCCAGCAGAACCGGCGAAGAACATCCAAGGTGAACCACAAGCTGCTCAGATTGTCTGACCTGGAGGGGCTTCACCAGGAGGTCGTCAAAGTCTGAAAACACGGCAGCACCTCTGGCGCAGAGGATGGCCATGAGAGACGCCATCACTGAGGGAAAAAACCCCCGGTGGCAGAGGCCAGCCTGAAGGGGAGAGAGACAACTGGAAAGGTCAAGGATCCACAGCAAAAACGAAGAAACCGCTGACGGCACAGCGAGATGATGTAGATGGACGAAGAATTCGCCCATCTCCAGGGATGCCACCACAGACTGCATAGACTACAACGGAGCCTGCAGGCATGGAAGAACCTGTGGAGCCCTTTCAGGTCCATGATGGGACAGAGGAAGCCGTCCTTCTAGGCGAATGGAGAACAGGTAAGAATAGTAACCCCAGATACACTCTGCAACGGGAACAGGGACGCTGACTCCCTGCTGCTGGAGATTGGAGACAGCCTGGATTGTCCGACATAGCGAAGGCAAAGAGACTCCAGCGAAAACTGGAGTAGCCGGACGACACCGCCTCTCAGGCCCAGGCTCCAGACGTCCCGCCATTTGAGATGCCCAGAGAGGGGAAAAAACTTCATGCCGAGGAGGCTAGGAAGAGGAAGACCTGGACGACCTAGTGCAGAACCGCCAGGGAGGCCTGGACTTGAAAGAAGCTTTCTGGAGCAGGAGAACGGCTGACACATAGGACGCCTCTGAGGGAGGAAGAATCTATTCCCCCGTGGCCTCAGGGATAAGCTTCTCGACGCCCTTAACAAAAAATTTGGCCCAGGACGACCTGGAAAGGGAGAAGGGCTGCGTTCGCCTTCTTGGAGGCGGACCCAGTATTCCACAACGGATCCCAACGGTATGGCAGATAATCACTGCATTGGCGGCCGCCTTGGCAGATTTGGGAGGCATCTCCAGTTATTGGGAAGCGTTCAGGATCTCAGAGACGAGCGGCTGGAGGGAAACTGCATCAGGGAGGTTTGACTGAAGCTGTTTGGCCCAGGAAAAGAAGGCCTTGATGACCCAAGAGGCAGCGAAGGAGAGCCGCATGGAGAAACCAGCCACTACGAAGGCCACCCTGGTGAGGGAAGCCACCTTCTTGCAGCAATGCAATAGCCAGCATTTAGGGCAATGCAATGTATCAGTTCTGCATTGCAAACAATACAACAGATGCGATTCCATCTCACTCCGAGGGATCACTGAGGTAGGCAAAATCTGCTGAAGGCAGACTAGAAGCCTTGGAGAGCCTAGCTATCATGGGATCCACCGTGGGAGGCTCTTAGTGATAGGAAGCGACACATGGGGCGGCTCGCTGACAAAATGTCAAGACAGGCCAGCTTGCGCTCACTAGTTACTGATATCTAAGTACCGTGCGCTAACCGATTGCACCACTGGAGCAACCTGCTTCCCTTGCCTCGGATGTTCATCATTGCCAGCCAGGGAGAGCTAGAGACGTGTGTCACAGCATAGCCTGGCAGAACTGCCCGAGCTCACCTTCCACTTGGAGACACACAGGTCAAGGGAAGGGATGTCCGATTTCCTAGTCGAAGACAGAGGATGGTCCAGGGAGAAGTCACTGTGCCCTCAAGATGATATCAAACATCCAGTGGCAGAAAGAGATGTCCACTTGAGGGGATGAGTCCGGGTCCTCAGAGATCTGTAGGGTCTCTATCGCATAGATGACTCCCGCGTAGCAGCAGATATAGATGAGCCTAGCTGAAGCTCCGAGTCGGAGTCAGAGGCGTCCCCAGTTAAATAGACCGAGCAGAGGGAGGAAGGTATCCGCCTGTCGGAGTGGAGCCGTGAGCTGAGTTCCTATCTGGGGAGTACCCAGAGGAAGGGGTGGCGGACCGTGAACCGTAGGAAGACTTCCTGGTCCTTTTGAGGCTCCTGGAGCTGCAACGGGAACTATGAGGGTGTCCAGGGAGATCCCTAGAAGCAGCCGACTGAGCGGCGATCTGGGAAAGCAGCCATTCCAAGTTTCCAGCACTGACTAGTTAAGTCTGGTAAGGACACCATGGCCAAGGTTAGGGAGGCCGCCCAATCTGGGGGATGGAAAAACCGGAGAGGGGCCAGGAGGTTACTGACTGGCTGAGGCGGAAGGCAGAGAGAGCACATGGGCTCGGGCTGTCCGCATGGCAACTGTTTTTGATACAGCGGGTGCACGTATAAAAACGTGACACAACCAGAGGGGCCGGAGGGGGAGCCCAAGAAAATTAGGGTAACCCAGGGGGTTAGCCTACCAGACTGCAAAAGATGGCCGCTCACAAACTGCTGCAGCAAGGGTTCCGCAGGTGCAATGTCTCCCAGGGAACTGGGAGGAGAGTAAGAATCCCTGCTGTCCCAGCAAGCCAATAAATAAATAAATTGAGAATATGAGGAGAGCAAAGCTCTTCCCCTGGTAAATACAGGCTCAGTAGCTACTGGGCAGGCTGGACGGCTTGCCAGGACAGCCCCCTGGCCAATGGAAGGCCCTAGGCGGAGTCTGGGTACCACAAAAGCCCGGGAAAGGGACGGGCCCGTTGCGGCCTAGTTCCCTGGCCAGGCCTCGGACTCGCGTACAACGCGGCCGACCGCGAGGCACCGTCGGCGGCGCGGCGCGACCGCGAACTCCGGAGGTTCCGCGGAGGCCTGGGAAAAGGTACCGGGGGGCCAGGAAAGGGGGTCCCCACACGAGCGGGGGGGGAACCGGGTGCCCCCCCCCGACGGGGGCCGCTCGGTAGGAGTGACCAGAAAGCCCAAAAACGCCCCAGAAAAAAGGGGCTTATTTACTAAGATTTAAGGCCCAGTTCAGGGGAACCCTGTGATGCCCCCCCTAAACAGGACCCATACTATTGTCCCCCTGGGAAATGGCACTAAGGGGCTGAGAGGGCCTGAAGGGGAGGTGGAGAGGGCCTGAAGGGGAGATGGAGAGGGGCTGAGGTAACTTACTCACCAGCCTTCTATTCTTCTCATACTCACCAGTCTGGCGACTTCAGGCGCCGCAGGGTCACCCCCTCGGTAGGACCTCGCACGTGGGAGTGGGGTCACCGGTACTCCGACCGCTTTCGGGGTGCGGCGAATGGTGAGTGGGGACTGGGTGACCGGCGAGGCAGCTCTTTTGCAGAGCGCTGCGCCCGCAGGAGGGCATGACTAGTGTGGCGTACACGCTGACTACCCCCTGCACCTGAAAGAAAGGTAAAAATAAAAACGATGCAAGACAGAAGACCTGAGTCAGGTCGTGTCTGCCTCCTATGACACTAGGTTTCAAACTGATTCATGCACAGTGGCTGTGGCAGGGTATAGCCTGGAGGCGGAGCCAACAGCTTTTGCTTTTTCCTAGTGTCTTGTCTCCTAGTGACCAGGTCTATACCCATGGTGCTGTGTCCCCCAGTGAAGTAGACGAGAAAAATCATTTTTTATGCAGGCTCTTAAGCCAACAGATGCTGTAGGGAGCTGGTGACACAGCCAAATCTTCACACTCCTTTGGAGTTCATCCATATCACCTAATATACAGATGTGTCCTTTTCTATCCCTTGCTCTTTGCTCAACATACCCAGAGATGTGTGGAGTAAGATGACAAACTTTTTTCTTTATATATTTGACATGCCAAACCCGTATGTGCTTAAGGTTTCAGCTAGAATAAATCTGGACACATCTGCAGTTGAGAAGAGCTTTTGGCACACATTGATACATGCCACCTGTTGTGAGGATCCTAGTGCAGGGGCAAGCATTTTTCATAATGTTGTGTGAAGGTAAGCTGGGGTTAGTTTCGGGAATTCACTATATAAATACTGTAGCAATTTAAAAAGGTTCTTCTGGGGTTGAAGTATTTATGACCAATCCTTAGGACCAATGTATGATTGTTGGTCTGACAGCCGGGACTCCCACTGATCAGCTTTTTGGGGGCTACATTGTTTGGGTGAGCGCTACAGCCTCTTTACTGACTACCAAGCACAGCACTCTACATCACACAGAAGCTATACTTGGTATTGCAGTTTAGCCCCACATACTTGAAGGGAGCTGAGCTGCATAGGCCACATGACAAATAAAGGTGATGACACTGGCCTGTGAAACAGAAACAGCACTCACCTGACACCATTGCCACTTTAAGCAGCAGATCTGTGGGCATCCTGGGCATCAGACTTTCCCAATCAGATATTGACGACTTTCGCCATCAGATAGGTCATCAATATTTAACTCTTGGAAAACCATTTTAGTAAAAATCTGGCCTGAAGCACGCAGCTGTATTACAACTCAGTTTGGAAGTGGTTGTAAGAGAGCATCCATAGAGGTGCATAGTGTCTTTACTGAGCCTCTGTATGCCCTGAATTCTGAGTTTTTTTTCTGTTGTATTCATACATCATAAGAAAACAAATGGCCTGCTCCACTGGATATCATAAGCATGCAAAATAGCTTAGGACTCAATATAGCCTAGGACATCGACTATAAAACAAACGTCTACCCACTGGATCACTAAAATTGAACCAATCACCTTTCTCTACAATGTATTTTTTTCTCTGTTCTTAGGAAAGTCAAGAGCTCTCAATTCACAGAGATTCACACTGCATGACTATTGACATATATACCTTTGTGGCAACAGATCAACTTTTACTATTGAAGAGGATCTGGATATTCATAAACTAATATAAAGTCTGCTGGTATCAACTGTTGTAATAAATAAGAACAACAAATCTAATCTACATTAAATGGTGTAGCCAACTTTAACTACTTCTGGTCCTTGCAGTGTTAAGCAGCTATGCAAAATCATGCAGCTGCAGAAGCAGAAGGCAGGCTGTTACTACAGTGAGACCTCATATAGTCCCTGCCTTCTCGATTGCTTTGCATATTTTAATCTATATATAACTGTAAAGCATGTCACCAAGTGACTACACACCTCAATTTCTTCACACCATTACTAAAGGCTTTCCAACTTACTTTATACTTTTTCATCACTGCATTGCTTTCAAAGTTGGCAGTCTCATCCATAAATCGTCCCACGAGAAGCATGGCTCTGCCATGGATCAGCTGCTGCTCTGGGTTTTCATTGCTACCTGCCTGGAACAACTCTGCCCCCTTCTGAAGGACTATGAGGGCCTGGTGCACATCACCCTGATCAAGATAAGAGAAGCACTGGATTAGCTAAAAAGGAATACAATTTTCCTATCTCTGACACATATTTTGTAAAAACCAAACAAGATATACTAGAGTTTTTACCTCCAATTACACCAGAGATGCTGGATTGTTGCTCACCTTAGACCACAGCCACTTAGCGCGTTCAACATTAAGTTCAGTAAGCCTGGTTTCTCCGGCATTGAGGAGGGCGTTATATGCAGTCTGATGGTGGCCTGCTTTTCTGGCAACACGAGCACTTTGCAGCCAACATTCCCCAATCATGTCAGTGTAGCCAGATCTGTAAAACACAACTTTATATTACATCTACTATGTACAAGAAACATTTCTAAATTATTAAACTACAAGCTTAACCCCATAAAGGGTTTTTCCAGAAATAATATATTCATGACCTATCCTTAGGATAGGTCTTCAATATCAAATCATTGAGTGTGCAACACCCAGAACCCCCACAAATCAGATATTCAAAGCAGCAGTGGCTCTTCTGTTTGCAGAAAAGTCTCATTCTAGTGGATGGGGCTGACATCCAATACAAACTATGCCATGTATGGCCTGGTGGTAAAAAGAGAAAAGGCCTCAGCATGTCTGACTGTTGCAGTCTCTTCAAACAGCTGATCCGTGGAGGTGCTGGGTGTTGGACCTCCACCAATCTATTATTGATGACTTATCCTAGGGATAATAATAATAATAATTTTTATTTATATAGCGCCAACATATTCCGCAGCACTGTACAATTAGGGATAGGACATAGTGTAAATAGTTTAGTCTTGGAAAACCCTGCGATTAATTTTGGCATTGAGAAGGCAGCATTTTTGTCTCACTGCAAGTAAGGAAGTGGTCGATATGCTCCTCCGAATGCAAACTGTAGGAGTGCTGAGTGATGGACCCCCCACAACCTCTCTCCTAACATTTTTATAGTTACAAAAAAACCCTATAAGGTTGCAGATAATTCTGGCATGCAGGAATTTATTTTTTTGCATCACCACATTCAGAGAGACATATGTTTGTTTGTTTTTTGCTGATGCTGCTATGAGGCCTTGCTTTTATGTTTCTTAAGATTTTTTAAATATAGATAATAGCATGAAAAATTAAGTTGAGAGAGAGAGTTTTTTACTTTATGTGTTTAAAATTAAACATGTACTTGTAAAGAGGGCCTTCCAAGTCCTCTAACATTGGCTGTGATATATATGTCTGGAAAGCAGACAGTGCACTGAATTCAGCTTTCCAGAGGTACACAACATGGCTGAAGTTTACAGATAATGGTCGTTACTAATCTGCTTATTGTCATGTTAATTTGTGCCATTACCAGTTATACTTACCCTATTTGTTTCATAAAAACTTGATCAACTCACCTCTTCCCAATAGTCAGTAAAGCTCTACGTAGTGCCAGAATGGGTTCCCTTGCCCTGTAGGAGTTTTGTGTCATTTCCAGCCTTGCGGGCCACTTAAGAGAGTCTGTATTTGAGTCCCCAGCAGGATCCTGGAGCAACATCTTTACACTGTGCTCAAGTTCACACAACATGTGCAGCCTTTAGCGTTCATTTGGGAAAGCAAGAAGCAAATCTCAATCCCACACCAACTATACAGTCTGTTACATATAGTACTATGCCATACATATTCTAGCTTATACAACTAATAGAATGTAATATAATATGGACATTAATTAAAAGATAACATTTACACATATTAACAACACAGTAGAGAAAAACAATTTCAGTTTATAGTGTTTTATATATAAAATAAATAAAATATACCAGCATACCTTACTATATATTCATAGCCTCGCTGATAGGACCCTCTCTCAAAGCTGGCAGCTGACAATGGCACAATCTGCTCAGCACGCACCACTTTGAGAGTGTCATAGAAAGCTTCTCTTTCCTTCTTCTTAGACAACAGCAGCAGCTGCCCCAGTCTGATACTCCAGTTGGTAGATTTTCTATCTGTTAAGGCAAAAGAACTTTAAGGTTTAGAAACACACTTTTTGATGCAGTTTGAGGTAGTAATGGGCAATTAAATGCAAAATAACCATAACTAATAGTCAGGTCAATTAATCGGATATGTGCTTGCCCACGTTGATTATTTCAATTATTGTACATCCATGCCATCCTGTCTCACACTGCATTGGTTAAAGAATATCACTCACTGTACACTATCCAATCAGGATCGCTGATATGTCACTAACCAAAACCAAAATTCTGTGGCATAATGAGGTGTATAAATAGAGGGGCATGGCAAGTCAAATGGACAGTGTTCTAAAATAATCCTTCATTAATCAAAATCGAGGAAAAATGCTCGATTCATTATGATTTTCATTTAGGTCATAATCGCCAGCCCTAGTTGGAGGTGCAGCCTTTTTTTGCAATTTTTTTGAGCCAAAGCCAGAAGTGAATCCCACAGGAAGGAGAAATGTAAGGCTAGATTTACATCTGCGTTTGAGTCTCCACTGGACTTTTCATTGGCTTTTGTTGGCTTCTGTGACAAGGTATCACACTGTAGCAGTTTATACAATTGTAGAAGTTCAGGTTAACGCTGCTATATCTGTATTTCTCGTCTACTTCACTGGGGGACACAGCACCATGGGTATAGACCTGGTCACTGGGAGACAAGACACTAGGAAAAAGCAAAAGCTGTTGGCTCCGCCTCCAGGCTATACCCTGCCACAGCCACTGTGCATGAACCAGTTTGAAACCTAGTGTCATAGTAGGCAGACACGACCTGACTAAGGTCTTCTATCTTGCATCGTTTTTATTTTTACCTTTCTTTCAGGTGCAGGGGGTCGTCAGCGTGTACGCCACACTAGTCGTACCCTCCTGCGGGCGCAGTGCTCTGCAAAAGAGCAGCCTCGCCGGTCACCCAGTCCCCACTCACCATTCGCCGCACCCCGAAAGCGGCCGGAGTACCGGTGACCCCCACTCCCATGTGCGAGGTCCTACCGAGGGGGTGACCCTGCGGCGCCTGAAGTCGCCAGACCGGTGAGTATGAGAAGAATAGAAGGCAGGTGAGTATGAAGGTTACCTCAGCCCCTCTCCATCTCCCCTTCAGGCCCTCTCCACCTCCCCTCAGCCCCTTAGTGCCATTTCCCAGGGGGACAATAGTATGGGTCCTGTTTAGGGGGGGCATCACAGGGTTCCCCTGAACTGGGCCTTAAATCTTAGTAAATAAGCCCCTTTTTTCTGGGGCGTTTTTGGGTTTTCTGGTCGCTCCTATCGAGCGGCCCCCGTCGGGGGGCACCCGGTTCCCTCCCCGCTCGTGTGGGGACCCCCTTTCCTGGCACCGCGAGTCCGAGGCCTGGCCGGGAAGTAGGCCGCAACGGGCCCGTCCCTTTCCCGGGCTTTTCTGGTACCCAGACTCCGCCTAGGGCCTTCCATTGGCCAGGGGGCTGTCCTGGCAAGCCATCCAGCCTGCCCAGTAGCTACTGAGCCTGTTTTTACCAGGGGAAGAGCTTTGCTCTCCTCATATTCTCAATTTATTTATTTATTGGCTTATTTATTTATTTTTTGGCTTGCTGGGACAGCAGGGATTCTTCCCAGTTCCCTGGGAGACATTGCACCTGCGGAACCCTTACTGCAGCAGTTTGTGAGGGGCCATCTTTTGCAGTCTGGTAGGCTAACCCCCTGGGTTACCCTAATTTTCTTGGGCTCCCCCCTCCGGCCCCTCTGGTTGCGTCACGTTTTTATACGGGCACCCGCTGTATCAAAAACAGTTGCCATGCGGACAGCCCGAGCCCATGTGCTCTCTCTGCCTTCCGCCTCAGCCAGTCAGTAACCTCCTGGCCCCTCTCCGGTTCTTCCATCCCCCGGATTGGGCGGCCTCCCTAACCTTGGCCATGGTGTCCTTACCAGACTTAACTAGTCAGTGCTGGAAACTTGGAATGGCTGCTTTCCCAGATCGCCGCTCAGTCGGCTGCTTCTTGGGATCTCCCTGGACACCCTCATAGTTCCCGTCGCAGCTCCAGGAGCCTCAAAAGGACCAGGAAGTCTTCCTACGGTTCACGGTCCGCCACCCCTTCCTCTGGGTACTCCCCAGATAGGAACTCAGCTCACGGCTCCACTCCGACAGGCGGATACCTCCCTCCCTCTGCTCGGTCTATTTAACTGGGGACGCCTCTGACTCCGACTCGGAGCTTCAGCTAGGCTCATCTATATCTGCTGCTACGCGAGAGTCATCTATGCGATAGAGACCCTACAGATCTCTGAGGACCCGGACTCATCCCCTCAAGTGGACATCTCTTTCTGCCACTGGATGTTTGATATCATCTTGAGGGCACAGTGACTTCTCCCTGGACCATCCTCTGTCTTCGACTAGGAAATCGGACATCCCTTCCCTTGACCTGTGTGTCTCTAAGTGGAAGGTGAGCTCGGGCAGTTCTGCCAGGCTATGCTGTGACACACGTCTCTAGCTCTCCCTGGCTGGCAATGATGAATATCCGAGGTAAGGGAAGCAGGTTGCTCCAGTGGTGCAATAGGTTAGCGCACGGTACTTAGATATCAGTAACTAGTGAGCGCAAGCTGGCCTGTCTTGACATTTTGTCAGCGAGCCGCCCCATGTGTCCCTTCCTATCACTAAGAGCCTCCCACGGTGGATCCCATGATAGCTAGGCTCTCCAAGGCTTCTAGTCTGCCTTCAGCGGATTTTGCCTACCTCAGTGATCCCTCGGAGTGAGATCGGATCGCATCTGTTGTATTGTTTGCAATGCAGAACTGATACATTGCATTGCCCTAAATGCTGGCTATTGTATTGCTGCAAGAAGGTGGCTTCCCTCACCAGGGAGGCCTTCATAGTGGCTGGTTTCTCCCTGCGGCTCTCCTTCGCTGTCTCTTGGGTCATCAAGGCCTTCTTTTCCTGGGCCAAACAGCTTCAGTCAAACCTCCCTGATGCAGTTTCCCTCCAGCCGCTCGTCTCTGAGATCCTGAACGCTTCCCAATAACTAGAGATGCCTCCCCAATCTGCTAAGGCGGCCGCCAATGCAGTGATTATCTGCCATACCGTTGGTATCCGTTGTGGAATACTGGGTCTGCCTCCAAGAAGGCGAACGCAGCCCTTCTCCCTTTCCAGGTCGTCCTGGGCCAAATTTTTTGTTAAGGGCGTCGAGAAGCTTATCCCTGAGGCCACGGGGGAATAGATTCTTCCTCCCTCAGAGGTGTCCTATGTGTCAGCCGTTCTCCTGCTCCAGAAAGCTTCTTTCAAGTCCAGGCCTCCCTGGCGGTTCTGCACCAGGTCGTCCAGGTCTTCCTCTTCCTAGCCTCCTCGGCATGAAGTTTTTTCCCCTCTCTGGGCATCTCAAATGGCGGGACGTCTGGAGCCTGGGCCTGAGAGGCGGTGTCGTCCGGCTACTCCAGTTTTCGCTGGAGTCTCTTTGCCTTCGCTATGTCGGACAATCCAGGCTGTCTCCAATCTCCAGCGGCAGGGAGTCAGCGTCCCTGTTCCCGTTGCAGAGTGTTTCTGGGGTTACTATTCCTACCTGTTCTCCATTCGCCTAGAAGGACGGCTTCCTCTGTCCCATCATGGACCTGAAAGGGCTCCACAGGTTCTTCCATGCCTGCAGGCTCCGTTGTAGTCTATGCAGTCTGTGGTGGCATCCCTGGAGATGGGCGAATTCTTCGTCCATCTACATCATCTCGCTGTGCCGTCAGCGGTTTCTTCGTTTTGCTGTGGATCCTTGACCTTTCCAGTTGTCTCTCTCCCCTTCAGGCTGGCCTCTGCCACCGGGGGTTTTTTCCCTCAGTGATGGCGTCTCTCATGGCCATCCTCTGCGCCAGAGGTGCTGCCGTGTTTTCAGACTTTGACGACCTCCTGGTGAAGCCCCTCCAGGTCAGACAACCTGACCAGCTTGTGGTTCACCTTGGATGTTCTTCGCCGGTTCTGCTGGCTCATCTATGAGGATGTCTCGTGTCCTCTAAGCACATGGAATCCGGGACATGATCCTCTGCTCGCTCCAGGGTGTGATTCTCCCTCCGGAGGCCAAGATCCTGAGTGTCCCACCTTTGGAGGTACTCTCCTTGCTGTCTTTGAATCGGCATGTGGGTCCTGCGCACGATCGCCTCAACCTTCTAGGCTGTACCTTTCATTCACTCTGTCGTTCTTTCCTCTTGAAGATTACGGCCTGCTGGGACAAATCTCCGGACAGCCTCATCTGCTTGGTTCTCTCTCCACCTTGGTTCACTGAGAGATTCTTTAGTGTATATTCCTCCCCAGGAATTTCTCAAGGGAAGTCCTTCTTCCCCTCTGTTGGTAAGTGATTCCCACTGCCGCCAATTTCCCCGGCTGGGGAGTGGTCCTCGATGCTTTGATTGTTCAGGGCCTGTGGTCCAGGGCCGATTCCTCCCTCTGGTTCAACCTGCTGGATCCCAGGGCTATCTTATTTGCCCTTACTCCTTGGACCTCTCTTCTCCAAGGACATCTGTCACAGTCCAGACTGACCTCTCCTCCATGGTCGCCTACTTGAACCCTCAGCGTGGCACCAGGAGCCGTGCGGCCTTACTAGAAGCCTCACAATTTCTTCCTTGGGTGGAGCGCCTTGTTCCAGCTCTTTCGGTGGTCAACCTTTTTCTGGGTGGCAGACTACTTGAGTCGAGAAAATATTGCTCCGGGCTAGGGTCGCTTTATCTGCAGATCTTCCATCCACTGTGCTCCCGCTGTGGTGTGACAAACGTCGACCTTTTTAGCCTCCGCCGGAACCACAAGGTCCCCGGCTAAATTGCCAGGTCTCTGGATCCTCGAGCCATCACCGCTGGCGCTCTTGTAAGTTCGGTTTTTCACTTCCTCTTCTCCCTTGGATCCTCCAGAATCTCAAGACCAAGGGGGTTCAAGCTATCCTGGTGGCACCAGATTGGCCCTGCCGGGTCTGGTATATGGATCTCATTTTCCTGTTGGCAGATGCTCCTGGCCTCTTCCTCTGCTGGTCGACCTTCTGTCTCAAGGACTGCTGTTCCTCCCCACCTTGACTCAGCTGCGTTCACGGCGTGGCTGTTCAATCCGAGGTTTGAGGCATCATGGTTTTTTCGGAGTTTGTTATTCTAACATACTCAAGGCCCGGAAATTCCAGATAGCTTAGGTCTGCCATCAAACGTGGAAGGCTTACGTCCACCGTTGGAAGAGTAACGATTCTCATCGGATCTTCTCCAGTCTGGTCTGGATCAAGGTCTTAGTCTTCTTTCTTTTTAAAAGACTTTCCTACAGGAGTGCCACTCTCTGCTCCTTTGGAACCCTTGGATCCGTGGGATCTTAACCTCATCTTTAAGGTGCTTCAGGTTCTCCCCTTCGAGCCTATGATATCCCTTTTTTTGCCTTCTGTCCTGGTAGAATGAGTTTCTGGTGGCCATTACCTCCATCCGCAGGGGTCCCTAATTGGCTGCCCCTTTTTTTCGGCAGCCTCCCTTTCTGGTCCTCCACAAGGATAAGGTTTTCCTCTGTCTGCCACAGTCTTTTTTTTCTTAGGGTGTTTTTTCCTGCTTCCACTTCGAGGACTTGGTCTTGCCCTCTTTCTGCTCGGTCCCCAGGCGTCCATGTGAGTGCTTGCTCTTCCCTGCCCGGTTGTTGCCCGGGCAATTTGCGTGTATACTGTTCCTCACGGATCCTTTCTCTTGTTCGGACGCTTTGCTCATTCTCCCTGAGTGCCCTTGCCAGGGCCTGCCTGCTTCCAGAGCTCCCATCTTCCGATGGCTTTGGTCTGAGATTAGGGAGACCTATCGATTTAAGAGTACGGCTCTGCCTTCCCGTGTGACGGCTCTCTCCTCTAGAGCTGTTGGAGTTCCCGGGGCCTCCGGCATCAGGCTTATGCTTCCCAGGTCTGTAAGTATCCCACTGGGCCTCCATCCTTTTTCTCTAAGATTCTCCAGATTCATTCTGTGGCCTCTGCTGATGCCAATTTGGGTTGTAAGTTTCTGGAAGCGGTTGAGTATTACGGGTTTGCATGGCCGTGTTATTCCCACCCTCTGGGACTGCTTTAGGACATCCCATGGTGCTGTCCCCCCCAGTGAAGTAGACGAGAAAGTGGGATTTTTGTGTACTCACCGTAAAATCCTTTTCTCGTTGTATTCACTGGGGGACACAGATCCCTCCCTTGTTTTTTTCAGTGTTCCTGCCCGAACTGTGTTGGTTCCTTTTTGGGTTCGGGCATTGTTGGGGGTTGTTGGTTCCATGTTCCTTTGTGTCTCTTTCCTACTGCTACGGTACAAACTGATTCATGCACAGTGGCTGTGGCTGGGTATAGCCTGGAGGCGGAGCCAACAGCTTTTGCTTTTTCCTAGTGTCTTGTCTCCTAGTGACCAGGTCTATACCCATGGTGCTGTGTCCCCCAGTGAATACAACGAGAAAAGGATTTTACGGTGAGTACACAAAAATCCCACTATCGTTCTCGTGGCATGTATTTTGGCCACTACATCTCTGCACTTCTGTTCGCCTGTTGATGGTGCTAAATTATGTCCAGAAATATTATCCTCATCCACATAAGTTAGCAGACCACGCAACAGGAAGGTCTCCAGTCCTATAAAATGACTAAGCCATGTCACATTGCTTGAGTTCCCTTCATATTAGTTACACAATATTCCAGATAATGACATATCCATGAAAATATTACCTGTAGATAGATATTCATCTACTAAGTCCCACTGGGAGAGCTTCCAAGCTGCCTCAACTCTGTAAGTATTCAGTTCTGCTGTCCACTCAGGCCTAGGGGGATGAACACATTTTTTGATCATTGAAAACGATATCTTTCTAAAAGCTAGACAAATATCCATAGCATTATGTATCCATGTGTGTTTGGCTACCTCTAGCGACTCCCCCATAAACAATAGCGTATGGATAAACCATTGCTCCTCTGTCAGTGCTTATTCCTAAAGGAACAAAGGATTAGATAAGATGAAATACAACCAGCCTGATTCTTCTTCCAAGCAACCAGATGTCCAGGGATGGTCACTATGGTCCCTTACACAAAAGATTGTTGGTCAGTGTAACCCAGCGGTTCCCAACCTTTTCTTCGCCGCGGCTCGGCAGGGGGGCGGGGCGGGGCTTTGCTCATTTGGGGGCGGGGTTATTCACTATACAGCGCATTAGACGAGACGGGTCAACGATCTGGCCACAGGGTTGTGGCTCCTAGCATAGCTAATGGCGGGGACCTGGTCTACAGCACTGTACACCGAGGTCTCACGCCATTAGCTATGCTAGGAGCCACAACACTGTGGCCAGATCGCCGACCTGCCCCACATAATGTGCCGAGAGCCGCCTTTACTAAGGCCAGCCTGCCACTGTGTAACCAAAGCTACCGTTTTTTGGCTAAAATGTATCTAATGTATATAGAAAAAACTTACAGGGGACAGATCACCTCTTCTGATATGCCTACTTCTGCTATTCCTCCTAAACACATATGAATTCATTGACAACTGGGTGTTAAAGGGAACCTTTCACATGGGAAATGCAAACTAAGCTGCAGTCAAGAAGGGGGTCCCATTAGTGATTGACAACTATTTCTGTATGCATAATCATAGAGGGAAGGCTGACACTGTCACTGATAGAAAGAGCAGACATTTCAATGGATAAATGACTGGTTACACTGACTCTTTTCCCAAAAAAACTGTATAATCAATCTGTTCAGCTCCTCATGCTCTATAACATGCTGTTTGCAGATTACATTGCATTTTCCATGTTCATGTGACAGGTTCACTTTAAAGGGGTTTCCCAATTTCTAATATTGATGATCTATCATTAGGATAGGCCATCAATTTTATATCTTCAAAGGTCCAACACACGGGACTTCTGCAGATCAGCAGCTCTAAGACGTGTGACTCTTGATAATATTTACATGTCAAAAGCTGTACTGATCACTCACTGTACAAACTGTATCGGTGGATTTCAGTGGGCAGCGTTGCAGTACCTAAAGCCGCCACTACATTTTGCACAGGAAGAGAGTAGCACGGATCTCGCACGTGGGAGTGGGGCCACCGGTACTCCGGCCGCCGATGCGGCGAGTGGGGACTGGGTGACTGGCGAGGCGCTCTTTTGCAGAGCGCTGCGCCCGCAGGAGGGTACGACTAGTGTGGCGTACACGCTGACGACCCCCTGAACCTGAAAGAAAGGTAAAAATAAAAACGATGCAAGACAGAAGACCTGAGTCAGGTCGTGTCTGCCTCCTATGACACTAGGTTTCAAACTGATTCATGCACAGTGGCTGTGGCAGGGTATAGCCTGGAGGCGGAGCCAACAGCTTTCTTTTCCCTAGTGTCTTGTCTCCTAGTGACCAGGTCTATACCCAAGGTGTTGTGTCCCCCAGTGAATACAACAAGAAAAGGATTTTACGGTGAGTACAAAAATCCCATTTTTGCACAGGAAAAGAGTAGCACGGATCTCAGCATGTAAACATTATCGGGAGCCAAGTTATCCCAGACCTATTGATCTGTAGGGATCCTGAGTGTCAGACCCTCATAGTCTATCCTTAGGATAGGCCATTGATATTAGATCTATCAAGGGGAAAACCCCTCTAAAAGTTGAAGGTTTGTCCCTGCAAAGTCTCATACTGCACTGTGTAGGAGCACACCCTATTGACAGGAGGAACAGAAAAATCCAGTCAGTTTATTTATTCATTCCAGGAGGAATACTGGAGGAACAGTACAACACAGAGTTCCAAGAAAAGAGGTTAAGGAATTATTCAATGGGAAATACAGGTATTTACTAAAACAGACATGTCAGGAGAGGTGACAGATCGTGTTTAAGTAAATGAAATTGTAGCATTCTGCAAAATAAAGTGTAATGATACTTGCCTACTATTTAGGATTCCATTAACTTGTGTAACCACAGTAGACAATTGGCCGAGACCCAACATAGATTTCACTACTCCGTGATAATGCATAATCTGCAGAAAGATAAGGATAAGTCATCAATATTGAAATCATGGAAATCCCCTTTAACAACCAGAAAAAAGAATGATCCAAACATGACATTGAAATTATAAGGACACACTGAATCTTAAAGATAACTGTTTATTCAGTTTTATAAGAAGTGTTTGCTCACTGTCTTATTGCAAATCTACAATACCTCTTCTGGCTTGAGCTGAATGGCTCGGTCATAGCAGGCCGTAGCATCTCTCAACAACCCAATGCTTTCATGCTCCAAGATCTGCTCTTTCAGAGAGGCTTCTTTTTTACGAATAGCGCTCACTCCAGCCACACCATCAGGTTCATGCATAGCAGCATAAAGTTTCTAAACAGGGCACAAAAACTATTTTATTAAAGTGTCCTATGTGCAGATTCAGTTTTGTGAGAAAGTCTGATTTAAAGGAAATGTATCAGATTGACAATTCAATTGGATCTACAGGCCGCATGTTACACAGCAGGAGGAGTTGAGCAAATTGATCTTTTTATTCTTAGAAGTCCTTTGGGCAGTCTCAGGCAATTATTTGGAGCGTTCCCTATATGAATGTGCAAACAGAGGTAGCTGTCAATCACAGGTTAGGCCCGCCCACTAGACTCCTGCGCAGAAAAAAAAAAAATCACTGCAAGTTATGCTGAATATAAATTATGCATGAATGTGCTCAGCCCATCCTGCATTATAATATGACGGCAGCAGATTAGAATTCATAGTGATAGATTCCCTGAAACAGTAAAACTAACAACTGAGCTGTCTGAAATGTGAAAGAGACTATAGACTATAATATAGGCTGTAATTGAAGATCAGTGTAAGAGAAATAAAATGTTATATTTACAAAGTTATTCTGTGTTTTATGTAGAGTATCATCCATAAATAAGAAAGAAAATCATGTTCAAAAGGTGAACACACTTTATATAAGCCTTTCCTTTGCACAAGGTAAAAGCAGCTGGCACTGCAAGTAATACGTTACAAATGCCCGAGAGTGTTCTGACTGATAATATATTAATAGGGTGAGACGTTTCAATTACCAATAAAAATGACTGCTCACCTGCAAAAACCCCAGATGCCCTTGAATTTCTTGCTTCTTTTCCACGATAAATGATTCAAAGTGCATAACAGCCCTGGTATAAGCTCTGGAGCGAAATGAAGCCACAGCCAGTGTATCTTGAGGTATAAGCTCCAGAAACTTGGTCACATTTTGATACTCGCCATACTCCTCATGAAAGTTTGCTAGTGGTTAAATATAATGATCAGACTATTTGTCAAGCAAGCTCAAAAAGCAACTAAAATCCCTCTGCCAATCCCTTCACTGGCTCCCCGTCTCCCAGCGAATAGAGTTCAAATTACTAACGCTGACATACAAAGCCATCCACAACCTGTCCCCTCCATATATCTCTGACCTAATCTCCCGCTACCTGCCCGCACGTAACCTCCGATCCTCCAGAGACCTCCTACTCCACTCTGCTCTTATCCGCTCTTCACACAACCGTCTCCAAGACTTCTCCCGTGCATCCCCCGTACTCTGGAACTCACTACCAAGACACATAAGACTGACCCCCACAATCACAAACTTCAAGAAGGCCCTGAAGACTCACCTATTCAAGAAAGCCTACAACCTCCAATAACGCTACTGTCACCACACCACAACCTGAGCAGCCTCTACCCCCACCTTCTGTCTCTCTCCCTCTTCCCTCATAGATTGTAAGCCCTTGCGGGCAGGGCCCTCTATCCCACTGTGCCAGTTAGTCTCTGTTAGCATTATCTGTTTTGTATATCTGGTGTACCGTATGTAAATCCGCAATGTAAAGCACCATGGAATTAAAGGTGCTATATAAATAAACAATAATAATAATAACAATAATAATAATAAAAAAAAATAAAAAGCAAAAGGTTGTGGTTTCAACAAGTAGACAAAAGCTACAGTTATACGAGCTGTCTTTTCCTTAAAGGAGGTTTATGGGCTTATCCAATTGATGGCCTAGCTTTTGGAGGTCTAACACCCAGCACCCCACCTGAGTAGGTAGTGAAATACATTAATAAATAAATGTAAATGTAATTAACTTAAATAAATGGAATTAAATTAAGGTAATAAATTGTCACTGGACAATCCCTTTAAAAACCTGTTTCTTTAGTCATACCTTGTGATCCTATGCTGCTACTAGTTTGTTCTGGCCATCAAAATAACAAAGCATTTTTAAAGCATTCGTGTGAGATATTTCAGGTTTGTTCTCTCCTCACAGTAGAGTGGAAAGGGGAGAAGGCAGCATAAAGACTTGTACATGTACACTATTTCAGGGTGACTTCCTGGTTTCAGTAATATAAGGAAGTACAGCTCTGGAGCACAACTTGCTGCTCTAACATGTGATATTTTGTGTAATATTTCAGAATTTGCTTTAATAGCAGTAATGTACTTTGGCACAAGTAGTATTTTAACATACCTTTTACTTCTCCACGTCCTCCACTTTTGACATTGCTTTTCTCAGCATGAAGTGCCTGAAATTTCTCCCTTGACCACTGAGTAAGATGATCAAGCATTGAAAAGACTGTTTGTGTACTGAGCTGGCTAAGATCAGAAGCATTGTCTTGTAGGCGGCGAACCCATGGATCATCATGTTTCAAAACAGCAGTAATTTCCGCGTGAACCTAAGAAGAATGATCTTATAATGTCAGCCCATATAAACACACACTTGACCATGTTCTCTCAAAACCATGCCCATATTTTCTGTTATGCATAAAGAGAAAAGTACAACCAAATACTATGCAAAGTTAGGACTATGAAAGTCCTTGCATATTCACATGATACAAATAGTTACATAGTTGGTTGGAAAAAAATACCTAGTCCATCAAGTTCGACCATTTTATACTTCTAAACCCAAGTTGATGCAGAGAAAGGCAAAAATAACTCTATTAATAGTACAGACCCAATTCGCCATCAGGTGGAAAATATTCCTTCCTGACCTCTGCTGGAAATCGGGCAGCATAAATCTGGTGACATGTTTCCTTTAACATAGCTTACCTCTTTCTGATCTTCTTTGCTGCATCCTAGCAAAACATAGACTAGGATGTGTGGTAGAAGATAGATGGTGACTTTAAAGTCATGTTTCATCATTATACTGCAGCAGCTGAAAACTTTTCTTGCAAACTCATGCCTGACCTGCAGAACACAAAGTACAAATTCAATGGTTAACACAACTTTAAAAAGACATACATCCAGCAAGTTCAACCATGGGATGGGAGAAGATGTGAAGGATTAGATACATTGGGGTACATAATTTTTTTTTTTTTTTTTATGGAAAACCCAGCCACACAGATAGATGGCTTACAGTCACCTAAATCTGCCTTGTGAATCAGTTTCTCTGTTGCCAAGATGTTGCTGTTTTTTTAATATGCAAATAAGCTCTTAAATACTGGCGGGGGCCTGGGAAGCAAGATTCTCAACATTCACTACTCTTAGAACTCCCTACGCCTTTTGTTTACCAGCATCGCTCTAACGTAGGTGTTAGGCCCAGAGGGGGAAGGGGGAGTCCTAAGAGTGGCGAGTACTGAAAATCATACTTGATGTTCACACCCCGGGCTCCGTACAGGCAGTGGGAACACTACACCATGTGGGACCTGGGAACATTGCACAGCATTATACCATGTGGGGCTAGGTTCATACTAGCACTGCCATTTTTTTACTGAAATGTACAGATGTGAACCTAGCCCAAGGGGCACTGAGGGGGCATTATACTGTGTGTAGTCCAACTTCCAAACCCCCGGGACCCTTTCTCTAGAAAATCCTGCATAATAGGCCCCTGTAGTCAAAATTTTGCCCTTGAGGTTATTATATTATAGTACCTTGGTAATCAAGTAACCAGCCCAACACGCAGACCAGTCTGCAAAGTTACTTCCCAGCCTACTGAGGTATATAGGTTTCTTTATGTTTGTCCAGCTTATTGCCTTCCTAGAACTTTTGTACCTAAAATGGAAATTTATAAACAAACATAAAAAAAATCGACATTGTATAAAACAAAAACCTACACAAGGTGTAGAAAATTACAATGCACACAAATGAAACATGGTATTCTTTGCTGTAGTTATAGGGAATGTTAGTATAAAACCAGAGACAGGAAATTCATGTACTGTACAATAACAGCAACAACAGAATAGAACTAACTTAAGCAAACACAGATTACATCAACTCTGAAAATACACAGGTCCGACTGGCTCTTATTGGAGATTTCTGCGCTGGCTGGTAGTAGACATGCCTATCTGTCATGTGATTATCCTGGTCTGCAGTTCTATTAGCCAAAATATCACAGAACAGAAATACTGTTTAATGTTTTATAATGCTCAAAATATTACTGTGTGAAGTATCTCACCTCTAGCCTCAGTTTCCCTGCATTATACAAGAGTCCATGCACAGTGAAAGCAATGCACAGATTTCAGCTCTGAACAGAGAAACAAGTGAAGAATATAGAAGTTTAGGTTTTCACAGAAAGGAGCCAAATGTTGTCAATAAAGTATATTACAAAATGTATTAATGACACAAATACTGCCAAAAAAAATCAAAAATTGTTTAAAAGTTTAGTTACACTTTAATAAAAGGAGCGCTCCACCCCACTCCTCTCTGGAGGTAACGGCAGGATGCTGTGTATACATATAGACACAGCAGTCTGTCACTCACAGTAGTACACAGAGAAGCTCTCCCCTCGAGAATACAGCGTACTCACGAGTGTAATGAATTGCTCCCGTTTGCCAAACAACACATTTTCTGTGCTATTTGGGCTAATTTGAGTGCAGACCTGTATAATACATATATAATATGCGGCCCTTACATGGGCAGCTTAGTCAGCTGATAGACCTACTTTTATTCGGGATATCCATGTGGTTTATGAAGACCCCAACAATGTAGTCTTCTGAAAAGTCGATATGGAATGTTAGCAAATTATAAAAGCGTACATCCTATTTAAGGTAACCTTTATTTGATGTTTAATTAATATTTGTTATTACAGTTATTAATTTGTGTTACTGATCTCCATTTGTCTGTAGCTCATTTTTGCAGATACAACAGATCTAAAGAAAAATCTGTTTAATCTTAGATTTGTCATTGACTTGTTTGGGTGTCTCAGATGACTACTGAGATTTAGCATGCATGAATACCTTGTGTTAAGATGTGGTTCCAATATCTCCTGAACATGTTCTGGAAATCTTCTCCATAGCCTTCGCCCTGGGCAATCAGTCCTTCCCTCTTTGCACTCATATATGGATAACAGCTCCTGTAGTTGTACATACAGCAACCTATGTGAAAAACGTTACCGCAGCTTCACATAGAAATTAGATACAGTCTAGCCAACAGAAAATTGACCATTAAAAAAAAAACAAAAAAAAAACAACAACAACTCACATACATACACACACACACACACACACACACACACACAACACACAACACTAGAAAATATTACCATCCAAAATAAAGATGGCGGATGTGAAACTTAAGACATATAGTCCACGGATCAAATACCACAGCACTGGATGTGCCCCAACTAGCTAAGAAATGGTACTGTAGGTTAAAATGTGGTTGTAGAGAGAAGGTGTGCATGTATAGCATACAGCAGGGTATACCGATGAGTTGTATCATGTGCAATACCCTTTTTAAATGACATTTATGACATAGTTGAAACACATTATATGCAAAAACAGAATGTAAGACTTGAATGTGTTACATTATTTCGTTCACCTGAATAGCATAAGCTGCAGAATCCTGAGCCCGAACATTATCAGCATATGCAAGAAAGGCCCTTGTCAGCTCCATCAACAGCTCATAGGCAAAATTCATATCTTCAACTCCAGTCTGAAAAATCAGCAATATTTGCATTATATTTGCTTAAAGGGGTTTTCTCACCTTAGCAACTTATCCCCTGTCCACATGATATGAGACAAAATGCAGCTCAGTGACAATTATGTGAACTGGGTTTTACTTATTCCACAGTCTGAATGGAGTGGTGACCACAAAGGCAGATTCAGTTAATAGCCAAGGGGTGGACTTCAGCTGCCTCCAAATAAAAGAGCACCTTAGCAGGAAACTATAGGAAACTATTTAAAAGGTTCTCCAGGCTGATTATTTTTTTTATTTAGCCATAGCACTCACACAAATAAAAGGGATTTTCAATTATCAGTCTTTAACAAAATCCCTTCTAAACAAGTGACAGCCACTGAAGGTAAGTAATGCCGCAGTGCTCAATGTGCAAATGATCAGGACAGATAGATAGTAAGTGACAAAGGTGTGGTGCTGACATCCTTTCTATACAGTGCTAGTGTCCTGTACATTGTTCAAACTGGAAGGAAGGGGGCAACCATGTATGTAAGATACTCAACTGTCCCTGGCGTGGAAGGCTTTGCCGCATATGACTGCTATGGTCAATCAGTTGGCTCAGCGGTCATAGGAAAGGACACCGGAGCGCCGTTGTTTGTTTATTTTTTTCAAAGGTTTCTCCTTCTTTGGCCTCCTGGCCCAGTACTAAAATATGCTGGATAACCCCTTTAAGAAGGGAAGGGAATTTTTTTTATTGTTTTTTGTTTCAAAGAGGCTGTCCAGGATTAGAAAACTATGGTTGTTTTCTTCTTGAAACAGCACTAAGCCTTCTCATGAGTTGTGTCTGGTATTACAGCTCAGCTCTATTAAAGTGAATAGGGCTGAGCTGCACTACCACACATTACCCTTGTGGACAGGTGTGGTGCTGTTTGCTGAAGAAGGCAGCCTTGTTTTTTAAGTCCTGAACAAACCCTTGAGAGCCTTGGTCATTGACTGGTAATAGAAAAGCCCTCTTATTATTCCTCTGCCCCTTCTTTGTTCTCACTCTTTCATTCTTTTTTTTTCCCTGCTTATTCTTAACTTTTCGCTTTACTTTTTCTTTCCTCACTTTGAGCATGATTTCCCACTACAAAGACACTTCATGGTTTCATGTCTACAGGATTTTTCCTGTGCCTTCACCCTATTTTCACCAGGCTAGCTCCGCAGTTATGGTATTATTTGCAATTACTTGTATTTTCTGCTATTTTCTGTTTACTGGAATATTTGTGATTGATCTGTCAATACTTATCTATTTCTTTGAAAAATGTTTATACAAAAATTCAGAAGAAAAACAAAGGGTAGAGCAGTGAAGAAATGGTAAAGTTTCCACTTACAACAAAGGTTGAACCTTTTCCCTGGGTGTCACTAACTGAAAAGTCCAGTCTTCCAGGATCAATTGCACCCAACTGCCCAAGGCACTCACCACACAGCAGTCGAGCCTGTGGGCTGGCATCTTGGCAACCGATTAACAGCACCGTAACCAGCTGAGAAATAACTGGCTCTACAGTCTCACTGTCTGTTGAATACTGTAATAGTTTAGCCTATATAAAAAAAAAAAAAAAGAAAAGAGAAACACGTTAAAAAACAAATACAGATAGACTTCTAAAAAGATGATGTGGCTGGCAGTAAAAATGATATCTACAGTTACCTAAAATATGGCAGGACTTTGCAAGATAAGAAATAACTAAAGGCTTTTAAACTCTGCGGGTTATGAAGTGGATATCTACGGTTTTCTGTGACTATCACAGTAATTCAATGACCAATAACTGCAAAGTAATACCCAATGATGTTAGATACCTGATTCTTATACAGAGTCTCCTTTAAACTAGTAAGAGCATGAACGCGAACATCGACATTTTCATGCTGAATGGCTTTTATCGACAATTGCATCGCGGTCTGCAAGTCTGTACTTTTGGTTGTTTCCTAGAGTATAAAAAACAGAAAAAGCAAACATGTCAACAACAAAAACATATAAATAAGATACCCCTGTATAAACCAATGCAGCAAATCGTTTTGTTTTAAATAATGTTGGCCCGGGCCGTATTTCATGTTCATCCACCCACAACAGCTCTAGTTGTCCTGCTAGTCTATGTGGGAGAGATCCTGACAGATGAGATCCTTAAACTAGTCACAGCTAAAGTCTTATATCATATAATATATATATATATATATATATATATATATATATATATATACATACATACATACACACTATTGCCAAACGCTGGCTCCAAACAGACTCTCACTGGGGGTCCATCCTCCTGAGTATGAAGAGGTCCCAGTGTTGTTTCAGCACTGCAGTCCCTTTCACGTTTTTTCCCCTGCAGAATACAGCTCCCAGCCAACCGCATAACTTCCTTCCTACAGTTACTGTTCACAGTACCGCAGCTGGGTGAGCGGGAGTGCTACTTTATGAGATAGGAGTACCATTTCAAACAGTTTTATAGGAACACGCATCAGAAATAAAGGAGCAATATGCTGTGAAACATTGCACACCCACCTTTCTGTATTCCTGGAGAACCTTCAGTATTTGCTTGAGTTCTGGATGATTGGGCAGAAAATATATCTCATGCAAGAAGTCTTGAACAGCAGCTCTATAAAATAATAATAGTAAAAAGTTATTTCTGTCACAGCTGCACTTCAAATAAGTGAAAAAGTGGGATTTTTGTGTACTCACCGTAAAATCCTTTTCTCGTTGTGTTCACTGGGGGACACAGCACCATGGGTATAGACCTGGTCACTAGGAGACAAGACACTAGGGAAAAGAAAGCTGTTGGCTCCGCCTCCAGGCTATACCCTGCCACAGCCACTGTGCATGAATCAGTTTGTACCATAGCAGTAGGAGAGAGAGACACAAAGGAACATGGAACCAACAACCACCACCAATGCCTGAACCCGAAAAGGAACCAACACAGTTCGGGCAGGAACACTGAAAAAAACAAGGGAGGGATCTGTGTCCCCCAGTGAACACAACGAGAAAAGGATTTTACGGTGAGTACACAAAAATCCCACTTTCTCGTCTACTTCACTGGGGGACACAGCACCATGGGATGTCCTAAAGCAGTCCCAGAGGGTGGGAATAACACGGCCATGCAAACCTGTAATACTCAACCGCTTCCAGAAACTTACAACCCAAATTGGCATCAGCAGAGGCCACAGAATGAATCTGGAGAAACTTAGAGAAAAAGGATGGAGGTCCAGTGGGATACTTACAGACCTGGGAAGCATAAGCCTGATGCCGGAGGCCCCGGGAACTCCAACAGCTCTAGAGGAGAGAGCCGTCACACGGGAAGGCAGAGCCGTACTCTTAAACCGATAGGTCTCCCTAATCTCAGACCAAAGCCATCGGAAGATGGGAGCTCTGGAAGCAGGCAGGCCCTGGCAAGGGCACTCAGGGAGAACGAGCAGAGCATCCGAACAACAGAAAGGATCCGTGAGGGACAGTATACACGCAAATCGCCGGGCAGGGAAGAGCAAGCACTCACATGGACGCCTGGGGACCGAGCAGAAAGAGGGCAAGACCAAGTCCTCGATGAGGAAGCAGGAAAAACACCCTAAGAAAAAAAAAGACTGTGGCAGACAGAGGAAAACCTTATCCTTGTGGAGGACCAGAAAGGGAGGCTGCCGAAAAAAAGGGCAGCCAATTTGGGACCCCTGTGGATGGAGGTAATGGCCACCAGAAACTCATTCTACCAGGACAGAAGGCAAAAAAAGGGATATCATAGGCTCGAAGGGGAGAACCTGAAGCACCTTAAAGACGAGGTTAAGATCCCACGGATCCAAGGGTTCCAAAGGAGCACAGAGTGGCACTCCTGTAGGAAAGTCTTTTAAAAAGAAAGAAGACTAAGACCTTGATTCAGACCAGACTGGAGAAGATCCGATGAGAATCGTTACTTTTCCAACGGTGGACTTAAGCCTTCCACATTTGATGGCAGATCTAAGCTATCTGGAATTTCCGGGCCTTGAGTATGTTAGAATAACAAACTCCGAAAAAACCACAACGCCTCAGACCTCGGATTCAACAGCCACGCCGTGAACGCAGCTGAGTCAAGGTGGGGGGGAACAGCAGTCCTTGAGACAGAAGGTCGACCAGCAGAGGAAGAGGCCAGGAGCATCCGCCAACAGGAACATGAGATCCACATACTAGACCCGGCAGGGCTAATCTGGTGCCACCAGGATAGCTTGAACCCCCTTGGTCTTGAGATTCTGGAGGACCCAAGGGAGAAGAGGAAGTGAAAAACCAAACTTACAAGAGCGCCAGCGGTGATGGTTCGAGGATCCAGAGGCCTGGCAATTTAGCCGGGGACCTTGTGGTTCCGGCGGAGGCTAAAAAAGGTCGACGTTTGTCACGCCACAGCGGGAGCACAGTGGATGGAAGATCTGCAGATAAAGCGACCCTCGCCCGGAGCAATATTTTCTCGATTCAAGTAGTCTGCCACCCAGTGGTCCACGCCAGAAAAATGGTTGACCACCGAAAGAGCTGGAACAAGGCGCTCCACCCAAGGGAGAAATTGTGAGGCTTCTAGTAAGGCCGCACGGCTCCTGGTGCTCCGCTGAGGGTTCAAGTAGGCGACCATGGAGGAGAGGTCAGTCTGGACTGTGACAGATGTCCTTGGAGAAGAGAGGTCCAAGGAGTAAGGGCAAATAAGATAGCCCTGGGATCCAGCAGGTTGAACCAGAGGGAGGAATCGGCCCTGGACCACAGGCCCTGAACTGGGCAGGCTGGATGGCTTGCCAGGACAGCCCCCTGGCCAATAGAAGGCCCTAGGCGGAGTCTGGGTACCAGAAAAACCCGGGAAAGGGACGGGCCCGTTGCGGCCTAGTTCCCGGCCAGGGCTCGGACTCGCGTTGAACGCGGCCAACCGCGAGGCACCGTCGGCGGCGCGGCGCGACCGCGAACTCCGGAGGTTCCGCGGAGGCCTGGGAAAAGGTACCGGGGGGCCAGGAAAGGGGGTCCCCACACGAGCAGGGGGGGAACCGCTCGGTAACAGCGACCAGAAGGCCCAAAAACGCCCCAGAAAAAAGGGGCTTATTTACTAAAACTTAAGGCCCAGTTCTGGGGAACCCTGTGATGCCCCCCCTAAACAGGACCCATGCTATTGTTGGCACTGAGGGGCTGAGGGGAGGTGGAGGGGGCCTGAAGGGGAGATGGAGAGGGGCTGAGGGGCTGCCTTCTATTCTTCTCATACTCACCAGTCTGGCGTCTTCAGGCGCCGCAGGGTCACCCCCTCGGTAGGACCTCGCACGTGGGGGTGGGGTCACCGGTACTCCGGCCGCTTTCGGGGTGCGGCGAATGGTGAGTGGGGACTGGGTGACCGGCGAGGCTGCTCTTTTGCAGAGCGCTGCGCCCGCAGGAGGGTACGACTAGTGTGGCGTACACGCTGACTACCCCCTGCACCTGAAAGAAAGGTAAAAATAAAAACGATGCAAGACAGAAGACCTGAGTCAGGTCGTGTCTGCCTCCTATGACACTAGGTTTCAAACTGATTCATGCACAGTGGCTGTGGCAGGGTATAGCCTGGAGGCGGAGCCAACAGCTTTTGCTTTTTCCTAGTGTCTTTTTCCATGGTGCTGTGTCCCCCAGTGAAGTAGACAAGAAACAGATATTATCACCTACAGTAAACCTTGAGGTAGTATGTGATCCAATATCAAATCAAATCATAACTTTCATTATTAGAAACTTCCAAAAACTAGATCAATGTGAAGAAATCAAACACCATGCAGCTTTCCTGAAGCCCATAAACAAGTTTCTCAGCTATGAAGAGGTTTACTATACTATATGAACACATATAATGTGCTTAAACAATAGCAAAGGCAGATTTATTCTCTTATTTAACGCTTCCATCTTACCTATTCTCCACAATAAGATAATGGAAAATAGCCACAGTTTCCTTAGGTTGGATATGTAAGAGAGGCAATAAGGCAACTATTACATGGCTGAGAAGAGAGCCCAGATATGCCTGGTCCAGACAACGCACAAACAAGTCCCATGATCTAAAACAGACAATAAAGAATGCCTAATATATCTTGTTAAACTCACAATCTTTATTGCAAGAGACACAAATGAAATATTACCTGCAACACAGCTCTGGAAAGTCGTCCTTATATCTCAGCCCAGTCCTCAGGGTTGTCATCATCTTTACTCTTACAGAACTAATATGTTTTGGTCCCATAAGTTTCATCAGAGAAACCAAGCTGTTCAAGGCCTTGGGAACAATAGAATAAAATCATTGTCTGCTCATAATCTGAAAATTTCTACACATCTGTACATTGTGGATTATTGCGTCATGTTGTAAATGTGCATAGTAAATCACTAAATTGTCCAGATTTTAGAATAGGACAGATACACTTGCAGGGTGTCAAGACTTTGGAATCCACTCTCAGGGTCAATTTGGTCCCTGAAGCCAAGATCTTGATGTGCAGTCTTAAAGGAGATTTGCAATGTTTAAAAAAAAATGACAGAAGGTGCCTACATATGCTCTAAATTGCTCACGGATGATGCTGCCAGAGCCCAGAGTTAGTTTATATTTTCATCATCTTGTACTGCTCTGTATAGCATCTTTGTTTTGATGCTGGCAGTTTGCTGTGGCCAGGATTACCAATGTAAAGGCCTACAGCAAACATCATTCCCCTCTCACAGACATTACAATTTGTATGGTAGGGCTGCAATTACTCCCTAGCTATGTTATTGTGTTTCTCATTCAATGCATTATCTGCCTCCTAGCACAAAAACACAATTTCTCCAGAAACAGAAAGGGAGTGGGTGAGCAGGGAGCAGTAGAGAAGAGACATGTGATGTGTGAAAACCATACTACAGGGAATGGAAAAAAGGTAGGTTACCAGGAGTAAGGGACGCCACACAAGCTCATTATAAATACTAGAAGCACGATAATGTCACTAAATAGGAGCCTGTCTTAGCTATAGACAGTATAATAATAAGTAATACTGTGTGTAAACCAATTGAACATCATTTTCAAAGACTAAAAACCTGAAAGAACAGCTGTTTCTGTAACTTCTATAACACTGTATGGTTCAGCATGTACATGCTTGACTTACTCAAGGTTGTGACCATGGAGCAATTGGTGGGGGTCATGTGGTTGGGACGCCAATAAGGCTATATGACAAATGATTATTTTAGAAAACATCTTCAATTACAAAAAAATACTTTACCATCTTTTTGTCTTCAATGCCAATACTGGAACTCAATAAATGCATATTAAAGAAAGCCAGAATTCCTAGTAGCTTTGGTTGTAGATAATCGGCCTACAAAATAAAACAACTTGTAACCTGTTATAGCTTCTTCTCATCTCTGAATGATATATTGCAAGACTATAGTATCATCTCACCATTATCTCAGGTTTAGTAATGTTCCTTGGTCCTTGGTAAGGATCATCACTGGATGCAAAGGAGGCCAAAATGGATAGTCCATTAAACACCTGCTGGTAATGCTCCCCAAGCCGCAGCAGCAGCTCATTGTGTAGCCCCTGATAATCTTGTCTAAGTAAACTGCCCAGCTCAATTTCAGTCTCATTCTGTGTATTCAAAAAAAGAATTTACCAAAAATTGAATTGAATCGTAATACATGAGCCATACTTGCTTTTAAGTTTTATCCATCCTCATTTTACTGCGGTACAAAATGCAATTGCTGAATAGATAAAATAAGAGGACGAACAGAAGATGAAAAACAAAATCCAGGTGAATTGAAAATTGCAAACTGTAAAATTATCAAGTGGGGAATACACACACAAACAAATGCAGAGTCCTTATCGACTGAATGGTTCACCTCTCTCCATAGACATTCATGGAGAGTGATGCACACAATAGAAGTAGAAATGCTAGTCATCTGCACCCACTGGCTTCAGAGCAGCAATGGGGGACCTAAGAACTTGTTCTTTCTTTATTTAGATGTGGCTAAAAAAATATTTGGATGGAATTTATCAAACAGTTCATAAATTTCATCTGTTATAATGATAATGCCATATATACCTTTAGATAGTGAAGAGATTTCTCAAGTTCATCCTTGGTGCAGGAACAGACAAGGTGGGAGAAGATGTACTTGAAGTTATTGATCAAGATCTCTCTGCGATTAACACTGAGTTGCTTGGCAATTGTTCTGATCAAAGCAGAGGCTACGGGGCTGGCTTTGGCCGCAAGATACGGAAGCAAAAGTTGCAGTGTCTTCTGTTTAATGATATTAAACAATACATATGGCATTCAGTACAGATAATATGCAGATTATTTTCATCTACAATTCAGATAAAGTGCATAAATTAAATACATGTGCATGATAATGTAAAAAAAAACCCAAACACATGGATAATGACTTAAAGCGGTTATGCCGTGAGAAGAATTTATGGATAGAGGATAAATACTTGATAGATGGGGGTCTGAACTCTGAGACCCCCCGCCGATCCTGAGAACAAGCGGTCCCGGTCACGTTCCCCCCACTGCGCATTCAGCTTGACCACAGCCAGGCTGAATGTAGGTGTGACTGGTGGTGGACAGCACTCCCATTCACTTCAATGAGAGCGCTGGAGATAGCCAAAGTAAAAGATTCAGGTGAATAGGAGCATGGTCCATCAACAGTCACACCTATCCGGAATCCACAGCGTGGAGGTTTGTGGTAGAGAGGACCCCCATTCCTGGGATTGTTGGGGGTCTCAGCAGTCATACATCCACCAATGAGATATTTATCCTCTATTTACCTATCTATCTATGGATGGATGGAAGGATGACTAAATAAATACTTCACGAGGCATAACTCATATAAAAAAATAAATAAATAATATGTGTAGGAAGCAGAAAACGCTTACTGTTAAAAAGCGGTTCAGGTCTGGAAAATCAAATACACTGGCAATTTCAGACAAGATTTCCAAGGCCGCTTCCCTGTGATGTGCTGCCTCCTGCTTTTGCATGTCACTGCTGCGCCCGGGTGTGCTGGAGAGCAGAGCTTGCTGACTTGTGTGCAGTGACTCTACAAGAAACTGGATGAAAAGGTTAAACGTAATAAATATAAGGAATTATCCTTTTTTTCATTTGATCCATGTGAGCATTTATGTTTCTAGATCACACACAGAATTGATGGAGAGAATATGCTTGCTTGACCGCTGGTCCATACAACTCCTGTCTGATCCCCCATCAATCAAGCAGTGATCCCCAGTCTGGCAGATACAGATAGTGCGTTACACACCATGATGTGCTAAGCTGTGTAATGCGGTACACAAATGGCATTGCGCTCTGTGGCATAACACTGAAAATACAGTAGAGTGCCATCTGTAAGACCATACTTGCTACATATATAAATAAGTATTACTGTAGTGTTTAACAGATTAATTTACATGCTGTATGTACAGTACAGACCAAAAGTTTGGACACACCTTCTCATTCCAAGAGTTTTCTGTATTTTCATGACTATAAAAATTGTAGATTCACACTGAAGGCATCAAAACTATGAATTAACACATGTGGAATTATATACTTAACAAAAAAGTGTGAAACAACTGAAAATATGTCTTATATTCTAGGTTCTTCAAAGTAGCCACCTTTTGCTTTGATTACTGCTTTGCACACTCTTGGCATTCTCTTGATGAGCTTCAAGAGGTAGTCACCTGAAATGGTCTTCCAACAGTCTTGAAGGAGTTCCCAGAGATGTTTAGCACTTGTTGGCCCTTTTGCCTTCACTCTGCGGTCCAGCTCACCCCAAACCATCTCGATTGGGTTCAGGTCTGGTGACTGTGGAGGCCAGGTCATCTGGCGTAGCACCCCATCACTCTCCTTCTTGGTCAAATAGCCCTTACACAGTCTGGAGGTGTGTTTGGGGTCATTGTCCTGTTGAAAAATAAATGATGGTCCAACTAAACGCAAACCGGATGGAATAGCATGCCGCTGCAAGATGCTGTGGTAACCATACTGGTTCAGTATTCCTTCAATTTTGAATAAATCCCCAACAGTGTCACCAGCAAAGCACCCCCACACCATCACACCTCCTCCTCCATGCTTCACGGTGGGAACCAGGCATGTAGAGTCCATTCGTGCACCTTTTCTGCGTCACACAAAGACACGGTGGTTGGAACCAAAGATCTCAAATTTGGACTCATCAGACCAAAGCACAGATTTCCACAGGTCTAATTTCCATTCCTTGTGTTCTTTAGCCCAAACAAGTCTCTTCTGCTTGTTGCCTGTCCTTAGCAGTGGTTTCCTAGCAGCTATTTTACCATGAAGGCCTGCTGCACACAGTCTCCTCTTAACAGTTGTTGTAGAGATGTATCTGCTGCTAGAACTCTGTGTGGCATTGACCTGGTCTCTAATCTGAGCTGCTAATAACCTGCGATTTCTGAGGCTGGTGACTCGGATGAACTTATCCTCCGCAGCAGAGGTGACTCTTGGTCTTCCTTTCCTGGGGCGGTCCTCATGTGAGCCAGTTTCTTTGTAGCGCTTGATGGTTTTGGCACTGCACTTGGGGACACTTTCAAAGTTTTCCCAATTTTTCGGACTGACTGACCTTCATTTCTTAAAGTAATGATGGCCACTTGTTCTTCTTTACTTAGCTGCTTTTTTCTTGCCATAATACAAATTCTAACACTCCATTCAGTAGGACTATTAGCTGTGTATCCACCTGACTTCTGAACAACACAACTGATGGTCCCAACCCCATTTATAAGGCAAGAAATCCCACTTATTAAACCTGACAGGGCACACCTGTGAAGTGAAAACCATTTCAGGTGACTACCTCTTGAAGCTCATCAAGAGAATGCCAAGAGTGTGCAAAGCAGTAATCAAAGCAAAAGGTGGCTACTTTGAAGAACCTAGAATATAAGACATATTTTCAGTTGTTTCACACTTTTTTGTTAAGTATATAATTCCACATGTGTTAATTCATAGTTTTGATGCCTTCAGTGTGAATCTACAATTTTTATAGTCATGAAAATACAGAAAACTCTTGGAATGAGAAGGTGTGTCCAAACTTTTGGTCTGTACTGTATATACATACAAACATGGTACTTTTTTTAAGCAAATCAAACTCTCACCTTACATATAGGTTTTTTATACTGGCTGAAAAAGTCCTGCAAACGTGCAGATTTTGCTGCTGCCAGCGATCGGATTTCAGTGTAGGAAGCTCCAGCAACTGAAGTAGATTTGGACAAAAGACAATGTAACAGGTGTAAAAGAGTGAATGGAACTAGGTCTCCCTTGGCAGCTCTGAAATATATAAATTATAACATTACAAGTGTTAACATTTTATAAGTTTAATACCTGCTGCTTATCAGCACAGAAATACAAACTACTCACCGCCCAATGTCACCAGTTGTAAGTATAAGTGTGTCTTTCATTTCATTATCTCTTGCCAACTTAGCATTGGTATAAGCTTCCTTTATTCTACCAACTAACAGCTGCATAGCACAAAAATAAAATAAATGGTTATGTGGAAAAACAATCCAAATAACAAAAAAAAAAAAAATCATTTGACATATGAAAATATGACACTCTGTTATAAGAGATCAGTGAATGAGTCAAAGTCATACATGTGTAGTTGTATAGTACCTTTTATAGGGGTTAGCCCACTAACAACATTTATCAACTATCTATAGGAAAGGTGATAAGTACATGAGGACTGGGGGTCTGCCTGGTAGAGCCCACCATCACAAAAAAAACGATGGTCATGTGTGCCCCAGTTTGATTGCACTGTTAATGTGCATGCATGATCAACGCTCCATTTGCTTCTACAGGGCTGACGGAGATAGCCAAGCACATCACCCTATCAGTCCCATAGAACTGAATGTAGCATTGGTTGTGCATGCGCACTATGACTCTATTCAAAATGGACATTCACTCTAAGTGGTGCTTGCCCCAATAATTAGCCCCCAAAAGATCTTACATTTATTACCCATTCAATCCCTTTAATCAATCACAATCCCCTCTCTCCCACATACAGCTCAATAGTCACACCATATAATCCATACCTCATTTAGGCTTCCTTCTTCACAGTTTAATGACTCCAAGATATATCTGATGTTTCCACTGAATGCTATTCTCACATCCTTATCGGGATCTTCCATGAGATTCAATAAGGCTTCAATCATTGCCCTCAAATCCTTTTCATCTCTCTGGATACTCAGGTGAGTAAACACATCGGGAATATTTTCTATAAATGCTGCAATTAAATTCTTAAGATTAGAACAGATCACAGATGCATTTGCAATGAGTGACTTTGCCACGCAGTCTGGTACATCGTGGGTAGAGAACTTACCCATTTTCACTGAGCTTGGCATGCTTCTTTCCAGCAGTAAAAGGAAAGGCTTATAAAAAGCAGCACTGGCAGCAGAAAGACCTGAGACAGGGATTAAGTTCAGTCTCAAGCTGCAACAGAGCAGACCACAGTCTATAGCAGGTCCAATCTCTGAATCCTGCTGCTCAAATCCAATAGTAATACCACAAGCTAGCTTGGTCATAGCTTGGGCCAATTCCTTCCTGACAAGCTCAGAGTTGTCATTCAAGTGTTCCCTACAAAAGAAGCAATAAAATGAAGAATAAATCATGGGTATTATCATAAAGGCCCAGTCAAAATACAGCACAGTGACCAGCAATGGTATAAACAGTTTTAAAGGGATTCAAAGTGCTCAAGTCCTCTGCTGCCATAAGGTAAATAAAGTTTATATGATGTCAATTGAAATTAAAGGGTTATTCCCTTTCCTATAGCTTTTTTCTTCGTGCTCAGCTAAAAACTTTAATGCAAATTAAACCTGATGCTACGGTCAACTAGGATACCTTACCAGTAGTTTTGTTTCCTCTGTCTCCCTTTCCCAGCTTCAAATTTGCAGGATCAGGAGCACTTATGGGAGATGAGCTAACCCTCTTACCCAGGAGGCCCTGACTTCAATGTGCTATAGCAGTATCAGGAGTATAAGGCACTAGCTACTCTTGCACAGCACTATAGAACAGTGCCAGGCATTCTATACATATTCAGGAGCCATAGTATAGGCTGAAATAGAGTTTCAGAGAGGTGGCCAGACCAGGATCCACTCCCAGCCACAGCGCCACAGCGGTCGCCGCAATTATAGACAATCAGGGTAAAATATTAAGGACCCAGAGTGGAGTGGAGAATGTCTTTTTTCTCGTCTACTTCACTGGGGGACACAGCACCATGGGTATAGACCTGGTCACTAGGAGACAAGACACTAGGAAAAAGCAAAAGCTGTTGGCTCCGCCTCCAGGCTATACCCTGCCACAGCCACTGTGCATGAATCAGTTTGAAACCTAGTGTCATAGGAGGCAGACACGACCTGACTCAGGTCTTCTGTCTTGCATCGTTTTTATTTTTACCTTTCTTTCAGGTGCAGGGGGTAGTCAGCATGTACGCCACACTAGTCGTACCCTCCTGCGGGCGTAGCGCTCTGCAAAAGAGCAGTCTCGCCGGTCACCCAGTCCCCACTCACCATTCGCCGCACCCCGAAAGCGGCCGGAGTACCGGTGACCCCACTCCCACGTGCGAGGTCCTACCGAGGGGGTGACCCTGCGGCGCCTGAAGACGCCAGACTGGTGAGTATGAGAAGAATAGAAGGCAGGTAAGTTACCTCAGCCCCCTTCTATCTCCCCTTCAGGCCCTCTCCACCTCCCCTCAGCCCCTTAGTGCCATTTCCCAGGGGGACAATGGTATGGGTCCTGTTTAGGGGGGGCATCACAGGGTTCCCCTGAACTGGGCCTTAAATCTAAGTAAATAAGCCCCTTTTTTCTGGGGCGTTTTTGGGTTTTCTGGTCGCTCCTACCGAGCGGCCCCCGTCGGGGGGGGCACCCGGTTCCGCCCCCCGCTCGTGTGGGGACCCCCTTTCCAGGCCCCCCGGTACCTTTTCCCAGGCCTCCGCGGAACCTCCGGAGTTCGCGGTCGCGCCGCGCCGCCGACGGTGCCTCGCGGTCGGCCGCGTTGTACGCGAGTCCGAGGCCTGGCCGGGAACTAGGCCGCAACGGGCCCGTCCCTTTCCCGGGATTTTCTGGTACCCAGACTCCGCCTAGGGCCTTCCATTGGCCAGGGGGCTGTCCTGGCAAGTCATCCAGCCTGCCCAGTAGCTACTGAGCCTGTTTTTACCAGGGGAAGAGCTTTGCTCTCCTCATATTCTCAATTTATTTATTTATTGGCTTATTTATTTATTTTTTGGCTTGCTGGGACAGCAGGGATTCTTCCCAGTTCCCTGGGAGACATTGCACCTTCGGAACCCTTGCTGCAGCAGTTTGTGAGCGGCCATCTTTTGCAGTCTGGTAGGCTAACCCCCTGGGTTACCCTAATTTTCTTGGGCTCCCCCTCCGGCCCCTCTGGTTGCGTCACGTTTTTATACGTGCACCCGCTGTATCAAAAACAGTTGCCATGCGGACAGTCCGAGCCCATGTGCTCTCTCTGCCTTCTGCCTCAGCCAGTCAGTAACCTCCTGGCCCCTCTCCGGTTTTTCCATCCCCCGGATTGGGCGGCCTCCCTAACCTTGGCCATGGTGTCCTTACCAGACTTAACTAGTCAGTGCTGGAAACTTGGAATGGCTGCTTTCCCAGATCGCCGCTCAGTCGGCTGCTTCTAGGGATCTCCCTGGACACCCTCATAGTTCCCGTCGCAGCTCCAGGAGCCTCAAAAGGACCAGGAAGTCTTCCTACGGTTCTCGGTCCGCCACCCCTTCCTCTGGGTACTCCCCAGATAGGAACTCAGCTCACGGCTCCACTCCGACAGGCAGATACCTCCCTCCCTCTGCTCGGTCTATTTAACTGGGGACGCCTCTGACTCCGACTCGGAGCTTCAGCTAGGCTCATCTATATCTGCTGCTACGCGGGAGTCAGGGCACAGTGACTTCTCTCTGGACCATCCTCTGTCTTCACTAGGAAATCGGACATCCCTTCCCTTGACCTGTGTGTCTCTAAGTGGAAGGTGAGCTCGGGCAGTTCTGCCAGGCTATGCTGTGACACACGTCTCTAGCTCTCCCTGGCTGGCAATGATGAACATCCGAGGTAAGGGAAGCAGGTTGCTCCAGTGGTACAATCGGTTAGCGCACGGTACTTAGATATCAGTAACTAGTGAGCGCAAGCTGGCCTGTCTTGACATCTTGTCAGCGAGCTGCCCCATGTGTCCCTTCCTATCACTAAGAGCCTCCCACGTTGGATCCCATGATAGCTAGGCTCTCCAAGGCTTCTAGTCTGCCTTCAGCGGATTTTGCCTACCTCAGTGATCCCTCGGAGTGAGATCGGATCGCATCTGTTGTATTGTTTGCAACGCAGAACTGATACATTGCATTGCCCTAAATGCTGGCTATTGCATTGATGCAAGAAGGTGGCTTCCCTCACCAGGGTGGCCTTCGTAGTGGCTGGGTTCTCCCTGCGGCTCTCCTTCGCTGCCTCTTGGGCCATCAAGGCCTTCTTTTCCTGGGCCAAACAGCTTCAGTCAAACCTCCCTGATGCAGTTTCCCTCCAGCCGCTTGTCTCTGAGATCCTGAACGCTTCCCAATAACTAGAGATGCCTCCCAAATTTGCTAAGGCGGTCGCCAATGCAGTGATTATCTGCCATACCGTTGGGATCCATTGTGGAATACTGGGTCCGCCTCCAAGAAGGCGAACGCAGCCCTTCTCCCTTTCCAGGTCGTCCTGGGCCAAATTTTTTGTTAAGGGCGTCGAGAAGCTTATCCCTGAGGCCACGGGGGAATAGATTCTTCCTCCCTCAGAGGCGTCCTATGTGTCAGCCGTTCTCCTGCTCCAGAAAGCTTCTTTCAAGTCCAGGCCTCCCTGGCGGTTCTGCACTAGGTCGTCCAGGTCTTCCTCTTCCTAGCCTCCTCGGCATGAAGTTTTTTCCCCTCTCTGGGCATCTCAAATGGCGGGACGTCTGGAGCCTGGGCCTGAGAGGCGGTGTCGTCCGGCTACTCCAGTTTTCGCTGGAGTCTCTTTGCCTTCGCTATGTTGGACAATCCAAGCTGTCTCCAATCTCCAGCGGCAGGGAGTCAGCGTCCCTGTTCCCGTTGCAGAGTGTATCTGGGGTTACTATTCCTACCTGTTCTCCATTCGCCTAGAAGGACGGCTTCCTCTGTCCCATCATGGACCTGAAAGGGCTCCACATGTTCTTCCATGCCTGCAGGCTCCGTTGTAGTCTATGCAATCTGTGGTGGCATCCCTGGAGATGGGCGAATTCTTCGTCCATCTACATCATCTCGCTGTGCCGTCAGCGGTTTCTTTGTTTTTGTTGTGGATCCTTGACCTTTCCAGTTGTCTCTCTCCCCTTCAGGCTGGCCTCTGCCACCGGGGGTTTTTTCCCTCAGTGATGGCGTCTCTCATGGCCATCCTCTGCGCCAGAGGTGCTGCCGTGTTTTCAGACTTTGACGACCTCCTGGTGAAGCCCCCTCCAGGTCAGACAATCTGAGCAGCTTGTGGTTCACCTTGGATGTTCTTCGCCGGTTCTGCTGGCTCATCTATGAGGATGTCTCGTGTCCTCTAAGCACATGGAATCCGGGACATGATCCTCTGCTCGCTCCAGGGTGTGATTCTCCCTCCGGAGGCCAAGATCCTGAGTGTCCCACCTTTGGAGGTACTCTCCTTGCTGTCTTTGAATCGGCATGTGGGTCCTGCGCACGATCGCCTCAACCTTCTAGGCTGTACCTTTCATTCACTCTGTCGTTCTCTCCTCTTGAAGATTACGGCCTTCTGGGACAAATCTCCGGACAGCCTCATCTGCTTGGTTCTCTTTCCACCTTGGTTCACTGAGAGATTCTTTAGTGTATATTCCTCCCCAGGAATTTCTCAATGGAAGTCCTTCTTCCCCTCTGTTGGTAAGTGAGTCCCACTGCCGCCAATTTCCCCGGCTGGTGAGTGGTCCTCGATGCTTTGATTGTTCAGGGCCTGTGGTCCAGGGCCGATTCCTCCCTCTGGTTCAACCTGCTGGATCCCAGGGCTATCTTACTTGCCCTTACTCCTTGGACCTCTCTTCTCCAAGGACATCTGTCACAGTCCAGACTGACCTCTCCTCCATGGTCGCCTACTTGAACCCTCAGCGTGGCACCAGGAGCCGTGCGGCCTTACTAGAAGCCTCACAATTTCTTCCTTGGGTGGAGCGCCTTGTTCCAGCTCTTTCGGTGGTCAACCTTTTTCTGGGTGGCAGACTACTTGAGTCGAGAAAATATTGCTCCGGGCGAGGGTCGCTTTATCTGCAGATCTTCCATCCACTGTGCTCCCGCTGTGGTGTGACAAACGTCGACCTTTTTAGCCTCCGCCGGAACCACAAGGTCCCCGGCTAAATTGCCAGGTCTCTGGATCCTCGAGTCATCACCGCTGGCGCTCTTGTAAGTTCGGTTTTTCACTTCCTCTTCTCCCTTGGGTCCTCCAGAATCTCAAGACCAAGGGGATTCAAGCTATCCTGGTGGCACCAGATTGGCCCTGCTGGGTCTGGTATGTGGATCTCATTTTCCTGTTGGCGGATGCTCCTGGCCTCTTCCTCTGCTGGTCGACCTGCTGTCTCAAGGACTGCTGTTCCTCCCCACCTTGACTCAGCTGCGTTCACGGCGTGGCTGTTCAATCCGAGGTTTGAGGCATCGTGGTTTTTTCGGAGTTTGTTATTCTAACATACTCAAGGCCCGGAAATTCCAAATAGCTTAGATCTGCCATCAAACGTGGAAGGCTTACGTCCACCGTTGGAAGAGTAACGATTCTCATCAGATCTTCTCCAGTCTGGTCTGGATCAAGGTCTTAAGTCTTCTTTCTTTTTAAAAGACTTTCCTACAGGAGTGCCACTCTGTGCTCCTTTGGAACCCTTGGATCCGTGGGATCTTAACCTCATCTTTAAGGTGCTTCAGGTTCTCCCCTTCGAGCCTATGATATCCCTTTTTTTTTTTTTTGCCTTCTGTCCTGGTAGAATGAGTTTCTGGTGGCCATTACCTCCATCCACAGGGGTCCCTAATTGGCTGCCCCTTTTTTTTCGGCAGCCTCCCTTTCTGGTCCTCCACAAGGATAAGGTTTTCCTCTGTCTGCCACATTCTTTTTTTCTTAGGGTGTTTTTCCTGCTTCCACTTCGAGGACTTGGTCTTGCCCTCTTTCTGCTCGGTCCCCAGGCGTCCATGTGAGTGCTTGCTCTTCCCTGCCCGGTTGTTGCCCGGGCAATTTGCGTGTATACTGTTCCTCACGGATCCTTTCTCTTGTTCGGACGCTTTGCTCATTCTCCCTGAGTGCCCTTGCCAGGGCCTGCCTGCTTCCGGAGCTCCCATCTTCCGATGGCTTTGGTCTGAGATTAGGGAGACCTATCGATTTAGGAGTACGGCTCTGCCTTCCCGTGTGACGGCTCTCTCCTCTAGAGTTGTTGGAGTTCCCAGGGCCTCCGGCATCAGGCTTATGCTTCCCAGGTCTGTAAGTATCGCACTGGGCCTCCATCCTTTTTCTCTAAGTTTCTCCAGATTCATTCTGTGGCCTCTGCTGATGCCAATTTGGGTTGTAAGTTTCTGGAAGCGGTTGAGTATTACGGGTTTGCATGGCCGTGTTATTCCCACCCTCTGGGACTGCTTTAGGACATCCCATGGTGCTGTGTCCCCCAGTGAAGTAGACGAGAAAGTGGGATTTTTGTGTACTCACCGTAAAATCCTTTTCTCGTTGTATTCACTGGGGGACACAGATCCCTCCCTTGTTTTTTTCAGTGTTCCTGCCCGAACTGTGTTGGTTCCTTTTTGGGTTCGGGCATTGTTGGTGGTTGTTGGTTCCATGTTCCTTTGTGTCTCTCTCCTACTGCTACGGTACAAACTGATTCATGCACAGTGGCTGTGGCAGGGTATAGCCTGGAGGCGGAGCCAACAGCTTTTGCTTTTTCCTAGTGTCTTGTCTCCTAGTGACCAGGTCTATACCCATGGTGCTGTGTCCCCCAGTGAATACAACGAGAAAAGGATTTTACGGTGAGTACACAAAAATCCCACTTTTTCTACAATAAATGAATGTATTTGCAGATATAGATATATTTACATTACTTGTCATTTTAAATAGGAATTATTGTGATTATTGTTTATTTATATAGCACCATTAATTCCATGGTGCTTTACATTTGAGGGTTTACATACGGTACACAAAATATACAAAACGGGTATGTGACTAACTGGCACAGTGGGATAGAGGGCCCTGCCTGCAAGGGCTTCCAGTACCAACATGTAAATACCATTTTGTAGCCAAAGTCCACACTACTATATAGTAACATAGTTTGCAAGACTGAAAAAAAAAGACACCCTTCCATCCAGTTCAGCCTATTATGCTGCAATGTACCAAACAAGAGATTCCTCCACTATTAACTAAAAATAGGGTAACTGAATATGGATCTTCCAAACCAGTGAAGTCACTGAATAAGAAATCCAAATTCCTTGTATGATTGGAAAACCACCAAAAGTGATGATGCATGTAGAAGGATTAAAGGGAGTCTGTCACCAGGAAAGGTGACATTATTCTAATCACAGTACCATAGTACAGGCTTCTGATACAGTTTCCAAATATGTCTGTGTTATATGTGCTGCTTGATTGCTAAAAATGTTGGTATTTTATAATTATGTTAATGAGTTGAAAAGGGCTTTAGGGGCATTTATTCTACAGTGTGGGCTTCTGTAAGCGCTATAGAGTAAACGCCTCACCTAGCTTTGCCCCCTCCCCACATATTGAATGAAGGCTCTCTCCAAGGGTTCGATAAGCACACTAGTGAGTATACAGTGCATGTCTGCTAACGTCATCCTCTGCCCGGAAGCTTGTACAGTTTTGCTCACTCTGAATCCCGAGTGCAGCACTTCTGGGGGGAGGATGACGTCAGTGGGCATACACAGAAGACTCAGTGCTGCACTTGCTGAACTACTTGGAAAGGGCTTTAAACACCAAAGACCCTTGAAAAGGGCTTTAGGGGCATTTACTCTATAGCACTTACACTAGCCCAAAGTAAATGCCCCTCAAGCCCTTTTCAACTCATTAGCATAATTATAAAACACCAAAATTTTCAGCAACTGAGCAGCAATCCAAAATAACACAGACATACAGTACAGACCAAAAGTTTGGACACACCTTCTCATTCCAAGAGTTTTCTGTATTTTCATGACTATGAAAATTGTAGATTCACACTGAAGGCATCAAAACTATGAATTAACACATGTGGAATTATATACTTAACAAAAAAGTGTGAAACAACTGAAAATATGTCTTATATTCTAGGTTCTTCAAAGTAGCCACCTTTTGCTTGGATTACTGCTTTGCACACTCTTGGCATTCTCTTGATGAGCTTCAAGAGGTAGTCACCTGAAATGGTCTTCCAACAGTCTTGAAGAAGTTCCCAGAGATGCTTAGCACTTGTTGTCCCTTTTGCCTTCACTCTGCGGTCCAGCTCACCCCAAACCATCTCGATAGGGTTCAGGTCTGGTGACTGTGGAGGCCAGGTCATCTGGCGTAGCACCCCATCACTCTCCTTCTTGTTCAAATAGCCCTTACACCGTCTGGAGGTGTGTTTGGGGTCATTGTCCTGTTGAAAAATAAATGATGGTCCAACTAAACGCAAACCGGATGGAATAGCATGCCGCTGCAAGATGCTGTGGTAACCATGTGGTATTCCTTCAATTTTGAATATATCTCCAACAATGTCACCAGCAAAGCACCCCCACACCATCACACCTCCTCCTCCATGCTTCACGGTGGGAACCAGGCATGTAGAGTCCATTCATTCACCTTTTCTGCGTCGCACAAAGACACGGTGTTGGAACCAAAGATCTCAAATTTGGACTCATCAGACCAAAGCACAGATTTCCACAGGTGTAATGTCCATTCCTTGTGTTCTTTAGCCCAAACAAGTCTCTTCTGCTTGTTGCCTGTCCTTAGCAGGGGTTTCCTAGCAGCTATTTTACCATGAAGGCCTGCTGCACACAGTCTCCTCTTAACAGTTGTTGTAGAGATGTATCTGCTGCTAGAACTCTGTGTGGCATTGACCTGGTCTCTAATCTGAGCTGCTAATAACCTGCGATTTCTGAGGCTGGTGACTCAGATGAACTTATCCTCCGCAGCAGAGGTGACTCTTGGTCTTCCTTTCCTGGGGCGGTCCTCATGTGAGCCAGTTTCTTTGTAGCGCTTGATGGTTTTGGCCACTGCACTTGGGGACACTTTCAAAGTTTTCCCAATTTTTCGGACTGACTGACCTTCATTTCTTAAAGTAATGATGGCCACTCGTTTTTCTTTACTTAGCTGCTTTTTTCTTGCCATAATACAAATTCTAACACTCCATTCAGTAGGACTATCAGCTGTGTATCCACCTGACTTCTGAACAACACAACTGATGGTCCCAACCCCATTTATAAGGCAAGAAATCCCACTTATTAAACCTGACAGGGCACACCTGTGAAGTGAAAACCATTTCAGGTGACTACCTCTTGAAGCTCATCAAGAGAATGCCAAGAGTGTGCAAAGCAGTAATCAAAGCAAAAGGTGGCTACTTTGAAGAACCTAGAATATAAGACATATTTTCAGTTGTTTCACACTTTTTTGTTAAGTATATAATTCCACATGTGTTAATTCATAGTTTTGATGCCTTCAGTGTGAATTTACAATTCTTATAGTCATGAAAATACAGAAAACTCTTGGAATGAGAAGGTGTGTCCAAACTTTTGGTCTGTACTGTATTTGGAAACCGTTTTAGAAGCCCTACAAGCTACTGTGACTAGATTAATGTGGTCTTTCCTATGAGAGACTCATTTTAATATTCAAGGCAATAAAACAGAACTTCAGTACTCCAAAAAGTTTTAGGTAAATATGGAAAAATATTGCAAAGTAAGAATAGTTCATAGTTTATTTCTGTCAATTTACAAAATGAGGTGAATGAACAAAAGAGAGATCTAAATGAAATCAATATTTGGTGTGACCGTCCTTTGTCTTCAAAGAAGCATCAATTCTAGGTGCACTTGCACACAGATTTTTAAGGAACTCGGCAGGGAGGTTGTTCCAAACATCTTAAAGAACTAACCACAGATCTTCTGTGGATGTAGGCTTGCTCAAATCCTTCTGTCTCTTCAAGTAATCCTAGACAGACTGGATGATGTTGGGATCGGGACTATTAACATTTAATTTTGAAAGCATTCTAACTTTGCAGCACTTTCATCCCATTACTGTACATGTTGACATATGATTCCCAGCATGCCCTGTTACTAAGATTGGGTGAGCTTTACACAACACCAACTATTGTACTTACAGCAAAGCTTTAGGGACTAGACTGCAAGCTTCCTGGTTACTGTGTTGTTTCAGTATGGGAAATCCTTTAATGCAGGAGGCCCGAACAATTTCATGTTCACTTCCTAATGACCACTGGTAGACTGCCAACCTCCAGTCAGCCATTATATGTTTGGGGAAAAGTGACAGAAGAAAGACACACTGGGACTGAATCATTGGTGCTGCAGAAAACAGAAGAGAAGCAATGTAAGCACAGTTCATTGTCCATAAACAACAGGTTAAAGGGGACCTTTCATGTCCTCAGGCACATGCAGTTTTACATACCGCTAGAAAGCCGACAGTGCTATGAATTCAGCACACTGTCGACTTTCCTGTTATGTGCCCCAGGGCTGGAGATATCGGTGCTGTTAGTTTTCTGCCCATCGTCAGAAGGGCGTTCCTGACAGTCTAGCTGGGCTTTGAGGAACGCCCCCCGACTGTACTCGTCCATAGACTTGTACTGGGGGGGGGCATTCATCACAGCTCAGCGTCATCACTGAGTGGTAAGGAACGCCCCCTCTGAAATCAGCGCAATGTCGGCTTTCTAGCGGTATATAAACCGCATGTGCCCGAGGACATGAAAGGTCCCCTTTAAAGAACATTTATCCTGTATTCACAGAATAGGGACCCCCCAGTTCTGAGCAGAATAGGGAACTTAAAGTTAAGGGGTAAGTGTCCTTAATGGCACAACGCCTTTAACAAAGCAGCTGTCATGACCTGCCTGGGAACCTGTACAGGAAACAATTCTCTATAAGTGCAAGCAGATTGGGTTATTTCGTGTACAAGTTCGCACTGCATCACTGCCTGGATACTAAATATGTGAGTAGGCTACAGAAGTCACCTATAGATCTCCAGACCCGCCAAGTATAACTTTGGGGGTTCACTGGGTGCCTCCACTCCAGTGGATTTTCAGTTTTTGCGTAAAAGATCATTTTCTTTAGCTAACGTAAAAGGGTTTCACTATAAACACATATTCCCTATTCACAGGATAGAGAATAATTGAGGTCTCACTGTTGAGACTCCCAGCAATCATGAGAATAAGGGTCTTTGAGTCCCCTGTGTGAATGAAGCAGTACTGCGACCACCAGACAGTCATGTAGAACACTCTGTCAGTCCCAGAAGTTCTGTTAGTGGGAAACCCCTGCATATGACTTATGCAGCCATTGTAATTTTTGTCCTTTCCATTACTCATTACAAGAATAATAAAAACAGCATCTTACTTACACACTTCATCATGGATCCTATGACTTAATGGTACAAGGGATGGGTCAAAAGCAGACACCTTGAAGGAAGGATGACTTGAATGACTGTGAATCCATGGCAAAGACACCAGACCGCACAAATCCACCAGTGTCTGATCCGGGAATTGATTTTTCACTGAAAGTAAAATATATACATCAGCCACGATGGAGAAAGGGGTAGCCTAGAATATGAACTAAGCCAGAAGCCAGTCCCCTTTATACACAACTTGAACAAAGGAAGAGGCAGCTCTGCGACTGTGTCAGAACTACAGCAGAAGCTATACAGGACCACTGAATCAGCACTGAAACTGGGAAATCCATAAATATTTTACAATTAAAGTATATTAGTAAGTTTAACTAATTTACATTTCAAAACCAAAGAAAAACTTTAGGTCATCAGACAACCATTTTGAAATATGGACAACCATTTTTCCTATTATAGCAGCATGTAACACCCTAACAGCACCATTTTTAGATTTGGCAGGGAGGTTCTCAACTGTCTATACATAACCAAGTGTGTAGGACAACAGAAAGCACAGAGTTATTCAAGTAAATGTAGAATAAGGCTAGGTTCACACTTGCACCGTGCTCCCCATCGTTCGTATCCACTGTGGGACCCGAATGACAGAGAGCACGCCTCCTAAAACAGTGGTTACCGCGGGCCTAGACTACAATGGGATCCGCCAGGTGTCCATTGGGTTTCCGCCATTTTTATACTAAAATCATGAAAGAATTTTCTCTCTGCCGATTTTCAGCGGAATCTGAACGAAGCCGCAAACAATTATTAAGCTTGACATAAGACAACCAGTATACAATTTGAAATTGGTGCAGAATATATATATATATATATATATATATATATATATATTTATTCATATTCCTACATACAATAAGATATCTAATTTGTCTTACCATGTATGTAAATCAAAGCATCAAAGATCTTCACTATTTTCTTCAGAATAGAATCTATACAGTGGAATCCAGAATTAAGAAGCTTCCTGCAAATCTTAAGTACTCTCACATTCTCTTCCAGGCCAACCCAGAAAACCTGGTGTTTTGCATCTGTAACTTGGGTGCTGGACATCCCTAGCAGGTCTGATGTCTTTTGAGATGCACTGTGGAGACTAAAAAAATAAAACAAATGCAGTGAAAATAAAATCTAAGGCTCTGTTAGCACCACATTGTCCTGTTAGCATACATTTTACTTGCCTGAAATTGTATCTTACATTTCCTTAACTACTTTTTACCCACTGTCTTGCTGCCTTTTTCTAGAGAATCTCTATGCAGGGTTCCAATAAGTGTATCAAAGTAAAGTGACCCGGTTTTTTTTTCTAAACACATATAGTACACCTTTTTTCTTTACAAAATATACTGTACTTACATGGAAGAATCATTAGAAGTGTGAGCTGTGCAAACAGCAGCCAAACACATTGTAATTGTAACACCTTCCAACGTACAGAGCACTCCTTCTTCAGCTAGATCTTCTCCTTCCAATGTGTGCAAGAGAGACAAACATTTTATGTTTATTTCTCTCCAGATTGGAAGCTTAGACTTCATGTCCACTGGAACTGCCCTGTTATTGGGAAAAGTCACAGTAATGTCATTGTAGACAGAAATAAATTCTTTGTAGATAACAATTTCTTAAAAGGGGTTTTCTGAGAATTTACAGTCGGTGGCCAATCTTAACCCCTTAATGACCGGGCCATTTTTTGTTTTTGCATGTTCGTTTTTCCCTCCCCACATTCCAAGAGCCATAACTTTTTCATTTTTCTGTTCACAGAGTCACATGGTGGCTTATTGTTTGCGAAACAAATTGTATTTTGTAATGTCACCATTCAATATGCTGTGCAATATACTGGGAAGCTGGAAAAAAAATTCAGAATGAGGTGCAATTGGAGAAAAACTGCATTTGCGCCAAATTCATATGGGTTTAATTTTTACACCATTCACTGTGTGGTAAAAATGACATGGTATCTGTATTCTGCGGGTCAGTACGAACACGGCGATATCAAATTTATATAGTATTTGTAATGTTTTGATACCTTATAAAAAATTAAAAACTTTGCTAAATAGAAAAAAAATTTTGCGTCGCCATATTGTGTCACCTGCAACTTTTTCATATTTACATGTATGGAGCTTGGTAAGGCGTCTTTTTATGCGGGACAACATGATGTTTTTATTGATACCATTTGGGGAAAGATCTGATGGTTTGATCACTTTTTATTAAATTTTTTATAGGAGGCAAAATGTTGAAAAAAACACTATTTGGCCATTTTGATTTTTTTCCCCGCTACGCCGTTCACCGTATGGGATAAATATTTTAATATTTTAATAGTTCGGGCATTTTGGAGCGCAGGGATACCTAAAGTGTTTATGCTTACTTTTGTTTATTTACTTTTATATCTGATCTAGGGAAAGGGGGGTGATTTGAAATTTTGTGTTTTTTAAAAAATTTTCATACTTTTAAAAACTTTTTTTTTTTCTACTTTTACTTGTATGATCAGACTCCCTAGGGACCTTGAAACCTAGGGAGTCTGATCGATCATACTACTCACTGCGATACTACTGTATCGCAGTGAATAACAAAATGCCGTTACTGCTATTAGACGATGCCTCTGGCATTGTGTAATAGCTCTAATGTAATGACAGGCCTGGGAGCCTTCAATAGGCTCCCGGGTTGTCATGGCATCCAATCGAGGAAAAATGGCGGCGCCCGTGGCGGCTGCGCAATTTAGACGCCACAGTCCCGTTTGACCGCGACATCTAAAGGGTTAACAGCCGCGATCGGTGCAGGCACCGATCGGTGCTGTTAGCGGCGGGTCCTGGCTGTATTATACAGCCGGCACCCACCCTGTATGGAGAGCGCTTAGCTCCTGAGCGCTCTCCATACATCGTCATGCGACTCAGGACGTACTATTACGCCCTGGGTCGTTAAGGGGTTAAGGATAGTTCATCTGAAGCAATTTGATGGGGGGTCTGATTTTTGGCATCTCCACCAATCAGCTGATTGCAGAGCCAAATTGTGCACTAGAACCACTGTGACGAAAGAAATGCAATGTGAACAATGTCTAACCTTTTTAGCATGAGCCATTTTAAATCAGAAGTTTGGGGGGGCTGTTTGACACCTCAAGTGTCTCTGTGAAAAGGATTAGTGGACATTGATTCTGGGGCTCTCCTCCAATCAGCAGCGCTGACCGGAGGAGAGCCACAGACATTTACGTTTCACAGGGGCTTCTAAACATTAGAGGTCATACACACGTGGACAAAATTGTTGGTACCCCTCATTTAATGAAAGAAAAACCCACAATGGTCACAGAAATAACTTGAATCTGACAAAAGTAATTTGCCAAACTACATGTTGACAAGCCACAAGGCTTCTGGGAGAATGTCCTATGGACAGATGAGACAAAAATCGAAATTTTTGGCAAGGCAAATCAGCTCTATGTTCACAGATGGAAAAATGAAGCATATCTTCAAATCTACATGAGTTTTCATTTTTAAAAAAATTCTGTTGAAGCATGGTTGAAAAGCAATGTCTTTCACTTTCAAGTTATTTCTGTGACCATTGTGGGTTTTTCTTTAATTAAAAAAGGGGTACCAACAATTTTGTCCACGTGTGTAACTGGATTCTTCTAATCAGCTATTATGCAAATGGAACAGTATTGTGTTGGCATTCTAGTTCAGCTGACCTCAGCCTAAACTAGAGCAGTATTCTTTAAGACAGATACACATTAACTGCATATGTTACTAGCAATACAGGAAATTACACTAGGAACACTATGATACGTGATACGTACACTCCAGACTGGCTTTGTTTCCTTTGTGTTTTTGCTGTCAAACTTAAGCGAGGCCGCTTCTCTTGAATCTCATCACTGCTGCTCCCACCACCTTCAGATTCCATTACAGGGGGCTGTGTTAAGATCTGCTGCTGCTGGATGAATTCCTCACTTTCCTTCTTGAGAGCTGCATATATAGAGGCCGCCAAGTACTGAGACAACAACAAATATGTATGAAACAACTTATTAACCAGACAACATGTTATATCTAAAGGCATCTTCCAAGCAAAACAAAGCTCAACTGACCAAGACCTAACATCTTACTTTTATTACTGGATCATTTTAGTAACTTACTGGTAGGATACGCTATACCATATAAAGATATATATCATATATTGATAGTTATCAATACTTTCACTCACTTTTGTTAGAATTGTAATGATAATTGTTTAAATGTAAACAAGACTATAAAGCAGATGGCCCACAACTACCTTAAAGCCTCACCCATCATACAAGCAAGGGTCCCTTGTATTGTCAAGTGAATAAACCTACAGTCATACAAGATTGTGGTCACTCCATCAAATTCTAAAGAGCTGACTGATCTAATAGCATTCCTATAGAAATGAATGGCGTGTCATCACTTCATTTAGATTGGGCTACAAGGGATCCCTGTTCTTGTGATTGATGGGAGTCCCAGAGGTCAGACCCCTCCAATCTATAACTTACCCCCCCCCCCAATTCCTCACCCCTCAACCTCAGTTTTATCACCTCATGAACCAATTTCCTTTGTGTAGCATCGTGCCAGTGTTCTGCTGTGATCTCAGGTATTCATTTGGAAATTCCTGAAGAAGGAGCCTCTGTGCTTTGAAAGCTTGCAAATGTAATTTTTCTGGTTAGCTAATAACGATATCATACTTACACTTTTGCCTTTTTGACACAAAAATCTCAAATGCTACAGTCTAATTTTTTAGGACTCTAAAATATAACTATTTATTATCTAAATAATAAGTGTGCCTGAAATTGTACTTCACTTAATTTACTGACATATATTACTAACATGCCTTACCATTTGTTGACTCTGATTTCCCAAGACCTCAACAAAGGCCTTGCAGATACAGCGGACATGATCATTGCGAACCTCCTTAGCAGATTCATAGCCTGGAGGTACAACAGTCAGAAAGTACTGTACCATATGGCATAGTGCTTCTCTCAGGGTACCCGACTGGACAACTTTCAAGATACCTCCCTGAAACATAAGTGCTAGCTTCTTCAGCAAAATGTTAAGGTAGACAGGTTCAACGTTAAAGTGTGACTCTGGTTCAAAAGGAAACAAAACTTTCACAAAATCTAGTAGTGGAACTTCAAAGAGCAATTGTTCCTCTAAGTTCATGTCATTTATATATGTCAGCATCCCGTAAAACACAGTGAAGAATAAATGTGCAGGTTGTTCTGGTGGTCCTCCCAAAGTGATCAGCTCCTTTAAGAAGTGTAACGCCAATACTTTAAGCTGCGAATTCCCATAATCTAGAAGAGAACACCCAATCCCCCAAAGTAGCAGGTTCTGTCTTTGGAAATAAAAAGCAGAGATATCAGCATTATCATCAGTCAGGACCATTAACATGGTTGTTTCCAAGGACTCTGCTTGCTGCATATTCATCAGATGAAAAGGTGCAGACCTCACACTTGCTTGGCTTTCAACCCCATTGCACAAAAACCTGCTTATGGGTGTTGGCCACTCTGCAGACCCCTTCAAGCTTTCTTTGTGCAAATGAATAAGATCTTCAAAGAGATGCAGAAAATCATCGGTAAGTTTGCCAAAAAGAGAAGGAATTTTATTCTTAAAAAGAAAGAGCAAGGAATGTATGACGCCTGCAATCTTCTTGTGTAAAGGTTTGCAGCTTGGTGTGGCAGCGATCCGGAGAAGCTTGGTGATTATCCAATTGCTGAACTCTAAGAAGAAAACATACCGGCGAGTTAGTTTCCACTGTAACACATTCCTGAACTATATGTGATGAACATGTAAACTACATAGCTCCAATTTATATAAAACAATAAGACTGCACTATGGAACAAAAAAGGTAGGTTCACTATGTTACTATCAGCCCCTACAATATTATATAAGTGGTTCAGAAGTGATTTTGGTGGTGGAATACTTTTGACCCCCACAGCTTTGGACAAGCCCTGTACAGGGCTTGAGCAAAGAGCATTACAGTTCACCCTAAGCAGAATACACCCATTGATGTTGTGGATACATCCAGTCATTGTGGATCGCTGCACCTAATTGGTTTAAAAAAAAAAAAAAAAAAAAAAAAAAAGAAGTAAAAAGACTTTTTCCCTTTGTTAATGAAAATAAAAAAACTCACAATTGGTATCACCACATCCATAACAACCCCTAAAATAAAATTACTAAATCATTTATTCTACATGATAAAAGCCATAAACATTAAAATTCAGATGCCAGAATTGATGTATTCTGATCATCTCACCTCTCAAAAAGTAATAAAAACTGATCAAAATCTTATGGACCCACAAAATACAAGTAATTCTACAATGAAATAAAATGTAGAAACTTATGAAAACAAAATACAGAGAGGAAAATCATGTAACTGGTTTAAGGCTAAAATGTTAGATCGCTAAAGGGTTAAAATACACATAAGGTACCAGAGTTGTGTGTCAGTAATATTTATTTGAACTATAAATTCAAAATCTGTAATTTAAAAAAGTGGCATTTGTGGGAGGATTGTTACAATTTGAATGTAACTGTTAGGGGGCTAAGACACTGAGATCTTAGTTGAGCAACATCCGTAAAAGTGCACAGCACAATGTGTGTAACTTAAAGGGCTTGTCCAGGATAACCACTTTGTTTTATATATATATATATATATATATATATATATATATATATATATATATTATTTTTTTTTTTTTTTTAATTTAAAAAAGTGGTTATCCTGGACACACCTGGACACACTCGCCTGTCCCTGATGCTCCGGTGCCTCCCAGTACAGTACAGTCCTGCTGCTTGGAAACAAGTGAGTATGGCTTTTTTAATATTTTTTTTGTTCACCTTCCCCGGCCTCATATTAAAAAGTGATTATTCTAGACAAGCCCTTTAATGCATATGAAACGTTATCAAACCAAAATTACAATTTTGGGCAATATTTGTGCAAACACACAGCTGTGGAACATATGTCACTTTTAATAGGCGATATGTTTTATGTAAAATACACATCACCACTGTTGCCTTGCCACAGTGGAGCCCTGGGTTCGAATCCAGCTCGAATCCAAGGACAACATCTGCAAGGAGTTTGAATGTTCTCTCCGTTTTTGTGTGGGTTTCCGTCTGGTACTCCAGTTTTCTCTCACACTCCAAAGTAGATAATAAATAGAAAGAAAAGCAGAAAAAGACTGTGCACACATATCACAGTAAAATTGTGGAAAAGTCACATGCACTATTAAAACTTGATGCATAGTTCTTACCTGAGACTACTGAACAGAACATATTACATTTTCCCATTCTCTTTTACTTTGCTACTAAAGCCATAGCAAAGATGGTTCAGTCTATAAAGAAGCAACCTACCGATACAGCTCTTATCTGCCTCATTGCATTGACAGCTATTGATGGAATTGACAAACATCCGCGGCGATGACTTCATGATCTGCTGAATGAAGTCCAGAAGCATTACTGAACTTGGTTGAGAGTCAGTATTTTTTGACAGCTCCACAGCAACTAAAAAAAAACAGCAAGCAATAAATCACCAGTGCTCGGCATTCTCCGACAGACACTAACATGTTGAGTAAAGAAGAATCACATGCTTCACCTACTATACAGTCATATGAAAAAGTTTGGGCACCCCTATTAATCTTAATCATTTTTAGTTCTAAATATTTGGGTGTTTGCAACAGCCATTTCAATTTGATATATCTAATAACTGATGGACACAGTAATATTTCAGGATTGAAATGAGGTTTCTTGTACTAACAGAAAATGTGCAATATGCATTAAACCAAAATTTGACCGGTGCAAAAGTATGGGCACCTCAACAGAAAAGTGACATTAATATTTAGTAGAGCCTCCTTTTGCAAAAATAACAGCCTCTAGTCGCTTCCTGTAGCTTTTAATCAGTTCCTGGATCCTGGATGAAGGTATTTTTGACCATTCATCTTTACAAAACAATTCCAGTTCAGTTAAGTTTGATGGTCGCCGAGCATGGACAGCCCGCTTCAAATTATCCCACAGATGTTCAATGATATTCAGGTCTGGGGACTGGGATGGCCATTCCAGAACATTGTAATTGTTCCTCTGCATGAATGCCTGAGTAGATTTGGAGCTGTGTTTTGGATCATTGTCTTGCTGAAATTTCCATCCCCGGCGTAACTTCAAATTCGTCACTGATTCTTGTACATTATTCTCAAGAATCTGCTGATACTGATTTGAATCCATGCGACCCTCAACTTTAACAAAATTCCCGGCGCCGGCATTGGCCACACAGCCCCAAAGCATGATGGAACCTCCACCAAATTTTACAGTGGGTAGCAAGTGTTTTTCTTGGAATGCTGTGTTTTTTTGACGCCATGCATAACGTCTTTTTGTATGACCAAACAACTCAATCTTTGTTTCATCAGTCCACAGGACCTTCTTCCAAAATGAAGCTGGCTTGTTCAAATGTGCTTTTGCATACCTCAGGCGACTCTGTTTGTGGCGTGCTTTCAGAAATGGCTTCTTTCGCATCACTCTCCCATACAGCTTCTCCTTGTGCAAAGTGTGCTGTATTGTTGACCGATGCACAGTGACACCATCTGCAGCAAGATGATGCTGCAGCTCTTTGGAGGTGGTCTGTGGATTGTCCTTGACTGTTCTCACCATTCTTCTTCTCTGCCTTTCTGATATTTTTCTTGGCCTGCCACTTCTGGGCTTAACAAGAACTGACCCTGTGGTCTTCCATTTCCTTACTATGTTCCTCACAGTGGAAACTGACAGGTTAAATCTCTGAGACAACTTTTTGTATCCTTCCCCTGAACAACTATGTTGAACAATCTTTGTTTTCAGATCATTTGAGAGTTGTTTTGAGGAGCCCATGATGCCACTCTTCAGTGGAGATTCAAATAGGAGAACAACTTGCAATTGGCCACCTTAAATACCTTTTCTCATGATTGGATACACCTGGCTATGAAGTTCAAAGCTCAGTAAGGTTACAAAACCAATTTTGTGCTTCAGTAAGTCAGTAAAAAGTAGTTAGGAGTATTCAAATCAATAAAATGATAAGGGTACCCAAATTTTTGCATCGGTCAAATTTTGGTTTAATGCATATTGCACATTTTCTGTTAGCACAATAAACCTCATTTCAATCCTGAAATATTACTGTGTCCATCAGTTATTAGATATATCAAATTGAAATGGCTGTTGCAAACACCCAAATATTTAGAACTAAAAATGATTAAGATTAATAGGGGTGCCCAAACTTTTTCATATGACTGTATATACAGTACAGACCAAAAGTTTGGACACACCTTCTCATTCCAAGAGTTTTCTGTATTTTCATGACTATAAAAATTGTAGATTCACACTGAAGGCATCAAAACTATGAATTAACACATGTGGAATTATATACTTAACAAAAAAGTGTGAAACAACTGAAAATATATGTCTTATATTCTAGGTTCTTCAAAGTAGCCACCTTTTGCTTTGATTACTGCTTTGCACACTCTTGGCATTCTCTTGATGAGCTACAAGAGGTAGTCACCTGAAATGGTTTTCACTTCACAGGTGTACCCTGTCAGGTTTAATAAGTGGGATTTCTTGCCTTATAAATGGAGTTGGGACCATCAGTTGTGTTGTTCAGAAGTCAGGTGGATACACAGCTGATAGTCCTACTGAATGGAGTGTTAGAATTTGTATTATGGCAAGAAAAAAGCAGCTAAGTAATGAAAAACGAGTGGCCATCATTACTTTAAGAAATGAAGGTCAGTCAGTCTGAAAAATTGGGAAAACTTTGAAAGTGTCCCCAAGTGCAGTGGCCAAAACCATCAAGCGCTGCAAAGAAACTGGCTCACATGAGGACCGCCCCAGGAAAGGAAGACCAAGAGTCACCTCTGCTGCGGAGGATAAGTTCATCCGAGTCACCAGCCTCAGAAATCGCAGGTTAACAGCAGCTCAGATTAGAGACCAGGTCAATGCCACACAGAGTTCTAGCAGCAGACACATCTCTACAACAACTGTTAAGAGGAGACTGTGTGCAGCAGGCCTTCATGGTAAAATAGCTGCTAGGAAACCACTGCTAAGGACAGGCAACAAGCAGAAGAGACTTGTTTGGGCTAAAGAACACAAAGAATGGAAATTAGACCTGTGGAAATCTGTGCTTTGGTCTGATGAGTCCAAATTTGAGATCTTTGGTTCCAACCACCGTGTCTTTGTGTGACGCAGAAAAGGTGCACGAATGGACTCTACATGCCTGGTTCCCACCGTGAAGCATGGAGGAGGAGGTGTGATGGTGTGGGGGTGCTTTGCTGGTGACACTGTTGGGGATTTATTCAAAATTGAAGGAATACTGAACCAGCATGGTTACCACAGCATCTTGCAGCAGCATGCTATTCAATCCGGTTTGCGTTTAGTTGGACCATCATTTATTTTTCAACAGGACAATGACCCCAAACACACCTCCAGACGGTGTAAGGGCTATTTGACCAAGAAGGAGAGTGATGGGGTGTTACGCCAGATGACCTGGCCTCCACAGTCATCAGACCTGAACCCAATCGAGATGGTTTGGGGTGAGCTGGACCGCAGAGTGAAGGCAAAAGGGCCAACAAGTGCTAAGCATCTCTGGGAACTCCTTCAAGACTGTTGGAAGACCATTTCAGGTGACTACCTCTTGAAGCTCATCAAGAGAATGCCAAGAGTGTGCAAAGCAGTAATCAAAGCAAAAGGTGGCTACTTTGAAGAACCTAGAATATAAGACATATTTTCAGTTGTTTCACACTTTTTTGTTAAGTATATAATTCCACATGTGTTAATTCATAGTTTTGATGCCTTCAGTGTGAATCTACAATTTTTATAGTCATGAAAATACAGAAAACTCTTGGAATGAGAAGGTGTGTCCAAACTTTTGGTCTGTACTGTATATATACACACACACACACACACAGTTGGGGAAAAAAGTATTTAGTCAGCCACCAATTGTGCAAGTTCTCCCACTTAAAAAGATCAGAGAGACCTGTAATTGACATCATAGGTAGACCTCAACTATGAGAGACAAAATGAGAAAACCAATCCAGAAAATCACATTGTCTGATTTTTAAAGAATTTATTTTCAAATTATGGTGGAAAATAAGTATTTGGTCAATAACAAAAGTTCATCTCAATACTTTGTTATATATCCTTTGTTGGCAATGACAGAGGTCAAACGTTTTCTGTAAGTCTTCACAAGGTTGGCACACACTGTTGCTGGTATGTTGGCCCATTCCTCCATGCAGATCTCCTCTAGAGCAGTGATGTTTTGGGGCTGTCGGTGGGCAACACGGACTTTCAACTCCCTCCAAAGGTTTTCTATGGGGTTGAGATCTGGAGACTGCCTAGGCCACTCCAGGACCTTGAAATGCTTCTTACGAAGCCACTCCTTCGTTGCCCTGGCGGTGTGCTTGGGATCATTGTCATGCTGAAAGACCCAGCCACGTTTCATCTTCAATGCCCTTGCTGATGGAAGGAGGTTTGCACTCAAAATCTCACGATACATAGCCCCATTCATTCGTTCATGTACACGGATCAGTCGTCCTGGTCCCTTTGCAGAGAAACAGCCCCAAAGCATGATGTTGCCACCCCCATGCTTCACAGTAGGTATGGTGTTCTTTGGATGCAACTCAGCATTCACTCTCCTCCAAACACGACGAGTTGTGTTTCTACCAATAGTTCTACTTTGGTTTCATCTGACCATATGACATTCTCCCAATACTCTTCTGGAACATCCAAATGCTCTCTAGCAAACTTCAGACGGGCCCGGATATGTACTGGCTTAAGCAGGGGGACACGTCTGGCACTGCAGGATCTGAGTCCCTGGTGGCGTAGTGTGTTACTGACGGTAGCCTTTGTTACATTAGTCCCAGCTTTCTGCAGGTCATTCACTAGGTCCCCCCGTGTGGTTCTGGAATTTTTGCTCACTGTTCTTGTGATCAATTTGACCCCACGGGGTGAGATCTTGCGTGGAGCCCCTGATCGAGGGAGATTATCAGTGGTCTTGTATGTCTTCCATTTTCTAATTATTGCTCCCACAGTTGATTTCTTCACACCAAGCTGCTTGCCTATTGCAGATTCAGTCTTCCCAGCCTGGTGCAGGTCTACAATTTTGTTTCGGGTGTCCTTCCACAGCTCTTTGGTCTTCACCATAGTGGAGTTTGGAGTGTGACTGTTTGAGGTTGTGGACAGGTGTCTTTTATACTGATAACAATGTCAAACAGGAGCCATTACTACAGGTAATGAGTGGAGGACAGAGGAGCCTCTTAAAGAAGAAGTTACAGGTCTGTGAGAGACAGAAATCTTGCTTGTTTGTAGGTGACCAAATACTTATTTTCCACCACAATTTGCAAATAAATTCTTTAAAAATCAGACAATGTGATTTTCTAGATATGTTTTCTCATTTTGTCTCTCATAGTTGAGGTCTACCTATGATGACAATTACAGGCCTCTCTCAATTGTGCAAGTGGGAGAACAATTGGTGGCTGACTAAATACTTTTTTTTCCCCACTGTATATATAGTTATGGAATTTCTACTTTCGTGGTGTCTGAAAGGAGTTAATTACCTCCTAAATGATACTACTCATCAAGGCTACTGATAAGCCACTGACCAACGGGCCCAAAGGGGGTGTGGACCACACAGTCCAGCAGTAAAAAACTTTCCCCAGAGGCAACTAATAGGAATACCTAGATAGGTGACAAAATCACAATTGAGTGTCTTGACAGACACTTTGTCTATGTAATTGTGCATTATATGAAAATATAGACGGTTTTATGTAAATCAAGGGTATTCTTTCTGACAAGAGGGACCTCTGTGTATACATCGCCCATTATCAATTATATTTGGTCAGACGGATTTGTATTATCGGTTGATGGACATTATTATGTGTATCAGAATGTCAGGAGATCTTTGCCTGTAATTGCCACTACGGATTTCCTGACATTCCACACCTATTTTACTATTTGTATTACCATATAATTTGGCGGATGTTCGCATACCCCTTGTGTGTCATATTTTATTTTTATTATCCAATAAAAGTTATATTTTACTTGCATGGTGATAGGTCTTCTTTAAAGCCTTCATCTCATGTTAGAAAAATATGGTTGCCTTCTTCAAAAAAAAAAAAAAAAATGCCACACAATGTTTATCAATTGTAGTTCAGCCCCATTTACGGCAGTATAATTGTGCAGCAATACCACACACAATCACATGGCCAGATGTGGTGCTGTTTCCAGAAGGTGTATTCGAATTAATTTATTCCTAGGCTGTGGGCTATTGTAGTGATGCCACATTAGACTTAGCTTTTATTTAACATTGTTTATTGTGAAGACATGACATCAGACAGTCTTCATTTCTACCTGGTGTTCACTTGTGATGATGTCACAATAATGATTGTCTTTATTCCCAACAAGTTTTCTATTGCCATGATGTAACAAGACCCTGTGTCTTTATTTATACACTAAGTTCTACATTGATGATGTCATCATATTGTTAGCCTTCATTTCTAGGCTGTGTTCCATTGTGACAACATCATCTAGTGGTCTGTATCATTATTAATAAGATATGTTATATTGTAATGATGTCACAATAGCATACTTCTATTTTTAGACTGTATTTAATAGTGATGATGTCACAAAACCTTGCATCTTTATTTACATGAGGAACTATTGCTATGAAATCACAATAGGGCTTGTCTTAAGCTGTTTTACTGTGATGAAACTGGTGTAAAAAAGTTGCAATTTTTAGCACACTGTCGATTATGCGCTAAAAATGTTAACTTTTTGGCTTTCTGCATACCCACAGCACTGTTTTTTTTTTTTTTTTAAATGGGTGTGCTAGGGCTGGAGCTTGGCGGGAGTGGGTGTATATGCCAATTCATGTCTTTTTTATGTATGTTTATCTATAAGCCGACCTCTCCTTAAGATGTTTTCCTACAGTGTGTTCTATAGGGATGACACCGCAATAATCTGTGTCTTTATTCATAGGCTGCTTTATTTTGCAAGGGTTTCTGTCTTCATCTACACACTTGTACCCGTAGTAAAGATTATGTCTTCAAGATAAGACAATTCATGAAAATTATGTTTTTTTGCATCTGTTTAGCAGATCCGTTTAATGGATGCAAAAACAGACGCAAATAGATGGTCCCTTTTTTGGAAGGACACAAAAACGTATGGCCATAAATTTTAATCAGTTTACATCTGTTAAACGGATCTGCTAGACAGATGTAAAAAACGTGATCTGAATGGAGCCAAAGCTGTGTTCTTTCCTTATGATATTACAAGTTATGTCTCAAAACATACTGTTTTCTATGTATACATTGTGTTGCTATAGTGTTTGATCTAATTCCAGGGCGATGTTCTATTTAGATGATGTCAAAATAGAGACTGTCTACATTATAAGCTGTGCTCTATTATGATTATGTCGCAATAGTGTTTGTAGTTACTTCTAAGTGGTCTTCTATTATAATGATTTCACAACAGATCATGTGACACTATCTTTTATTCTAATGATGTCACAATGGACTGTGTCTTCATTTTAAAGGTGTGTGTTTAAAGAGGACATTCCACATCCTCATAGATGTGCAGTATTATATACCGCTAGAAAGCTAAATTCAGCGCACTGTTGGCTTTCCCGGTATGTGCCCCACTGCTGGAGAAATCGGTGCCGTTAGTTTCATCACGATGACTCTGAGCAGTAAGGCCTGCCCTACTGACAGTGGAGAGATATAGGTGCTGAAACTGACAGAGCCAATAGCTCCGGGGTACATACTAGGAAGGCCGACAGTGCGCTGAATTCTAGAGGTACACACGTGGACAAAATTGTTGGTACCCCTCGTTTAATGAAAGAAAAACCCACAATGGTCACAGAAATAACTTGAATCTGACAAAAGTAATAATATATAAAAATTCAATGAAAATGAACAAATGAAAGTCAGACATTGCTTTTCAACCATGCTTCAACAGAATTTTTTTTAAAAAGAAAACTCATGAAACAGGCCTGGACAGAAATGATGGTTCCCTTAACTTCATATTTTGTTGCACAACCTTTTGAGGCAATCCCTGCAATCAAACCATTCCTGTAACTGTCAATGAGACTTCTGCACCTCTCAACAGATATTTTGGCCACTCCTCATGAGCAAACTGCTCCAGTTGTCTCGGGTTTGAAGGGCACCTTTTCCAGACGGCATGTTTCAGCTCCTTACAAAGATGCTCAATAGGATTTAGGTCAGGGCTCATAGAAGGCCACTTCAGAATAGTCCAATGTTTTCCTCTTAGCCATTCTTGGTTGTTTTTAGCTGTGTGTTTTGGGTCATTATCCTGTTGCAAGACCCATGACCTGCGACTGAGACCAAGCTTTCTGACACTGGGCAGCACATTCCTCTCTAGAATCCCTTGGTAGTCTTGAGATTGCATTGTACCCTGCACAGATTCAAGACACCCTGTACCAGATGCAGCAAAGCAGCCTCAGAACATAACAGAGCCTCCTCCATGTTTCACAGTAGGGACAGTGTTCTTTTCAAGATATGCTTCTTTTTTCTGTCTGTGAACATACAGCTGATGAGCCTTGCCAAAAATTTCGATTTTTGCCTCATCTGTCCATAGGACATTCTCCCAGAAGCTTTATGGCTTGTCAACATGTAGTTTGGCAAATTACTTTTGTCAGATTCAAGTTATTTCTGTGACCATTGTGGGTTTTTCTTTCATTAAATTAGGGGTACCAACAATTTTGTCCACGTGTATATATAATACCGCACATCTATGAAGACATGAAAGGTCCTCTATAAAGGGAGTCTGCCACCTCCCTCAAGCATATTCAACTACCACCAAAACGTTACAGAGCACAATTGAGTGATAAACACCATACCTTTGTGATGTATGTATCTTTTCTAGAATTCGAGAAAAATTATTTTGGCCAATTTTTTTCCTAAAAATAAAATCTCTTTTTTTTTTCAAGCATATTGGTAATTCTTCTTGCTTAAAGGGTAACTAAACTTTCGAACAACTTAATTTTCTAGGAGAAAGTTGCTTTTGGTGTCAAATGAAAGAGGACATTCAACTGACAGCAGTGACCCTTCAGGTGAAAATCAGGATCACAATTTTTTGAAATGACAAATTAATCAAATTAATTTGATTAATTACATAGCCCTACGTTGAAGTGAGATGCAAATGAGGTTGTTGGTGCACTCAAGGCATGCTTTCAGTGCCCAGCGCACTACTCTTGCCACTCAGACTGCTCTCTGACATGGGATTTTGCCAAGTAGAATGGGTGACATCATAGCAGTGGGAGAATTGACTTCCACTGCACGGGGTAGTGTAGGAAGAAGAGTAGAAGGGTCTGAGCAGCAAGAGCGGTGCTCCAGGAGCTGAAACCATGCCTAGCATGCACCAGCTACAAGGAGCGTATCTCCCTGGAAGATTAAAAACATACATATAGACAACTCATTCATTTTAATATGCCATTTACCCAATATGGTGCAGCAGTGGAGCTGAATATGTGTGCTAGAGCCCCCCAAAAGATTACAGGTGATTCCAAAAGCAGTACAGCTTTTTGGTTCCCATTCACATCAATATTACTTACCAACATCCACGTCTGTAAGGATCCTGTCTATGAACTGGCAGAGAATCTGTCTTGGTTTCTGAACAACTATGTCATAAGACTCAGAGCTGGCACTGAAACAAAGAGCAGAACACAGAAGTAATACTTCTCTTCATGTCATATTATCCAGTGTGTAGATTCATTCAGATCGCCAAATACAGCCCCTGTGCTGCCTGTAGGAAATATCATATGTACACGTACCACTTGCTACAAGAACTACATTTTCTTCTACATCCTCCATAATGACTTTATCTGCTAAGCTGACACCTCCTAGCCAAGTCACCAAAAAGAAAAGTAACAGTACAAACGTGACTTAGTATAGAATGGTAAAAACTACTATACGTAATACAAATCACTTTAATCTCAGGTTACACAAGGGTTACATAGGATGGTCTTTTTGGGGCTAAATGGATTGCCCAGCAAAGAAGAGTGTTTTTTAAAAAAAAAAAAAAAAGCTCAGGTTGGTATCCAAAAAATAAAACAAAATTTACTTCCAAGCCTTTCATAGCTGAGATTATGATACACGGAATTTTTGTAACTCCCAAAGAAGTGAATCAGACTTGATGCCAGTTGGGATTGGCATATTTCTCTGGAAATAACACCTTTCATATGATACCTGTACACTATGTTTTGAAATGTCTGAAATATAACAGTTTGAAGTGACCCCCCCCCCCCCCCGTCTCAGCTTCCCTGCGTTGTAAAAACACCCAAACACCCACACTCCAATGAGAAGCAGTGAGAGAAACAAGGCATAAAATACAAAGAGGCCGGAAGTAGATTTCAGTGCAGGAATTCACAGAAAGGAGCCAAAATCCATTAATAAAGTATATCACAAAATGTATTAATGCCACAATGATAGAAAATCAAAAGTTGTTTGAAAGTTTAGCTACGACTTAAATGTACGGGAGAAATGTTGTGTGAAAAATCACTAATATGCACAAAATCTAATTTTACCTCTCATTTTCCAAAAGCCCTTTTAAAAGAAAGCAGCGACTTGATAAGTTGTCATACACAACCACTCCACTCCACCATGTGCCATTTCTAGGGATAAAATCTGATTATTTTTACCATTAGCCATTGGTAGCACTTGAGCCCTTTCTCCGCTTCGTGCTTCCAGATCACCTCAGCCCACCTTGACCTACTTTTTTCATTTTCCACTGCACCAAGTGGTACCAAGTACTTTTCTAGTACCAAAGTGGTACTATAGGGTCACATGTCCAAACACTGCTCAGCTGATTGGTGATCACTATAGATGACTACCAGATACATGAGGCAGCTACGGGTGTCCGTCCAGCACAGATCTGCCAGGAATTGCCGCAAACCCAACTTTTTCATCCCGTGATTTCAGTTAACAAAAAAAAAAAAAAAAAAACACAGGTATCCAACAGTCAGTAGGGTCCATTTGTGCCTGTCACTTGACAGATGTTACTTTCCTTTTTACCAGTCTTGCAATGGACAGGCAGAACGGAAAAGACGGTTAAAATGTAAACATAGCATAAATGGTACACCAAGCAAGTTGGATCAAGTCAAACAGAATCGACCTGTTACTATGTAGTGTGAAAAGGTTTTAGGCTATGTTCACATCTGCACTGTGTCTGCTCATTGCAAATCTGTCTAAAAAAAAAAAACCAAAAAAAACAAAGTATTCGTCAAGAAAAGGACACAAACGGTTACACAACATACACCATAATAGTCGTTTTTGACAGCTTTGTCAATGGGTATCTGTCAAAAAAAAGTGTCTGTTTGTTACAGTTCTTGCTGATCTATTTCCCCCATCTCTGTCTTTATTCTGAGCATAAGAAGAAGAATGATGAGGGAAAAAATGGATTGTTAAACGGACACAAACTGATCACTATCCACTATCCACTGGTAATCCGTTTGTGTCCGCCTTCCATAAGAACAACTGACACTTTGCTGTCCATTATGTATCCGTATTTTTTGGACGAAGCAAAAGTGCTACAAGTCCGACTTTTATCTCTGTCCAAAAGAGCGGACACATGGTGGAAATACTCCAAATGCGCTCCTGCCGATGGCTTTAGAACCCCACTGGGTGTTTAAATGACCCCTTGTAATCCATTTTATGATCTTTTGACGGATCCAGAAAGTGATTAAGTGCGGAGACCCCAGCACACGTGTGACCCCAGCCTACGTGTGACCCCAGCCTACGTGTGACCCCAGCACAGATGTGACCCCAGCCTACGTGTGACCCCAGCCTACGTGTGACCCCAGCCTACGTGTGACCCCAGCCTACGTGTGACCCCAGCCTTGGATCCCCAATGTGCCCGACTGTGCCAACCTCATACCTCCCTCAGTGACTTTTATCATGTTAATACATATAATGACTGATCCTGAGCTTTACACAGGGCTTGTTTCTGCGACATTACTGACAAGCACACTGCAGCTCGTCCATCCTGTCATTCTCCAGTCCCAGCTGTGTTCAGGACATGCCGGGAATAACACGTGTGCTGGAGGTTCTTACTCCTATGGCCCAGTACCTGGCTAGCTCTCGCAGGGCCGGGATCATAGAGGCCATCTCCAGGCCGGGGTCCGCCGCCATGGTGACTGTCCGCTGTCATCTACCAGTTCCCGGGTAAACAATCCGAAAGAACCTGAGACTGACGAGTACAGCGCTGAGTACAGGGGCCGCACTGGGCCAAAACTTCACAAATCTCGCGAGAGGAAGTTATTGTCATCCCTGGTAATGCAGACAGAATATGCGGCGGGCGTGTAGTCCGTGCAGTGTCATACACATCTGTAGTTACTGTGTGAGGTGATGCTGAACCTCTGCACACGTCTGATACATTGCAGCATGTATCCATCTTTTACCTGGAAAGCTGGGTGACAACCAACTTTCACCCCTTTTCCAGAGGACACCTGAATAGGACATACTTGTTATGTGATGACACATTCCCTAGTTCATAGCTAGTCACAATAGGGGGCATGTATAGAAAAAACAACTGCGGAAGAAAAGTGTCACAGTTGCCCAGGGCAACCAATCCCTTTGCTGTGGGCAGCTACTGCATTATAACTTGCAGGGTGTGAACACATGGCAGAATTTTGACCTCTATTTCGTGCTGAAATTTACATAAATTCTGTGCGAGCCCAAATGCAGCATTAGGACTGACAGATGTGTATTGTCTGTGTTCACCATGAACAGTACATGTTCCTACTGATTGTCAAGGTTATTGTTCAGATGTCTGTTCTACATGAATCCATGGAAACAAACTAAAATGTCATTATTATTTTGCAGACCAGTCACCCCCATAATAAATCTATGGGCCCATGAAAACCACAGCCATACCAGTGTTTTTGAAGAATATAGAGATTTTGTTAAAGGGGTTGTCTAGCCACAAAATGATTTTTCATCCCAATGATCTATCCACAGGACAAGTCATGAGTATGTGATCTGTGGGGGGAGGGCAACACCTGGACCCTGCACAGATCAGCTGTTACAGCAGTAATTGGGAATCTAAAGTAACAGTGACACTGTACTTGCCTGGAATGACTGCCATACAGTGGACAGAGCTGCTGAGGAAAGGTCATCAGTATGGAAATTCCTTTTGGAGCCTGACAACCCCTTTAAACAAAAGTTTGACCTGAAAAAAATATGTACAAAACACATAATGTGGAGAGAAAACTCCTGGAGGGAAGTGGTCCTATCATTGCAGGTGACCTGTGAAATGTGGGAGTCTGTAGGAGGAGGAGCCAGGAGGAATCAAAAACCCTGGATTCTGTTTGCTGGTACACAGTCTGTCTCAAGGTAGGATGTCTTCGCTGGTTTGGAAAGACAGGCCAAAAAGGGATCAAGCACTGTAGCCCGGAGTGCAGTAGGACGATTCAGCCCAAAGAAGTGCACAGTGGCACCTTGGTTCATGGTGGACGGACTGCTGAATCCACTGAGCGAAGACAGTTTTCTCCAGACCACAGTGTAACTCATGCAAGTGAGAGGGAGACTTCCCTTACTTCATCCAACCTTACTGGTTCTCACATTTTCCACACTGTTATAAATACATTGCACCAACATTTTGTGCAGCACTTTACAAATCATAGGATTCACGTACAGACAAACAAGATATTACAAAGAAATAAACCAATTCACTCAATACAAGTGAGATCCCTGCTCGCAAGAGCTTACAATCTATGAGGTAGTAGGGGGTGACACAAAATGTGTTTCAAAGTTGTTTAATTTTTCCTAAATTACAGTAAAGAACACTGAAACTCCAACTCCAATTGTTTTTTCTGTGTGCTTTCTCCTACCCAATACAAACACATCTATCAGTAGGATTATGTGCTGTTCATGGTAAAGGGGTTTATTAATTGATTTCCTATCCTTAAAGGGGTTTTCTTATATTCCTCTATCACCAGTTTTCCGGCTGTCTCTTCTCGTTTCCTGTATACTTCAACAAGCTGGTGGGTGTTACATGATGCATGCTGACAATAGAATAATTGCAGTAAACTCAATGTTATCTTTGTGTTTACATAGAGAGATATCAATACTGTCCAAGCCTTTGACAGCAAACTGCAATTGCAATTGTTGACCGGGTTCCTGGACAGAAGAGCAGTAAATAACAGCTACAGGGAGCAGTGAGTGAGTCATGTCATTCCACCTAAGATCAGATACAGGTCAGGAGCCTTGACAACAATGTGTAAACAATGGTAGGAATTGTTTCACATAGTAAGCTAAAGCAATGTATTTAGGTAAACTCTTGACTTTACATAAGCTAGCAGTATAGAAAGGATCTTTGAGATGGTAATACCCCTTTAAGATAGACCATCAGTTGAAGGATGGCAGGGGTCTGACACCCAGGATCTTGATGATCAGCTGTTTGAAGAGACTGCAACACTACCCTAAGCACAGCTGCCTCCTTGGAGAAAACCAGGCACAGTGATGCACATTCTGCAGCAGCTGTCTTTGGTATCGCAGATCAGCCCCATTCAGGAAAGGCCATCACTTAATATATCTCATAAAAACATGGGCAAGTGAATGAGGCTTTACGACTTCATATGACTGTACCATGCACTCGGCTGTGAAAAAGTACTTTTTTCACGGCCAAGTATGCGCCTGATGGTAACCTGTTTTCACAGAGCCCAGGAAATGGCATGTTCTATTTTTTTATTGAATCGGTCGTGTGAATAGATCCTATGGGGCTGTGAGCTGGCCATTAAAAATATGGCTAGCACATGCTTGTGAAACCCTGTCCTGTGAATAAGCTATTATACTGTTAGAGTGTACTGCTAAATTCTCTTACTTTGCTTAAAAATATCCTAAAATATTACAAATATCGCAGGTAATGTATACATTCCACAATATTTCTGCTTAAAATATATTTATATAGCTTATTGCAGTGTATTACTATTATCACAAAAACCATAAGGGTATATTCAGACAGATTTGATGCAGAAATGTCTGTAACTGAAAACCCGTTCCTGCAACCGAATTAGACTGTTCTTGCAGCATAAGCATGGATATTTACAAACCTGATTCAGCTGTATGAAGCAAAATATAAAAACAAACCTGATGCGTGTTAATATATCCTATGGCCAGGGATCCCACCACAATATATCAAGGGTGATAATCGCACAAGCATGTTCATAGTGTATTGCAGTACGATATCACCTAACAACACCTAGTATCTATGTGACAGCAAATGTAACCGTGGATAATGTAATTTACCTCTCCCTAGGGTTCTATTAAAGTTGCATTTATCTGATATGGCAATGCAATTTTGTACATGTTACAAAAGAAAATCTCCTCTCCTAAGTCATAGTAAATCAGTTGTAAAATATTATGTTGTGTTTTTTTTTTTGTTTGTTTGTTTTTTTTGCTGTACTTGTGTACAAAAGTCCATTTTAGGCTGAGGCCACATGTTGTAGAAAAGCAGATTTTGCTACAGTTTTCTGAGCTAAAGCCAAGAGCATAAAGAAAGGCATATGGGCCCTGGTGCAAAAGCTTGTCTTCCCTCTCTCTGCGCCAAGAAAGGCTTCAAAAGGAATGGGAAATATAAAAGGAAGTCTTTTCTCAGAAACATTTTAGCACATTGGTGAGTGCAGTGCAAAGCTTTCATAAGTGTGCCATCCTCATCAACACCACTTACAGATACTTCCCAAATTTCAGAGGACGCAAATAGATTAGTGTGGCGGTGTGCATAGAGCTCAACAGCAATTGTTTTTGTGTTAAGCTGTGCCTGCCTATGTCACTTTAACTCAACCCATTCCTATCATGTCCCTTTGTGCAGTAACACAGTAATAGTGCCCTTCTATTTATAGTGTGAAGGATCATAATGAACTTTTTATAATTTTATACTTTTATATCTGTTTTATATTTTCATATCTGCTTAAGGTGTACTGTGTGTACAAAAAACATTGTTATCCTTAAAGTTGAATATTAGATGTGGTTGTTTATGCTAGAAACTGAGTGTAATGTAATGTTACACTACCAGATAGTGTCTGCATACCAGAGTGAGAATCCTTTTTGTGTCCAAGAAGACATGTGCTTGGTTTGCAGCTAGAAGACACCTCCCTGAATCACAGCGCAAGACAGGAGATGGCTGACCATATACGGAAGTGCTTATATCTGTTATCTATGCATTCAAGATATACTATACCAATTAGGCTTGAACATGAGGACTTACGTTGCTATGTTATCCCTTTCCTATACTTGCTGCTATATGAACTTATATCGCCTTAATAAAGTATGTCAGTGCACCCTTGTATTCAGCTAAGAAAGAGGGTTCATACCAACTCTGTGTCTGGTGTCAATTCTTCGCTGCTAGCACTTAGCTCATATCAATTAGGACAACGACAGTTACCTGGGGGACCTGGTCAATCGGCCCACTATTGACCTTTTCAATAGCATACAATGAATATGCTTCAACTGCACAGTATAATGTCCCCTAAGAGGCCCACATAAAGTATATTGGCCCTTTAGTGGCACCAAACAGTATACTGTTCCCTCAGTGGCCCACACATAGTATAATGTCCCTTTGTGGCCCTTACAAAGTATAATGCCTCGATGTGGCCCCAAACAACACAGTCAAATGCCCCTGCAGTGACTCTATATAATATAATGTCAGCAACCCATGAGACATTAAAATATCCCCTCAGTGGCCCATCACACATTAAGATGTCTCCTCAGTGACCCATAAAACATATTAAAATATCCCCTCAGTAGCCCATCACACATTAAAATGTCCTCTTAGTGGCATATTACACACTAAAATGCTCTGTGTGCCCCCCCCCCAATGGTTCTTCATGTATTAAGATGTCACCCAGCCTCGTTCCCACTTGAAATGTGAGACTTTTCAAATTAATTTGGGATGGCTAAAAGGGAGCCCCCGCTGCCATAGGGCCTGGTGCAAGTGCACTGATTGACCTATGGTTAAAGAGGACCTTTCATGTTCTTATGAATATGTGGTTTTATATACCGCTAGAAAGCCAACAGTGTGCTGAATTCATGTATGTGCCACGGGGCTGGAGATATCGGTGCCGTTAATTTTGGCACCAATATCTCCCCACTGTCAGAAGGGCAAAGCTAGGCTGTGTGGAACGCCCTTCTGACAGTGGGGGGATATCTCCAGCCCCGGGGCACACACCGCAAAAGCCAACAGTGCGCTGAATTCAGCACACTGTCGGCTATCTAGCAGTGTATAAAACCACATATTCATGAGGACATGTAAGGTCCTCTTTAAAGGGACCGTGACATCTGCATTCTGCTAAATCCACTCCTGGCTTTGGTTAAAAAAGAACACAAAAATTTGCAACAAAAGACACATTTTTTCAGCAACAAGTGGCATCAACTTTAAAGGGAAAATGTGTATCTCATATTTCAAACTTAAAGGGTTATTCCAGGTAAGAATTACTCATTTTGTTTTGCCCATCATATGTGCATGGCAAACCCACCCCACCCCTTTAACATACTCACTCTGCAACATCTCAGTTATTTTTACCTGATATATCTATGCTGCATGACTCAAGCCTGTGTATTATCCTTGATACCTGAGCCGCCTGAATCCTTTATTCCATGACTTTTCCTCTGCATATACTGCCAAGCTTTTCATATAATACTACTAATAATACTCAGTGCAGGGCACTTACTAGATATCAGCAGCACAGAAGTCTGTATATACATTGTCGGAGCATATTCATATTGAGCAAAACTGCATTTCTTAATGTTTAATATGTTTAACCCTTTAATATTTTTTCATTTAATACAATAATCTGAGCAAATATTGTTTATCCATCTTCAGTCTTTATCTTTGCACTTATTTTTACAGGAATGATGTATGATCAGAATTCTGCTAGTCTTGTACGCCGCAGCACAGCTTGCAGTGAGAGGTATAACCCTTCCACAGCGTCTACAGATCGCCATGGTGACTAGGACATTTAAAGAACGTCACCGCAACCTGATCCTTGGTAACTGCCAATCATGTGAAATGGTGCTTGACCAGCCCTGCCCGTCTGTCTCATTCCTCCAGTATGATTGGGCCAGGGGAATGCCCCTCAGGTAGCAGGTTACTAGCTGAATGCAGGTAGTGTAGAGAAAGACACAAGTCTCAGGAGCTGCCAGTCTAACGTTTTACAGCATCCTTAATAAACTTTGTCCCTTGAAGGATTTGCAAGAATTTTAGTAAGTATGACAACTTTTTTTTTTTTATGGATGTACTTATGCGTTCTGCACTAGTATGCGACAACGCTGTATGCAAATGGATACATAATGTTAATTATTTATTTACTGGAGCAGAGCATCCTGCAGCATGCTAAGATTAAGGAAGTAGATAGTGAAGAATACATACTGTAAGTAGTGTAGCACAATGAAGTTACTAACAGAATAGCAAAGAGGTTTACTTCAGTCCTTTGAATTTCAGACATTTTTAGTGGCATTTTTTTTTTATTTCGTTACGTTTGTAGCATGCATTTTTCCTTTCTTTTTTTAAAGCCCTATACAGAGGCAAAAGAGAAAATGCCAGAAAAAAAGTCATTTACTGAAAATTTTAAATAAAACGTCACAGGGTTCAAAAATGCCTCAAACTAAAATGCTGTTCTTTTTTACGTAGTGCGTTTTATACTTCACTATAGTCTTTAGTGTAACATGTGGCAGTAGCATTTAAAAAAAAAAAAACAAAAAACACACACCCATAAAAGCATCCTAAAACATGGGGGCAGATTTATTAAGACTGGCATCTTGTATGCCCAACTGGCACAAGGTGCGCATGAATTATCAAGAGGCTCTGATCTCCTCATAAATCAGACGCCCGCCTGTGCGCTGCAATGGAAGTCTTCGCCAGTCACAAATAGGCGTAGAATTCCTGTATAAATCACACTAGAAAACTGTAATGAGCTATACAGTATATAATTATGTTGGGCTGAGACATACCCACCCTGCACATCTTATTCTGCAGTTTGCAGAAAGTAGTGAGGCACAGTACGGGGGATGTGTGCATCTTTGGCTCAAGAAAGGGCATAGATATGTTGATAAATTTCCCCCATGGTATTTTTTTAGCAAAATCGTGTGTGTGTGTGTGTGAAGAGGCAAACAGTAGGGTGGTGAATGCAACAATATATAGCATGTTAAAGCAGACCATGGAAAACTATAGGGCTGGTCCCCCTAAAATGCCAACCTTTTTACTCCCAACCTATTTACCCCCTTTGCACTCAGTGGCATGAGGAGATTTACCTATTGGGCCTTTGAAGCCAAGCAAGGAAGGGCAATGGTCACTTTGACAACAACCTCTAAAACTACAGATAGTAGACAGCAAGACATGAAAGTGCAGTCTCATAGAGAGAAATGAAGTGGCTTGATCTGATTTTCCCGTCATACTTGAATACAGTCCATGTTCTCATGATCATTGGTGTCCAGTGGTCAAACCCCCACTATGTATCTCCTATCCTGTGGAATTTTGAATCAACTTGTATCAAGTTGAAATGTTTCAAATGTAGTAGTTTTGATTATTATTTGTTTATCTACCCACCCCCATTGTTGGTATCCTGTCTAGAAGTGTGAAAACTGACCTCTCATGGAACCACAGACGCATACAATTTACATACCCTGGTGGCAAGGTGCATGTGGCTTCTTTTCCACTGATAATCAAATATACCCCTTTGTGTACAGTTGTGGTACAGATATTTTGTGCAGCACGTGCCTTTCTAAGCCCCTTTCCTACTACCAACACTTTTTTTTTTTTTTATATCAATAGTTTTTATTGAATTTTTCTTTTTTTACATGAATACAATACAGGAAGTCAAAACAAGAAACACAGAATACATTCATGGCTTCACAATCCACATGTACAAAAGGGAGTACAAAATACTCGAGATAAGTATAGAACAGACAAGGATACATATTGGAATGCCCACTAATAATACTGAAATCCAGTCATACTTATAAGTAACCAAACATGGCAGGATAGTATGAAGAAGTATTATTCAAGTTGTAGCCATGAGGGGAAAAGGGAAAGATCAGAACAATCAGGAAAAGTGAACAAGCAAACAGGCCTAAGGAACAAAATTAAATCAGATCACTCTAAAGCGACTTTCCTCAGGAGCTGCAGTAGGTCACAAAACACCCCATGAGAATTGAGTGTTGGCGTAAACATATGACCTCCTTTCATTTCACTTTTATTGGACTAACAGAGAATGGCATTCCATCAAAACCATAGAAGTTAATGGACCAGTGGTCATGTGTGTGCATCACCGCCCCATAATGAAGTACTTGGACCTCCATTCCTGAGATTTCTGTGGCTCCTACTTATCTGACACTTATTCCCTACTGTGTGGATAAGGAATAAGTGTTAATAGAGGGAAAACCCTTTTAATAGTCAATATTGCTAATTTGTTAGTATCTCACCTATTCAGATTTAAATCAGTATTTATATGAATCATTTTTGGCTTTCCAGTTTGACCATAAAAAAATGTTTCTGATTTTTGTGTAAGGTCAGTTAGTAGAGTAAAACTGACGCTAGGTTCACACTAGCGCTGGGTGATGGAGAGCCAGACCACTAAAACTGCGGTTACAAATGAACACCATTGACGCCATTGACTATAAAACTGAAAGCAGTGGAGAGAAAAGTCCTCCGTGCAGGACTTTTCTCTTTGATGATTTTCAGCGGTTTTTGTGACATAGTCTTCAATGAATGGCACAGATGTGAACCCATCTTTAGTAGTGCTACAGGTTTTAAACCTGCGTGAAATTTTGTAGCACACCATCCCATGTGGCCCTAGTCCCAGGCCCGGATGAAAAGTAAAGAAATTTGGTGAAATTGCCCCAGACTAGCAATCAGATATTATCACCTCTGTGGTCATCATTCAGAATTCTGGGTTCTGGTCACTTATCATTTCTCCATTATGTTCAGACTCTGAATCCTGGCACATATGCCGAAAGTATTCAAGAGTGTCCTTTTGTCATGGAAGCATGCTTTTTGTTTTTCTGTATAGGAAATGGTTGCTTGTTATCAGTTTTCCTATACAGGGCCATACAGTAAATAATCATATACTCTGCAGTACACATTTATCTACAGTGGGACCCTATTGATGATGTATGCCACTGAGTGCCTATAAACTATAAAAGTACAATGTAAACATAACCTGGCCATATATTAGATAGTTGCAGCTGAATGCTTATTCACCCAACAGCTATCTCTCCTAATCCCCTTCCCTCATTACATATGCACGCTTGGCTTGGTCGAGCATGCATGTGTTCTCAGTAGGAAAATAGGAGTAAACCACTATCAGACACCTCCAGTGGCAGCTTATCTCCCTGAGAACAAAGGATTGGGCAGTTGACAACCAACTGCAAACTTCCATTGACATTTATCTAATGCATATGATCATTTTTTTTGTGAAAACAACATTTTACAGTACCTGCAAAGTGGATGGATTCTGGCTAATCCCATCCACACACTGCAGAAAAAAATCTCCATCGGAAATGCTGCAATTTCAAAAATGCTTGTGTCTTTATAAATCTCAGCATGTCAATTATACCTACGGAAATGCTGGCAGTTTCTGTATAGGTACAGTATAATAGAGGCAGAAAGTCTCTTGACTTAAATGTTACTAGCTGCCACATGTAAAAAATAATTTCATTTTTGTGATTTCCTTAAACCGCCTGCCTCCTATTTCTGTTGGAGGCAGAGCCATATAAGAATATGCAGTGAGTTCTCACTGCCTTTCTTCTGACAGAATAACAGATGCTGTTCACATGTGTAACTAGAAAACAAGGTCCCAGGGGCAAGAATATTATTGAGTCTCCAGTGTCTTTCACAGGGCTAAAGAATTATTTCCATTTCAGGTGTAAAATTGGCCCCTGAAGGCATGGTCATCCGCTCATACCTACTGACCATTGTGCGGTTCTTAAAGGTAGGTCACTTCTAAGAATGAACACTTCTCCCATGTTACAGAAAAATAAACCTGCACATAGTCAAGTGTATATATTGTGCTGTACCACTTCACGATAGCGGTGTCTCTGCAGCTGGACAACCATTGCCTTGACTAGTATTTTCGTCTCGTGCATTGTGTGGTCAGTAAGAACATGAGTTTCCTAAGATGATTTCTTTGCTCATTTCTATATTTTAAAGGGAACTTTTTAGGTGTTTTTTCACCATAAACTGACCCCATTGTGTGCAGGATGACATAATTCCCTTTCCATTGTAATCTTTCTGGTTTAGCAAAAGTGAAGTTATACATTTTTGAAAGCATAAAAAGTCATACAGTATGTGCTGCGGAAAAAACTGTGGCGGAAACGCATCATGGCTTTTCCCACAGTGCTATTCACAGAAAGTCTGAAGAGTTTTCCTCTGTGGACTTTCTGCTTCCATTATACCTATAGGGAAACCGCCAATGTTTACGTAGGTATAATTGACATGCTGCGATTTGCAAAAAGACTAGCCTTTTTCATATCGCAGCATTTCCACTGCAGATTACTTTCTGCAATGTGTGGATGGTATTAGCCAGAGTCCCATCTACTTTGCAATTAATTTAAAATGGTGCAATTTTAGCAACAAAATTGTGGCATTTATGCAACGTGGGCCCTGGCCTTAGTTTGTTTCACACATGCAGTTTTTCTTGAGGCATACCAGGAGTAGGAAAAAAAATAAAAGTAGCATATAGAGCATATAGTTAACATGGGAGGAGCTATGCCTACGGCACTACTTCCGGCACTCGGCTGGGTTACACAGAAGATACTCCGACTCCAGCGGATTATCTCCCTGGATGCCGTGATCGCTACATTTGGGAGGTCTGGAGGCAAAATCACCCCTGCCACCCCTCGGATTCCCCACGATAAATTTGCTTCCTGGCTGCCTATGCACATTACACATAGGAAACCTATGTGCTATGTGCTGCAATACTATGTTCAAGTTCCCTTGTGGAACAATAAAAGGATAAGGCCCCACGCAGCGAAACGCAGCAAAAAACGCTGTGGAAATTAATTTAGTTTTTTTTTTGTAGCGGATTTTCTTCTCTAATTAAACATATAGGGAAAATGTCAGTATTTTCACTGGTATAACTGACATGCTGCAATTTTCAAAAATGTGGACGTTTTTGAAAATGCAGCTTTTTTGCAATGTGTGGATGGGATTAGCCAGAATCTCATTCACTTTGCAGGTACTGTAAAACGCAGTTTTATTTTTCCGGCTGCATTTCTGCAGCGGTAAAAACAATGTGTTTTCGCAATGTGGAGCTTTAGCCCAAAGTAAAAAAAAAAAAAAGTTCAAAAAGTTTAAAATAAAGAATAAAAATAAACAAATAATAAAAAGTTTAAAAAGCACCTTTACATTCAAAAAACAAATAATGTAAAAAAAAACAAAAAAAACAAACAAACATGTTAAGTATCCCCATGTGCGTATAATCCCCCACTATCCAAAAATAGTGTTATTTATCCTGTACAGTGAACACTGTAAAAAAATATATACTGCAATATGCAAAATAACATATTTTGGTCACCTCGCTTTCCCAAAAAAATAGCAATAAGAAGTGATCACAAAGTCATACATAACAAAAATTGGTACTAATAAAAAGTACAACTTTCCTTGGAAATAAAGAGCGCTTACATATCTCCAGCAACAAAATAGTAAAAAAGTTATAGGCGTCAGACTACAGCGACTGCAGGAAAATCATTCACTTTTCAAAAAGTGACGTTTTATTTTTTAAAAGCGGTAAACATAATAAAACCAATATAAATATGTTATCGCTGTAATCATAATGACCCGTCAGACAACGTTGCCATCTCATAATAACAAACTAAAGCTTACAATCTATGAGAAAATAGGGGTGACATAATGTACAATAGTCCAGCAATCTTTTATATAACATGAAAGCTACATGACTGTTGGTATCTGTATATGCCCAGATATGAATTGAAATTTAGTCCATAGAGTATAGGGAATAGTGTTGAAAGCAGGTTCTGAAAAATAATGTAGAAGGGGACTAAACAGACAAGAGTTATATTAGGGATTGTGGTGTCTTTAGGGCAGATTTGAAATTGTGGATATTGGGAGTTCTGTTGATTGTCCGGGGTAGAAAATTCCAGAGAACTGGTGAAGCTCAAGTAAAATCTCGAAATCAGGACTGGGAAATTCAGATTATGGAGGATGCCTTAGATTAATGGCAGAATTGAGGGCACTTACCCCTCCACACCATTTCCATGATAATTGTGTGAATCCTTCACCCCATTATTTGCTAACAATGTAGTTCTTCTTTAGTATTGTCACACAACTGCAATGGGGATTGGATCCACCAGGGCTGGGGCAGGGTACCAGTGGATCATCTGCCTCTATAGTTCATACACTCTTGACTATATTAAAAACTGTAGTTATTTCAGTACAAGGCCGTTTTCAGGGCAGTATTGGAAGTATTGTTGGCAGGGGCCTGTACCGCATATGATTTTCCTGCACTGCGATGTGACCCCAGAAAAATCATGGAATCTCGCCGACAATCAAACAGGGACATTCCACAGTACTTGGAGATCAATGTTGATGCACCTGTTATACCGTTTGCTAACTTGTCATGCCATCCTTCTGGATCCATCTTTTCTCCACTACATCTGTGTATTATTGTAGCCGCCATATGTGTGGAGGAAAGAAGTTGAGTTCTAGTGTACAATGTGATGGCAGGAGGTCAGCGTGCTTTTTCACTGCATTGCATGGACTATGTGGGCAGGAAGCAGCAGCAGTTGAGCCAACTCCAGGTTTGTGTGGACCCTTGGGCAACTGAGTTTCAGTGGGCCCCTTTGTACTGCAACTCATGCAGCCATAGTGTTTTCCTCTAAAAGCCACTGCAGCAAAAACACTTGAAATCAGATGGATTTTTTTGTGAAACACCTACTGGAATTGCTATATATAATTGCTTCCGTAGCATTTCACTTTTGCATTACAAGGGTTGAAATCCATTGGTGAAACCTGCAGCTATAATTGACATTTTGTGGATATAAATTGCTTTGCTTCTAGTTGCATCATGTGGACAAGAAATCTTATGGCCTCCTTATGCCCCCAAATACAGTATAATGGCCTTATGCCCACAACAATATAATAGCCCCATTTTGTCCTCACATAATATAATGGCCCCAGTTAGCCCACTTATTCATTATAATGACCCCCTTATTTCCACACACAGTATAATGGCCCCTTCTGTTTCCACACAATATTATGGCCCCTTTTGTCCTCATAAAATAAAATGCACCCATTGTCCCCACACAATATTATGGCTCCACAAAGTTTAGTGGCCCTCAGACTTCCAGCCTCTTCTTTGAGCTACTGCACCTGAACACCTAACCCTGTGAGTGCTAGAGCAAGGAAGGTCTGGGGAGCTATAAGCGTTGAAGTGTGTATGCATCTTGCTCCAGGCCCATTACAAGCGAATGAGCACTTCCATCAGTATTGATGGAGGCACTCATTGTGGACCCTCCAGGCACTCTGGGCTTGGACACCTGCCAGCACTGGCCCTGAGCAGCAGTAATTTTGAGCTCTGACACAAAGAGTGAAGTCTGTGTTAGCCATGGTGCTGAAATTAGTGTACCATGTGGTATCCTGTGCATGGAAAAGAGGGCGCTTAACGATGGGACCACTCTTGAATAAGTTGAATACTTCTGCACATTCCCACCTCCTTACAGAGCCTAATATTTCCTTTCTGCCATAGATTTTATGAATAGTACACATTCCTATGTCTCAAGAGAAAGCAGTGTGACACATATTATATAGGCTTAGACATACCTCCCGAATTTCAAAGAACTAAAAGAGGGATGGAATTTGCGGAGCGCGGTTTGCACCGTGGCAAATTTAGCTCCTCCCACTTCTACTTTGACTCAGCCAATTTCCATCCATTTTTCTCTGTGCCCCCACACAGTATAATGTCCCTACATTCACCCTGACATGATATGCCCCCACATTATATTGTCATCCTCCTGTTGCCCCCACAGTTTAATGTCCCCCTTCAGCTACCCCCACAGTCTAATGTCCCCCTCCAGCTGCCCCCACAATTTAATGTCCCCCTTCAACTGCTCCCAGTTTAATGTCGCAGGTGAGTCTCAACCTACCAAAAGGGACGTATTAAAAATATAAACTTTATTAAATAATTTGAATAAAAAGGGAATCCACCCATAGGAGAGAACAACAGAAAAACCACACAGACCATACAAAAAGGATCCAGGATAAAGCCACTACCATATCAGGATATAATAATCCACAGTATCAGTAGTGCATTATCTCTTAGCAAAATAACATAAATGGCGGTACTGCAAGTTTACTCGCCATTCATCACCAGCAGCAACGTTTTTATCTACTTGCACTGCTTGCCAGTGTTAAATGCAAAAGAAATACATATCAATTTAAAACCAGAAACCAAATGTTTGCTGTCTTTCTGACAGTGTATCAGCACAAAGCCCAATATGACTACCTGCTCCTAATCATACACTAACACCTATATAATAACCCCCATTCATCTTCCCCCAGTTTAATGTCCCTCCTTATCTGCCCCCACAGTTTATTGTCCCCCTCATCTGGCCCTCCAGTTTAATGTTTCCCCCCATCTGCCCCCACAGTTTATTGTCCTCATTTGGCGCCACAGTTTGTCCCCCTCATCTGTCCCCCAGTTTAATGTCCCCCTCATCTGGCCCCAGAGTTTAATGTTCCCCTCATTTGGCCACAGAGTTTAATGTCCCCCTCATCTGGCCCCCCAGTTTAGTGTCTTCCTCCTGGTAACAAAAAAACATAAAAACACTAATACTCACCTCTCCTCGCTCCCCTGCTGCTTGGTCTGCAGTCTCTTCTCCCAGCCCCTTCAGGGAGCTGCAGGCACAATGTGAGTGACGTCATCACATCGCACCTACAGCTGCTGGGGACACAGACAGACAGGGTGCACAGTGGTGAGGCAGGAGCCGTCTGCGGATGATTCCTGCTTCACCATTGTATTCAACTCATCTGCGTCCTCTGGATGCAGATGAGTTGAAGCCGGGACATAACTCCCACCGACCTGGACAGCGAGACAGGACCAGGAATCCGGGATTGTCCCGCTGAATCCAAGACAATTGGGATGCATGGTGTAGATCATGTGTTTGGAATAATTTGCCATATGGCGGTGCACTTACTCCAGATTTTGGTTGAAAAAGAAAATATAGGTATTGGTTATTACCATTGTTGTGTTAACATTTTTCGCATTCCTAACTCCCTTTATTTACCTTTCAAGCTAACAATCTGTTTCTCGGTATTAGTCATTTACAAAAACAAATATTAAAAAATGCAGCTATAACCTAAAATAATCTAAGGCCGCACCCGTAAAGCTGATAACTTTGCAAGGAGAAGCTCAATCTGTTTGCCTTGTATATTGCTGATGACTCCTTAGGCAAATAGACAAGCTGATATTTAGGTATAGACGAAGCTATATATGTCCTTACAGAATATGGCATTCGGAGTGTAAACCTGCAAGGATACAGAGGAGGTGACATCTATTATTAGTTAGCTTATAGGAAGGAAATTTTTGAAAATTACTACAAGACAGTGAGGTGTCCTGTTTGTTGATATTTTTGAATGTGTTCACACATACAGTTGTCTTAGAATCCCAACCTCAGGCTACATTGACATCTGCATCAGAGACTCTGTCAGTGTCCACCAAAACTGCCAGATAAAAAAGTCCTGCATGCACAACTTTTTTTTACGCCCAACATTTTCAGTTTAAGACAATGGACATCTGATGGATCATATTATATTCAATGGGATCCGTTGGGATCCGTTTCTGTCCCCTGTTTTAGCGGTCTGTTGTTCTGGTCCTCTGACAGACCAGTGTGAACCTAGGATGAATGGAAGGTAAAATGAAGCTAAATACTTAATTTTAGGAATGTTCCAATAAAACAATATAGACTGCCAAGAATTTCAAAGTACTCTGTTTTCCTGCAGAAGCTTTTGCGTCTTTGAAGAAGGATGTGCGGCCACATTAAAGACATATTCCTATTTTTTAGTTGTTATAAGGTAAATAATAATAGGATAGGTCATCAGTATCAGAACAGTGGGGGTCTGACACCCGGGACTCCCACTGATCAGCTGTTCTCTCCAGCCGGAAACAGATAACTGTTCTCTGAGTAGCAGCTGTGCTGAGTTACTGGAGCTGAGCTCCTATACAAGACAATGAATTACCAAATGTATTACCAGTTAGTATAAATCTGCAGCCAGTGGTCAGTTATGACATGGTCAGCGCAGTTCCAAGTGCATTTCTAAGTGTATAGACCAGACTTAGGCCAGACTTGGACCAGAAAGGAATAGAAGGTAACTAGCCACTAAAAGGACACTTAGTTATAAAGTATAGAAATGCTTCTCACTATAACCACTGTTGTTCTTCCCATACTTGTAAAAACCACTTTGCCACTGCAAACCAGCCATGTCACTAAGAATATCTTTATCTCTCCATCTATCCTACCCCACTATCTGACCTTCTCTGCACAGCTACTCACACACCTACAGTCATGGCCAAAAGTTTTGAGAATGATACAAATATAAATTTTTACAAAGTCTACTGCTTCAGTTTTTCTAATGGCAATTTGCATATACTCCAGAATGTTATAAAGAGTGATCAGCTTAACAGCAATTACTTGCAAAGTCAATATTTGCCTAGAAAATGAACTTTATCCCCCAAAACACATTTCAACATCATTGCAGCCCTGCCTTAAAAGGACCACCTAACATGGTTTCAGTGATTGCTCCATTAACACAGGTGTGGGTGTTGATGAGGACAGGGCTGGAGATCAATCTGTCATGATTAAGTAAGAATGACACCACTGGACACTTTAAAAGGAGGCTGGTGCTTGCCATCATTGTTTCTCTTCTGTTAACCATGGTTATCTCTAAAGAAACACGTGCAGTCATCATTGCACTGCACAAAAATGGCCTAAATGGGAAGAGTATTGCAGCTAGAAAGATTGCACCTCAGTCAACAATCTATCGCATCATCAAGAACTTCAAGGAGAGAGGTTCCATTGGTGCCAAAAAGGCTCCAGGGCGCCCAAGAAAGACCAGCAAGCGGCAGGACCGTCTCTTAAAAGTGTTTCAGCTGCGGGATCGGGCTACCAGCAGTGCAGAGCTTGCTGAGGAATGGCAGCAGGCAGGTGTGAGTGCATCTGCACGCACTGTGAGGCGGAGACTCTTGGAGCAAGGCCTGGTCTCAAGGAGGGCAGCAAAGAAGCCACTTCTCTCCAGAAAAAACATCAGGGACAGACTGATATTCTGCAAAAGGTACAGGGAGTGGACTGCTGAGGACTGGGGTAAAGTCATTTTCTCTGATGAATCCCCTTTTCCATTGTTTGGAACATCTGGAAAACAGCTTATTCGGAGAAGAAGAGGTGAGCGCTACCACCAGTCTTGTCTCATGCCAACTGTAAAGCATCCTGAAACCATTCATGTGTGGGGTTGCTTCTCAGCCAAGGGAATCGGCTCTCTCACAGTCTTGCCTAAAAACACAGCCATGAATAAAGAATGGTACCAGAATGTCCTCCAAGAGCAACTTCTCCCAACCGTCCAAGAGCAGTTTGGCGCTCAACAATGCCTTTTCCAGCATGATGGAGCACCTTGCCATAAAGCAAAGGTGATAACTAAATGGCTCAGGGAACAAAACATAGAGATTTTAGGTCCATGGCCTGGAAACTCCCCAGATCTTAATCCCATTGAGAACTTGTGGTCAATCATCAAGAGACGGGTGGACAAACAAAAACCAACAAATTCAGACAAAATTAAAGCATTGATTCTGCAAGAATGGACTGCTATCAGTCAGGATTTGGTCCAGAAGTTGATTGAGAGCATGCCAGGGAGAATTGCAGAGGTCCTGAAGAAGAAGGGTCAACACTGCAAATATTGACTTGCTGCATTAACTCATTCTAACTGTCAATATAAGCTTCTGTTACTCATAATATGAATGCAATTCTATTTCTGTATGTGATAAAAACATCTGACAAACACACATAAAAACCAGAGGGCAGCAGATCATGTGAAAATAGAATATTTGAGTCATTCTCAAAACTTTTGGCCATGACTGTACAAGCTTTCCGCCCCAGACACATACAACCACCCCACACTCTCTCCTATTTACATCTGCTATCCCTCTCCCTGCTACTCCTCACTTCTGGCGACATATCCCTTAATCCTGGACCGCCCCCAGCACCTCCCTGCTGTCAGATCTTTCCGCACAACCGGCATCAGCGCACAAAACCCCCTAAATCTTACACCTATCTCACCTGCTCCTACCCCTCCCCACACACTTCCCGGCGCACTATGGAATGCTCGCTCTGTATGCAACAAACTTGACTATATCCGTGACCTCTTCATTTCTCATAAATTATAATTTCTAGGTCTCACAGAAACGTGGCTAACACCCTCCGACACCACCTCCCCTGCTGCCCTCTCCTATGGAGGTCTGCAATTCATATATCCACCGCCAGGACCTACTACTGCCTTTATCGACCACTTCACCACCTGGCTAATGCACTTTCTATCTACAGACACCCCCACCATCATCATGGGTGATTTCAACATCCCCATTAACACATCCCACCCCGCCGCTTCCATTCTCTTGTCACTCACTACCTCCTTTAACCTCTCTCAATGGTCCTCCTCTGCCACCCACACAAAGGGGCACACGCTGGACCTCATATTCACCCGCCTCTACCCTCTAGTCAATCTCTCTAACTCTCCGTCCACGCTTTCCGATCACAACCTGCTGACATTCTCTGCCCTCTCCTCTGTAATTGAACCCCAAACCCCTAAACCAACACGTCCCCACAGGAACCTTAATCGCCTTGACATCCGCACGCTCTCAGACTCTCTCTGACCGCTCGCTGACATATCCTCACTCCAGGACGCAAATACCGCTGCTGACTTCTACAACACTACCATTACTTCAGCCCTTGACTCTGTGGTTCCTCTCACTAACACCAGAACCCGGCCGATCAATAGGCAGCCCTGGCACACTGATCTGACTAAAAAACTGAGACGTGCCTCATGGGTTGCAGAACGCCTCTGGAAGAAAAGCCACTCCCAGGACTTCCTTAGGTATAAAGAAGCAGTTCTCACATTCAAGAACGCACTCACCTCTGCAAAGCAGGTCTACTTCACCACACTAATATCTGCCATATCCCGCAACCCCAAACAGCTATTCACTACCTTCAACTCCCTCCTCCGTCCTCCTGCGCCCCCTCCAACATCACTTATCACAGCTGATGACTTTGCCTCTTATTTCAAAAGCAAAATCGACACCATCAGAGACAGTCTCACCCTACACCCCCAACAATCACTCTACCCAACTGCTCAGTGCTCATCATCTTTAACCTGTTTCTCCACCGTCACTGATGAAAAGCTCTCTACCCTAATCTCTAAATCACACCTCACCTCCTGTGTACTCGACCCAATCCAGTCACATCTCATCCCAAAACTCTCGGAAGACATTACTCCTGCCTTAACCCATCTCCTCAACCTATCCCTAACCAATGGATCCTTCCCTTCCGCCTTCAAACATGCTACCGTCACACCTATACTTAAGAAACCGTCCCTGGACCCATCCTCTCCAACCATCGCCCCATCTCACTGCTCCCGTATGCCTCAAAACTACTAGAGCAACACGTCCATCCTCATACCTCTCGTCCAATATGCTTCTTGACAGACTACAGTCAGGCTTCAGACCCCATCACTCCACAGAAACTGCCCTAACCAAGGTCACTAACGACCTTCTAACCGCCAAAGCCAAACGTCATTATTCTATCCTCCTCGACCTCTCCTCTGCCTTTGATACAGTTGCCATTCCCTCCTGCTAGAAACTCTCTCATCTCTTGGCATCTCAGACCTGGCCCTTTCCTGGATCTCCTCATACCTCACCAACCGCACATTCAGCGTCTCCCACTCACACACCACCTCCCTGCCACACCCTCTTTCTGTAGGTGTCCCCCAGGGCTCCGTCCTAGGACCCCTCCTGTTCTCAATCTACACCCTAGGCCCGTGATGGCGAACCTATGGCACGCGTGCCAGAGAGGGCACGCAGAGCCCTCTGAGTTGGCACGCGCGCTGTCGCCATGATCGCTCACTAACCGGGAATCCGGTCTAGGATTCCCGGTTAGTGAGCGATCGTTTCTTTCAGCTGTATGTGAAAATGTACATACAGATGAAAGCTGTCACTGTAGGCCGCGGTGCGCGGAGCCGCGGCCCACACTGACTGCAGAGTGTGACCTCTGCCCCTACGCAGGCGCGATGACGTCATTCATCAGCGCCTGTGAACAGAAGAAGGAGGAGGAGGACGCTCTTCGTGGGACTGCAGATCTTCGTGGGACAAGGTAAGTAACATAAACTACTGTGTGGGGGGACACTGAAGCATCTAATACTGCGTGTGGGGGGGGGACACAGAAGCATCTAATACTGTGTGGGGGGGGACACTGAAGCATCTAATACTGTGTGTGTGTGTGGGGAGGACACTGAAGCATCTAATACTGTGTGTGTGTGTGGGGGGGACACTGAAGCATCTAACACTGTGTGTGTGGGGGGGGACACTGAAGCATCTAATACTGTGTGTGTGTGTGGGGAGGACACTGAAGCATCTAATACTGTGTGTGTGGGGGGGGACACTGAAGCACCTAATACTGTGTGTGGGGAGGACACTGAAGCATCTAATACTGTGTGTGGGGGGGACACTGAAGCATCTAATACTGTGTGTGGGGAGGACACTGAAGCATCTAATACTGTGTTTGTGTGGGGGGGGGACACTGAAGCATCTAATACTGTGTGTGGGGAGGACACTGAAGCATCTAATACTGTGTGTGGGGGGGACACTGAAGCATCTAATTCTGTGTGTGTGGGGGGGGGGGGGACACTGAAGCATCTAATACTGTGTGTGTGTGTGTGGGGGGGACACTGAAGCATCTAATACTGCGTGTGGGGGGGACACAGAAGCATCTAATACTGTGTGTGTGTGGAGGGGGGGACACTGAAGCATCTAATACTGTGTGGGGGGGACACTGAAGCATCTAATACTGTGTGTGGGGGGGGACACTGAAGCATCTAATACTGTGTGTGGGGAGGACACTGAAGCATCTAATACTGTGTGTGGGGAGGACACTGAAGCATCTAATACTGTATGGGGGACACTGAAGCATCTAATACTGTGTGTGTGGGGGGCACTGAAGCATCTAATACTGTGTGTGTGGGGGGACACTGAAGCATCTAATATTGTGTGTGTGTGTGTGTGTGGGGGGGACACTGAAGCATCTAATACTGTGTGTGTGTGGAGGGGGGCACTGAAGCATCTAATACTGTGTTGTGTGTGTGTGTGTGGGGGGGACACTGAAGCATCTAATACGTGCGTGTGGGGGGGACACAGAAGCATCTAATACTGTGTGTGTGTGTGTGGGGGGGGACACGACTGAAGCATCTAATACTGTGTGTGTGTGTGTGGGGAGGACACTAAAGCATCTAATACTGTGTGTGTGTGTGGGGGGGGACACTGAAGTCATCTAATACTGTGTGTGTGTGTGTGTGTGGGGGGGACACTGAAGCATCTAATACTGTGTGTGTGTGTGGGGGGTGTGGGGGGACACTGAAGCATCTAATACTGTGTTGTGTGTGTGGGGGGGGACACTGAAGCATCTAATACTGTGTGTGGGGAGGACACTGAAGCATCTAATACTGTGTGTGTGGGGGGGGGACACTGAAGCATCTACTGTCTGTGTTGTGTGTGTGGGGGGGACACTGAAGCATCTAATACTGTGTGTGGGGAGGACACTGAAGCATCTATTCTGTGTGTGTGGGGGGGACACTGAAGCATCTAATACTGTGTGTGTGTGGGGGCACTGAAGCATCTAATACTGTGTGTGTGGGGGGGACACTGAAGCATCTAATATTGTGTGTGTGTGTGGGGGGACACTGAAGCATCTAATACTGTGTGTGTGTGATGTGGTGTGTGTGGGGGGCACTGAAGCATCTAATACTGTGTTGTGTGTGTGGGGGGGGACACTGAAGCATCTAATACTTGTGTGTGTGGGGAGGACACTGAAGCATCTAATACTTGTGTGTGTGGGGAGGACACTGAAGCATCTAATACTGTGTGTGTGGGGGACACTGAAGCATCTAATATTGTGTGTGTGTGTGTGGGGGGACACTGAAGCATCTAATACGTGTGTGTGTGTGGAGGGGGGGCACTGAAGCATCTAATACTGTGTTGTGTGTGTGGGGGGGACACTGAAGCATCTAATACTGTGTGTGGGGAGGACACTGAAGCATCTAATACTGTGTGCGTGCCTGACTGTGGGGGGGGGGACACTGAAGCATCTAATACTGTGTGTGTGTGTGTGGGGGGGACACTGAAGCATCTAATACTGTGTGTGTGTGGGGGGACACTGAAGCATCTAATACTGTGTGTGTGTGTGGTGGGGGGACACTGAAGCATCTAATACTTGCGTGTGGGGGGACACAGAAGCATCTAATACTTGTGTGTGTGGGGGGACACTGAAGCATCTAATACCGTGTGTGTGTGGGGGGGGGGGACACTGAAGCATCTAATACTGTGTGTGTGGGAGAAACTGAAGCACTAATACTGTGTGTGTGGGGGGACACTGAAGCATCTAATACTTGTGTGTGTGTGTGGAGGGGGGACACAAACGTGGGCCCTGAAGCATCTAATTTGTGTGTGTGTGGGGGGGACACTGAAGCATCTAATACTGTGTGTGTTGGGGGAGGACACTGAAGCATCTAATACTGTGTGTGTGTGTGGGGGGACACTGAAGCATCTAATACTGTGTGTGGGGAGGACACCTGAAGCATCTAATACTGTGTGTGTGTGGAGGGGGGGACACTGAAGCATCTAATACTGTGTTGTGTGTGGGGGGGACACTGAAGCATCTAATACTGTGTGTGGGGAGGACACTGAAGCATCTAATACTGTGTGTGGGGGGGGACACTGAAGCATCTAATACTACTGTGTGTGTGGGGGGACACTGAAGCATCTAATTGTGTGTGCTGTGTGGGGGGGGGACACTGAAGCATCTAATACTGTGTGTGTGTGTGTGGAGTGTGTGGGGGGGCACTGAAGCATCTAATACTGTGTTGTGTGTGTGGGGGGGGACACTGAAGCATCTAATACTGTGTGTGTGGGGGGGGGACACTGAAGCATCTAATTGTGTGTGTGTGTGTGTGGGGGGACACTGAAGCATCTAATACTGTGTGTGGGGGGGGACACTGAAGCATCTAATACTGTGTGTGTGGGGGGGGACACTGAAGCATCTAATACTGTGTGTGTGTGTGGGGGGGGACACTGAAGCATCTAATATGTGCGTGTGGGGGACACACAGAAGCATCTAATACTGTGTGTGTGGGGGGACACTGAAGCATCTAATACTGTGTGTGTGTGGGGGGGGGGACACTGAAGCATCTAATACTGTGTGTGTGTGTGGGGAGGGACACTGAAGCATCTAATACTGTGTGTGTGTGGGGGGGGACACTGAAGCATCTAATACTGTGTGTGTGTGGGGGGACCACGGGAAGCATCTAATACTGTGTGTGTGTGTGGAGGGGGGGACACTGAAGCATCTAATATGTGTGTGTGGGGGGGGGACACTGAAGCATCTAATACGTGTGTGTGGGGAGGACACTGAAGCATCTAATACTGTGTGTGGGGGGGGACACTGAAACATCTAATACTGTGTGTGTGGGGGGGGACACTGAAGCATCTAATACTGTGTGTGTGTGGGGGGGGGACACTGAAGCATCTAATATGTGTGTGTGGGGGGACACTGAAGCATCTAATACTGTGTGTGTGGGGGGGGGACACTAAAGCATCTAATACTGTGTGTGTGAATAGGGGGGACACTGAAGCATCTATTACTGCGTGTGGGGGGGACACAGAAGCATCTAATACTGTGTGTGTGGGGGGACACTGAAGCATCTAATACTGTGTGTGTGTGTGGGGAGGACACTGAAGCATCTAATACTGTGTGTGTGTGTGGGGGGGGACACTGAAGCATCTAATACTGTGTGTGTGGGGGGGACACACTGAAGCATCTAATACTGTGTGTGGGGGGACACTGAAGCATCTAATACTGTGTTGTGTGTGTGGGGGGGGGACACTGAAGCATCTAATACTGTGTGTGTGGAGGGGGGGACACTGAAGCATCTAATACTGTGTGTGTGTGGGGGGGGGGACACTGAAGCATCTAATACTGTGTGTGGGGAGGACACTGAAGCATCTAATACTGTGTGTGGGGGGGACACTGAAGCATCTAATACTGTGTGTGTGGGGGGCACTGAAGCATCTAAATACTGTGTGTGGGGGGACACTGAAGCATCTAATATTGTGTGTGTGTGTGGGGGGGGGACACTGAAGCATCTAATACTGTGTGTGTGTGTGTGGGGGGAGGACACTGAAGCATCTAATACTGTGTGTGTGTGGAGGGGGGACACTGAAGCATCTAATACTGTGTTCTGTGTGTGGGGGGGGACACTGAAGCATCTAATACTGTGTGTGGGGAGGACACTGAAGCATCTAATACTGTATGAGGGACACTGAAGCATCTAATACTGTGTGTGTGTGGAGGTGGGGGGGACACTGAAGCATCTAATACTGTGTGTGGGGGGGGACACTGAAGCATCTAATACTGTGTGTGTGTGGGGGGGGGACACTGAAGCATCTAATACTGTGTGTGTGGGGGGGACACTGAAGCATCTAATACTGTGTGTGTGGGGGGGGGGCACTGAAGCATCTAATACTGTGTTTGTGTGGGGGGGGACACTGAAGCATCTAATACTGTGTGTGGGGGGGACACTGAAGCATCTAATACTGTGTGTGTGGGGGGGGCACTGAAGCATCTAATACTGTGTGTGTGGGGGGGACACTGAAGCATCTAATACTGTGTGTGGGGGGGGGGCATTGAAGCATCTAATACTGTGTGTGTGGGGGGGACACTGAAGCATCTAATACGTGTGTGTGTGTGTGTGTGTGGGGGACACTGAAGCATTTAATACTGTGTGTGTGTGTGTGTGTGGGGGGGACACTGAAGCATCTAATACTGTGTGGGGGGACACTGAAGCATCTAATACTTTGTGTGTGGGGGGACACTGAAGCATCTAATACTGTGTGTGTGTGTGTGTGTGTGGGGGGGACACTGAAACATCTAATACTGTGGGGGGGGGACACTGAAACATCTAATAGTGTGTGTGTGGGGGGGGACACTGAAGCATCTAATACTGTGGGGGGGACACTGAAGCATCTAATACTGTGTGTGGGGGGGGACACTGAAGCATCTAATACTGTGTGTGTGTGGGGGGGGACACTAAAGCATCTAATACTGTGTGTGTGTGTGGGGGGGGGGAAACTGAAGCATCTAATACTGTGTGTGTGGGGGGGACACTGAAACATCTAATACTGTGTGGGGGGGCACTGAAACATCTAATAATGTGTGTGTGGGGGGGGACACTGAAGCATCTAATACTGTGTTGTGTGTGGGGGGGACACTGAAGCATCTAATACTGTGTGTGGGGGGGACACTGAAGCATCTAATACTGTGTGTGGGGGGGGACACTGAAGCATCTAATACTGTGTGTGTGGGGGGGACACTGAAGCATCTAATACTGTGTGTGTGTGGAGGGGGGGACACTGAAGCATCTAATACTGTGTGTGTGTGTGGGGGGGACACTGAAGCATCTAATACTGCGTGTGGGGGGGACACAGAAGCATCTAATACTGTGTGTGTGTGTGGGGGGGACACTGAAGCATCTAATACTGTGTGTGTGTGGAGGGGGGACACTGAAGCATCTAATACTGTGTGTGGGGGGGGGACACTGAAGCATCTAATACTGTGTGTGTGGGGGGGGGACACTGAAGCATCTAATACTGTGTGTGTGGGGGGGACACTGAAGCATCTAATACTGTGTGTGTGTGGAGGGGGGGACACTGAAGCATCTAATACTGTGTGTGTGTGGGGGGGGACACTGAAGCATCTAATACTGTGTGTGGGGAGGACACTGAAGCATCTAATACTGTGTGTGGGGGGGGACACTGAAGCATCTAATACTGTGTGTGTGGGGGGGACACTGAAGCATCTAATACTGTGTGTGTGTGGAGGGGGGACACTGAAGCATCTAATATTGTGTGTGGGGGGGACACTGAAGCATCTAATACTGTGTGTGTGGGGGGGGACACTGAAGCATCTAATACTGTGTGTGTGTGTAGGGGGGGACACTGAAGCATCTAATACTGCGTGTGGGGGGGACACAGAAGCATCTAATACTGTGTGTGTGGGGGGACACTGAAGCATCTAATACTGTGTGTGTGTGTGTGTGGGGGGGGGGGGACACTGAAGCATCTAATACTGTGTGTGTGTGTGGGGAGGACACTGAAGCATCTAATACTGTGTGTGTGTGGGGGGGGACACTGAAGCATCTAATACTGTGTGTGTGGGGGGGGACACTGAAGCATCTAATACTGTGTGTGTGTGGAGGGGGGGACACTGAAGCATCTAATACTGTGTGTGGGGAGGACACTGAAGCATCTAATACTGTGTGTGGAGGGGGGACACTGAAGCATCTAATACTGTGTGTGGGGGGGACACTGAAGCATCTAATACTGTGTGTGTGGGGGGGCACTGAAGCATCTAATACTGTGTGTGGGGGGGACACTGAAGCATCTAATACTGTGTTGTGTGTGTGGGGGGAGGACACTGAAGCATCTAATACTGTGTGTGTGTGGGGGGGGGACACTGAAGCATCTAATACTGTGTTGTGTGTGTGGGGGGGGGACACTGAAGCATCTAATACTGTGTGTGGGGAGGACACTGAAGCATCTAATACGTGTGTGTGTGTGGAGGGGGGACACTGAAGCATCTAATACTGTGTGTGGGGGGGGACACTGAAGCATCTAATACTGTGTGTGTGTGGAGGGGGGACACTGAAGCATCTAATACTGTGTGTGGGGGGGACACTGAAGCATCTAATACTGTGTGTGTGTGGGGGGGCACTGAAGCATCTAATACTGTGTTTGTGTGGAGGGGGGGACACTGAAGCATCTAATACTGTGTGTGGGGGGGACACTGAAGCATCTAATACTGTGTGTGTGGGGGGGGCACTGAAGCATCTAATACTGTGTGTGTGTGGGGGGGACACTGAAGCATCTAATACTGTGTGTGGGGGGGCATTGAAGCATCTAATACTGTGTGTGTGGGGGGGGACACTGAAGCATCTAATACTGTGTGTGTGTGGGGGGACACTGAAGCATCTAATACTGTGTGTGTGTGTGTGGGGGGGGACACTGAAGCATTTAATACTGTGGGGGGGGCACTGAAGCATCTAATACTGTGTGTGTGTGTGTGTGGGGGGGACACTGAAGCATCTAATACTGTGGGGGGGACACTGAAGCATCTAATACTTTGTGTGTGGGGGGACACTGAAGCATCTAATGTGTGTGTGTGTGTGTGTGGGGGGGGACACTGAAACATCTAATACTGTGGGGGGGGACACTGAAACATCTAATACTGTGTGTGTGTGGGGGGACACTGAAGCATCTAATACTGTGTGTGTGTGTGTGGGGGGGACACTGAAGCATTTAATACTGTGGGGGGGGCACTGAAGCATCTAATACTGTGTGTGTGTGTGTGGGGGGGGACACTGAAACATCTAATACTGTGGGGGGGGACACTGAAACATCTAATACTGTGTGGGGGGGCGGGTGTGTGGGGGGGGGACACTGAAGCATCTAATACTGTGGGGGGGACACTGAAGCATCTAATACTGTGTGTGTGTGGGGGGGACACTGAAGCATCTAATACTGTGTGTGTGTGTGGGGGGGGGACACTAAAGCATCTAATACTGTGTGTGTGTGTGGGGGGGGGGAAACTGAAGCATCTAATACTGTGTGTGTGGGGGGGACACTGAAGCATCTAATACTGTGTGGGGGGGGCACTGAAACATCTAATACTGTGTGTGTGGGGGGGACACTGAAGCATCTAATACTGTGTTGTGTGTGGGGGGGGACACTGAAGCATCTAATACTGTGTGTGTGGGGGGGACACTGAAGCATCTAATACTGTGTGTGGGGGGGACACTGAAGCATCTAATACTGTGTGTGTGGGGGGGACGACACTGAAGCATCTAATACTGTGTGTGTGTGTGTGGGGGGGGACACTGAAGCATCTAATACTGCGTGTGGGGGGGACACAGAAGCATCTAATACTGTGTGTGTGGGGGGGACACTGAAGCATCTAATACTGTGTGTGTGTGTGGGGGGGGGACACTGAAGCATCTAATACTGTGTGTGTGTGTGGGGAGGACACTGAAGCATCTAATACTGTGTGTGTGGGGGGAGACACTGTAGCATGTAATACTGTGTGTGTGTGGGGGGGGACACTGAAGCATCTAATACGTGTGTGTGTGTGGAGGGGGGGACACTGAAGCATCTAATACTGTGTGTGTGTGTGTAGGGGGGGACACTGAAGCATCTAATACTGTGTGTGGGGAGGACACTGAAGCATCTAATACTGTGTGTGGGGGGGACACTGAAGCATCTAATACTGTGTGTGGGGGGGCACTGAAGCATCTAATACTGTGTGTGGGGGGGGACACTGAAGCATCTAATATTGTGTGTGTGTGTGGGGGGGACACTGAAGCATCTAATACTGTGTTGTGTGTGTGGGGGGGGGGACACTGAAGCATCTAATACTGTGTGTGTGTGGAGGGGGGGACACTGAAGCATCTAATACTGTGTGTGTGTGTGTGGGGGGGACACTGAAGCATCTAATACTGTGTGTGGGGAGGGCACTGAAGCATCTAATACTGTGTGTGGGGGGGACACTGAAGCATCTAATACTGTGTGTGTGGAGGGGGGACACTGAAGCATCTAATACTGTGTGTGGGGGGGGACACTGAAGCATCTAATACTGTGTGTGTGGGGGGGGCACTGAAGCATCTAATACTGTGTGTGTGTGGAGGGGGGGACACTGAAGCATCTAATACTGTGTGTGGGGGGGACACTGAAGCATCTAATACTGTGTGTGTGGGGGGGGGCACTGAAGCATCTAATACTGTGTGTGTGTGGGGTGGACACTGAAGCATGTAATACTGTGTGTGTGGGGGGACACAAGCATCTAATACTGTATGTGTGTGGGGGGGGCACTGAAGCATCTAATACTGTGTGTGGGGAGGACACTGAAGCATCTAATACTGTGTGTGGGGGGGACACTGAAGCATCTAATACTGTGTGTGTGTGGGGGGGACACTGAAGCATCTAATACTGTGTGTGGGGGGGACACTGAAGCATCTAATACTGTATGGGGGGCACTGAAGCATCTAATACTGTGTGTGTGTGGGGGGGGGGGGACACTGAAGCATCTAATACTGTGTGTGGGGGGGACACTGAAGCATCTAATACTGTGTGTGGGGGGGACACTGAAGCATATACTACTGTGTGGGGGGGAGACACTGAAGCATCTAATACTGTGTGGGGGGAGGACACTGAAGCATCTAATACTGTGTGGGGGGACACTGAAGCATCTAATACTCTGTGTGTGTGGAGGGGGGACACTGAAGCATATACTACTGTGTGTGGGGGGGGAGACACTGAAGCATATACTACTGTGTGGGGGGAGGACACTGAAGCATCTAATACTGTGTGGGGGACACCGTGAAGCATAAACTACTGTGTGGGGCCCCACTGTGAAGCATATATTACATTATTAACCTCCGATCCTCCAAAGACCTCCTACTCTGCTCTTATCCGTTCTTCACGCAATCGTCTCCAAGACTTCTCCCGTGCATCCCCCATACTCTGGAACTCATTACCAAGACACATAAGACTGTCCCCCACAGTCGCAAGCTTCAAGAAGGCCCTGAAGACTCACCAATTCAAGAAAGCCTACAACCTCCAATAACGCTACTGTCACCACACCATCACCTGAGCAGCCTCTACCCCCACCTTCTGTCTCTATCCCTCTTCCCTCATAGATTGTAAGCCCTTGCGGGCAGGGCCCTCTATCCCACTGTACCAGTTGGTCTCTGTTAGCATTATCTGTTTTGTATATCTGGTGTACCGTATGTAAATCCTCAAATGTAAAGCACCATGGAATTAATGGTGCTATATAAATAAACAATAATAAAAAAAAATAATAATGAAGATTGAGCTGCAGTAACTCAGCACAGCCACTACACAAAGCACAGCCACTACACAAAGAACAGAGATATCTGCTTCCAGCTATATTTTCTGTATAATGGCTAGTAAGAATGGTAAACCCCAGGCAATCTAATATTAGCCACTTCTGGACCACCCACAGACTATATACATCCAGGCAGTCCACTCTTAACCCTACAAGGACATATGTATGCAGCTGCTGAAGCAGGGAGCCCGCTGTTACTACAGCCAGAGCTCTTATAGGGAAGGCAGGGATGGCTTATCAGTGAACACTGTGTACACAGCTATGGCAGCCACCATGATGCTCCACTTCCAGTCCCACAGTCAAAAGACTGCCAGGGGTCGGGAACTGCATGAGCTGCTGGGTCCTAAAGTATATGACCCCTTTCATATGACCCCCCCCACAATATATGACTCCTTTCTTATGTCCCCCCACAGTATATGACCCCTTTTTTGCACCCACAGTATATGATCCCCCTATTTATGGCCCCCACAAAGTTTATGACCCCTTTTTAAAGCCCACACGCACTATATGAACCCCTTTTTTACACTCCAGCCACCCAGTTTAGGACTCCCATTTTCCCCCACACACTGTCCGATAAATTTTACACGCCAGTCCCTGTTCCTGTTCAGGCCACACTCTGCTGCTGCCTCCAGGGCGCGCTGTAGCCGACGCTGAAGAACGTCCCAGCTTTCGTCAGCTCCATGACGCATGACGTAAGTGTGGGGCCACCTAGAGGCAGACTGGACAGGAGTAAAAATTATCGGCCAGTACCTATTGCAATAACACAATAATAATAAAACAATAATAGTAAACTGCCACCCCAGTTTACTCGATGAGGCACCGCCTGAGGCCATTGCCTCAGGTCGCCTCATGGAAGATGTGCCCATGCGCCCATGGGAAAATGTATTAGCTCCACTTACAGGAGAAATCAGTACAAAAAAAAGTTAAAATGCCCCTCTTTATTATGATCTTTTGGGGGACACAATGTGTAAAAAAAAAAAAAAAAAAAAAAACAAAAAAAAATAAAATGCAAAAAAAAACAAAAAAACGCCACTACCATGCCCACATCACAGGTTGTAGCTCCGCCCCCTGTGGCACTGTCACCTACATAAAAAAGACCATAACAGTGTATACAGTGAAGTGAATGGGACTAAAGTACAATAGCAGGCACAGACACTACTAAATGTACAGGGCAATACCTGATAAACAATGAAGAAGTGATGGCATTCCTTGGAGTGCCACCGCCACTTCAGCCAGCTTATAGATAGGGATATTGGAAGAATACAATTACGGCGATACCATATTTATATTGGTTTTATAACGTTTTACCACTTTAACAAATAAAACGTCACTTTTTGAAAAGTGAATGATTTTCCAGCGGTCACCGTATTCTGACGTCTGTAACTTTTTTACTATTTTGTTGATGAAGATATGTAAGGGCTCTTTATTTGTGGGGCAAGTTGTACTTTTTTTTATGACTTTTTGATCAGTTTTTATTGCTATATTTTGGGGAAAACAAGTTGACCAAAATATGTTATTGTGCACATTACGATATATATTTTTGGATAGTGCTGACTTATATGCACATGGGGATACCATATTTGTTTCATTTTTTGTTTACATTACAATGTGTTTTTTTAAATGTAAGTTTTTTAACTTTTTATTGTTTGTTTTTTATACTTTATCTTTTTGAACTTTTTTTTATAGTTTTTACTTGAACTTGGGATCTCTCACCCCCAGTGCAATACATAGTATTGCAGCACATCACACATAGGTCCCCTATGTGTAAAGTGCATAGGATGTCAGGAGGCCGTTGGGGTGGCAGGGGAGGGTAATCTTGCCCCTGAACCCTCTGGATGCTGTGATTGCTATTGATCATGGCATCCAGGGGGTTAATCCGCCAGAGACAGTTTATCTTCTGACTCCGGCAGTTAGTCTCGGCCTAATCAGATGCAGAAAGCCACAACAATGTGCCGATGTCCTGCATACCTCAGACTTTTAATTTAGCAATGTTTCTCCAAACCTACATTTGCAATATGGGTTTCTATGCTGCAGACTAGTCACATACACACACACACACACACACACACATACAGTATATATCTTCCACTGTATCACCAGGGCACCTTTTGGGGATTCATACTTTTGCACTTAGAATTTACCATATAACATACAGCTAACTAGGGATCGAAGGGTATAAAGTATTATTATTAAAATATTTTCCTAATCAAATACAATAGTATTCAGTGAACATTTTATGGTTGTCTGACATTTAAATAGTGAACAAAATGATATTTGTTAGATACATAAGAGCAGAGAACTGTTTGTTTTGTGCTTTATGATGTAGTTTGACTGCCTGAATTCAGCTTTTTGGCTTTTGGTTTATTGTTTGTTTACAGAACTTCTGTGATCCATTTAAAGAGCACCCATCATCCCTCCTGGCATACTTATTATAGGAAATATGTGTATTTCCCATAAAATATCAATTCTGGAGCATCTTTTCTTACTCTGCAATACCATTCCTCTGTTATTCCTCCTAGAAATTTATGAATAAATTGACAAGTAGGCAATACCATCCATTTTGTCCAGTTGGTGTGTGTGGACAATGTCTGGCTATGTGGGGACACCCCATCGGATGTCAACTGATTCATAAATGTCTATGGAGAATAGCAGGGGAAACATGGCAGAGAGTTATTTTATGACAAATACAAAAAATTACTGAAAATAGGAAAGGTGACTGGGACACAATATTTAGCCATAAAGTTATGAAAGATTGCCGTACAGGGCAGTAGAAATGTAAAGCTGTCATATAAATGTTCTAAGATGTATGATAGATTTGTTTATTTAATTCAGACATACCAGTCTAAGCTAAATTCGCCTATCCCTAAAGCTGTCCATACAGTATACATGTATTGTATACATGCACATTCTGCTGTGTATGTGTTTTCAGTGGAAAGAGAGGAATAGTCTCTGGCCATGTCTCATCTTCCGTGGGAAGAAAGGATAGTGCATGTTGGACACCTCCATACATATTAAATAATAGGCCACTTCTGCCAAAATTAGAGGACTTAATCTAATGTGTATGCCTGCATTTTGGATTCACAAAAACTGTAAAGTCTCTAAATAAGTCACATACTACATATTATAATGGCAGTTGTGCACAGTTTTGATTTATTTTACCCTTATACAATTTATAGAAGTTCTGAACTCTTAAAGGCGCTGTCCACATTCCTCCTATCATTAATCACAGTTTATATAAGTTATATCATACTAATTATGACTTTATTATCGTTCTGTGCTTCTTTCTATATGTATTGAAGCCCTGTGGTCATCAGTATGAAGCATGCAATAGCAGCAAGACCTAGATGGTATATGGTGGAGGCTGCACAGGTCAAGATTCTGTTATAACATCCACTCACACACCTACAATCCATGAGGGGGGTGAATGTCTAGTATACCAAATACACACAGATAAGCATATATAAGGTACCAGTCATATGATAATGTGAGGTGCACAATGGTGGCTTACAGCCTGTTAATGATGCCCATAGTTCACACCCCACTAGTACCAGCACCCCATTTTCCCTCTAACAACTTAATCGGGTCTAGCTGCACCATGCAAAAAAAATGATTTAAAGGGAGTCTGTCAGCAGGAAATTAGGTATCAGCCTAATGTCAGTGCCTTGTGGAGCTGCTTCTACACTTTTTGAAGATATCTTTCTTATGCTGCATTGCAGCTCCATTTTCATTTTTGTTTTATTCTCCTGTAAATTAGCTGAAAAGGGCTTTAGTGGAAGATGTCACTCAAGCAGTGGTGGGCAGAGCTGAGCGGCAGTTAGGGGCAATTACCTAGAGCAGAGACTGAAGCCCCAGCAGAAGAAAAGTCCTCAATGCCCTTTTCTGCCTTTTCAGCTAATTTGTATAATAATAAAAAAAATCTAGAATGCAGAATAAGGCGTCTATGAAAAATGTAGAAGCAGCTCCACAAGGTACTGTCATTGGTTTGATACCAATGCTGACAGACTCCCTATAATAACCATTACGTATTCGTTGATTTTTTTGGCCAAGATTTGCAAGCTCACCATGCACAACCCTTGTAAGGGATCTCCATGCCTTGCAAGTCCTTATGTTAAAATTAAAAAATTCTCCCAGGTAACATAAAAATCCCTGTGGTTTTCTATCATGGTTGTTGTACGGAAATCTTCAGGAGAAGCCACTGATAGAATGTAGAACCTACAAGCAGAAAACAATACAACTCTGACCAATAATAATACAGTAACATTGGTTATAATGTAGTGTTGTTGTTTCTAGTCTGAGATGTCTACTTTATAAAATAAAAATATATGTATGGATTGCTTAAAGGGATTATCTGGTTTATAATAGTGATAGCCTACCCTTAGGTCTGACACTCGGGACCCCCACAGGTACTGAGGCAATGCGGTTTGCGGTATTGTTTACACACCACGAAACGCGTTGCTCACTTGCCGTACAAATTGTAGCGGCAAGTGTAGGTACTGCAGCATTACATATATTTAAATGGGACAGCACCGCAGTACCTTGAACTGTGTTGTCTTTGTACCGGTGACCTGCGGATAGGCCATCAATGTTAGAAACCGGATAACCCCTTTAATATATGCAAATAATGTATTTCATACAGTTGACATGCTCTTCATGTCTAACAACATTATTATATTACTGGTAGATGTCATGTCAGATAATATGTGGTCATTGATGTTATACTGTTAAAAAGCTATGCTCCGGGCAGGGTCATTTTAACCATAGAGTGAATGGTGCACCTGTCAATGGGGGGCAGTTTATTGTCAGGACCTTCTGTATGGAGTTCTGCACTGCTAGTCAGCTCCATGAGAGTTGGGCATCATCCCCCCCTTCTGTGGCCCCCTTTAATGTTTTCTTTTTTTCTCATGGCCACTAAACAGTAGAAAGATTCCAGGCAGTGAGTAAGTCAGCACTCTGGCACTAGGTAGACATCAGCACCGGACAGGCACACTGTAGCAGCTGCTGACAGCTCTTCAGAATGAGGGGTTGCTGTGTCTTGCAGTTCCTTATCACACAGCTGATAACAACTTCAGTGGTTCAGGAGGGGGGTACGGAGAGACCTCAAATATTACTGCCCTGTTTATATGTAACATGACTTGACGCAGAGGATAGGTAAAGGGAGAACCTCTCTAAATAGACTAAGACATAGTCTGAAGTAAGAAACACACTAGTACTTCATACACCTGGAGTCTGGTGTAGCAGTATGGACAATACTACTTCACACACAGTACACCTCTAATCCCCTGTAGTATGTATATTTAAAATAAAAGGTCTTGGTGTAATATACCCATTACTACTCATGCATAATACTACTGCATCTCTAGTGTAGAGAGACAGTGGTGCAAGAAGTAGTACTGGGCATTTTACACCAAGACCTTGTATTTTACATATACTACAGGGGATTAGAGCGGTACTGTGTGTAAATTAGTACTGTACATGCTGCTACATCAATCCCTTGTATTATACATTGACAGTGCTATGTTTCATTCACTATACTGTATAATAATGTATTGAATAATATGCGAGTCTGGTATACCAGCATGCACAGTAATACTCTGTAGTCTACCAGCAGTACAAGAGTCTAAAGTAACATGCAAATCTGTAATTTCATATCATATGTCATTTTAATATCTCTGGGGTATTAACATGCACAGTATTGCTTCTTCGCAGTATGTGTGCTGTTCTGACACTCTGTGGTTTATATGAAATGCAGGCGTTTATGTCAGGCCTACACAGATTCCCAGACCACTGCTCACACAGCACATCACATCTTGTCTGCTGTTAAATCTATCTATGCTGTATGTTGTGATTGTAGTACACATGGGATCCTACAGTACAGACCAAAAGTTTGGACACACCTTCTCATTCCAAGAGTTTTTTGTATTTTCATGACTATAAAAATTGTAGATTCACACTGAAGGCATCAAAACTATGAATTAACACATGTGGAATTATATACTTAACAAAAAAGTGTGAAACAACTGAAAATATGTCTTATATTCTAGGTTCTTCAAAGTAGCCACCTTTTGCTTTGATTACTGCTTTGCACACTCTTGGCATTCTCTTGATGAGCTTCAAGAGGTAGTCACCTGAAATGGTCTTACAACAGTCTTGAAGGAGTTCCCAGAGATGCTTAGCACTTGTTGGCCCTTTTGCCTTCCCTCTGTGGTCCAGCTCACCCCAAACCATCTCGATTGGGTTCAGGTCTGGTGACTGTGGAGGCCAGGTCATCTGACATAGCACCCCATCACTCTCCTTCTTGGTCAAATAGCCCTTACACAGTCTGGAGGTGTGTTTGGGGTCATTGTCCTGTTGAAAAATAAATGATGGTCCAACTAAACGCAAACCGGATGGAATAGCATGCCGCTGCAAGATGCTGTGGTAACCATGCTGGTTCAGTATTCCTGCAATTTTGAATAAATCCCCAACAGTGTCACCAGCAAAGCACCCCCACACCATTACACCTCCTCCTCCATGCTTCACGGTGGGAACCAGACATGTAGCGTCCATTCGTTCACCTTTTCTGCGTCGCACAAAGACACGGTGGTTGGAACCAAAGATCTCAAATTTGGACTCATCAGACCAAAGCACAGATTTCCACAGGTCTAATGTAAATTCCTTGTGTTCTTTAGCCCAAACAAGTCTCTTCTGCTTGTTGCCTGTCCTTACCAGTGGTTTCCTAGCAGCTATTTTACCATGAAGGCCTGCTGCACACAGTCTCCTCTTAACAGTTGTTGTAGAGATGTGTCTGCTGCTAGAACTCTGTGTGGCATTGACCTGGTCTCTAATCTGAGCTGCTGTTAACCTGCGATTTCTGAGGCTGGTGACTCGGATGAACTTATCCTCCGCAGCAGAGGTGACTCTTGGTCTTCCTTTCCTGGGGCGGTCCTCATGCGAGCCAGTTTCTTTGTAGCGCTTGATGGTTTTGGCCACTGCACTTGGGGACACTTTCAAAGTTTTCCCAATTTTTCGGACTGACTGACCTTCATTTGTTAAAGTAATGATGGCCACTCGTTTTTCTTTACTTAGCTGCTTTTTTCTTGCCATAATACAAATTCTAACACTCCATTCAGTAGGACTATCAGCTGTGTATCCACCTGACTTCTGAACAACGCAACTGCTGGTCCCAACTCCATTTATAAGGCAAGAAATCCCACTTATTAAACCTGACAGGGCACACCTGTGAAGTGAAAACCATTTCAGGTGACTAGCTCTTGAAGCTCATCAAGAGAATGACAAGAGTGTGCAAAGCAGTAATCAAAGCAAAAGGTGGCTACTTTGAAGAACCTAGAATATAAGACATATTTTCAGTTGTTTCACACTTTTTTGTTAAGTATATAATTCCACATGTGTTAATTCATAGTTTTGATGCCTTCAGTGTGAATCTACAATTTTTATAGTCATGAAAATACAGAAAACTCTTGGAATGAGAAGGTGTGCCCAAACTTTTGGTCTGTACTGTATGTCAGGACATTTGTTCTCTGAGCTCAACTTTATCCATCGGCTCCAAAATAGCTTGGTGAGATCAAAGGGGACAAGAGTGAATTTAGCAGCATGGCTTAAAGAGGACGCTTCACCACCTCTGCCAAGTTCTGCTCCTTGCATCGTTTAGTAGGCACTGCTTCACTGATTCCAGCATAGTTGGATTTTTTTTCACTAGTACCCACTATTCCTGAGAAATAAGTGCTGTTAGTTTTGGTGTCTCATATGCTATTGTCAGGTAAGAGCAGGCAAGTGGTATGATTCTGAGCGCTGACACTGGCTGGAGGTGCTCACATTTGTAACCTTTTCAACGGGCCCAGCAGTTTGTTAAAACAGCCCTGGCTCCACAGATAGTACTATATTTTAGTTCTAATCACTTCTACTCGAGACATGTCTCCTTTAGTAAATACTTGTATTCCTTATGTAAAAAAATTTTATTATCAACTCTACATTGTGCAGTTCCTCTTTTATTTCTCCTGAACAGTTACTAATAGATTGACAACTGTCAGCACTGACATAAACAAATGATTTCCCCCATTGACTGTATATCATGTAGCTGGGCAGTCAGTAGAGCTGCCAATATAGCAGAACCTTTGGCAGTATCAAATTAAGTCTTACTTTTAATTTCATATTTCCAGACAGATAATGTACAGGTAATAGCAGATCAGAAGATCACACCCACACCTTGCTAAGGTTGTACCGCAGGACAAAGTTCCCATGTGTTATACTTACTACACAACTCTTGGCTGCACTTACCTCTCAGGTTCTGGTTAGAGGATAGGTCATCAGTTGACAGAACAGTGCAAGACTTAAATGTGCTCTTACATTTGTTTTATTCCACGCCAGCCATCCATCAAGGTATGCTGCTCTACTACTAATGTGTTGTTATTGTGCTGCTATATGTTGTCATTCATTATATCTTATGTATGTGATACTAATGATATCATGTTTACGTAGTATATTGTTAGAAATACTACCAGTAATCTAGACCATTATTTCTCAATGTCCATCCTCAAGCACTTTCAACAGGTCATGTTGTACTATAGGTCAATTTATATACATAGATAATAATCATATTGCTTGTGCAATGCTGGGGAGAAACTCACATATTGGCAGTACCTGAGGATTGCAGTTCATAATCCCTGATCTATGGTAGATGGGCCATAGAGTGAAAAGAAGCAGCAAGCAGGGATCTTGCAAGTGTCTGCCAAGAGGGCATTGCTTGGTTTGCACTTTTTAGTTGTAATTTACTATTGTCTGTACTGTTACTACCAGAATCACTATTGTCATGTATGAAAAGACACAGTGTGAATCTAGTGTTGCATGTCCCCCGACGGACCCGAAAAGCGGAGAGGCGGACTGCTAAAATGGCGGTTACAAACGGAGCCCAGCGGACCACATTAACTATAATGGGGTCTGTCGGTGTCCTGAAACTGATTTTCAGCAGACTCTGCAAAAATTTCCCTTAATACATTATACTGCTACACTTCACCTACTTCTCTTCCTTTTCTTTTTCTATTCATGCTGTATGCACATGGTACCTTACATACAATCAATATAATTCTTTATATACTTTCCCAATTAGTTATTGAAACAGATGCCATACAATGCATGTGAATCACTATCCATGGGGTTCAATGCATAGGACTTCTATAGGTGTGTAAACCACAGCAAGGAAGATAGTGAGTGTTTCTCTGAATCCATCATAACATTGCATATCCTGATTGCAAATGCTTCCTATTGCATTGTGCCAGTAAATATATCTGGATGCTCCACAATGTCTATCCAGTCCATTTTATTTTGTCAAGTAGTTTGTCTAATCTGATTTTTTGGAGGGGTAGTGGTGGGCTTTCTCCTATGTTTATTGTTCTTTCTTCCTCTGAATGTATCATCTGGCTACCAAAAAATAATTTACTATGGAGTACACGTTCATTGTTGCCTTTCAAGAGCCATAACTTTTCCATTGGCGTAGCTGTATTATGGTTTGTCTTTTGCAGGACAAGTTGTATTTTTGAATGCCACCATTTTGTGGTACATAAAACTTACTGGCTAACTTTTATGATGAATCTTTCTGTGGGCAGATGGGAAAAAAATACAATTCCACTATTGCTGCTTGTATTATAAATCTTGTGCCATTCACTGTTTGATGTAAATAACATAATAATTTATTTTTCTGCTGCCACTTTCTAAAAGTTATAACTTTTTTATCTTTCAATCAATATGCCCAAATGGGTATTTGTTTTTTTGCAGGACAAGATGTAGCTGTCAGTGGTACCATATTTGGGTACATAGGAATTATTGATTATTTTTTACTAATTTTATTGGGAGGGGTGGATGGAAAAAAAATTTAGCTGAAGTTTTTTGTGTTTATTTCACTTTATGTTTTTTTTTTTTCAATCTAGGGAATGTCAGAGTACAATCATTTGATATCTGATATAATCCTTTGGCATACTCAATATAGCAGTCTAAATTGACAGGGAATCTATTAGGCCATGCCTCTGGTACTGCCTAATAGGTATTCAGCCATGGCAGACTTGGAGAACTTAATGACATACAGTGACACCCTGCAACTGCAGTGCAGGTGTGCAGAAGCCCCCTTCCTCAGTAAACTTGGTAACTAATGGATTAAATAGCCAAGACTGGCATTATTGGCAATCTTGACTGTTTCAGTGGGAGGCCAAATGTCAGTCACCACCAGGCTCCCATAGTGATTGTGTGGATAGGACATGGTAGGTCATCAATATCATCATCCTGGAAAACAATTTTAGCTTGATATGTCAGTTGCAGCAAAGTTATTTCATTGGCTTAGAGATCCTTTTTTTTCGCTTCTTTCTTTTTTTACTATATGCAAGGGTCATTAATATCAGATCCGACACTTGAACCCCAAACCATTCAACTGATGTGGCCACCAGCAGCGATAGAGTAAGTATCCACTGCTACACTGGAACTGCAGCCTTGCTCCCATTCACTTGAATAGGAGCAAAGTTGCTTCCAGCCATATACATAGTATAAGGCTTCTGACAGCCACATCAGCTGATTGGTTTGGCCTTATTGACTCCTGTCAGATAAGATCAAGAAAGTGAGTTACTTTGGAAACAAGCTCAGCACAACTGGCCTTTTGTTGGATTTTCAGGCTGGTGGCAGAGGTTCAATGGTAGGGGAAAGTTTTCTTACTACACCGTAAGCCCTTTAATATAAATTCAGCATTTGTAAATGCCACAGCTGTCCTGACTATTCTCATTGTCTTCTGTTATCTAATGACTACTTCCAGTAGGGCACTGTGCCATGTCTAACAAAGCTTTCATGAACATGGTGGGGGTGGGGCACTATTTACTATCGTGGTTATGGCAGAAAAATGACATAAAATAGTTGCAAGTCAGTGATTTAGCCCTGACTTGCAACAATTTTTTAAGGCCAGTAACATTCTTCTGGTGACCTTTACCCTTTCCCGAAAATGGTTGGAGGCTGAAGATGAGGCGCAGACTGGGTCCAACAGACGGAGACGGGAGCCTTGATCTCTCTGCTTTGGATCTGTGATGTCTATAAAAGGTGATATGGACAGGGTAGTATTCAGAGAACCACCTTTAATATTTTTCATCAATTCAATATATTTCCGTGGATAACAAGGATAGATCAGGCACTTTCTAGTTTCTCTTTCCAGCCAAACAAACAACCTTAACCCTCAAAAGTAATCCTAAGCCTATTGCTACAATGGTGATAATTGCAGTACTATATATCGGGGCTACATTGAACTTCATCTCCTAGAGTCATTAAAATTCCACTGATAACAAGGACGTGTTAAACCAGAAAGTACATGTATAAGAAACCCAAAGGTTACTGTATAGCTCATCTAGCTGTTCATGAAGGCATTCTCCAAGATAGTAATACCACCCTGAAACAGGAAGTAGACTAGGAAAAAATAAGCTCAAATGCACAGTATAAAAACCACTTATGTCAGATATAGGATCAATCCTCCTAATTTACTATTACAAAGACAATGTGAAATGGAGTGTAAAATTCCATAACAAAAAACTTACATATCAAAATGTGTGTTAAAGGGAAAGTGTCACCAGGACAGGTTTTCTTATTGTAATTGCCTTATCTAAGTTAAAATAGTTTAATCAACTACATAGTTGATAACATTTTCATAACAATATGTGCAAATTTGACCTCTATGTGTCTGAATAGGAGCAGAGTTTGTGTAAACCGTTCCTAAACATGGGTGCTCCTTTGTTGGTTAGGGGGCAAACCCAAGGGTGAGAATTAACTCCCAACGATTTCTTGGTAATTTTTAATTTTAAAAAATTGCATTGACTGAGGCATGTGAAAAAATATGGCTACAGTTTGCAGGTCGCTTGCATTTTCTCTATAAGCTGCAAAAAAATGACACTAACCTTTTCTGTGCTATACTTGGCAGTGACGGGACTTTGGACACATACAGTATGCTTAGCCATGCAATTATTTGTCAGTGACACAGGTAATAAACCCTTCCTACCAGGAAAATGATATTATTTACACTCACAACAAGATTTAGAAAATTTAATAATTGTTTTCAATGCCAGGAAAATTGGTGAAGTGCAGATCATCTGAAGATATAAAATAGCTTATGATACCTGGAAGTGAGGGCAGACATCTGATCAGAGAGGATACTGTAAAGTATTTTATTTGTTAGGTTTGTACAGATGTAGCTGAGCTGTATATGTCATATGGCATAAGGTCTTAGCTATGGTATTACATAAGACATTGGGTAAACCCACTTTAGCACTTACAACACTTATTTTGCTATGACTTTTACTATTTATCTCATTCATTTCATTTTTCACCAACCTCCATTGCCTATGAAAGTTTGAGAAAGGTATGGGTCTCAGGCTTCTGTCAAGGAGGCAACTTACTGCAACAGGAACTTTCCTCTTTTGTTCTGCTTACAGCTGGAAACTAGGCAAGTAAAATTTCTCCCCTTTAGAGGGGATCATACTGTACCATGTGATCATGATAGGGCCAGTGGTCCTGGCATGCATTGTACCCTTGTATTCTGTCACTTGATCACTGAATAAGTCACTGCAGAAGAGTATACAATACAGGTACAGTGCTGGCCAAAAGTATTGGCACCCCTGCAATTCTGTCAGATAATACTCAATTTCTTCCAGAAAATGATTGCAATCACAAATGCTTTGGTAATAATATCTTCATTTAATTTGTCTTCAATGGAAAACCACAAAAAGAATTGTCAAAAAGCCAAATTGGATATAATTCCACACCAAACATAAAAAAGGAGGTGGACAAAAGTATTGCCACCCTTTGAAAAATCAGGTGATGCTTCTCTAATTTGTATAATTAACAGCACCTGTTACTTACCTGTGGCACATAACAGGTGGTGGCAATAACTAAATCACACTTGCAGCCAGTTGAAATGGATTAAAGTTGACTCAACCTCTGTCCTGTGTCCTTGTGTGTACCACATTGAGCATGGAGAAAAGAAAAAAGACCAAAGAACTGTCTGAGGACATGAGAAGCAAAATTGTGAGGAAGCATGAGCAATCTCAAGGCTACAAGTCCATCTCCAAAGACCTGAATGTTCCTGTGTCTACCGTGCGCAGTGTCATCAAGAAGTTTAAAGCCCATGGCACTGTGGCTAACCTCCCTAGATGTGGACGGAAAAGAAAAATTGACGAGAGATTTCAACGAAAGATTGTGCGGATGGTGGCTAAAGAACCTCGACTAACATCCAAACAAGTTCTAGCTGCCCTGCAGTCCGAGGGTACAACAGTGTCAACCCGTACTATCCGTCGGCGTCTGAATGAAAAGGGACTCTATGGTAGGATACCCAGGAAGACCCCACTTCTGATCCAGAGACATAAAAAAGCCAGGCTGGAGTTTGCCAAAACTTACCTGAGAAAGCCAAAAACTTTTTGGAAGAATGTTCTGTGGTCAGATGAGACAAAAGTAGAGCTTTTTGGGAAAAGGCATCAACATAGAGTTTACAGGAAAAAAAAAGAGGCCTTCAAAGAAAAGAACACGGTCCCTACAGTCAAACATGGCGGAGGTTCCCTGATGTTTTGTGGTTGCTTTGCTGCCTCGCACTGGACTGCTTGACCATGTGCATGGCATTATGAAGTCTGAAGACTACCAACAAATTTTGCAGCATAATGTAGGGCCCAGTGTGAGAAAGCTGGGTCTCCCTCAGACGTCATGGGTCTTCCAGCAGGACAATGACCCAAAGCACACTTCAAAAAGCACTAGAAAATGGTTTGAGAGAAAGCACTGGAGACTTCTAAAGTGGCCAGCAATGAGTCCAGACCTGAATCCCATAGAACACCTGTGGAGAGATCTCAAAATGGCAGTTTGGAGAAGGCACCCTTCAAATCTCAGGGACCTGGAGAAATTTGCCAAAGAAGAATGGTCTAAAATTCCAGCAGAGCATTGTAAGAAACTCATTGATGGTTACCGGAAGCGGTTGTTCGCAGTTATTTTGTCTAAAGGTTGTGCTACCAAGTATTAGGCTGAGGGTGCCAATACTTCTGTCCGGCCCATTTTTGGAGTTTTGTGTAAAATGATCAATGATTTGACTTTTTTTTCATTCTCTTTTGTGTTTTTTCATTGCAAGCAAAATAAATGAAGATATTATTACCAAAGCATTTGTGATTGCAATCATTTTCTGGAAGAAATTGAGTATTATCTGACAGAATTGCAAGGGTGCCAATACTTTTGGCCAGCACTGTAGCTGTCTGTAGCTGACAGACAGTGGGGCGGATTTACTGATACTGTTTAGTATTTTGTGCCAGATTTATCACAGTGGCTCGTACTGGATATTAAATCTAGTGCAGCTTTATACTGTCTAGTCTAAGTTTATAGCGCCTACTGGTTAGCTTACCTTACTACAAATATTTGTGTCAGAAATGTGGCTTAGGCTAAGGCCCCACATTGTGAGCCGCAGCCAAAAAGCACTGCGGGGAAAAACACAGCGGAAACGCATTTCAGTTTGTCCCACATCAGTTTTCACAGAAAGTCTGCATAGTTTTCCTCTGCGGACTCTCTGCTTCAATTATACCTATATGGAAAATGCCAACATTTCCATAGGTATAACTGACATACTGGGATTTATAAAAATGTGACAGTTTTTGAAATCGCAGCATGTCAGCTGTGGATATTTTTCTGCAATGTGTGGATCGGATTAGCCAGAAACCCATCCACTTTGCAGGTAATGTAAAACGCTGCATTTATTGCCACAGCATTTCCCCTGCGGCAAAATTGCAGCATTTATGCTACGTGGGGCCCCAGCCTTAAAGTGTAACTCCCATTTTATTTATTTATTGTGTTGGGGGTTGAGTGATGACATTTTTTTTTAATATATTTAGTTAACCTATCTAACTTCCTTTTTAATAGAAAACAGGCTGTAAAATTCTCCCTAGCAACCCTCTAACTGAGCTGTTGCTCAGGAAAATCTATACTGTACACATTTGTAGAGCTAGTATATAGAGTTGTAGCATTTGCCAAAGGGGGAATGTCCACTTGAAATGGGTGTATCTTCGGTTTTGTACAACCTTGAAAAATGATTTAGGTATTATATGAAAGCTGAGGATGTTAGATAGTTTAATTAAGTATATTAAAAAATGTTCGACAAACACCTCCCAACAATAGCAAAACAAAACAAACAGGAGTTCCACTTTAATCCTGGTGCATGTTGTACAACTTAAGCTGTGCCCCTTTGTCAGACAAAGCTAAAAAAAAGTGTTTAAAGCACATAACAAATGTAAACAGCATGTATGGCCATAACAAATGTATGTATTAAGCAACATATAATAATAATACATTTTATTTATATAGCGCCAACATATTCCGCAGCACTGTACAACTTGTAGGGTTCAAGTACTGACAAAAAAGATGTGTCTTTAGTTTACGCTTGAAGCTGTGGAAATTGGGGGTTAATCTGATAGTCTGGGATAGAGCATTCCAGAGAAGTGGTGCAACTCTGGAGAAGTCTTGTATACGAGCGTGGGAGGTTCTGATAATAGAGGTTGTTAGTCTTAGGTCATTGAGTGAACGGAGAGTACGGGTTGGGCGATAGACAGAGATGATGGAGGAAATGTAGAGAGGTGCAGCATTATGGAGAGCCTTGTGGATGAGGGTGATAAGTTTATATTGTATTCTGTATTGAATAGGCAGCCAATGTAGTGACCGGCACAGACCGGAGGCATCGCTGTAGCGTCTAGACTGATAGATGAGCCTGGCCGCCGCATTCAGAATAGATTGTAGAGGGGAGAGTTTAGTAAGGGGAAGACCGATTAGTAAGGAGTTACAGTAGTCAAGGCGAGAGTGAATCAGGGCAACAATAAGTGTCTTTAGTGTATCTGTGGTAAGGAAAGGGTGGATTCTGGAGATGTTTTTGAGGTGGAGATGACAAGAGAGTGTGAGTGATTGGATATGAGGGTTGAAGGAAAGGTCTGAGTCAAACAAAACCCCGAGGCAGCGGGCATACTGCCTAGGAGTTATGGTAAGGCCGGAGACTGCAATGGAGATATCAGGGACAGATCTATTAGATGGTGGAAACAGCAGTAGTTCAGTCTGAGAGATTCAGTTTAAGATAGAGCGAAGACATGATATTTGAGACAGCAGAGAGACAGTCACTGGTGTTCTGTATTAGTGCAGGGGTGATGTCACGGGATGACGTATATAATTGGGTGTCATCAGCGTAGAGATGGTCCCGGAAGCCAAATCTAGTGATGGTTTGTCCAATGGGTGCTGTGTAGAGGGAGAAGAGCAGGGGACCTAGGACCAAGCCCTGAGGAACCCCAACGGCAAGGGGAAGAGGGGAAGAAACAGAGCCCGCAAATGATACACAGAAAGTGCGGTCAGAGAGATAAGAGGAGAACCAGGAGAGAGCAGTGTCTATGATGCCGACAGAGCGGAGCATAGTGAGAAGGAGTTGATGGTCAACAGTGTCAAATGTTGCTGAGAGATCTAGAAGAATAAGAAGAGAGAAGTCACCTTTGGATTTAGCCGTCAGGAGATATATGGAAGTTTTTCTTTAAAAAAATTAAGGCAGAATTCTAGCAAACCTAGTTCAGTAAAATGTGCCCAGTGTGTGTTTTTTTTAGACTGATACAACTTTTGCACAAGCCAGCTAATATATTGTATACACATACCTACCAACCGTCCCGGATTCAGCGGGACAGTCCGGGATTCCCAGTGCAGTCCCGCTGTACCGGTCGGCAGGAGGTATGTCCCAGTTTCAACTGATTTGAATACAATGGTGAATGAAGCACGAGCCGTCTGCAAACAGCTCCTGCTTCACCACTCTGCCCTCTGTATGCTCTGGCCCCGGGAGCTGTAGGCACTATGTGATGGCGTCACTCACATCGTGCCTGCACTTGCCTGAACGCTCAGAAGAGACTTCACAGAGCAGCATTGGAGCGAGGAGAGATGAGTATCAGTGTTTTTTTATGTTACACTTTGGGGCAAATGAAGGGGGGGCATTAAACTGGGGACAGTTGGAGTGGGGACATTAAACTGGGGAGAGATTAAGGGGGGACATTAAACAGTGGGGATTGGAGGACAGGGACATTAAACTGGCGACAACAGGAAAGGGACATTAAACTGGGGGCAATTGGAGGAGGACATTAACCCATGGGGTAGCTGGAGGGGGACATGTCTGCCTCTAGTTGCCCCCAGTTTAATGTCACCCTCCAGCTACCCCCACGGTTTAATGTCCCCCTCCAGCTGCTCCAGTTTAATGTCCCCCTCTAGTTGCCCCCAGTTTAATATCTACCTCCATCAGCCTCCAGTTTAATGTCCCCCTCCAACTACCCCCACAGTTTAATGTCACCCTTCAGCTGCCCCATAGTGTAATGTCCCCCTCCAGCTGCCCCAGTTTAATGTCCTGCTCTAGTTTCCTCCGGTTTAAATTGCAGCACCAGGAACTTCATACTGTGGGGCAATTGGATGGGAACATTATAATGTGGGGGAATATAGTGGGTGACTGTAGGAGTACTATACTGTGTGAAGGCACAAAGAAAAATGGATGAGAATGGGCGGAGTCAATGTAGAAGTGGGTGGAGCTAAAATTGCAGCAGCCCGTGTAGCGCGCCACACATTTTGTCCCTCTTTCTATGCTTTGAAAGTTGGGAAGTATGTATACATATATAAACACAGCCTTACCTTGCTTATTAAAGGAAGTCTATCAGCTCCCAAATCAGCCCGCGAGTAATTACATTATGCCGGACACTTTAATAGCTTTACAGATATACTTTTGTGGTTTTGCAAAACATTTTGCAAAACAACCCTTTCCAGCTGTAAACTGGAAAGAGTTGTCTCATTTAACTCTAATACTACCCAGTATTGTGTCCATACAGGAAGGATATGCTGCAGATTTTATGCTTTGTATTTGCAGCATTTTGCAGTACCAGCAAAGTAAATGAGATTTCACCAAATCTTATTCAATCGTTGCAAAATAAATCAGAGTAGAATCTGCATGGAAAGGGACCTGTGACGACCAGTTCTGAGAACCGGCAGAAACATTTACATACAGTACTTTGCAAAAGTTTTAGGCAGTTGTGGTAATATGCTATAAAGTAAGAATAGAAGTGTTAATAGTTTATTTTTGTCAGTTAACAAAAAGAAATGAATGAACAAAAGAGAAATCTAAATTACATCAATATTTGGTTTGACCACCCTTGGGAGGAAGAGACTTGGAAGTGATGATAGGGCCCTCATTTCAACGTCATGCAGTCTGTCTAGGATTACATGAACAGACAGAACGATTTGAGCAATCCTACATCCACAGATGATCTTTGCTTAGATCTCAAAGATGCTTGGAAAAAAACCTCCCTGCTGAGTTCCTTCAAAATCTGTGTGCAGGTGCACCTAGAATAATAGATGGTGTTTTGAAGGCAAAGGGTGGTCACTTCAAAATATTATTTTGATGTAGATTTTGTTAATTAACTTCATTTTGTTAATTGACAAAAATAAACTATTAAAACTGCTATTTTTGGAAAGCATTCTTACATTTTTCCCATGCCTGTCTAAAACTTTTGCACAGTGCTGTATATATCTGGATATGTCCAAGAGTGAAATTAGCAGCACTTTTTATAAGCTTTCATTTTATAAGCTTTGTATTTTAGGTTATTGGTGTATTTATGTGAACCTTTTATCAGATGTAGGGTGTAATTTCTGCATGCCCCGTCATTGTTTAAAAGGCAAGCAAGCATTATTAACATAACTGGTCCATCTATATTCATCGTGTAGTATTCATATTCACTAGTAACTCTAACATGAAGGTGTGAAGATGTCCAGATAGTCACATTCCTCCATTCTCCATTATTAGGTCCCAAGAATAACCTCTTGAGATCTCTACCTGCCTGCCATAGAACATGGCTAACAATACAATCACCATATCCAGAGAGGAACTTGAAGAACTCAAGGAAGCTTTTGATAAAGTTGGTAAGTCCAATGTGAGCTTGTTGACTAGATAGGAATTCAAAATATCCTGTGAAATCTGAGCTGTTACTGTATGGTAGTATGTTTCTATTGAATGAGCAAATGTAAAGTGTGTATTTAAGTGTTTACTTTTGTTGAATTTGTTTTATTGTAAGATATACTGTATAATAAAATATATAAACATATACATTGTAAATATTGTTACTAAATACAAAAAATAAAACAAAAGAAACAATATTTTGGGAATCTACACCAAAATATATAGAATGTAAGGTATTTTAGGTAAAAATAAGACAAAATAACTCTACATAAAGAGAGAAATGGATCCAATTTTGGCTTAAAAAAGACACTCAATAATTGCACCAAAACTGTCATAATTTGTGCCAATAAATGTCTAATATGATGTGCGCCACATTTATTAAGTGTTTTAGACATTTTTAAGACACTTTTATGACTGTACGAAAGGGCAGTGACCTCATGGGAAAGGGGTGTGGGCAAAATTGCAAAACTGTGCACCAAAATTTTTAAGTTAACTAAGTGGACATTCACACTGCTACAAGTGTCCATTGTTAGCATCCGTCAGAAAATGTTAACAATGGACACTGACAAATCCATCAAAAATCTGTTAAAAATCTCATTGATTTCAATGGGATTTGATCCCTTGTCTGTTAGTGTCCATTGTCACCAAACATCACAGGTTAGTGAAGATAATAACATGGGGTGTAGGACTTTTGGCTCCATTAAAAATAATGGATTTATAACTTGTCAGCTATAGCGTCCATTATTTCTGTTTGTTTTTTCTGTACATGCTTAGAAAACAGAAGAGGAACTGAGAACCTCTCATGGAAAATAGTGTGAGGGCTTATTCACACAACTGCGAAAAATGGCCGCGAGATTGACGTTTTTGCAATGGCCATTCTGACAACAATGTGTATATTCACATGGCTGTTTTTTTGAAGGCCCATTTTTCATGGCAGTCAAAAAAACTGATATGAATCTTTGTCTGTGAAAACTGACATTGGTAGTGGCATATGAATAGACCATTTGAAAACCAGCTGTCACATGGCCATTATTCACTGCCATGTAAATAAGGCCAGATTGTGCACTTTCATGAACAAACATGGCCATTTTTCATCTACATTATGTGACATTGTGAGTCTGTAAAAATAAAATTGAGACGTTCTTTTGAGTCAGTGAAAAAAACGGACAGCATACGGATGTCCGTTTGCTGTCTGTTTTTCACAGATCCTGTTGTTTATGGATCAAACTCCAATAGAAAGTATAGAATACTATTTTTTTTTTAAATGATTGAAAACAGAAGAATCATAGGAAGAACCCCACCAGACTCCTCTTTCAGTGACTTATCTCCCTAAGAACAAAAGGATCAGGCAGATGAAATCCTACTGTCGAGGTAGCATCAGGACCCCACACACATTAGATGTTGTCCCAACATTGTTTGTCTCAGCCAACATAGATCTACACTATACGTTTGGGGTTTCCGTCCCCGACCCACTTAAAAAATTCGTAGAGAAAAGCAGGACTTTTCTCTCCGCATTTTTCGGATGGAAACCCAGGCGGAAATCCGGCGGACCCCACTATAGTCTATGGGGTTCGTAGGTTTCTGCAGGTAACTGCTTTTTAAGCGGGTTAGCTTTCTGTTTTTTGGTCCCCAAGTGGACCCAAAGAACTGAAAGCCGAACGCTACTATGAACCTAGTGCAATGTGTATTTACAGCTATAAAACAGCAGAGAGAATATTATTAAGTGTTGCCTGACTATAGGCTATTGATAAGTGAATGGGCTGTAGTGAAAGTATTGCAGAGCTCAGACGAATCTCATGTTACTACTAAAAGAGATTATAGTACTGCTGCTGTAATAAATATATCCCATAATTGACATTCCAGAGGTGGCTGGGTGGACCCTTGTCACTGTCGACATTAATCAACGTCCTAGTAAGCTTGTGTCCAAATAAAGGCAGGACTCGTATCCAAGGTGGATAGATGCAACACATAATAAACATCATTTAGAGCACCTCCGCCCAGAACACCTTCCCGTCAGCTCTCAGAGCCAGATGGAAATTTAACAAGAAAAGCCTATCTAGCAAACAGGAGGCTTGTTATGTATATACGGTACATTTTGTGTCTAATAAGATTCATTTCCTAGAAGTTTGCAAAGTATTTGTCCCCATCTTCTCGCTTCATAGTTTTCTAATAAAGACTACTGTCCGATTTATTAATAAAGTGGAAGTGGCAATGATGATAATGTTATATAGCTACAGCTAACTAGATGTGCCCCTGCCAAACTTTGTAGGAACAGGCACATGTATTGTTTTTTTCCCATTTTTGCCATTAAGTATTTGGTCCATTTGCATGTCCAGGTTTTGTTGAAGATTTAGGCACAGATTCTGCTCCTCAATTGTTACCATCATGGGTGACGGTAGCAGTTGTTACTTTGCCCTGGACCCTGACGGGGCCCCAAAGGTTCCTCTGCCACATAAAATATAGCACAGTTCTAAATGGCACAATGTAAGTTGGGGCCTTCTTGTAAAATGCAAGTAGGTCAGACACTTGCTGAGATTTTCACCTTCATACCACTGTACCTGAGCATTTATTCCTCTTTTGGGATAGAAAACCTCTGGAGATCATATATTAGTATCAGGGGAAGCTTTACCTGCTCATATATTACATTATATTACATGTAGCATTGCATGGTTGCCAATGAGATGAATGACTACTGTGGCTGTGTTTGCAATTGCTCTCCATACTGACATACTACACAGAGATTTTGGCCATGACTCCTGTCACACAGCCAGTGTTCAGTGTGTTGCCCTGTGGCACCTGCACTAGTGCAGTTGAATGGGCTTCCATTGTGACCCTGATGTTGCTGTGACTGCGACTTTCAGTTGCAAAATTATCAATTGCTATTTGCTCATGCCAGTTGCAACCACGGTGTTATCAGGATTGCAATGCAACCCAATTCACTTGCATTAGTGCAATTGTTGTAAGGTGACACAGTGATCTTTGGTTACACAACAGGATTTAAGGCCAACATCACTGCATAGCCCCAGCCTTATAGGGCATATGGGTTGCCCTGGTGAGACAACCTTTCTAAAGCATACATGCACAAAGTTGCCATTGATATGAACTTAAGCAATTTAAAGGGGTTGTCCAGTTCATATTTGTATGATTTAATAGGGATTAGGCTACTAGGGATATAATCATAACAAACAAGTATTTACCTGTCCCCTGGCCTCCATTTCCAGCAGAGGTAGATCAGTTGGTAAGGAGTCGAGGAGACCTTACGTTACAGAAGTCATATGCCGTTTGCCGTTACAGCGGTGTCCTAACACAAATGGGACATCAATAGTCAATAGTGACTTTTATAAAAATTAATGAAGGGACCACCGCTGGAAATGAAGGCACGGGAAGAAGTAAATATGAGTACTTGTTTGTCATGTTTATATCCTCTATAGCAGCCCTATTAAATCATACAAATATGAACTGGTCTACCTCTTTAAGACATAAAAGTGAAACAGATTGAGACTAATACTATTTTGTGAATTATCGTATGTACTCTTGCTTATTAGTGGTCATATTTGTTAAAATTAATTAAAATTATTGCAAAGGAAAAGGGTACCAGACCAGGCATATAGTATGAAAGGGTTTAATATATTAAAGCTCAAATATATTATAGCCCAAATATTATAGCTCAAATATATTAAAGCTCAAACAATTAAGGGTACCAGACCAGGCATATAGTATGAAAGGGTTTAATATATTAAAGCTCAAACAATTAAGCTCAAACAATGCATCAATGGCCAATTGCAGCATGCTGTGGTGGGCAAAAGCAAGTGGCGATTGTCCAGCACAAGTGGGCAGGGTTTGGAAGGAGCGTGGATGCAACCAACACTGTATTGTGTGACCTCAGCCTGAATGGACTCCTTTATTTTCTCTCAGTGTCACTTTTTATTGAATATGTGAACAGATTTGAACCTCTATAGTAGTAGAGCGGTATTTGCTTAAAATAAGGCTTAATTGGTCACTGGTCAAATTGGTTGCTGTTTTCTGCCTGAAAACCTGTCTAAGGCTGTGTTCACACTGAGTTTTTTTGCAGCGGATTTTGACGCAGAATCCGCCTCAAAATCCGACTGAAAAAACTCCTCCCATTAATTTCAATGGGAGTCAGTGGCGTTTTTTTTCCTCTAGCGGCTTTTTTTCTGCTAGCGGAAAAAAAAAGCAACATGACCTATCTTGCTGCGGATTCCGTGGGCGGAATCCGCAGCTCGAGCCGCACTCCTGATTAGGCCCATTCACTCAGGCTTAGTCAGCGGTTAGCTGCGACGGAATGCTGATGTACGGCATCGGAATCCCGTCACAGCTGACCGCGGCAAAAACTCCGGGGGCGGAAAATTTTCCGCCGTGTGAACACAGCCTTAGGCTGAGGCCCCATATTGCAGAACAGCTGCTTATATTGTTGCAGATTTTGCTGTGTTTTTTTTTAAAACAAAGCCAGGAGAGGATTCAGCAGAAGGGAGAAGCATAAGAGCTTCCTATGCTGTATATTTCACATTACTTTACTATATTTTCACATTTCAATACTGGGTTTGGCTAAAAAAAAAAAAAAAAAAAAAAAACGCATCAAAATCTGCAACAAAAAAAAAAATTACTTTTCTGCCTTAGCTTAAAGTTGCTTTTGGTAGTTGTCTCTCTTCTAGTTAATTTGCTGTTCACTCCCTGTTACTAGGGAAGTTCTGTCCTTAAGATAGGTTCACAGTAAGTGGAGGGAGGAGGATCTAATTTTATTCACACAGTGATTGGAGAGGAGAAGAGCCGGCCTATCCTCACAGCCTGTACATGTCTACTGTATCTCACAGCATATAATATAAGGAGAGTTTATTGTGTACTTGTATCTACTTCTGTAACGTCTCTGCCTGTTCGGGTCTCTGTGCCACCCTCTGCTCGCATGCTGCGGTGAAGGAGGCGTGCTCAGTTTGATTCCTTGCGTAGGTTTCTTGTTGCTCAGTCTGAACACTGTCCTAATACCTCCTGTCTGTAATAGAATTTCTGCCACACCCATTTCCTGCATCTTTGTTTCTCTCTGCTCCTCTAATAGTTAATTTCAGCCTTGCCTGTGTGATTGACAGCCTGTCGTCCAATCAAGTCTGCGGCAGGTTCTGGCTTTCTATAAACAGGTTGTCAGCCCTCACATGCTCGCTGGCTATTGATTCTGTTTTGTCCCTGCTAGCTCTTATTCAGCTATTGTTGTATATCTGACTTCTGACCTTTGGCTCCCCCTGTGACTACTCTCTTGGATTGTGATATTGTACTGCATTGCTCCACTTGGCCTCTTGGCTTGCTCACTCTGCTTCTGTGTTGTTTTGTCTTGTCCTGTGCTGTGTGTCACTCATATTAGGAAGGGACTGATCGACCAGTTGCTGGCTGTCGCTTAGGACAGATCGGGCAAGTTAGCCAGGGACAGTGGGGGGGTTCAGCTTAGGGCCCACTGTCTTGTTGTGCCCCTCCCCCCAGGGTTCTGCAGCAGCACTGGGGAATCGCTCCTCTAGCGATTCCCTTACAACTTCTGGCTGATTGTGATATAGCTGATGGGATGTTAGTCATAGACAGTAAGCAGATTTTCTTATTGTGCTCATATATCTCTCTTTCTGTGTCAGGAATCTCTATAGCTACATCATGCCCTATATTTACAGTCCAATGTCCCTGGCTCTACTATATCAGGGATACTCAACTGGCGGACCACGGTCTGAAACCAGATGCTTGCCTTCCAGCTCTTTCATTATGACAGCGGCTGGGAGAAACCTTCATCTCACACCCTCTTGTCCCCAAGGTATTCACTTATATCTCTGTTCTCTTATGAGTCCAGGGGGAAGTCTTATACCTATCTCTGTATGCACACATATGCAAGGAAGGCTGTCAGTCGCTGAGTAGGACCGCCCACTGGACTCCTAAGCCCAGAATGAACACAGATGTAAATGAAATTTCTAGTACTAAATCTGTTTCCACAAAATTATATATCAATCTGCTCAGCTCCTCCTGCTCTATAACATTCTGCCTGCACATTAGGTAGAATTTCTAATATAACAGTTTTGCTTAATAGTTTGTCCTGCATCATGCCTATGGATGATGTGTTTACCATGTAACAAGCATGTATAAGTTGCAGGAAGCTGATTTTTTTGACTGTCGAAGAAACAATTCCTTTTATGGAAGAAACAGCAGCCGTACATTGTACTTTGAGGAGATAGCTAGTAGTAAAGGACATAGGACAAGCTCTGTTATATGGACTTGACTGTCCTGATATCTGTATAAAGTCACTACTTTAACTCACCACCTCACAGAAAGAGAATAAATGTTAGTTTTCTGTTCACACAAGTGTAATGTTCAGTTCAGAAGGTTTTCATCACCCTTGTGCTATTCTATCCAGTCATAGAAACAAAAACCGGATGAAAATCTGATTCCTAATATCTTCCATTAGGATATGTTACCAAACAGATCCATCACTCATGTTATGGATCCTTTAAAGATGCCTAGGATTAGGAAAATAAAGTGTCATTCTTTTCCATGTGCTGGGTCTAGTATTGCAATTCATCCTCTTTCAAATGAGTTGGGCTGGCAGGGCTGGCTCCAGGTTTTTGTGCGCCCTTGGATGACACAGTGTCAGTGGGCCTCCTGTCAGTTATGGTTAGAGGCACAATCCATTAAATCCTGTGAGTACTGTGATTCGTAAAGGACATCACATCTGCTCTTTCTCCATGGACTCTATGCTCCCTTTAAAACAGTAACAAACATAACATTGCAGTGAATGTTGGGGGATGCAAATGGAGGGTGCACTGTCTGCATGAAAAAACTGAAAATTTTGAACCCAGCCTTTGCATTTTTGATGGCCTAGGATCGTCCTTTTTAACTGTCAGTAAAAAAAAACGGGTGAATCTAATTGGTCCTTCTTTTTTGACCCAACCCACTAATCCATTTTTAACGGATGTAAAATGAACATCATTCGGTTTTACATCAGTTAAAAACAGATCCATTGATTTCTATGGGGTTCATGTGTTCATGAAAACGGACCAAGATAGAGCATGTCAGTTTTTTGACTACCATTAAAAACAGCTAGTCAAAAAAATAAGACATTTTAAATCAATGTGTTCTCAAAATGTCTGTCAGATGGACGTTTTTCACTGTTAGTTAAAAGATTTGTTCAGGATTGGAAAAAAATGGGCCATTATTGTTCATGGTCTGATTCTGGTACCACAATCACCAAACAGTTCAAGGATGAGAGTTGCTCAGCTTCTGGATAAGAAGTAGATACCGGATATTTCTTTCTTATTTTGGGCACCTCTTAGGGATGCATGTTCCAATACCCTGGGTGCACACAGCTCCTGTGAGCGCCCAATTAATAATCATTTGATCATGGCTGCATACAAGTGGGTTTTGTGCTGCATGTAGCTGTGGCCGTGTGGGTATGCACCCTAACTCTTTCTGTATCTCCCATTGACTTTAACAAGGGTGACTGCACCTTTACAGCCACAGATGGGAACTGAGATCAGACATTGTTTTGCCCCAGAGGTAGGACCCTCACCAAACCGAGTTCTACTTCACATATGCTGATATATTATCTATACACGCGCACACACACACACACACACATATATATATATATATATATATATATATGTGTGTGTGTGTGTGTGTGTTTTTATATATACAAGTACATCTCAATAAATTAGAGTATCATCAAAAAGTTATTTTTTTTTTAGTAATTCAATTGAAAAAGTGAAACACATATATGATATTGAATCATTACAAACAGAGTGAACTTTTTCATGTGTTTATTTATGTTAATGATTATGGCTTACAGCCAAGGAAAACGCAAAGGCTTCCTAAGCGTTTAAAAAGATCCCTTATTCTGGTTCAGTAGGCGACACAATCATGGGGAAGACTGATGACTTAACAGATGTCCAGAAGGCAGTCTTTGACACACTCCACAAGGAGGGTAAGCCACAAAAGGTCATTGCTAAAGAAACTGGCTGTTCACAGAGTGCTGTATCAAAGCATATTAATGGAAAGTTGAGTGGAAGGAAAAAGTGTGGTAGAAAAAGGTGCACAAGCAACCGGGATAACCACAGACTTGATAGGATTGTTAAGAAAAGGCCATTTAAAAATTTAGGGGAGATTCACAAGGAGTGGACTGCTGCTTTAGTTAGTGCTTCAAGAGCCACCACACACAGACATATCCAGGACATGGGCTTCAAGTAGAGAAACGTAGGAGAGAAAGAACTGGACTGTTGCTCAGTGGTCAAAGGTGTTGTTTTCAGATGAAAGTAAATTTTGCATTTCATTTGGAAATCAAGGTCCCAGAGTCTGGAGAAAGAGTGGAGAGGCCACAATCCAAGCTACTTTAGGTCTATTGTGAAGTTTCCACAATCAGTGATGGTTTGGGGAGCCATGTCATCTGCTGGTGTAGGTCCACTGTGTTTTATCAAGACCAAAGTCAATGCAGCCGTCTACCAGGAAATTCTAGAGCACTTCATGCTTCCCTCTGCCGACAAGATTTTTGGAGATGGATTTTTCATTTTCCAACAGGACTTGGCACCTGTCCACACTGCCAAAAGTACCAATACCTGGTTTAATAACCACAGTATCACTGTGCTTGATTGGCCAGCAAACTCGCCTGACCTTTACCCCATAGAGAATCTATGGGGTATTGTCAAGAGGAAGATGAGACACCAGACCCAACAATGCAGACCAGCTGAAGGCTGCTATCAAAGCAACCTGGGCTTCCATAACACCTCTGCAGTGCCACAGGCTGAACGCCTCCATGCCACGCCGCATTGATGCAGTCATTCATGCAAAAGGAGCCCCAACCAACTATTGAGTGCATTTACTGTACATACTTTTCATTTGGCCAACATTTCTGTGTTAAATAATTTTTTTTACACTTGGTCTTATATAATATTCTAATTTTCTGAGATATTGACTTTTGGGTTTTCCTTGGGCTGTAAGCCATAAACATTAACAGAAATAAACACTTGAAAAAAGTTCACTCTGTTTGTATTGACTCAATATAATATTTGTGTTTCACTTTTTTAATTGAATTACTAAAAAAAACCAAAACATTTTGATGATATTCTAATTTATTGAGATGCACTTGTATATAGTGACTGTAAATATTGTTTATATTTAACCAAATTATATAATTAGGCTACTAAATTGTATCATATGCTGCCTAGCAACCTGCTACAGTTGATTGAGTACATGGCTTTAAGGGCAAAGTTTACAGAATAAATGACATACTATTGCAATAGCTGGGTACTGTATGTAGAACAATGGAGAATGTGCAATAAAATACATTCCTGATAGGATTGTCATCGTCTATTAGCTTGAAATGATAAGTGCATTTTTCATTGATATGGCCTTCACTCTTTTTAGTGTTTATGATTTCTAGTAAAATACTTTTCATTAACTGTGTTTTTTTGTGTTTTTCTAATATTAGTTTTACAGTACAATACCACTCCCTCGACTGCAACACTGTATTTTTTCTTACTGCAGATGCTGACAACAGTGGATATGTCAATGACTATGAACTCCAAGATTTGTTTAAAGAAGCCAATCTCCCCCTGCCTGGCTACCGGGTGCGAGAGATCATAGAGAAAATATTTGCAGCAGCTGACCGCAATAAAGATGGGAAGATAGATTTTGAAGAGTTTGTTGCGGTGAGTTATCTGCGTGTAGTAATTTAAAGTGAAAGAGAATACATGACTAATACATGTGGTTGTGATTGTTACCATTTAGTCTACACAGCATTAAAGCAATATATCTTAAAGGGTGTTGATCACCAGGAAGCTCGATATCAAGGCAGACACAGTGCATTGTGCACAGTGCATAAAAACACCACTGACAGCTATTTTAGTTGCAAGTGGTGCAAAAAAGTTGCAAACTATTAGTTTGCAAATTTTTTACACCAAATAAGTGGCACGATCAATCTGCCCCATTATCTTGAGCATGACCATAATTATCCAATAGCGCACAATAGCAGTTTTTATAAATATGCAAATGAGACTCAAGTACTATGGGGCGTGTTAGTCTCTAAGGGCTTTGTAATAGGTGTGAAATACAGACTCTTAAGCTGAATTTGTATATTTATAAAAACAGCTTTTTCAAGGTAATGATTCATCTATTGGACTATCTAAAGTAGGGGTCTCAAACATGTGGCCTGTGGGCCTCATGAATCGTGAGGTTGTTATCTGCAGCCTGCAACCTTCTCCCCAGTTCTGCTAATCCAGTCGGATCAGCCAAACCGGAGTGAAAGAACCCACAACCCAGTTCTAAAGGTTCTCAAGCCTAGGGAAGCTTGAGTGTAGATACTGTACTTATCTCTCCATCCCCCAACAACTTCTGCTCTCTTTCCCTGCCCCGGGTGCACTACTGTAATGTATGTGCACTTGGAGCAGGGGAACAGAGTGCGCCCTGGAGGAGTGAAATAAATACTGGTTGGGGACATTAAGCTATGTTGGGCCACTGGTGGAGGATATTAAACTATTTTTTAACTTTAGAGGCTCTTATACCTCCAGTAAGATGATATTACATTGTTACATTTATGTCTTTATGGTCCAGTGTGAAAAGTAAATAATAGTGGAGTGGTATCTGTTGTCTACTGTTTAACATCCATATACAAACATTTCTCTTTTACCTTTCTATGGTTATCCAGCCAGTAAACTTAATTTTTTTAATATATCTTTAAAGATGACTTTTCACCACTTCCACCAATTCAAGTTCTTAGCATCTGTCAATAGCCGCCACTCCACTTATTAAAGCACAGTTGGAATTTTCTCTCTAGCCTCCACTGTTCCTGAGCAACAAGTACAGGTAGTTTTGATGCCCGATGTGCTATTTAAGCTCTGTAATGTCAGAATGGCAGTGTCAGGCAGGGGGGCGTGATTCAGAGACACAATCAGAGGCAGCCAGTGTCAGAGCTCAGAATCACACCCCTTGCCTGCTCCTGACTGACCCCGCCCTCCTGACAGTACAGAGTCTAAATAGTATATCAAGTGTAGGGAACTGCCATTTCTACTAGTATATAATGTATCTGGCTTCTTTGCCCCTGCAGTTTGGCTTCAGAGACCCCAGGCATTTAGTGCAAGTTTTGTTTTGTAAATACAGTGAGTCAGACACATGTGAGGCAGAGCTGCTGGGGGGAGAGATGTGAGCAGAGCTGCTGAGACAGACATGTTATGTCTGGGGGAGTCTAAGAGCCACTTGTTCCTCTTTACTTCACAGTATATAGTTAGGTATGTGTTACCCCCTATATACTCACAGGACCTAGCTAGTAACCGTAGTTAGGGATCCATATATATATATATATAGTTCAGGGCAGTGATAGGTTAGGCTTCCGAAGGCCAACTAGCTAGTTAGAGGCCCGGTGGCACTAGTAGTTTAGCTGGCAGGTTAAGGACTCAGTGTTAGGGTAGTCAGGCCTGCATCTACTGCCGTCACCGTCGCCCTGTTTGCTGCCTGTGAAGAATCTCACCATCATCATCATCTCCTGATCGGCTGTCTGTCATCTCCTGGAAGAATCCGAGGATCCACAGTCATCCACAGGGGCCCCTGCATCTCTTCTGTTGCCTGGAGGTATTGTGCACTGGACTCTTGCTATATATCTATATATATACCCGGGTATATAACCTAAGACGGTTGAGGACTTGCTGGTTGTTGTAGTATTGCTGTGTTCTGAGTATATTTTATGTATGTATTATTACCCTGTTGATTCTTATAAAGCTACTGTTATAACCTTATGTGGTATCTGTATGTATTCTTCAGACTGTGAGATTAGTACAGTGATCCTTGTTAAGGCTACTAACTGTACTTCATGGGTAAGTCCCAGGAAGAGATCCTCCCTGTAATACAGAGGCTCTATCCTGGGTGGAGGCACTGATATATTTCATATATGTTCCCACTCTTCCCTTCAGCGAAGGCTTCAGGTCCCATTATACACACAGGTCAGCGCCAGAGTCTGTTGCGGGAGGGATAATACTCATACCCCCCCCCCCCAAATAGGGCTACATTTGGAGGCACTGCTGAGATTTAGAAGTGGGAATAGTCATTGATATGGAGAAGCGATATAGCTCAGAGGGGAACCTCCCACTAGCTACTACATGGGATTACCGACCTCCTGTTCCTCCCCTGGTTCAGGTAAAGGAAGAACCCCGCTCAGCCAGTTACCCCCCCAGTATGGCCGTCGCTAGCAGTTCCTCTAGTGACAGTGCTATTAGCACTTTAGCCAGGCTGACTGAAATGTTAGCTCAGGGCCTGCAGGCCACTCACTACAAGAAACTAAAAGTATTCTCTGGTAATGTCCCAGTACCACAAGGGGAGGAAAACTTTGAGATATGGAAAGAACATACTCTCCAATGCCTGAAGGAATGGTCTTGCTCTGAAGAAGGCAAGCGGCAGCGTATCAGTGAAAGTTTGCGGTCTCCTGCTGCAGAATTGATCCGCTTGTACAGAGACTCTCATGAAGGAGTGAGTGCATTGGACTATATACAAGTACTGTCTGATCACTTTGAGCCATACTATGACCTTGCCCAGATGGTTGCTGATTACCGAATGGTTCGTCAAAAAGAAGGGGAAAATGTCTCTACTTTTATTAACCGTTTACAGCTACTTCTTTCACGTCTGGTGTACCACGCAGCTATATCTACTTCAGAGGTAGACGCTATGAGAACCAGTCAGTTGGTGAGAGGGTTACAACCTCATCATCCTCTTGCTCAAGTACTCAAGGTCTTACTATCTGATAGAGTCCTTCCATTTCCTGACTTAATGAAGTTAGTGAAGAAACAAGAAGCTGACGTTAGTTTTAGTACCCCTAAGAAAGCGAAAAGCATCTCTAAAGAAGATGTTGTTCCTAATTCAAACAAGGACAAACCAGCGGAGCGGTCAGAACTTAGACAGTCCGCCACTCCACCCACTGCCACTCAATGGAGGAAGGATGCTACAACCTGTTATAAATGTGGTCAGACGGGTCATACTGCCAGACAGTGTACGGAGGACAGTGAGGGATTGGGACACAGTGCTGTCTTCTCTATTCAGAATCAAAGACACCGAAGGAAGGCGGGCCGAGTAAAGACCAGAGGCGCTATCGCGGGCTCCAGGTCCGTTGTCAAAGTCACTGTCAATGGTCATGCCGCTCCTGCCCTGTTTGATACAGGATCTCAAGTGACCCTGATTTATCGCTCGTTCTACCAAAAGTATCTGAGGGATATACCTCTTCAGTCTACAGGACAAATGAAATTGTGGGGGCTTAATTCAGGATCATATCCTGTAGATGGCAGCCTACAAGTAGTTATAGCTGTCCCTGAATTAGAAGATCAGAGTGTCGCTCCCATGAAGATTACGGCTCTTGTCTGTCCTGATACAGGGGATTCTTGTGCAGCTCCTGTGATACTTGGCACTAATTGTCCCGCAGTGCATTATGCTTTTCAGAAGTTTCTTGGAAGAGATTGGAACCCTGCAGCTCAGCCGGTGAATATATCTTCTGATCTTAGAGAACTCTGTGATGCCCTGTCTACTGGCTATCGACATGGAATGGTATATCATATCGGTGAGAGAACCGTGGAAGTTCCTGCCGGCGGGGAGAGAATTCTGAGAGTAGCCTCCAGCATTGCTCCCGATTTGCTTGAAGGGGGGAGTTATGTCCTTATGGAAACCCCTGAAGAAATGATTAACCAGAATGGCTGGATGGTGATCCCAGAGAGAAAGGACTGGAGAAATAAAGTGGAGTTATCTACCTGTGTGACAGTGAGGAACTGTTCACCGCATCCGATTGTAATTGGACCATACCAGAATGTGGCCCACTGCTACCCTGTGCTTGGAGTAAATCCATACGCTGAAGTGTGCAGGATTCAAATCCGAGATGCAATCCCTAATCTCAATCTTGACTTGAGTGATCCACATTTACCAGAGGCCTGGAATCAGCGACTGACACAGAAGTTGTCTGAATTATCGGAAGTGTTCTCCATGGATGATATGGATGTAGGTTGTGCTAAAAGTGCTCAACACACTTTCCGATTGACCGATTCTACTCCCTTCCGGGAGCGACCACGGAGAGTTGCTCCAAAGGATGTTGATGAGTTAAGACAGACTCTACAGCAAATGAAAGGTCAGGGGATCATTGTGGACAGTAAGAGCCCCTATGCCTCACCTATTGTGGTGGTAAGAAAAAAATCTGGAGCAATTCGCCTATGTGTGGATTACAGAACTCTGAACCGGAGAACCTTACCTGATCAGTATACACTGCCGAGAATTGAAGAAGCTCTGGAAGCTCTGAATGGAAACTGTTGGTTCACAGTGCTGGACCTAAGATCGGGATACTATCAAGTCCCAATGGCACCTGAGGATCAGGAAAAGACAGCCTTTATATGCCCCTTGGGTTTCTTTCAGTTCACTCGTATGCCGCAAGGTACAAAAGGTGCGCCAGCAACGTTCCAAAGGTTGATGGAAAGAGTGTTAGGTGATTTAGTGCCCCGGGAATGCCTTGTATATCTTGATGACATTATTGTGTTTGGAAAGACGCTGGAAGAACATGAAGAACGACTCATGAGAGTACTCCATCGCTTAAAAGAAGAGGGGCTGAAGTTGTCGGCTGACAAATGCAAATTTTGTAGATCTTCGGTCACTTATGTAGGTCATATTGTTTCTGCTGAAGGAGTTGCTACCGATCCTGGTAAGATTGAAGCTGTGGTGAATTGGCCCCGACCGCAAAATATTACGGAGTTGCAATCTTTCTTGGGGTTTTGTGGATTCTATCGACGATTTGTGGAAGGATATTCAAAAATTGCTCGAGCCCTCCTCGACCTGTTGAAGAGTGATGCAGGAGATCCGGGAAAGAAGAAAGGGTCTTCCAAAAGCCTTTTTGGCGATAGGTGGACTGCGGATTGTGAAGAAGCATTTAAGTTGTTGAAGAAGAAATTGACAGAAGCTCCCGTTCTGGCTTATGCTGATGCACAGAAGCCATATGTGCTACATGTAGATGCCAGCTTTGAAGGATTAGGTGGCGTGCTGCACCAAGAATACCCGGCCGGGTTACGGCCCATAGCTTTCATAAGTCGAAGTCTTTCTCCCAGCGAGAAAAATTATCCAGTACATAAATTGGAGTTTTTGGCGCTCAAGTGGGCCATTGTTGATAAATTACATGACTATTTATACGGAGCCACGTTTGAAGTAAGAACAGACAACAATCCACTGACATACGTTTTGTCAACCGCTAAACTCGATGCTACAGGACATCGCTGGTTGGCAGCTTTATCCAACTACCAATTCACACTCAAGTATAAATCGGGGCCTAAGAACATTGGGGCAGATGCTCTATCAAGACGGCCTGGATTACCTAGTCCGGAAGTAGTGGATGAATGGGAAGAAGTGCCAAGTCCTGGAGTAGGAGCTTTGTGTGCCATGGCTGCTGTAGTTGAAGACCGAGTAGCCTTTTCTGAAACTCGGCTTATTGACTCTATTGGGGGAGGTCCCGAAGCTGTACCAGACATGTTTGCCTACCCTGCCGCTTTAGGATCCTTTGAGAGTTGTTCTATATCTTCAAAGCGAATGATCTGGAGTCAAAAGACTGATCCTTTAATTGGACCTCTTTATCAAGCAGTGAGTTCTCAAGACAGAGAAATGTTAAAGACATCCCTACCCTCTGAATGCAGTCAACTTCTACGAGATTGGGAGAAGTTTGAAATAGACAATGGCCTACTTTATCGTGTGGTGCTGTATCATGATCACCCTGGAAGGCGCCAACTAGTTATTCCAAGCTGCTTTCAGAAGATGATTTTCCGAAGTCTGCATGATTATCATGGTCATTTGGGACCTGAGAAGACTTATGGCCTAATACAAGACCGATTCTACTGGCCCAAAATGAGAGATACCGTGACTCGTCTGTGTAGGTGCTGTCGCAGATGTTTGCAGAGGAAGACTGTCCCGGTTCGAGCGGCCTTCATGGGACACTTGAAGAGTTCGGGCCCCATGGATCTTGTCTGCATAGACTTCCTTTGTATTGACAACGACTCCAGAGGATTTGGAAATGTATTGGTGGTGACTGATCACTTCACACGATATGCTCAAGCCTTTCCGACTAAGGATCAAAAAGCAGTCACTGTTGCAAGAGTGCTTTGGGAAAAGTATTTTATCCATTATGGCTTACCACACCGGTTGCATTCTGATCAAGGCCGGGATTTTGAGAGTAACCTGATCAAAGAGTTACTTCAGTTGTTGAACATCCGCAAAAGTCGGACGACGCCTTACCATCCAGAGGGAGATGCCCTTCCTGAAAGATTTAACAGGACTTTACTTGATATGCTTGGTACCTTACGAATTGAGGATAAGCGATCCTGGAGTAGAAAAGTGGAGGCTATGGTGCATGCCTATAATAGTACAAGGCACGAGAGCACAGGATATTCACCATACTTTCTGATGTTTGGAAGAGAGCCTAGGCTACCTATTGACATCTTGTTGGGAGTCTCTACCGATGGTATCAGTCATCGAGATCATTACCGATACGTGGCACGTTTGAAAGAAACGCTTAAGAGTGCTTATCAGCTGGCTGAGGAAAATGCGGCCAAAGTGAATGAAGGAAATAAAAGGAGATTTGATCTTCGAGTAAGATACCGAGAATTGAACCCTGGGGACCATGTTCTGCTACGGAATTTGGGAGCATCTGCAAAACATAAGCTGGCTGATCGATGGCGGAGTGAACTCTTTACAGTGGTAGATCGGTTGCCTGGAATACCAGTCTACAAGATAAAAGGACGGGACGGGAGGATCAGGACTTGGCATAGAAATCATTTGTTGCCTGTACCTCAGATTGATGGTATGGATATCTCCAATGATGGCTCGGCCTGCGATTCTCCACAGTCCTTAGCCGATATTCCACCTGACCTTCCTGAAACTCCTGAGAGTGATTGGACTGTGGCTCCTGACGTTCCTAGATCACCAGTATCTTCTCCTTCAGGGAGACCTATGAACCCTCAAACTCCAGAATTCGTACCTAGATCTGTGTCTACAGATGAGCAGGGATCTAGCTCTCCTACGCCACCAGCACCATCCCCTCCCATGGCAGACAACCCTAGTTTAGGGCCTGGACATGCTAGTTTACCTCAGAGAGAGGTACGGAGAGGAGAGAGAATTAGACACCCTCCACCTATGCTGACATATGATAGTTTGGGGGACCCCAGATTTACTACTCAGCCTCATTTATACCATGCTTGGGTGGGTGCAGTGTCCACTTTGGTCAATATGTTACCAATTTTCGCTCCTGCTGGCATGTATACCTATTAACCTGTTGTGACTCTGTAAATGCAAAAGCAACCATATTGATATTGTCATTGGTAATGTTGACTGTATACTATGACTTTGTATGTCTTTGACGTGACGTAAAGATTTCACCAGAGGGAGAGTGTAGGGAACTGCCATTTCTACTAGTATATAATGTATCTGGCTTCTTTGCCCCTGCAGTTTGGCTTCAGAGACCCCAGGCATTTAGTGCAAGTTTTGTTTTGTAAATACAGTGAGTCAGACACATGTGAGGCAGAGCTGCTGGGGGGAGAGATGTGAGCAGAGCTGCTGAGACAGACATGTTATGTCTGGGGGAGTCTAAGAGCCACTTGTTCCTCTTTACTTCACAGTATATAGTTAGGTATGTGTTACCCCCTATATACTCACAGGACCTAGCTAGTAACCGTAGTTAGGGATCCATATATATATATATATAGTTCAGGGCAGTGATAGGTTAGGCTTCCGAAGGCCAACTAGCTAGTTAGAGGCCCGGTGGCACTAGTAGTTTAGCTGGCAGGTTAAGGACTCAGTGTTAGGGTAGTCAGGCCTGCATCTACTGCCGTCACCGTCGCCCTGTTTGCTGCCTGTGAAGAATCTCACCATCATCATCATCTCCTGATCGGCTGTCTGTCATCTCCTGGAAGAATCCGAGGATCCACAGTCATCCACAGGGGCCCCTGCATCTCTTCTGTTGCCTGGAGGTATTGTGCACTGGACTCTTGCTATATATCTATATATATACCCGGGTATATAACCTAAGACGGTTGAGGACTTGCTGGTTGTTGTAGTATTGCTGTGTTCTGAGTATATTTTATGTATGTATTATTACCCTGTTGATTCTTATAAAGCTACTGTTATAACCTTATGTGGTATCTGTATGTATTCTTCAGACTGTGAGATTAGTACAGTGATCCTTGTTAAGGCTACTAACTGTACTTCATGGGTAAGTCCCAGGAAGAGATCCTCCCTGTAATACAGAGGCTCTATCCTGGGTGGAGGCACTGATATATTTCATATATGTTCCCACTCTTCCCTTCAGCGAAGGCTTCAGGTCCCATTATACACACAGGTCAGCGCCAGAGTCTGTTGCGGGAGGGATAATACTCATACCCCCCCCCCCAAATAGGGCTACACAGGTATTACAATTAACAGTATTTATTGCTCAGGAACAACAGGGACTAGGGGAAAAATTCCAACTGTGCCAGAATCAGTGGAGGAGCATCTATTAAATGATGTAAAGAACTGTACTTGTTCGTACACATGCTGGTCTGTTCTACTATACACCACTTCAAAAAAAGGCACCTGCGCCTAATGTAGAAACTACACCTCTCAGACTCCTATGTGCGTATCAATATGGGCATTCACTCAAATACAATCGTAGACCTACTGGGAGAGAGAGACCAAGTGGTAGAGAGTGAGACATACTGTTAGAGAGAGACCTACTGACAGAGTGAGACCAAGTTTGAGAGAGGGAGACCTAGTGGGAGAGGGTGAGATCTACTGAGAGAGTGAGACTGAGTGGGAGAGACAGACTGAGTGTAACAGTAACTTAGTGTCAAACTGATTTATTGTGAAAGTGACTAAGTGATATAAATAGACTGAATTTGAGATTGAATGTTTGTCAACTTCACTTAGCATGTGTACAGAGGGCCCACTGTATATCTGTTCTATTATTTATTTCAATACAAATGACACTTATTGAACATGTATGATGAATTCCAATTGTGAGCTGCAGGTGGAACAGTATAGGACTGCGCATTCACAGCAGTCCAGAGCATGTGTTTGCAAGAACGTGAGGAACATACTGCACATGTTTCACCAGAAGGCACCATAGGCATACGGGTTGTTGGCAGTCAAAATGGGGCACAGTCAGATGGGGGATCAACCAAAAAGGTAAATTTATCCTGAGAGAACCAGTAAAAACTTTTAATTACATTACATGACACAATTTTAGCTTGCGTATATATATGACAAATGGATATTTGTTGTCGCTGAATAACCCCTTTAAGGCTGGATTCACATCTTCACTCTTATTAGGTTTTTCAGGTCCATCATAGGAACAGAAAAACAGAATATAGTTTAAGGCTAAGGCCCCACGCAGCGAAACGCTGCCAAAAATGATGTGGAAAAGACAGTGTTTTTCACATAAAGTCCGCAGAGTTTTCCTCTGCGGACTTTCTGCCTCTATTATACCTTTATGGTATTATAGCGTTTCTCTAGGTATAATTGACATGCTGGGGTCACTTCAGACCCCAGAGTATAATAAACGGAGGTCTAGGGGAGGTGAGTAAACATAAAAAACACTGTTACTCAACTCCTCTGGGGTCCCCTTTGGGCCTCTTCTGGTCTCCTGAATGATGGCAGAGGCCATTGAGGCCTGTGATTGGGCCTCAGCAGTCAAGTGGTTACGCTGGTACAATGACGCACCGATGCAAGTGTTGTTACGCCAGCATGACCCACTTGATTGCAAAGGCTCAGTCACAGGCCTCAATGGTCCCTGACATCATTCAGGAGGCCAGTAGAGGACAGGATCTGCACACCGAAGCCCAGGGAAGGTGAGTAACACTGTTTGTTATGTTTACTCTGCTCCCTGGGCCTCCGCTTATTATCTCTGGCGTCAGAGTATAAACCTGAAATTTTTGGAACGCAAACTTGTTCGATCAACCTTATGTGTGTGCCAATATGGCACATTATACTGTGTGGAGGGGCCATTGAGGGACATTATACTGTGTGGAGAAGCCACCATGGGACATTATTATTTTGTGTGGAGGGCTGCAATGGGACATGATATTGTGTGGAGGGCCGCTATCATAGCACATTATTTTGTAACAGGGATCTTTGTTTTGAATGGGGGGGTAAGCTTTCTGAACAGCCCACGGCCCATGGTACTCTTAATCCTCCCTTGTTCATGAAGGACCTAAGATGAGGTCACCAGTATGTGATCAGTGCATAAGTGATTGTGAGAGCTGAGATCAAGGTAAATGCTGGGAGTTGTAGTTCTCTGCTCTTACACCTGCAAGCATGCTGCACTATTTTTTCAGGTTTTTTGAAAGTGTAAATATTGGCTGTGACCCAGTGGCGTAACTAAAATCTTGTGGGCCCTGGTGAAAACTTTTGTCCTGGGCCCCTACCTACAGCGAATTCTTCATAGTGATGGTTACGGCTGCTAAGGAGTTTAATCAACCTTAGTGTGGTTAAGGTAATCTGTGGGTCTCCTTGGCTTATGGGCCAGATGGAAGCTGCAATCTCAATACTGATGCCAGTGCTTATGGGCCCCCTAAGGCTCCAGGGCGACTGAACCCTCTGCACCCCCCTCAAGTTACGCCCCTGCTGTGACCTGTATATCCTGGGTGTAGCAAATAAACAGGATTATGCAAACTGGGATGTGACAAATAACCAGGCATTTTCCCTGGTTATAAAAGTATGCTTGTATTATATAGTATAGCTAGATAGATAGATAGATAGATAGATAAATAGATAGACCGATAGATTATACAGCATTGCCTCTCTTCTGATTGTTATTTTATCTGCCATTGAATCTATAGTAGTATAATGTTGTACCGTGTTAGCCATTGAAAGTAGTGGAAGAGTGAAGAAATCAGGCGATACCTTTTAGAGGCTAACTGAGTATATTTAATAAGTAAGCTTTCAAGAGTCTAGCTCTCGTCTTCAGACATGGTGTTATACAAGAACTAAAAATTCACAGATTTTTTTATACACATGGTCTTCAAAGGATTTTAGAGTCCTTAAAAAAACCAAAACAAAATGCAATCTAAGTAGAGAAGTTATTTACAACAGGTCAAAAAACAATCTGGAAAGTTGTGGTGCGTGACAGAGGGATCTGTTATCTGTTTGCTATCAGGAGGTGATTTGTGACCCTCACAGTTCATACATAGTGTGACATGAAGTTGGCATGAATATTAAGTCCAAATTGCAGAGTTTGAAATTTTTGCATAAACTTGTACTCCCATTGTTTTCTCTCCTCCTGCATCTTAAAATGTCCCATTAAAAACACAACCCGCAAATCTTCAATAGAGTGGTTTTCTCCGGAGAAATGTGCGTCCACTGGGAGATCTGTTTTGCTGTTATTAATATTGGATCTGTGTGAGTTCATTCGTTGACTAAGTCTCTGCCCTGTTTCCCCCACATAGAGGCCTGTGGTGGGACATTGCACACACATTATGAGGTACACCACATTGGAAGACCTGCAGGAGAATGTCCCCCTAATTCTGTGCACCTGTTGTGACTGTGGGATAGGTACACTATCAGCGGTGTGGATTTGCTTGCAGGTCATGCACCTTTTTTGTAGGCAAGGTGAGGTGCCATTTTCAGTTGGGGCCTTCAGGGCACTCCGGACAATAATACGCCTCATGTTTGGTGGTTGTCGAAAGGACAGGAGAGGGGGGACTGAAAATATGTCCTTGAGTCTGTTGTCCCTATGTAGCACAGGTTGGAGCTCCTTGGCAATCCTTCGTAGGATTTCCAGCTGTGGGTTGTAGGTGACAACTAGGGGCACTCGGGCATTCGGACATCTGAAAGGCTGCGGAACAATATGATAAAAATTTCCTATAACAACAAAAAAAGAACACAGGAGGAGATACAGGCCCTAAAATCATCATTGGATAATGACACAGAGGAAATGAAGGCCAAACTCCACATATACTACTGGAAACTTCAGGACATGCTTATTAACAACAAAAAGAAAAAGCTCCACAGACTGAGACAAAAAGGCCTCATTACTACAACCGCAAATACCAGCCCAGCTCAGCAAAGCTGTGTTGTGAATCTTTCCTCCTATGAGCCAAACAAACACGAAATGTCAGTTCTCTCCAAAGGTCTCTCCTTCTGCCCCTCAGCACACACTGACCATATCAAACTCTGCAATGATATGGAGGAGTTTTTCAGAAAAATGAGATTGAGGGAATATTTTTATGACAAAGACCTTCCATACAGCAGCGACTCTGAGATGGAACAGCCCATAAGGAATCCTACCAAAAAATCTACCTGGACCCCACACCCTGGAACTAACACAGCACTGGATAAATATATTGACTGTTTCAGAAGCAAAGTAAAATCAGAAATCCTGGAGAAACAAAAGAAACAGGTGCATAACATAACCCTGCAGGAAGAGAAGGCTATTACTTCACTGAAAGAAAATCAGGATATAATAATAAAACCAGCTGACAAAGGGGGCGCAATAGTCATAATGAACACCTCAGACTATATCGAGGAAGCAAACAGGCAACTGTCAAATCCCATCCATTACTCCAGACTTGGAAGTGATCCCACAAAGGCCTATATGAAAGAACTAAAGAGTATGATCAAGAAGTTTCCAATCCAGATCCAGAATCAGATAAAAGGACTTATCCCACAAGATCCCAGGGCGGGCTGCTTTTATATGCTCCCAAAGATACACAAAGATGGCAACCCTGTGAGGTCTATCATTTCTGGCATTGAGACACTGACAGAAAACATCTCAGGTTGGGTGGAAAATCTCCTAAAACCCCTTGTCAGGGATACTCCAAGCTATATCCAGGACACCACTGACCTTCTTAACAAACTGAATGCCCTGGGCCCACTACCTGAGGGTACCATTTTGGCCACCATGGATGTGGAATCCCTGTATACCAACATTCCCCACAAGGATGGAGTTGAAGCATCTTGGGTACACCTGGAAAAAAAAAACCTCCCAACAGAACCAGTAACGCAGCTCATACAATTCATCCTTAGCCACAACCATTTTATCTTTGGAGAGTATCTATATCTACAGCGAATGGGAACTTCAATGGGGACCAGATGTGCACCCCAGTATGCAAATCTCTTTATGGCAGAACTGGAAGGAACATATTTATCAACATGCGCCACCAAACCTATGATTTACCTTCATTATATCAATGATATCCTTGTCATCTGGACTGCAGGTGAGGAGGCCCTACTTCAATTCCATAATGACTTCAATGACTTTCACCCTACCATCAACCTTAAACTTAGCTATTCAGGGAGTGAAATTCACTTTCTGGATACCACAATATACATCAAAGACCACCAGCTGCTCACATCAATATACCACAAACCCACAGACAGAACGGCCTACCTGAGAAACGACAGCTTCCACCCCAAGCACACAAGACAATCTATTATCTACAGCCAGGCTATACGATACAATCGTATTTGCTCCGACAAAGCAGACCTGGACAAGCACCTCCAAGATCTGAGGATGAAATTTCTCCGATTGGGATACAAACCAAAAGTGACGGACAACCAATTTAACAAAGCGGCAGCCATTAACAGAGACAATCTGCTCACATATAGAGAGACCCAGAAAGATGCCCGAGTGCCCCTAGTTGTCACCTACAACCCACAGCTGGAAATCCTACGAAGGATTGCCAAGGAGCTCCAACCTGTGCTACATAGGGACAACAGACTCAAGGACATATTTCCAGTCCCCCCTCTCCTGTCCTTTCGACAACCACCAAACCTGAGGCGTATTATTGTCCGGAGTGCCCTGAAGGCCCCAACTGAAAATAGCACCTCACCTTGCCTACAAAAAAGGTGCATGACCTGCAAGCACATCCACACCGCTGACAGTGTACCTGTCCCACAGTCACAACAGGTGCACAGAATTAGGGGGGACATTTTCCTGCAGGTCTTCCAATGTGGTGTACCTCATAATGTGTGTGCAATGTCCCACCACAGGCCTCTATGTGGGGGAAACAGGGCAGAGACTTAGTCAATGAATGAACTCACACAGATCCAATATTAATAACAGCAGAACAGATCTCCCAGTGGCCGCACATTTCTCCGGAGAAAACCACTCTACTGAAGATTTGCGGGTTGTGGTTTTAATGGGACATTTTAAGACGCACGAGGAGAGGAAACAATGGGAGTACAAGTTTATGCAAAAATTTCAAACTCTGCAATTTGGACTTAATATTCATGCCAGCTTCATGTCACACTATGTATGAACTGTGAGGGTCACAAATCACCACCTGATAGCAAACAGATAACAGATCCCTCTGTCACGCACCACAACTTTCCAGATTGTTTTTTGACCTGTTGTAAATAACTTCTCTACTTAGATTGCATTTTGTTTTGGTTTTTTAAGGACTCTAAAATCCTTTGAAGACCATGTGTATAAAAAATCTGTGAATTTTCAGTTCTTGTATAACACCATGTCTGAAGAAGAGAGCTAGACTCTTGAAAGCTTACTTATTGAATCTCTAGACATTTATATTAGTTTTTTATGTGTTTATGATGCTGTCCCTGGGTAATCAGTTACATGGGTATGTTTCTTTGACAGAAATATATATTGTTTATTGACCTCCTATACTGTATACTGTACAGGGCCTGTAAATGAAAGTTGAGATACTGCACTGCATACTTACTTGTGGATTTAGTCACTATTGTAATCAACATGCAATGCCAACAGCACAACCTACAGTCTGATGATGTCAAAGCAGTCAGCTCAATCTCCTTAAACTGGCCATACACATTACATGTTAGACTGTCATCCCTCGTCTGAAATTAACTATGACTGGTTGGTCATACGACCAACTATACCAAACATATGAACAACCATAAACCTTTCAACAAGGGTATGGCTATTCAAGACACTTGGAAAATTAACAGATGAAAGTCGTTCAATGCTAATGAAGTGCTAAAAACAGCAAATGACAAGCACTTGGTGGGTTTGTTAGTAGTACAAACACATGCCCACAATACAAAAATCTCCCACAGGTCTGTCAGTCTAGCCCATACACAACAGATCATGGCAGACAGATGGCAGAAAAAATCCAACATGACAGATTTTGGTTCTGACCAAGTTTAGTTGATGGTTGACTGTATGGAACAGACTGTCTTGGGCTAAAGCCCACGTTGCGGAAACGAAGCTTTTTTTGTTGCAGATTTTTCTGTGTTTTTTTGAGCCAAAGCCAGGAGTGGATTAAGCAAAAAGGTAGAAGTATAAGAGCTTCCTATATATTTCCCATTTCTTTTGTAGCCATTCTTGGCTTTGGCACAAAAAAACGCAACAAAATCTACAACAAAAAAGCTGCATTTCCGCAGCGTGGGGCCTCAGCCTTAGGTTTATGTGTGAACAACCAACTGCAGACAGTCCAAACTCTGCCACTTTAGCAGTCCAAAATGTAATGTGTATGGACAACTTTATTCAGTAAGTCCATGGGCAGTATTTCTGGTGGATTAATAAAAAAAGAACAAATAAGGAAAAAAATGCTGGCAAACATAAACGTGAAGGAACATATTACATTTGTGTACTATAAATATTAAAGGCTTACTAAAATATAATACCTTATAGAAAAAAAAATAATTTTTGTATAAATTAGAAAATATTTCTTCAAACATTTTATTGCTTATAACTGCTTTACATTATTTCCATTGTGATCATTGTTCAATAATTTTACAAACGTTCTATTGTTGAAAAATATTGACAACACTGTTTTACTAGTTTAGGCTGAGGCCGCATATTGTGAAAATGCAGTGTTTTTGTTGCAGATTTTGCTGCAGTTTTTTGAGACAAAGTCAGGAGTGGCTTGAAAAGGAATGGAAAATATAAAGAAAGTATTTAGACGTTTCCCGTCTGTTAAATCCACTTCTGACTTTGGCTCAAAAAAACGGAGCAGAATCATCAAAAACGCATTTCCTCAACGTGGGGCCTCAGCCTTATAGTTACACAGAATACAGCCCTTTACTTTTCCTGCCATAGTTTTCCCGTTTCCTAAGTGAACATGGAATAAATACCTGCCACACTAGGCCTTCAGACGGGCATACTGCTCAGTGGTACACCAGCATTAATAAATGCCCCCTCTCTGTTTTGTACATCTGTTTTTTTCAGGTTGTATTAAGAAGAGACTTTTATACTGCTGTGTGTTTTTAGAAGCTATTATAAAATTTTGCGGCAAAAAAATTGCAAAATAATATCTGATATAAACATACAGTACCCTCATCTATGATATGCAGACAGAATGTAACCAGAAACATAACTAGATAGTGGAGTTATGGTGACTGACTAAAAGGTTATGTTGCAGACGGTATGTAGGATTCCAGCACTCTAGTATACAGCTCTATTCAGGGACATAGTTAAGGGGGAGAAAGGGTTACAGGCACGTGCCATGGGTGTTGAATGCCATCAGGGGTGCCAATAAGTCATTCCTTGACCAGGGTATTTTATTTTATGTTAACGCACCGTGGATTAGAGATTATTAACAGAGACAAATGATCAGTTTTCCCTCTATTTAATTCAGAATAACATGAAAAAATATCACTAATGTAAATGAATACAATTTAGTGTTTGGCTAGAGAAACATTAAAAAATATGACTATGTGTAAGCGCTATGTGGGTACGTCATCTCTTGTCCTGACTTTGGCTGAACATGATGTAATGATTTTAAAATAGTCAAAAGCCACACAATGAAGAAAGCTGGCCACCACTGATGTATGCACACTGGAGAATACAGTAAGGATGTGAGTGCCTTTTATATGACAGGTCCTGGTTAGTTGAAAAGAACACAAAAAATAGTGATGCCAGATGTGTCTGACCACCATTTATCCCTTGTACACTATTTTAATAAAGTCAGCATCTGTTTCAACTTGCATGTTAAAAGTGACAGCTATACAATGCATATGGTCCTCTTTCCTTAAGTAATGGCAGGAGGAAGCAGAGGCATAACTTGAACTTCCTGGACCCCAATGCAGAATATGTAATGCAACCCTTACCTACCTTCTGTCATTTAAAAGAGTGGTATATTTTATGTGATAGAGCAGCTTTGGGGGCCCCCTCAGGGTCCAGGGCCCAGCAGCAAGTGCTACCTCTGCACCCCCAATAGCTACGCCCCTAGGAGGAAGCCATTGTGCTGAACCATGTTGCCTGCTTGTCACACTAAGGATCAAACCACATAGGATGGTAATGATGAAGATTTGTACAGGTAAAATCTGCTGCAGATTAAAGTATCTGTCCAGTACACGAGACTTTACAAATTTCATCCTCAGATTCTATTGTAAATGTTTACCACAGATTTCACCCATTTCAAAATAGCAGGGGTAAAATCCACAGCAAATACAGCCAGATCTCTAAGTAGCACATGTTAATTTTTCTGCAGATTTGTGATGAAATGCACAGCAGCTTTTTTGTACCCTGTGTATGGACCTACCCTGAAAGTCTAGGTTTAGTGGCTAAATCTATTGATAATAATAGAAGAGTTCCTTCCTGTGGCCAACTTGCAGGGATAGTGCGTTACAATTTACTGGATGTAAAGGCATGGATCTAACATACAGTAGTTTGACAACAGCTGACTTACAGTAAAGTCCATGGAGAGCAAGCATTTACCTGGTATGTTTGTAGATTTGGCAGAGCCCACAAATCTGCAATGAATTTTGCAGCATCAGAAAAGGTAAACCTAGGTCAACCTAGTCAGAGAAACAAATCACAGAGAAGTCAGAGAAGGTAAAAGTCTGGAGGAAAACACACTAATTCTTTATTTGTGTCCATTTTTTTCCTTAAAAGAAACATTACCATCCACTGCTCCACCATATCTTACATTGTCTTTTTTGTCATAGTTATGCCAAGAACTAAAAAGTAAAGATGTGAGCAGAACATTCCGAAAATCTATCAATAAAAGACAGGGCATCACAGCATTAGGAGGTACCTCTGCTATATCCAGCCAGGGAACGCAGCATTCCTATTCAGGTAAGAGTACAACACAGGGGCAGCGACTGGAAGGTGATACTTGTCATGCTCCTGTGAGGATGGGTTACCATAGAATGAGACGCTGCTACATATTGTCACAGCTAACCGTTCTGCTTCTTTCAGATGAAGAGAGGGTGGCGTTTGTGAACTGGATAAATAAAGCTCTAAAAGATGATCCAGACGTCAAGCACCTTCTGCCCATGGACCCTTCCAACGACAGCCTCTTCACATCATTAAGGGATGGAATTTTACTCTGGTAAGTGCTGCAGAATGAACCCACCTTCTATCATTTTCTGTTGAAGGTTTCTATACTTTCTCATATGGATAAAGCTAAATGAATACAGCAGTATATTGGTGTAGGCTATGTACACATAACAAAGCTAGCGACAGAAATATACAATTCAGATTTGAAGTGAAATCCACATAAGAAATCTGCATGTATACCTGCGGACTAGGTACAAATTTTAGCATCAACTAGTTCTATGGCTATATTTGGAGCGGAGTCCATGTGGTTTGCGGGCAGATTTCTGTGTGAATTGTTGTGTAAAGACATTCAGGGGTATTTATTTTTAGGTATATAAATGTTATACTTTGTTACATAAATGTCCAATATACTTCTGTATTAATTCCTCATTCTTTTCAGGACTTTTATAGTTTACTTCCATTGTATATAAACCTGATCTGGTCATGTTTTGGATACAGGATCTCAGCTCATTGCAAGACCCCACTCTGATAACTATACTGTAAGGGCATGTTAAGACACATTATGCCATGTATTCTGTGCTGAAATCCATGTCCCATTGTTTATTTCACCTTGGATTTCACACCTATATCTTAGTAAAAAAAAAGATTGAAGTGTGTTGATTTTTGCCACAGATTCTGCCTATCCACAAGATCGGCCATCAGTATGTGATCTTTCGGGATCTGACACCCAGACCACCTCCGTCAACTGGCAGCTTCCGGTACATGGAGGCTGCTACAACAGCTGATCTATACGGGGTCTGGGTGTTGGACCCTGACGTATCACATAGTGATGGCCTATACTGTGGATAGGTCATCAGTATGAAAACTCAATTTGGGTCAGAAAACCCCTTTAACGTTGATGTATGACACAGTATAGGAAACCTGATATACCAACCTTTTGTAGGAACCACAGAGAAATTTCTTTTTATTGAATTATGGTTGCATTTTCCAATTGGTACAGTCAAAATTTAGCATTAATAATTTATCATCCCCTTTATAAAAATAATTTTTTTCGCATGGTTAACCCATGCACTCTTTGCTTTGTGGCATTAATAGGAAACACAAGATGGATATCTATTTTTAATGACTTGCCTGGTTGCTGACTTGTTCTCTGTCAATTAGTTTGGCACATGATATATAAAAAGACTGAACAATATTAATAGTGTTTTTGTGTATAGGAATGGAAAGGCATTGTACAGCTACTTATAGTGTTTCTTTCTATAAACATTGTAAATAGACAATCCCTTAAAACTTAACTTTTAATATAGATTATTTAAAAGTCATCGAGTTTAAAACATGGTGACCAAATATCTAAATGATAGGGCGACCAAGAAGCAAGCAAAACGTGCACCAGTAACTACGGCCATATAAAAACCCGTGGCAGACAAAATTATATAAAATATACTGGTTAGTCTCTTAAATAATCTACCCAATATATTATACCGACACATAACCTGGTTGAGATACTGTATGATGAGTCTGTATGAAGTACAGTGAGTGTACTGTGTCATACCAGGGTGAACTGAGGGCACTACCTGGCTCAGGGGCACACCAGGGATTCACCTGTTCTCCTGTGGGCCAGTCTGAGCCTGGTATGGAAGGTATAAATTTGAGTTCTATAAAAACAAATGAATATGCTACAAGTTCCAGTGATCTGTATATCACTGTAGATCAATGGAACTTGTAGCATGTTGCTTTGTTCCTACTTTTTTTGTGGCTGAAGAATGTGCAGTACAAGTGTGAAAATCTGCAAAAAAAAAAAACTCTACGTTTTATCAACTGGAATCCAATGGAAGGAGGTTATTAAACTGTTTTATGTCATATACATACAGTAATATAGTATAGTAGAAGTATTAGATGGTGCATGAAATATTTACTGTTTTATATTCTCTTTTTTATTTCTAATTTAGCAAAATGATAAACTTGTCCCAGCCAGATACAATTGATGAAAGAGCTATCAACACAACAAAGCTAACACCATTCACTATTTTAGTAAGTTCATAATCATCTCTTACATAGTCTGTATGTTAGATTAGTTATGTTAAAGGGGTTGTCTGGAGCAAATAAAAAATAGTCTTGGAATTGGTTTAAAATAAAAAGCAGTTCTGCCCGTCCCTTTCTGACGGTTCCAAAGTCCCCTATCGTCTCTTCTTTCTGCTTCTACATCAACACACAGGAAATGCACACTCAGCCAAATACTGACCACAGTAGTGACCCACCTCAGCCAGTATATGGCAGAGAGGGCATTTCCTGGCATTTTCTGTGTGTTGAGTCAGACGAGGAATTAGACATCAATGGGGACCTGGTAAGCCTCAGACCACAAGGTGATCCGGTTTTTAGAATAATAAACATATTTGTTTCTCTTACTTGTATAGCGCCAACATATTCCACAGTACTTTACAGACATTGTCACTCACTGTCCCATATAGGGCTCAAAATTCCCTATCAGTATGTTTTTGGAATGTGGAAGGAAACTGGACTACCCCGAGGAAACCCACACAAACTCCTTGCAGATGTTGTCCTTGGTTGCATTTGAACCTAGGACTCCAGCGCTGCAAGCCCACAGCAATAACCACTGAGAAGCTTTACAATTAGCAGATAAACCTGATAGAAGCTTTACAGATATGTTCAATTTTTACTATTAGTACTTTATAACACCAATGAACTTTTTATTTTCACAATACTTTAGGAAAACATTAACTTAGCTCTCAATTCAGCCTCTGCCATTGGTTGTACAGTAGTGAACATTGGTGTGCACGACTTACAAGAAGGAAAGCCACACTTGGTCCTGGGTCTGTTATGGCAGATTATTAAAGCTGGATTGTTTGCTGACATTGAGATCTCCAAGAATGAAGGTAGGTCAATACATTTGCTTCCTGTACATTAAACACATTCTGCAGATGTAGTGATTGTCCTGTGTAGGGCAGAACCATAGTCTGTATAGAGGCTCTAGTCACAACTTGGCCCTGGTGCCTGAAGGCGCTCAGCGATGATTCTATCGCTGATTCTCCTTACCTACCTTATATATATATAACTTCTTCATCAGTGTGCCATTCCTGTCCTAGGTATGCAAATAAGTTTCGCAAAAAGGTAAAAAGGAAAACTTTTCCACATTGGAAAACTGATATGGTAGTCTCTTCAATAAAATAAAGAACCCATCGTGACCCATTTCTATTGTAATAATGACTGCTCTTCCTGTCCGCTGCTGATCCTCTGACCATTTTCAATAGAACATAAGACATCCAGGGGACCCTGTTTAGCAGATGGTGCATTAGGGCCTAAAATAACGCATTCAGGAGGCAAGAGACCCAGAAAGACCCAGAAATAACATAGTAATATTACAGCAGTTGCTTCCATTTATGTGTTTTATACATCACAAGTCCACATATTAGCACCTAGTGTGTCATGGTATTATGTATGAGGTTTGGTTATGTATGCATTTAGTGTGACACTTTCTCTTTTTATTTAGCATTGATAGCATTACTGAATGATGGAGAGACACTGGAAGATTTAATGAAACTGTCCCCTGAAGAGCTTCTGCTCCGCTGGGTGAATTACCACCTGACTAACGCTCAGTGGCCAAACATAGCTAACTTCAGCAAAGATATTAAGGTACAGTTTGATATACAGAAGTGAATGGGGCTTATGGAAAATACATAGCACAGTGAAACTTATGTAACTTGGAACTTACGAAAACAATGAATCTTGCTCTACAACACTATTTCCTATTTACTTCTATGGAAGTATGAAATTCAGGCTAATCCCATCCAAACATTGTAGGAAAAAATACTGCATAAAAAAATGCAGCTTGTCAAGTTCAAAGAGGGCTTGGATGTCTTTCTCGAACAGAACAATATTACGGGTTATGGGTTCTAGATTTTAAGGGCACGTTGATCCAGGGTTTTATACAGATTGCCAGATTGGAGTCGGGAAGGAATTTTTCATCTGAAATGGGGCAATTGGCATAAGCCTCATGGCTTTTTTTTTGGATTCCTCTGGATCAACACTGTAGGGTACTGTAGGGTTATAGGTTGGACTTGATGGACTGATGTCTTCATCCAACCTCATCTACTATGTAACTATGTAATTTTAACTGTGGAAAAGCTCACATTTTCCCCATAGATTTAACAAGGAGAAAAAAACACAGTGAAAAACAGGAAAAACACAATGAAAAATGCTGTGGAAAAAAATGTGATGCGTTTCTGCAGCATTTTGCTACTTGGGGCCTTACCCTAAGATGGGAATACCCCTGACTATTCTGGAGCTGAACCAGCTGTGATCTGATCACTGAAGAACCTGATGTTAGACTAAGGCCCCACATAGCGAAGAGCTGGGAAGAAAAAAACGCTGCCGAAAATGTGTATATGTGTATTTATTGGCCTTTTACATGACTTCTAGATTATATAGCAATGGTGTTAACTGTGATAGTTGGTACATATGCATATTAGCCATGTTTTTGTTTTCTAATCCAGGATTCTAGAGCTTATTTCCATTTGCTGAAGGAAATTGCCCCCAAGGATGATGTTATCATAGACTTCTCTGGTTTCAGTGTAAGTGTGGACCTTTATTTAGAGCTTTATTTAATAGTTAAACATTATTTGTATGTCTTTGCATGCATTGTTATTATTAGTGTTATTATATTTATGTTGTTTTATTAATACATTAATAATGCATTTATTATATATTATATAGGAGTTATGTATAATAAACCTAAACTGGCATGACTTCTAATGAATCTGTTGGGCCGAGGCATCCTTGCCCTGATCCATGCCCACTCCATCAACATTCGCACAATGTGGAGAGTGAGGCATGGATCGGGGCTTGTGGCGCACGTTTGGGACAAGAAAGAGCCACAATACCATCCCTCTATGCCTGAAGACTGGTATAGAGGGATTAATGAATTTCCCCCAATGTGTCTTGTTTTATAGGAGCCTAATGATCTGAAAAGGGCTAACTACATGCTGAACCAAGCCGACAAACTGGGCTGCAGACAATTTGTGACACCATCCGATGTTGTTTCTGGAAACCCTAAACTGAACTTGGCTTTTGTAGCAAATCTGTTTAATATGTACCCATCTCTGAACAAAGCCAATGGCTATGATTTCCTGAACCAAATAGAAGGTAAGATACATGACACAAATGTATAGTTATAACAAAGGTTATGTTAGAGGCTATATGTCTTATCACATCACTAAGAAAGATAGATACAATTTACTATGAGGAGGAAATTAATAGAATGAACAGGGCAAAAATTTAGTAAGTAAACTTTAATAAGTAAAAAATTGAATACATGCATGCTCCAAATTTATTATGTTTTTGAGTCTTTTTACCCCTACATTGACTATTTTGAAATGTGTTGAGAAAAAGCAATGTAACTAAGATAAGTGATGAAATGCACCAGATTCCATAAAGGAAGTCTGTAATAAGCACAATACCTCTCAAATCATAGTGTTGGGTAGTGGGGTTTAATAGTGACTAAAACATATCTTTATGGGCATCTAATAATGAACCATTGCAGAGATAATCATCTATTTATGGATATGCAAATCAGTCTGCAAGTGCTCTGGGGGTGGGTCCAGTTGCCAGATTTGCCACAAGTTCTACTGCTCTCCTCTGCTCAGCTCTACCATGGAGCAGGTCTGGCCTGCACCTGGTGTACTTGCAGGCTGACTTGCATTTCCAAAAAAAAAAGGATTACTTTGCAGGATTATCTTTATCTTCAGTGGTTTGTGGCCACACAGGTGTGTTTCTGCTCCTATTACAGTGTAACTGTCATTTCCATTTCTTCTTAAATAAATGTATTGGAGAAATATTAATAGAGATTTTTCTAGTATAGTTTATTAAGGAGGTGGATTGTTTTAAAGGGAGTCTATCACCTTTCCCAAGCATATTCAACTGTTACCACCATGTTACACATCACATTATAGTGATAAACAACACACTTTTGTTATATATGTCACTTTTGTAGATTTTGAGAAAAACAACTGTGAGGTCTTATGCAAATTAGGCAGTTGGTGCACTGGGGGTCGGTCTTCAGCTCTTTGGAGCACTGCTATTGCCTTCTACCTCCTGTCTTTTCAGCCCCATGCAGTGAGAGTTGATCATCCCACTGCTATGACATCATCCATCTTACTTGGGCAGCAAGACCAGTGCTCCATGGATTTGGAGGCCTGCTCCAGTGCACCAACTTTTATATTTGCATAAGACTTCAAAGTTGTTTACTAGAAACGTTAAGTCTACAAAAGTGAGATACATAACAAATGTATGTTGTTTTTCTCTGTAATGTGCACTGTAATTTGATGGTGCTGGTTGAATATGTTTGGGGGAGATGATAGACTCTCTTTAATGAGAAATCTGCCTGTGTAGTTTTTCCTTAGCAACCCTCTAACTGAGCAGGACTAATGACAGCGAGTACGGCTGCAGTTACTGTACATACAGAGGCTCTTTCCTGCCTCTGCTATCACTACTATGTAGTTTATTAATGATTTTTAGACTATAGAGTCTAAACTTATATTCACTGTCTGTAAGTGTCTCTGTGAGCTGTAATCATTAAAGAGCACTTCTTATCTCCAGGAGCTCTATTGCCAAAAGATTCTGAGAAGAGGGAATAACCTCTATGAAAAAAGAAAAATTGTGATGACTTCTCAATAGTCCTAGTTTTGGTGTGAGAAATTTAAAATTGCAACTATAAAAGTCAGAGGCAGAATTTCCGTCAAACACTTAGCTATTCCATAGACCGCTGAGCACTCTATGTGCCTCTCTCTAGCAATTCTTCTAAGGAACTGTGCATATACTGGAGCATGCTATATTATGGAGATGGAGATACAGTTTGGGACTATAGATTTTATAGGTGTAATTTTCAGGATTTGGGCCAAGAAGCACAATTTCTTTTACCTTATTTTTTAGTAGTAGTGTTCATAGATATATGTCTATAGAGCTCTTTTAAATGGAGTCTGTCAGCAGTTTTGAACCCTCAAAACTGCTAATAGTGCTATATAGAGGGCAGGCTGAGAGGTGTAAACATACCTTGGTTTATAGCCATGCAAGTTCCAAGACCAAAACATACACATTTTAGTACCCCTGACCATTGCAATTTCAAGTGTCCAGGAGGTCAGCACAGTGGGTTAGTGGTTAGCACTGTAGCCTAGATTCAAATCCAACCAAGGACAACATCTTCAAGGAGTTTGTATGCTATTCCTATGCTTGTGTGGGTTTCCTCCAGGTACTCCAGTTTCCTCCCACACTGCAAAGACATACTGATAGGAAATTGTGAGCCCTATATGGGACAATGATTGACAATGTCTGTAAAACGCTGCGGAATATTTTTATGCTATACAAGTCAGCAAAATAATAATAATAATGATAATGATGATGAAAAGGTGGCCCCTTCATTTACAATGTCTAGAGCTCTCTGCACTAAATTCTTCCTGGCCCCTCCTCTCTGGCTGCTGCATTCAATCAGAAGACTATAGTGTCATCACTTAGAGAGGAAGGGTGGGAATGTGTTCTGTGCAGAGGGATAAAGATTCTGCCTCATGGTTATTTGTGATTGCAGAAGCGAGGTATTAAAATGTGGATTTCTTGGTTGTGCAGCTTACATAACTTCCCCTCCAGGTATGTTTACATTGTTCTCCCTGTCCCCTGCACAACACAGTAGGGGTTAAAACTTCTGCCAGACTCCCTTCAATAAGTGTCTTTCACAATGCTGATGTTTTTCTGTTTCATCTGTGAACCATAGACTTCACTCTCACATATGTAATAGGTATAGTATATTCAGATTTGATTGATTTAGAGTGATTTTCCCTATAACTGTACCCTTTGCATGAGACATTCGGTTTGAAAGAGATCTCCCACCTTCCATTCATGGCATACGATTACTTTAAAACCTAACTCCACCCATAGTCTAAAAATTCTCATTTAACTGGAAGCGTATCCCAGCTTTCCACTCTGTTCCAATTCATTCTGCATGGTTCTAGGAAGCTGAGATTTGTGTTGCTGTCTGGCAGGAAATACATAGATGGAGATAGGCTTTAATATATATCGTATGACTTATTAACTGCTGTAGAATATTTTATATTATCAGTTGTAAATTTGAGATTATACATGCATATGAATTCCTTTTTTCAAAAGCATGTTCAGTAACTGATCTGTACAGCTTGTGGGATATTAGGCAGATTAATATAGATTTGTCAACAGGCAAAATCTGTTTTTTTTTAATTAAATTCCCTAATTTTCTGACATAGTGTAATATATAATATTGTGTTTATAAAGTACTGTAATGTCATAGTTATAGAGTCTGTTACCATATCAAACCAGCCCCACAGATAGATAGGTTAGGTTCACCAGAATCAAATGGTGTTTTCCTCTCTGCTGACCAGGTATCACTATTTTTATGCAAAAAATATGCAAGTATGCTTCTTCGAGCTTGAGAGTGTTGCCGTTGCTGGACTCAATAATGCACTTTGGCTTGAGCTTTAATTGATTCTGGGATTTATTGGATTTGGCTACAGGGCATGGACCACCTATATATTTTGAGGGTGCTCTGTGTATTTAGATGATTTTAATTATTGTTGGTCTCTTTTTGCATTATAATATAGATTTACCATATACGGGATGTGGGCTTTTTTTTGTGTAGCTTTGTTCACTTTAGGACTACTTAAGGAGACAGTATATTGTGTGGGCCACTTGAGGAGACATTAGTTTATATGTTTGTGGGGGGGGGGGCACTTATGAAACCTTTGAACGGGGCCCACTAATGTATTAAAATGGCCCTGCTCTGCACATTCTTTACTACATGTGTCTGGCACTGCAGCTCTTTACAGCTCAGTGCCATTCAAGTTAGTAAGACTGAGCTCCAGTACTCGGCACATAAGGTATGGAGCAGTACCTGGTAATCACTGAAATGGAAGCAGCACTCAGCCGAGCATCACAACCCCTCCAGTCAACTGATCGAAGGATCGGGAGTTAAGCCTCACAAATACGATACTGATGGCTTATCCTAAGGATAGAGCATCTTAAATAACAGTGTCTTGCCAAACCTCTTTAGGCTAAGGTCCCACATTTCTTTGTTGCAGATGTGGATACAGTTTTTTGAGCCAAAGCCAAGAATGGATTCAACAGGAAGGAGAAGTATAAGTGTTACCTTCATACAGTATTTCCCATTCCTTTTGAAGCCACTTTTGGCTTTGGCTAAAAAAAAATGCAGCAAAATCTGCAACTAAAAAAGCAGCTTTTCCACAATGTGGGGTCTCAGCCTTAGGCATCCTGGACACGTCTTTTGCAGATCAAAGTACGAACCCATTAATTTCTATGGGCCTAGATACACAACCGATTTTTTTGGCTGTGTCTGTGCTGTTCAATGACTGCAAATTATGAAGTGTGTCCTATTTTGTCCGCATTTTCAGAACAGACCAGTGTGGGGGATGATACAAGTCTTTTTGCAGATCCGTAATTGCGGATGACATACGGACATGTTTTTTGCTGATTGTAGATCAGTATTTGCGGACAGTAAAAACCACTACGGTTGTGTGCAGGAGCCCTTACATAGTAAAATGTACTTGTTTCTCAGACTCAGTTTAGTGTTTTCATTAATCCTAGGAGGATTTTCTATACTTTTGCTGAGAACATCATCAGAGGCAGTGAAGCTGGACCTCTGCAGAAACTGATGTTATAAGTTCTGAACTGGTTTATTGCTATTGCCTGTTGCTTAATCTAGACCTATACTTTGCATGTCTTTTGTGAGATTGATGTCATGTGCATGCTTAATTGAGTAAAACGTAACTCTTTGTAGGTATGTCTCATAATTAATTTTACACATCTTGAGGATGTCCATACTGTATAATGAAAGCTAAAACGTAAAATGGTATTATTTTTGGTATTACTCATCCCAGTTTTCTGGCGTAAGTAATAGCATATGAAACTGGCCACGAGGGGCCCATTTAGATCTTAGAATGAATAAGACATAGACTGTTTTGTGCAGACTATAAAAGGCATTGGACACCTTATCATTATTTTCACAAATGTGCTAGAAACAGCACTATAAGCCACTTACTAATATAATGTTAATAGCACATCTTCCTCTGAGAAGCTCCACCCCCTTGTTTAGTACAGTCTTTTCCATGACTGTGAGTCACTCCTTTACTCTACATTTCTTCTCATGGAGGGGCCCCTTGACCAGTCTTGTCCATCTGCAGACTCCATTGAAAAACATTGCACTGCACATGCACTAGTTTTGAATGTGGTGCATAGTTGTATTTAAAGTGCGCATTTCTTCCACACTATGAAGCACAGTGCCTATATGGTACTAGTCCTCCAGTAATATCAATGGGACATGCTCCTTCACTACCAGCAAACACCTTATTACACTGAAGGAAAGGTTCTTGTGAAATACACATGTGTGAATGCCATATAATACGTTATATACTGCTTGTTAATGCTTTTTGTCATTCATTAATACAGGGGAAACCAATGAGGAGCGGACATTCCGAAACTGGATGAATTCCCTTGGTGTGAACCCTTATGTAAACCATATGTATAGGTAATAAAAGTTTTTCATCACTGTGGTAAATCCATGTACAGTATGTGTTATTTATTTATAGGGTACAGGGTACTTCTTCCATTGTATATGTAATTGATCAGATCTTTTTTTCCTTTATTTCCAGTGATTTAAGTGATGCTCTGGTGATCTTCCAGCTGTATGAGCAGACACGAGTGCCAGTTGACTGGGGTTGTGTCAATAAACCACCATTCTCAGTACTTGGTGGACATATGAAAAAGGTTTGTGTGCATAGTATATTCTGACAGTAATGCAATGTAACAGAGCCATGAGCCAAGTTTGGTATATTACTTTATCAACTTAGATCTTCTCAAGATATCTCACTGAATTGGATCATATTGTGTATACACAGTTTTGTTTTCTTTTGCAGTTGTTAACAACTGATCATAACTGATTATTTATCTCTGCAGGTCTTTATGGTTAAGATACAAGACGACATACCAATACTATAGATAGGAAATTGTACTTTGTAGATTAGCTAAACAGAAACAAGATTGTTCTCAAAATTATTTCATTTGTGATAGAACTGTCTTGTTTTTGGATTACAGATGAAGCAAAGTTTAACCTGACACTTAACACATTAAATGCACTGTGGCACACATCTTCAGCTCAACTCTTTCAGTGACTATTAATGGCTTTTGCACAAAGACTGCAGTAATTTTGTCAGATTCAAGTTGAAGAGATTTTCCAGGATTTAGAGCAAACACAGGCTGGCTCCTTTGTCCTCATTGCTCTGTTGTCTTGTCCCAATCCCCTTTCTCTTCCATGATGGAACCCATGCCGGGGGTCATATGACTGCTAAAATTAATCAATGGCCTCAGGGACCATTCACATATGTGAATGACATCAACGGTCTCTCTCCAGCAACCACTGAGACCAGTGATTTGTCTCAGCAGTCACATGAGCCCCTCTGATTCTGGTGTGGCAAGTTCCATCATAGGAGAGAGGGGACCCGGACAGGCCAACAGAGCCCAGTTGATAGGGGAGTATGTGTTTTTTCATTTTACACCCATATCGGCTAAGCTTTGCTGTGAACATCACAAAAATGGGAATGGCTCACTCTTGACCATAGTCTCTAAAAAGTCCATGGCAATAAATAATTTATTAAGATGGGTGAATCACTATCTACTGCCACTAAAAAGTGGATGCCAAAAGACCAATATTTATGATGAGAAAGTGTTCATCCTTATCTGATTTTTCTCAAAAAGCTGTAGACCTAAAAGAGAGATTTTTGAGGAGAGCATACCCCTAGCACAAACAAGATCTATTGTACAGTATTTACTAGCACCTAAAGAAGTATGTTCTGAAGAACAAATCAGTTAGGCACCTTTGATAACATATCTATGAAGGTGATATCTTATGTGTCTATTGTCCATTATAAAAAAAAATGAAATAGGGCGGAATGTTAGCGATGCCAATATTCATCAGTGACCTAATAACAAAGTAAAAACTTTGGGTAGATGAATTTGTGGGTAGTAACTTGTCAACTCCAATATCATGGTTGGAAAGAAATAATCTGAGATGTTTAAAGGGATGTTCCTATCTTAGACATTTATGGCACATTCATAAAATATACCATTTCCCCTCAAGAATGCACTGGGGTGATCATGCGGGTGATCCTCATTCTGGATATAAGGTCCAGAGGTGGGACTTCTTTGTACTAATGTTAGTGCTGACTACAGTATATCATACCTCACTGAAACCTACTGAGTATATACTGTACAGTATGATGGTAGAGGTTCATTGTAATATTATTGGTCAGATGAGTACTGAAAATGTAAAACTTGTACAACGTATATCATCAGTCTATACTGTTACTGTCATACATGGGGACTTTTGTCTTGCTTGCAACTGCCAAAAGTAGATACAGTACCATCTGAAATATCTGATGGATAGATTTTGTACTATTTGCAGCTACTTACTTATGTATCTATTCATATTTCTAGATAGAGAATTGTAATTATGCTGTAGAGCTGGGAAAGAACAAAGCAAGATTCTCTTTAGTTGGTATATGTGGGAGTAACCTACATGAAGGGAACCGCACACTCACACTGGCGCTAGTCTGGCAGCTAATGAGGCAGTAAGTACATAAAATTCTTTAAGGAAACCATGCTCTTGAAGAAATTATAAGGATCTACATTCCCTTAAGTGTCTTGTGATTTTATTCAACTTGTATGTAACATTGTCCATTCAACTATAACAGTGTCATTTATTGACAGTATTTGCGGTATTTTACATGTAGAGGTATTAAACTCTCTAGAAGTTTCTGACTTTTTTGCCCGTGGCACCCATCATAATGCACCTTCTGTTTTTTTTAACACTAGGATATGAAATGAAAGCTGTACTATGTGTGGCTGCTATCAGCAACAAAGAGATTTTTCTTTCACACAGTTTAATAAATCCCCATTTTTTAATATTTTCTGCCATTCTCATTCAATCTCTCCTTCTCTAATCTCTTTATCTCTTTCTCTTTTAATCCCTGCCTCTCTCTTTCTCCCTCTCTCCTGAAAATCCAGAAACTATGAGACCAATTTGGAGCTGAATTATTGAAAAATGTTGGAAATGTTTATTGCTACTCCATTCATAGCAATGGCAACTGTCAGAGATAGATGAGTCCCGAACTTCGGTTAGTTGCGGTGGTTTCTATTAGAGTAGCAATGTGCATTTTTACCCAGGGTTCCCATGTTGGTTTTATTGAAATAAAAGGAGCAATGGCGTGTGTTTACGACCTGCCACTCCATTCAAACTGGGTGTAAAGCACCCCAGTTCTCGTTATCAATGGTTGAACCCCAGAGTTGAACCCCAAAGATCAGCAAGTTGCCCACTATCTTGTGGATAGGGGTTAACGTATTGTGATATGAATACGCCTTTAACTCGACATATCTTTAGATGTATGGTGCAAGTTGAAAAAAAAAGTCGCCATAGGTTTTCTTGTTAAAAAATAGTATATTGATATACACACGTGGACAAAATTGTTGGTACCCCTCGTTTAATGAAAGAAAAACCCACAATGGTCACAGAAATAACTTGAATCTGACAAAAGTAATAATATATAAAAATTCTATGAAAATGAACAAATGAAAGTCAGACATTGCTTTTCAACCATGCTTCAACAGAATTTTTTAAAAAAGAAAACTCATGAAACAGGCCTGAACAGAAATGATTCCTGTAACTGTCAATGAGACTTCTGCACTTCTCAACAGGTATTTTGGCCACTCCTCATGAGCAAACTGCTCCAGTTGTCTCGAGTTTGAAGGTTGCCTTTTCCAGACGGCATGTTTCAGCTCCTTCCAAAGATGCTCCATAGGATTTAGGTCAGGGCTCATTGAAGGCCACTTCAGAATAGTCCAATGTTTTCCTCTTAGCCATTCTTGGGTGTTTTTAGCTGTGTGTTTTGGGTCATTATCCTGTTGCTAGACCCATGACCTGCGACTGAGACCAAGCTTTCTGACACTGGGCAGCACATTTCTCTCTAGAATCCCTTGATAGTCTTGAGATTTCATTGTACCCTGCACAGATTCAAGACACCCTGTGCCAGATGCAACAAAGCAGCCCCATAACATAACAGAGCCTCCTCCATGTTTCACAGTAGGGACAGTGTTCTTTTCAAGATATGCTTCATTTTTCCATCTGTGAACATAGAGCTCATGTGCCTTGCCAAAAATATCGATTTTTGTCTCATCTGTCCATAGGACATTCTCCCAGAAGCTTTGTGGCTTGTCAACATGTAGTTTGGCAAATTCCAGTCTGGCTTTTTTATGATTTGTTTTCAACAATGGTGTCCTCCTTGGTCGTCTCCCATGAAGTCCACTTTGGCTCAAACAACGAGGGATGGTGCGATCTGACACTGATGTTCCTTGAGCTTGAAGTTCACCTTTAATCTCTTTAGAAGTTTTTCTGGGCTCTTTTGTTACCATTCATATTATCCTTCTCTTTGATTTGTCATCAATTTTCCTCCTGCGGCCACGTCCAGGGAGGTTGTCTACAGTCCCATGGATCTTAAATTTTTGAATAATATGTGCAACTGTAGTCACAGGAACATCAAGCTGCTTAGAGCTGGTCTTATAACCTTTACCTTTAACATGCTTGTCTATAATTTTCTTTCTAAGCTCCTGAGACAACTCTTTCCTTCGCTTCCTCTGGTCCATGTTGAGTGTGGTACTCACCATGTCACCAAACAACACAGTGAGTATCTGTAGCCCTATATACAGTCCCACAACATGGTAGACACCTGTGATGCTAATTAGTGGACACACCTTGATTTAACATGTCCCTTTGGTCACATTATTTTCAGGGGTACCATCATTTCTGTCCAGGCCTGTTTCATTAGTTTTCTTTTTTTTAAAAATTCAGTTGAAGCATGGTTGAAAAGCAATGTCTGACTTTCATTAGTTCATTTTAATAGAATTTTATATATTATTACTTTTGTCAGATTCAAGTTATTTCTGTGACCATTGTGTTTTTTTCTTTCATTAAACGAGGGGTATCAACAATTTTGTCCACGTGTGTGTGTGTGTGTGTGTGTATATATATATATATATATATATATATATATATATATATATATATCAAAACAAAAAAAGATAGCAGCACTCTGACACAGCACAAGGTTATATAAAGAACAGAGATGGGAACTGCATTACTGCTATTATTGGCACATATAAACTAATATGATGTACAAACTAAATATCTATTTGAGGTTCTTCGTTATACATATTTGATCAAACAGTAGGAAGCCCACCTGCCCCGACAAGGCGACCTCATTAAGGTGGGACCCTACACTAATACCTCTATTGGACCCAAAATGAATCTACAGTGTGAACACAGGGCAATAACATACCTCTCTTGGACCCAGAACAGGTTTACAACGTGAACCCCAGGCAAATAGGATCCACAGCATACTCAACTTAAAATGGCCTGGGGCAAATAGGGAACTTAAAAATTCCCTCTATTCAATTTAAATAAGCCAGTACTGTTTGATCGAATATGTATAACGAAGAACCTCAAATTGATATTTAGTTTGTACATCATATTAGTTTATATGTGCCAATAATAGCAGTAATGCAGTTCCCATCTCTGTTCTTTATATACCCTTGTGCCGTGTGAGGGTGGTTCACACCTTAGATTCAGTCTGTCCGTTGCCAATCCGAGTGAAAATCTCGGCGAACGGGATAGGCATCGGATACAGACAGGTTAGCGACGCATTGGTTAAAAACCTATTCATTTGAATGGGTTTTTAAAGCAATGCGCGGGTGTCCGATTGCACCCTCTGCGTTGCGAAGCCAATTTTTTTTCGTCAGACATGAAGTCCTGCATGTCCGACTTTGTTTCCGACAAAAAAAAAAGGATTCGCAGCGCAGAAGGTGTAAGCACACACCCGTGCATTGCTTTAAAAACCCATTCAAATGAATAGGTTTTTAACCAATGTGTCGCTAACCTGTCTGTATCCGATGCCAATCTTGTTCGTCGAGATTTTCACTCGGATCGGCAACAGACGGACTGAAGCGCAGGTGTAAACCCACCCTCAGAGTGCTGCTATCCTCGTTTGTTTTTATATATTTTACCACAGTAGCTTGCACCTGTTCACATTGGGAGGTGCTGTCTGAGTTTTTCGTGTGTGTGTGTGTGTGTGTGTGTGTGTGTGTGTATATATATATATATATATATATATATATATATATATATATATACAGTACAGACCAAAAGTTTGGACACACCTTCTTATTCCAATAGTTTTCTGTATTTTCATGACTATAAAAATTGTAGATTCACACTGAAGCCATCAAAACTATGAATTAACACATGTGGAATTATATACTTAACAAATAAGTGTGAAACAACTGAAAATATGTCTTATATTCTAGGTTCTTCAAAGTAGCCACCCTTTGCTTTGATTACTGCTTTGCACACTCTTGGCATTCTCTTGATGAGCTTAGAGAGCTAGTCACCTGAAATGGTCTTCCAACAGTCTTGAAGGAGTTCCCAGAGATGCTTAGCACTTGTTGGCCCTTTTGCCTTCACTCTGCGGTCCAGCTCACCCCAAACCATCTCGATTGGGTTCAGGTCTGGTGACTGTGGAGGCCAGGTCATCTGGCGTAGCACCCCATCACTCTCCTTCTTGGTCAAATAGCCCTTACACAGTCTGGAGGTGTGTTTGGGGTCATTGTCCTGTTGAAAAATAAATGATGGTCCAACTAAACGCAAACCGGATGGAATAGCATGCCGCGGCAAGATGTTGTGGTAACCATGCTGGTTCAGTATTCCTTCAATTTTGAATAAATCCCCAACAGTGTCACCAGCAAAGCACCCCCACACCATCACACCTCCTCCTCCATGCTTCACGGTGGGAACTAGGCATGTAGCGTCCATTCGTTCACCTTTTCTGCGTCGCACAAAGACACGGTGGTTGGAACCAAAGATCTCAAATTTGGACTCATCAGACCAAAGCACAGATTTCCACAGGTCTAATGTCCATTCCTTGTGTTCTTTAGCCCAAACAAGTCTCTTCTGCTTGTTGCCTGTCCTTAGCAGTGGATTCCTAGCAGCTATTTTACCATGAAGGCCTGCTGCACACAGTCTCCTCTTAACAGTTGTTGTAGAGATGTGTCTGCTGCTAGAACTCTGTGTGGCATTGACCTGGTCTCTAATCTGAGCTGCTGTTAACCTGCGATTTCTGAGGCTGGTGACTCGGATGAACTTATCCTCCGCAGCAGAGGTGACTCTTGGTCTTCCTTTCCTGGGGCGGTCCTCATGTGAGCCAGTTTCTTTGTAGTGCTTGATGGTTTTGGCCACTGCACTTGGGGACACTTTCAAAGTTTTCCCAATTTTTCGGACGACTGACCGACCTTCATTTCTTAAAGTAATGATGGCCACTTGTTTTTCTTTACTTAGCTGCTTTTTTCTTGCCATAATACAAATTCTAACACTCCATTCAGTAGGACTATCAGCTGTGTATCCACCTGACTTCTGAACAACACAACTGATGGTCCCAACCCCATTTATAAGGCAAGAAATCCCACTTATTAAACCTGACAGGGCACACCTGTGAAGTGAAAACCATTTCAGGTGACTACCTCTTGAAGCTCATCAAGAGAATGCCAAGAGTGTGCAAAGCAGTAATCAAAGCAAAAGGTGGCTACTTTGAAGAACCTAGAATATAAGACATATTTTCAGTTGTTTCACACTTTTTTGTTAAGTATATAATTCCACATGTGTTAATTCATAGTTTTGATGCCTTCAGTGTGAATCTACAATTTTTATAGTCATGAAAATACAGAAAACTCTTGGAATGAGAAGGTGTGTCCAAACGTTTGGTCTGTACTGTATATATATATTTATTGGATGTGGCGAGATTGTCCTCAAACGGAAGATAAGTTGAGGATGGACACAACTCCATGGATTTCAGGTTCCTGGTATCTTCACTATTACTGCTTTCAGTCTATGTCACTTTACATATATTGCTAGATCTTAGTCATCACTCCTGATAACACATGTTCTACCTTACAATAAGGTTGCACATTTTCTATTATCTGTGGCATATATTAAGCATTTTATGCTGCTTTTTTAGTGAAGATTAGTTTCCCTACATCCACTGCAGGTATACTAACAGATGCAGCTGGATGAACACTATTCCTTTACTATACATGTAAATATGTTGTTCTACATTATGTTATTGTCATCTTTAGGGTTCACACTAAGTTGTTTTTTAAGTATATTGTTCTGTGTTGAAATCCCTGTCAAAAAGCGACCAGAAAGAAAAAAAAATCAAAAAATGTATTTAGTTAATATTACTATTTATTTTAATGGAATTTTTTTGATGGCATCCATTCCATTAGTATACACTGCTACACTATTTAATAAAACATAAAAATCTAAGAATTTCCATTAAAGTTATTAAAAGCAGATTCAACATGCATCCATCAGCTCTGGAAGCCTTGACGTAAATGTAAGCATTAGGAATGGACAAACTGGACAGAATTTGTTTTCCTTGGTACACTGCCACAATGAGAGAATGACTGTATGAATAGCCTGTTGTAGCTAGTTATTTTACTAACTCTGAGACGTCCCTTTACTAGGTATACATTAAATGTACTATCAGATCTTGGAGAGGGTGCGAAGATTGATGACAGAACTATTATAAAGTGGGTAAATGAAACACTATGTAATGCAGGCAAGACCACATTCATCACCAGCTTCAAGGTAATGAGGGCTTGTGGACTTCAGTAAAGAAATCTTAGTTTACAATGTTAAGGTAAAAGATTCCAACTGTGCAAACTTTTAAATTATAGGAAAGTTTAACCTATACTACTTTGGCCATTGTAAGTGCTCAGAGTATGTCCTGCATGGACCATAAGGCAAAAAGGTGAAAAGAACACCTATATGTATTGTTTACTGCTATTTTCCAGCCATTTTCTTAAAGGGAACATGTCACATAAAATTAAAACACTAAACCATCAATGGGTCCTTATAGACCAGAGGTTTAGTGTCCCAATATGCCTTTGGAAAGCCAGTCTTTTTAAGTTTAAACCCCCAGAGATGAATTAGATGATTCTCTCTTTTTCTTTAGGGATACTACACTAAACCACAGTTCCATAAGCAGCTGCTGCTGTTTTTTTTTTTTTTTTTAAAGTAATACATGTTTATGGAAAAAGTAATTTTTATTTTTACATAACCCCATTTTTTCCCATTTAAATTAATGGGGAAAAACATCTTACAAATGTATGGCATATTCATAGGATATGCCAAACATGTCACAGATGTGGAAACTACCTCAAGCATGCTAAGCTAACTCATATAGAAGTGAATGGTTAGACTTGTGGACATGTGAGCTACAGTATCTCTCCATTCATTTTCTGCATGGAGGTGGCAGCAAGCTGACTTCTCATTAGGTGTGGAAGGAGTTCTGGAGATAGGTATGATTCCAGAGGTGAGAATGACCCTTTAAGGTGGTAGTTAACCCCCAACTACAGTATACCACCATTAATTCTAGGGGCTGTTAAATAGAACAGCAGTTGTGCATCCATGCTTTAGCCCCATTCATGTCTGTGGGACTGATGGAGCTAGACAGACGCTATACTCAGCTGTCTTCATCACTCCATTACACACATGACCATAGCTTATAATGGGGAAAACATTAAAACACTTAAAAATGGTTATGATATATACCCTGTGTTAGAGGTGGAATTGCAGTAGGTGGTAATTGTTGAGGGGTAAGAGGTTGTATGGCACCCAGGCCCTTGTGCCTCAGTAAATTAAACAGGCCTTCTGTCATCGTCTATATTAGTGGAAGAGTCAAGAAATCAGGCGATACCTTTTAGAGGCTAACCGAGTATATTTGATGGTAATCTTTCGATAGTACTAGCTGTCTTCTTCAGACATGGTGTTATAAAAGAAACTGAAAATTCACAGACCTTTTTATAGACAAAAGACATGGACCTTCAAAGGATCTTAGAATCTTTAAAAATAACAAAATAAAATATAAGTAGAGAAGTTATTTACAACAGGTCAGGAAATAAACAGTCTGGAACCTTGTGGGGCGTGACAGAGGGATCACTAATTCTAGCTGTTTCTCCAATTGGGATACAAACCAAAAGTGACGGACAACCAATTAAACAAAGTAGAGTGGACGGGGCAGAGTTGGGGGAATTGGGCACCTTATAAGAAAGCACAGTAAAGTGCATATTTAATTATTACATTAATACATTTACCTATACTTTATTAAGGGAGATCTCTCTCCATATCATGCACAACTTATTGGTGGTATGGACAGCTCCATTAATAAAGTATAAGTAGGGCAGAGGAAACCATCACTCAGGGGACACTGTTACTGTAATAGTTCCCCCCACAGGTAATATTACTTGTGTGGGGGCATGACTATTAACTGTGGGGGCACTACTAGGGTACTATTACAGTAATAAGGCCCATTAAAGTTAATAACATTAGAGTACTATAACTATAATAGAGTCCTTATAGGTTCCCCCTCCTCCCACCACATACTGTTACTATAATTAGAATTACAACCTGTGTGCAAGAACAGGGCCCGGTAGCTTCATTAGTAACCAGGTAAGTGAAAAGTGATCTGCTGGTGTAGGCTACACTAGCAGATCACTCTCAAATATGGGTCCTGTGGACACTTACCAGGTGTCGGCCAGTACTCGTATTCTGCGTATTACACGCAGCATAGGAGCATCAGCCGATATTTAGTAGCCTACAGAGGTCCCCAGTAACCAGGCCAGCCCGATACCAAGTGATCCACAGCCTGGTACTGGTCTGCGGCCCGGTCATTGGAGACCTTTGATCTATACAGTATTACTCCACTGTAGCCTCTGCCGCTATGTTTTGCATTGCGTTGAATACTGTATTATTTAATGCCGTTACATAATAATGATTCATGTGTTTAATTGAAGAACAGAAGTGGAAAATCCTGAGCAGTAATTTTGCAGAATTAAGTAAATAACTGTAACGTTAACACTCACACAAATCCATTAAAGACACTTTCCACTGTGACATGTCTATAAAACATGTTAATAGTTAATGTCATGTTAACCTTTCCCTTTCAGGATAAGGCCATTAGCACAAGTCTGCCTGTGCTTGACTTAATTGATGCCATTGCTCCTAAAGTTGTCAAACCAGAGATGGTGAAAAGAGAAAATCTTTCAGATGCAGACAAAATGAACAATGCAAAGTGAGTGCCCAGAACCATTTATTTGCTCCTTTATGGTTTCATTGAGTAACACTTCATACAGAGATCACTAGGGAAGTGTATAATGTAAGGATGCACAATAAGTTCCTTCATGAATTGTTAAATTATAACTGCACAGGATAAATCGCAAATAAATCACACTAGTATTCTGGTCCCTGTAATGTAAGCGACTTCCCATATAAGATCAAGTATTATAGTATGAAAATGTGCATGGAGTAATCCTGTAAGGTTTTCTGAGTATAAATTGCTTTGTCAGCTCTCCTGACATGTCTGCTTTATTAACTATTTATGTTCTCTATTCTAATAAGGCCCTGTTCACATGTTGTAAGAATTTAGGGCAGTCACTTTCTAACCCTCTGAATTCTTGGGCGGAAAGCGAAAGCAGAGCTTTGCCGATTAGCCTCAGATACAATGGGGTTAATCAGCTTGAGGCTCATTCCGTAGGTTCTGTGGCTGAATCTGGCATGGAATCAACGGAAAGATCAAGCAGGACAATTTTTTTCAAGCTCGGGATGGAATTTGGAATGGATTTTGAGGCAAAATCCACCTTGAAATCAGCACCAAGTTTCTTCCGTGTGAACTTACCCTAAGGCCCCTTGCACACCAGCTGTGATTGAACTGCACAGCCGGTGCACGGGCGGCACACAGATGTCATCCGTGTGCCATCCGTGCATCGGCCATTGAATGAATGGGGCCGCGGAAGCATGGCCGCAAAACCAGGCAGGAATAGGACCTGTCCTAAATTTTGTGGCCTGGACTGTCACACGCATCCGTGTAATACATGGTCATGTGCATGGGCCAAGAGAAATGAATGGTCCTGTGTGCTACCTTGGAAAAACCCGGATAGCACACTGAACTAGCACACGATCATGTGCAAGGCATCTAACAGAGAATTCTGGAGCATCTTTTCTTAGAATTGTCCATTGCATAATGCTTCTATTATTCTGCCTGTAAGGATATGAATATAAAGGATATGAATATATTAACAACTGGATGTTAGTGTTCAGGTTGTCAATATTATATCTTTATACAATCTGACACTGCCCAATAGGTGGGGAGAATGTCATAATTGGTAGGACCATGCCTCATTGAATATATCGATAACTTGGACATTCCCGGAGGAATAGCAACGAATGAAATAGCATATAGTTCCTAGCAAATGAATGCGGGTAAAAAAAGACAGAAGAGCTAATAGTTACAATTTAGGCAGATTTGCCCCTTGTGTTCACTTCCTAGAGTCTCCCCTTAGCAACTTGCTAACTCAGAGTTGCTAAGGAATATCCATATTCACTTGCCTCTAAGAAAAAATAGAAATGATATGCGTTCCCATCTTTCAGCTGCAATTCACAGTTTTTCACTGGCTGCCCCATACCCCCTGCCTGCAGGGGTGCTCACTAACTGAGAAGCAGATCAAGAGTTACAGGGAAGGAAGAGGGAAGCAGGTCTTTCTATGAAACATAGTGAGCAATAGCACATATGCACATTGAATAGGGCAGGTACCATTGTTTTTCACATGCATCATGTGCATGTGCCCATTCCGCGATTAAACAACTTGGATGGCACATGGATGACATCTTCGTGTCACCCATACCTCCACAGACCTATTCATTTCATCTAGTGAGCCAAGACTGCAAAACGGGTAGGAAAAGGACCTGTCTGGAGATGAATGAAGCATAGCCGTGCATCTCTGATTATAATCAGTTTTCTATAAATGAATAGTACAAGCGAGGATAAGAAACTTTGGAATGAGTCTTATTAGAGAATAATGCTATCTTTTCCACTTACCAGACTCTTTTCCTCCCTTCTCCCCTGCCTCCTGCACTGATCACACACACTGAATTCACTAAACAAATTCTAGAGCGTGCACAGCTCTGTGAGATCAAGTTGCATGCTGTCCATAAAGTCTATAGAGAAGGTAGGGGGAAGAGCAAGAAAGAGCTAGAGAATAGTTTCAGTGGTATATCCCTTCATGGCCAGCACCAGGATTGTGTTGGTCCTTGGATGACAGAGCCTCAGTGGGCCTCTTTGTGGCATAATTCATGCAGTGGCTTTGTGCTATTCTAAAAGCCGCTGCAGCAAAAAACAACCTAAATTGAGTGGTTTTGCTGTGGCAGAGCTGCTGGAATTGCTGTAGGTCTTCTGTAACTTTCAATCTTTGCATTGCAAAGGTTGAAAATCTTAGGTGAGACCTGTAACTGTAACTGGCATGCCCCACCCAGTATACTAGCCCCCTTCTTATGCCCTCATACAGTATAATGGCCTCCTTTTCCCCCCATACAATATAATGACTATGGCCCTCTTATGCCCTCATACAGTAGCAGGTGAAGGATGGGACGTCCAGTGAACTAGGGGTGGTGAGTTATTATGAAATATGTATTCACTACTCACTACTTTTACCACTGCATTCTGTACTGATGGAAGTGCTCACTGCAGAAACTGAGTGGTCCCACACAGGTGCTTTGAGCCTCGACGCCTGCTTTGGGTTGCCAGTTGCTGTATCCATTGCTCTGGCCCTATTTTCCATACACAGCACACACAGAAATGAGAAGATTGTGTTCCACTATCTCTCTGTAATGCACCCTCAGACACAAAGCAATATTAACTATACAGCAGTACTAAGCGGCGGCGATATGGATCCATCACTAGGGTAACATAAAATACTTACTACAGCCTTCATTTGCATCTCTGTACTTATGCTTCTCTCTTTCACTCTGTAGCTGCTTCTCCCTCCCTTCTCCATAGACCTGTATGTGCAGTGTGTAACCTGTTTTCTGAGCTGCTTTCTCTCTGGAGATGACTTTGATCAATCAATTCATTGTGAAAGGACAGTTTAGGCAGTGGAGGGTAGCGGAAGGATGAAAGGAGCCAGATAAGTGGAGAGAGAGGCATTTTCCTTTAAAAATAAAGAATTGATAAAAATAAATATATATATATATATATATATATAGCATATATATATATATATATATTTATATACACATACAGTCATATGAAAAAGTTTGGGCACCCCTATTAATCTTAATCATTTTTAGTTCTAAATATTTGGGTGTTTGCAACAGCCATTTCAATTTGATATATCTAATAACTGATGGACACAGTAATATTTCAGGATTGAAATGAGGTTTATTGTACTAACAGAAAATGTGCAATATGCATTAAACCAAAATTTGACCGGTGCAAAAGTATGGGCACCTCAACAGAAAAGTGACATTAATATTTAGTAGATCCTGCTTTTGCAAAAATAACAGCCTCTAGTCGCTTCCTGTAGCTTTTAATCAGTTCCTGGATCCTGGATGAAGGTATTTTTGACCATTCCTCTTTACAAAACAATTCCAGTTCAGTTAAGTTTGATGGTCGCAGAGCATGGACAGCCCGCTTCAAATTATCCCACAGATGTTCAATGATATTCAGGTCTGGGGACTGGGATGGCCATTCCAGAACATTGTAATTGTTCCTCTGCATGAATGCCTGAGTAGATTTGGAGCTGTGTTTTGGATCATTGTCTTGCTGAAATATCCATCCCCGGCGTAACTTCAAATTCGTCACTGATTCTTGTACATTATTCTCAAGAATCTGCTGATACTGATTTGAATCCATGCGACCCTCAACTTTAACAAGATTCCCGGTGCCGGCATTGGCCACACAGCCCCAAAGCATGATGGAACCTCCACCAAATTTTACAGTGGGTAGCAAGTGTTTTTCTTGGAATGCTGTGTTTTTTTGACGCCATGCATAACCCCTTTTTGTATGACCAAACAACTCAATCTTTGTTTCATCAGTCCACAGGACCTTCTTCCAAAATGAAGCTGGCTTGTCCAAATGTGCTTTTGCATACCTCAGGCGACTTTGTTTGTGGCGTGCTTTCAGAAACGGCTTCTTTCGCATCACTCTCCCATACAGCTTCTCCTTGTGCAAAGTGTGCTGTATTGTTGACCGATGCACAGTGACACCATCTGCAGCAAGATGATGCTGCAGCTCTTTGGAGGTGGTCTGTGGATTGTCCTTGACTGTTCTCACCATTCTTCTTCTCTGCCTTTCTGATATTTTTCTTGGCCTGCCACTTCTGGGCTTAACAAGAACTGTCCCTGTGGTCTTCCATTTCCTTACTATGTTCCTCACAGTGGAAACTGACAGGTTAAATCTCTGAGACAACTTTTTGTATTCTTCCCCTGAACAACTATGTTGAACAATCTTTGTTTTCAGATCATTTGAGAGTTGTTTTGAGGAGCCCATGATGCCACTCTTCAGAGGAGATTCAAATAGGAGAACAACTTGCAATTGGCCACCTTAAATACCTTTTCTCATGATTGGATACACCTGGCTATGAAGTTCAAAGCTCAGTGAGGTTACAAAACCAATTTTGTGCTTCAGTAAGTCAGTAAAAAGTAGTTAGGAGTATTCAAATCAATAAAATGATAAGGGTACCCAAATTTTTGCACCGGTCAAATTTTGGTTGAATGCATATTGCACATTTTCTGTTAGTACAATAAACCTCATTTCAATCCTGAAATATTACTGTGTCCATCAGTTATTAGATATATCAAATTGAAATGGCTGTTGCAAACACTCAAATATTTAGAACTAAAAATGATTAAGATTAATAGGGGTACCCAAACTTTTTCATATGACTGTATATATATCTTCGATTTATACTAAGTCGAGATACTTTAAGAAAGTTCCACCAATAAACATACATGTATTTATTGTAATAAACAATTCCTATATATGGCCAGCTTTAAAACCGAGAAAGGCTCAACAGACTAAAAACATAATAAACATAATTTCACTGCAAATTCTAAAATCACACTGATCGTATTTGTAGCCATGGCTCTTTTAATAACACTACAGAAAATGTGTTTCAGCTGTAACATTTTACCCTTTTTTTTAAAAGGTATGCCATTTCCATCGCCAGAAAGATCGGAGCCCGAATATATGCCCTGCCTGATGATTTAGTAGAAGTAAAACCTAAGATGGTGATGACAGTATTTGCTTGTCTCATGGGAAGAGGACTAAAGAAGTTAAAATAATGTAGATGTATTCTTCCCTACTGTTTTATTGCCATTTTAAGTATGCGGCGTGCCTCCAGGGAACAGAACTGTGCAGTAATAAACTGTGATGAATGGGGTAAAATATGTACACAATGATGGAAATTAAAAATGTAATATTGTACAATAATTAATGCTTATTGTATTATTGATCATTATTCCAGTCTCCTGTGTTAGACAGCCTTGGCAAGACTTGTCACTAGTTGTCTTTGTGGAATAGATATCCATTTGCTTGGCCTGGTGGTCTAATCCTGTACCAAATCATTTTTACAAACATTACTGCAAGATAAAGATGAAAGCAAGCTTTAAAGGGATATTCTCATCTCAGATATTTACGGCATATCATATCTACTAACAGTTGGATCGCACTGGCACTGCTGTGAATGGGAAGGTGGATGTACATGTACAGCTCCCTCCATTCACTTCTATTAGTGTTGTGAAAAAAAGCAGAGAACATGCGCTAAAAGCATATAAACCAACTTTTCCTGAATGAATAGTTAAGGTGCATATAAGAAACTTTGTAATATGTCTTATTAAAGAAATATGTTTCCTTCTCCATTTATCAGAAAAATATGAAAGGGAAAGGGGAGGAGAAGGCTGCTGGAAAAGATACTCAAATAGCTGCATCTGCTAAAGCCTGCTACTGTGAGTTAGGGAGTTATTTTATCATTGTTATGTTTCAATATAAGACTCTACCACTGGCCAGAATGAGGCAGTAAATCACTTAACTAGCTAACAGCAGCCTCATCCTCCCCCCCTCCATAGACTTGTGTGACTGTATATAAATATGGATGAGGAAAGTAGTCTAATAAGTGGAAAATTACAAAGCTTCGTATATTCACATGTACTGTTCATTTACGGCTGGACCCTTATGACCATACAGATGTCCACACATGTAGTTCTGCCTGGTACTGCAGATCAGTCACTTAAAGATAATCTGTCAGGACAATTTGGGACACTAAACCACCCACAGATCCTTATGGACCGGGACTTTAGTTTCCCAAATCTTCCCTGTTATAAAGGCATCCGTGGCCTCAATAAAAAAAAAAAAAAAAAAAAGCTTTATACTCATCCTGCCGCTATATTCCCCAAGCCGGCGCAGTTCTTCACTGAAGCCAGAGGAGTACACCTCAGCTTCAGTGCACATGCCCCATACCTCCCTGTACTTGTGCAGTGAAGCCGGGGTGTATGTCCTTGGTTTCACTGAAGAAATGCGCAGGTGTTGGGAACACCAGAGATGAGTCTGATGAGACTCATTGGATTAATCTCTAACTAAGTATAAAGGATTATTTTCTTCAAATGTGGGCATAGATGGATTTAAAACAGGGCAATTTTGGGTATTAAATCCTTGGTCTATAAGGACCTGTGGGTGGTTTAGTGTCCCAAATTGACTTGACAGGTTCTCTTTAAACGCAACTTAGCTTCAGTACTAGGTACAGCTGAATGTTCAGCCAAGCCATTGTCCCTGGTTAAACATTGAAGAGGTGGTGGTGTTCACTGGAATTCTCATTTTTGGTGGCCTTCCCGGGTAAGAACCCACCAGCCACATGTTGATGGTCCTTTATAAGGATAGGCAAACAATGTACACTCCTGGAAAACCCATTTAAAGGGGTTGTCCTTTTTCAGCAAATAAATGTTGTTTGTATAATGAAAAGTTATACAGTTTTCCAATATGATTTATTTATCAATTCCTTGTGGTTTTTTAGAACTCTGTTTGCTGTAAGTGTTTACTTCTAGTAGTTAAAAATCAGTTCATGGTCATGTGACACACACTCCATAGTCATGTGATATGCAGTTCATGGTCATGTGATGGACACACAGGTGCACTGCTTGTTATAGTCACAGCTCAGTAATTAGCTGTGCGTTCATCACATGACCATGGACTGATTTTTATCCACTAGTTGTAAACAAGGAATGACAGCAAGCAGAGATCTAGAAAACCATGAGGAATTTATTCAGAAAGTATATTGGAAAATTGTATAATTTTTCACAATACAATCAATAACATGTATTTGCTGAAATTGAATAAATTATTTTAAGATGTCTTGGCACATAAGAATAAAGAATGATGTGGGGTAAATATGTGAATTTGAATGGAAGCATAATAAAGTTTATGAACAACGTATTTCATATTTCAGTTTTCACCACTGCGGCAGGTAGCAATAAAAATGTGACAAAAGAAATAAAAAATATTATCTTTGGATCTTGGTCTATTTTTCTTACGACTGGCTTTAATTTTCAACCATTTTATAATATATATACTGTATGTTATATATATATATATATATATATATATATATATATATATATACAGTATCTATATACTGTATTTATATATTTCAGTTTGCCATAATAGGGTATGTAATGTACCACAGGTTTGGGTTTGCTCCCTCCATTCCAGTATAGTCCTTGGAAGGTGTTGGTTAAATATTCATTTTATAAGAAATTAATACTTGTTTTACTTCTAAACAATCCATATTATCCTAATTAAAGAATATCTGTCACCTCCCTGACATGTCTGTTTTAGTAAATACTTGCTATGAAATAATCCTGGAACCCCTTATCTCATAGATCTTCATTGTGCTGTTCCTCTGTTATCACTCCTGGAAATGCACATATAATTTGACAACTGGGTGTTACTAGTCTTTATTACTAGATCTCTGATGATAGCTTTTTGATCCAGATATTTATTCTGATTACCCTATCTGGAGTAGAAGAAATGTTTCTCTTAACATCAGGAAATTTGCCCTCAACCTAATAGGAGTTCTTCCTTGCTCCTGATGAACATGACTGGATATTAGACTGAACGGGATGGATTTCTGTCTATTTTTTAGTGTCACCAATCTTACTTTGTTACTACTATAAAATAAGGTGTGTTTTAGTGAAAATCAGCCCAAGTTGAATAGACTAAAAAGTCTAAATTTGTGAAGTAAAAAGCAGAAATGACAGGGTCTAAACTAGTCTTTGGTGAAATAAAACAGTGCCAGCATGTACATATAAAGGGATTGCCAAAACTGGATATTAGTGGCTACCTCAGGATTGGGCTGACACCCCACCGACAGCTGTTCAGAGCACGGTGTTCTGAGAATGAAACATATGGCTCAACACTATGTAGTGGTCATTCTGTCTACTGCAGCCAGCTGCCATCAAAAGAACATGGACAACCCCTTTAAACCACAATTAGAGATCTTTACCTAGCAGAATGAACTAATTTATAAAATAAATTAGAACACATAATGTAAATTTATTAGGTGCTTCCTCACCAAACTGCAAAAGGTGTGTGGTTAAAGGAGTTATAAAATCTGTCAAATTTAGATGTCTCATTTCACTATGCCAAATTTACTTGCACCACAAAGACAGTTATAAATGTGATTTGCTCCACATGGGCCAAATTTTGCACAATTTGCACCATATCTGTTAACTAGTAAACTTACTATTCACGCTATTAATAAATTGAACCCAATGGGGGAGATTTATTAAGCAAATTGCACCAAAAAACTGTCTAACACATTGTATTATCAAGTATTTTACAGACTTTTTAAACACTTTTCCAACTTGTGGGAAAAAGGGGTATGGCCTGAGTTAAGCTAAAAAATTTTAAGTCACCAAGTGGCTTACAGTACATCAGATTTATCAAAGAGCAATAGACACTTTGGTAAATGTGGCGCAGTTTAAGACTGTGTAGTCCAGGGATACTCAACAGGTGGCTGTGGTCTAACGTTCAGCCCAGAACTAAACGGGAGGACGTGGTCAATGACCTGAAGAAAGCTGGAACCACAGTCTCCAAGATTACTGTTAGTAACACACTATGTCATGGATTAAAATCCTTCAGGGCACGCGCGGTCCCCCTGCTCATGCCAGCACGTGTCCAGGCCTGTTTGAAGTTCACCAATGACCATCTGGATGATCCAGAGGAGGCATGGCAGAAGGTCATTTAGTCAGATGAAACCAAAATAGAATTTTTTGGTATCAACCCCACTTGCCGTGTTTGGAGGAAAAAGAAGGATGAGTACAACCCCAAGAGTACAGTCCCAACCATGAAGCATGGGGTTGGAAACATCACACTTTGGGGTGCTTTTCTGCAAAGGGCACAGGACGACTGCACCATATTGATACTAGGATGGATGGGGCCATGTATCGCGAGATTTTGGCTAACAACCTCCTTCCCTCAGTAAGAGCATTGAAGATGAGTTGTGGCTGGGTCTTCCGAAACACACAGCCAGGGCAACTAAGTAGTGGTTCCGTAAGAAACATTTCAAGGTCCTGGAGTGGCCTAGCCAGTCTCCAGACCTGAACCCAACCCAACACTCAATGTAGCTCAGCAACAGCCCCGAAACCTGAAAGATCTGGAGAAGATCTGTATTGAGGAGTGGGCCAAAGTCCCTGCTGCAGTGTCTGCAAACTTGGTCAAGAACTACAGAAAAGGTCTGACCTCTGTAATTGCAAACAAAGGTTTCTGTACCAAATATAAAGTTCTGTTTTTCTATTGTATCAAATACTTATTTCATGCAATAACATGCACATTCATTATTTAAAAATCATACAATGTAATTTTCTGGATTTTTTTTTTTAGATTTTGTCTCTCACAGTTGAAGTGTACCTAAGATAAAATTACAGACCTCCCCATTCTTTGTAGGTGGGAAAACTTGCAAAATTGCCAGTGTATCAAATACTTATTTTCCCCACTGTATATGGAAAACACCATTGTTCCCATAGGTATAATTGACATGCTGCGACTTTCAAAAACGTGTTTTTGAAAATGCTGCTTTTCTTCTGCAGATTTTTTTCTGCATTGTGTGGAAAGGATTAGCCATCTACTTTGTAGGTACTGCAACGTGTGCCCCAGCCTAAAGGGGTTTTGTGAGATTTTGATAATTATGGTTTATCCTTAGGATAAACCATCAATATCAAATTGGTGGGGTGAACTCCAGGTGACTACATTCTGGAAAGCGCTATTTTTTATCAGGCACAGCTGAAGAGAATGTGCCTGGTATTACAGCTCAGTTCTATTCACTGGAATGAGACTTAGATGTAGAGATCAACAAGCCCAAATTAATAGAATTGTACATTGAATACTGGGCAAAGCTACTACAAAATGTACAGAGCTGTAAAGAGCTACCCCTCTATTGAAAACAATAGTGGTGTTGCTTGCTGGAGCACAGCCATCTCTCCCATCAGATGTTCTGCAGTGGGGGCCTGGTGTCAGACTTCTATGAACTGATATTGATCTATAGTCTGATAAGTATAGTCTATCATATCAATATCAAACTCAATAGAAAGCCCTTTAAATTTTGGCCTGTAGACATCTATAGATATTGCACATTATAAATATTTTTCTCATTTCTATTTTTATTGGGTTTTCAAAGATTAACAAAGTCACTAGCATGTCACATAAGTCAAAAGGGTCCTGGGATATTTAAAGTGGACCTCTCATGTCCTCACAGATGTGCGGTATTACATACCGCTAGAAAGCCGACACTAAGCTGAATTCAGCGCACTGTCAGCTTTCTCAGTGTGTTTCCCGTTGCTGGAGATATCACGTCATATCATTACTCCAAATCTCTAAAAAGAAACCCCCTTCGCAACTCCCTCCTCTAGACAGTATTAACCCCTTCCCGCCGGAGGAATTTTTCGATTTTCGTTTTTGACTCCCCCCCCCCCCCTTCGAAACCCCATAACTTTTTCATTTTACCGCTCTCAGTCATATAAGGTCTTAATGTTTGCGGGAAAATTTTTTTCTTCATGTTGCTACCATTTATTATTCTGTGCAATGTACTGGGAAGCTGTAAAAAAAATTCAGAATGGGGTGGATTTGAAAAAAAAAGTGCATTTGTGTGATTTTCTTATGGGCTTTGTTTTTACGGCGTTCACTGTGCAGCCAAAATGACGTATCACCTGTATTCTATTTTTCGGTACAGTTCTGGGGATACCAAATTTATATAGTTTTATTTACATTTTAACCCCTTAACAAAAATCCAAAACTGTGCAAAAAAATTTTTTTTTCTAAAAGTCGCCATATTCTGACACCCGTAACTTTTTTATACTTCGGTGTTCGGGGATGCATAGGGCGTAGTTTTTGCGGGACCTGGTGTACTTTTTGGGGAATCGATATTGCTTTGATCACTTTTTATTCAAATTTTTATCAGAGGCAAAACACTGAAAAAACGGCGGTTTGGCACTTTTGATTTTTTTTTCCCACTGCGGTGTTTACCGTATGGGAAAAATATTTTTATACATTTGTAGAGCAGGCGTTTTCGGACACAGAAATACCTAATGTACTTATATTATATGTGTTCTAGGGAAAGGGTGTCATTTGAACTTTTAATATTTTTTAATTTTTTTATATATTTTTTTCCTTTATTTATTTATTTATTTATTTATTTATTTTTTGCATTTATTAGACCTTCTAGGGGTCTACAGCCCCAGGGGGTCTGATCATTAATGCAATGCATTACAATGCTAATACATTGCAATACATTGCAAAAAAACGGCTCTTCTATTCCAGGCTACCTTAACAGAAACCTGACTGGCCCCATCAACAGGATCTGGGAGGATTTGCTGTAGACATCTGGAGGCTAGATAAATGTCTTAGCATTTGTTGTGTTCTTCTTAGGATGTTACACTCATGCATTGTCTTTTTGTCAGATTCTACGCTGCTGAACTTGTTTGTGGAATCCAATACCTTCATTCAAAAGGCGTCATCCACATGTAACTACATTTTCCAGAGTTTACACTAAAGTCTGACCTTAAAATCATCCATGTTTTATTGATAACTAATAGTAGTATGACCTTTTTAAACAGTAATAATGTTTTTATATTTAACAGAGACCTCGAGCCTGAGAATATCATGGTGGCTGAGACGGGCCATATCAAAATCACAGATTTCGGTCTTGCAGTTGACAACATCCTTGGAGACCGAACAGCCACTTGGATGCGCTGGGACAGCAGGCTACATGGCTCCTGAGGTGAGAAGAATAGAATTTTTCCTAGTTTTCACACATTGTAACTGTATTAGTCATCATGGACTATGCACACACTCCTACGTATGCCCTTTACAGTTCACCTGCAATAAATGGGACATTCTGACTACAGACATACAGATCCAAGGATCTACAAGTCAGATAAGAAAGGGGCACACTGCCTAGAAGAGCATTTTGAACTTTTTTGATAACCAGTGGAAGTCACTGGATAGACTCCCCTCACCATTTACATGTCATAAAGATGTGTATAGGTTGACATTCACTTTAAATCAATAAATTATGAAAATAAAGTTGATATAAAGGTCATGTAACAATACGATCAACATAATATCTATTCTCTTTTCCATGATAGATTTTCTCTGGGAAGATGTATAATGCCGGAGTAGACTGGTACTCTTTTGGTGTCATCCTAAAATAAATGGTTACCTGTGAATGTACAGACCATTCAACACTCAATGATACATCCTCTGGCCTTGATGACATCATTAAACAGCTCCTTCAGAAAGACCCTACCAGGCACTTAGGAGTCCAAGGTAACATCAGAGCATGGATTCTTCCAAAGTATCAACTAGGTCTCTGTGGAAGGCCTAAAACAGCCTTCACCATAAGTACATGTAGTAAGTATATATCATTATATATTTATCTTAATCTAAAGTAGTTTGAGCCAGAGCATTAATAAAAATGAATGGCTGATCCATTCTCAGCTGTGTAGATACTGGCCTTGAACTTTTGGTTCTGATCTTTGACCTGTAATTTTTTTTGTCTATATGCAACAAAACAATTAATGTAAACTTCATGCTTCTCCAGAAAGACTGTTGGTAGTACTATGTGAGTTTCTTAGAAAAAAGTCTTATTTTTGTAATTTTTAGCATTATTGTTATTATTATTTTTTAAGTTCCCATTGTTTTTGTAGTGTTTAAAACAAACAATGAGTTTTAAAGAAGTACTGTGGTAAGAATTAGTAATCCCAATATTATATTTTATAGCCATCAAAATCTCATCATCATTCTAGTCCATTACATCTGGACAAATTAGAAGCAGGAGAGGCCAAAAAAAGACCATTATCAGAGAAGGACCAGGCCATGTTCAAGGGATTTTCTTTTATCAACTTGGTAACCCTTGCAAAACACCAGCTCTATAGTCATCTGAGCAAGCTGCACTTTACGCCTCCTGAAGACTTGAAGTACAGAAGACTGGGCAGCTTTTCAACAGATACCCAGTGAACACAGCAGGAAAGACCAATTCAGGGCTGGCTGTAAGTATGAGTGCAAAACCATCTGCAATTTATTATAATTATAGGTATGTGCAAAAATTTCTATAGCTACTAGTAATTGGATTTCCTAAAGCATATGATAGCACCAGATTTGGGTGCTGTCTTGGGCAAGAGGAAATAACAAGGTGTGTGATGGCCGGCTATTGAGGGGTTAGGAGGAGGCCGTTTTTTTTTAAACTTCTTAGCACATGACTCTGACAATTTTATCATTATTAGTAGCTGGATTTCCTCACACTCATGACTGTACTGTCATGTACAGTGGGGAAAAAAAGGATTTAGTCAGCCACCAATTCTCCCACTTAAAAGGATGAGAGAGGCCTGTAATTGACATCATAGGTAGACCTCAACTATGAGAGACAAAATGAGAAAACATATCTAGAAAATAACATTGTCTGATTTTTTAAGAATTTATTTGCAAATTATGGTGGAAAATAAGTATTTGGTCACCTACAAACAAGCAAGATTTCTGGCTCTCACAGACCTGTAACTTCTTCTTTAAGAGGCTCCTCTGTCCTCCACTCATTACCTGTAGTAATGGCACCTGTTTGACATTGTTATCAGTATAAAATACACCAGTCCACAACCTCAAACAGTCACACTCCAAACTCCACTATGGTGAAGACCAAAGAGCTGTGGAAGGACACCAGAAACAAAATTGTAGACCTGCACCAGGTTGGGAAGACTTAATCTGCAATAGGTAAGCAGCTTGGTGTGAAGAAATCAACTGTGGGAGCAATAATTAGAAAATGGAAGACATACAAGACCACTGATAATCTCCCTTGATCAGGGGCTCCACGCAAGATCTCACCCCATGGGGTCAAAATGATCACAAGAACAGTGAGCAAAAATCCCAGAACCACACGGGGGGACCTAGTGAATGACCTGCAGAAAGCTGGGACTAACGTAACAAAGGCTACCGTCAGTAATACACTATGCCGCCAGGGACTAAGATCCTGCAGTGCCAGATGTGTCCCCCTGCTTAAGCCAGTACATATCTGGGCCCGTCTGAAGTTTGCTAGAGAGCATTTGGATGTTCCAGAAGAGTGCTGGGAGAATGTCATATGGTCAGCTGAAACAAAAGTAGAACTGTTTGGTAGAAAAAAAAACCGTCGTGTTTGGAGGAGATTGATTGCTGATTTGCATCCAAAGAACACCAAACCTACTGTGAAGCATGGGGGTGGCAACATCATGCTTTGGGGCTGTTTCTCTGCAAAGGAACCAGTACGACTGATCTGTGTACATGAAAGAATGAATGGGGCCATGTATTGTGAGATTTTGAGTGCAAACCTCCTTCCATCAGTAAGGGCATTGAAGATGAAACGTGGCTAAGTCTTTCAGCATGACAATGATCCCAAGCACACCGCCAGGAAAACGAAGGAGTGACTTCGTAAGAAGCATTTCAAGGTCCTGGAGTGGCCTAGCCAGTCTCCAGATCTCAACCCCATAGAAAACCTTTGGAGGGAGTTGAAAGTCCGTGTTGCCCAGCGACAGCCCCAAAACATCACTGCTCTAGAGGAGATCTGCATAGAGGAATGGGCCAACATACCAGCAACAGTGTGTGCCAACCTTGTGAAGACTTACAGAAAACGTTTGACCTCTGTCATTGCCAACAAAGGATATATAACAAAGTATTGAGATCAACTTTTATTATTAACCAAATACTTATTTTCCACCATAATTTGCAAATAAATTCTTAAAAAATCAGACAATGTGATTTTCTGGATTTGTTTTCTCATTTTGTCTCTCATATTGAGGTCTACTTATGATGTCAATTACAGGCCTCTCACATATTTTTAAGTGGGAGAATTTGCACAATTGGTGGCTGAGTAAATACTTTTTTTCCCCACTGTATGTGGGGAAAAAGATGTGTGATAGCTGGCTATTAAGGGCCAAGGAGGAGGCCGGATTTTTTTTTTATCCCTTGCCAACATCCATCATAATGGAATGGCAGATGTTGGCACTTTAAATATGGCGCCTGCTCACCACATGATCACCATATTCTTGGGTACTGCTGTCCCCTGAGTGAGATCCAGAGGTGGCAATATGTCTCCAGGACATTTAGGAGCCTATTCAAGGCCCTTAGTCCTGTCATTACTATCCCTCTATTACAGATCGCTTTATGTAGTTTGTAATAGAAGTAAATGGACTTTAAAAGTAAAACAAAAGTTTAAAATAAATATAAAAACATTACTACCCATTTCAAATCAACCCATTTTCACTAGAACAATAATAAAAATAAATAAGTCAAACATAAATACATTAGGCATTCCCATGTTGGAAAAGGCCCAAACTATAAAAATAAAACTATTTATCCCATATGGTGACTCCAAGTGTAAGAAAAAGATCTAAATGGCTGAACTGATATTTATTTGCTATTTTGCCTTCCCCCAAATAATTGACTCAAATGTGATCAAAACATGAAACAATCTCCAAAACAGTGTAAACAAAATGTACAGATTACCCCACAAAAAAGTCACCTTGCACAGAAATGTAAAAAAGTTACAGGTTTCAGAATATGGTGACTGAAACAAGTTTTTAGTTGTTAAAATTTTGGATTTTCGTTTAAGTGTTAAAATATAACAAAAGCTGTATCAATTTGGAATTACTATAATCATACTAACCAGCAAAATATAGCTAACATGTCAAAAACAATATAAAAATGGAGCAAATGCAGTTTCTAAATTCACCCCATTTGCAATTTTTTTCCCAGTTTCCCAGTACATTGTACCAAATATTAAAAGATACCATTATGAAGTAAAATGTGTAAAGAATAAGCTTTCAGTAGTTAACCATCAAACAATGCAGGAATATAAAAGTCAGAAAATCCATTTATGCACTTTTAGTAAGTAGAAGCGGCAAAATATGTTCGCTTCATTATAGTCATAGGAATATGCCAAACTTTCTGTACCTACTGGTATTTGAATTTACTTTAGCTCTTGCCAGCTCTGGCTTTTTGGTGCTATCCTGGGCAAAAGAAAATAATAAGGTGTGTGATGGTTCGCTATTGAGGGGCAAGTTGGAGGCTGAATTTTTTGGGGGAAAAAGGAGTGTGATAGGAAGGTTAGAAAAAACCTTTAAATATTCCCTTTAATGGTGAAGTAGTGTACTTCCCATATCTCTAGTAGTAAAATTGTGCTTCTCTTGCTCCCTTACATTTCCTAAAGTTTTCAGAACAGACCATCCACAGTTCCATACCAAAGACAGAACATACTCTTTCCCTATTAACCAGTAGACATGAGTTACCCTATATATTTTCCAAGAGTCACAGTAGTCACAGCAGACTACCTGCTTTCCCAGTAGTCAAGTAGGCCCTATAGCCTAAGTCTACCATGTTAGCCAGTTGAAAGAAGTCCTTTTCTTTTTATGCCCATTGAAGAAAGCTAAAGAAATCTGTTTAACATAATTTATTTTATTTCTGTAAGCTATAAAAATATCAGAACTGGAAAACTATTTTCTGTTTGTCTTATTTTACTACTCTTGGATGGTCAAAGTTTATGGAAAAAAAAAATGTTTTTAGCGGGTTAAAAAAAACTAAACTAATTTAAAATTCAGTTTACATTTTTCTTAGTCTCACTAGCTGACTAGAATCTGCTTCTTTTGATCACATTTATTATGCTCCAGAATACTTCGAAATCAAGACACTGACAGGCAATTTATGTGAGACCTGTTAAGACGCCTTGTTAGGACCCTAGCAACTATGATAACTCTTAACTCATCATCCATTTGTCAAACTCTTTAGATGCTACAGTTGCTAAGAACTGGCATTTCTGGTGTTAAATAGCGTAGGAGTTTCAGGGGTTAAATAGCATAAAATGGAGGTTTCTTTGACACTGAAATTGAAAAAAGCAACAATTGAGCCAAAGATCAATGCCTCTAGCACCTCAACAGAGGGGGAGACATTCACTCATCAGAATATATAAACACATAAAGCAGTGATGAAAAAATAAAACTTAACATTCAATAATATCATATAAAATGTAAGGCAGACAAATAATGCCAGTAACAGGTCACACAACAGGAAATGGCTACATCTATCACCCCAAGTGACTCCCGCCTTTACAAGGGCAGTACCAAACTGTACCCTTACACAGCAAACCCTAACTCATCCTACGCGTTTCCTGGTGGGTCTACACCATTCATCAGGGAATCTCACTAAAATTAATCTACAAATAGATAAATCACAAACAGATCATAGTGATGGGTCAGTTTAAAAGACCTTACCACAGTGGTGGAAAAAGTCAAACAAACACACTCCCCCCTTACTTCACATTAATCCAGGGAGAAAGTAAAAAACATGTTTCTCAGGCTATAACTAAACTGGTAGTGGCCTGTTACTGACATTATTTGTCTGGATAGTGGTTTTGTTGCCTCACATTTTATATGATATTATTAAATGTTAAGTTTTATTTTTTTCATCAGCGCTCTATGTGTTTCTTTGACGCTGATATCAGGTGTCCACTGTTAAAGAGGAACTTACACCACCTCCACCAACTCCAACTCTTTTCATCCTTAAATAGCTGCTTCTTCACTGATTCTGGCATCTACTGTCAGGTGTGAGCAAAGAGCATATTGGATGCTGAAAATGAATGGTGGGAGCTAGAGAAGAAATTCCTGGAATCAGCAGGGCAGCGCCTATTAACCCCTCTCCGATATCTGCCATAATAGTATGGAGAATGTTGGGTATTTAAATATGGCAGCCACCATAGCCACTGGGTCTCTGCTGTATTATACAGCAGAGACCTGGGCTAAAGCCCACGATCAGTGCAGGCATTAAGGTCCCTGACACCTCAGTCAAAGCTGGCGCCATTTTGTTGATGGAACATGGGCACCATCATTTTGCCAGAGATCATCGGCACCTGGAGAGAGCTATGGTTGTGGTGCTGCAGTGGACAAGAAAGAAAATTTAATGATAATATTAATACAAATACAATTCCAGAGTTGTGCATATTCCACTCTGCAACAGTGGGAAAGTGATACAAAGGGGACAAGAGGATGTTATAGCCATGAACATGTCTCTTATTAATACATAAGGATGTAGATTATGACTAGAATGAAAATGCACTGAGAGGAGCTCCTATTCCATAGATATCTGTGTAGATAAGAAACTGCTACTAAGTCTACTGACAAATAGGAAAAAGTAATGAAAAATGTATTTTCTTAGACTGCACTCCCTGTTTGTTGTAAAAAGATCCAAGTGATGATAAATGTGAAGAGGCAGTAAAAAAGTACTTTATGTAAAGTTCTACTTGTTACATGTTGTGGGGCCTAGACCCGTCTTCAGGAAATGCAGACATAATAGTCACTTAGGTATAAGATAAAAGAAAAAACTAGGCCAAAAACAAGATCAAAGGTCTGAGGATGGGACAGAGGTGGGAACTTCTGTTATCTATTAGTAGGTGACACTAGGGCCAGACTGGGCTAGTTACGAGAAGATGTGGTGAGTGCACCATGATATATAAAGTCACAGCTGTGCCTGGTTTCATGGTTCACGAGCACTCACCTGAATACAGCCAAGCTGGAGCCTGAGGCACCACTGTAAATAAACAGGGAATGTCAGTGAAGGAGAATCAGTGCTAAAAAGGCATTAATACCCTACATTCTCAGGGTCAGTTGGGGTCTTGGAGTTATGGCATATCCTGGCAAATTACACTAAAAGCATTTCAGTAGAATTTTAGCAAATCATGTTTATATGCTGCAGAAAAAAAACTCCAAATGGAAGAATGAGGATGCAAAGGATTTTAAAATCTGTAGCATGCTCTACCTTAATCTGGATCCAGTTTGCAGTAGAATACAGTGGTGCCATAACATCTGGACTTGTGTTCAGCTCTACTGAAAAAAATGTGGCATGTCAATATTCCTGTGGCTCTGCCTCTTATGCCTCATAAGCGCAGCTCTCACATATGGGATGGAATATGTGCCTGCGGAATTAATTCCTGCCCTTGACTGTGTTAACCCCCTGAATACCGTGATCAATAGCGTTCACAGCATTCAGGGGATCTGGGGGCAAGATCACACAGATCCCATAGGAACTAATGTGCGATGTAATACTACGTATTGCAGGACATTGCACTGGGGATCTGAGATCCCAGCTTCAAGTCAAGTAAAAAAAAAAAAAAAAAAAAAAAAATATATATATATATATATATATATATACACACGTACTTCACAATACACACTAATAAGCAAACAATGAAAAGTTAAAAAAAAATGATATCTAAAAATATATATAATATAAACAAAAATAAATAAACCCCACATGCCGTATAAGTCCCCACTATCCAAAAATAGCGGTATTTATCCCGTACGGTGAACGCCTGGAGTGTATGGAGACTGTGGCAGACAGGTATTGAATGGTGGGAGTCAGTGGACTTTTCTTCAGGTTAATAATCCCACACACAACTTTTTTGCTAACATAGATATCAGTGTTAAAAAAAAATGGATCTGTTTCTGTTAATTTTTTTGGACTTTTATCCTTCAGAAAAACAGATGTAAAAAATGTGATCTGAATAGAGCCTTAGAATAACAGATGCTCCAGAAATGTCATTTTATGGTGAAAACCAACATTTACTAAAACAGAATCACTCTTCATTCAGACTGGGGTTCAAGGCCCTGTGGATAGGCAGTAAGTTACCGCTAACGCTTCATATAGCGAAACATTGCAGAAAAAAACGCATTTTTTGCTGCAGCGTTTTTCATTGCTTTTTCGGAGAGTTTTCCTCTGTGGACTTTCTATGCTTTTTATAACTATACGGCAAATTGACATGCTGCGATTTTCAAAAACGCAAGTGTTTTTAAAACCGCAGCTTTTCCACTATGTATTTTTCTGCAAATGGTTATCACAGTTTGTAGCATTGATGGCCTATCCTTGGCTTTGACTCAAAAAAACGCAGCAAAGTCTGCATCAATAAAAGCAGCTTTTCCGCAACATGGGGCCTTAACCTAAGTCCTATAAACTGATAGGTGAAGCTGACATGACCATGGACCGATTTTTATCTACTGGGAGTAAGCAGAAAGAATGACAGAAAACAAAGATCTAGAAATCCATGAAGAACTTTTTATTATACAAACAATAACATTTGTCTTTCAATATTATTCTGAAAGTGACCAACCCCTTTAATCTTCAAGGGAGTCTGTTTGCAGAAATTGGTATCAAACTAATGACAATACCTTGTGGAGCTGCTTCTACATTTACCAAAAATGCCTTTATTATTCTGCATTGTAGCTCAATGTTCATGAGAATCATTGTTTTAATTTTATACAAATTAGCTGAAAAGAGCTTTAGGGGCATTTCTTCTACTCTCCACTCTAGATAACTGCCCCTAACTGTATGACAACATATACCACTCAAGCAATGGGGGGCAGAGCTGGGTGGCAGTTAGAAATTCTCCTTTCAGTTCTTTCTGCTAATTTGCATAAAAATAAAATACTGATTTTCATGAAAATGGAGCCGCAATAAACAATAAAAAAGACATCTTTGGAAAGTGTAGAAGCCGCCCTACAAGGTATTGTCATTAATTTTCCTGCTGACAGACTCCCTTTAATTGATTTGTTGATTGGTAAACACCTTTACATATCCTGCATTTAGGACAATGAACAGAAACCGAGATTTCTGAATAAAATATGGGCTGCTACTTTTTGGAATAATCCAACAGGGAACAACCTAATGTGGAGCCATTAAAGGGGCATTATACAGTGTGGGGGACAATAAAGGGGGAATTTTTGACTTTCAATTTGGTGGGCAATTCTGGTAAAGAAGGTGTGGGGCCCAAAAACTTTAGGGGCCCCCCCAGATATAATTTTGCTTGGGGTTCCTAAAATGACAAGTCTGCACTTGGATATATGTGTTATTGTAATCCTGCCTTTGTAGCCAGAGTTAAAATTGCAATTTTTTTTTATTATAGTGAGGTGGAGAATTTAAAAGAATATCACCAAAATAAGCTAAGAAGTATGTTTAATGGAGAGTCTTGATTTAAATAGGTCGGTTATGATGAGACATTTTCTTTAACCCTTTAAAAACATGGCCTATTATGGCTTTTTTTTTTTAATCCTATCCTCCAAGGGCCATAACTTTTTCTTTATTTTTCTATCTGTATGAGAACATGTAATTGCAAAACTGAAGTTCTGCAGTTGAGTTATATTTTTTGTGTTCCATTCACCTTGCATTTTATTTAAATGTGTCTTTTGTTCCTGAGCCCTTTATATAGACCTATAGCCAGTGGCGTATCTAGGAATGGCTGGGCCCCAAGGCTAACATTTGACATGGGGCCCCCCCCCACCGAATCGGTTACGGGTCCCCAAACAGTAAAATATGCTCAACAGTGGCCCAGATAGTATTATATGCTCAACAGTGGCCCCCACACAGCATTATATGCTCCAAAGTGGCCCCCATACAGCATTATATGCTCTACATTGCTCCCCCCACACACAGTATAATATGCTCCCCACAGTGACCTCACACAGTATAATATGTTCCCCGCAGTGGTCCTTACCCAGTATTATATGCCCCCCAAGGTGGCCCCCACCCAGTAGCATCTGCTCCCCGTAGTGGTCCCCACCCAGTAGTATCTGCTCCCCGCAGTGGTCCCCACCCAGTATTATATGCTTCCCACAGTAGCCCCCCACCCAGTATTATATTCCCCCCACAGTTGGCCCCACCCAGTATTATATGCTCTACAGTGGCCCCCACCCAGTAGTATATGCTCTACAGTGGCCCCACCCAGTAGTATATGCTCTACAGTGGCCCCCACCCAGTATTATATGCTCTATAGTGGCCCCTACCCAGTATTATATGTTCTACAGTGGCCCCACCTAGTATTATATGCTCCACAGTGGCCCCCACCCAGTATTATATGCTCTACAGTGGCCCCCACTCAGTATTATATGCTCTACAGTGACCCCCACCCAGTAGTATATGCTCTACAGTGGCCCTCACCCAGTATTATATGCTCTACAGTGGCCCCCACCTAGTATTATATTCCCCCCACAGTGGTCCCCACCCAGTATTATATGCTCTACAGTGGCCCCCACCCAGTAGTATATGCTCTACAGTGGCCCCCACCCAGTACTATATGCTCTACAGTGGCCCCCACCCAGTATTATATGCTCTACAGTGGCCCCCACCCAGTATTATATGCTCTACAGTGGCCCCCACCCAGTATTATATGCTCTACAGTGGCCCCCACCCAGTATTATATGCTCTACAGTGGCCCCCACCCAGTATTATATGCCCTACAGTGGCCCCCACCCAGTATTATATGCTCTGCAGTGGCCTCCACTCAGTAGTATATGCTCCACAGTGGCCCCCACCCAGTAGCATATGCTCCCAACAGCCCCCCTACGCTTCGGTGCTATTATTATACTTTGGAGTCTCCTCAGACCCCAGAGTATATAATCGGAGGCCCAGGGAAGGTGATTAAAAATAACAAACATTCATACTCACCTTGCCTTACCTTTCCTTGGCATCCTTGCTTCATCCTGCCATCTTCAGCATCTTCAGGCCCACTTCCGACGTCGCTGCTGAGGTCTGTGATTGGGCCTCAGCGGTCACATGGGGGCGCACTGACATCATTACACGGCTGTGCCCCATGTGACCGCTGGGGCCTAATCACAGGCCTCAGTCACATGACGGAAGAGCACCGGAGAGAACGCTGCGCCCAGGAGAGGTGAGAATATGTATTTATTATTTTCAGTTACCTCCCCTGGGTGCCCTGCCCTGCCATCTATCGGAAAGGGGCCTGCAATATGCCAGGGCCCCTTTCCAATAACAGTATGTATAGCAGTCGGGGAACCAGGCCAGGCCATCTCCAGCTGGCCACGGGCACCATACCCTGCCTGGCCCCGTGGTGGTTGCACCCCCCTGCGATCGCGATCGTTATGCCGCTGCCTATAGCATTTAAAAGAAAAAGGAAAGAGTTGTACAAAGTGAACATCTCTTTTATAAATTTCATTCATCTGCTTCCACCTGAATCAAGAAAATATGAATAACGGCTGATATGTGGTGATACATGGGTAATGTATTACTAACTGCACTTATTTCCATGAGAAAAGCGCATTACAAATGTTTGTCATTGTCATAAATGAGTAGAGAGATTTTTCGGTCAAGTAAAGCAGGGTGACAACCCTCTCTAACTTGTAATAGCACACATACCTGTTGTCTTATGGCCAAGGAAAGGAGCAGATAGAGAGCTGCAAATAACATGGCCAAAGATACAATCCTGCTGTGTGCACAGCCGCTGCTATGTACATACTTCGTGCTTCAACTTTTCTGACATTGGACCTGCACATCAACCCTTCAGCATCCTGTGTCCTGAGCTCCAGTCGCTGCAGTGGGAAGCACAACATACAGGCGCATCTCAATAAATTAGAATATCTTTGGAACATTTCTTTCTTTCAGTAATTAAATTAAAAAAGTGACCTCCTATATTTTCTAGATTCTTTACACACAGAGTGTTCTATTTCAAGTGTTTTATTTCTGTAAATGTTGATTATGGATTACAGGTAATGAAAACCCAAATCTAAGAAAATTTGAATATTGTAAAAAAGTTCAGTATTGTAAATTCAGAGTGTCACCTGCCAAGGTTTCCTAAGCCTTTAAATGGTCCCTCAGTCTGGTTCAGTAGGACACACAATCATGGAAGACGCTGATTATGGATTGTATTACTGAATTACTGAAATGAATGAACGTTTCAAAAATATTCTAATTTTTTGAGATACACCTGTATTTGTTGGCTCTGCCATTCAGACAACCCAGGAGAGTTAACAAGTATGTTAAATTGAAATAACTTTAACTAACATTGGTCTCTAGATATGAATATGGAGTGGCTCTGTGGTTTACAGGTCAGGTGACAAGCCTAACTCTTTGTGCTTAGCATCTATATCCAGCACACTGTGCTAGAACACATGCCAACTAGTAAAACCCACTTGTCAATTACTTATACATTTCTAGTAGTAATAATAGAGGGTCAGCATAATGCCAATTTATAACAAAGATGTTTCATTATTGTTAATTTATGTTTTCATATTTTCTAAAACCACCTGTCCATTCAGATGAGGGTGTAAGGCTGATATGCTGTATACTTCTTGTTGTGCACAGCATATGTTTTTATACTTCTTGGAATATAATGGGTTTTTAACATTTTATTTGTCCTGACACTGGAACATCACCATAGTCTTCCTTCCATTTCAAGCACCTGTTCCTGACCTGGTTTCTGGTTCCTGGTGCAGACAGTCTGCTTATATATGCATAGACCCTGCTCCTGATCTAGGTGAGCTGACACTACATTGATTTCTTCTAGCATCTGTGTAGGGGGAGGAGAGTGAGAAGGAATCACGCTATAGGAGCGCTAGCTAGGGATGGCTGGGTCCCAAGGTGAACATTTGAAATGCCCCCCCCTCGAATCACCGCCCCCAACCCCCCCGGACCGCCCCCTCCAAACCCCCCCCACACAAACTGCATTCCTGCACACACTATTATGCCCCATAGTGGTCCCTGCACACATTATTATTCCCCATAGTGGCCCCTGCACACAGTATTATGCCCCATAGTGGCCCCTGCACACAGTATTATGCCCCATAGTGGCCCCTGCACACAGTATTATGCCCCCATAGTGGCCCCTGCACACAGTATTATGCCCCTTTGTGGACCACCCATGAATGATTATTATACTCTGGGGTCTTTTCTATAATGATCGGAGACCCAGGGGAGGATACAAACATAAAAAAACAATGCTACTTACCTCTTCCTGGCTCTGGTGCACTCCGTTGTGCTACTACGGCCATCTTCAATGTTGGACCAGATCTCGCGTGATCCAGGCCGGCGTCGCAACGCATAATGACGTCGGTTGAAGTCACCAAACAGGCCCGAAGCCTGTCGGAGCGCAGGAGAGGTAAGTACAGTTGTTTTTATGTTCGCTCACCCACCCTAGGGCCCCCAATCATTATACTCGGGGGTCTGAAAAGACCCCCGAGTATAATGATAGCAGTGTTTGTGGGGTTCGCGGTAGCGGTTGCCACTGGGCTCCGGGCCCATTAATGTCCCGGGCGCTGTGGCAGCCTCTACCGCTGCTACCCCGGTATTTACGCCCCTATCTGTATTTGCATAGCAATGGCACTAAATAACATGGGACTCTGAGTTGTCCCAGGCCAATGTTATACATAAAGACAGAGCCTTGAGGGCCACCTAAAGAGAGAGGGTGTAGTGAGGAGGTGGAGTGTGAGTGGGAGACACTAAATGTGCCATTGGTGAGGCATGAAAAGATCCAGGAGAGGGCCCGGTGTGATGCCGAGGCATGAGAGAGTAACAGGAGAGAGTGGTTAACTGTGTCAGTAGCAAAGGAAAGGTCTGGAAGGAGGAGAACCAGGGTACTGATGTTAGACTTAGGCAGTTAGTAGGTGATCTGCAACCAATGGGATTGAAGCCAGATTGTAACTAGTCAAGGTGTAAGGTTTTGAAGCAATACATCTACAGTAACTTACTTTGGTCAGTAGGTGGCAGCAAAGTAATAAACTGCCCATAAGAATATTTATTAATGCACATAAATGTAAATATTGTTCTAGGTTGAAAAGTCTGATTACAGGTGATTACTGGGACATTTTGGACTCCTACAAGCCTGGCAGCGCACTGGGATTGCAGTTTTGATGCCTTCTACTGCATCATCACCCAGCAGGAAACAGGAAGTGAGGTCTTTGTGGAGAGGGGTCTTGTACTGTGTAAACTTGTGCTTTGCTGGCCTGCTGGAGAGGGCTATGTGCTGGATGGAGACCTGAGCTGAGCTGATTGCAGGAGAAGTCTTGGTGCTAGCTGAGGACTGAGCCTGGGGACACAGTGACCGTGGTGCTGGCTGATGACTGAGTCAGGACACCGGAAGGTAAAGGTAAAGAGACTACAAGAAAGAAAGGCCTCTGTGAAGAATATCGCCTCGCCCAGCCGCCTGCGATCAAACTTCTTTCTTAACCTTCCACTCACACACCGTGAGTAGACCGGGTCATAGGATAAAACGAAACGAGCGATATAAATTTTATATGTTTAATAACCCAAGTGGGTCGGTATGGATTAATAGCATATACAGAAATATACAATATTAATATGATCAAGCATAAACATACAAGCAAAAGAGCAATGATACAATACACCAAAATAAAAGGGAAATAAAAGATTAGAAATGATACCTGAGCACACAGCTCTGTCCTAGCTGTCTCTCTTCCATGCTCAACACAATAGACTCACAGAAAACTCCCTACCCCCGTGTGAGACCCTCTCCAACCACACCCTTCACCTCCCCCAGCCAGGGATGAAAACCAGTGAGACATAGTGTCCAGAGGTGTAACCTCACTTAGCATCACATTCCAACAAGTGGGGGAAGGTCTGGCATGAGCAAGTAAAAACACACTTCCAAGAAAGATACAAAAATTGAGGGGCTCATCATCACAGCTTTAAAGACTTGTAAGTATGGCTTGGCCGCATCTACGTAGACCACGTGGTGATATATAAGGTTATATAAGGGACTCTTACGCTGACACCTTATCATTGGAGAAACTGGCCTGTCTTTTAAGTGGAGAGCTGGCATGTAACTTTACTTTAAGGGGAAGACAGCATTTGCCTGTGGATTACAAGTTAACCGTTGGATTACAAATAGTATTGCGCAATACTTAGAGTGCACCCCGACGAGGGACCGATCCAGGAAATACGTGTTCTTAAAGAACTTGTGTCCATCATCTGTTTAAGTAACTGTGGGAACTAGTGGTATAGTGTTGGTTTGCTGCAATACTCTGTTCTATATTACTTTGTATTTCTTCTCTGTTATACCTTGTTGCATATTTTCCCAGGTCTCTCTTCATTGCTTTACTCAGTAAACATTGTTCTGGGAATTAAAACGGTGTGTGTGTCTGTGTGGCATTGTGTACCTGGTGAAGCTGTGGGCCCAGCCCTTGGTCCTCTTTCACAGGTGTGAATACAATGAAGGACGGGAGGATGGTTCAAGGTAACATGTCCAAGTAGTTTTTAGTCATATGAGATTAGTAAAATGGTGTGATAGCTCAACAGAGAGAATGGGTGGAGGGATGGTTTCTAAGGGAAGGGTGTGATGGTAACATGTTTAGAGGAGGAAGGGAAGGTACCACCAGTTAAAGAAGCACTCCGGAATTTTTTTTTTATTCATTCATACTGTACTTAATCCCCCAGTATATATAACTCAACTAGTGTTACCTTAATTAGTTATTCCTATCTGAAAATTCAGGGTCTTCTCCCCATTTGGGTCATGTGATCTCAGGGTGACCCCCTGACAATAACACGGCTTTCTATTCTCTCTGGGGGGTCACCATCTCCCCCAACAGATCTGTCTGTGTGATTCATACAGCATGGATTGTACCACACAGGCTGTCCACAGGGGGGCATAATCGGCTATCACTAACTACTGCTGATATAAGCCAGCTCGTGTCAAGACACCTATAATGGAGGAGATCACAGTGCAGCCTCCCTGACTGTATATTTTTGGTCTTTTCAATTTTTTGGGAGAATATGTAAAGAATAGGATAATACCACTGCCCCCCAGCAGCAGTGATTGTACAATCCTCTAGCTGTCCATGTGATGCATCATGGGATTGATATCAAAGCAAAGAGAAATATGAAAGTCAAGATGGAGTCAGATCAGTAGTGTGGATAAGCTGGATTTTTGGGATATGAGGGCAGAATACATGCCTGGATAGTGACAGACAGTCAGGAGAGGGGTGCAGGGATGGAAAGAAGGGTTTTGCCCAGAGTGCTTCTTTAAGGAAAGGTTGAAGAGGTGGCATAGGGCTGGACAAACACTGCTGATACAACTTAAAGAGGTATTCCAATGAACATAATCATATTTATAATGGTAGATAATTAAAAGTTAACAATTTTTGCAGATATAAGTAGTTAAAAGTGTTATTATATACTGCTAGAAAGCTGAATACAGCACACTGTTAGTTTTGCCGATATGCGCCGCAGAGCATTGGTTTCATCACCGCTAGCCATCCACTGTCAGAAGGGTGGGCCTTACAGCCTAGGATCAGCGCTGGTCTGTGAGGGATGGCTCCCATAACAATAGTGTTCCATAGCCTTGTACCGTCAGGCGCGGTGTTCCTCATAGCTGACATTTTTCGATTTTCGTTTTTGATTTCCCCTGTTCCATACCCCATTACTTTTTTAGTTATATATTAACAGAGCCATATGAGAGCTTAATGTTTGTGGGACAAATTGTACCTCATAATGGTACCATTTAATATTGTGTATGACGTACTGGGAAGCTGGAAAAAAAAATTCTGAGAAAAAATGCGTTTGTGCGACTTTCTTACAGACTTCATTTTTAAGGCATTCACTATGATGCGAACATGACATGTCACCTGTATTCTATCTGACCGTATGATTCTGGGCATGCCACATTTATATAGTTTTATTTATGTTTTATGCTCTTAAAAAAAAATCCAAATCTTTGCAAAATCAAAAATATTCTTGGAGTCACCATATTCTGACAGCCCTAACTTTTTTATATTTCCATGTACAGGTGTATTTTTTTGCGGGGCCATATGTACATTGTAGTTATATCATTTTTGGGAATGTCTATTGCTTTGAGCGCTTTTTATTAAAATTTTTAAGAGAGGCGAAACAGCTAAAAATCATCGGCTCAGCGCTTTTGAGATTTTTTTATCACTACGGTGTTCACCTAATGGGTATGTGTTTCAATTTATTTTTTTTTACTTTTATATGTTTTCTTTTTATGTGTTTTTTTATATATTTTTTTTTTACTTTTTTTTTTAACTGCATTTGTTAGACCCCCTAATCAGCGAGCACTGATTGCTGGCATTAGTGTTTCAGTTTTATAAAAAATTATGCAGAGTTTTAAAGATCTTTACGACGGCGGAGCCTAGCCGCGATACGCTATGGTCGCCTAATCTCAGAGCTCCCAGCCTGAGTCTCACCAAGCGACGGTTATAGCGACAAGCCCGTGGAGTGAACTACTACCAATTATATAGGAACGAGAGCTTACCTTCTGGAGATGCCCAGGAAGCGCAAATCGGCGGTGAAGCCGCAAAAACTTCTGGATTTCTTCTTCCCTCACGGAGGGGGAGAGGAGCAAGATGGCGACGACACACGCGCAGCTACAACATCTAGGGCCTCGACTCCTCCGAGGGACCCTCCGGCAGAGACGCTCACACTCTCCGCGCAGCGGAGAGCGCTGTCGGCTCCATCCCTGCATCAGCTGATTGACCGCGCGGATGCAGGACCGCTTGAATCTCCCTCCCGGCAGGCCGGGGCGGGCGCGCAACTCGGGCCTACTCAAAATGGCGCCACAGGGCCTAGTGCTGCACCCAGCCTGGGGACGCAGCAATCTCCTACTGCGAGCCCAGCAAAGCAGAAACCAAGGCTCCAGAGCGCTGCTCAGCAAGGAGAGGAGGTAAGCGACACCATACAACAAACACCTCCATCTGATTTCTTGGCAGATGTACCGGCAACAGAAAATCTGTTAACTGAGGCCTCTATGAAGAATATGCTTATGGCCTTTTGTAAGTCATTGAGGACAGACATGTCCCTTATGGTGAAACCTCTAGATAGAGATCTTCAAGAGTTAAAAAGCCGTACGGTACATGTCGAATCTAAAATGGCGGAATTTGCTGCATCGCATAATGCGCTTATAGATGCACACAGCGACGTGGAAAGGGATGTGTCCTTCCTTAAAGCTAAGATAGCCGATTTAGAAGACCGTTTCAGAAGAAATAATTTAAAATTTAGAGGGATCCCAGAATCCATACCTCCAAAAGATTTAACCGATTTCCTCCAAGATATGATAAGATCGCTGTTCTGACTCAATAGCTTGGCTGCAAGTGTGAGTTTGTGAGAGTGTCCTGTAGTCTCTATGCTAACCAGCAATTTACACCAAGATATTTATCAGATAGTGTTCAACTCAACTGAGGAGGTGTAGATAAGATTCCAGATGCTTTAATCCAGGTAAATCTTGTAAACCTCATACAGCAGTAGGTGAAAAATGATGAAATACCAGGAGCTGAGCAGACATGTTGCTTACAAAGAAGTGAAACTAAACTGAGAGAGAGAGAGAGGAGGAGCTACAGCATCACAGCTAAGGATACAGAGAGAGAGAGGGGACAAACTACAAAGACAAACAGTATCACAGATACATGTCAGTGAATTAAACCAAGTCCTGGGACATGACACTCCCCGCCTGAAATCTTTAGATTTCACTGAAAACAAACATTAATAATGTCCTGAAATGTCCATAAAGTCCTCTTCAAACCTGAAAAACAAAAAAGAAACATGCACAACAAACAATAATCAACAGTTAGTCCAAATAAACCAATCTTCAGGTCGGGAAGCCGCAATTTGCCAACACCTCCACCGACCCACACTGTAATCCACAAGAACACGGTTTTAGTTCATGGAAGGAAGCTCCCCGCCATGAGCTGTGAATGGTGTCCTTATCTTCTTTTATGTGACATCTCCTCTTGGAAGAAGAAGCACCAGTTCATTAATTGGGCGGAAGAAAACTCGCACTGAGCCTCCCTTGGTTACCTTGACCTCCACTTTCCGAGTCTTCCCATCATCACTAGGGACAACTTTAGTGATGAGACCCATAGGCCATTCATTCCGATGGACTTCTTTATCCCTTAGAAGGACGAGGTCACCCACCTGGAGATTAGGTTTTGAGGTCTGCCATTTGTGACGGCTCTGTAGCATGTGGAGGTACTCTGTTTTCCAGCGGTGCCAGAACACATTGGACAGGTGTTGAACTTGTTTCCATTGGCGTCTGTAAATGTCACTGTGATCTAAGGTACGTGGAGCGGTAGCAGCAGTACCAATTTTCTGAGTAAGAAGCATTGCTGGGGTTAAGATAATTGGAGATTCAGGGTCTGAAGATACTGGGACAAGTGGCCTTGCATTGATTATCGCAGACACTTCAGCAAGAAAGGTTATTAACGTCTCATGGGTAAGCAGTGTCGACTTGTGGTCCATCAACATAGAGTCAAGGATTCTGCGTGTGATCCCAATCATACGTTCCCAGGAACCTCCCATATGGGATGAATGTGGAGGGTTAAACGTCCAAGTGCACCCATTGTTGGATAAGAAGTTGTCTAACTGCAGTTCTTTGTAGGCTCCAATGAAGTTAGTGCCACAGTCAGACCTCAGTTGTTTCTCAGCAGGCAGTGGAGTGTCCCAGTCCATGTTCTCAGTGGTAAGCTGTCTTAGTAGTAGCTTGCCTTGAATGGTGATGGGAGCAATGAAACCAAGAGGATCATAAATGCTGTTCACAACAGATAAAACTCCTCGTTTGGTGAAAGGTTTGTCACAAGAAGACACTTGGAATGTGAATGTGTCTTGTTCAGTGTTCCATAGCAATCCTAGGCTGCGTTGCATAGGAGGAGTATCAGAACTGAGATCAAGATCCTTCAAGTTGATTGCATGATCATCAGAGGGAAATGCCTTCATTACCTCCATATTGTTGGAGATGATCTTGTGAAGTCTGAGGTTAGCTACAGACAGCATTTCCTGTGTTCTAGAGAGGAGATCGATCACTTCTTCACTTGCAGGTAAGGATTTAAGACCATCATCAACATAGAAGTTCCTCTCAACAAACTGACGAGCATCAGAGCCATACTCTTTCTCACCTTCTTGGGCGGTCCTTCTCAGTCCATAGATCGCTACTGCAGGAGATGGGCTATTGCCAAAGACATGTACCTTCATCCGGTAATCTATGACTTCATTGTTGACATCATTGTCCTTATGCCATAGGAACCTGAGATAGTTTCTGTCATCATCCTTAACAATGAAGCAATGAAACATCTGTTGGATGTCGGCCATCACTGCAACTGGTTCCTGTCTGAAACGGATTAAGACTCCTATGAGGCTGTTGTTTAGGTTAGGACCAGTGAGGAGCAGGTTGTTGAGAGAGACGCCTTCATACTGAGCACTAGAATCGAACACGACCCTGATTTGGTCAGGTTTGCGAGGGTGATACACGCCAAATGATGGAAGGTACCAGCATTCTTCTCCTTCCTTTAGTGGAGGTGCAGGTTCTGCATGATCTCTCTCAAATACCTTCTGCATGAAACCTACAAAGTGTTTCTCCATCTCTGGTTTCCTCTTGAGGGTACGTTTTAAAGAGGAAAATCTAGAAACTGCTTGCTTCAGATTGTTTGGTAGTTTTGATCTCGGGGAGCGGAAAGGTAAGGGTGCTACCCAGCTGTTGGAATCATCTTGAATGAATTCCTTGTCCATAGGTTTGAGAAATTCTTTATCAGCTATAGCCGGTGCCAGCTTGTTGTCATCACTTGTTGTATTGAACACTGTTAATCCAAGGGTGTCGTCCCCAGGCAGGAAAGTATTCACGTTGTCTCGGTGATTATTTAGCCACTTACTGTTGCTTATCTTCTCTTTCACTTGGTAGTGATGTGGACATGGCTGAAAACAAGTGCTGCGACCATTTGGTAACATATGCGTCTTAAATGAAGAAATATTGGTGGGCCTTTTCATCCTACCTATGCAGACGTTGCCAATGATTACCCATCCTAGATCGAGGCGCTGGGCAAATGGTGCATCATGTGGTCCATTAATTTGCTGGCGTATTTTGTGCAGTCTGAGAATGTCTCTACCTAGCAGAAGTAGAATGTCTGCATTTTTGTCAAGGGATGGTATTTCACTGGCTATAGCCCTTAGATGAGGGTGCTGGAAAGCCGTCTCTGGTGTGGGTATCTCTTCTCTGTTTGATGGTATCTGGTTGCACTCAACAAGTGTGGGCAAAGGTATCTCCAGATTGCCCTTGAGAGAAGCTATTACGAGACCACTGGCCCTTCTTCCAGAAACCTCTGATATGCCACTACAAGTACCCAAGGTATACGGATAAGTATCACCCTTTAAGTTAAACAGATCAAAGAGTTCTGACCTTGCAAGTGAGTGGTTGCTCTGGTCGTCCAAAATGGCGTACACCCTCAGAGCCCTTTCTGGTTGGCCCTTGGGGTATATATTGACTAGGCATATCCTTGCACAGGACTTGTCACAAAGGTCTTCTCCGCAGACTTCTGTACATGAGGAAGATACTGTGGTAGTATTTGCTGATTGATCTGTGTTCTCCCCGCCATGCTTAGTTGGGGAAGGGGAACCTCTAGGTGGTGTGGCACTAGGCTGGGATGGATGAAGAGCTTGTACATGGTTCTCACTGCCATACTCTATACACTTAATAGCAATTTTACAGTCTCTAGCAACATGTTCAGTAGAGGCACAACATTTGAAACATATCCCTAGTTTCTTAAGAAGCTCTCTATGTTCCTGGATTGGTTTCCTCCTGAAGCCAATACACTTCTTGAGGGGATGAGGCTTCTTGTGAATAGGACACAGACGGTTAGGATTTTCTACCTTTTCGTCTTGGTTGCTGTTGCAACTGCTTTCTTCTGGTGCTGATGTAGGTATAGGAAGAATATCAGTCTTTTTCACCGAAACTGGGCCTCTGCGGTTTCTGTAGTTAGAATGTGAGCTGTCATACTTAATAGGAGGTGAACCAGGAACACTGGGATCCCCATAGGAAAAGCTTGGGTCATTCTTGGATTCTGCAATGTTCTTGATAAACTCACAGAAGTAGGAAAATGGAGGAAAGGAGACTCTATTCTCATTTTTGTATCTTGACCCAACTGTGGTCCACCTTTCTTGAATATTATATGGCAACTTGGTGACTATCGGGTTTACCCCACGAGCAGTGTCCAGGTAACTGAGGCCCGGTAGGAGAGTGTCCGCCTTAGCCAGTAGGAGCTCCATGAGTAGGTCACTAAGTTCTTGAAATTTCTGATGATCCTTACCAGATATCTTTGGAAACCCTTGCAACCGTTTGAACAGAGCATTCTCTATTGCTTCAGGACTGCCATAGGTTTTCTCCAGTCTTTCCCAAGCAGCGGTAAGGCCTGCTATGGGGTTGTAAATGTGGACGGATCTGAGTCTTTTAGCACGTTCTGTGGACTGTGGGCCAAGCCACCGGATAAGCAAATCTAATTCTTCAGCTGCAGTAATGCCAAGGTCACTAATTGCAGTTTTGAAGGCACATTTCCAGCCTCTGTAGTTCTCAGGTTGGTCATCGAACCTTGTGAGTCCAGTCTTAGTAAGCTCACGGCGAACCATGTACCTTGCAAACTCTGACATGTCTGTTCTCTCTGACTTTAAATATTGAGTTGCTGGCTGAGTAGCGGTGATTACGTTGTTAGTGGGGTTCTGGTTAACAGAGGTAGGTAGTGTAGGGGCTGCGTAGGCATTCAGCCTAGGAGCTAGCTTAAAGTCCATAGGTTTAGCCACATATGGATGTGAGACTGGACGGTTGTTTGCAGTCTGGTGGTATGGTGTCACATTGGTGTTTACCTGAGTATCAGTATATTGCATTTGCTGAGGTGCAAGGCTTTGGGAATCCATGAAGGAAGAAGAAACTGGATGCTGGACAGGCAGGGCATTGTACTGACCTTGAATGCGGTGTGCTTCAGAAGATACCGTGCCCTGTTGCACTGGAGAAATGTCGTCCCTGACAGGAACATTTGTGGCAAATAGGGATTCACTGCTTTGGCTTAGTACCTAGTCTCTTGTGCGCTTGAGGGGATCCTCTGCTTCCACATCACACAAACTGGTGCTGTCACTTTCACTTCCACTGATGGCCTGTTCTAAAATGCTTAACCTTGCCATGGCTGCAGCGTGCTCATACTGTTTCTCTAGAGCCTCTAGTTCTGCCCTTTTTTGAGCTGCATTAGCTTCCATTGCTGCTGCATTAGCTTCCATTTCTGCTTTCTGTTGAGCTGCCTTAGCTTCCATCGCTGCTTTCTGTTGAGCTACCTTAGCTTCCATCTCTGCTTTCTGTTGAGCTACCTTAGCTTCCATCTCTGCTTTCTGTTGAGCTACCTTAGCTTCCATCTCTGCTTTCTGTTGTGCAAAGGCTGCCTGTATCTTAGTAGCTTCCGCCTCTGCACGTGCTTTTATAAGTTGCTCACTGAGTGTGGAAGATTTTGAGGAACGTGACTTAGATGTACGCTTTGAACGCTTGGTAGACTCAGAAACATGGGATGCCATTTCCTGCAGTTGCGCAATTCTTGCCTCTGTCCTTAACTTAGTTTCATGTACTAAGCTGTCTCGTTCTGAATTGAGATGCTGGAAGCTTTGCAATTCAGCTAAAGAATCGTCTGTATGAAGTTTCCTCAATATGCTTTCATACTCCTCAGCTTTCATTTTATAATGTCCATGCATAGCACAAAGCTGTCGCAGAGCTCCCTCTAGTGGTGATACATGATATGCAGGCAAGCACATGGCAGATTCTTAGTCTGTATTTTCTGCCACCATTTTGAGAGTTCACAGGAAAGTTCATGCTTTAAACCTTCTAGATTGTCTCTAACCTGTTTAATCGAGCGTCTAGCCTTCTCACTGGGCTGCAGACTGAGGTCCATGCTACCTTGTGCTTCAGGGTGCCCTTCAGCCATGATGCAACACAAACAGGATATATATAACTTTGCTGGAGTGAGATGGCTGCTTGCTAGAATCTTCTTATGCTGAGGGAGTCTGAGCTGCAGATGCAACTTACACAATGCTGATTCCTTCTGGCTTCAGGTAACTTGCTGTGACTGACTGTATGTCAGAAGTTGGTGAACTGTCTTACAGCCATATCTGGCAGTCTTTATGCATCATTTTTCACTGTTCTGACTCAATAGCTTGGCTGCAAGTGTGAGGTTGTGAGAGTGTCCTGTAGTCTCTATGCTAACCAGCAATTTACACCAAGATATTTATCAGATAGTGTTCAACTCAACTGAGGAGGCGTAGATAAGATTCCAGATGCTTTAATCCAGGTAAATCTTGTAGAACCTCATACAGCAGTAGATGAAAAATGATGAAATACCAGGAGCTGAGCAGACATGTTGCTTACAAAGAAGTGAAACTAAACTGAGAGAGAGAGAGAGAGGAGGAGCTACAGCATCACAGCTAAGGATACAGAGAGAGAAAAGGGACAAACTACAAAGACAAACAGTATCACAGATACATGTCAGTGAATTAAACCAAGTCCTGGGACATGACAATCGCTACTACCGAACCTCACGAAAATGGACTTAACGATTGACAGAGCTCATAGAGTTCCGAAACCCTCACATTTAGCTGAAACGATACCCAGGGATGTTCTGGCAAAGATCCATTTTTACCGCACAAAAGAGCTGGTTCTGCTGACTTCACGGAAGACAGACCGCCTGCCTGAACCATATCACATGATCTCCATTTATTCGGATCTCTCAGCCACGACACTACAAATCAGGAGGCAATTTATCCCTTTTACTACAGCATTACGTCAACATCGCATTCTGTATAAATGGGGATTCCCGGTCCGTGTGATCGTCTCCCGCAATAACCTAGTACATGTCATCAAGACTCTGGAGGAAGGGAAAAAATTGCTACATGCCTGGAATATTCCGATGGTTGATCCTCCAATCAAAAACCCACCTGGTCCAATATCAGATGGCTGGCGCCAGGCGAAAACCCAAAGACGTCCACCTAGAGGGCTACAAAGCTAGAGACTCACTTATCCTGGATTCCATATGTTCGCTGCTGTTGAACTTATCCCCCCAAGATCACGACAGCTGCTCGTCCGCTGTACTATGTTTGTCTCTCTTCTCTTTTTTTTCTTCTTGATACAGCTCAGATGGATAGTCCATCGGCTCTGTTATTTCTACGGTTTGTTTCCTTTCTGGTTTTGGCACATAGGGCGAAATGAATACAAATGGTGGAAACAACTCCGCCTCCTGCACACAGGGATATCCTTTGGTATGGGCAAGTGTGGTAAGACTCTTAATGCATTCCTAATTGTGTATTATGGTGCTTAAAGTTATGTCTATGAATGTCAGAGGGTTGAACTCTCCTCAAAAGAGGGCCAATTTATGGCGCGAGGTACGAGATCAAGGCTGTGACATTCTTGCAGTACAAGAGACCCACCTCTTGAAGGCGGATGCCTCTCGCATTCAACACCCAGCATATCCAAATGTATTCCATGCTCACTATTCTTCAAAACATAGAGGAACATTGATTGGAATTAGGGATTCGGTAGCGTTTCAATTAGTGTCACAATATGCAGACCCGGGAGGGCGATTTATAATATTGATTTGTATGCTTAATAGTGTTACATATACGCTGGTATCAGCCTATGCCCCCAATAGGAAACAGGTGGCATTCTTAAGGAGACTGGTAAAGGCGGTGGAAAAGAGGAAGCAGGGATGTTTAATATTGATGGGGGACTTTAATATGGCTCCGGACCCAGTGGTGGACACCACTTCAGGTGGATCGACACGCCACCCTTCTCTTTCGCAAGCGCTATGGAGCCATGAACTATTTGACGCCTGGCGTATCCTCCATAATACTGAGAGAGATTATACTTATTTCTCTCCTGCACATAATAGCTACTCGCGGATAGATTATGCAATCTGATATCTCAGTAATCACGTGGTCAGATCATGCAGCCATAACCTTGACCTTAGCAGAAAAATATGAATGTCCAAGAGCATTTGTGTGGCGATGCAACGAATTTTTAATGTCACAACCGAAATTAAAAGCAACTTTAGAGACTGATCTGAGGGAATTTTTTTCTGGTTAATACCCCATCTGCCCCTAGCCCTGATATACTGTGGAATTCTCACAAGGCCTTTATTAGAGGAACGTTCATTCGCTTGGGGCATATAGAAAAGAAAAATAGATTAGCAGAAATAGATAGACTGCTTCACCAAATAAAAACTATTGAGGACAGCAATAAAAAATCCCCTTCTCCATCAAATGCAGCAAAACTGATGACATTACGCCACCAACTGACAGCGTGCTTATTGCATAAATATGAGAAAAATCTAAAACGGACCAAAGCTACATATTACTCTCAATCCAATAAAGCAGGTAAACTCCTAGCCTCCAAACTTAAACAAAAGCATGCGAAGTCCAGAATTCAATTCCTTCACAGTAAGGATGGTACATATAAAATATATGACCCAAGGGGCATAGCTAACGCCTTTAGATCATTTTACGAAGGTCTTTACAATATAGCGGAAGACACAGCGGTAGCTCCCCCAACGAGCCGCGACATTGAGCGTTTCCTTACGGCTGCCCAATTGCCCAGGCTCACTGAGTCACAACTGGACTCTTTGAATACACCTATCACCTCAGAGGAGTTGTTGTTAGTTATTAAATCGCTGCCATCTCATAAATCGCCGGGCCCTGATGGCCTCACTAACGAATACTACAAACGATTTTTTCAAATCCTGAGGGACCCATTGCTGTCCTTCCTGGCGGCCGCGATTGATTCTGGCACCATCCCGAAAGAAAATCAAGAGGCCTTAGTAGTTACGCTGCCAAAACCGGGGAAACCGGCCACTAACCCCCAAAACTTTCGACCTATATCTTTACTAAACTCAGACCTGAAAATTTATGCCAAGTTAATAGCAAACAGGCTGGCAACCTGTCTCCCGAGCTTGATCAACAATGACCAGGTGGGATTTGTTAAGGGGAGGCAATCTTACGATAATACCAGACGCATTTTGAACCTTATACATCACATTGATTGTAAGAAGATGGAGGCGGTGATCCTTGCACTGGACGCTGAGAAGGCGTTTGATCGTATTTGCTGGTCGTATGCCTTCTCGGTGCTCAGAAATATGGGGTTCTCTGGAGCTATTTTGAGAGCGATAGAGGCGTTGTACTCTGCACCATCTGCGAGAGTGTTTACCAATGGAGTAGTATCGGACCCTTTTGTGATAACAAATGGGACCAGACAGGGATGCCCCCTGTCGCCCCTGATATTTGTTCTTTCCATGGAACCATTGGCTCAGGCACTCAGACTAGATACGGAAATAGGGGGCATTGATATAAGGAATAGAACTCACCTTATATCGCTCTACGCTGATGATATTATTCTTACCCTGTCTAAACCACAAACATCTATTCCTCGCCTAATGGCCACCATTACTGAGTTTGGGCAATTATCGTTTTACAAATTGAATATGGCTAAATCACAAGCGCTACCTTTGAATATCCCTCCTTCTTTGCTTCACCACATGAAGTCGAATTATGACTTCGATTGGAGGAAAGACAATGTCCAGTACCTGGGGACGCAGATGACACCATCCCTAGGGACCCTTTACAGAAGTAACTATACACCAATGTTACAATTACTGCAAGAGGAGACGGAGCGAATGTCCAAAACAGATACCTCTTGGATAGGCCGAGTAGTGGCCTTCAAAATGTTAGTGCTACCTAGACTTCTGTATTTGTTTCGCACACTCCCGATATCCATTCCTGTTTCCTTCTTTGAAACAGCACAAAGGGTGATCTCAAAGTATATGTGGAATGGGAAAAGACCCAGAATCAACAAAAGCTTCCTATTTAAACAAAAGGAGGCTGGAGGGCTGGGAGTTCTGATGATAAGAAACTATTACATAGCCTCGCTGGTCACTCAGTGTGCTAGGTGGAAATCAATGGATACCTCGGTACCATGGTTACACTTAGAGCAGGCATTTATAGCTCCTTTAAAACTGGAAGATGCGCTGTGGATACCCTTTTGGAACATCTCAGCTCCTGGATCCTTCTCCCCGGTCATGATAGCCTCACTGGCGGTGTGGCAGCTGATGCACAGGAAAGCCAACCCTATGAAACATTTTCATATTTCTGAAATGCCTTTGTCCCTACTAGCATGGGTAACCGACGATTTGGGAACCCTGGACTGGGAATCGAGGGGGATAACACATATTTCTCAATTATATTCCGATACTAAACAACCTATATTGTTTGCTGACCTTAGACAGACATACGGAATCCCTAACGGAGACTTCCTTAAATATTTTCGAATATGGCACTTTGTGTCTAAACATCCTGTGTCGCTTTTGCCCCATAGTGGTGCACTATTCACCTGGCTGTCGACCAAAGTGAGAGGGTTGAGATTCCTATATGGCAAAATGGACGATCTATCGACCTTTACTAGATCTACCCCATTTCGTTGCTGGGAGAGAGATTTAGACACAGCAATTACCCTAGAGGAGTGGCAACAGGCAATTAAATTGATCCATCTATCCTTAAAGTGTAGCACACACTTAGAGACGGCCATGAAAATAGTATTACGATGGTATAGGACCCCAACTATGCTACAGTTAGCCTATCCCTCCGAATCAGGGAATTGCTGGAGGGGATGTGGAGGTAGAGGAACCCTTCTCCATATTTTGGGGAATTGTCCCATAATTCAGGGATACTGGGAAAGGGTTTTTGAGATGCTCTCGGAGCTATTCGGCTTCCGACTCCTATACACCGCTAAAATGGCTATTCTGATAATCGGAGTTCCTAGTGCTCTGAGGACATACAAAAAACTTATCTGCAAAATTTTGACTATAGCCAAATTGATGTTGGTGCAGAGATGGAGGACAGTAGCCCCTCCACCCATGTCGGATCTCTTAATGGCCATAAATAACACACACATATGAAAGAATAATCGCATTGGGAAATGACTCCTTCCATAGCTTTGAAAAAATCTGGGAAGCATGGAATTACTCTCGATTCGCTCTGAGAGGAAACCAGGTGGATACAGGAAATTCGGGGGGGGGGGGGAGGCAGTGACTGAGTGGATGGGAGTCAAACCTGCCATTTGAGGAGTAAATGGAGCAGTGGGAGAGTAGAAATTTGGAATGTAAAATATGAGTGTCAGTGCACACACACAAACAAAGCCCTACAACCAAGGGAAGGTCGGAAATGAGGAACATATTCTAGGTACGATTCATAATAGCCCGTTGACTGTGCCTGAAAGTTAATGTTATAGTTCTGGTTTACTATGTTAGTGTTTGCATACCTGTCTTATTGATGTATGACCTACAGATGTGTCTTGGAAGTTCAATATGTTGTTCTCCTGTATATTATGTGATACTGCATACCAATGTACATTGCACTGTATGTTAACACCGTTCTATACGTTTATTCTTTGAAAATTCGAATAAAAATTATTGAAACTAAAGATCTTTACCTAACCAACTTGGAAGTAACAGTCTTATGCCTTGATAGATTTCCAATAGATACAACCATGAATGCAGAAACTTTCTATGGTCTGGCACTTGTTAGAAACCCAGACACGATTTCCTTATTGTGGACAGGTTATCAGGCCGAGACACTACATGCACAAGAAGATAACCCAGCCACAATAAGGAAAGCATGGCTGGGTCTCAGACTATAGAAAGTTCCTTCATATATGGTTGTGGCACTGTTTGAATACATACCACTCCATGACAGTGCCATGTAATTGGAAGATCAGTTATTTAGTGGTTTTAATATTATTGATGATATACTATAAAGTGACTTGCAAAAGTATTTATACCCCTTGAACTTTTTCACATTTTGTCACCTTACAACCACAGACTTAAATGTATTTTATTGAGATTATAATTGATAGACCAACACAAAGTATCAGATAATTGTGAAGTGGAAGGAAAACGGTTTTCAAAATTTTAATTAAACAAAAATCTGAAAAGTGTGACGTGCAAAAGTATTCAGCCCTCCTATATCAATACTTTGTAGAGCCACCTTTCACTGCAATTACAGCTGCAAGTGTTTTGGGGTATCTCTCTACCAGCTTTGCACATCTAGAAACTGAGATTTTTGCCCATTCTTCTTTACAAAATAGCTCAAGCTCAGCCAGATTATATGGAGAGTGTCTGTGAACAGCAATTTTCATGTCTTGCCACAGATACTCAATGGGATTTAGGTCTGAACTGTGACTGGGCTATTCTAACACATGAATATTCTTTGACCTAAACCTTTCCACTGTAGCTCTGGTTGTAAGTTTAGGGTCATTACCTTGCTGGAAGGTGAATCTCCTTCCCAGTCTCAATTCTTCTACAGCCTCCAACAGGTTTACTTCCAGGATTGTTCTGTATTTGGCTCCATCCAACTTCCCATCAACTCTGACCAGCTTTCCTGTCCCTGCTGAAGAAAAACCTCCCCACATCATGATGTTGCCACCACCATATTTCACAGTGGGGATGGTGTGTTCAGGGTGATGAGCAGTATTACTTTTCCACCACATATAGCGCTTTGCATCTAGGCCAAAAAGTTCAACTTAGGTCTCATCTGACCAGATCACCTTCTTCTACATGTTTGATGTGTCCCCTATATGGCTTGTTGCAAATGGCACTTCTTATGTCTTTCTTTCAACAATGGTTTTCTTCTTGCCAGTCTTCCATAAAGGCCAGATTTGTAGAGTGCATGACTTATAGTTGTCCTATGGACAGATTCTCCCACCTGAGCTGTAGATTTCTGCAGCTCCTCCAGAGTGACCTTGGGCCTCTTGGCTGCTTCTCTGACCAGTGCTCTCCTTGCTCAGTCAGTTAGTTAAGGTGGACAGCCATGTCTTGATAGGTTTGCAGTTGTAGAATACTTTTTCCATTTTTGGATGATGGTTTGAACAATTCTCCTTGGGATGCTCAAAGCTTGGTATATGTTTCTATAAGCTAACCCTGCTTTAAACTTTTCCACAACTTTATCTCTGACCTGTCTGGTGAGTTCCTTGGTCTTCATGATGCTGTTTGTTCACTAGTGTTCTCTAACAAACCACTGAGACATTGACAGAACAGGTGTATTTATACTGCAACTAAATTACACAAAGCTGGACTCTATTAACTAATTAAGTGACTTCTGAAGACAATTGATTGCACTGGATTTTATTTAGGGGCATCAGAGTACAAGGGGCTGAATACTTTTGAACGTCACACTTTTCAGATTTTTATTTGATTAAAATTTTGAAAACCATGTATCATTTTCGTTCCATTTCACAATTACCTGATACTTTGTGTTGGCCTATCACTTAAAATCTCAATAAAATATATTTAAGTTTGTGGTTGTAAGGTGACAAAATGTGAAAAAGTTCAAGGGGTATGAATACTTTTGCAGGCCACGGTATATAATATATATAAGTATTTTTTTTCTATCTTAGGTACTTATAAGCTGGGGCTTTCAGTTTTTATACAAAACTAAGAATAAATTAAACATTTTCATGGAATTTATTATTAATAATGATTATGTTCCTCCATAGTAATTATATGATGTGTGACACGTTAGGCTCCCAAGGTCAGTTTGTTTTCCAGGAAAGTCACATATTTTGTCTCCACAACATATTCTTTTGGAATGGTTATTTTCCTAAATGTGAGTCTAATGTTATAGTATGATTGGATTAACAGGTAGGAAATTTAATTTGAACTGCAGTGGGCCCCAGAAAAGAAGAAAAAGTGATAGAAATACAAGTATGTAAGTAAGTACCAAATTTAATGTAAGATAACTGTACTGTTGCATTGTAACATTACTTCCTTCCATTTAAAGAGAATGTGTCATTAGAAAATGACTTGTTTTATGTTAAATATATTTTTAAAGATTGTTAAAGATTTTTTTTATTGTCAATCCGCTCTTATCACTAAGTCTAAAAATAGATAGACACTTGCCAATTCTGTAGGGATTTTCTTTTGCAGCAGTCACCCTATTTTCATTATAGACAAGTCAAGATTACAATAAACGATAACGCCTCTGTAGATAGCACTACTGACCCATCATTGTATCCACTTCTGACAATATATGATGTCACTTCTTGCCTACTCCCCATCCCTGCACAAAACATATCTAGAAAAGTCTCATAGACCTCAATGAGTCGATCTTGAATGTGAAGTTTCTCAGGACAGGGAACAGAACCAACAGGGACATATAGCAGTCCTGCAGCATAACAAACCAGAAAAGCGACCAAGACTAAAAGGGGCATCTGGTGTATAGACAGACCCAGTGCAAGGGAGAGGTAAAACAAACTCCCAGAATACTCTTTGTAGTTATATCCAAGACTGTTCAAATGGTTAAAGTTATTCCAGGTACTGCCATTGCTAGTAATATAAAGACTGTTCCAGTTAGATCTATGTAATGTACACAGATTGTTCCAATTCTATTTGCCACTCATTTAAACAAATATTCTTTTGACTGACAGCAGTCCGTCCCAACTGCATTATAAATAGAAATGCTCAGATCAGAAATACTGACAGCAATTGTCTCTCAAGGGAAAAAAAGATTATGGAATCCAACATGTAGATCGTTCAGGCTCAAGCAAGATTGCCACCATACATATTGCAGGAAATTTATTAAGACTGGCATTGGAGTGAGCTATGCATATGTCTCTTAATATTAGGTGAATGTCTTGCCCTCTATATGTCATAAACTCAAGTCTACAGTATGTCTGCTAGAAAACAGCACCTTAGAAGTATTACACAATGTTACATCAGATATTTCACTGGAAAGAAAAATTATAAAAAATATTTCATACTCTACTTACAAACAGGAAATACAGTGGGGAAAAAAGTATTTAGTCAGCCACCAATTGTGCAAGTTCTCCCACTTAAAAAGATGAGAGAGGCCTGTAATTGTCATCATAGGTAGACCTCAACTATGAGAGACAAAATGAGAAAACAAATCCAGAATATCACATTGTCTGATTTTTTAAGAATTTATTTGCAAATTATGGTGGAAAATAAGTATTTGGTCACCTACAAACAAGCTAGATTTCTGGCTCTCACAGACCTGTAACTTCTTTAAGAGGCTCCTCTGTCCTCCACTCATTACTTGTAGTAATGGCACCTGTTTGATTTTGTTATCAGTATAAAAGACACCTGTCCACAACCTCAAACAGTCACACTCCAAACTCCACTATGGTGAAGACCAAAAAGCTGTGGAAGGACACCAGAAACAAAATTGTAGACCTGCACCAGGCTGGGAAGACTGAATCTGCAATAGGCAAGAAGCTTGGTGTGAAGAAATCAACTGTGGGAGCAATAATTAGAAAATGGAAGACATACAAGACCACTGATAATGTCCCTCGATCAGGGGCTCCACGCAAGATCTCACCTTGTGGGGTCAAAATGATCACAAGAACGGTGAGCAAAAATTCCCGCGAACCACACGGGGGGACCTAGTGAATGACCTGCAGAAAGCTGGGACTAATGTAACAAAGGCTACCGTCAGTAACACACTACACCACCAGGGACTCAGATCCTGCAGTGCCAGACGTGTCCCCCTGCTTAAGCCAGTACATATCCAGGCCCGTCTGAAGTTTGCTAGAGAGCACTTGGAAGAGTATTGGGAGAATGTCATATGGTCAGATGAAACCAAAGTAGAACTGTTTGGTAGAAACACAAATCGTGGTGTTTGGAGGAGAGTGAATGCTGAGTTGCATCCAAAGAACACCATACCTACTGTGAAGCATGGGGGTGGCAACATCATGCTTTGGGGCTGTTTCTCTGCAAAGGGACCAGGATGACTGATCTGTGTACATGAAAGAATGAATGGGGCCATGTATCGTGAGATTTTGAGTGCAAACCTCCTTCCATCAGCAAGGGCATTGAAGATGAAACGTGGCTGGGTCTTTCAGCATAACAATGATCCCAAGCACACCGCCAGGGCAACAAAGGAGCGGCTTCGTAACAAGCATTTCAAGGTCCTGGAGTGGCCTAGCCAGTCTCCAGATCTCAACCCCATAGAAAACCTTTGGAGGGAGTTGAAAATCCGTGTTGCCCAGTGACAGCCCCAAAACATCACTGCTCTAGAGGAGATCTGCATGGAGGAATGGGCCAACATACCAGCAACAGTGTGTGCCAACTTTGTGAAGACTTACAGAAAACGTTTGACCTCTGTCATTGCCAACAAAGGATATATAACAAAGTATTGAGATGAACTTTTGTTATTGACCAAATACTTATTTTCCACCATAATTTGCAAATAAATTCTTAAAAAATCAGACAATGTGAGTTTCTGAATTTATTTTCTCATTTTGTCTCTCATAGTTGAGGTCTACCTATGATAACAATTACAGGCCTGCCTCATCTTTTTAAGTGGGAGAACTTGCACAATTGGTGGCTGACTAAATACTTTTTTTTCCCCACTGTATCTGGCCGCTCTGTTTTCAGATACGATAAAGCATCCAAAAACTTTACTGAACTATGCTATTCTGTCCAAATAAAAAAGACAGAACCAAATGGAAAGCAGGTCAGAGTCCAAAGGTTTATGAAACAGTGAAATGAATAAACATCAGGTATGTGTATTCTGAGGATAGGTCATTCATTTTCAGTCTTGGATAACCCCTGTATTATGCAAAAAGAAATATTTGTTCAGGTATTTACCAGTTGATATCTGGGTTAGATGTGTCTGTCTTCACAATCCTATATCTGTTGCGTTGCTCATGAGAAAGAATGCTGGATATGATTAAAATGTCTATTTCTTATGATATGTCATATAAATGATGATAGTAAAACAAAGTACAATACTGTAACTGTTTCATACATGATGGATAAACAAGGAATAATTTATTAAAAAAAAAACCTTTATAAGAAAGTAGAATATTCCTACTTCATGGAGTTTTCCCATGAAAAACATTTATGGCATATCCACAGAATATCCATCTCCGGGACCCACACCTGTATCTAAAATGAACCCACCCCCAACCTTCATTTCCTGCTGCGTTACATTAATGAATGCTTCATCTTATTTATATTTTGCAGACAGTGTTTATGTGTGCCTATGACAGTAGGGCATGTATATCCTTTTGTTTTCGACATCTATAGGTCTTGTGGATTCTGCCTCAAAATCAGCAGCAGAATTGGCCCCGATTCTGCCTCCCATTTTTTTTTAAAAGGGAGACAGATATCAAAGCAGGAAGCTAAAACATAACCCCCATGCTTGGTATTGATGTGGATTCTGTGGCACCCGCGGGTTATTCCCATTCATCTTAGCTAAATAGTGGGGGAAAGTTGAAGCTCTGCTTTAGCTTTCCACAGCGGGGAGCTGAGAGGGCGGAAAATAAATAGGATGACCGCGTCAAATTCCTCTTTATTTTCTGCCTTATAAGGCCTTTTTTTACATGGTCAATATTTTGCATCAGTATTTGCAAACTAAAACCAGGAACAGGTCTAAAATGCAGAAGAGGTGCAGATTGTTCCAGTATACGTTTTCTACATATGGAATCCACTTCCACTTTCACTTACAAAAATCAGGAAGTACACAGATATCACAGGGCTCCTTAGTGAAATGTATTAAGGTCCCCTCCCTCAGTGATGTTTTATTAAAGAGGTTGTCCAGGTTTTTTTGGGGGGGGTTTTTTTATGACCTCCTTGGGATTTCTGCTTCAGGCCCCATATTGTGTACTGGACGGGCGCCGGAAGCGGCTTCATGCAGATGATTGGTCCAGGGGCTGGGTGTTGGCCCCCTAAATATATATATATTTATAGGCTGTAAAAAAAAAAGCCTGGACAAGCCCTTAAATTAAAAACAAAACAAAAAACATTACACTCTGCCTCATGCAGGTGCTTTATTAATATGATGCACATTTTGAACTTTGTATTTTTTAATGTGTTAAAACCAGGCTGGTATAAATACATTGCTAAAACTTCCCTATACAGCTCTGGGTGATAAAACATGCAGCCTGAAGCCACCACAAGGGGGAGCTCAGTGCATATTAATTAATACAGCAGACATTGAACACAAAGGAAGCTGAAAAAAATCTACTTACACTGCATTCCCCTTAGTGGGGGCTGCAGGAAAATCTGTATCAGTGTATCAGTGTTGGGAAGCAGAAGTTCAGTGTTGGGCCCCTTCACCTCACAGGTCCCACAGCAACTGCATGGTCTTCCAACAATATAATGATGTCACAGTCAGGGGCGCACCTCTAATGAGGCGAAGTGAGGCGACCACCTCAGGCGGCACTGTCCGTCACTGTTTGGGGGCGGCATTTTTACTATTTATTTAACGTAAACCATCCCAGGACAGGCCGCTTTAAAAAAAAAATAAATAAAAAAACCAAAGCTGAGCGGGGCCTGTCCTGGGTTGGCTTACAAGACGTCTGCATCTCAACACAGGCGGCGATACAATGACGTCATCGCGCCTTCTGCACTGAGACGTGGACAAGAAGAGGATGTGGCGGCTCCATCAAGGGATCGCAGGTAGGTGAGGATAACTTTTTTTCTATAAATAGGCTGTTACTTGCTGGAGTAACACCAGCAGGTAGCAGCCTATTTACTTACCTACTCCTGCTCGTGGCCGCCTCCGCTTCCCCTTCTGCTATGGGATGCAGAAGGGGAAGCGGAGGCATAGCAGAAGGGGAAGCGGAGGTGGCCACGAGCAGAAGCGGGGATCGGTAAGTGAGGCCGTGGGCCTCAAATACTACTATTATTATTCCCCAGAGTATAATAATTGGAGGCCCAAGGGAGGTGGGGGAACATACAAACCATTGTTACTCACCTCTCCTGAGATCCGGTGTTACTCCCAGCAGGCTTCGGCCCTCTGGTGACATCAGGTCGCGATGCTAGCCTGATCCACGTGACGTCTGTGCGCAATTAAACAGGGCTGAAAGCTGCAGGGCGTGCACCGGTGCTCAGGATAGGTAAGTAACACTGGTTTTTATGTTTGTCACCGCCTGGGTCTCCGATCATTATACTCTGGGGTCTGAAAAGACCCCAGAGTATAATAATAGTTCATGGGTGGGTCACTATGGGGCATAATACTGTGTGCAGGGGTCACTTTGGAGCATAATACCAGTGCAGGGGCCACTATGGAGCATAATATCGTGTGCAGGGGCCCCTATGGAGCATAATACTGTGTGCAGGGGCCGCTGTGGGGAATAATACTGTGTGCAGGGGTCGCTGTGGAACATAATACCGTGTGCAGGGGCCACTATGGAGCATAATAACATATACAGGGGTCACTATGGAGCATAATACCATGTGCAGAGGCCACTATGGAGCATAATACTGTGTTCAGGGGCCACTATGGAGCATAATACCATATGCAGGGGCCACTATGGAGCATAATACTGTCTGCAGGGGCCACTATAGAGCATGATTCCATGTGCAGGGGCCACTATGGAGCATACTACCATGTGCAGGGACCACTGCGGGGCATAATACAGTGTGCAGGGGCCACTACGGGCCATAATACAGTGTGCAGGGGCCGCTGCGGGCCATAATACCGTGTGCAAGGGCCATTGCGGGCCATAATACCGTGTGCAGGGGTACATTTATTAATGACTTGGAAAACCTTTTAATTAGTTAACACCTGGGGCATTATTAATAAGGGGCACTATTTATACAGGGTACACACGGGCATTATTAATATAAAGATGCGCTTGGGAGTATTATTCATTATGGAGGGTGATATCATATATTTTATAATTGGGGGTAGCAGCAGGATGGGTGTGCAGATGAGGACAATGTGGGTCGGGTGCCTGGAAAGTGAGGAGCCAAAGAAGTCTGTGTTGCAAACTTTACAGAGACAAGTCACAGCTGGAAGAAGTGGTCATGGCGGTCCAAAGGAAAGAGAAAGGAAATGTGAAGGATTAGTCAGACATCACCTGTAAGTCACAAAATGTTACTGCACTGTATTCACCTAAATGATAAAGGATAAATACCTGATTGATGGGGGTCTGTCTGCTGAGACCCCCACTGAACCTGAGAATTGGGTTTTTTCCCCCCACTGGGCTCTCATTCACTTCAATGGGAGTGCCAAATTTAGCCGAAGTCCAGTACTCAGCTATCTGCGGCGCTCCTATTATTGAGAATGGAGGCCACGTGGGCTCGTCCATCCACCAAGCAGAAGATGTGTGAAGTTATTGTTGTTAATGCCGTGTTGTTGATCTGATACTGAAGTAATACAGGAAGAAGAATTCTTAAAGACTGTTTTATAACTATGTGTATATTGTGCGACGATAGCAGCGTGTGAAGCTAGTAGCATGTAAACGTGATTTTTTTTTTTTTGGGGGGGTGACGTCTTTCTATAGTCCGCCTCAGATAGCAAAGAGCCTAGGTTCACCTCTGGTAACAGAGCAGAATATACGGTGTGAATATGGCCTAAGGACGCAGGATAGGTGAGATACTGACAGTGTGGGATCCATTTGAAAGTATCCAATTGAGATAAATCATTATGAATAGTAAAAATACAGTTTCTATTGTGTTTCACACTCGTATGCCAAACTGTGTTTACATGAAGTGCAACAAAAAGAAGAAATTTGGTTACAAAAAAACTATGTACATGTCATCTCTGTTGAGAAAGGCTCTATACAATGAATAACATACCTCAGTGGGCACAAGTGTAATACAGGGGAGATGCATCTTAGTACCAAAAATCAAAGCAGGGCTTCCTTACTGTTTCTGATTTCATCACAACACTGAGCCCTATGTCTTCTCTAACCCTTTCAGATGGGCTGGGTAACAATTATGACTGTATCCTTACCCTTTTTTTCATAGTTAGGGCTGCCTCCTATATGTAGGTTTTGATCAGGTTCGGGATTTTATGCAGTTTATGAATCCAAAATCCGATGTGTAAAGGGCAGAGGGTATTTCTTTTCTTTTTTGAATCCATCCATTAAATATAGTAGACACGTGAAGGAGATGGAAGATTTTAGTGGAGCAGGAGTAAAGTATATAGACAGACATGTCTTATACATGATGACATATATTGTAAAAGTTTTATGTTGCACAATTTATGGCAGTATTCTCTCGTGAGGGCGTACGTTCTATTGAATAGACAATATTAGATCAGGGTGTTCTTGGCAGCATATTTCAGGTTGCCTGTTATATAGAAGGCTCCTTCTCCTGAATGTCTCAGCTGCATGCCTGAGTGGAGCTGAAGTGGTTAATTTGGGGATGAAAGAGCAGATGCCCTAGTCATAATATCTGGCAGTAGTTAGCATTGTCCTGTGACAGCTGATGCAAAGCAAGCTCCTGAGGGAAAGCAGTGCACATCACTGACCATTCTGCAAGAGGACCAATGAGCGAGCAAGCAAAAGCCATGCAAGAGCCAATAATAAAACCCTGTGCACTGGCTGATAGAGACAGAGAGCAACCAATGAGGCCCCACATTACATCTGAGCATCACAGACCCCTGTACAGCTGGAGACTGTCATAGAAAGGGAGTAGGAGGAATGTGATGGATCAGGAGGCACAACAACATTGTAACAAGACATAATCCTTCCACATCTTTTCAAGCTAAAGCGAAGTCCGAGGGACGAGGTATCAGATGGGATTTCGGTCACAATGGCTGCTCTATACCAGAGCACTGACTCTTCTTCCCCAAATAAATTTCTGGCTCTAAAAGATGTCAGGGAAGTGAAAGAAGAGACCACTTTAGATGAAAAGCTCTTCTTGCTGGCCTGCGAGAAAGGTACGTCACTGTTACGTGACTGTCTATCTATCTATCTATCTATCTATCTATCTATCTATCGCTATGTATTGTGTTATTATACATTTATACAGCACCCACATATCTAAAGCATTGTTTAGTTGGCCTTTCTATGATATACATATATACACAAATGCATACGTACCCGTGCCATTTTCATTGGGGTTCAGTAAGCCTAAATATTTGTTTCTTGGCCATTGAGAGAAAAACCACAGTAACACTGTAAAAACTATAATGCCTCTTCAGGTGAGTTTTGTCATAGCATAGTGTATTGCACGGTTCACGTATTCCAAACGGGTATTCACAGCTTAGACTGGACCAATAATAGGATACATCCATACATAGCGGACCGGCTGTATAGATTTTACATCTGTAGCATGTTATTGTAATTTAAGTTCCAGGTTTTCTCTGTGGATTTTAAAATGTATAGGGTAAAATCTGAAGCAAATTTACAGCAATAACACTAAGAATTCATCATCAAAAACTGCTCCATTTGGTCTGGCCTTTGCTGCTGCACATTTTTTTTTTTTTGCTGCAGAAAAGTTGCACAGTATCAGGCCCATGTGGACATACCCCAAAGGCAAAGTTAAAGGTTGCGTAATTTGTATTGCCTGTAAATTCAAGGTTTTATCAGAGAGACCACGATGATGTTTGAGCTCCCTAAATGATAAGTCCTATGTCCTGATTTGTCTGCTGCTCTACAACACATGTAATGGACTAAAGTCTTTTCAGCTCCAATGAACATGGTTTCTATGGTGATACTACATTTAGAAGTTCTTACCAAAAACACAAAAAAAAAAAATGAGGATGTGTGCCCATGTATGACCTGAGATCCCATGGAATTGACATTCCCATCTATCCATTTACTATTTATTTATTGACCTATTGGCACATTTAATGATAATACTATTATACCTTACACTTGTTTTCTGGAGGGGCATTGCTATAGGGGTGCAGAGGTAATAGCTACACCTTGGCCCTGGTGCCTTAGGGTGCCCAAAGGCCTCTGCCCCACATAGCAAGATGCCGGTATTATTGTGATTACATTCAATAGGGCCCCAGTCACAAATTTTACATTGGGGTAAAAACAACTAAAACTTCAAGCATTACTTCTGGTCTGGTAGCATTATGCCCTCTTGCCAATGTTAAGTTAAAGAGCATTTTAAACACCTCCAACAAGTCCAGCTCTTTACATCAATTAGTAGGTGTCATTCCACTGACTCTGGCACAGTTGGATTTTTTTTCTCTAGCCCCTACATCTCCTGACCAATCCATGCTGTCAGTTTTTGTGCCTGATATTTTATTTAGACTCTGTACTGTCAAGAGGGCGGTGTCAGGTAGGAGCAGACAAGGGGTGTGATTTTGAGCTCTGACAGTGGCTGTCTCTGATTGGAGCTCTGAATCACACCCCCTGCCTGACACTGCCCTTCTGACATTACAGAGCTTACACTATATTGTATATCAGGAACCAAAACTACCTGCGCTTGTTTCTTGGGAAAGGTTAAAGCTAGAGAGAAAATTCCAACTATGCTGGAATCAGTGGAGTGGCACCTATTAACATATACTAAGAACTTGAATTGTTGAAGGTGCTGAAAGGTCCTCTTTAAAGTGTGCTACATTTGTGGTTCACAAAATCTGCAAATGCTAAGTTATGTAGGTCAGTCTAAAGATCCATAAGTCTTTGTAAAGCAGGAGGGAAAACAAAAACGTTTCTCATCTTCAGTGAATGTTTGCAGTTTTTACGCCCTGTCTCTTGACAGTCCCGGACAGATCTGAGCGGCGTTGTGGTGGAGTATTAATTAATTTGTATCTGGAGTTATTTTAATACTGGGAATTCCATCTCATCACACATTACACTTAATTACTTTTCTCCAGGCTCCGCCGCTGTACTAGTCATTCTGTAATCTAAAAATCCTGCATGGATGGAATGAAATATGTTCTTCATGATGTTCCTGAAGGTGACTTTCTGATATTCACTATTAATCAAGATACCAGTAGGTGCTGCCACCAGTTAGACACATGGTAGTAGTAGTGAATAGACATGCGGGTAGTCAGGATATTGGTGTAACTAGTTGTTTGCCAGTCAATAAACCTCACCAACATGCAAGGAAATATTTAGTGAAATTTTTAAATACTTCCCCATAAAATAACAATTCTGGAGCATTTTCTTTTAGATCTTTGCAAGGTGCTGTTCTTCTGGTATTCCTACTAGAAATGCCTACTTCACCAACATGCAAGCAAATATTTAGTTATTAAAGCACCTATCAGCTTTCCTGGCTTGCCTGCTTTAAGAAATACTTGTTTTTCCCATAAAATTCTGGAGCATCTTGAAACCCAGCAATTTTCTGATGCTCTGACATTCCTCCTGGAAATGTCTACTTCACCAACATGCCAGTAAATATTTAATTATTTAGCTTTCCTGACCAGTCCATTTTAACACATACTTGTGTATCCCACAAAATAACAATTCAAGAACTCATTTTCTTAGAACCTTGTAACTTGCTGTGCCTTTGGAATTTGTCTTGGAAATGTCTACCTTACCGGCATGCAAGAAAATATTTAGTCCTTAACTTTCCTGGCATGTGTGTTTCAAGAAATACTTGTGTTTCACATAAATTCACTAGCATTCTTCTTAGCACCTTGCAATCTACTGCTCTTCTGGAATCTTTTGAAACTATAGGAATACATTGACAACTGGTTGCTTTTATCTTTTCATTAGGTTGCATCCTTACACAATCTCATGCGGACATCAATACTGACAGTGTCATACTTTTTAAGGACACGCCCCACTGACAAAACTGTCAAAGCACATTTTCAAAACTGCTCCAGCCATATCCTGTTTAAAGTGTACAAGTAAGAGCGATTTGGTTGCAGTCAGCAATTTATAAAATGTGAGGGGGTACCAGGGACCTCTACACTTCCATGTGCTTTCATGGAGATAAGTGGTTTATCTTCATAAATGTATCAGAACAGTATCAATTATTCTATTCCTCAGAGACTTCATCTCTGACATTTGACAAAGCATTGGTTCTGCTGGTCCAGTTACGGTTGTCCTAGAGAGTAAGAATCCTCTGGTTAGGACTCTCTTATGGTACCCAAAGCAAAAAGCAGTTTCCAATTTGAAGAACTTGTAACCAAATTTTAGATTATTGCAGGCTTTGTGAATACTGTTTTACCTTTAATTTTCTCCATCAGGAATCTGTGCTGCCTTAGTTTTACATATTTGTCCTTACATATTGATGATCTTTCGTTATGATAGGTCATCAATATCTGACTGAGGAGGGACCAACACTCAGGACCACCACAGATCAGCTGTAGCTGTAGCATTCAGAGTGAGCACTGCAGCCTCTTCACTAAATGCCAAGTACAGCACTGTACATTGTATATGGACTGTGCTTGGTACTGCAGATCAACCCCTTTCATTTGAATGGAAGTGACCTACACACAGGTCATGTGATGAATGAATGTGACATCACAGTCTGTGATGTTGAAGTGGCATTCACATTGACCTTAGATGAAGCAATAGAGTCCTAAAGGTTTTTGGACGTTACTTTGGGACTGAATTAGTGATACTTCTACAGTCATGGCCAAAAGTTTTGAGAATGACACAAATATTATATTTTCACATGATCTGCTGCCCTCTGGTTTTTATGTGTGTTTGTCAGATGTTTTTATCACATACAGAAATATAATTGCATTCATATTATGAGTAACAGAAGCTTATATTGACAGTTAGAATGAGTTAATGCAGCAAGTCAATATTTGCAGTGTTGACCCTTCTTCTTCAGGACCTCTGCAATTCTCCCTGGCATGCTCTCAATCAACTTCTGGACCAAATCCTGACTGATAGCAGTCCATTCTTGCAGAATCAATGCTTTAATTTTGTCTGAATTTGTTGGTTTTTGTTTGTCCACCCGTCTCTTGATGATTGATCACAAGTTCTCAATGGGATTAAGATCTGGGGAGTTTCCAGGCCATGGACCCAAAATCTCTATGTTTTGTTCCCTGAGCCATTTAGTTATCACCTTTGCTTTATGGCAAGGTGCTCCATCATGCTGGAAAAGGCATTGTTGAGCGCCAAACTGCTCTTGGACGGTTGGGAGAAGTTGCTCTTGGAGGACATTCTGGTACCATTCTTTATTCATGGCTGTGTTTTTAGGCAAGACTGTGAGAGAGCCGATTCCCTTGGCTGAGAAGCAACCCCACACATGAATGGTTTCAGGATGCTTTACAGTTGGCATGAGACAAGACTGGTGGTAGCGCTCACCTCTTCTTCTCCGAATAAGCTGTTTTCCAGATGTTCCAAACAATCGAAAAGGGGATTCATCAGAGAAAATGACTTTACCCCAGTCCTCAGCAGTCCACTCCCTGTACCTTTTGCAGAATATCAGTCTGTCCCTGATGTTTTTTCTGGAGAGAAGTGGCTTCTTTGCTGCCCTCCTTGAGACCAGGCCTTGCTCCAAGAGTCTCCGCCTCACAGTGCGTGCAGATGCACTCACACCTGCCTGCTGCCATTCCTCAGCAAGCTCTGCACTGCTGGTAGCCCGATACCGCAGCTGAAACACTTTTAAGAGACGGTCCTGCCGCTTGCTGGTCTTTCTTGGGCGCCCTGGAGCCTTTTTGGCACCAATGGAACCTCTCTCCTTGAAGTTCTTGATGATGCGATAGATTGTTGACTGAGGTGCAATCTTTCTAGCTGCAATACTCTTCCCAGTTAGGCCATTTTTGTGCAGTGCAATGATGACTGCACGTGTTTCTTTAGAGATAACCATGGTTAACAGAAGAGAAACAATGATGGCAAGCACCAGCCTCCTTTTAAAGTGTCCAGTGGTGTCATTCTTACTTAATCATGACAGATTGATCTCCAGCCCTGTCCTCATCAACACCCACACCTGTGTTAATGGAGCAATCACTGAAACGATGTTAGGTGGTCCTTTTAAGGCAGGGCTGCAATGATGTTGAAATGTGTTTTGGGGGATAAAGTTCATTTTCTAGGCAAATATTGACTTTGCAAGTAATTGCTGTTAAGCTGATCACTCTTTATAACATTCTGGAGTATATGCAAATTGCCATTAGAAAAACTGAAGCAGTAGACTTTGTAAAAATTAATATTTGTATCATTCTCAAAACTTTTGGCCATGACTGTATATGTATGTTTTTAATCTTCCAGGGAGATACGCTCCTTGTAGCTGGTGCATGCTAGGCATGGTTTCAGCTCCTGGAGCACCGCTCTTGCTGCTCAGACCCTTCTACTCTTCTTCCTACACTACCCCGTGCAGTGGAAGTCAATTCTCCCACTGCTATGATGTCACCCATTCTACTTGGCAAAATCCCATGTCAGAGAGCAGTCTGAGTGGCAAGAGTAGTGCGCTGGGCACTGAAAGCATGCCTTGAGTGCACCAACAACCTCATTTGCATCTCACTTCAACGTAGGGCTATGTAATTAATCAAATTAATTTGATTAATTTGTCATTTCAAAAAATTGTGATCCTGATTTTCACCTGAAGGGTCACTGCTGTCAGTTGAATGTCCTCTTTCATTTGACACCAAAAGCAACTTTCTCCTAGAAAATTAAGTTGTTCGAAAGTTTAGTTACCCTTTAAGCAAGAAGAATTACCCATATGCTTGAAAAAAAAAAGAGATTTTATTACTGTGCAGTCATGGCCAAAAGTTTTGAGAATGATACAAATATTAATTTTTACAAAGTCTACTGCTTCAGTTTTTCTAATGGCAATTTGCATATACTCCAGAATGTTATAAAGAGTGATCAGCTTAACAGCAATTACTTGCAAAGTCAATATTTGCCTAGAAAATGAACTTTATCCCCCAAAACACATTTCAACATCATTGCAGCCCTGCCTTAAAAGGACCACCTAACATCGTTTCAGTGATTGCTCCATTAACACAGGTGTGGGTGTTGATGAGGACAGGGCTGGAGATCAATCTGTCATGATTAAGTAAGAATGACACCACTGGACACTTTAAAAGGAGGCTGGTGCTTGCCATCATTGTTTCTCTTCTGTTAACCATGGTTATCTCTAAAGAAACACGTGCAGTCATCATTGCACTGCACAAAAATGGCCTAACTGGGAAGAGTATTGCAGCTAGAAAGATTGCACCTCAGTCAACAATCTATCGCATCATCAAGAACTTCAAGGAGAGAGGTTCCATTGGTGCCAAAAAGGCTCCAGGGCGCCCAAGAAAGACCAGCAAGCGGCAGGACCGTCTCTTAAAAGTGTTTCAGCTGCGGTATCGGACTACCAGCAGTGCAGAGCTTGCTGAGGAATGGCAGCAGGCAGGTGTGAGTGCATCTGCACGCACTGTGAGGCGGAGACTCTTGGAGCAAGGCCTGGTCTCAAGGAGGGCAGCAAAGAAGCCACTTCTCTCCAGAAAAAACATCAGGGACAGACTGATATTCTGCAAAAGGTACAGGGAGTGGACTGCTGAGGACTGGGGTAAAGTCATTTTCTCTGAAGAATCCCCTTTTCGATTGTTTGGAACATCTGGAAAACAGCTTATTCGGAGAAGAAGAGGTGAGCGCTACCACCAGTCTTGTCTCATGCCAACTGTAAAGCATCCTGAAACCATTCATGTGTGGGGTTGCTTCTCAGCCAAGGGAATCGGCTCTCTCACAGTCTTGCCTAAAAACACAGCCATGAATAAAGAATGGTACCAGAATGTCCTCCAAGAGCAACTTCTCCCAACCGTCCAAGAGCAGTTTGGCGCTCAACAATGCCTTTTCCAGCATGATGGAGCACCTTGCCATAAAGCAAAGGTGATAACTAAATGGCTCAGGGAACAAAACATAGAGATTTTGGTCCATGGCCTGGAAACTCCCCAGATCTTAATCCCATTGAGAACTTGTGGTCAATCATCAAGAGACGGGTGGACAAACAAAAACCAACAAATTCAGACAAAATTAAAGCATTGATTCTGCAAGAATGGACTGCTATCAGTCAGGATTTGGTCCAGAAGTTGATTGAGAGCATGCCAGGGAGAATTGCAGAGGTCCTGAAGAAGAAGGGTCAACACTGCAAATATTGACTTGCTGCATTAACTCATTCTAACTGTCAATATAAGCTTCTGTTACTCATAATATGAATGCAATTATATTTCTGTATGTGATAAAAACATCTGACAAACACACATAAAAACCAGAGGGCAGCAGATCATGTGAAAATATAATATTTGTGTCATTCTCAAAACTTTTGGCCATGACTGTATATGAGATCTACTATTTACCCTGATTCAGGTTGGGAGACAAGTGAACTGCATGTGCCATTTTCAGATATGTCTGTGACTCATAAATAGCAGGATTGCTACACAGTGATTCTGTTCCTTTTGTCTACCCTGCTCCAGTATGTGCTCAAGTGTATTTTAGTATTAGGGTGTGTGAATCCCACACCAGCTAATAGCAGTGGCTAAAACATATATAATTCAATAATGACCATTTCACTAGAAAAGCCTAGTAACAGGCATACTGAAATCTATGAGGAAGCAGGTTTCTTACTTTTGTTTTGAAGGTATGAAGAGAATGACCATAATATACTGCTGGCAGATCCCTGTCTATCATTTGACCGACATTGTTTTGGGATATTTCAATCACCTTCCCCTCTGAAGAAAATATCCATCAGTTGTTCGGAACACAATGTGTGGCGCTTGAGGACAACTCCATACAGTGTCTAGTGGCCATGTAATACTACTGCAGCTGAGTTCCCAATCACTTAGGCTCCATATACTGTCCTGAGAACAGCCGATTGGTAGGAGTGCTGGTTATCGGAGTCCCCCCCAATCTGATACTGATGACTTATTCCAAGGATAAGTCATCAGTATCCAGTCTTGGAGAATCCTATTAAGAAATTGTTTGATCACATGCTTTATATCATGTGCTCCTTAATACAAATCCATAGAGACTCCATGTGCCATTATCTACTATTCAACTGTACTATTATATTTTACATACATCTCAGTCCTTGCTTGTACAGACATTACTGTTTGTTCAGTTCATTACTATTAACTGCAGAATGTCACATTTATTAAGGTAAAATAGCTCATTTGCCTATTAGTTGTAACTTTCTCATAAGGGATTAGTACAGTCTATTTTATTTTATCTTAACACACAGTGAACAAAGTAGAAGCTGCAGAATACTGGGCACGTTGTAAAGTGTGAATGTGTAAACCTTAAAGTGAACATTTGAACTCACAAACTTTCCTTCTTTGGTTCCTCTGTGTGATTCTATCCATGCTGATATGATAGGGTTGAGATGGTCAGGAGATTTGCTCTCCAGACTTTCCTTGATGTCTATCATTAGACACTGACAAGCAAAAGGGTTACAAGGTTTTGAACTTTTGACTTTCAGGCTCCATATCTCACCATCCACTACAAACTTCGAATTTAAGACTACCATAATTTTATAGACAACCATCATGGCTATCTCATACATAAATTTAACTTTCAACTATTTAGCATATGATTAGTTATGCAAGCTTGAAAGTCAATAGTTCAAAACATTGTTACCCTTTTACTCATCAGTGTATGTCCTAGTAATCTAGGATTCTTTACTATAGAAAGACTGCTAGTCACAGAAATTTAAAGGGCCCTTTAGATGATACTCTGTTGAGAAGTTCACTATTTTGCTACAGATGGTGATTTTAAAGTGCATTTATGCAATATTATTTCCATGGAACTCCTCAGTTCCATTACATTATTCAGACTGCTATTACCTCACGGGTTGTCTTGTAAGGTTTCCTATACTGTCTTATATTGCTGTTCTGATGCTGTAATCCATGTAACAAGAACTTTTATTCAATATTCTATTGAGTTCTAATGCCAGATGTCAAGCTCTCCATGGCCCCCTGTCTTTAACCTGTTCCTCTGATGGACGTCCTCCTGCTTGTTTGATCAGCTAGAGGTGGTGATGAAAATGGGCACAAACAGGCACAAATTGGCACATTTATGGCACGTAATATTGTATCTAGTTTTTAGGCCATGTGACAAATTTGCAAACTTTTACACAGGCAGTCTGTGCAACAGATTTATCCTCCAGCATCAGCCACTGTGATAAATCTGTCGCATTTTCAGACTGCAGGTCTACATTTTTGCTATTAGTAAATGCAAGAAAATAATGTTAAACGCTATCTGATGAAATACAGTTTCACATAAGTCACACTTAGAATTCCTTACTTTTTTAATGAATTATACAAATACCAGCATCAATGCCATTGCAATTTGCTTAAGGATGGTGTGCCTGCTCATAAAAGTTGTCTTCTCTACTGCTGTATGTAGGAGATCTATGCATACAGAAGGGTTATGAAGAGGTAAGGCTGTCAGGGCCACTATTCATATGCATATGTCAGTAGTTTTTAGGAACACATTCTGTTTGCATAGTCTGTGCCTCTGAGTCTAATACAAACACTTAATAGATAAAATTATATGTAAACACTTAATAGATAAAACCTGCCTAGTACCAATAAATCCAAAAGCAAAATTCAGCCAGTTATTTAGTCAGGATTTTAATCTAATTTTCAAGCCTCACATTTAGGCTCTATGTGCACTGACCTATTTATTTCTATGGCCCCATATACAGTGCCTTGCGAAAGTATTCGGCCCCCTTGAACTTTTCAACCTTTTGCCACATTTCAGGCTTCAAACATAAATATATAAAATTTTAATTTTTTTGGTGAAGAATCAACAAGTGGGACACAATTGTGATGTGGAACGAAATTTATTGGTTATTTTAAACTTTTGTAAAAAATAAAGATCTGAAAAGTGGGGCGTGCAATATTATCTACTTTCAGTGCAGCAAACTCACTCCAGAAGTTCAGTGAGGATCTCTGAATGATCCAATGTTGTCCTAAATGACTGATGATGATAAATATAATCCACCTGTGTGTAATCAAGTCTCCGTATAAATGCACGTGCTCTGTGATAGTCTCAGGGTTCTGTTTAAAACGCAGAGAGCCAGCCCCATCTAGCTGAGCTGCGGCGAGCATGAGGGGGGTCTGAACCCCCCCACGGGCCGGGCGGGCCCGGCGAAACCCCCCCCCCCCCCCCCCCCAGGCGACCCCCCCCCCCCCCCCCCCCCCCCCCCCCCCCCCCCCCCCAATTATATTTTATCCTTTAATAAAAATTATAAATACAGATATAAAAAACGCAGGGGGCGTCATGAAGACCAAGGAACACACCAGGCAGATCCGTGATACTGTTGTGGAGAAGTTTAAAGCCGGATCTTGGATACAAAAAGATTTCCCAAACTTTAAACATCCCAAGGAGCACTGTGCAAGCGATCATATTGAAATGGAAGGAGTATCAGACCACTGCAAATCTACCAAGACCCGGCCGTCCCTCTAAACTTTCATCTCAAACAAGGAGAAGACTGATCAGAGATGCATCCAAGAGGCCCATGATCACTCTGGATGAATTGCAGAGATCTACAGCTGAGGTGGGAGAGTCTTTCCATAGGACAACAATCAGTCATACACTGCACAAATCTGGCCTTTATGGAAGAGTGGCAAGAAGAAAGCCATTTCTCAAAGATATCCATAAAAAGTCTCGTTTAAAGTTTGCCACAAGCCAACTGGGAGACACACCAAACATGTGGAAGAAGGTGCACTGGTCAGATGAAACCAAAATCCAACTTTTTGGCCACAATGCAAAACGATATGTTTGGAGTAAAAGCAACACAGCTCATCACCCTGAACACACCATCCCCACTGTCAAACATGGTGGTAGCAGCATCATGGTTTGGGCCTGCTTTTCTTTAGCAGGGACAGGGAAGATAGTTAAAATTGATGGGAAGATGGATGGAGCCAAATACAGGACCATTCTGGAAGAAAACCTGTTGGAGTCTGCAAAAGACCTGAGACTGGGACGGAGATTTATCTTCTAACAAGATAATGATCCCAAACATAAAGTAAAATGTACAATGGAATGGTTCACAAATAAACGTATCCAGGTGTTAGAATGGCCAAGTCAAAGTCCAGACCTGAATCCAATCGAGAATCTGTGGAAAGAGCTGAAAACTGCTGTTCACAAACGCTCTCCATCCAACCTCACTGAGCTCCAGCTGTTTTCCAAGGAAGAATGGGCAAGAATTTCAGTCTCTCGATGTGCAAAACTGATAGAGACATACCCCAAGCAACTTGCAGCTGTAATCGCAACAAAAGGTGGCGCTACAAAGTATTAACTTAAAGGGCCGAATAATTTGGCACGCCCCACTTTTCAGTTTTTAATTTTTTCAAAAGTTTAAAATATCCAATAAATTTCATTCCACTTCACGATTGTGTCCCACTTGTTGTTGATTCTTCACCAAAAAATTTAAATTTTATATCCTTATGTTTGAAGCCTGAAATGTGGCAAAAGGTTGAAAAGTTCAAGGGGGCCGAATACTTTTGCAAGGCACTGTACATGCCATGTACTGTCATGGGTCCATGTATGCAGCATTGAGCCTCGGGCAAAACTGAGGAAAGGTCCTATACCTATGTGTTTTGTAGTCTGGGCTCACTAGATAAAGTGAGTGGGTCACGGCATCATGCGGCTGTCATCCATGTGCTGTCTGTGCAGTTCAGCCATGGACAGGCTACTTGCACACAGTAGGTTTAGTTGAGTGTGAAAATCCAGCACATTTCCCTTTTGGAACAGAAGTTAAATAGCACTCTGGTGTACAGGTGCAGAAGTTGGGCGCAAATACTCAAATACAGGCTCAAATGACATGTTAGTGAGAAATAATATTCATTTTATAAGATGCAATCCAGGTATGTAACATTTTGGTTCATTTTATGAACCTAGTACAAACGTGGATTTCTGTATAGAAAAAAAAATGTGTACATTTCTGGTAGCTGCTAAGGCAATGACCACAGGAACATGTCAGTTTGTGACTGAGGTTGTTTCCTTAATAGCCCCCACTAACAGTAAGACTTTTCATGCATTTTTCTATGGCGATCCATAGAAGGTCCATACATAGAACCAAATGCCACATGGATTGTATATTATAAAATAAAGATTTGTTCAGAGCTCGATCTTATATAAAACTTGCTCAAGTGCAGCGACTGAAAATTGTTCTTCGTTGAAATCCCAGTTGTGGGACAGGGCAGCGTCTCTAGATCCATTTATATTTAATGTAAAGTAGCCAATGGTAGGATTAGATTGGTGTTTATTATTTTTCTATATCTATTTCCTCTGATCTGCTCCAAATAAGCAGCAAGTTGCCTATATTGTTATGTATATAGTCTATATATATTGTACAGGCAAAACCATGGGGACAGTAAAAGAAATTGTGGTCACCATTGTAGAGATTATCAAAACTTTCTGCCAACACCGTTCCCATGGCAGTCCCCATGTCTGAATGTTTAGGGTTTTTTTTTTATTTAAAACAAAATAAATTGAGCATCAAACAAAATGAATTCTATTCAGAATAAATAATTATTGTTTGGTTGGCATGGAATTGTATTTGTATATTAATTTTGCAACTCCTCAGTTGTGGGGAATGCTATATTCTCTCATCAAGAATAGACCATCGACAGGCGGGTCTCTAGAATGGTGTCCTTATTGTAGAACTAGATACCACTATACTGTGATAATGTGCTGATAATAGAACTAGTTCACAGGATGATTGGTCTACCTGGTGGGTATGCTGTTGGTCCTTATGTATTTTTGGGAGGTGATACATAAGGTGATAATGATGTATTTTTGGATCTGAGATGCGTAAACAATCTTTCTCTTTATTAGTAAAATTGCCTTGAGAGAAAGCATTATTTATGAAAGCTTGATATTCATTAATGAATAATTTAGATGGATCAATATCTAAACAACTCTTGTAGTCAGTGTCCAATAGTATGTGGTTTACTTCCCTTGGGTAGGTAGGTCCATCTTGCACTATCTAGCCACATCCTGTGCTGAACTTAACCTCTTAAGTAAAGAATGTTTATTGAGTCCAACAGAGAGCTTAACAAATTTTATTAATTTATTGATATAAATAATTTCGTATCAAGATAACCTGATATTAAAGGGCTTCTATCATTGGGAAACCCATTTTTCACTAATACCACATCGGAATAGCCTTTAGAAAGACTATTCTTCTCCTACCTTTATTTTTCTGCTCCGCGCACCCATTTCTGAGAATTTTTGTTTTTCTTCTTTATGCAAATGAGTCTTCAGAAAGTACAGGGGGCGTTCCCCTTGTGCTCAAAAAGCACAGGGGGCATCCCCTGTGCTCAAAGAAGACGCTCTTTTCCGAAGATCCAGCGCCGCCTCTCTCTTCTTCTGCTGACGCCTCTGCGCAACGTCATCAGCTGCCGAGTCTCTGTTCGAGATCCAAATCCACATGAAAATGGCTGGCTGGACATGAAGACTCATTTGCACAAATAAGAAAAACGAAAATTCTCAGAAACGGTGGCACGTAGCAGATAAATAAAGGTAGGAGAAGAATAGTCTGTCTAAAGGCAATTCCAATGTGTTGTTAGTGAAAAATGGGTTTCCCAATTATAGAATCCCTTTAACCTTTTCAGGACCCAGCCTAAAAGTGCCTTCGTGACCAGGCCTCATTTTTCAAATCTGACATGTGTCACTTTATATGGCAATAACTTTGAGACGATTTAACTTACATAAGTGATTTTGAGATTGTTTTTTCGTGACACATTGTACTTCATGTTAGTGGTAAATATTGATCAATATTTTTATATTTACTTTATAAAAAAAATAGGAAATTTGATGGAAATTTGGAGAAAATCGCAATTTTCAAAATGTGAAATGCTCTGCTTTTCAAACACATAGTCATATCACACAAATACATTAATAAATATTATCTACCATATCTCTGCTTTATATCGGCATCATCTTTTAATCGTCCTTTCATTTATTTTGGATGCTAGAAGGCTTACAAGTGTAACAGCGATTTTCCAGATTTACAAGAAATTTTCCCAAACTAATTTTTTAGGGACCACTTCTGTTCTGAAGGGAATTATGAAGGCCTATATATTAGAAACCCCCCATAAATCACCCCATTTTCAAAACTGCACCCCTCAAATAATTCAAACCAGCATTTGGGAAGTTTGTTAACCCATTAAGGATTTCACAGAAATTAAAACAATATGGAGGTGAAATTTAGACATTTCTTTTTTTATCAATAACACATTCATTTAGCCCTAAAATTAACACCTTCACAAAGGGTTAAAGGAAAAATGCATCTCACAGTTTGTTATGCAATTTCTCCCGAGCACAGAAATACCCCACATGTGGGTGTAAACTGATGTTTGGGCACACAGCAGTGCACGGAAGGGAAGGAGAGACAATGGGCATTTGAAAAGCAGATTTTGCCGGAATAGTTTTCGGTGCCATGTCCCATTTGCAGAGCCCTTAAAGCACCAGTACAAAGGAAACCCCCCAAAAGTGACCCCATTTTGGAAACTACACCCTTCACAGAATTTATCATGGGGTATAGTGAGCATTTTGACCCAACAGCCTTTTCACAGATTTTATTAACATTGGAATGTGTAAATGAAAAATTACTAGAATGTCACTTTTTCCCCAAATTTTTCATTTTCACAAGTGGTTAAAGGAGAAAAAGCACCCCACAGTTTGTTAAACAATTGTTCATGAACGTGGCAATACCCCATATGTGGTCATAATCTGCTGTATGGGTACATGGTGGGGCTTGGAACGGAAAGAGAGCTATTTGGCTTTTGGAGGGCAGATTTTGCTGGAATAGTTTTCAGGTGCCATGTCGCATTTGCAGAGCCCCCAAAGTACCAGTACAACGGAAACCTTCAAAAGTAACTCCGTTTTGGAAACTACACCCCTCACAGAACATATAAAGGGATAGAATGAGCAGTTTGACCATACAGCTGTTTCACAGATTTTATTAACATTGGGACGTGAAAATGAAAAATTACTTTTTTTCTAATAAACTGTCAATTTAGTCCAAACATTTTTATTTTTACAAGAGGATAAAGGAGAAAAAGCTCCCCAAGGTTTGTTACACAATTTCTCCTGGACACGGCAATACCCCATATGTGGTCATAATCTGCTGTATGGGTACATGGTGGGGCTCGGAATGGAAAGAGCGCTATTTGGTTTTTGGAGGGAAGATTTTGCTGGATTAGATTTCGGGTGCCATGTTGCATTAGCAGAGCCCCTAAAGTACCAATACAATGGAAACCTTCAAAAGTGACCACATTTTGGAAACTTACACCCCTCACAGAACATATCAAGGGATATAATGAACAGTTTGACTCTACAGCTTTTTCACAGATTTTATTAACATTGGGATGTGAAAATGAAAAATTTATTTTTTTTTTAATAAACCGTCAATTTAGTCCAAATTTTTTTATTTTTACAAGAGGGTAAAGGAGAAAAAAGCTCCCCAAGGTTTGTTACACAATTTCTCCTGAACATGGGAATACCCCATATGTGGTTATAATGTGCTGTATGGGTGCATGGTGATGCTCGAAATAGAAAGAGCGCTATTTGGTTTTGGAGGGCAGATTTTGCTGGAATAGTTTTCAGATGCCATGTCGCATTTCCAGAGCCCCTAAAGTACCAATACAATGGAAACCCCCAAAAAGTTACTCCATTTTAGAAACTACACCCCTCAAGGAATTTATCAAGGGGTATTATAATTTTAACCCTAAGAGTGCTTCCTGAAAATTAATGTACAAAGTGAAAATTTTAATTTGTAAAGAAATATGGCATGTCAGTGCCCAATACGTTGCACCCACTTTGTGTCATCAGAGACACGCACTCCTAAAACTATTAACTGGGCTATCCCAAGTAGAAAGAAGTTGTATATGTAGGTGTAAACTGCTGCTTGGTTACACAGCAGGGCTCAGAAGGGATGGAGCAGTGTGCTTTTTAGCTTTTGGTGTACAGATTTGGAGGGATTTTCTGGATGCCATGTTGTTTTTGCAGAGCCCTGGTGGTGCCAGTAAATTGGAATTCCCCAAGAAGTGACCCCATTTTGTAGGGGCAATTTTAGAGTCTCTATAAATGTGACATGGCGTCCAAAAATCAACAAACTAAATCAGCAGTCCTAAAGCACATAGCGCTCCTTCTTATCTGCACCCTCCTGTGTGCCCAAGCGGCAGTTTATGCCCACATGTATGACACTCGTGTACCCAGGATAACGTACTTAATGTCATATGTGGGTATAAATTGATGTTTGGGCACAGAAGGGAAGGAGCGCTATTTTGGTTTTTGGAGCACAGTTTGGTTTTTCGATGTCATGCCACTTTTGCAGAGCCCCTGAATTGGCAGTAAAGTAGAACCCGCTGAAATGTGACCCCACTTTGGAAGCTACACCCCTGAAGGGATTTATCAAGTGGTGTAGCGAGCATTTTTAAACTTTGAGTGTTGCATTAATTTCATTTCCAGAAATGAATGAGCAGCTGATAATGAAAAGTGAAAATTGCAATTTTTCCATAGATACGCCATTTCAGTGCTGATATGTTGTACCCAACTTGTGTCACCAGAGACACAACCTCCAAAAACTGTTAAGCGGGTATCCTGGGCACAACAGCTTTTGGAGCATTCGTCTCTGATACAAGCCGGGCACAATATATTACACACTGAAATGACGTATTCCTGGAAAAATTGTCATTTTCACCTTTCACCATCAGCTGCGTATTCATTTCTGGAAAATTAATTAAGGTAACACTTGGGGGTTAAAAATTCTCACTGTACCCCTGGATAAATTCCTTCAGGGGTGTAGTTTCCAGAATTGGGTGACATATCAGGGGATTCCACTTTACTGGCATTTCAGGAGCTCTGAAAAAGTGTCATGGTGTCCAAAAACCAAACCGTCTAAGTCTGTGCTCCAAAAACCAAAATAGCTCTCCTTCCCTTCTGTGCCCGGCTGTGCCCAAACAGCCATTTATACCCACATATTACATTAAGTACGTTACCCTGGGTACACCAGTGTCATACATGTGGGTATAATCTGCAGTTTGGGCACACAGCAGAGCAGAGAAGGGAAGTAGCGCTATGTGGCTTTTGGAGCGCACATTTAGATGTTTGGTATCTGGACGCCATGTCATGTTTGCAAAGCCTCTAAGGTACCAGTAAAGTGGAATCCCCTAGGGAATGACCCCATTTTAAAAACTGCAGCCCTCAAAGAACTTATCAAGGGGTGGAGTAAGCATTGGTATCCCAGATGTGACTGCACAGCAGATGAAGAGTGAATATGTAAGCTGTGCGGAGTACATAGGGAACACGAAATTTACTACTACTATATCCCCAGTAGCTTGTATGATTGGGGTAGGGGTCACTCTGGGGGTCAGTTCTGGTTTCTTTTCCTTCGTAAGCTCTAAATCTGGGGTGTCCCCTGATATACGCTCGCACAGCTTATACATTCCCTTCCTGCCGCAGCCAGTTGTGTTCTAATGATTTGGCGATTTTTGGAGTTTTTGTCTTCACATTGAACAAGCTATATATATATTTTTTTTTCTGGTGCTGTAGCCATATGAGGGTTTGTTGTTTGTGGTATGAGATGTATTTTTAAATAACATTTTTGGGTGCCTATGACTTATTGATTAACGTTTATTAACACTTTCTTGGTGGATTAAAGAAAATCCTCATCAATTCTGACATTGTGTTTTACCTATTAATTTTTTTCCACACAGTGTACAACATAAGTAACCTGTGACCTTTATTCTTTGGGTCGGTACGATTACAGCGATACCTCATTTATATTGTTTTTTTATGCGTTACTAGGTTTGCAGAACAAAAATCCATTTGGGGAAGGAAATCAATTATCTTTGCATCGCCATCTTCTGAGATGCGTAACATTTTTATTTTTCGGTTGACAGAGATAGTTGAGGGCTTATTTTTTGCGGGACAACCTGTGCTTTTTATTGGTGCTGTTTTGGGGTATATGTGACTTTTCGATCACTTTTTATAGCATATTTTGTAGGGTGAGATGGCAAAAAATCATTACTTACGGCGGATTTTTTCCATTTTTTTTTTCCGACGTTCACCATGTAGGTTAAATAATGTTTCAGTTTTATTGTACAGATTGTTACGGACGTGGCAATACCAAATATGTATTGTTTTTTTATTAATTTTTAGGTTTTTGTTTTATATAACTCATTTGATATAGGAAAAGGGAATTTTGGGGCTTTATTCATTTATTTATTTCACAAACTTTATTACATTTCTTTTGCACTTTTTTTTTTTTTTACATTTCTTTATTTGTCCTATAAGGACACCTGAACCAGGGATTGCTGGTTCAGTATTATAGACTTCAATACACGTGTATTGCAGTCTATAGAGGAAGTCAGCGTATGCGGCTGACTTCCCTGCATCTGGGCAGATCAACCAGGTACTGGGGGCACCGAGCAGCCTGGGGTCACTGGCCAGACCCCGGGCTGCAGAAGACACATATGGGCACCCCCCGATCTCGCCGCGGGGGGTGAGGGGGGGGGTTCATTTGGCATCACGGAACCCCTTGGATGCCGTGGTCTTGTTTGACCGCAGCATTCAAGGGGTTAAAACCTCCGTGCTCTGATCGTAGTATACGGAGCAGGGTGTTAGCTGTCAGATAGAGCTAACACCCGCTCCCGATGCCGCCCGCGGACGGGCGGCAACTAATATCAGGGAAAGTTTGTTACTGCAACAAACTTTACCTGATATGGCGGCTACATGATCGGGACCTGAACCTATCAGGTCCTGATCATGTCTCCGTGAACACCAGCAGCTATTATTGCTGTGTTCACGGAGTTCCTGACCCTTGGGGAGACCCGATCCCCAATTTAGCAGGGTCAGTATATAAACGTCGGCTCTGCACAAAGCCCAGCAAGCGCGGACGTGGGTGGTCCTGAAAAGGTTAATGGGCTAATCTAATACAGTATATGTCAACTTTAAAGTGTAAATGTTTCCATTTTTTTCTACTGTGTAGAAAACTAAGCATTGCTAGTAAGATCCGGAAATACAACAATATGAAGTGACACCTCCCTTTGGCATTTGCTACATGAGTATATAAAAGCAATAAACGGTGAAGACCGGTCAGATCTTCCTAGATACACTTAGTTATTGCATTGCTAGGGAGAACTGTAAAACCTATTTTCTGCTAAAAGAAAGTACAAAAGGTTAATAAAGTATATTACAAATATGTTCAGCAACCCCTCTACACATTAACAAAAAAAGTGAAACCCCACTTACACTTTAACATGACATTGAAAATCTATAGTTTCTATAGTTTTGATAAAAACTGTACATTCAGACACATGGGATTGGAGATGACAAACCAATTTGATCTGAGCTGGGTTGACCCCAATTTTCCGAATTTTTTGATTTTTAACCACATCGAATAAATGGTGATTCATCTTGGACTACCTAAAATGGCTGCAGCCACATGTGGAAGAAACACATGTCTGTGTGTCACTGTGAAGTTCTTGCCTCTCAGCCAACAGTCTGTGGTGGGTGGACATCTTACAGTGTTGAAGTCATTTACAGTATATAGGTGCTGTGGGCTGGAACAGAAGGCATTTCAGCGATGGTGGAAGTAGGAATTGGATGTGCTATTCATCACTGCATGAGAACTGAGTGCTGCAATGCTTAGAATAAAGCTAGAGAATCTTAGGAGTAGAAGAATTACAAAACAGTTTAGTCACATGTAACCAATTAAAAGCAGATTAGTGATAGAAATCATAGTTAGGAGTGAGTGAGAATATATGTTCTGCAGACAGACAAAGGACAGATAACCCTTTCATTGCCAATAATCTAATTTTGTCTAAGTCTATTTAGCAATAGAGCAGTTTGACCTGTGACAGTCCACAGAGTGTTCAACATAATTTTTACTGACAAAGTCAGTCCTTTTAGTTAATATTTTCTTAAATGGTAACTAACTTTTCAGACAACTTAGTCTCATTTCATAGAGTATTTGAAAAATGTTGCTGCTTTTTGCCTGGAAAGCCTCTCTAAAGTTCCTTCCACTAGGTATCTCCCTTCTAGCTAATTCACACTTGATTGATGTGAGTGGAGGGTGGAGGGGGTTTCTCTCTTCATACAGTGAATGCAGATGGAAGGGGCTGATTCTACTCACAGCCTCACACATCTGGAAACTGCTAAAACTGAACATTCTGCATCATCTCACAGCTTGTAATGTAAGAAAAAAGTATTCTATGTACTTGTGTATACTTCTGGATGTTTGTGTGGTAACAGCTAGGATATTATTCACAGACAGTAAACAGCTCTATTGACTGTGCTCATAGATTGCTATTTTCCTGTGTCATGCCTGCTGGTAGATGCTAGAATGTAGTGGGTATCTGCATATATCTGCTGCATATTTTAGTCCAGTGTTCCTGGATCTCTTATATGATGGCTACATGGGCTTTTCTTAGCTATTTGTTTACTCTTGTACTCCTGGCAAAATTGCATTTACACAAACCAAACTAGTTATAATGGAGAAGGGAGGGGGCAGACTGTTCCTTATTATACATGCCCACAACCTGAAAGTAAAATGCAAATGTGCTTCAGCCAGGGGTGCACCTCTAATAAGGCAAAGTGAGGCAGTAGCCTCAGGCGTCACTGTCCGTCACTGTCTGGGGGGGGGGGGCGGCATTTTTTATTGTCTATTTAATGTAAACCAGCCCAGGACAGGCCGCTTAAAAAAACAAAAAAAAACAAAGCTGAGCGGGGCCTGTCCTGGGCTGGTTTACGAGATCTCCGCATCTCAGTGCAGGCGGCGATACCACGACGTCATCGCGCCTCCTACGCTGAGACGCAGACTAATAATAATAATAATAATAATAATAGTCCTTTAATAGTCCCACAATGGGGAAATTCAGTGTGTTACAGCAGCAAAGATAAGATAAGATAAGCAGATACAAATACAAATACAACATGTACAGGAATGTTCCAAGGTGAGAGGCATTACATTGATAGTAGACAGACAGATAAGAAGTAGCATAGGAGGGGGGGGGATTTAACAGGCAGAGAGATATTTCAGTTCTCTGTGTGTAATGATCTCCGCTTAGGTCGGTGTTGGTTGTACAGCCTAACCGCGGTGGGGAGGAAAGACTTCCGATAGCGCTCCTTCTCACACTTAGGGTGGAGCAAGAAGAGGAGGTGGCGGCTCCATCAAGGGGTTGCAGGTACAGTGGTGAAAAAAAGTATTTAGTCAGCCACCAATTGTGCAAGTTCTCCCACTTAAAAAGATGAGAGAGGCCTGTAATTGTCATCATAGGTAGACCTCAACTATGAGAGACAAAATGAGAAAACATATCTAGAAAATGCTAGGTTCACCCTTGCGCCTGGCATCTGTTCACTGCCAAACTTTTTAAAAAAAAACAAAAAATGGATTATTCAGAAAAGGATTCCAAACAGTTACACAGTGGATACCCGAATCTGTTTGTTTAGACGGATTAGTCAATGGGTGTATATCAAAAAAACTGTCCGTTTGCGTTCGTTTTTGACAAATTCGTTTTTTTTTCCTCTTTCTTCATTGTGAGCATGTGCAGAGGGAAAAAATGGATTGCAAAAACAGATACAAACAGATTACTATCCGTTTGTAATCCATTTGTATCCACCTTTCATAGACCTCAATATTAAAAAAAATGGATTGGTTGCTGTCCGTCTGGTATGCATATTTTATGGACGGAGAAAAAGTCCTGCAAATCCGACTTTATTTTCCACCCAGAAGAGCAGATACCAGATGGAAATGCTCCAAATGCACTCCTATGGATGGTTTTTACAACCCATTGAATTCAATGGGTTTAAAACGAACTGTTCAAAATCAATTTTTTAGGATTTTGAGATGGTTTCAAAAACTGATTTCGCACTTAGAGCTAAACACTGATGTGAACCCAGCCTTATACAGTCATAGTACAGTATTATTATGACTGTATAACACTGCCAAGCAAGACCCTGCAAATATTTCAACTTTCATGAAAACTCAGGTACCCTTTTGTCTGTTTTGCAATAGAGCAGTTTCATCTGAGACTGTCTGTGACTGTCCACAGAGTGTTTTACATTACTGTATTTAAACTAACAAAGTCAGTCCTGTTAGTAAAAAATCTTTTCTTAAGAGTTTTTTGGGCAAGGGTTTAATTTTTTTTTTCATTAAATACATACAAACTGCTGTTCTAACAGCAAAATAGTGATTCCACCTGCGCTAATCTGAAAAATCGCAGTTTAATAAACAGTGTGACGCAGCCTGCTAATCTGAAAGAAAATCTTCATTTGTTAAGTGGGATTTCTTTGCTTACCCAATAAACAGTCTTGCAGCCTTCAAATCTAAAAAAATCTCCAGTTTTTTAAGGTTTTTTTTTTTTTGGTTACCTAATATACATACAAAATGCCGCCTTTGTAACAGCAAAAAAACAAACAAACAAACATGTTGATTGATGGAGTGCTAGTGTAATTCTCACTTACCGGGTAACCTTTTTAGTGCTTTAGTGCTTTTAGTATTTTTCTTTAAATAGCAACAAAAAACATTCAGTGTCAGAACTGTTGCCAATCACTATTATAATTAAAGAGGACCTTTCAAGTCCACGGAGATCAGTGGTATTATATACCACAAGAAAGATGACTGTGCTGCGCTGAGTGCGCTGAATTGTCATCTTTGTCGGAATACTTCCGGGTACGAGAGATATCGGTGTCAGAAGGGCGGGCCTTACAGCCTAGCGTCATTGTTGGGCTGCAAGTAACGCCTACCCTGACAATATAACGCTATAGAAGAGTACTGTTGGGGGGGGGGGCGTTCCTCACAGCTCAACAATGACATTGAGTAGAAAGGTCCGCCCTTCTGTCAGTGCAGGCATATCAGAGCCGAAACTAAAGGCACTGATATCTCTGGCACTGGAGCGCATACCGGCAAATTCAGCACACTGTCAGCTTTCTAGCAGTATATAATACCACTGATCTCTAAGGACATGAAAGGTCCTCCTTAAGCAGTGCGCAGAAAAATGACTGGAAATAAACAGGGCAGAAAACAGAAGGAGGAAGAAAATGTAGGTGGCAACAGCAACACTAATTCTGATTTTTGTGGCACCGCCAGTCGCACGATTGTTGTACTTCCTGAGAACGAACATGAAGTTTTTGATTACTTAGCTTGCTTATCTCAGTCTCAGGAGGATATTGCAGCCAAGAGTGATGTGTAATGATTTTGAGTCAGGCTTCTGATTGTTCCTTCTCCTCCTTTCATGTTGTAGCACGTAATATACTGCAGGGCCCTTCTGGATTGTCAAAAATGTCTCTTTCATCTTCTTCACCAACACAGATCCCTGGTAGTCATGTGGCACCAGCTGAGAAAGCTATTTCTCATAGTCAGAGCAGTCTTCCTCCTTTTTTTGTTGAGCCGGATGAGAACAGTGAGCATTGTGTACAAACAGAGGAAGAAAACATGACTATTGGTGATGGAGGTAATAGTAATGGGATGCGGTACAACTACTGGTAGCAGTTCTGATAGGGGGAAATCTGCAGGTGGAAATTATGAGGGTGACCATGATGAGTCAGAAAAAAGCAGGGACGACAATGACATTGCTGATGATGATTCTTTTGCAACTGGATCATCATGACCAGGTGATATCAGAAGAAGAGGGTGGTCATAGTAACAATTCCAGCCAATGAGCAGCCCCAACATCCAAAAAGCCTTCCCGGGGAAGACCTGGGAGGAACTTGCAGGGCAAGGGTGGTGGCACTGGTGTTAGAAGTGGCAGACACATTTCTGCTGCTACTGGTGGCACCAACTACATATGGTCATCTCCTTTGTGGGAATTTTTTTTTCTACATTGCCAAACAATAAATCAATGGCAATGTGCAAGATCTGCAAGCAGAAACTTAGCCGTGGCCGTGCAGGAACTAATGTAGGAATAACATCTCTATATACTCACGTGAAAAGGCATCTCACTTGGCAAATTATACTTGGCAGTGGCACTAGAAAGGGAAGTGAGCAAGACTGTCCTACTCCTTCTCCCCATGATCTACCTTGTAGGCAGGCTACATCTACACCTAGCACATGGCCGTCGTTATCATCATCCTAACCAATTGTTTCTCCTCCTCCTCCTCCTCTTCTATGCTAACCTCAGTCATCCATAAGGGAATGTGTGTCCAGGAAACAGCAATATGCATCAAGTCATCTGGCAGTTCTGCAGCTTAACTCACACCTGGCCAAGCTGCTGACGGTGCAGTCGCTGCCATACCACTTAGTGAATTCCATTGCGTTTCGCTAACTGATGGAATGCACTCAATCTCAATGATACAGGATACATAGCCGCCTTTATTTCTCTAGGAAAGTTGTCCCTGCTTTCTATCAACATGTGTCGGAGAATGTGGGCTTTTCCCTAGAGATGTCAGTCTGGGGAAAGGTGCACGCCACCATCGACACATTGCGCAGCAAAACAAGGATAATACATGCTCAGTGTTTTGAGCAGCGGCAGCCACAGTCCAGAAACGCAGTAAGGCCATGTGCTAATTTCACCCAGTTTGTGCAGGCCCAGTTCCAACACCATGTAAAGCCCATCTTCTTCCTCTGTATCCTCCTCTCTGGACCGTTTCCCATACCCTTCTTCACCAGCGCAAGGTGTTGCTTCCACTCCTCCTCCCTAATTTCATGGGTATAAGGTAAAGGTCTGCCTTGTAGTTTTACAGTTAATGATCCTGGATCAGAGGAGCTGCACCGCTGTACACTGCAGCAAGTATCCCACTGAGTGGCTCCTCACTAACTATAACTGGGCAGCCTTGCCAGTTACAATGGCACCAGTATTATTGCTGCACTGCAGTTGGATCAAATAACACATTGTCCCTGTATGGTGCATGTGCTGAATGTACTGGTTCGCAACTTTATTAACATGTATAGTGACTTAAAAGAGGTGCTCCTCATGGGCAGAAAAGTCTCTACCCATTTCAGCTGTTCTTGTGTCACAAAAAACACCTTGCTCTATTTGCAGCAACAAAACAGTCTGGCTTTACAACATTGGCACCGCCTTATCAGCAGCATTCCAACTCGGTGGTACTCCACCTAAAACATTGCAAAGTGTCTGTTTGAGCAGAAGAAGGCAGTGAACGATTATTGCATTCAGCGAACCACAGGGACATGTCATTTCGATAGGCTCATGAGGGAAGTGTTTTAACTTCTCAAGCCCTTTGAAGAGGCCAACAGCTTCCACCTCTTAGTCAATGTCATCATTCTGGGTTGATGCAAGGGGAACTGGAGGAGGATGAAGATCTGGATCAGGTTCATTATGGTGGAAAAACTGGGAGTCCTAGAGTGAAATAGGAGGAGGAAGACTCTCCTTTCGGTGCAGAGGGAGCCACAGGAAGAAGCTGACCCTTCATTCTTTTAATGATGATAATGATGATGACCATGCCGGCCAAGAACACCAAGCATGGCAGGTCTCTGGTTCTCTGCACACACTGGCAAGCATGGCATGCTGTATGTTTTGCTGCTTACACAGCAACAACTGTATTATTAGCATAAACTGTATTATTAGCATCAAGCAGAGGGATATGTACTGGATCACAGTGCTCTTAGACTCATTATGAAGCCAAAATGGGGGATTTTTTTTCCCTGCCTCACAAAGGAAAGAAAAATTTAAACATTATCACGATAGGCTATATGCACAACTTACCAGAGTATTTAGGGAGACCACTGTAAGTCTCAGGTGCACAAATAGCAGGTCTAAAAGCAGCAGTATCAGCAGCCAATACAGTATCTTGAACATGATGAAACAGAAGTATTTCACCTCACAGTGCCAACCCGACCCAGAACAGCAACTGACACCCACCAGCTGGACCAGCAGGTACAGTTGTACCTAAAGCAAATAGCTGTGATGCCATGCAGTTTTGGGCCAGTAGGTTTGAGCAGTGGAAGGAACTGGCCCAGTTTGCCATGGGAGTTTTATTTCGTCCGGCCTCAACCATAATGGAAAGGGTGTTCAGTGTTTCTGGTAACAGGGAAGCAGTCATGGATTATGATGCAATGCAACAAGGGGTCAGGCAAAAGCAGAGTGTGAATACAGGCTGAGATCAGGGCTGGTAGCACAGTTTCAATGGTCAGGAACAGGCTGGAATCAGTACCAGGAGAAGAAGATGTGGCAGCTGGCAAAAACAGCTCGAGGTCAAACACAGATATCCAGCAGAGTACCAACAGTAGAGAGAGGATAAGGCAAATAACAAACTAGGGACACTAACACAGTAACAATCAGCAGACAGTAATACTTTGGCAGGGCACTTGTAAACTGGGAACCTTTGCTCAAGGAAGCTGTGGCAGACAAAGCTGAGTTTTATGCTTGAAGACTGAGAGAGGTTGGCCAGGGAAAGGTTACCTGCACACATGCTGGCCATTAAGTATAAGGAAGAGAGAGTGTAAACCCAGCAGCAGTATCAGGAAGAACATGTACATGGAAGCATGGAGCAACAGGGACAAGACAGTGTGTAGACAAGGTAACTTGGCGGCTGTGCCTGCTGTGAGAGGTAATACTCTTGTGGGCGCAGACTGCACATGTTTGCATGCTTGAGTGTGTGGTACAAGTGTTTGATGTGACTTTTTTGATGCCACAATCCAGACTCTGGTAAATATGTTGTTGGCTGGAGGAGGATATGTGCCATGTTATCCCTGCAGTCCATCAAGTTCCCCCAAATGCACCATCTGAAATATGAGAGCCTCGGGGCAGTCTTCAAATGACTCTCAATTGGGCTGTATAGCATCTAGTTCAATTCTCAGCTTAATAAAATAAACATCAGCTCCAATGAACATACTCATGTAAAACATGCAACACAAATAATCACAAAACATACATACAAAAATAACAAAATAATAAATAACCTCTATTCCACTATAAAGAATAATTTACAATCCTAGATAATCCACAGCTGCTCCATTATGGAAAGATTTATTGAGTAATACAATTGCTTCTGAGATAAACAAATTCCTAAGCTGCCATATACGAGTACTGTAAACCATCTCATATAGTGGATGCAGTGGATTCTGTAAAATTATCACAATGTTATGTAACCACCATGATCGTGATTCTAGCCCTGATTCAACTGGAGATTAAGCCAATTGAATAAGCTGTGAGGAGTGGAAGATGAATATCAGCTTTAGTATGCCACCAGAATTACAGTTCTAGATGGCATACAGCCAAAGATAGAGCTGTGAGTAGCAAGGACATAGCTTGTATGCCCTTGGCTACTGAAGTGCCACCATGCAGACATATGCCCTCGTGTTCCAAATTGTGAGGAGTTTTCAGTCACTTCACTTACACAAGTAGTACCCATTATCTTTTGTGGACCTTCCAGTGCCAGAATGACTGGAATTTCCAATATAATAATAATAATAATGATAATAATAACTTTATTTATATAATGCCAACATATTCCGTAGCATTTTACAAATCAAAGGACACATGAACAGACAATATGAGACATTACAGTGTGACAAAGAAATAAACATATCGTGCAATAGGAGTGAGGGCCCTTACATTCTGTGAGGAGATAGGGGGACACAAGAGGTCACAGGGCTTGTTTGCTACCATGGTCCAGCCATCTTTTAATAGAAAAGGTTGTATAACTGAAACTGTATGAACCCGTCACCAGCCGCTTTCTGTGAATAAACAGATACTAAGTGCAAGGAGTGCAGTTTAGCTTCTAGATGTAGGGGCCAGGATCTGAGGAACAGAGGAGGAAGGATAAAAGGTGTTATTGTTCTACACCTCCGCACACTACACTGTGATCAGGTCATGTGATAAGCCTAACCAAACAGATGTGATTTTAGGGCAGTTGTGAAGCTGCTGTAGTTGGGGATTAATCGGATTGTCTGGGGTTAAAGCATTCCAGAGCACCGATGCAGCTCGAGAAAAATCTTGGAGACAGGAGTGGGATGATCGGATACCAGATGATGCAAGTCTAAGGTCATTGGCAGAATGGAAAGGGCGGTACACAATGACGAGAGAGGAGATATAGGGGGGGTGCAGCGCTATGGATGGATTTGTGGGTCAGTGTGATAATTTTATATTGTATTCTGTGATGGATGGGCAACCAATACAGCGACTGATAAAAAATAGATGCCTCTGTGTACTGGTTTGACAGAAAGATGAGTAGATAACTATCTGCAGTGACAACAAAAGAAAATACTCTAACAGGAACAGCTCATTTCCATATGGAATACAAGTTGAATTTCACAGTTGCAAGACTGTACCGTACTTTGACACACGAAATGTATGTTCACTATGTCACTAACCACTCCTAACAGAATGTAAGTGGTTTGGATGCCATTTTGGTAGTGGTAGACGCCTTTTAAAAGTGTGCTACATTAAGCTATTGCTGTCTGGTGTCACTTTTCACCATCAATAAATCTCCTAGCCTATGAAGCACTCAGCTTGTATTTCTTTCTTTCTTGTATCTTTCAGTGGTAGTTGTATTCACTAGAATTCTTTAAGTGCTAGTCATAAACTAATGTTAATAATAATAATAATGATATATTTTATTTATATAGCGCCACCATATTCCGCAGCACTGTACAACTTGTAATGTTCACTCTGTATGTCTTCTGTTATAGGTGACTATTATATGGTTAAAAAGCTTCTTGAAGAAAACAGCTCAGATGAATTAAATATTAATTCAGTAGATGTCTTGGGAAGAAATGCTATTACAATATCCATTGAAAATGAGAACTTGGATATTCTACAACTTCTTCTGGACCATGGCTGTCAGGTAGCTCTATAGTTAACATGTATATTTGTGGCATATTCTATATAATGTACATCACAGCCTCGTTGTTATGTGTTTTATGCATCTTGTCTATTTCATGCATGCATTTTTTCACTCCAAACTGCTGTGACTTTTTATGTGCCCATGCATAAAATTTATTATGAAAAATATTTTTTTACGATTATCTTGAAAGTTATCCTATTCTGCACAGCAGCAGAACAGATAATTGAAGCTTCCCCTTTGCTGTGCAGATTTCCTAGCTTGTGATTTCATGTAAGCCCCAGATCATCTATTTGTGCCACTCTAATCCGATTGAATCACTTTGTTGCTATTTTCAGTCATTCAGTTTCTCCATATCCCACATGTAGTTAACATGTACACTTCAATAATTTTCTGAAACAATATTTATGTAGGACACAGCTACATTTTGAGCTACTGGTTTGATATCATAGTTGTAAACTGAGGATTGTCATAGTTCAGGGATCAGCACCCTTCAGCACTCCAGCTGTTGTGAAACTACGCTTCCCAGCATGCACACTTGCTCGGGTGTTCTTTGAACGCTCACAGAAGTGACTGGAGCATGCTGGGAGCTGTACTTTTACAACAACTGGAATGCAGAAGGTTGCTAATCCTTCTCATTGTTAATGCATAGCCAGGTCCGCCCATGCATTAATCCTGATTTTCTAGTGGTGAGATGACCACTTCAATTGCTCAATATGAATTATCAGGTAAGATTTACAGGAGTACTCTCTGAGTTGTCCGGTCAATGATGAGGGTTATTACTGGGCTAGGCTACGGATTTAATCTTTGACTAGATTGTGTCTATTCTCTACTAATTGTGCTGACTTGAAGCATTTACTTTGACTATATAGCCACAAGAAGGAAAATTGACTTGATAGCATGTTAATATTAATGATAGTGATATATGACATTGACCAGGAAGTGAGTCATGCTCCTATTACTGACCCTCGCTGACCCTGTTTGTATACTTCCGTGTCCCCCACTAGACTCTGTACTTTCTACTCCAGTGATGACGTCACAGCAATGTCACTTCTGCAGCCAATCACTGGCTCTAGCAGGTTACAGCTGCACCCAGAGTTTTTCTGCGGTACTAATGTAACATAATCACTGGAGCAATACAGAGACAGGGTTGTGGAAAACCTCAGAACAGGAATGGAGGTGGATGGGTGAGGTGAATTTGTTGTGTTTTTTTTATAAAATTCCAAAAAACAACCGCTTCATATCCAGTTCTAAATATGGAGTCCTGGTTTGAAATCCTGCCAAGGACAACATCTGCAAGGAGTTTGTATGTTCCCCCTGTGTTTGCGTGGGTTTCCTCTGGGTACTCCGGTTTCCTCCCACACTCCATGTGCGGACATACTGATAGGAAATGTAGATTGTAAGCCCTATATGGGACAGTGACTGACAATGTCTGTAAAGCGCTGCGGAATATGATGGTGTTTTATAAGCAAGCATATAAATAAATAATAAATAGTCTCTAATCATACATTGTGTACATCATTTTGCCATTATGATCCCATGTTTATTCCCTTCATTTCTCATTGTGTCTTCCTCTCTTTGTTCATCTCTCATCCATTGTCTTCTCTTGTCACGCCTCCTCAAGTGTCGCCTTATATGGGGTAGGAGGTGGTCTCCTTTTGTGAGCCCTGATGATGTCAATGACGTGGAGGGCTCTTGGGTAAGTTTTAGACAGGTGTTCTTTCTTACGTTTTTGTTCCACAGATGTTTTTCTGGGTATTTTATCCTTTTGCTTCTTAATTCCCTTTGATTGATTTGGTTTTAAACTATGGAGACAAGTCTCATTGTAAGTATTAGGAAAGCACAAGTACTGATACTGAATTGAAAGATATTTTTTATAAGGTCATGGACATCACTAATGTAAACACCTAAATATTTTATTTTGTAGTCCACAGATGCATTGCTGGTGGCAATAGACTCTGAAGTGGTGGGAGCAGTAGATATCTTACTGAATCATCGTCCAAAATGGTCTACAAGGCCAACAATTGTGGTAGGTGCTGACCAATGCAGCTCACTGTATTCTATTCCATAGAATCATGCTGATGGTGGCTAACAAGTCTTAAGTCCCATGCACACTACCATGTGTGCTTCCGATGAGAGGCAGAGTTTGCAGTGAAATGCACTCTGATGACACTGAGTGACATCCGAGTGCATTTCGTTATGCATTCACGTCTATGGGGGCTTCTGATTCATACTCCGATTCATCAGAATGGAATGGATCAGAAGCCCCATAGACCTGAATATATAATGGAATGAACTTCGATGACCATTAAATGTCACTTTGAGTGTCATCCGAGTGCATTCCGCTGCAAACTCGGTCCCACATCAGAAGCACACTCAGTCATGTGCATGGGGCCTTAAACAGTTCTGTTCAAATTAGGATATAAAGTTCTATATTATATTGATAAAAATTTATAAAGAGAAGGAATGGGTGCCAACCCAAAGTCCAAAGAATAAAAATAAAAACAGCACTCCAAGGATTAAGTGAAAATATGTGATTCATTTTCCACATCAGCAACATTTCAGCACTGCAATAGAGCCTTTTTTAAATTTCTATATTGTATTGGATATATTCAGATAAAAGGGGGTATGAATTATTTATCTGGCCCTTTCAAAAAAACAAAACAAAAAAAAACAAAAACTGAAATTGCAGGTTGGAATTTGTGACTTGAGGATCATCTCAACATAGGATGGAAGTCATGTGTTCTTTAATTCTGCGTCAAGGCAATTTTCCTTGATACAATACATGACATATTTCTAGTAGCATTTGTCAATATTTTGGCTGAGTGTAATATCCCTTGACAAATTGGCAAATTTTATAGCATTATTATGTTTTATTGTTCCAACCCACTTAAGATGCGGCAGGCAAGCATATAGTATTATTCATGATAGACCCTTTTTCTCCTACGTGGTATATTGAATTTTATGCTTTTTAACATCTGCTTCAAATTTCAGAAACTCATGGAGCGTATACAGAATCCCGAATATTCTACAACCATGGACGTGGCTCCTGTTATTTTAGCTGCTCACAGAAACAACTATGAGATCCTGACAATGCTCTTAAAACAAGACGTCTCTCTTCCAAAACCTCATGCTGTAGGCTGTGAGTGTACCCTATGTACAGCCAAGAATAAGAAGGACAGCCTGAGACACTCCAGGTTAGGACTGCCAACAATGAATAGTAGATACAGTAAATCTCATGGCACCTGCCTCAGGATCTTGATGCATGTAAGGCTTTGCATACAGTTAACTCCTAATAATAATACCATAATGATGATAGGTCTGCTTTAAAGAGGTTGTCCCGTTCTTTTGTATTGATGACCTATCAATAAACGCTCAGTGGGGGTCCAACATGCGGTACCTCTGCTGATCGGTTTGAGGGTCCGTGGCGCCCATGCAAGTGCTATACCTCATTTACCAGTGACGTAACTATAGAGGTACTGTAACTGGGCTCTAGCAGTTCTAGGAGCATTCTGCAGATGCACTGAATTTCCCCACTGTGGGACTATTAAAGGACTATTATTATTATTATTATTATTATCGACTTGTTGATCCTGATAGAAACCCACATACTCATTCATGCAGCCTGGTGTTGTGATTAGA